>OY997264.1:471191073-472441073 GCA_963921465.1 Triticum timopheevii | reverse complement strand
TGTCTTCAGTTTTGTTCTTGACAATTTAGGCAAAAGGTTAGCAAAATGCTACTGCTGCAGCACACTGAAGCACAAGATTTTTCACTAACAAAAGCATTTACAAACCTAGAATTGACACTGAAGAAAGCACGAACTGAACTTTAGCCCTATTATAATGTATCCAGTAGTAGTTAATTTAGCTTCTGAACTCAACATGATATAGTTAATTAGTCCTATTGGCCATTACCCGATTGAGACTGTTAGGGGCACAATCGATCAATCTCTCGATTACGGATACATGCTTGAATTCGGGTATAGTCGATCAATCTGTTCTTGAGAAGAAAGGGGGAAGGAGAAAGAGAGAGCCGCCGCCGTTCTGATCCAACTGGATGCCTTCCTCGTCTCGCTGATGGTGTAAGTAGTGGCGACAGCGGGCCAACCCTAGCGGGTCCAGTCTGGCCCAACGAACCTCCGATTGGGCTGCGCGATGCGGGCCGGCCTGCTAGCGACGCGCCTTGGAGTGTAGCCCTGCGTGCCGATCGCCGTGGCAGGCTGTTGACCTGGCGCTGCCACGGTGCCTTGCTCCTGTGCAGCTGGGGCGCTGACATCCCCCCCTCCTTGAGAGCTGGCTCGCCTTCGAGCCAGTGTGGGGAACCGGTCGAAGAGGTACTTGGCGTCTTCCCAGGTGGCGTCGAGGACCGAAGGATCGGACCAGCGCACCAGCATCTGTTCACGCCGGCCTTGAGGCGTCTGTCGCCAGCGCGTGTCCATGATCTCGACAGGGCGGAGGGGCTCGTCCGTGAACGCTGGCAGCTCCGGCTCGACCGATGTGGTAGCTGGAATGGCTCGGCGCAGTTGAGAGACGTGGAAGACCGGGTGCACCTTGGCGCCTTCTGGGAGCTGCAGTTCGTAAGCCACCGGGTTGACCACGCGGATGATCTTGAAGGGTCCGAAGTAGCGGAAGGCGAGCTTGTGGTTGGAGCGTCGAGCCACTGTCGTCTGGACATAGGGTTGGAGCTTGACGAAGACCGTGTCGCCGACAACGAATGTGCGTTCGGAGCGCTTCTTGTCAGCTTGCTTCTTCATGATGTCGCGGGCGCGATGAAGATGATCGGAGAGGACTTGTTGCACGTGCTTGCGCTCCTCAAGCCATTCCTTGAGCGGGGGATGCTTGCAAGTGGACGCGGCCTCGATTCCCCAGTGTCGTGGCTCGTGGCCATATAGCGCTGCAAAAGGAGATGTGTTGAGGGCAGAATGATAGCTAGAGTTGTACCAGAATTCTGCGAGGGCCAAGTATTGGTGCCATTTGTGTGGGCAGGCGTGGATGAAGCAACGCAGGTAGGTCTCCAAACACTGGTTGACGCGCTCGGTCTGTCCGTCTGTTTGGGGGTGGTAGGGTGTGCTCAAGTTCAGTTCAGTCCCGATGGTCTTGAACAGCTCGCTCCAAAAGGTGCTTGTGAAGACTGGATCCCTGTCGGAGACGATAGCAGCCGGCAACCCGTGGAGTTTGTAGACGTTCTCCAGGTATGAGTGAGCCACCTTGGCTGCAGTAAAGGGGTGGCTCAGAGGCAGAAAGTGTGCATAGTGCGTGAACTTGTCGACCACCACAAGGATGCAGTTGAATTTGCCAGAGGTGGGCAGCCCGTCGATGAAGTCCATGGTGACTACTTTCCAAGCGCCGTCTGGGATGGGCAGGGGCTCGAGGAGTCCGGGGTAACGGACACGCTCCGGCTTCGCTTGCTGGCATACAGTGCATGATTGCACGTACTGGCGCGTCTGCTCCTTCATTTTAGGCCAGGCGAACAGGCGACGGAGGCGGTGATAAGTTGCTGGCGCACCCGAGTGACCACCGACTGTGCTGTCATGGAAGGCACGGAGCACGCGCTACTGCATGGACAGAGATCCTCCTAGCCAGAGCCTGTTGCGGAAGTAGAGCAGCCCATCTCGCATGGTGAAGCGTTGCTTGGGGTCTAGCCGGTGTTCGAGGTCCGCGATGATCTTCTGAGCTTGAGGGTTTGATGCATAACTGGCTTGAATGTCGGTTAGCCAGGTGGGAGTACAGACCGAAATGGCTGCCAGTGATGCGTCGGGGGTGCGTCGAGAGAGAGCGTCGGCTGCGGTGTTGGAAGCCCCGGTTCGGTAGCAGATCTTGTATCTCAGACCCAGCAGTTTGGTGAAGGCTTTTTGCTGCCAGGGGGTTGATAGGTGCTGATCGTCTAGATGTGTCAGGCTGCGTTGATCAGTGCGGATGATGAACTCGTCCGAGTGCAGGTAGGGACGCCACTGATCGACGGCCATAAGAATCGCCATGCATTCCTTCTCGTATGTGGATAAGCCTCTGTTCTTGGGGCCGAGCGCTTTGCTCAAGTAGGCGATCGGGTGCCCATCTTGCTGGAGAACAGCTCCGACCCCGTAGGCACATGCATCAGTGTCGATCACAAACTGCTTGCTGAAGTCCGGTAGCTGCAAAACTGGGGCAGATATCAGCTTTTCCTGGAGTGTGTCGAATGCTTGCTGAGTGTCGCTCGTCCAAACGAACAGCTGGTTCTTCTTCAGTAGCGTGAAAAGAGGGCGGGCGATGATTCCAAAGTGCTTGATGAACTTGCGATAATAGCCCGCTAGCCCAAGGAAGCTACGCACGTCCTTTGCACACTCAGGAACAGGCCAGTTCTGAATTGTCTGGATCTTGGTTGGGTCTGTAGAGATGCCCTGCTCATTAATGACATGCCCGAGGTAGGATATCTGGTGCTGGGCAAAGGAGCATTTGGATTGCTTCACTTGCCAGTGATCTTTACGTAGCAGTTGCAGCATGAGGGTGAGGTGCTGGAGATGGTCAGAGAAGGTCTTACTGAAGACGAGAATGTCGTCAAAGAATGAGATGACGCAGACACGGTTGGCTGGCTTGAGAGTTGTGGTAAGGGCGCCATTGAAGGTTGAAGGGCCACCAGCAACTCCAAAAGGCATGACGCGGAACTCCCAGTGGCCGGAATGAGTCTGAAATGCCGTCTTGTACTCTTCCCCCTCAGCCATCCTGATTTGGTGAAACCCAGCGCGAAGATCGAGCTTCAAGAACCACTTGACACCGGAAAGTTCATCGAGTAGTTCATCGATAATTGGTATATGAAACTTGCCCACAACAGTCATGGAGTTGAGATGGCGGTAGTCGACACACAAACGCCAAGTTCCGTCCTTCTTCTTGACCAACAGAGCTGGGGATGAAAAGGGGCTGGAGCTTTTCTGAATTATTCCGGCATCTAGCAGTTCCTGGACTTGTCGCTCTATCTCTGTTTTCAATTCTGGCTTGTACCGATAGGGCCTGGATGTGACAGGTTGCGCGCCTGCCATCAAGGGTATGCGATGGTCGCAGTCACGGCGCGGCGGGAGGCCACGCGGGTCTTCGAAGACGTCAGTAAACTGCTCCAGTAGGCGCAGGACCTCGACCGGCATCTGTTCCTCATGCTTGCTGCTGCCATCGATGGAGTTGAGGTGAATAATGTGAGCAACTGACCCCTGCTTGCAGGCCTTGATCAATTCCGGGGCAGAAATCAAGGAGCACTGAGTTTGATCCGAAGATGTTGCAGACAGGTGGAGGCGTCCAGCGGGGGTGGTTACATTTAACTGTTGCGCCACCCAGTCAATGTTCATCGGACTGTGCTGGCGCAGCCAGTCCATCCCAAGTATGGCGTCGTAGGAGCCTAGCTTCAGGATTTTGAAATCCGTTGAGAATTCGTGCCCTTGTGTGATCCACGAGCAAGCTGGAATGAAATGGTCGCAGGGAATGGTGTTGCCGTTGGCGACACGCACCTTGCATGGTCGCGGCAACGGCGTCACTCCTTCAAGCTTGGCGGCCAGGGTACTGTCGACGAAGGATGTAGAGCTGCCTGAGTTGACGAGCAGCAGAATCTCGTGCCCTTGGAGCCATGCTTGAAGTTGAAGAACCCCCGGATCAGAGGAACCATCCTCTGCCTGGCGAGAGAGGGTGCACAGGTTTTCTTCTTCAGAGCTTGGCGACGGAGGGGGCGATTCAATGGCGAGGTCGTCTTGGGTGAACATGGCGAGAAGTTCGTCGACGACGTGCATCTGTACGGTGGGTGGGCACATGTGATCCTTACCCCACCGTTCTCCGCACTTGAAGCAGAGGCCCTTCGCGCGGCGAAACTGTCGGAGCGCCGCGACCTTGATGTTCTCAGAGTTGGCGCGTGCGGCATTGGTACCGCGTCGATCCTCGGAGACCAGAGTTGGTGTAGCAGGTCGACCGAAGAACGAGGGCGTCGTTGTGCGTGGATGGTTCCCCTGGCCGCGGTTGGCGATGGCGCGACCGACCGAAAGTTTTCCGTCGGCCACTTCCTCCTGAAGTAGGGCCAGCGAACAAGCCGTATCCAGGTCCGGTGGTCGTTGCACGAGTACCACCGCACGAATGTCCGGTCACAGACCCTCAACAAAACGAGTCAAAAAGAAATACGGGTGAGTTAACTCTGAATATGATATCAGATGGTTCATCAGGGACTCAAAGCGCTCGATGAATTCAGCTACTGATGTGGTCTGTTTGATGGCATAGAACTGGCGGATGAGCATTTGGTGTTTATCTCGGCCGAAATGTGTACAAAGCAGAGATGTGAACGAGTCCCAGTCCAGCCCGATGAGCTTCTTCTAGACTGATTGGAGCCAAATGCCCGCCGGACCCGAGAAATTGAGAATGGCCATAGGAACGCGGTAAGAATCGTGGACAGGGAACATCTGGAAATACTGCTCGCACAGCGTTTTCCAGAGTTGCGGGTTGTCGCCGGAGAAAACAGGAAAGCTCATGGGTGGAGGAGATTGGCCTAGCGTGGTGAGAACTGATGAAGAAAACGGAGCTGTGGTGGTAGGGACGAGCGGAAGCTGAACCGTACCTGTGACCGGAGGTGCCGCCGGCGACACAGAGGTCGCCGACGGGGCCCCCCCTGTGAGATCTGCGACACCGTGGCCATCTGGCCCGATAGGTGGACCACGCACTTGGAGCAGTGGTGGGAGAGCGCTGGGATGCGTCGTCCCGTTGATCGCGGAGGGCGCCGCGGCTTGCAGTGTCGCCACGGTGGTCTCTAGCTTCGCGAATCTCGCCTCCAGATCGGGTTTCCAGCGGAGGAGATCCTCGATCTGTGATGACTGGGTCTGTAGTTGCTTGAGGACGTGGGCGGAGTCGGCCTTGGCGTCTTGGTGCAGCTTGTCCAAGTACTCCTTGAGGGCCGGATCCATGGCGGCGAGGAAGACTTGCCGCGCTTGAACGCGGTGGCGAGTCTCCAGGGTTGGCGCGGCGGAGAGGGGTGGTGGAGTGGTCTCTGATACCAGGATGTTAGGGGCACAATCGATCAATCTCTCGATTACGGATACAGGCTTGAATTCGGGTACAGTCGATCAATCTTTTCTTGAGAAGAAAGGGGGAAGGAGAAAGAGAGAGCCACCGCCGTTCTGATCCAACTGGATGCCTTCCTCGTCTCGCTGATGGTGTAAGTAGCGGCGCCAGCGGGCCAACCCTAGCGGGTCCAGTCTGGCCCAACGAACCTCCGATTGGGCTGCGCGATGCGGGCCGGCCTGCTAGCGACGCGCCTTGGAGTGTAGCCCTGCGTGCCGATCGCCGTGGCAGGCTGTTGACCTGGCGCTGCCACGGTGCCTTGCTCCTGTGCAGCTGGGGCGCTGACAGAGACCAATCACTTCCGACATTTAACCAGCCAAGAACTTGAACTAGTTAATTCGACTATTGTAGTGGATTCAACACTAGTGATTTTAGTTGAACTAGTCAATTGGCCTCATCACGTGCAAACTTTAACCAGAGAAGAAAAACATAGATCGTGGTAATGCTGGAAGGAACCAATCAATCGGAAGCATCCAACCGACTGGAATATGGAGCGACAGGGGACAGAGGGAGCGAGAGTGGACCTGGATGGTGTTGCTGCTGAAGACGAACACGAGGTCCACGCCGCTTGCAGGATGGCCGACGGCAGGATTGCAGGAGGAGCGAACGAATGGCCGGTAAATCACCCCCGTCCACGTTGCGGTCAAGGTGGCCGGCGCCACGCCCCCGCCGCGGCCACCGTCGCCATTGCCTCGTCCTCGTCGCGGTCAAAATCCAGGGTTAGTTATGGTTCGAAGGCACCCAAATACGTTTTCCAATCGTGAGACAGTCACCGTAATGTTACCTCGTAGGCACCGTAAATTACCGCACAAAACTCTACTGTAGGTCGCATGTATGTGCTCGTGGGATTGGACTGGGGTGAAGAAATAGCGCGGCCCTATATATATATATATATAGGGCCGCGCTATTTCTGTATATATATATATTATATATATATATATATACATATATATATGTATGTATATATATATATATATATATATATATATATGTATGCGTAAAGTGAGCCTGAGCGCAATGCGCTTATTCTACGCTCGGCCTAACAGCGTGCAACCAACCAGAAAACATGCGCGTGGCTAGTGCCTTGGCCTCCAATTTTTCTTCCACCTACGAGTAATCAACCATGTTGGATATAGTAACTGAATTAATTCGGTTACTGCCTGCAGCAATGGTTCACCGCTCCCCTACAATTTTTTTTACATACGTCCTCCTAATTACATATAGTTATCACGCATGGAAAATGCAGTAAAATATTAATTTGGTTAACTTATATATGCGATGGTTCATCATCTCACCACGGTTTTGCTTTATTACTTGTCTGCTCCAATCCCACATTGTAATCAACCATGTAAAACATAGTAACATAATTCATTGGGTTACTGATTGCACAAAAGCTACCATTTTATGTCAGAGAATTAAGGAGTGGTGTGCGGCTTCTCATAATGGATTTAGTCTGTTACCATATGTGCTAGTTTTTTTTACTGTGGATAGTGCTACAAGATGTTGGGTGTTGTGTGGTTGCATGCAATCTCGTAAAGTGTTGGCCGTAAAGGATGAGCATTTTATAGTAATGCATGTTGTTTAGCCTTGTGGTGTGCGAGCAGTAACGAATTAATTCAGTTACTATATTTTCTAGTCTTGGTTACTACCAGGGGAAATGTGGTTGAGTGCAGTAGAAACTATGTGCCCTAATTATGGTACGTGGTATGGAAGTTGTGAGAGCGACAGTAATTCCATTACTATTGGTTGAACGATCTTTTACTATGTGTTTAAATTCTGATGCATGACGGAGAAGTGGTCTGTGCGGCTGTAACCTAATTAGTTCGATTACTATTTCTTTCACTTCATGTTACTATGCAAACTAATTTGCGGAGCGGAGTGTTGTCGTGACTAGCAGTAACTATTTTAATCCCATTACTTTTCCTTGCATGGAGTTTTACCATCAATGATTAGCGGGGTGATATGGCACCACGAGACGGAGGTGGGGGCGCGTGAAGTGGTAAGAAAATTAACTACATTACTATAGTTTCTACTTCTATTTACTCTCACACAATTAGAGGGGCGAGGATTGCACGGATTTAGTTGCGCGCTATGCGGGCGATTAGCGACCGACGCGTAGAATAAGAGCTTTGCGCTCTTGCTTAGTTTAGCGCCACCGTGTATGTATATATATATATATATATATATATATATATATATATATATATATATATATATATATATATATATATATTATTTTTTACTTGTTGTTAAACCATTAAATGTTTAGTAAGTCTAAACTAGTTCTGTGGCAAGATATGATAGACACAGTTTTACCTATATATATACATATATATATATATATATATACATATATATATATATATACATATATATATATATATAGACACACACAGACGGTCTATTCTGCTAATATTAGCAGAATAACTATTTTGCATACCACTTCCGCACTACACGCTGAACGCAAGTGCACGTCATTCTTTGAACCAAGTGTGCTGCAGTACTCACACGAGTGAACTTCTAGTCGGAAAAAACTGCACGCGTTATTTTTTCGGTACTGTTTTCGCTCTAATTTTTTTAACCGTTTATCGGAATGAGGCGTGTAATATACCGTTGAAAAATCTATGGATTAGGCGCAACTTCTACATGTTGAACAATTTTCGAGATTCCACACGGTTTAAGAGCAGTTTTGAAAATGGTGCGGCCCATGACGAGTGGCAGCGAGCGTTTTTTCGCGATTTCTTTTAAAGCGCTCGTCGGAATGAAGCAAGCAATACGCTGTTGGATAGATATCGTCGAGGTGCATCTTTTTCATATATAAAGTTTTCTCTAATTCCTTACGGTTTAAGAGCAGTTTCAAATTTACTAAATCGCGGAATTCTGTTTTTCAAAAAAATTCAAATTTTTGGTACTGTTTTCGCTCTAGTTTTTTAACCATTTGTCAAAACGAGGCGTGTAATATATCGTTGAAAATCTATGGGCAAGGCGCAACTTTCATATGTTGCAATGTTTTTGTGATTCCTTACGGTTTTAAGTTAATTTTGAAAATCGTGTGGCGGACGACGAGTGACAGCTGCTGTTTTTCGCGAAATTTTTACAAACCGCTGCTCGGAATTATTCAAACGATGCGCCGCTGGAAAGGTATCGACGAGATGCAACTTTTTCATGTAGAACACACTATCTAATTCCTTACGGTTTGAGAGCAGTTTTGAAATTACAAAATTGCGGACACTCTGTTTTTTCGCGACACCAAAATCATCATGTGTACATCATCAGACAGAAAACCGCACTGCTTTAGACTGAAAACTGCACTGCATTAGACAGTAAAGTGAACTTCATGAATTCTCTTTCTCACATGAATTTTTGTTTCCTTTTTTTCAAAAAAAATTATGAACAAGAGCGGACCGCAGAGACGAGGGCAAGTGAACCACGACATATATCGAAGTGGACCGCATTACTTTTTTGTTGTTTTGCTAAAAAAATCACGCTTCCACATTCTGCGCAAGCGAACATCATCTCTCTCAAAAGTGAAACACATCCAAGGACCAAACGCACTGCAGGTGTTGTGTTGATATAGTGAACAACAGAGGAGTTTTATAGTGAACCACATGGGGGAACAAAGTGAGCTTCAAAACATATATACCCATCCATTACTTTTACACAGCCACACAAATACATACACACAATTGTCATTGTCACCAGCGAAACCGTAATTTTGATGACTAGACGAGCTGCACAAGATCACACCCCAGTGGCGTACTGCACCTGCAAAGTAGACCATGCCACTGGACTGCATATTCAAAATAAAACAGGCTACTTGTGTGCCCGACGAGATGAAACTTTTTATATATACAAATAAAAGAAAAAATGTCGCCCACACCACCAAACTGCAATCACACTGCAATTAACTGAATGTCTGTGTGCACATAACTGCTCGCAGGATCCGGGTGCACTGCTCGCGGGATCCAGGTGCACTGCACATCCAAAATCAAAAGAAAGAAAGAAAAAAACTCTTGTGATCCGCACCGCACGATGAGGTGCACTGCGGAGCAGGGAGGGGATGTTTTTGCCCATGGCCAACAGGTGCACTGCATGAGTGCGGATTACTGGACTTCATGGTACACGCAAACTACATGATTACAATGCGGCTCCCTATGGACTGCAAGGTCGCGGCGTGGACTCCCCCTGACGAGAGCACATTCTCGGTCCCTCCAGCGAATTGCAATGGCAGCATTGCCACCCTTAAGACCTTTTTTTGTTTTTCTAAAAAGAAGTGAACCTCAGACGCCAGAAAAAAATTATGAGCTCAGGGAAATAATCCTGCAAACAACGGTTGCCAAAACTGCACGCGGCCTGCCGCGAACTACCCCCGCTAGAGATCTGGGCTGCGGCAAACTCGCAGCTCCACAGTGGATGATGGTGCAATGGGTGGAGGACTGTGTACCACGGCGAAGGTGTGCACTGCACACGACAGAGGAGGGCGGGAAGGAGGTCCTCGACGCCGAGGACAGGAGCATGGACGTCTGCCGTGCCAAAAAAGGAAAAAAACTCCTGAGATTCGCACTGCACGGTGAGGTGCACTTCGGAGCAGGGAGGGGATGTTTTTGCATGTGCCCAACAAGTGCACTGCAGGCGGAGCACCGTCGGACTGAACATCACAGCGGCGGAGGCCGCTCGGGATCCCTCAACTCTAGGGAACGTGGCGACGGGATCTGGCCTGGGATGCCTCGATCTGTCGCCTAAAGTGTCGTCGGAGGATGGACGAGCCTGGAGGGGGCGTGGCGGCTCGATGCGCCCGGAGGTGGGAGGCCACCGTGGTGCCCGTAGCCGTGTACGGGGCCGGGACGGACGAATCCGGCTGCGGGGGACGGGTCGCGCCGGTCGCGAGCGACGGTGGCAGAGGGGAGCTTGCTGGGCGGCGCCGCTGCGGGGTGGAAGGGCACAAAAGGTGCGCGGTCGCCATGGCTCGTCGAAGGCGGCGTGTGGTCGGGCCCGTGGGGGCATAGGTAGAGGGCAGCCGGCGCCAGAGGGAGGTGGCGGTGAGGGCTTGTTGTGCGGGCGCCTCGCTGGCCTCTAGAAGAAGGCCGGTCAAGGGGACGGCGGGCAAGTCGTAAGTACGCCGTTGCCATCCCGGATCTGGCGGTTGGTGGTGAGCAGCACCGGGGTGGGGGTGGGGATCGGGCATTGGCAGGAGACGAGAGGTGGTGGCCGGGCGGCGTGGAGGGAGGTGGTGGCTACGTGGCGCGCCGGTAGGTGGTGGTCGGCCGCGCGTCAGGAGGTGGTTTTTGGCCGCACGCCGGGAAGTGGTCGTCGGTGGCGCTGGGAGGTGGTGGGTTGGGGTGGGGCGTAGGGGAGAAAAGGTGGGCGATGGGTGGGTGGGGTGGGGGTGCAGAGAGGGGGTGGTGACTGGTGTTCTTTTACTGCTTGCGTGTGGTTCGGTTACAGCCGGCGCTGCGGTGTCAATGATGTTATCAGAATAAGTGTAACGTGTGCAGAATAAGACTCTTAAGGGTGTTATCATAATAGACCCACCCTATCAGGAAACTGTAATATATATATATATATATATATATATATATATATATATATATATATATATATATATATATAGAAACTATCAGGAAACTGTACAAGCTAAAAACTATCTAGCTGTGCGCAGGATCTGCGCCTGGCTCCATACATGGGGTTACATGCCTTGCTGGCAAGGCTAGTACAAAAGGGGGGTTGCCGGGGCTCCTGCCGCGCCCTATGGGTAAAACTTGCGAAGATGTTCGATATTCCAGGAGTTGCTCACTGGAATGCCACCTTCGGTCTCCAGGCGGACTGCGCCGGGCCTGGTGATTCGTATTACCTGATAGGGGCCTTCCCACTTTGGTGTCAACTTGTTTGAATTCTTGGCGGACTAAACGCACCGAAGAACAAGGCCGCTTTCCTCAAGGCTTCGGGCATGAACCTTGCGGCTATGATAGTGGCGCAAGGCTTGCTGGTAGTGAGCGGCTCAGACAGCAGCTCGAAGACGATCTTCCGCAAGGAGCATTGCATCATCTTGGCGCAACTGCTCTTGCTCAAGCTCATCATAAGCGAGCACTCGAGGTGACCCGTATATGAGTTCAGTGGGGAGAACTACTTCTGCCCCGTAAACCTGGGCAAAGGGTGTCTGGCCAGTGGCTCAATTTGGTGTGCTTCTGATTGACCAAAGAACCATTGGGAATTCATCAATCCAGCGCCTTCCACACTTGCGCAGCTTGTCGAAGGTTCTTGTTTTGAGGCCTCTCAACACTTCAGTATTTTCCCTTTCCGCTTGGCCATTGCTCCTTGGATGAGCAACAGAAGCAAAGCACACCTTGCTGCCAAGGTCCTGGATATACTGCATGAAGGTGCGGCTCGTGAACTGTGTGCCGTTCTCGGTGATGACTCTAATCGGCATACCAAAATGGCAAACAAGTCCCTTAAATAACTTGACGGCTGACTGCGCTGTCACCTTCCTCACCAGCTCTACTTCCGGCCACTTTGTGAACTTGTCAATCGCGACGTACAAGTACTCAAAGCCCCCGACAGCACGGGGAAAGGGGCCCAGTATGTCAAGCCCCTAGACCGAAAATGGCCAGGAGAGGGGGATTGTTTGAAGGGCTTGAGCTGGTTGATGAAGCTTCTTTGAATGAAACCATCATGCTTCACACTTGGTTACTAGTGCCATTGCATCCTGGAGGGTAGTGGGCCAGAAGAAACCTTGCTGGAATGCTTTGCCGGCAAGGGCTCTTGACCCCATGTGGGAGCCACATATGCCTCCGTGTATCTCTGCCAACAGCTCCAGTCCATCCTCCCGAGGAATACAATTCAATTTCACGCTGTTTGGCCTTCTTCTATAAAGGGCATCATCCACAAACTGGTACATGCTATACTGACGGGCTACTTTCTCTGCTTCTTCCTGCTCCTCGGGGAGCTCCCCTGTTTGGAGGAAATGGACTGTATGATGTGCCCATGCTGGAGCCTGGGGATAGACGACAAGGACCAAGGGCATGCTTTCCGCTGTGGGGGTAGCCGCCTTGACGGCAAGGGCCTGGGCCCCTGTCGAGGACTGCTGCACTTCAGCAAGCTTAGGGTACCCGGCAACTTCCTTGCCGGCGGCTCCTGGGAGCTCCGCGGAAAGTATTTGCCGGGGCCCACCTTCCTTCGCTTGTTCTTTTTCTGCTGATGGCTCGACGGATGGCTGAGTTAATTGAAGCACAAAGGTACCTGGTTCCACAGGTAGCTTGAGGGCAGCGCGCTTTGACAGGTCATCGACAATGCTGTTCTCTGCCCGAGGAACATGCTCTGCTTGTAGACCGTCAAAGCGCCCTTCCAGCTTCCTCACTTCATCCACGTAAGCCTCCATCAGTGGGCTCTGATAATCCTTGTTAACTTTCCTGACGACAAGTTGTGAATCTCCTCTCATAATAAGCTTCCTAATCTCGAGGTCCGTCGCGATACTGAGACCAGCAAGCAGCCCCTCGTATTCTGCGGTGTTGTTTGTCGACCTCTCCTGGGGGAAGTGCATCTGGATCACGTACTTGAGGGGTTCTCCAGCGGGCGCGATGAGCAACACGCTGGCACCCGCACCTTGTAACGAGAAAGCTCCATCGAAGTACATAATCCAATGACTACTTGCCTCTTTGCCAGGAAGGGTGGTTTCTTCAAATTCTTCGTCGGGCGTGGATGTCCACTCTGCTATGAATTCTGCCAAGGCTCTGCTCTTGATCATCGAGGTACTTTCAAATCTGAGCCCAAAGCTTGACAGCTCCAGTGCTGTAACACCCCAGATGTATCATGTCCCATTTTGGAAATATATCAACTTGACCTTCATCCAATTCTTGTGGGGTTTATCATGTTTGGCCTCATCTTGTTTTGGTTATGTGTGATTTTATTCTTTTCTTTGTCATTTCCTTTTTAGCCATTTTGCATTTGTGCCTCTTGTCATTTTGCATTCATCCTCATCATATAGTGCATCTTCATCTCATGCCATCTCATTTTGCATTTTTGTCATTCATGTGGTTGCCATGAGCATCTTAGACATGACCTTGTCCCCCCCCCCTTTTTCAACCATTGCACCATCACTTCTCCTTCCTCCCCTTTTCCTTCCTTCTTTTATCAAGTGCTAATTTTCCTTTCTCTAATAATGTTCATCTTCTCCCTGTAAATCTTCCTCCTTGCCCTAAACCTCTCTGCCAAAGATCTCCTTATTTGAAGTTGTTTTGGTCAGGTTCAAAAATGACACAAGTTTGAATTATTGTCTTATTTTTCTACCTCTAAAAATGCCCAATGCAATTTATTAAAATAGTGGATAATTCCAGGAGTTGGAGAGTATTTTTCTTTATGCTCTAACTCCTCTCCCTTTTTCCTGAGATTTTCGGTTTATATTTCTGTTTATATAAATAGAAATGAAGCAGCAGTAGCAGCAGCAGCCCCCCATGGGCCTCGGCCTCCCAGGCCGGCCCAGCTAGCGCACCGCGCAGCCCAGCCTTCGCGCCAGCCGGCCCGCTCGGTCCTCTCCTCCGTGCTTTTTCTCACCCACGTTAGCGCGCACCCCCGCTAGACCCTCGACACGTGGTAAGATTGGCCCCGCTCGTCAGCGCCTCCCCTGTTTCCCGCACCCACCTTTTCCCTCTCCTCTCGCCGTCGCCATGGGGACCGCGAGCACGAGCGCGCGTGAGCTCGCACCGCTCGCCCTAGCCCTTATAAGCCCCAGCTTCCGTGTCCCTCGTGTCGCCTAGGGTTTCCCTCATCCGCCGCCGCCGTTTCCAGGTGAGTTTAGCCACCAGATCTGCCGCTTCCGCCCCGTCCCGAGCGCACCTGGGAGCGCGCCTCGTCGCCGGCGTGCTCTCTGGCCACTCCAAACCCCGCAGTTCGTGTCCATCTTCTTCCTCGCCATCGTCTCCTTCCACGACGTCGACTACAGTGCCCGGACGACGAGTTCATTGACGCCCCCTGCTTCCTCCTACCTCTCGGTCAGAAAACGCGCCACGATTCAGAGCTCCACCTCGTCGCCGGCAGCTCGTCTCCGTCGACTACTCCGTGTCCTTGGGTGAGCTGGGTAACGCACCTCCCTCTCCCATCCTTTCCCTGACATTTAGGCAACCGTAGGGCGCGTCCGATCCGTGTCTTTCCCGCGCTCCCAGTGCTCCGGCGTTTCTGAATTTGTTGGTGCAGTGCGGTGCAACCGTAGCGTGTTTTGTGTGTCCCCGCTCCGGTTCCCCCTCTTCGTGCTCCCGTAGCGTGCTCGCGCACTCGTTTACGCCTTCGCGCGCACCTTGCAAGCCTACCGCAGCTCCGGCGAGTCCCTCTGCCGCTCGCCGCGGACGCCATGGCCCCGAGTCGAGCAACTGCTCGAGCTCGAGCGCCCCTGCTTTCCCTCGTAGATGCGCGCGTCCTTTTTCCCTTTCCGCACGGCCGCCGAAGGCCCTGTGCCCACTAGTTTCCGCCGTTGCCCTCGCCGGCGCCGTCGTCCTCTCTGTTTGCAGCAGAGTTGCGCGACCTGGTGCCTATCTAAAAGGGGCCGAAGACCATTCCATATCAGTAGCGCCCGCCTAGCCCTGTGGTTGCAGTAGCAGAGCCACACCAGGGAGACCCGGGTTTGATTCCCCGCGGCTGCATATTATCCCCCCTTTTTATCCATTTCTTGCACTGTGCATATGGCAGGGTGGCCCCACCTGTCATACTCTCTTAGCCTGTCTGTTTTTTATTTATTTTATTTATTTATTTTTATTATTATTAAGTGTTTTATTTCTGTTCCTGTGAATATACCATTTCTGGCATGTAGTACCTTTCCATTTCGGGCAAGTCCAATTCTGGACGTTTCCAATTATGGAAAATGCCATTTCTGTCATATTCCATTTAGGGCAGGTTTTAACTTAATGCACTTGTGAATATTTTTCTACAGCAACCCTAACATATTATATATGTTTTTGGGGTAGAAAAATCCCACCAATCCAGTGGTGGCATTAGTTTCTGCATTTGAGCAAGTTCATGAACAAGTCATTTTACATCATGTTGTTGTCTTGTCATTTTCGTGTGGTTTATTTCAAGCATGCTATGAGGTTGTTTTGCACAAGGATAGCTTCATTTTCGTGTCTACTTCATGCTAGTACTTGTTCCATGCCATGATATGCCTGTTAGTGAGTTAATCAAGCTTG
Source organism: Triticum timopheevii (assembly GCA_963921465.1). Lineage (NCBI taxonomy): Eukaryota > Viridiplantae > Streptophyta > Magnoliopsida > Poales > Poaceae > Triticum > Triticum timopheevii. Next base: position 472,425,533 of record OY997264.1, on the reverse strand, counting down.
TAAAGATGTCATGTTGAATCTGTTTTTGCCATGCCCTGTAATTTCACTAAGTCTGGAACTGTTAATAAAACTTACTATGTTTACATGGGTGCCATCATTTCTTATGGTCCTTTTTGGCTTATGGTCAGTAAAGGACTTTTGATCTATGCTTTGAGTAGAATCATGTCATGCCTTGTTTTGCTATTATAAGTTCCTGTAGCAGGTTGTTAGCTTGCTCTGAACATGCCTTCTTGATGTTAATTTCTGGCATACTAGTATTTTCACTAAGTCTGTGAACCTGATATTTTTTTGCACTTTCACCATGCTTGTTTGAACCAATTCTAATGTGATTTAGCCGTAGCTCAGTGTTCCTCTTTTGTTAAGCATCTCCTGTAGATCACTGCCATATGCTTTGTTTTTATGTTGGGGTGCTGTAGCATAGTTTCTTGTTGCATGCTAAGTAGCATTGTGCTGTTAATCGCAGATTCGCGTCATTCTTGTTTTGCTTGTCATTTGCAAACCGTGCATCCGTTTCCGGTGATCTTCATATCGATTTCAACCGAAATCATCTCATCTTTCCAGCGGCGTACTTGGTTTGCCAAGTTGATGCCTTGTTCATCCTTTTCACTCTCGGAGCACGCATATGCATTGCATGCCACATCTCTCATATCATGTCATGTATTGCATCATATTGCTTGTGCATTGCTCCTTGTTTGATTGTGGTTCCATTGCTTGTGTTCTTGCTTTGGGTAGAGCCGGGAGACAAGTACGTGTACGAGGAACCTGTTGAGAACGCCTACGAGGATCAAGCCTTCGACAACTCTGAGAACCTTGCAGGCAAGATAACCATACCTTCGATATCACTTCTATCTTTGCTTGCTAGATGCTCGCTCTTTTGCTATGCCTATGCTACGTTACCTACCACTTGCTATGTCATGCCACCCATATTGCCATGTCAAACCTCTAACCATCCTTTCCTAGCAAACCGTTGTTTGGCTATGTCACCGCTTTTGCTCAGCCCCTCTTATAGCGTTGCTAGTTGCAGGTGAAGATGAAGTTGGTTCCATGTTGGAACATGGATATTTTGGGATATCACAATATCTCTTATTTAATTAATGCATCTATACACTTGGTAAAGGGTGGAAGGCTCGGCCTTATGCCTGGTGTCTTGTTCCACTCCTGCCGCCCTAGTTTCCATCATACCGATGTTATGTTCCTTGATTTTGCGTTCCTTACGCGGTTGGGTGATTTATGGGACCCCCCTGATAGTTCGCTTTGAATAAAACTCCTCCAGCAAGGCCCAACCTTGGTTTTACCATTTGCCACCTAAGCTTTTTTCCCTTGGGTTTTCGCGAGCCCAAGGGTCATCTTGATTTAACCCCCCGGGCCAATGCTCCTCTGAGTGTTGGTCCAAACTAGAGCCACTTGCGGTGCCGCCCTGAGGCAACTTGGGGTATCCTCGGTTGCCGTACGTAGTGTTCATCCGAATGTGCCCTGAGAACGAGATATGTGCAGCTCCTATCGGGATTTGTCGGCACAATCGGGCGGCTTTGCTGGTCTTGTTTTACTATTGTCGAAATGTCATGCGAACCGGGATTCCGAGACTGATCGGGTCTTCCCGGGAGAAGGTTTATCCTTCGTTGACCGTGAGAGCTTATGATGGGCTAAGTTGGGACACCCCTGTAGGGTATTATCTTTCAAAAGCCGTGCCCGCGGTTATGAGGCAGATGGGAATTTGTTAATGTCCGGTTGTAGAAAACCCGAAGTTGACCTTAATTAAAATACATCAACCGCGTGTGTAACCGTGATGGTCCCTTCTCGGCGGAGTCCGGGAAGTGAACACGGTGTTGGAGTTATGTTTGACGTAAGTAGTTTCAGGATCACTTCTTGATCGCTACTAGCTTCACGACCGTGCCTTGCTTCTCTCCTCGCTCTCTCTTGCGTATGTTAGCCACCATATATGCTAGTCGCTTGCTGCAGCTCCACCTCATTACACCACCCTTCCCTTAAGCTTAAATAGTCTTGATCTCGCGGGTGTGAGATTGCTGAGTCCCCATGGCTCACAGATTCTACCAAAATAGATGCAGGTACCGATGATACCAGCGCAGAGGGCGCAACTGAGCTGAAGTGGGAATTTGATGAGGCCCTTGGTCGTTACTATGTTTCATTTCCAGACGATCCGTAGTCGAGCCCAGTTGGGACGATCGGGGATCTGTGTTGCATTTGGGGTAGTCTTCTTTTATTTTGGTTCCGTAGTCGGACCTTGAGTGTAAACTGAATGATGGATGTTTATTTATGTATTGTGTGAAGTGGCGACTGTAAGCCAACTATGTATCTCTTTCCCTTATGTATTACATGGGTTGTGTGAAGATTACCTCACTTGCGACATTGCTTTCAATGCGGTTATGCCTCTAAGTCGTGCTTCGACACGTGGGAGATATAGCCGCATTGAGGGCATTACAAGTTGGTAATCAGAGCCTTCCCCGACCTTAGGAGCCCACTGCTTGATCGTTTTTAGCGGCCGAGTTGTGTCTAGAAAAAAAATGTTTTGAGTCATTTAGGATTATATATATCGGAGAGTTAGGAATTCTTTTTACTCCTCAGTCCCTTCGTCGCTCTGGTGAGGTCTCCTGACGTAGAAGTTTTGACTTTCCTCTCCTCAAATTTTACTAATTTTTTTTAGGATCACGCGGGTATCTTGGAATCGTTCCGATGGTTTTATGATGAGAACATTGTTTTGGTGCCTCCTGTCAGGGGTTTAGTGGAAGTGTCCCGGGGAGTTGAGCTCTGAGGTGTTGTCGTCATAATTTTATCGTTTCAGTTCTGGAATACCTGAGTTTAGTACGCCGACATCGAAAATCTCTTTTATGCAGTTGTTGGTGAGATAACCCCGATAACCCAGTACTGAGGTGAGTACGGGAGTATTGCCATGACTCGTATAACGGATGTTTTTCGAAGGTTGAGGTACACGATTTCCGAAGGTTTCTTGGTTATGTGTTGACGGATGGATACAACTGGATGTAGGGATTGTTAGTTTGGGTGAGATATATTGCTTCCCCTGTATCCCCAACACCTGATTGCATAACCGGAAAGTTTCGGGAGTTTATAGGTGGGATTCAAGTAGCTCTAGCACTTCTTCCCGCAGATATTTGGTTTGTGATTGGGTAATCCTTACCACTTATTTGTTCCATTCATACCTTGTTTTTATTTTCATTCATCAATCTCTTATCAAGTGGCTTCTCACCTTAACGGACATGATGGTTACTTTGGAATTCATTCGTTCATCCCTGTTCGAATGTTTATTGTGAAGACTATATTTTGCAATTTCTATCCGTTGATTCAACTTGTCTATCTGTCAATCTAGATGCTAACGGATGTCACCCTCTTCAGGATGGCTCCGCCAACGCGTCAGAATCCGGAACGCAGTGATGGGAGTCAGGCGAACCCTCCACCTCCACCTCCGCCTCCGGAGGCATGGCAAACTTTGATGGCAACCACTAACGCCAACGCTCAGTTGTTGATTCAGCTGATGCAAGAGCGTAACCAAGGCCAAGGCAACCAAGGGAATCAAGGTCAAGGGCAGTTCAACCATCATCCTCAGTTCCCTACCCTCAACCAGTTCCTTGCAAATCAGCCAAAGTCTTTCAGCTACTGTGCCGAGGCCACAGACGCCGACGATTGGCTCGTGGATATCAACAAGCATTTCGAATGCAGCAATGTCAGACCTGAGGACTACGTCAAGTTCGCGTCTTTTCAGCTCAAGGATCAGGCAACTGATTGGTTCCAGCAATACAAGGATTCCAGAGGAGGTCGAGTGATTACTTGGACTGATTTCTGTCGGGACTTTAAAGCTCACCATATTCCTACTAGTGTTGTTGAGAGCAAGCGTGAGGAGTTCCGCAATCTCAAGCAAGGCAACATGTCAGTGTACGAATACAACAAACAGTTTCAGAAACTTGCTCGCTTCGCTAAAAAAGACGTTCCTGATGAAAAGAGTATGATCTATCAATTCAGAGGTGGCCTTAGTGAGGATCTACAGTTAGCTCTTGTTCTTGTTGAGCCTACTCAGTTTGATCAATTCTACAATATGGCACTCAAGCAAGAAGGTGCTCAGCTCAAGTGTGAGGCTTCTAAGAAGAGAATCAGGGACGCAGTTCAGTCTTCTTCCTCCTCTCAAGGCGCAGCTAAGCAGCAAAAGTTCTACCTTCCTCCTCCTCCGTTTCGTCAGCCTTACCAGCAGAAGAACTCAGGTGGTCGTGGATCTTCCCACCCACCCAACCCAAGCTACCATAACAAGTCTCAGCCTCAAGCTCCAAGGTCAAATGCTCCTTATCACCGTCCGCTCTCAGAGGTGACCTGCAACAAGTGTCAGCAAAAAGGTCACTATGCGAACAAATGCTTCAACCAAAGGCGCCTTCCTCCTCCTCCTCCTCCTGTGAGATCTTCCAGCAATGCAGTGGTCAAGCATAATCCAAAGCATGCAAAGGTGAACATGATGAATGCAGCGCAAGCAGAGGATTCTTCTGACGTGATAATGGGTAATCTTCCAGTTAATGATATTCCTGCAAAAGCCTTATTTGATACTTGTGCATCGCTTTCTTTCATTTCGAGACCTTTTGTTGCCAAGCATGAGTTTGTGACGGAAAAGATTCCTGTCCCGTTGAAGATTGTGTCCCCGGGTAAGCAAATGACATCTAATAATTGTGTCCCGGATGTTTCTATCAAGATGGGCGACTATAGATTTCTATCTTCTCCAATGGTTCTTGGCGAGTCTGATATCGATCTTATTCTCGGGATGGACTGGCTTTCTCAGCACAAAGCTCAACTTGATTGTGCTGCCAGGGAAATTCAATTGACACATTCTTCTGAGGATGTTATCATCTATGCCGCTCGTGATGAAACCATTCAGTTGTTTTCTCTCAATGAGAAGGGCGAGCTACACGCAATCTCTCAGATTCCAGTCGTTTGTGAGTACCAAGATGTCTTTCCAGAAGAGCTTCCGGGTATGCCTCCGCATCGGCCAGTCGAATTCGTTATCGATCTTGAGCCTGACACTGAACCCGTTTGCAAGCGTCCTTACAAGCTTGGACCTGAAGAACTGAAGGAATTGAAGAAACAGCTCGATGAACAAGAGCGTCTGGGTTTGATCAGACCGAGTTCATCTCCATGGGGATGTGGAGTTCTTTTTGTCTAGAAGAAGGATGGCACGGACCGACTTTGCGTCGATTACCGTCCATTGAACAAGAAGACAATCAAGAACAAGTATCCACTTCCCAACATCAATGAGATATTCGAGCAACTCAAAGGTGCTAAAGTATTCTCCAAGCTTGACCTCCGTATGGGTTATCATCAGATTCGCATTCGTGAACAAGATATTCCCAAGACAGCATTCAGAACAAGCTTTGGTTCTTATGAATATACTGTCATGTCTTTCGGCCTTGTCAATGCTCCTCCAACATTCTCTCGAATGATGAACTTTATCTTCAACCCCTACACCAATGATTTCGTCTTGGTGTATCTCGATGATATTTTGGTCTTCTCCAAGAATAAGCAGGATCATGCCAAACATTTGCGATTGGTGCTCGACAAGCTCAGCGAGCATCAATTCTATGCGAAGTTTTCCAAATGTGAGTTCTGGCTTGATGAAGTTCTTTATATTGGTCACATCATCTCCGCCAAGGGCATCACTGTTAATCCCGAGAAGGTGTCTTCAATTGTGAATTGGGAACCTCCTCAGAATGTCAAGCAGCTCCGCAGTTTTCTTGGTCTTGCAAGCTATTGCCGAAGATTCGTTGAGAATTTCTCTAAGATTGCAAAGCCTCTTTCTAACCTCCTCCAGAAGCATGTCAAGTATGTCTGGACGCCTGAGTGTGATGTCGCTTTCAACACCCTCAAAGAGAAACTCGTCACAGCTCCTGTCTTGACTCCTCCTGATGAATCCAAGCCTTTCGAAGTTTTCTGTGATGCTTCTCTTCAAGGTCTCGGTGCTGTGTTAATGCAAGAGAAGAAAGTTGTGGCCTATACCTCTCGTCAGTTGAAGCCCAACGAAAAGAACTACCCCACTCACGATCTCGAGTTGGCGGCAGTTGTCCATGCATTGATAACATGGAGACATCTCTTGTTGGGAAGGAAAGTGGACATTTTCACCGATCACAAGAGTCTCAAGTATATCTTCACTCAACCAAACCTCAACCTCAGGCAAACTCGATGGGTCGAAATGATTCAAGAGTACAATCCAAGTATTGAATATACTCCTGGCAAGGCGAATGTGATTGCAGATGCTCTGAGTAGAAAGGCTTATTGCAACAGCTTAATTCTCAAGCCCTTCCAACCGGATCTTTGTGAAGCTTTCCGCAAGCTGAATCTTCAAGTTGTTCCTCAAGGCTTTCTTGCCAACCTAATAGTCTCTCCTACTTTGGAAGATCAAATTCGTGAGGCACAACTCCTGGATACCATGGTGAAGAAGGTGAAACATGGTATTGACAAGGGCATTCCCAAATACAAGTGCTATCGCTTGGATGACAAAGATACTCTTTTCTTTGAGGATCGTATTGTGGTTCCCAAAGGCGATCTGAGAAAAGTCATCATGAATGAGGCACATAATTATCTTCTATCCATTCATCCTGGAAGTACGAAGATGTACCATGACCTCAAGCAGTCGTATTGGTGGACTCGAATGAAGCGAGAAATTGCTCAATTTGTGAATGAATGTGATGTCTGCAGAAGGGTGAAAGCAGAACACCAACGACCAGCTGGTCTCCTCAAACCTCTTGCTATTCCGGAATGGAAGTTTGATCACATCGAGATGGACTTCGTGACTGGTTTTCCTAAGTCCAAGCGTGGAAATGATGCTATCTTCGTTGTCATTGACAAGCTTACTAAAGTGGCTCATTTCCTTCCTATCAAAGAATCTATCACAGCAGCTCAGCTGGCAGAGCTATACACCTCCAGAATTGTCTCCTTGCACGGTATTACACTATTGATCTCTTCAGACCGTGGAAGCATCTTCACTTCTAAGTTCTGGGACTCCTTTCAGAAGGCCATGGGCACTAACATTCGTTTCAGCACAGCTTTCCATCCTCAAACAAGTGGCCAAGTCGAGCGAGTCAATCAAATCCTTGAAGATATGCTCAGGGCTTGTGTCATTTCCTTTGGCATGAAGTGGGAAGATTGTCTTCCATATGCCGAGTTCTCCTACAACAGCAGCTTCCAAGCGAGTTCGGGCAAGGCCCCATTCGAAATTCTCTATGGCAGAAAGTGCCGTACTCCTCTCAATTGGTCCGAGACAGGTGAACGCCAACTTCTTGGCAACGACTTGATCATAGAAGCTGAAGAAATGTGCAAAGTCATTCGTGAGAATCTCAAGGCCGCGCAATCGCGCCAGAAGAGCTATTATGATGACAAGCACCGTGATGTGGCTTTTGAAATCGAAGACCATGTCTACCTCCGCGTCTCTCCAATGAAAGGCACTCGTCGCTTCGGTATCAAAGGGAAGCTTGCCCCTAGATACGTGGGTCCTTTCAAGATCATTGGCAAAAGAGGCGACCTCGCCTATCAACTCGAGCTTCCATCCAACTTTGCAAACGTGCACGATGTGTTTCACGTGTCACAGCTTCGCAAGTGCTTCAAGATTCCTGAACATACTATCAACTTTGAAGAAATTGACATCCAAGAAGATCTCTCTTATCATGAGCACCCTGTTGCTATTCTTGAAGAAACCGAGCGCAAGACTCGCAACAAGTCAATCAAATTCCTGAAAGTGAAGTGGTCACACCATTCCGACCGAGAAGCCACCTGGGAGCGCGAGGATCACCTCCGTTCCGAATATCCGGAGTTCTTTCAGTCCTAGATCTCGGGACGAGATCCTCTTGTAGTGGAGGAGAGTTGTAACACCCCAGATGTATCATGTCCCATTTTGGCAATATATCAACTTGACCTTCATCCAATTCTTGTGGGGTTTATCATGTTTGGCCTCATCTCGTTTTGGTTATGTGTGGTTTTATTCTTTTCTTTGTCATTTCCTTTTTAGCCATTTTGCATTTGTGCCTCTTGTCATTTTGCATTCATCCTCATCATATAGTGCATCTTCATCTCATGCCATCTCATTTTACATTTTTGTCATTCATGTGGTTGCCATGAGCATCTTAGACATGACCTTGTCCCCCCCTTTTTCAACCATTGCACCATCACTTCTCCTTCCTCCCCTTTTCCTTCCTTCTTTTATCAAGTGCTAATTTTCCTTTCTCTAATAATGTTCATCTTCTCCCTGTAAATCTTGCTCCTTGCCCAAAACCTCTCTGCCAAAGATCTCCTTATTTGAAGTTGTTTTGGTCAGGTTCAAAAATGACACAAGTTTGAATATAATTCAAACTTGTCTTATTTTTCTACCTCTAAAAATGCCCAATGCAATTTATTAAAATAGTGGATAATTCCAGGAGTTGGAGAGTATTTTTCTTTATGCTCTAACTCCTCTCCCTTTTTCCTGAGATTTTCGGTTTATATTTCTGTTTATATAAATAGAAATGAAGCAGCAGCAGCAGCAGTAGCCCCCCTGGGCCTCGGCCTCCCAGGCCGGCCCAGCTAGCGCACCGCGCAGCCCAGCCTTCGCGCCAGCCGGCCCGCTCGGTCCTCTCCTCCGTGCTTTTTCTCACCCACGTTAGCGCGCACCCCCGCTAGACCCTCGACACGTGGTAAGATTGGCCCCACTCGTCAGCGCCTCCCCTGTTTCCCGCACCCACCTTTTCCCTCTCCTCTCGCTGTCGCCTTGGGGACCGCGAGCACGAGCGCGCGTGAGCTTGCACCGCTCGCCCTAGCCCTTATAAGCCCCAGCTTCCGTGTCCCTCGCGTCGCCTAGGGTTTCCCTCGTCCGCCGCCGCCGTTTCCAGGTGAGTTTAGCCACCAGATCTGCCGCTTCCGCCCCGTCCCGAGCGCACCTGGGAGCGCGCCTCGTCGCCGGCGTGCTCTTCGGCCACTCCAAACCCCGTAGTTCGTGTCCATCTTCTTCCTCGCCGTCGTCTCCTTCCACGACGTCGACTACGGTGCCCGGACGACGAGTTCATTGACGCCCCCTGCTTCCTCCTACCTCTCGGTCAGAAAACGCGCCACGATTCAGAGCTCCACCTTGTTGCTGGCAGCTCGTCTCCGTCGACTACTCCGTGTCCTTGGGTGAGCTGGGTAACGCACCTCCCTCTCCCATCCTTTCCCTGACATTTAGGCAACCGTAGGGCACGTCCGATCCGTGTCTTTCCCGCGCTCGCAGTGCTCCGGCGTTTCTGAATTTGTTGGTGCAGTGCGGTGCAACCGTAGCGTGTTTTGCATGTCCCCGCTCCGGTTCCCCCTCTTCGTGCTCTCGTAGCGCGCTCGCGCACTCGTTTACGCCTTCGCGCGCACCTTGCAAGCCTACCGCAGCTCCGGCGAGTCCCTCTGCCGCTCGCCGCGGACGCCATGGCCCCGAGTCGAGCAACTGCTCGAGCTCGAGCGCCCCTGCTTTCCCTCGTAGATGCGCGCGTCCTTTTTCCCTTTCCGCACGGCCGTCGGAGGCCCTGTGCCCACTGGTTGCCGCCGTTGCCCTCGCCGGCGCCGTCGTCCTCTCTATTTGCAGCAGAGTTGCGCGACCTGGTGCCTATCTAAAAGGGGTCGAAGCCCTTTCCATATCAGTAGCGCCCGCCTAGCCCTGTGGTTGCAGTAGCAGAGCCACACCGGGGAGACCCGGGTTCGATTCCCCGCGGCTGCATATTATCCCCCCCTTTTTATCCATTTCTTGCACTGTGCGTATGACAGGGTGGCCCCACCTGTCATACTCTCTTAGCCTGTCTGTTTTTTTATTTATTTTATTTATTTATTTTTATTATTATTAAGTGTTTTATTTCTGTTCCTGCGAATATACCATTTCTGGCATGTAGTACCTTTCCATTTCGGGCAAGTCCAATTCTGGACGTTTCCAATTATGGAAAATGCCATTTCTGTCATATTCCATTTAGGGAAGGTTTTAACTTAATGCACTTGTGAATATTTTTCTACAGCAACCCTAACATATTATATATGTTTTTGGGGTAGAAAAATCCCACCAATCCAGTGGTGGCATTAGTTTCTGCATTTGAGCAAGTTCATGAACAAGTCATTTTACATCATGTTGTTGTCTTGTCATTTTCGTGTGGTTTATTTCAAGCATGCTATGAGGTTATTTTGCACAAGGATAGCTTCATTTTCGTGCCTACTTCATGCTAGTACTTGTTCCATGCCATGATATGCCTGTTAGTGAGTTAATCAAGCTTGTAAAGATGTCATGTTGAATCTATTTTTGCCATGCCCTGTAATTTCACTAAGTCTGGAACCGTTAATAAAACTTACTATGTTTACATGGGTGCCATCATTTCTTATGGTCCTTTTTGGCTTATGGTCAGTAAGGGACTTTTGATCTATGCTTTGAGTAGAATCATGTCATGCCTTGTTTTGCTATTATAAGTTCCTGTAGCAGGTTGTTAGCTTGCTCTGAACATGCCTTCCTGATGTTAATTTCTGGCATACTAGTATTTTCACTAAGTCTGTGAACCTGATATTTTTTTGCACTTTCACCATGCTTGTTTGAACCAGTTCTGATGTGATTTAGCCGTAGCTCAGTGTTCCTCTTTTGTTAAGCATCTCCTGTAGATCACTGCCATATGCTTTGTTTTTATGTTGGGGTGCTGTAGCATAGTTTCTTGTTGCATGCTAAGTAGCATCATGCTGTTAATCGCAGATTCGCATCATTCTTGTTTTGCTTGTCATTTGCAAACCGTGCATCCGTTTCCGGTGATCTTCATATCGATTTCAACCGAAATCATCTCATCTTTCCAGCGGCATACTTGGTTTGCCAAGTTGATGCCTTGTTCATCCTTTTCACTCTCGGAGCATGCATATGCATTGCATACCACATCTCTCATATCATGTCATGTATTGCATCATATTGCTTGTGCATTGCTCCTTGTTTGATTGTGGTTCCATTGCTTGTGTTTATGCTTTGGGTAGATCCGGGAGACGAGTACGTGTACGAGGAACCTGTTGAGAACGCCTACGAGGATCAAGCCTTCGACAACTCTGAGAACCTTGCAGGCAAGATGACCATACCTTCGATATCACTTCTATCTTTGCTTGCTAGATTCTTGCTCTTTTGCTATGCCTATGCTATGTTACCTACCACTTGCTATGTCATGCCACCCATATTGCCATGTCAAACCTCTAACCATCCTTTCCTAGCAAACCGTTGTTTGGCTATGTCACCGCTTTTGCTCAGCCCCTCTTATAGAGTTGCTAGTTGCAGGTGAAGATGAAGTTGGTTCCATGTTGGAACATGGATATTTTGGGATATCACAATATCTCTTATTTAATTAATGCATCTATACACTTGGTAAAGGGTGGAAGGCTCGGCCTTATGCCTGGTGTCTTGTTCCACTCTTGCCGCCCTAGTTTCCGTCATACCGGTGTTATGTTCCTTGATTTTACGTTCCTTACGCGATTGGGTGATTTATGGGACCCCCCTGATAGTTCGCTTTGAATAAAACTCCTCCAGCAAGGCCCAACCGTGGTTTTACCATTTGCCACCTAAGCTTTTTTCCCTTGGGTTTTCGCGAGCCCAAGGGTCATCTTTATTTAACCCCCCGGGCCAATGCTCCTCTGAGTGTTGGTCCAAACTAGAGCCACTTGCGGTGCCGCCCTGAGGCAACTTGGGGTATCCTCGGTTGCCGTACGTAGTGTTCATCTGGATGTGCCCTGAGAACGAGATATGTGCAGCTCCTATCGGGATTTGTCGGCACAATCGGGCGGCTTTGCTGGTCTTGTTTTACCATTGTCGAAATGTCATGCGAACCGGGATTCCGAGACTGATCGGGTCTTCCCGGGAGAAGGTTTATCCTTCGTTGACCGTGAGAGCTTATGATGGGCTAAGTTGGGACACCCCTGCAGGGTATTATCTTTCGAAAGCCGTGCCCGCGGTTATGAGGCAGATGGGAATTTGTTAATGTCCGGTTGTAGAAAACCCGAAGTTGACCTTAATTAAAATACATCAACCGCGTGTGTAACCATGATGGTCCCTTCTCGGCGGAGTCCGGGAAGTGAACACGGTGTTGGAGTTATGTTTGACGTAAGTAGTTTCAGGATCACTTCTTGATCGCTACTAGCTTCACGACCGTGCCTTGCTTCTCTCCTCGCTCTCTCTTGCGTATGTTAGCCACCATATATGCTAGTCGCTTGCTGCAGCTCCACCTCATTACACCACCCTTCCCTTAAGCTTAAATATTCTTGATCTCACGGGTGTGAGATTGCTGAGTCCCCGTGGCTCACAGATTCTACCAAAACAGATGCAGGTACCGATGATACCAGCGCAGAGGGCGCAACTGAGCTGAAGTGGGAATTTGATGAGGCCCTTGGTCGTTACTATGTTTCATTTCCAGACGATCCGTAGTGGAGCCCAGTTGGGACGATCGGGGATCTGTGTTGCATTTGGGGTAGTCTTCTTTTAGTTTGGTTCCGTAGTCGGACCTTGAGTGTAAACTGAATGATGGATGTTTATTTATGTATTGTGTGAAGTGGCGACTGTAAGCCAACTATGTATCTCTTTCCCTTATGTATTACATGGGTTGTGTGAAGATTACCTCACTTGCGACATTGCTTTTAATGTGGTTATGCCTCTAAGTCGTGCTTCGACATGTGGGAGATATAGCCGCATCGAGGGCGTTACAACTGCCCACTCCACAATCCTCCCCGTTGCATCTGGATTGTGCAAAATTTGTTGCAACGGGAGTCGAGTGATGACTGTGATCTCATGTGCTTGAAAGTAGTGGCGTAGCTTCCTCGAGGCCATAAGAAGGCCGAAGAGCAACTTCTGCATGCCAGAATACCTCGACATTGCCCCCCTGCAAGAGGGAGCTAACAAAGTAGACTGGGTGATGCACCACCTTTTTCTTCTGCTTTACCTTGCTTGCTTGCACAAATGCTGTCTTGCCGAGATCGGATCCTGCCGAGGCTCTCCCTTGCCGGGATCAGATCCTACCGGGGGCTCTCCCTTGCTGGGATCAGATCCTGCCGGGTCCAGCTCTTCTCCTAAGGGCCTTGCCGCTGATTTCGCCTCTTCCTCAACTTCTCACTATGATACTAGCGCAGCACTAACCACTTGATTCATTGCCGCCAAGTATAGCAGCAACGGCTCTTGTGGCCTGGGCGCGACCAGTATTGGTGTAGAGGAGAGGTATCTCTTCAAATCCGGGGTCCATTTCATTGGACCCAACTTTTTCAAAATCATGAAAAAGGGGAAGGCACGCTCAGCAGACTTAGAGATGAATCTGCTCAGGGCGGCGATGCAGCCGCCAAGCCTTCAGACATCTTTGACTCATCTTGGCGCCTCAATTTGCTCAACTGCTTTGATCTTATCAGGATTTGGTTCAATTCCACATTGAGACACGAAGAACCCAAGAAGCTTGCGGACAGAACAAAGAACACACACTTCTCTGGGTTTAGCTTGAGGTTGATCCTGCACAAGTTTGCAAAAGTTTCTTGCAGGTCCTGCACGAGCATGGCCTTGTCTTTGGTTTTGACTACTATATCATCCATGTAAGCTTCCATATTTCTATGGAACTGGGGCTCAAAACCAATTTGGACTGCTCGGGCGAACGTTGAACTAGCACTTTTCAACCCAAAAGGCATCCCTACAAAACAGTACGTACCACATGGAGTGATGAACGTGGTCTTCTCTTCATCTTCCTTCGTCGTTAAGATCTGATGATATCCTGAGTAAGCATCAAGGAACGATAGCAGGTCGCACCCAGAAGTGGAGTCCACTATCTGGTCGATACGTGGCAAATGGGAAAGGATCCTTTGGACTGGATTTATTGATATAAGTATAGTCGATCCATAGCCTCCACTTCCCACTCGCCTTACGTACCACGACTGGATTGGCCAACCACGTTGGGTGGAGAACTCCCTTGACCAAGCCTGCCGCCTCCAACTTCCTGATCTCCTCGACGATAAACTCTTGTCGCTCTAGAGCTTGCTTTCTGACCTTCTGCTTGACGGGCCGTGCATGGGGGCAGCCAACAAGATGGTTCTCAATCAACTCCCTTGGAACGCTGGGGATGTCGGATGCTTGCCATGCAAACACGTCGACATTCGCCCATAGGAAGGCGACGAGCACGCTTTCCTATTTGCTGTCAGGGGCGGAGCTTATGACGAAAGCTCCGCCCGTGCCATCCTCCTTGACGGACAACTTCTTTTTTTTCGGCAGGGCCGCCTTGGACTTCTTGCTCTTGCCAGTAGAGCTCTCCGGTATGTCCTCAGCGGCAACACAACACTCCGAAGAGGTGCGTTTGCCGGGGTGAGTACAGGAGCCCTTGCCTGAGCCAGGAGTCTTGCCAGTTGTCGGGGCCTTGCTAGTCTTCCTCTCGGTGGCAGGAACAGGTGCCTTGGCGGTAGACGCTGCAACCGCCGCTTGATAGAGCTGATCGGCGCAGATGAGTGCATCCTTCTTATCACAACCGATAGTGATGATGCTCATCGGGCAAGGCATCTTCAGCTTGTTATATGCGTAGTGCGATGCTGCCATGAACTTGGCCAGCGCTGGGCGGCCAAGGATCCCGTTGTATGGCAATAGGATCTCGACAACATCGAAAACGATCCTCTCCGTCCTATAGCTGAGGTTGCCACCAAACATCACTGGCAGTGTGACCTTTCCCTTAGGCTGGCTCCTCCCCGGATTGATCCCTTGGAACGTGCCCGTCTCCTTGAGGTCTTCATCGGGGATCTATAGCCTCTTGATCACGTTGGGTGAGATCAGGTTAAGGCCGGCCCCACCATCAACTAACATCTTCATCACCTTGAGGTTGCGTATTGTTGGGATACCAACAACGGCAAACACCCGACCGCAGTGGTGCAATCAGTGTGATCCTCGGCGTCGAAAATGATAGGCGTGTGGGACCACCCCAACGGCTTCTAGGTGTCGACCATTGGTTCCGTCGCATTAATCTCACACGCCCACTGTTTTAGTTGGCGGTGGGAAGAATGCAGCGAAGCACCTCCGTCGACACAAATTACTTCTCTCGCCTTCTAGAACTCATGCTCGGTGGATTCATCATCATCATCATGATCATCATCCTCCTCTTTCTTGTCACGGCCTCAGGCAGGCCTTTCTTGTTGATTTTCCTTGTTGCCGCATCCTCCTTGGTCGCCGCGCTTCTTTTCAGACTCTTCAGTGCTTCCTTGGCCCTTCTCCTCGCCTCGTCTCTCGAACTCAGCCCTTTGCTTCTCCATCAGTAGCTCCACTTGGCGGCAGTTCTGGAGGTCGTGGCCCTTGGTAGTTGGTACGGTGAATCTTGCAGTACTACTTGTCGGAGCCCTCTGACTTGCCGGTAGCCGCCAAGGCCCAGCATGCGTCTCACCCGGCAACCTCCTTCCTAGGGTCGTCAACCTTGGCATTCTTGGCGGTGTCGGGGTCGCCGGATTCCTCGACGGCGAGCACAGTCTTGCCCTTGCGTTTCCTGCTATGCCGCCGGCCTTTCTTTGATGGGGCAACGACATCTTCGTCTTTAGAGTCACTTCCCACATCAGCGTCTTCACCGGGGTACTTCCTTCCTTCCTCCGCTCGAGCACATCTGTCAGCTAGAACGTACAACTCGGCAACATCTACGACCTTGTTCATGGCCAACTCTCCACGCATCTTTCGATTGAGCATGTTCTGGTGGAACGCGCTGGTTATGGCGGCGGGATGAACATCGGGGATGTTGTAATGCACACGGCTAAACCTCTATATGTATTTGCGCAAGGATTTGCCGTCTCTCTAAGGGATCACGTGCAAGTCACGCGCCTGCCCAGGAGTTACGTGGCCGCCTGTGAAGGCACCAATAAACTCGTGGCACAGGTCGGACCAAGAAGCAATGGAATCTATCGGCAGATGCATCAACCATGACCTGACGTTGGGCTTAAGTGCCAACGGGAAATAGTTGGCGAGTATCTTATTGTCTCGTGCTCCGGCAGCTTGCATCGTGATAGTGTAAACGCTCAGGAACTCAGACGGGTGAGTCTTGCTGTCGTACTTCTCCAAGACCTCTGGTTTGAACGTGTGGATGTTGGGCCACTGGAACTGCCGCAACTCGAGGGTGAATGTTGCACAAGTGATTGCATATGGCAAGTCTCTAGCATCCCTCGGCACAGGCATGTACTCAACGGGTCCAGGACGCCTATCAGACTGGTGACGTGCTTCCCGTCGCCGCTCGATAGTAGTCTGGGCATCCTCCTTGAGGCTCTCTCGAAGAACTTGACGTTGGTCATGACGTGTCCGTGGGTTTGATCATGTCGTGGACACATTGTCCCGGGCGCCGCCCTGACGTGCCGACCATGGCGGAGGGGAGTGCACCGTGGTTGCGGTGCCCTTGACCCTTCCACTGCCTGCACGCGTTGGCTCGTCATTTCGGTGCCGCGAGGGGCTTGCTCCCTGGTGTCCATCCCCGTTGGCATGGCCAATAAGGCTTTGGATAGCAGCCCTCCACTCTTCTTGCTTCTCCAAGGCAGGAGGAAAGTTGAGGAGCAGCTGCACTCGCGATAGCGCTTCCGCTCGCGTGGGTGGCAGAGACAGGGGCGAGGAATGGGAGGAACTCGGACTTCTAATGATGTTAGAAGGAGTCCCATCACGATTCCGCGGCCACGCGCTCTTTTCGCCTGCATCATGGCATGCATGTCGGCCCTGCGTGTCTTGAGAGTGACGCTGAGGGCTCTTGTCGTGGCAACGCCCAGGGTCCTCAACATCGCAGCGCGGTTTGTCGTGCACGAGCTGAGAGGACCGCAGCGTCCACGTTGGTGAGGTCGATCTTCTGCCCTTGGAGGTCCCCGCACCATCCGCAGGTGGCACAGCTCCATCCCTAGGCACGACGGTGCACCGAATTCCACCGCTACTGCGGAGGACGCCGGCGTCCTGGCTTCTTGTATTTGGATGGTGTGGACGATCTCGATCTCCTCCACCACTGGCACACGCCCCATCGCTCGCTCGCGTGGGTGCGTGCGGAGCGGCCCCGGCCGGACCGATCGTCGCAGTTGTCTTCTTCTTCGGCGGCATGGCGATGAAGAAACTGCTGCACTAACTAACAAACCAGATTCTCACAACTAATGCCCCCCTACCTGGCGCACCAAAGATGTCGAGGAAATCGATCACCTATGGGGTCACAAGGAACCCTTCTATGTTCGGTGGGGGGTTAGTTGCACGAAGAGCAGGTCATGCCATTAGCACACAAGGGATTTTTTTATCCAGGTTCGGGCCGTAGAGATGCTTAATACCCTAGTCCTGCTTTGTCTGGTTATATGTGTGTTCTTGAGCTTTTGAACTGGCTACGATGCGTGCTTTGTGCAAAAGTCCGAATCCTCTCTCTGTGTGCCTCGGGCCTCCTTTTATATACAAAGGGGTTTCCACGGTGGCACACAGGAGGTGGCAAGCTACAGTGGTACGAGCTTATCGCTCAATCAACATAGGACAAGCGCATTTAATGCGTTGCCTATGTGTCCTCTCGCTTTATTGGGAACGGCAACAGAGGCCATCTCATCCTTCGCCACTCCTCCTCGCCTTGCCACGCGTCCGGGCCGATGAGGCATGCGGCGCCACACTGGCCAACCAGCTGTTGTGTTGGCAAAATGGCAGGCTTCCACGAAGATCTGCATGCCGCCACGCAGGCACCTGCTTAGCTGGCACGCCTATCATCGCACTTGAGTGGTGGTGAAGTGGCGAAACCTTGCCGGGTGCGGGTCTGGCCGCGGCCCAGCGATCGTCCCTGGCAAGGCTTGCCGGGGGCCTTGGAGTCATCCCCTGCAAGGGTCTTGCTGGGGGTCTTCGTCTTCTGATCCCACGTGGATTCGTGGGTTGCCAATCTTCATGATGGGCTGGATGCTAACAGGCATGTGCTCTCTGGATCTAGGTCTTAACGTTGTCGATAGTGTCAGAGTTCTCAACCCCAAGGGTGGTGTCCCTACTGGTCTCTTCGCAAGCTACCCCGGCAAGGAGCTTGCGGGGGGCCTCGCAGGTCGCCTCGGCAAGGCATGTTGCCGAGCGTGGCTCTGCTCGCCTCCTGCTGCTTGTTACCTTGAGCGTCTATTTTGATATCTTTGTTCCTGTCTTGTGTCCTACCGTCCTCCTCTGCTTTGCCAAGCCCTTCTATAGGCGTGGCTGCGACCGTCCATGCACAAGTAAGGGGTACAGAAGTACCCCCACTTTTGTACACCGACACATACCGATGACAAAGGGAACAACGTATGTTGTTATGCGGTTTGACCGATAAAGATCTTTGTAGAATATGTAGGAACCAACATGAGCATCCAGGTTTTGCTATTGATTATTGACCGTAAGTGAGTCTCGGTCATGTCTACATAGGTCTTGAACCCGTAGGGTCTGCATGCTTAACGTTCGATGACGATTGGTATTATTAGTTTATGTGTTTTGATGTACCGAAGGTTGTTCGGAGTCCCAGATGTGATCATTGACATGACGAGGAGTCTCGAAATGGTTGAGACATAAGGATTGAAATATTGGGAGGCTATGTTTGGACACCGGGAAGGTTCCGAGTGGTTCGGGCATTTTTTCGGAGTACTGGGAGGTTACCGGAACCCCCCGGAGAGTTAATGGGCCTTAATGGGCCATGGTGGAAGAGAGGAGGAGGCAACAAAGGTGGGGGCATGCCACCCCCCAAGCCCAATCCGAATTGGGAGGGGGGCCGACCCCCCTTTCCTTATCTCCCTCTCCCTCTTCCTTCTTCTCCTACTCCAATTAGGGAAGGGGGGAAACCTACTCCTACTGGGAGTAGGACTCCCCCCCTTGGGCACGCCATAGAGAGGGCCGACCCTCCCCTCCTCCACTCGTTTATATACGGGGGAGGGGGGCACCCTATAGACACACAAGTTGATTGTTTAGCCATGTGCGGTGCCCTCCTACACAGATTTCCACATCGGTCATATAGTTGTAGTGCTTAGGTGAAGCCCTACATCGATAACTTCATCATCACCGTCATCACGCCATCGTGCTGACGAAACTCTCCCTTGACCTCAGCTGGATCTAGAGTTCGTGGGACGTCACCGAGCTGAACGTGTGCAGATCATGGAGGTGCCGTACCTTCGGTACTAGGATCGGTCGGATCGTGAAGACGTATGACTACATCAACCGCGTTGTCATAAAGCTTCCGCTTTCGGTCTATAATGGTACGTAGACAACACTCTCCCCTCTCGTTGCTATGCATCACCTAGATAGATCTTGCGTTGATCATAGGATTTTTTTTGAAATTATTGCGTTTCCCAATAGCGTTCGCCTGCTGAACCCGAGCGAGGCGTTCACCTACTGAACCCGAGCGATTGCACAAGTTACATTACTGAACCCCGATCGATCCCTTGTTGTTAACTGAACCCTACCGAGCGATTCCTTCGCTACCGCTTCTAACTGAAGTCGGTCAAACCTGCTACCTCTTGATGAACAGTGAGTGTTGTTGGGGGTTGGATGAAAAGTTCCCGATGGGAGTTGGATGAACAGGACCCCGTGGGGGTGTAGATGCCGTTGCCGCTGGATGAACAGGACGCCGATCGAGCCGGTTGGGGCTGGATGAACAGGAAGATCCCATGGAGGGCTGGATGAACAGTAGCCCATCGAGGGGTGGTTGAATAGGACCCCGTGGAGAGGGCTGGTTGAACAGTACCCCGTGGAGGAGCGGTGGAGGCTGGATGAATAGGAGCCCGTGGATGAACAGTCGCAGGTCGAGGCTGGAGGAGGTCAACGGTGGATGAACAGTAGCCCGTGGAGGCTAGAGGAGGTCGACGGTGGAGATGAACAGTAGCCCGTGGAGTCCCTTTTTGCGGTACGCCACACCCCTCCCGATGAACAGGACCCCCGTTTTGACCGTAGCGCTCCAACACAAGTTGGTTTCCTCTTTTTTACGGTACGCCACACCCCTCCCGTTTAACAGTACCCCGTTTCGACCGTAGGCACTTGAACACAAGTCCGTTTCCTCCGTTTTGTGGTACGCCAGACCCCTCTCGATGAACAGGATCCCATTTCAACCCTAGGCAGTCGAACACATGGTCGTTTCCTCCGTTCGGTGGTACGCCAGGCCTCGTTTCGATCGGCTGTTCCGTCCAAGCCGGCTGCCTCTCGATGAACATGATCCATTCTTACCCAGTCTGTTGCCTCCCGATGAACAGGACGCGTTCCGACCCAGTCACTTGGCTCTCGGTGAACACGACGCTGTTTCCTCCATTCTGACCCTTCCTCCATTTTGTGGTACGCCACACCCCTCCTGATGAACAGGATCCTGCTTCGAGCCTAGGCAGTCAAACACAAGGTCGTTTCCTCCGTTCTGCGGTATGCCAGGCCTCATTTCGATCAGCTATTCCGTCCAAGCCGGTTGCCTCCTGATGAGCATGATCCATTTTGACCTAGTCTGTTGCCTCCCAATGAACAGGACGCGTTCCGACCCAGTCACTTGGCTCTCGGTGAACACGACGTTGTTTCCTCCATTCCGACCCAGCCGGTTAGCTGAAGATGAACAGGCCAATGTCGTTGCCGTCCATGCCTCTCCATATACACGAGCCCTGGCCGTCCGTATGCGCGAGTACGCGTTTTGAGACCCCGCTCATATGTACGTACGTGGCCGTACTTTTTGGCGTGTGGCTTTATGTGCATGTACATGGTTTAGACGGGACAGCCTGAGCTCCTACGTAGGGGGCTCTACTATGACATGTGTCGCTACTTACTCGGCCACGGTTCATCATTGCAGAATGACCGATCGACCAGTATGTTCGTACACCTTCGTGACACGATAGACAACACTACGTACGCTTCGACAGTGTGGCTCCTAGTTGTCAGGGAGGATAAGGACACACTTCTTTGCGTGCGAAGATATAGCTGCTGGGTCCCAGCTTTTAGGGGGGATAATTTTTTTCCCATAGTAAGGACGCACTTCCTTGCGTGCGACGATGTAGCTGGTGGGTCCCAGCTGTCAGGGGGAGAAAAAAAAATTATTTTTCAAGGCAAAAAGGATGTAGTTGAATGCATGCGTCCATGGGCGTGGTGCGTCCCCACTGTCAGCCTCTCACATACAGTCAACTTCCGATGACTCTCGTTTATTGACAATGTTGACCACATCGTGCCGAGCGCACCAAGGCCAATGGACGACGGTGAGGCCCCAAACTGGAACGACCCGGAGATGGGGAAGACGCGGCAGTGGAGTCGCGGATGGAGAGGAGTGGGAAACTTGACTAGTTCAGATGTGCGGCAGCACTACCGCCCACGGGAGGCAGGAGCAAGAACATAGGTTGCAGAAGCAGCATGACCGGCCACGGGAGGCGGTAGCAGGCGGTGCCGCCGGGGGTGGTTTGGGCGGCCGAAGCATGAATATTCGAGATTGAAGAAGCACCACAAACGTTAGAAGGACATCCAATGGTCACTGCTAATAGAATCGTGTGTTAGGTATAACTGCATAAGTTCTTTCTTCGAGGGATGTGTGTTGACTATAATGACAAAGCCATGCATACGCGTCAACTTAGTAGCCCCACAAGTGACCATCACATCTGTGGCAGAGAACATATAGCCCATTTGTGATTTGTATTTTTAATTATAATGGAATTTACTCAGCCCATTTGCTGTTTATTAAAACTACAACCCATTTTCTAGCCATGACTTTGTTAATAATTTCAGCCAACCGCTCAAAAAAAAATCAACAAAATTTTCAACATTTTGATGGGATCCGAAATATTTTTTAACTCAAAATTTAGAGTTAGATTAAGTAAAATTTCAAAATAAATTTGTATTAAGTAAAAATCGAACGAAATTTTGCACGCGCAACAAGTAATGAAATTAAAAAAATTATCTTTTCTGAGAAGAATAAAAAATTGTACCTGTTCGGTGCGTTTTTATATTTAGAGCCAATTTTTTAATTACAACCCATTTATTATTTCTTAAAGCCCATTTTCTTGGCAAGTCTAATGCGCCCCGGAGAATAACAAGTTGACCTAGGTTAGGTATTCCACAAAAAATAAATAGCTGGGCTAGCCATTTTCACATTTAAATATTAATATCTGGCTTGGATATTTGGTCGACATAAAATAGCCTAGGTCAGACAGGCCACAGCCTGCCCAGTTGATACTCTACTCCTCTGAACAACGACAAAAACATCGCTCAAGAAAAACTCTGCTCACACCTCAAAAACAGAAATACTGCTCGAGCTGCTGGGTCCCAGCTCTCGGCCGCTCCTTGTGCAATTCTCTCGTTTATTGACTATATAGCACTACAAAAAAAAGACACATCGGTGACATTTTGGGCCGAACATTTTTTTTCTATCATACTTATGACACTTCTATGACGATAATTGTGACAAAACCCGGTATAATCATAGATGTGGTGGGCTCCTACTTGTATGACAAAAAATAATGATAGAAAATGGGCTTTTCGTCCTGGGTGGGCCGGAGACGCAGCTGCATGACATTCTTTGGGCCGTCCATGACGGAAAAAACCATGATAGAAGTGAGGGCGAGGAAAATATCGGTGAGTTCCCGGTTACAGTGGGTGGTCGGGGGCCGAGCGATGCGCGTTTCTCTCGTACCGTACGCGCGTGGGTGCGAGGCGTTGGGCTCTAACTGAACCCGAGTGAGGCGTTGGGCTCTAACTGAATCCGAGTGATTGCACTAGCTATGTTACTGAACCCGAGTGATTCCTTCGATACTGCTGCTAACTGAAGCCGATCTAACCCTGCTGCCTCCTTCCCTTGATGAACAGTGAGCGTTGTTGGGGGGGGGGGGTTGGATGAACAATTCCCGGTGGGGGTGGATGAACAGGACCTCGTGGTTGCCTCTGGATGAATAGGACCCCGATCGATCGAGCCGGTTGGGCCTGGATGAACAGGACCCCATGGAGGGCTGGATGAACAGGACGACCTGGATGAACAGTAGCCCGTGGAGGGGTGGTTGAACAGGAGCTCGTGGAGAGGGCTGGTTGAACAGTAGCCGGTGGAGTAGCGCGTGGTGGAGGCTGGATGAACAGGAGCCCGTGGATGAACAGTCACAGGTGGAGGCTAGAGGAGGTCGACGGTGGATGAACATAGCCCGTGGAGGCTGGAGGAGGTCGATGATGGTGATGAACAGTATCCTGTGGAGTCCCATTTTACGGTACGCCACACCCATCCCTATGAATAGGACCCCCGTTTCGACCGTAGCGCTCCAACACAAGTCCGTTTCCTCCGTTTTACGGTATGTCACACCCCTCCCAATCAACAGGACCCCGTTTCGACCGTAGGAGGTCCAACAGAAGTCCATTTCCTCCATTTTGCGGTACGCCAGGCCTCGTTTCCATCGGCTGTTCCGTCCGAGAGCTCCCGATGAACACGACGACGCATTCCGTTACGACCCAGCCGGTTGGCTCCCCATGAACACGAGGACGATGCAGTTTCTCCGTTCCGATCCAGCCATGTACATGAACCCTGGCCGTACGTATGCGCGAGTAGGCATTCGAGACCCCGCCAGTATGTACGTACGTGGCCGTATTTACTTTATTGCACATGTGTATATGCTACTTGTGCACCTCTACTACGACATATGTGCGCCTCTACTATGACACGTGCACGCCTCTACTATGACATGTGCGCACCTCTACATCAACCAGTATGTACGTACACGTTCGCGGCCAGAATGGCAATGCTACGTATGCTTCGACCAGGTGGGTCCCGACTGTCAGGCACTTCCTTGCGTGCGAATATGTAGTTGGTGGGTCCCAGCAGTCAGGGGGGCGAATCTGTTTTTTGCCCGGACGCACTTCCTTGCGTGCGAAGATGTAGCTGGTGGGTCACAGCAGTCAGCGAGAAACGGTTTTTTTCGCGAAATACAGTTTCCCGTCTGGTGGGTCCCTACTATCAGGTGGAGGAATCATTATTTTCCGCGTAATAAGGAGGCACTTCCTTGCTGCGGTGGTGGACCCAGATGTCAGCCTCTCCACGTATAGTACTCTTCCGATGGAAGTCGATCGTTGACCACATTGACCACGCCGCACCGAGAGCACCAAGGCGGTGGACGAGGCGAGGCCTAGGAAGGGGACGACACAGAGCCGGAAGACGCGGCAGTGGATGCCCACACGGAGTGGAGTACGAGGGTTCACTGGTTCGGCTATGGTGTGAGGCTGCCGTTGCCGCAGGATAACAGGGGGTGTAGGTGAGTAGAGGGATGGCTTGGCCAGTGGTGGGAGTAGTAGGGAGCAGTGAGGCCTCCGGAACATCACAGCCGGCCACGGGAGGCAGGAGCACGCAGCACGACCGGCGCTGGTTTGGGCGGCTAGAGCAAGAAGACCAGAGGTTGAAGAAGCACTACAACTGTTGGATGAACATCATACTGTAACTACAGCTAGAATCATTCATATTGACTAAGTTGACAAAGCCCTCCGTTCCCGTCAACTTGGTAGGCCCACAAGTCAGCCTCCCACTATGCTGGATTCCAGCTAGCAGGGGGAGTATTCATTTTTTGTGCGTAATAAGGAGGCACTTCCTTGCGTGTGAAGATAGCTGGTGGGTGAGGGAGTCCTGGATTAGGGGGTATCCGGACAGCCGGACTATACACTTTGGCCGGACTGTTGGACCATGAAGATACAAGACTCAAGATTTCGTCCCGTGTCCGGATGGGACTCTCCTTTGCGTGGAAGACAAGCTTGGCGATCAGGATAATAGATTTCCTTCTTTGTAACCGACTCTTTGTAAACCCTAGCCCCCTCCGGTGTCTATATAAACCGGAGGGTTTAGTCCTTAGAGACACAATCATAATCATCATAGGCTAGCTTCTAGGGTTTAGCCTCTACGATCTCATGGTAGATCAACTCTTGTAATACTCATATCATCAAGATCAATCAAGCAGGAAGTAGGGTTTTACCTCCATCGAGAGGTCCCGAACCGGGGTAAAACATCGTGTCCCTTGACTCCTGTTACCATTAGCCTTAGACGCACAGATCGGGACCCCCTACCCGAGATCCGTCGGTTTTGACACCTACATTGGTGCTTTCATTGAGAGTTCCTCTGTGTCGTCGCTGCAAGGCTCGATGGCTCCTCCAATCATCAGCAACAACGCGGTCCAGGGTGAGACTTTTATCCCCGGACAGATCTTCGTGTTCGGCGGCTTCGCACCGCGGGCCAATTCGCTTGGCCATCTGGAGCAGATCAACAGCTATGCCCCTAGACATTAGGTCAGGTTCGGAAACTTGAACTACACGGACGATATCCATGGAGACTTGATCTTCGACGGATTTGGGCCTATGCTAGGAGTGCCGAACAGTCACGACGAGCACAGCTTAGACCTGCTGTCTGACAATACTCGGGATATCTCACCCGCAGGAGCTCCGGACCTAAATCCAAGGCAGATCGCGTTGTCCGAGGATGGGTGGATGGACCCCGCTCCGGATGCCGCTCAGTCATTGGCGGTAGAACCGAGCACCGGCTTCACCCCCAAGAAAGCTTGTGACACCGGACCCCCGGACTCATGTCCGGCTGTAGGTTCCAGTCCGCGCATCCCCGAGCCTGCCGAATCTGGTTGGTCTCCGGTAATGGAGTTCACCGCTGTGGATATCTTCCAGCACTCGCCCTTTGGCGACATGCTGAACTCGTTAAAATCTCTCTCTTTGTCAGGAGACTCTTGGCCGAACTATGTCTGGCTCGAGTGGGAAGCAGGCGACGAGGGAATTCGCTGGCCACCCACCACCCACTTCATTGCCACAATCGATGATTTGACCGACGTGCTTGACTTCGACTCTGAATACATCGACGGTGTGGATGATGATGTAGGAGAAGAACAGGAACCACCGCCCAAGGGGCGCTGGACAGCCACCTCCTCATATGATATATATATGGTGGACACTCCGAAAGAAACCAATGGTGATGAGGCAATGGAAGACAACCGCTCAAGGAGGAAAGCAAAGCATGGGCGTCGTCGGCGCCGCTCCAAGCCCCGCCACAGCAATACCGGCACACGAGACGAAGACAATCCGGATGGTGCCAAAGATGAATACAACC
This sequence comes from Triticum timopheevii, assembly GCA_963921465.1. Lineage (NCBI taxonomy): Eukaryota > Viridiplantae > Streptophyta > Magnoliopsida > Poales > Poaceae > Triticum > Triticum timopheevii. The sequence continues at coordinate 472,399,530 of OY997264.1, read as the reverse complement.
CCGATCAGCCTGCCTTCGAGCAGGCCGAACAGGAAGACGGGCAGGTCAGCCCAGATGAGCAGGCGACGGACGGATACCCGGAGGAGGACAACTATATTCCCCCTCCGAAGACGAGAATAGCCTCAGCAACGACGAGTTCGGCGTGCCTGAGGACCCCGTAGAGCAGGAGCGCTTCAAGCGCCGGCTTATGGCCACTACGAGGAGCCTGAAAAAGAAGCATCAGCAGCTCCAAGCTGATCAAGACCTGCTCACAGACAGATGGACTGAAGTCCTGGCAGCCGAGGAATATGGACTCGAGCACCACACGGCTGACCGGCCACCTCGTGGCCGGGATAAAATGGCGCACTACTAGGAAAAGGCATGCTAGTGGCGCACCGAATTTGCCTTCTAATGGCGCACTACTGGTGCGCCACTGGCATCACGCCATTAGAATTAAATTCTAATGGCGCACTACTGGTGCGCCATTAGTATCTGGTGTTCTAATGGCGCACCATGTAGTGCGCCATTAGTATAGCCTGCAGTGCGCCATTAGAATGCCTCCCAGGGGCCATATGTACAAATGTGCTTTGGCATTCTAATGGCGCACCAGCAGCTAATGCGCCATTAGTGTGATGATCACAGTGCGCCATTAGTGTTTTGTGTGGTGCGCCATTAGTATGAATATTAGGTTTTATTTTTTTTTCGTTTTTATGATTTTTGCACAGGTTACAAAATATATTATTGCATAGAATATAGACAGCAGCACACAGCAACATCAGATTCATCAAATACAATAGAAGATTAGTCTCCGAATACAATTCATCATATTAGTCTCCGGATTCAAAAGACCGGACAAAGATAAAACATTACAAGTCTCAAGACCGCGAGTATCGAGTTTGCCTTCACATTACAAGTCGATATCGATCATCTAAACTACCATCACATAGAAGAGAGCTGTGGTCATCACGATGAGCATCATTGCGATCAAACTGGTCTTCATCCGGTTCCTCCAACGCTCCCTCCTCTCTCCTGCTAGATAGCGGGCGTATCTAGATTCGGCCTCCGCCCTAGTGGTGTACCCTTTGTAACTGTTACCGCTAAAACGGTGAACCTGTCTCCGACACTCCTCCCAGTCATCGTAGACTCCGGGAACCTTACCCTTGTACACGACATACGACGGCATCTCTATGCACAAGCCAAACAACAGACAATACATAAGCAATGTGTAAGTATGCAACAAAAGGATCGGAAGAGAAAAGCAAGACATTAATAGCACGATTCATGGTCCTACTAATAAATAGCATCGATTACATCTAAGTTGAACAACCGTCCAAACCAAAGAGACATACGAATTCATTAAAGTTTAATTACAACATGAGCCAATCAATGTTTCAGAACTACACATCACTACTTTTGACTCAACTCATCGGACAGGAGCGTGGGTGAAGCCGCCGTCTGTCGTGATGGTCATGAAATCACGGTCGTTGTCACCCTGCATTTGTAGCGTTTCATCTATCTCACTGTTGGACGGTTGATATCTGAGGAAGAACTGCCCCGCGGTATGAAGGACATCTTGATGGATGATGTCCGCAAACTCCGACTGGATGCGAAAGAATTCTTGTCTGAGGTCCGCGTCCTGGACTGCCGACAAGCTCGCGGCCCAATCTTTGAGATTATCTGGTAGCAGAAGGTGATGATGGTCCCTTACGATCGCCCGCATGTGATGGAGGGCGTAGTAGGCATCCTTCTGACCGCCAGGCGGCTGCTTGACGCAGCAGAACTTCGTATTGTGTGAGAAGATGTGCTTGCCGTACTTATGAACTGGCCTGGTGAAGGTGCCTCCAGATTTGGCGTAGCCGGGGAGAACATCATCAAGAACTTTCTTCACATTTGTGTAGTCTATCATGGAGTTACGGTTCGGGTCGAAATACGTGGCCATGGAATATTTCGGTCTTAAGAGGATGAGTGTGCAATGTGTGTCACTGCACAGAACACGGAATGTTAGAAAAAAAAGAACGATCGAAATCTAAGAAATCATATGTTATGGGGCGGTTAAGGGATGACTTACTCGGGAAAGTAAGGCACAAGGAAGTTATCCTTATCTGCTTTTGCCAGAATGACGCCTTCGAGGTGTGAACTCGCAACTTGGCGGTCCCCAGCGCTGCTCAAGTGCTTGGCACGCATGTAGAAGGGGTCGACTATCACGATGTCTCGGGTATTGTCTCTAATGATCCGCATCTGCATGCTCAGCGAAAACAGCCGAACGAAGGTGTAGTGCAACGGATGAAGGTTAAACATAGCAAAGATGTCATCAAACCGCAGGACGATCATACCCCCGATGTCGCCATCCACAAAGCCCTTGCTCTCTGGCACCTTGGCCACGAAAACCGGGTATGCCACATCCTTCTCTCTGAGACGCCGCTTCTCCAAAATCAGAACACTGTCGTGCAGACTCCGCATAGCACCGGTTGCAGCATTCAGCATATTTGGCGGTAGCATCACCCTACCCGCCACATGCACCCTCCTCGAGATATCCTTAGGTGAAGGTGGCCCGTCCTGAGCACGGATCAAACTCGGTGCCGGCTGGCTCGCACCGGCGCCCTTGTTAGTCTTTCGTTTCCGGCCCTTCTTCTTGATCTCCTGTAATGGGACCGAGTTCTGCTCACAGACCGCCTTCTTCAGCGTGTTGGGGCTGATAATATTTCGCGCCTCCGCTATCTGAGGCTCGGTGAAGGCGGGAGCTGGAGGCGTGTCCTGAGAACTGAACGCCAGACGATGCTTGTTGCAATTGGATTTCTCCGCCGTACCAGCTAGATCGCGGTGGTCTTGGTTGGGTTCTTGAGAAAGAGGCTCGCAGAACTCGTCAGCGTACCCATGTTCGGCAAAGTACTTATCAACTTTGGTAAATGTACCGTCGTCGTTGTCGTCGCCGTCCGGATCCTGTGCCATAGGGCTGTCCGGATCCTGTGCCATAGGGATGTCCGGCAGGTCTGGTAGCGTTGCGGCGTTCTTGCCATGGCTTGGCGCCGGCACGACTGGCGGTCTTGTCTGTGGGGTGGTGTCCCCCGCCCCCAAACAAATCTGGCTCTTCGGCCATAGCAGGGGCCAGTTTACGCAGGTGCCGAGGGTCATCTCATCTTCTTCGTCGGCCCCAGCGGGTCGAATCGGAGGTAACAGCTCGTCGCAGCCTGGCAGCACCCGGACCACTTCAACCCTATACATTGTGGTTGGCATCGGATTACCGTGGAACATGGGGTTGCCCGGTTGAACGATTCTGCCCTTGGCGACATCGACCAACTCGGCGCCCACGAAGTGCAGAAGAGTGCAAGGAACGTTGGCGGTGCCCTGCGAAAACATGTATAGGGCGTCAGGGATGCCCAGTCAAAGGCAAGGAGATGAAGTCATCGGCCGAGAGGCTTAGTTACCGTGATGCCGTCGAGCTCGGCTAATGTCGAGGCACCGCCAACGGCGGGCGTGCAACTGACGGAGGGGGCGCTTGCTGGCGAGGTGCCGGTCGGCGTACACCCGGGTGCATTAAGCTCCAATGCCCGTGCCGGTGCCAGAGACACGAATACCGCCTCCGCCGGAGACACCAATGGCGCCGCCGCCGGAGACACGAATGGCGCCGCCGCCGGAGACACCAATGGCACCGCCGCCGGAGACACCAATGGTGCCGCCGCCGCGCTGTGCGAGTTGCTGGCCGTGAAGCTGGGAACCGGGGGAGGCCCCTTTTGGCCGCCCGCAATCCACGTCGTCAGCCCATGAATCAACGTAGGCACCATGGCGTTGAGCGTCGTTCCAAGTTGTTGTTGCACTTGCTCATGGACAAGCTCCGGAATCCGCGCCACTTGTGCCTTGAGTTCTTCAACCTCGCGCGTCTGGCTTTCCGAGCTGGTCTTTTTCTCCTTCCGCACACCAGCGGTATAGTATGACCCCCATTTTGCGGACAAGCCTTTGCCGGCCACACGACTAGCTGACGTCGGCTTATTGAGCTTATCCTTCTTTTTCATTACGTTCAACGCCCTATTTAAAGGGGTGTCGAAAGGGGAGCTCTTAGACGACCCCGCGCTACTGCTTTCATTGTCCTGCGAAAGGAACATGAACCATTTAGAAATATTGGGTATTAATTAGAGTGCAACCATATGGAGCTAATTACGCGGGGGTGTATTCCTTACCAGAACAAGCTCAAGCGCCCTGGTCTTCGGATCCGTGGTAAGCTCCTTTGTTATCGGGTCCTCCTTGTACCGGGCCCTGACATAGTTCCTGGTCTGCTTGTCACCACTGTATTTCTTGAAGCGGGGCGGTAGGCCTTGCTCGGCACGCTCCGCGTCCTCCTTGTCCCATATAGGCTCCGCCACTCTATAACCGCCGGGACCGAGTTTGTGTTCCCCTAAGTTCAACTCCCGCATTTCTTTCCCCCACTGACTTGATTCGGAGGTTGCGGGGCTCTGGCACTTGATCTTGAACTCCTTGTACTCATCTTCGCTCATCAAAGGATATTTCGCCTTGATCTTGTCATAACTATCACCTTTATCAATCATTCTCTTCACCGCGCTTCTCCAAGTAGACAGGGCCGTGCTCATCTTCGTGAGGGCGGCACTGTTCACTTTATTACCTGAGAGGTGTGTGTTTTCAAATTCGGCGGGGAACTTGTATCGTTCGTGCAGCTTCGTGAAGAGGAGGTTGCGCAAATTCCCTCGGTCCTTATGCCTAAGGTTCTCGGTGTTGATCGAGACGGTGCTCCGGAGAATGCACCCGAGCTGAACCGAGTACCCCTTGACTATATGTTTGGGCTCCGTTGGATTCCCGTCGGAGTCCACTTGAGTGAATTCCTCCTTGACGGTGCGGAGCGCATTCGGGCGCCGGTCCTTCCTTTGCTTCTTCGGTTGGCTGCCATCTGTGTGTGCGCCGCCACCATCTGTGTGTGCGCCGCCATCATCAGTGGTGGCATCCTTGGCGGCACCATCAGTGGTGTCATCCCCGACGCCACTAGGGGCTGTGTAATCAGGATCGGTGTCTTCCGCGGCGTCATCATAGCGGTGAGGTTGTTCCTCCATCTCTTGGGACAGCTCCCAGAATTGCTTGCCGCCCGAACCACCGGCCTCATCGTTGTGGGCCATGTTTCTCTCTAAATAGGAAAAAAGTTTGGTCAAAAAGATGGTTATTGTCAAGGAACAAGATCATGGTCTCATGATTTAGGGTTTGTCGACACCGAGGCACCCTAAAAGCCTAAGCTTTCATCATTTAGGTTCTCATTGACACCGAGGCATCCAGGGCAGCCAAGTTAAGTTTTTATCATTTAGGGTTTATCGATGCCGAGGCACCCTAGGTTGGGCCTAATCTTGGCTCTATTGCCACCTATGTTGGGTTTATCATCTAGGGTTTATCGATGCTAAGGATAATTCTAAGTTGGGCCTAATCACTTGGCTCTATTGCCACCTATGATTTAATGCAGCAAGAATGGCAGGGCAGTTGATCCTACTTAACTAAGTACTAAGATAGCCCAGCCCATGCATTAGTCGCAAGTACCCCATATGTCCTATTTTTAGCAAAGTCATGCTAAAATTCACGGAAAATTTCAGCATGACCTTTGCTGAAAATAGGACATATGGAGTACCCGAATTTGCCGGAACGGAAGTTAATCGACATTCCGGCAAACTCAAGGGCCTCTCGGGGTACCTGCAAATTCATCACGACACGATGGTCGGAGACAAAACCCAAACACAGACCATATGGTCCTCTGCTTTCATATGGACAAAAATCAGCTCAACTTATGTGAGCTTCCATTCCAGATATAATATGTCTCCCAACAAAAAATCATCAATAGTTTAGCAAGTCTGTACAAACACAGAAAGAATGACAAATGTATTTTTACAGATCATGGCTCAGAGGTCTCTGTTTAACAGTGATAAGTCAACGACAAGGAACATCAAGCTTATTACAAAATCTCTTAGAACCTTATGAGAGTATGTACATATACAGATTTTGTTTACTAGCTTGGCACATGTCAAGTCTCACTTGCAGGTGCACATTTTTTCTTTCAAAGCACACCTCTTTCTTTCAGCTATCTATATATCTTGTTCTATGTTGCATTTTTAATTCCCGATGTTAACAAGATTGTTTGTCAAAAGGAAAAACAAAGTTCATGGCAGTGTAGCTAGCTTCTCATGCATCCCTCTTATCATCTAGCTAGCTAACTCTTGAATCCATGGGTGTCCAAGATTTTCTTTATAATTATTAGTATATCATCGTATGAACAGATAAATCTTAAAAAAATTATGAGCAGAGAGAAAAAGAAAGGAAAGAACAGTAGCAGTAGTACTACTACTAGCTAGCTAGCTAGCTAGCTGGTACTGATCTAGCTTCTGCATGCATTTCTCTGAATTTTGTTATACTTAAACACTACAAGGAATTATACTTTGTCATAGCTATTAGTCTTTGGACTAAGGGGCACTAGCACACTAGTAAGTGATAGGCAACCATCCTACATGGAAATGTGAAGAGTTACATGGATGAGTACCAGCTCTAAGTGAAGGCTCAATGGATTCAAGATCAACCGACTGAAGTTGCCCAAACCTGCAAGGAAAAGAGAGAATAATGATTTCGAACTGCTTCTGATGGCATACATAAGCATAAGTTCAGTCCCCCAAATCAAGCATGGTTTCTTACTGCCCATCTAAACAACCACCACCACAAGGAGCAGATGCAGATAACTCACTCAAAAAGACTAATAAACACCAGTTGCAGATGGATCACTTCCTTTTAACCTTACTAATGATATATATGTTCCCTTATTGCAACATTGCTAATAGAGGATGACATCAATTTGCTGAAATAGCTATAACAGAACACGCATAGTCAATCAGCTAGAGAGCTTTATGCCCTTTCACTCTCGGGGATAATTCAATGATCCAGTAAAACCATGAGGAGACTTACTTCTAGGCTAGCAACAACTAAAGGCAGAAGGGTCGACAACTCCCAAGAAACTTGTCACTAAATGGCCAGTAAAATGATCTAGTTTTGAAAACTCTACTGCTTTGACACTCCATCTGCTTTGACACTCCATCAGAAACAGAACATCTCAAACTCGATTCAGTTGACTAACTAAAACATCTGTACATGGAAACATGAACTAAAACACCTGAGTCAAACAAACCCACAAGCAAACCATCACAACTAAAACTAGAACAATACCAGCATCTAATAGCACATACATATCATTACCAGCATCGGTCTGAGGGTGAGACCAACCTAATGCATAGCAAGTTAACTCAAGAAACTGCAGTTGGACAAAACAGGAAATTTAGAAGCATTCTACATAGAGCACAAGGAAGCAGAATGAAATCTCAATCTACTTCAGATGCATTTGCAACTGAACAATGTCCAGAGGTTGAGCAACTTGCATGCTTATAGCCTCCTGAAGAGTTGTATCACACACTGCCATGTAAACAGTTTAGATTCTTCCATGAAGCAATTGCAGCAAACCATTCATGGTAGTTTAAGCTAGAAAAGAAAAAGCATTTGGAAGCAGCAACTTCCTGCCTACTCAACTGAACTCATCTTCACCATGCATAGGTTGGGGAGGGAGGAAGGATGGAGAGGGAGGAAGGAGGAAGGAGGAGAGGTACCTGGGCAGGCGCGGCCGGTCGCCGGAGGGGTCAGGGTCGGGGTTGGGGTCGGGGTCGGCGGCGGCGACATCGTCGAAGGGATGCCTCAGTTGGCCGTGGGAAGGCCGGCGGCCACGGTCGTCGTCCTGCACCCCGTGCCCGGACTGAGGAAGACGCCGGCGTTGAAGCTCCGGCAGCGGCTGGGCGTTGAAGCTCCGGTGACACGCGGTGGGCTCCTCCACTCGCCTGTCTCTGCGTCTCGGCTTGGGCGGAGGACGTCGAGGGCGCGGGCGCGGGCGGAGGGGGGACGGCGAGGTAGGCGGCGCTCGGCTCGGCGTCGCGTGGCCTGGCTGAGCTGAGGTAGAGGCGGTCGTCGTCTCCTCTGGCTCGGGGGGCGACGGCGCGGGGGCGACGGCGCGGGGGCAAAGTTAGGTCGAGTGGGGGGGATCTGGCGAGAGAGGGAGAGAGGCCAGAGGGGAATAGGTGGAGGGAAGCTTTCTAATGGCGCACCACACGCCGGTGCGCCATAAGTACGACTGTTCTAATGGCGCACCACCCCTCGGTGCGCCATTAGAATTTTGTTTTAATCTAGCCCAGTAGCCATATCTACAGCCCAACCCTATCTACAACAGAACCCACCCACTAGCCCGACTGGTCAGCACGTAGCACACACACCAGGAGGTCCTTGGTTCGATTCCCAGGATCCCCAATATTTTTTTATGCATTTTAAATGGTGTTTTTTATATTTATTTGTGTTTAAATATGTTCAAACTTGTTTAAATCATAACAGTAATATTTTTTATGCATTTTAAATGCTGTTTTTTATATTTATTTGTGTTTAAATATGTTCAAACTTGTTTAAATTATAACAGTAATATTTTTTATAAAAATAGTAAAAAAATTTAAAAAATATGTTCAAAAAGTGCGGGTGCGGGGGGCCGGGTGCTCCGGCGGTGGAGTGGGGGAGGGTTGCGATGGGTGGAGCTAGCGGGGGAGGGTGCGGGTGCGATCGAGATGGAGGGGGATCGAGATCGAGATGGAGGGGGAATCGAGATCAAGTGTCCTCATGAATTCAAAAAGTGCCCATGAAATTTAAAAATATTCATGATATCAAAAAGTGCCCATGAAATACAATCGAGAAATGAAGACTACGATTTAAATACAATCGGTCTTAGCTAGCTATCTGTTCACAATCTTCTTGCCCTTCTTTTTCGCAAACGGAGTTCTTCTGTGGAACAGACGTCCTTTAGGTAGGGTGGTCCTGCTTCTTCTTGTGGTGTGTGCTGCTACTTCATTGTCGTCGTCATGTTCGATCTTCGGGTCGCCGTACTTGTCGAAGTCTTGCTCATTGGCTACTCCATCCATTCTGATGATCTTCCTTTTGCCTCTCCTCACGACAACACGACTGGGCTTTGGCGGGTCAGTAATGAAGAAGCATTGGTCCACTTGGGAAGCCAGTACCCATGGCTCATTTTTCGCGGTGACGTTTGCGCCCGCGGTCTTGGATTTGGCTTCGGGTATAACCATGGTGGTGAAATACCGGTCTTCTTTTATGACGTTTTTGGCCCATCTGACACGGAACATCGGGACCTTCTCTCCAGCGTAGCTCAGCTCCCAGATCTCCTCGATCCTTCCGTAGTATCTGTCCTTGTTGTTACCGGTGTAGGATTCCATCGTTACCCTGGAGTTCTGATAACCATCGCTCTTCATGTCCTTGTCCTCGGTGTAGAATGTGTAGCCGTTGATATCGTATGCCTCATAGGTCATCAGGTTGTGCTCGGCGCCCTGTGACAAGGCGAATATGAGTTGTTCTTCCGCGGAAGAATCCTCATGTAAAGGGTACGATAGAAGCTTCTGCTTGAACCAACGCGTGAAACATGAGTTGTGCTCTTTGAGTATATCTCCGTCCGTCCTCTGTTGGCCTCGGTCATTGTACGTCTTCTTAATAAAGGTTTTGTGCTCTACCACCCAAGGATCGACCACGTCTATGTGTTGTAGCGCGACTAGGTTTGCTCTTTCAAAGTCGGCGAGTCGACCCTCGAAGTCGACATGCATTTCGCGGCGACCCTCATGGTGACCCCATACAGCGAGCCTGCCGAGGTGCCTGTTGACGGGCAGACCAACGGGGTTCTCGATGCCTAGATAATTTGTGCAGTAGGAGATGCACTCTTCGGTCAGAAAGCCCCTGGCTATGCTTCCCTCTGGACGTGACATGTTGCGAACGTATCCTTTGATGACACCATTCATCCTTTCGAACGGCATCATGCTGTGCAGGAACGTCGGCCCGAGTTGGATGATATCCTCCACTATATGGACCAGCAGATGCACCATAACGTCGAAGAATGCCGGCGGGAAGTACCTCTCAAGCTCGCATAGTATCACCACGATCTCTTCCTGTAGCCTTCTGAGTTGCCTCACGCCAATCGACTTCCGAGAGATGATGTCGAAAAAGTTGCATAGGCCAAATAGCGTTTCACGGACGTGCGCGTCCATGATCCCACGGATTGCAACTGGAAGTATCTGCGTCATCAGCACGTGACAGTCGTGAGACTTCATCCCGCTGAACTTCTGCTTCGCTGGGTCTAGGTATCTGCTTATCTTCCCCGCGTAACCGTAAGGAAGTTTTACTCCTAGGAGGCAGGTGAAAAACTGCTCGATCTCCTCCTGACTTAGAGTGAAGCACGCGGGAGGGTAGTCATTTCCGGTCTTCTTGGCCTTTTTGCCTTTGCGACGACTTTCCGTGTCCTGCTTCGCCTCATCATCATAATCATCATCATCATTAGCGTGAAGCTCCTGCCTGATGCCCATTGATTTCAAGTCTGCCCTTGCTTTCGTCCCATCTTTGGTCCTCTCTGGCATGTTGAGCAGGGTACCAAGCAGACTCTCGCACACGTTCTTCGTGATATGCATGACATCAAGGCTGTGAGGCACACGGTGGATCTTCCAGTACGGCAAGTCCCAGAAAACAGACCTCGTTTTCCATACCTTCAGCAGCGGCTCTGGCGCCTTTCGCTTCTTTCCCGGCAGTGGGCAGTCTTTCCAATTTTTCAACAGCTTGTCTATTTCCTCGCCGCTCCTCGTACACGGGCGTGTTCGGGGTTCGGTTTCACCATCGAACAGATCCTTGCGTTTCCTCCATGGGTCATCGTCGCGAAGCCACCTTCGATGTCCCATGAACACGGTTTTTGAAGACCCGGGATCTCTATCTAGCTGGCGATACGTTGTGTCATCCATGCACCTTACGCATCCAGAAAATCCGTGGACTACCTGCCCCGCGAGATATCTTTAACCGAGATAGTCGTGCACCGTCGTGAGTAGTGCGGCTCTCATAGGGAAATATTCTTTCTCTGCGGTGTCCCACGTATTGGCTGGCGTTTTCCACAGTGTGTCTAGCTCCTCCTTCAGCAGCCCCAGATATAGATTGATGTCGTTCCCTGGTTGTTTCGGCCCTTCAATTAGCATACTCATGTGAATGTACTTCCTCTTCATGCACAACCAGGGGGGAAGGTTGTACATCCACACAAACACAGGCCAGGTGCTATGTGTGCTTCTCTGGCTGCCAAACGGATTGACTCCATCGGTGCTCGCGCCCAGCACGATGTTCCTTGGATCCTTCCCAAATTCTGGGTATTCGCAGTTCAACGCTTGCCACTGGCTCGCATCCTTAGGGTGACTCAGCATCTTGTCTTTTTTATTTATCTCCGGATCATTTCCGTCATCTTCCCACTTCTTCTCCTCCCTATCCGCGTGCCAACGCAGGAGCTTTGCTACCTTAGGGTCCGCGAAATACCGCTGCAGATGAGGAGTGATCGGAAAGTACCACACCGATTTTCGAGGAGCTTTCTTCCTCTTCTTGTATCGAGTGACGCCGCACACCGGACATATGGTAGACTCCGCGTGCTCGTCCCGATAAATGATGCAATTGTTCATGCACACATGGTATTTCACGTGTGGTAAATCCAGAGGACACACGATTTTCTTCGCCTCCTCGAAACTGGTCGGGCACTTGTTCCCCTTGGGAAGACGTTCGTGCCAGAATGACATGTTCTCGTCGAAGCATGCGTCGGTCATTTTGTGTTTTACCTTCATCTCTAGAGCCATGAGCGTTACTTTCAGGCGGGTATCCTCGGGCCTGCATCCTTCATACAATAGAGTAACCGCGTCTATCTCCAGTTGATCCAGCTTGGCTTTCTCTCGGGCGGCAGCTCTTGCGTTATCCGTCCGCTTGAGAAGCAGCTCTTGAATATGAGGGTCCTGCACCCAGCCTCCATCGTCGTCTGCTCCGGCATCTTCATCTTCATGATCATGCCCTTCGTCTTGATCTTCCTCATCATCATGTACGACATCTTGTACATGATGACTGTGTACAGCATCACCGTCGTGATCATGTCCTGGAGATTCTTCGTCTTCTCGCCCGCCCTCGCCGCGGTGGTACTTGTCTTGTTGCCCTTCCTCATTTCTTGCCCAGCCCCGGCCATGGACGACTTGATAGTCATCTTCATCACCTTGCCACCGATAGCCATCCATGAAACCACGCAAGAGCAGGTGGTCCCGCACCTGCCCGGAATCCGGGTCCGCAATAAGGCTCTTCAGCTTGCATCTTCGACATGGACATCTTATCTCCGTCTCGTTCTTTTGAAGCATCTCGGCCTTCGTGGAGCTCAAAAACCTATTCACGATGCCTTCAGTCATCGTGCGGACCATGGTCGCCTGCGGGGTAGAGCAAAACGATATGTTAGAACCAAGAAAAAATTTGGCATGACCTTCCCTAAAAATAGGACCAAAAAGAATGCATAGTGCCAAAATTCTCGCCGAAACGGAAATGAATCAAAACATTCCGGCAAAATATTGGCAACTATCGCATATTTCAAATACCGGTACCTTCAAACACAAACATATATGCAACACCACAAACACATGCAACACCACAAACATACATAGATCTAGCTAGGCCACAAAAAGTGCATGTGCACGTTGTTGGAGCGAGCTAGGGAGAAAAAAAAGTAGATCTATATCATGAAGATAGCTTTCCCTTACTTACCTATCAAAAAAAAGGTAATTTCACCACTTAATTTTGTTGAATCTATGGTGGAAATGAGGTGAGGAGGAGGAGATGGCCGAAAGCTTGGAGAAGGAGGTGGATGGAATGAAGTGGGGAAAGTGAGTGGGTAGGTGTGGGCTGTCCAAAATATCTTGTTGGTCCCAGGTTACTAATGGCGCACCATAGGAAAATGCACCATTAGTAACCCTGGTTACTAATGGCGCATCAGCAGACGATGCGCCATTAGTAGTTTTGCAAAAAAGTAAAAATAATAAGTATATATACTAATGGCGCATCTCCTCTGAGTGCGCCATTACTTGTTTAAACTAGTAATGGCGCACTGTGCGATGATGCGCCATTAGTAGTTTTGCAAAAAAAAGAATAAAACAAAATTTACAGTAATGGCGCACTGCCTGCTTGGTGCGCCATTAGTAGTTATAGATAGTAATGGCGCATTATGGACCAGATGCGCCATTAGTATGTATGGGAAAATGGAAAAAAAATAATAATTCATACTAGTGGCGCACCCTGTTTACGGTACGCCATTAGTGTCTTCCACACTAATGGCGTATCACAAACAGGTGCGCCATTAGTACATAGTAGTGGCGCACTGCTTCCACGGTGCGCCATTAGAATCAATCCTATCTATAGCCCTTTTCCTAGTAGTCGCGTATCAGCCCGAATACCAGCCCGCACCCCTACGCCAATACACTACAACCCGGGGCAATAGGCAGGACCTGCAAGATACACTGGAAAACAAGGCAGGACAGCCAAGATCGATCTACGGATCGCGGGGGCGTGGCTCAACACGTGACAATGATCGTCACGCTGGATACACTATCGACAAGTCCGTCCAGGCCGAACATGGCCAACCAGACTCATTCGAACTGTGCAGCCACATAGCCCGGCATAGAGTCGCCGCACACCCCCTGTGCTTCACTGATGAAGTGATGGATCACGAATTCCCAGAAGGGTTTAAACCCGTAAACATCGAATCATACGATGGAACAACGGACCCTGCAGTATGGATCAAAGATTTCCTTCTCCACATTCACATGGCCCGCGGTGACAATCTACACGCCATCAAGTATCTTCCCCTTAAACTCAAAGGGCCGGCCCGGCACTGGCTAAATAGCCCACCGGCAAATTCCATCGGCAGTTGGGAAAACCTGGAGGACGCGTTCCTTGACAACTTCCAGGGCACGTATGTGCGACCACCGGATGCTGATGACTTGAGTCACATTACCCAACAGCCCGGAGAGTCAGCCAGGAAATTTTGGACTCGGTTTCTAACCAAAAGGAACCAAATTGTTGTCTGTCCGGACGCTGAAGCCCTGGCGGCCATTAAGCATAATATCCGCGACGAGTGGCTCGCCCGACACCTAGGCCAGGAAAAACCAAAGTCCATGGCGGCCCTCACGACACTCATGACCTGCTTTTGCGTGGGCGAGGACAGCTGGTTGGCTCGCAGTAGCACCACGCCAATAAATTCCGGCACTTCAGATGTCCGCGACAATAACGGCAAGCCACGGCGCAACAGACATAAGAGATGGAACAATGGCGACAACACTGAAGACACGGTAGTCAACGTCGGATTCAGTGGCTCAAAATCCGGTCAGCGGAAAAAGCCGTTCAAAAGAAACAATCAGGGACCGTCCAGTCTAGACCGCATACTTGATCGCTCGTGCCAAATTCACGGCACCCCGGATAAGCCAACAAACCACACTAATAGAGACTACTGGGTGTTCAAACAGGTTGGCAAAATAAATGCCGAGAACAAGGACAAGGGGCTGCACAGCGACGATGACGAGGAGCCCCGGTGTCCGAACACGGGTGGACATAAGAAATTTCCTCCCCAGGTGAAAACGGTCAATATGATCTACGCCACCCACATTCCCAAACGGGAGCGAAAACGAGCACTAAGGGACGTCTATGCGATGGATCCAGTCGCCCCAAAGTTCAACCCATGGTCAGCCTGTCCGATCACTTTTGATCGTAGGGATCACCCTACCAGCATCCGTCATGGCGGTTCAGCCGCATTGGTCCTAGACCCCATCATCTACGGATTCCACCTCATGCGAGTCCTTATGGATGGCGGCAACAGCCTGAACCTGCTTTATCAGGATACGGTGCACAAAATGGGCATCGACTCTTCAAGGATCAAGCCCACCAAAACCACCTTCAAAGGTGTAATTCCAGGAGTAGAAGCCCGTTGCACGGGCTCCATAACACTAGAAGTGGTCTTCGGATCTCCGGATAACTTCCGAAGCGAGGAGTTAATCTTCGATGTCGTCCCTTTCCCTAGTGGTTATCATGCACTGCTTAGACGAACCACATTTGCTCGATTCAGTGCGGTACCACACTATGCATACCTCAAGCTCAAGATGCCAGGACCTCGCGGGGTCATAACAGCCAATGGAAACACGGACCGCTCTCTCCGTACAGAAGAGCATACTGCAGCCCACGCGGGAGAAGTACAAAGCAGCCTTCTCTGGCAAACCACCAATCCGGCGACAAGAACCCCGAACACCATCAAGCGAGTCCAGACTACCCTGCAACAGGATCGCCAGACATGCCAAGAGCGCGACTAGCAGTCCGGCCTCTGCCCCTGCCCCATTCAGGCAGCATTCGTGCCGTGCGTACACAATTATGCACTCAAAATACCATGGGAATAGGCGGAGGACAATAGTGATGCAGTCAACAGTGCGGTTCACCCGCAACATACTTTAATAACCCCCTTTATCTTTCAGGACCCTGCTTTCGGGCAGCCTCTTCAGAAGAGCTGGATTATCAGACTTTCACAGGAGGGAAAACCAAGGAGGCAAAAGGCTTTGCACACAAAGGGAATACCCAGGTGGAATCTGTTCATGATCGTTATACCTTTTTTATATACCTACATGCGGCCCGCCCTTGGATAGGACATGTCAAATAGTCCTATTTACTTCTGCTTAATGCATTCATTGTAAACATACGCTTAGACGTATTATTCATCAATGGGAGATAATATATAGCGTCAGCTTATTATTCCTATCTACACATTTTTCCTATAAATGTTTATTTAATATTGCATCCATACACCTTGGTATGTTAAGTTTGCCAGGGGCTTCTTATGGCGCCCCTTAATACGGTAAGATAAGTCCAAACACTTTCAACACTGCGGCACCCCGAACTTATAGCATTCTATGCATCAGCTCCGAATCATGTCTTGGGTCAATAGTTGGGTTAGCCCGGCTTCCTTGTTTTGGTACCTTATGTTTCGTTATATCGGCTAAGGTAGCACAGGGAGAACTACTGCGATTGTGTCCCGGTTCTTCCGGACGAGCACCTCAGTAGAGAAAGCCGAAAATTGACTGTCATGATGCGGCAAGAGCTGGTCACTGTTCGAGAGGTCTTGAAATCCTTAAAGATTTATTTTCCGCTTTAGGCGAGGAGTCGGCCTCGTCTGATTTAGACGTGTATAGCGCCCCAATTCAGCCTTCCAAATTCTAGGGGCTTCGCCGCAATTTAAAATTATAGACTTCTATGGCTAAATGAGAGTTATAAAGCCGCATAGTCCGATTGCCTTGTTCGCTGCGCCAAACACCTCCTTCACGGACCAAAAATTTGGATAAAAGAGTGTTTTGGGTTTTCCACGAACACCCCAGTACTAGTTACGTGGGGGCGGAAGCCTACGACTGGCCTACTTTCAGAATTTTATAAACAGCCGCACGGAAGGTAATATTTTAAATCAACAAAGCGCTATATAGCGCAAACAAATTCGTTTTTCATATTACAAAAACGACAAGAGTACATTCACTCAAAGATGGTGTCCTTGGTACATTCATCAGCCACGAGGCGAGTGCCTTTCATAATGCCATCATAATATCTTTCGGGATAGCGATGCACGTTGCCCTCCGGCGGTCCATCCTTCCCCAGCCTCTCCGCATCTAGCTTGCCCCAATGCACCTTCGCATGGGCGAAGGCTCGGCAGGCACCCTCAATGCAAACGGATCGCTTGATCACTTCAAGCCGCGGACAGGCATTTACCATCCGCTTTACTAGGCCGAAGTAGATGGCGGGCAGGGGCTCACCAGGCCACATCCGGACTATGAAATCCTTCATAGCCACTTCGGCCGCCCTGTGGAGTTCAACCAATTGCTTCAATTGGTCACTCAGAGGCATCGGGTGTTCGGCTCCAGCATACTAGGACCAAAACAACTTCTCCGTGGAGCTCCCCTCTTCAGCACGGTAGAACTCCGCGGCATCCGATATGTTGCGTGGCAGATCTGCGAATGCCCCTGGAGAGCTCCGAATTCGGGTAAGTAAAAGAAATGTCTCCTCCACATGCTTGCTTTGCATAAAGAATGTCTTACCCGCCGCTATCTTCTTGGCCGCCTGGATTTCCTGCTGGGCCTTTTCGGCTTCGGCCTTGGCGTCTTTCATGCTCAAAAGGGCCTTCGCAAGCTCAGCCTGTTTCGTCTTGAAGTCACGCTCAAAGGACTCGAATTTCTTGCCGAGCTCCTGGAAGCTCTTGCTGTACCTCGCCCACCCTAGCATTCTGCTTTTCACACTCAATGCGCTCCGTGGCCGCCTTATCTTTAGCCTCAGATAGCGCTCTCTTCAGGGCCGCCACTTCGGTCGTGGCCCCTATTACAAAATCATGATGCTCTTTGTTAGCGTCACCAATTTTTTCTGCTCTATATGATACGTGAATGGGGTATCACTCACCTTTGTTCTCTTCGAGCTGCCTCTTTGTGAGGCTGAGCTCCTCTTTGGCCTGCTCAAGGTCCCATTTGAGTCCGGCGACCTCGGCCGTGTGGGCAGCAACGGCAAGCAGCAATGCCTGCTTATTCACATAGACACCTACTATTAGACTCCCGCGGATTAAAATTGACCCTCCGTTTGGCTTTTCTTTCCGAACACCAAACAGAATATCAGGGGCTAGTGTCTATCAGGTGATAATTTCACACACTTTTGATTACTTACCTCAAAGCCTGTCAGGAGGCTAGTGCAGGCTTCGGTCAATCCGCTCTTGGCGGACCGAACCTTCTGATTCACCGCACTCATAAGAGTACGGTGCTCTTCATCCATGGAAGCGCCGCGAAGCACTTCCAGCAGACTATCCGGCGCCTCTGGCACAATGGAAGTCATCGGCATGGTCGGCTCGCCCTCCTTAGCAAGGGGCTGCCTGCCCAAATCTGGAACCCTTGGAGGTTCCGGTACACTGTCCGGCTGAGAGCCCAACTTGCTGCGGCTCTCGTTGGCATAATCTGAGGGGATCTTACGCCCCGTATGCCCGGCGTCTGGAATTTCGCCTTGGGGCATCTCCAGAGTCGCCTCCCCCTGCTCTAGGACCCCTCGGGACAACACCTTAGTGTCATCCGCAGGCCGAGGGGAAGTGGCCGTCGGGAGCGAATTCATCGCCGAATCGCTCAAAGACCCGTCCGAAGAAGATACCTCGGGATGGGCTCTTTCCGAACTGCATTTACGTGTTCGGCATTATAACAAGCTATGAAGCTGAGTCACACTAAAGTATAACGGAGTGCGGATACTTACGATCTTACTAGGGGCTTGCCCCTGGGCAGCCACTCCTCCTCGCTGTAAGCAGCCGTGCACCAGTGCGGGGAGGCGTTCCTTTTCTTCTCCTCACCAGTGCAGGGAGGCGGAATTTCCTCGTGTTTCCCCCCGCCTCCGTGGGAGGAATCTGCCTCGTCATCCTCGGACGACGAGCCTATGACGGCCTTGTGCCGGGGACCCTTCTTGGTCCCGTGGGCCGCCCTCTTAGGCCCTTTGGCGTCCCCGGATGGGGCGGCCCTTTCCTTTTCCTTTCCTCCTCCCCTTCGTGGGAGGAGCGTGCCTCATCGTCTTCGGACGTGGCGCCCGGTACAACCTTACGCCGGAGACCCTTTTGGGTCCCCGGGCCTTCTTCTCGGCCTTCTTTTCCGGCACCTTGTAAGGCGCCGGGACTAGCATCTCCGTCAGGAGAGCGGTCGACGGACCTTCTCACAGTGGAGCCGGACAGTCGATCCGCTCCGCCGTCACCACGTACTCCTGATTAAATACACACGATGACTTAAAGTCCTCCCATGAGTATACTGGGAAAACTACATCTGGTGATGGTCAGGAAACTTACCGGATGGGGAAGCCGCGTGGCGTGAAGTCTGCGGTCCTCGGATGTGGGAGGAGGTATTTCGGAGGCCTTGAACAGCACCTTCCACGCGTCCTTGTGTGTCGTGCCGTAGAGCTCTTGAAGTGTCTGGTGTTCGGCTGGAACGAACTCCAACAGATTAAATGCCTGTCTTTTGCACGGAAGAATTCGGCGGACGAGCATGACCTGGACCATGTTGACAAGCTTGATTTTCTTGTCCATCATACTCTGGATGCAGTTCTGAAGTCCTGTCAGCTCCGCGGGTTCACCCCAGACCATGCCCTTCCTTTCCCAGGAGGTGAGCTGCATGGGAATTCCGGATCGGAATTCGGGGGCCACCGCCCAGTTGGCATCACGTGGCTCGGTGATGTAGAACCACCCCGATTGCCACCCTTTCACGGTCTCCGCGAAGGAGCCGTCAAGCCAGGTAACATTGGGCATCCTGCCCACCATGGCGCCTCCGCACTCCGCTTGCTGGCCGCTCATGATCCTCGGCTTCACGCAGAAGGTTCGTAGCCACAAGCCAAAGTGAGGCTTGATGCGGAGGAAGGCCTCGCACACGACAATAAACACCGAGATGTTGAGGACGAAATTTGGGGCTAGATCATGGAAGTCCAGCCAATAGTAAAACATGAGCCCGCGGACAAAGGGATGAAGTGGAAATCCCAGTCCACGGACGAAGTGGGCAAGGAATACGACCCTCTCGTGGGGTCCCGGAGTCGGAATGATCTGCCCCGCGTCCGGCAGCCAGTGCGCGATATCTGCGGCCAAGTATCCGGCTGCCCGAAGCTTCGTAATATGCTCCTCCTTGACGGTGGAGGCCACCCACTTGCCTCCTGCTCTGGACATGTTTGGCTGTGCGGAGAAGGTGTGAACTAGGGCGCTGGAGCTCGAGGGGGCAAGAATGGATAAGCGAAGGAGGAAGAAGGTGTGGGTAAAAATGGGGAATCCTTATCCCTTTATAGAGGTGACGAAAACGGTGCGCCTCACCACTTGCCCGTTGAGAATCGCTTATTTCCCAAGCGCCACGATTGATGGCGCGGTTGGGTTACCCGTACCCGTTTTGATGAGACTCCCGTGATAAGGGGACATGATCTCTGCTTCGACAAAACGTGCTGAGGAAACCGCCTCGATATGTGCGGTAGCTGGCTGTGGGAAGATGATTCAATAATGACTCAGCCATTTTGTCATGTCACTTTGCCTAAAGTTGTCAGCAGATTATATTTGTGGAATATCGTTCTCTCTACGGTGGTATGTGAAAGTCGCCTTGCAGAGCCGGACACGATTTTAAGTGTTCGGGGTTTACTTTGGTGTAATCGGAAGATGGAACCCGCCTTGCAATGCCGAAGACGATCTACGCACCGGACTCATCGTCATTGAAGCCTGGTTCAGGGGCTACTGAGGGAGTCCTGGATTAGGGGGTATCCGGACAGCCGTACTATACACTTTGGCCGGACTGTTGGACCATGAAGATACAAGACTCAAGACTTCGTCCCATGTCCGGATGGGACTCTCCTTTGCATGGAAGACAAGCTTGGCGATCCGGATAATAGATTTCCTTCTTTGTAACCGACTCTGTGTAAACCCTAGCCCCCTCCGGTGTCTATATAAACTGGAGGGTTTAGTCCTTAGAGACACAATCATAATCATCATAGGCTAGCTTCTAGGGTTTAGCCTCTACGATCTCGTGGTAGATCAACTCTTGTTCATATCATCAAGATCACTCAAGCAGGAAGTAGGGTTTTATCTCCATCGAGAGGGCCCGAACCTGGGTAAAACATCATGTCCCTTGCCTCCTGTTACCATTAGCCTTAGACACACAGATCGGGACCCCCTACCCGAGATCTGCCGGTTTTGACACCGACAGTGGGTCCGACCTGTCAGCGGGGGGCACATTTTTTCGTGAAATACAGAGGCCCTTCTGGTGGGTCCCAGATGTCAGGTGGAGGAATCATTATTTTGTGCATAATAAGGAGGCATTTGCTTGTGTGCGGTCGTGGACCCAGCTGTCAGCCTCTTCACGTACAGTCCACGTCTGATGGATGTTGTTCGTTGACCACGTTGACCAGGCTGCGTCTAGAGCACCATGGCGGTGGACGACGGTGAGGCCTAGGAAGGGAACGACACGAAGCCGGGGAATACTCGGCAATGGTTGCCCACACAGTGGGGACTACAAGGGTTTACTGGTCTGGCTGCCGTCGCCGAAAAATAACAGGAGGTGTGGGTGAGTAGAGGAATGGCCTGGCCAGCAATAGAGTAGGTTGTGGCGGTGCGGCCTGTGCGGCAGCACAGCCGGCCACGGGAGGCGGGAGCAGGCTGTCCCATCAGCGCTGGTTTTGGCGGCTGGAGCAAGAAGATCATATATGGAAGAAGTAGCACGGCCATTGGATTAACATCCAACGGTCACTGCTGCTAGAATCGTTTGTGGACTAAGTTGACAAAGCCTTTCATACACGTCAACCTAGTAGACCCACAAGTCAGCCTCCAAATCTGTCCCAAACAATATACAACCCGAAATTTCTAGCCAGATTCAAATTAATTTTAAAACTAAATATACTGTAATTTAAATTCAATGAAATTTTACCCACACAAAAACAATCAAATTTAAAATATCAAAATCCGAAAGAAAACACTATTTTGGAACTAATTGCCTGTTTGTTGTATTTTTTCATTTTACAATCCATTTATTATTACTTGTAGCCCATTTCTTATTACTTATAGCCCATTTTCTGGGCAAAATGCATCCCTCCTCGTCTTGAAAGATTTCCGGCCCAGCAAGGCATAGAAAAGCAAGTAGGCCTACGTTGGTTATTCTGCAGAAAACAAAATAGCTGGCTAGCCATTTTCAGAAAGAAAAAAAAACAAACTGGCCTGGTCATGTGCTAAACATATGAAATAAAAGCCCTGGCCTAGATGGGCCACAACTCCCACACAACCTAGTTGATACCCTTCTCCGTCCCGAAAAAACAAAATTACTACGTGCGCTGCTGGGTTCCTACTGTCATCCTCACCATGTACAATCATCTCCTTATTCCTCTTGGTTGTTGACCATATTGACAATACCAGAAGGCAGCACCGCGGCGAGAGAACCAAGGCGGAGGACGATGGTGAGGCCTTGGACGGGAACGAACAGGAGACGGGGAAGATCCGCAGAGTTTTAGGGTGCGATGTGGCCACGATGCATGCGCGGCAGCACAACTAGCCGTGGGAGGCGGGAGCAAGCGGTCCCGCCGGTGCTGGTTTGGCTTTGGAGGCTCGAGGAAGAGGATACTGAAGAAACACGACAGACATTGAATGTCAATCCAATGGTCAAGGTTGGCACAATCGTTTGTTGACTAAGCCGACACCAAGTAGCATACTTTTTTATATATAGGAAGAAATGAAAAACTGGGCTCGTTCGCCTGATAATATTCCCTAAACTGTGACCGTTCGATCTTGTGTCGCAACTAAAACCACGAGGAAAATGCGTTCTTCTGCCATCCTCCTCCCAGGGAACGTTCGCCACATAAGTGACTAGCACCCTTGGTTTTCAACCGAGAGGTCCTGGGTTCGAGTCCCAGGAACTCTCAATTTTGTCCTCCTTCCTTCCTCGCAAAAGAAAAGGGAAAGAAAATCAAAGACTTGGGAAGGCGTACCGAACAAGCTAGTGTACCAGTAAAGAGACGTTGCCGAGTTTTAGAAAAAAGAGGCGCGTGCTCCTGTAGCTGGTTCGGATCCAAACCTAGAGTATGACTATATATGGTGCTACGATACTCTGCAAGTAGTGAAACTGACATATCCAATGTTCGCTTCTCCTCTTCTCTACTTACTCTACCTAGCATCAGAAGCTCTAGCCGCAACAACCATGTCCGCTGGCTGCTCGTCCACCTTCTCTTCAGCAGTCAACAACTAGATATGTGCCAAGTCGCCACCAGTACCATCGCTTGTGGGTCTCATCACACCCCCGTCGGCACACGCACCGCAGCCGGTTGCTCATTGCAACCCGCTGCCTTTGATGTGGCGCCACTGCTGCAAATCACCCAGAGTCATCCGTCGCATCTCAACCACAATCCTCAAACCTGGTCAAGTCTTCTACAAATGCTCGAATCATGGGGTAATACTATGTTTAAGTGTTGTTCTGTTGCTGATTTTTTTAATAGTTTGGTTGATGATATTCCAATTTGATTCATGCAGAAAAGGGAAGATTCATGTGATTTGTATTTCTGGGAAGTTGCTGATGTAGGGGAATGCAACTACACTGATTATTTTGCTAGCCGAGGAATCCCAACACCACCAGGTTGGGGTGTTGGACAAGTAACTGAAGGAATGGCAGAAGAGGAAGATGCAGAGCAGAAGGTTAAAGATGCAGTTCCTCTAATCATGGCCAAGCAACAGCTGCTGAACGGCCTTGACAACAATGAGGATATGAAAGAGCTTGTGAAGATAATGGGCAAAATTGATGTGCTCTGTAGGATGATGGTCTCTTTATTTGCAATGTATGTAGCACTCGTGATGTATTCAGTGGCTATAACATGAGCACTTTGCTGAAACTAGTAATGAATGAAACCTGTGTAGCAGGCTGGGCGTAGTGTTGTGAACATCTAATGATTTCTATTAACGGAAATCAGGGGTATCCTCTTTTGCTCGTAAATAAAAAATAGCAGAGGCCCTTTTGGTAATAAATAAATAAATCAGCAGAGGCCCTGTCGGGTCAGCTTTGTTCTCATTCGAAGACGTCTAGCAAATTGCAGTCCAAGAACAAACTATGTCATCAAATTCAAGTTTCACAGCCAAATATGAGTATAACTAAAAAACAATGTCATCATGTTTTAGTTGTCATACAATCACCAAACACAAATCAGCATACATAACAAGTGATGTTCTCACAGCAAAATACTAAACAACACGTTCATCAGGTTTCAGTTGTCATAGCAAACACAATTTCACATAGTAGATAAAAAACATCTTCTGACAGGCAAATACGACAAAAGCAATCTAATCATCATCCACAACAGCAGCGTCAACATCTTCGCCATGTGTATCAGTCTGAATCGTAATTCCCCACGGTGTCATCTTCTTCTGCATCCTCAACGTCCTCGAACGTTGGCTTCTTCTTGATCAACTCTTGTATGTCCACAACACGACAGGCAATCTTTTTGCCGGTGTCATTGACGTGATGGTTCTCAAAGATATTAGGAACATCTGTGTTATCTAGTACATCAGGAGCAGTGTAAGCATCGTCTTGTTGTCCAACTTCATTAAACGGATTCCTGTGCTCAAACCTTTGCAATACTCTGCAGTCATCGCTACGTGCAAATGTGTCTTCCAAGCAAAATATCTGTGTTGCTTGATTTTCCAAAATAAAAGGATCGTTGGTATGGTATGCCGCCTTGACATTGATGGATTTGAAATAATCATCAGCTCTGGGTTTTGCGATCCAGTAAAAGAGGTTATACCAATGATAACACAACAGAATCACACACCAATGATCCTTGAAACTGGAGATATACTGCAAATGAACAATGTCTGTTTTGTTAGCATACATTTTAGTTGTCTCTTTGTCATATGTATCTGTGCTCATGATGGCACTGCTTTGCGTCTTCCTGCCTTCGTCGCGTGAAAGGGTGTTGTAGTGCACATCTCCAACAACGCAAGATTCATAATGTCTTACCCAAGTATCAGGACCCATTGCTAGTGAGTAAAGGGCATCAACAAATGCCTGCCCATCCTCCCGCATCTTCTTAACCTATGGTTAGAAAATAGACAAGATGATCATCATATGTACTCAATATATTAAAAAAACTGACAGTGCAATTCAAAAGCTTACATGGCTCTTGAACCATTTCGCAAATCCTGCCATAACCACTTTGTCAATGTTTCTTGGATTTTGTGGTAGTAACTCCTTTTTGTAGATGCTTCACAACATAGTGATCGCATCAAACATCTAAATATATAAGAATGTGTTGCAAGTTTAGTAGATTATGATGTATAAGCTGCAGTACTTAGCACTTACTTGATATAAGGTAGTATCTCAGGATAGTTATTCAACACATACCAAACCATTTTGTCCAAATCTTTAGGTTTGTCCTCTTGTCGACTCTTCCCTGTAACTCGAACAGAATAATCAAAAACATCGAGCTCGGGATTGTCTTCACCCACCTCTTTGCGAAGCTGATCAACTGTTTCAATGTATTTTGAGTAGAATGTCAATGCTTCTGTAGCAATGTAGGCCTCTGCAATGGAACCCTTGGGTCTAGCTCTGTTCCTAACATAGCCCTTGAAAGTGCCTGGCTGCCTTTCAATAGGGTACATCCAACCATACTGTACTGGACCTCTAAGTAGTGCCTCATCAGGTAGATGATCAGCCAAATGCACCATCACATCAAAGAAGGTTGGAGGATATATCTTCTCAAGGTTGCATAGGATAGTTGGTATCTTGTCTCTAAGACGATGCAAAAAATCTATCCTGATATTTCTACTACAGAGTTCCCTGAAGAATTGTCCCAACTCTGCAACTGCTCTGTATAAGTCAGGGCGGCCCAATCCTCTAAGGATAACAGGTAAAACCCTTTGAAGTAGGACATGGCAGTCATGAGTTTTCAACCCTTGTACCTTGTTTCCATCTGCACTAACTCTCCTTTCAGGGTTGGAAGCAAATCCATGTGGGAATCTCACACGTGATAGGACCTCGCAGAATTCTTTTCTTTTTACCTTGTCCAAGACGCACACAGCTGGTGCCATAACCCGTGGTTTACCTTCATCTTGCACCCGCAAATCCTGTCTGATACCCAGGTGTGTCAAATCAATCCTAGATTTTAAGGTATCCTTCGTCTTGCCTTCAATATTAAGAAGTGTGCCGATAATGCTGTCACATATATTTTTCCTGATGTGCATC
The DNA here is from genome assembly GCA_963921465.1 of Triticum timopheevii. Classification (NCBI taxonomy): domain Eukaryota; kingdom Viridiplantae; phylum Streptophyta; class Magnoliopsida; order Poales; family Poaceae; genus Triticum; species Triticum timopheevii. The sequence continues at coordinate 472,373,902 of OY997264.1, read as the reverse complement.
ACATCAAGATTATGCCGCAGATCCAAATCTTTCCAATACTCCAAGTCCCACAAAGTGGACCTGCGGGTAAACAATAATCTCTCTTCTGCCCTGCCATGCTTCCTTTTCCCGCTACCATTACCAAGATGGTTTCCTGGTGTAATATGCCTGACCTTCTCTAATTCCACTTGCAAATCATTTGCGGTGAACCTCTTTGGCGCATCACGGTTTTCGTGCTTTGCATTGAACACATGTCTTCGGTATTTTCTAGGATGCGGCTTGTCCTTGGCAAGGAAACGGCGGTGTCCAATGTAACAGATCTTTCTAAGTATTGCATATGACATCGGATTCCTGTCACAGCGAATGCATGCATTGTAACCATGTGTCGTTCGCCCTGACATAGTGCCCAAAGCTAGATAATCATGGATGCACCAAATTATAACAACACGCAGAAAGAAATCAGCTGGTCGGCTGCTATATAGGTCTTGAGTGAGAACACCCCTCCATAGCTATTGAAGTTCCTCCACAAGAGGCTCCATGAATGAATCAAAAATCTTTCTAGGACTTTTTGGACCTAGGATGAGCAAGTCCATCATGTAGTTTGATCCTTTGGTGCAGACATTTGGAGGCATGTTGTAAGGGATAACAAGCACTGGCCACATGCTATATGTGGTGCTCTGGTGGCCAAATGGGTTAAATCCATCTGAAGCTAAGCCAAGTCTAATGTTTCTCGGGTCAGCAGCAAACTTCTTGTGTGTATGATTGAAGATTTTCCACTCACTACCATGAGATGGATGGCTCATTGCATTCTGATCTCTATACTCCTGGTTCCTAGAATGCCACAGTACATCCTCTCTTGTTTCAGCATCATGAAACAACCTCTGCAATCTTGGTATAATTGGAAAATGTCTCAGAACATTATGAGGAATCCTCTTCACATCATCGCCATCTTTCCATCTTGATGATTTCCATTTCGGGCATTCACTTAAGTTGGCATAATCCTTCCAGAATAGAACACAATTATTCTTACAAACATGGATCATATCATATCCAATTCCAACTGCACGAAGGAAATTCTTCATTTTACTCTAGGTGTGTGGTAGCTCAGACGCACCTGGGAAAGATTTGCGGAAAGCAGCAAACATTGCATCGAATGATTTGTTGGTCATCCGCTCAGATGTCTTCACCTAAAGAAAGGTGACCATAGCTGAGAATACTGACAGCTTATTTCCTGGGGTGACAGCCATGTTGCATTGTTCCAACATTCGGGCCCACCATTTTTCTTCTGCAGGTGAAAGTTCACGAAATGCACAAGCATTTCGTAGCATTGTTTCAATGCTGGTCAAACTCACTGGCTCCGCCACCACCACCTCCTCCTCCTCTTCCACCTGAGCATCAGGCAGATCAAGATGGTGATTTGTTGCTTCCACGTAGTCAATAACATTGACATTCACAGATTTACCATGATAAACCCACCTAGTATATGTGACCGACATCTCATACAAGTGTAGATGATTTTGCACAGTTGACTGGGGTCTTGTAACTGAATTCATACAACTGCTATACGGGCAAAGCAAATCTGATTTCGGACCACCATACTCAGCTCTGATAAAGTTCATGAAGTTTTCAACCCCCTCGACATATGCAGCGGAGAATCTTCAAGCAGAAGTTATCCAAGTCTTGTCCATCTGTTAGACATACAAATTAGTTCTTTGACTAGATATTACAGGAAAAACATATATGCTTTTTTATGAAGTCCAAAAAATTAGCTAGGTCGATGTCTAAAGCTATGGCAAGATATTTGGACGAGCTGATCTAAGTAACGAAATATATGTAAAGCTAATTCAGCAAACATATTTGTAAATTATGGCAGGCTGTTTCAGCAGTCAATGAGGCCAAGCACACAGCCATCGAACTATCGAAGGCCATCGCAGCAACAAAGATCGACTATAAAACGGTGTAGAGCTATTTCACCCAAAAGATTGGCTACTAGACCATGGCAATCTACGTCACAATAAATATATGGCAGGATATTTTAGCAACTAATCGGCATTGGCATGCCATCTCAGCTAAGCAGATCAAGTGTAGAACAGGGCAAGGAAGCTTCTTAAGCAGAGAATATTGACTGTAAACTACTTTGGCAAATAGTGAGATTAACAACGTCTGTCAGCTAACATTCAGTGATACACCGACATGCACGGGGCCTCAGTCTAGAATGCGCGTACCATGGGAGGAGCTGATCGCCGCGTGTGTCCACACGAACGTCACTAGCGGTGGTGGCGCTGACAGCCGTGCGCCTCCACAAGAACATCACCAGCGGTGGCGGCGCGGCTAGAGGACAGTAATCTATGAGAGCATACTGTGGGAGCGAGAGGATCGCCGTGCATCGCCTCGACGAACCGCGGCGCCGACATATCGGCGCGGGGGGGAGGGCTGCTTTGGCGGAGCGAATGGAGCGGAGGGGGACGGGGGGAGGGGGTTTGGGGAATATTATTGGTTAGTTGGCCGAAGGATGGTTGAATTTAGGATTTGTGGGGAATTTTCTTTTGTGGGGGGGGGGGGGATTTTTGCGTTGGCGGGGGGAGTTTGGTGCATTGTCAGTTTCTCCAAGTGCAGTCCCACATGTCAGTGAAGAGGCAAGCCGAAGCGCGTTCCGTTTGCGTGAGCCCTGTGCAGGACCGAACGTGTGGGGGGTGCAATGCGACCGCGAAAGTGGTGCTGTGAGTGTACCGCCTTTTTTCCTTTTAAACTAGGTGCTTCGCCCCCTAAAAAAAACTTGGTGCTTCGCGCGATCCATCAATACTACTAATAGTAATCCGGTAATCCCGACTGAAATGGCGTGGCTGGGTATTTTCCCACGTGATATGCGGGGAGGTTGGCTTAGTTGGGTTTTTAGGACGAGTAATGCTACACCTACGTAATCCTAGTTACGTAATTAACGTAATGTGAAATGTGTGAGCTGTTGATTGTAGATTGGGGAAGGGAGGGGCCCACCACCATGAAAATCACGGGAGGAGAGAGGGAGGCAATTTACATTAACCCTTTCGTAGGTTCCCGTAGTTGTAGAAAGATGTGAAATGCGTGAATGTGTAGTGGATGTACTATTGGAGTGCCTAAGATAAATTGTGTATGTATAGACCCTATGTGTTTATTTACTTCGCATGTTAGCTTTGTCTTGATTCAATAAAAAGCATAGTTGGTGATGATGGTGTGCCTGTCATCCTGCAATATAGGCCGTCCGATCTATATCTAATGGATAGGAAGGAAACTATGACAATTTACCCGCACTCCTCTCCACATTTGTAGATAAGGCCTTCCCTCGTTCATTCTTTTCTCCCACAAGATCTTGATGTTCGATGCAACGCACGGGCATCTTGCTGGTACTCCTACAGTATACTATATTATTGTGAAAATTCATATACACCGGCCGAGATTAATGCAAACACGACAGATTTTCATTACGTTTCGAACTTTTATAGGACAGAAAAATAAAAGAAACCTGACCCTAAACCTATTCTACGGCAGCGACCGATGTCCTCCATCAGCGATCTCTATGTACGGGGGCGGGGTTCAAGACCTGTGAAGTGAAGGTGCGGTCTCGGGCGAGGAAGAGTCAAACACGGGATACGGACCGGCCAGTTGGCACACCATGCCCTGCCACCTGCCATGACCTACTCATCCTCGGAGGAGTCCCCGACCTCGGCGGTGCCGGACGTTGGACGGCGGCAAGTAGGACGCGTGGGTAATGGTGCTCCCATCGTCGGCCGCCAGCGTGGCCACCGCTTGTGCGGTCGCGTCCGCGTTCGGCTATGCCGCTATTGCATCGCGAGTGGCGATTTGAGCGCGGGTGGCGACCTCGAGCTTCATCCCCGAAGACAAGGTCCCCCGCAGAGCGTTCGCGCTTGCGGTCATGGTGGATGTGGTGCCAGGTAGGAGGACCATCCACTATGGTGTGGAGGTTAGCTAGGCGTTGCCGCTTTAAGTAGCGCATTCCGGTGAGGCCAAGCGTCCGGGTGCGTCATTAAGTCAACGGAGTTGGTTTCTCGGGCACCGAGCCTCTTAACGATGGCATATGGACGGATGACATGAATGCGGGCAGCTGGCGCCGGCTGGGTATGCACCGCGTGACGGCGCGAGGGACGAGGGTTTTTGGTGTGCTAGGGTAGTCAGCTGCGGTCGTGGCAACGTTGGAAATGGCCTTTGCTCACATGCGATCCCCGCATCTCATTGCAAAAGCAAGACGACCCGGCGTGATCTCAGGTCCCGAGGATGTAGTTGGCCGCGCTACACCACTCCGCGGACGCGTCGTGGCGCCCCATGCATCCTCGACGAGCCGGGTGTTGGGGTGTGTTTAGATTGTGGCAAAAGTGTACCTTACCAAAATTTTGGTCATGGCTCAAATTGGTATTTGTTTGGACGGTTGCCATTTTTTTGGCATGCCAATGAACTCTAGCCAACTCTAGTTCATTTTTGTTGCCAATGTCGGCCAAATTATGGGCAACCAAAACCTCAGCCAAAATTTTGGCTAGCCAATGCTTTGATGGGGCAACCTTGGGCACAAACCAAACATAATGTTGGTCGTGCCACAACACTAACGCCACCCTCGGCACACTGAAACCGACCGTGTCCAGCGACGATGAGCGTGTCGCTCACCGCAGTCACCGTGTCCAGAGGAGGTGCTGGAGCTGCGCCACGTTGTTGGCCCTCACGACCCACAAGAACGGTTGCCGGTTGGGAGGAGGTCGTGTGTAACGCCCGGATAATTATGCTACAGTAATCTCATGCTAATGACGCCACGTCATCGCGATTTATGTTGTTAACCTCACGATGATTCAATCACATTTGGTTTCAATTTCAAAATTAAATCAAAAGTCAAAAGTAAATAAAAGAAAAGGAGAAGGCAAATTAAAAAAAACAGAGCAAAGGGAGAGGCCCCTGCCCCTCGCTGGACCTCAGCCCAGGTAACCCCCCAGGCCGGCCCACGCGGCCCCCTCACCCCTGGCTATACCCGCCTAGTGGCAACGAAACCTAGCCACTCTCCCCACTTCCCCCACTCCTCTCCCACGATCTGAATCAGGAGGTAGCGACCCCGATCCTGCGTCGCCCCTTGCTGGCGCCCGTTCCCTTGCCTCCTCCCAGGCGCCCCCCACTCGACTAGATCGGGGAGGGGGCCAGATCCCGCGCCGCCCCAACGCGCCTCGACGCTGGCGCCCGTCCCCTGCGTCTTCGCCCGTCGTCACCGGACTGCCGCCGCCTCGTCCTCTCCCTCGTCGGACCACCTCGACCGTCCCCGAGCCCACTGCCGTCTCCCTACAACCCCGCTGTGAGCCTCGTCTGTCCTCCTCTCTCTCGCTATTGCCAGTTCCGTGGTCATTGCCGCCAGACTGTGCGCCCGCCCGCACCTAGTCCCGACCGGCCTCGCTGGCCCCACTGCCCGCCACGGCCACCGCAGCCGTGCGTGCCCACCCCGGCAGCCGCCCGCCTCCGACACGCGCCCCAGGGGCCGTGCACCGCCCCTGGCCGCGCCTCCTCGCCGGCCGCAGCCGCGCCTCGCCGGCGCACCCGTTCGGGCGACACTGCGCCCGTCAGGCATCCACGCCCGATAACCGCATGCCCGCACACCCGGTTGGCCCTATGGGCCACTTGCACGTGGGGCCCAGCCCCTAAAAAATGTGTAAAAAATATAGTAATTACTTAATTAATTAATTAGTAATTAATCAATTGAACTAATCCTGTTAATTAACCTAATCTACTTATTCTGATTACTTAGCTAATTAACTGTTAATTAATTAAGCACACAATGACAATTGGGCCCCACTATCCATTTTGACTCAGTCAACCTGCTGATCCTGCTGTTGTCATGATGACGTCATGCTGATGCAGTAACCCCATTTTAGATTTAATAATAATTTCAGAATATTGTTAAAACTTTAATAATTAATAGAAACTAATCCGTAGCTCGGATGAAAATGTTTTCTACATGAAAGTTGCTCAGAACAACGAGACGATTCCGAATACGCGGCCATTTCATCCGCCGCACATCCCTAGCATAGCAAACATTGAACCTTTCCCCTCCGGTTCATCTGTCTGACAGACATCCGGAACCGGGAAAACTTTCCCGGATGTTTTCCCCCTTCGCCTGTATCACCTAGCACCACGTTCGAACACCTCTAGCCCCGCTTGTTGTCTTGTTATACATATGTTTGCGTGTATTTACTGTTTCTTCCCCCTCTTCTTTCCGGTTGACCCCGAGACCGCTGTTGATGCCCTTGTGATCGACTACGTCGACGACGACCCTCCTTGTCTGAGCAACCAGGCAAGCCCCTCCTTTGATCATCCCGATATCGCCCATTCTATACTCTCATGCTTGCCTTAGATTTTGCTACTGTTATTGTTTGCTCCTATTTTGATGCATAGCCTGCTTTTTTGTAACCTGCTCATTGTACCTTACTTGCTTATCCTAAACTGCTTAGTATAGGTTGGTTAGTGATCCATCAGTGACCCCCAGTATTTGTCCTTGTTGCCCCTGCTTCATCATTGACGACTTGATCGACGTGATCGACGACCAGAGCCCGACACCTCACATCACATCACGCCCCTTTAGTTGCTCAACTCTGCCGAGCTACTATCGAGTGTCGAGGGTGATCCCTCATAACGCACTCCGGATGATAATTCTGTAGTGTAGCTATTCGATCATGGTCATCGAGGGTGATTTCCTCTTTCACCATTCCCGATACGGCTCAGTCATTCAACACCTCAAGCGTGAACCTCGAGGGTGGTCCCTCTTATGTTCACCTTGATGATTACATTGAGTGGAATCCTCCATGGGTGATTCCTCGGGTTTTCCCCTTGATGTTTGGACACACAATTACCTTGACTTTACTTGAGACCTTGGTGGAAGTCGGGCGGGCCCGGAGAGCACCCGCAAGATAATGACGTGGCACGACCGGGCATTCTGAGCCCTTGTCGTAAGTCCACGAGACGGGGCGACGGGGTCACTTTCGATCGTGAGTCTCTGCTCGTCTCCGCAAGCTAATAATACACTATGGTTTGGGTATTTGTTCTGAGTTGGCCTCTGGCCTTTACGCACCAACCACCACGTGAGAATAGTATGGGCCTCAACGTCGCATTATCAGCCGAAGCTTTGTCAGACGTCCAGTTCAGCAGTGCGGCACGGCTGGGCCGACACAATCCTGTAGTGGTGGATCCTGGTCCGCCCTGCTCGCAACGACCCAGAGTGCAACGGGCGATGGGCCCAGACCCTAGAGTGCTTAGGATGTAGACTGACAGGGACCTCTCTGCTAAGCCTAGGTAGGGCTACGACGTGTTGATCTTCCGAGGCCGGGCATTGACCCCAGAAAGGTGTGCCTGGCCAACGTGATCGAGCGTGTTGGCAAACGTGGTGCACGCCTGCAGGGAAGATTATCTATTAATAGCCGTGTCCACGGTAACAGACGTTCAGACTTATATCCTGATCTTATACAACTACAAATGGATACTTGAGATATGTGGCTCCGGGATTGCTTTCTCGCAGGGAGTCGAGGAAGGATCTCTGGGCATTAATGTTACAACATGCTTGTTAAATATAAACTGGTATTCTTTACTCTTCTACTTGCTGCAAGATGCTTGGAGCTGCGTGAAGATGCTAGTCTTCGATAGGCTAGGCCTTCCCCCTTCTATTCTGGCATTTTGCAGTTTGGTCCACAGATACAAACCTTCCATTTGATACCAATGCATACTTAATATAGATCTGATGCTTGCGAGTACTTTGGATGAGTACTCACGGTTGCTTTGCTACCCCTTTTCCCCCTTCTTTCTTCTTTCCGGTTGATGCAACCAGATGGTAGGTCCTTGGAGCCAGATTCCACCACCGATGGATGCTACTACGTGAAGATCTCCGACGGCCAGGAGTAGTTAGGAGGTCCCAGGCAGGAGGCCTAGCCTCTCCGGTCGTGTTGCTTTTGTGCTAGCCTTCTTAAGGCTGTCCTGTTTAACTTATGTCTGTACTCAGATATTGTTGCTTCTGCTGACTCTTGTGTATCGAGCTTGTATTCGAGCCCTCGAGGCCCCTGGCTTGTAATATAAAGCTTGTATTATTTCATTTTGTGTCTAGAGTTGTGTTGTGATATCTTCCCGTGAGTCCCTGATCTTGATCGTACACATTTGCGTGTATGATTAGTGTACGATTGAATCGGGGGTGTCACAAGTTGGTATCAGAGCCGACTGCCTGTAGGATCCCCCTTTCCAACTCCTTGGCCGAAGTTGAGTCTAGTCTTTGAAAAACTAATTTACTAACATGGCTGTGTGGCTTACGGGCCCACGTCGCCATTGGGTGGTATTAGGATCTTTTACTCCTCGTCTATACTCTGGGACTCTGATCTCTCTTCTATTCAGGTTAAATGGTTTTGCTAACTCTACCCTAGGTTCTCGTGATCACATCCACCCAGAGATTTGTATCTTGCCTTTCTTGAATTTGGAGCCAGGATCTGCTTCACTTTGTCGACGGGCCGCAGAAATCCTTCATATCAAGGGCACCCTACGTCGTCCCCTGCAGATTCCTCGCTCTAGTGGTTTTCTCCGATGATGATGTAGCCTTTGCTATGTCTCATTGTTGTATCCCTCCATCGTGAGCATGCGTGCCGCCCAGCATGTCTAGGATAATCCTCTTGTCCGAACTCCTACTAACAACGTGTGTTCGGCTCTATATATGTATATGTATGTCTTTAATGACTACTGCCTTGTACATACTACGCCTTTGCTTATTGTTCAAGTTACCTCATGAATGAATCCATACACCTGCTCCACCCCTGTTAAATTGCTTCCTGATGTTTTAGCAGGATGGCTGACGATCCTCCACCTCCACCCTATATGGCCGCAATGATGCAACAGTTTGAGCTGAATCATCAGTTTATGACTGGAGTAATGGCTCGGTTTCCAAACCAGAATGCTCAACAACAGCCTGCCCCAGTAACATTGCAAGAATTCGTGCGCCTCAACCCATCCATTTTCCGCAACTCCACTAATCCTATGGATGCTGATGATTGGCTTCGTGACATCCTGTTTGAGATGGAGTCGGCTAATGTTGCCCCTACCAGTTATGTCACCTTTGCGACATTTCACCTGAAAGGTTCAGCTGCTCAATGGTGGGAAAGCCATAGCAGTATGCTACCTGCAGAGACTATAACCACTTGGCAAGAATTTTAGTTAGCCTTCCGTGCACGACACATTCCTCAAGGTTTGATGGACCAGAAGAAGAAGGAGTTCCGCAAACTCTCACAAGGCTCAATGACTGTGGATGAATATCAGAGGAAATTCCTTGAATTATCTCGCTATGCTGCGGATGACGTCTGCATTGATGCTCGCAAGCAGGAGAAATTTCGTGAAGGATTGCATCCCGATATAAAGCTCGCACTTGTTGCTCATGATTGCGCAGACTTTGCGACGCTTGTCAGCCAAGCTTTCCAAACTGAAACTGGTCTTGCTGAGTACGAGGAGTCGCTCAAGCGCACTCGAGATGTTGGCCCATCCTCGTGTCAGCCTACTCAGAAGCGTCGAGTTTGGATCCCACACAATGTTCATCACCGACCTGCTCCAACCCCAAGGCCGTCTTATGTTGCACCTCGTTTGCCTCCGCCACCGAGACAACTAACGATTCAGGGTGGACAGTCCAATACTGTGGCTCCTCCCCATAATGATGGTTTATGCCGCAAGTGTGGACAGCCAGGACACCGTGCTCTCAACTGTCGTCAGGGTCAGCCACAAAATGCTTCACGTCCTCCTGTTGGCCGTAGGAAGGGCCGTCGAAACCATCCTGGCAGAGTTTGTAGTGCCAAGCCGCCTGCTATGAGTGGAGGTCAAGTCACCCATGTCAAGATTGAAGAAGCTCCTGGGTCCCCAAAAATTGTGATGGGTACCCTTCATGTTATTCAGTGCCAGCCTCTGTCATCTTTGATTCAGGAGCATCACATGCTTTTGTGTCCCAACAGTTTGCTCAGTTGCATGGGCTAGGCATGGAAGAATTACCAACTCCTTTAGCGGTTCAATCTCTGGGATCCAAGTGGCAAACCACAATGTTAAGCCCTCACAACCAAATCGAAATTGGAGGTCTACTATTTCCGGCTTCTCTCATTGTACTCGGGCCTTCCAACATAGACATCATTCTTGGTATGGATTGGTTGAAAGCTCATAATGCTTTGATTGACTATGCTACCAGGACAGTCCAGCTCACTCATCCTTTTGGCCAGACAGTTCATTACTCAGCTCGAGCAGCTCAGGATGCCGAGAACCAGATATATGTTCTGAATGCATTGAATGCTTCACCTCTTGAGGGAATAGAGAACATTCCAGTTGTTTGTGATTTCAAAGATGTCTTCCCAGAAGAACTTCCAGGAATACCCCCTGCTAGAGCTGTTGAATTCGTCATAGACTTGAAATCAGGCACAACTCCTATTGCCAAGGGACCCTACAAGATGCCGCCACATGAGCTCCTTGAACTTAGGAGGAAATCGACAAATCTCTTCACAAGGGATTCATTCGTCCAAGTTCATCTGCTTGGGGAGCACCTTCTCTCTTTGTCAGGAAGAAGGATGGAACTAATCGTTTGGTCCAAGATTACCGACCTATCAACCAGGCGACAATTCAAAACAAGTATTCGCTTCCCAGAATCAATGATATGTATGACCAACTTGCTGGTTCCTCAGTATTCTCTAAACTTGATTTGAGGTTGGGTTACCACCAGATTCGGGTTCGTGAAGAGGATATTCCCAAGACTGCTTTCGTGACTCGCTATGGTTCATACGAGTATACCGTCATGTCTTTCGGCTTGACCAATGCTCCAGCGACATTCTCTCGTCTATTAAACTATATATTCATGGAATACCTCGACAAGTTTGTCGTGGTTTATCTGGATGATATCCTTGTATACTCCAAGAACAAAGAAGAACATGCTGAACACCTTTGACTTGTTCTAGAAAAGCTTCGAGAACATCAACTATATGCTAAGAATTCCAAGTGTGAATTTTGGCTACCCGAAGTGACCTACCTTGGGCATGTCATCTCCAAGGATGGTATTGCCGTCAACCCAGAGCGAGTTCAGGTTATTCTCGATTGGACTCCTCCGAAGAATGTCAAGCAAGTCAGAAGTTTTCTCGGACTCGCCAGCTATTGCTGTCGATTTTTCGAGAACTTCTCCAAGTTTGCCAAGCCCCTGACTGGTCTGCTTCACAAGGGCGTCAAGTTTGATTGGACAAAAAAGTGTCAGGAAAGTTTCCAGGCACTGAAAGACAAGGTGACTTGTGCCCCAGTGCTTGCTCCACCTGATACTAAGAAGGACTTCGTCATTTACTGTCGTGGGAAACGAACACCTATGGGGTAGGGCCCCTTTTCGGTCCGGCAGAGAACGGAGGGCGCACGAAGAGTGGATCGAGGCAGAGCACACGAGCGATTTTTACCCAGCGTCGGAGCTCTCCGGAGAGATAATACTCCTACTACTGCTTTGTGATTGTATTCTGCTCTTGCTCGAGAGCGTGGGTGTTCTGTAGTTTCGAATGAGTCGAACCCCCTCTACGTTGAGCATGGGCATCCTTTTATAGGCACAAGGGGTCACCGACAGGTGGCAACGCAGGCAAGGGTACAAATGTAAAAAGGGGTGGTTGGTACAACTGCTATCTAAAGTGCACCCTACCTTACTCTGACGGCAGGGGATAAAAGCATTTAATGCCCGTCCGCATCGCCTAAACAGTGCAGAAAAGCGACCGTTAGGGGCGCCACCGCTTGCCATGATGGCCTTCTCGTCATCTCCACTTGCCACCTCGCACCGCTTGGCTGCACGGCTTCCCGCCACGTGCGCCTGGAACGGTCCTGCGGCGACACGTCGACGTATGCGCTGGAGCATGGGCGCAGAGTGGTGGCTTCGCCGTGGCAAGCGCCTTGCCGCGGTCGTTGTCTTGTCGCACCCGAAAGCTTGTCACTCGTCGGGTCTTGCTGGGACGCGCGTCGCGTCGCGGTAAGTTCTTTGAAGTGCCTTGGTTGGCCCTCCCGGCAAGCTCTTCTTGCCGGGGCCTTGCCCTTCCCGGCAAGCTCCTCTTGCCAGAGTCTTGTCTTCTCAGTCAAAAACACTTTGTTCTTGAATGGCATCAATAGGAACTACAGAGGATCTTGGCGGACACCCGGCAAGCCTTGCCGCGGGACGCTGCAACTGCCTGTGCACAAGTTCGGGATACTAAGGTACCCCTACTTTAGTACACCGACAGGAGCCCCCGGGCCTGGGCCACACACGGTGCTGAGCGCTGTTGGGCCAGGCCCAAAACAGGGCATGGGCACACGCGGCCTGAGTACAGACCAAATCTAACTCCGTATCCACCGCGCCCTCCCATAACGGCACGCATCAAACGCGGTGTCATGGGAGAGATCGTGGGTGATTCTTTATTCGGAAAAAGCGTAACGTTTGCCTCCTCCTCTTTATAAGCAGGGGAAACAGGGGCCGTTCCCCCACCTTCGCCACTTGCAGTTGCTTCCTCAGAAATCTCCGCCGCTCCCCTCCGCTTCCCAAAGCCGAAAGGGAGCAGTGCTCCGCCGCCCGTCGCCGCCGTCGCCGCCAACGCCCCTGCTTTCCCCCACCACCTCCGCCATGGCTCCGAAGACCGGGAAGGGTGCGAAGTCGGCCGAGATGCTGCGGCTTGAGGCGCTGCGCAAGGAGCGAGCGCTTTTCCCCCCCGAGCTCTCCGCAAAGGAGCTGCGGGAGTGGTTCTATCTCTTATGGTTGACGGAGACGCGGGCGCATCCACGTACGTATGTACTCTCCGCTGAAGCTTCTACCTCGAAACGGTGTCCAAAAGGATACCCCTTCTTCCCATTGTTCTTCTATTGCGGGCTCTGCCCGCCCTTTTCCGATTTCTTCTATGACATCATGAATACCTACGGGTTTCATCTCCTTGACTTCACCCCCAACGCCGTTCTGACCATGGCGGTTTTCGCACATCTCTGCGAGAACTTCGTCGGAATCCACCCAAACGTTGCCCTTTTTCGCCACTACTTCATGCCCCGGGCCGAGAAAGGAGAGCCCTTAGCTGGCGGGATCGCCTGGATCTCGAGAGTCGGCATGAAGGAGGTCTATCTAGAGGGGGAACTCCGTAGCAAATGGGAGGAGTGGAGAGCGGAGTGGTGTTGGATTGTTGATGAGAACCCGCATCCATTCACCAACTTGCGCCAAGCCCGAGTAGTGCGCGGCGGCGATTGGAGCACCCTGGCGGCGGATGATGCTAGATTGAAGATCGCCACCACCCGGATCTTGCGGCTCAGGCTTGCCGGGCTCACTGTAGGGGCTGTTGGCGCGGACTTTCTTCGCCGCCGCATCGCCCCTCTGCAGGAGAGGGGGAGACCCGCCTGGTTGTTCGGGGGTCCGACGGATATCATGAGGCTGTGCCCAGGCCTCAATTTTAACTTCACTGTTTTGGAGTTGGACGGGACGCTCAAGGAACTGTTGAAGCATGACCCCAACCATCCCGAGTGGTTCAGGCTGCCGCAGGGCGTCGTCCCGTTGTGCAACAACTCCCAGCTCGACCGCATCCGCGCAATGATGCCGGAGTGCGACTCGCATGGGATTATCCCAACTTGGCACGAGCCCGCCGACGACGTCGTGCAGCAATTCTTCGATGACTTGGTGGAGGTGGCGGTCCGCGCCGACGAGCAGAGGCTCCTCACCCGCGACACCACCGATGACGAGATGCGGCGCATTGCCACCAGGGCAGAAGAGGCGGCGGCGGCCGCCGCCGCAGGCGAGTTTGGGTTTACTTTGGAGGAGGCAGAGGCAGCCGAGGCGGCAAGCCTTGCCGACTGAGAGGAGCTTGTCGGGGAGGTCGTTGGCGAGGGAGAGCCTGAAGCCGAAGCGAGCGAGCCCGCCGGGGGCGCAAGTGGCCAGCCGTCTTCAAGCAACTTGCCGCAAGCGGAGCCCTCAGTGCAGCCCCCAGCTCAACCAAGAAGGCGCCTCCGCAGGACCGGAGACACAGCAGGGCGGCAGACGGGCCAACAACCGCCATGCCGCGGGACACGCTCCACCGCGCCAAGCACCGTTGCCACGGGAGCATCTCACGCCGCACCGGCAACTGGAGCGGGGTCTTCTCGGGCCGCCGCTTGCGATCCTGCCGTAGCTCCGGCCAAGCATCCAAGGGAGCCTACTCCTCCGCCTCGTCGCGCTGAAAGAGTACCAGACTTCGATCTCTCCGCGCTCAGCTCCGACGAGGAGGAAGAAGAGGAGGGCGAGTAAGACTTTCTTTTGTTGTACTTATGGTTCTTCAATTCTTGCTTTTTCTTATCTTGTATCTGATCTGCATTCCTCTGAACCTTGTTCCTTTCCAGGACTCTGGCCTAGAGAGCGGCGAAGAGGGCCAAGGTCCCCGTGGTTGTCATCGAGGACGATCCTGCTGTGACAGTAGAGGACGCGTCCGAGACCACCTTGTCGGACCCGGCAATCTCTCCCCGAAGCAGCCCCCAGCGCAGCCCCCAGCGTAAGTACATAATTTTACTTCCTGCTGTCATGCGCGCATGGGTGTTCTTTTCTTGCTGATATCCTGACTGTTGGTTTGCTTGTGTAGGAGCAGAACAGGTTCACCAGGAGCAACCGGAAGCCGTTCCTGAGGTGACATCTGCTTCAACTACGCCGCCGAGGGCGGATTCCCCGGCAAGGGAGCGCTCTCCGGCAAGGGAGAGGTCCCCGGCAAGGGGCAGTTCTCTGGCAAGGGACGGGACCAGCGATCCCCCGGTGGTGGAGCCCATGATTACAGAGCCCAACACAGGTAATCCTTCTTGTCAGAAAACTTCCCTTGGGTTCTTCTTCTTCTGATCTTCTTTTTTTGGATATTTGCTTGACTTTTTCTACCTCTTCCTGTCTTCAGATCCTCCCTCCTCGGAGCCGATGGAGACCGATGCCACCGGCGAGGAGAACGTGCGCGGCAATACCGATGATGCTGCTGCTACTGAAGAAGAGGCCGGTGCTGATGATCCCGCCGACGAAGAGGCCGCCAGGGCTGCTGGCGCAGGAGCTGGCGAGGGGTCCGACAATCGTATTGACGACCCGGGGGCCGTAGGAGCGCAAGGCGCTACGCCGACCGCCGATCCCTCTGCCGCTGACGCAGCGCCAGGCTCCGAAGAGCCCCAGCCCGGCGCCTACTTGAAGGCCGGCGATGGTGTCTTCATCAAGCTCCCCTGGGCGTCAAGCTCCAGGGCGCCGGTCGAGGGAGAGGCTTTTGACGGAGAAGTGCTCGCCTCCGCTGGGCTGACAGTGGTTGACGCGCCAAGCAGCAGCAGCGGCGAGTCTGAGGAGGAGCAGCTGCTCCGGAAGTTGGTGTCACTCTACCGCGCCCGTCAAGCGAAACTGGAGTCCTAGGAAGCGCTTGTCGCGCAGGCGGGAGTAGATATAGAGAAGCATGCGGAGGAGCTCCAGAGCCGCAACCAAGAGGCCCTCCGGTCCATTGCTGAGGAGAGGGCGCAGCTTGCCGAGGCACGGAAGGCTTTTCTCCTCGAGAAGGCTGAAGCCGAAGAGCAGCAACGGCTTGCCGCCGAGGAGATGTCCGTGCGAGAAGGCGAGCTGACGCAGAAGAAGGTTAACTTGGACAGCTATGAGGAGGAGCTTTCCGCGCGCGAGGTGACACTTGGCGGAGCTCTCAAGGAAGCGAAAGATGCTACTGCAGCTGCCGAGGCCGCCAAGAAGGAGCTGGAGGTGAAGGTGGCGAAGCTAGAAGCCACCCTCAAGGCAAAGAATGAAGAGCTTGCCGCGCTCCAGTGCGAGCGCGAGAAGGACGCCCTTTCCCATGGTGAGCTGCAGGGTCGTCTCTCTGAGAAGGGCAGGGAGCTGGACGCCGCCAAGGACGCCAATGCCGATCTCGAGCTGCAGCTAGCTACGCTGACTGAGACGCTGGACTGCGCCAAGAAGCGGGAGGAGGACTTGAAGGGAGAGATCAAGGCCAATGAGGCGCTGTTGACGAGGGCCGCCGAAACCCAGAACACCGTCAGGGCTACTGTGGAGCTCTGGACGGAGGGCCTCATCAACATCGCCGCAGTCATCGACGAGGAGCTAGCGCAGCTGGAACTGGAGGGCTTCGGGTACTCCTCCGACAAAGACCTCCAGCCCAGCGCCAATCTCACTCTGTTCTTCAAGGGCGTGGCGACGGCTCTCTGGCAACTCCGGGAAAGGATCCCAAGGCAGCTGGCTGACGAGTCGCGCGCAATCTGCGCCAGAGTCCTGGAGAAGGTGTTGGTGAAGGTGCTCTTCCGCTATACGGGCCTCAACCTCACCAACGTCCTCAACAAGCTGCCGGCGGGTGCTGATCTTGAAAAGCTCAGGGCCCTTGTCGCACCCATTGTGGACAAGGTGAATGAAGTCAGGAGGGTCGACGGTGATCACGTAGGCTAGACCGCCTTTTTCTCCTTTTTCTTGCCGCTGTCAGATACGTCACAGGAACAATCTATTAGAGCGCGGCAAGTCATTTTTGTAATATAACCTGATCTTGGGCAGTATTTGCTATGTTATTTCCTTTACTTGATTCCTTCCTTTGTATGTTTTTACCCTACGCTTTTAGGGAACTTGCCAGCGCAGGCACCCTTGCCGCGAGCGCTGAGTGCGGAACATCAGCAACCTGTCGGCGGTGCTGCTTCCGGCAAGAAACCTTGTCGCAACTAGTCGCAGCACACTTAAGTTGTTGAGCGGACTCGAAACAAAGTAAGGGCGCAACTAGCTACGAGTTGGTTCCTCCGCGCACAGGTTTTCCATACAAAGCACGGTCGTTCAAGGAAGATAACTTAAGAAATTTTTAAAACTGATTGTGCTCAAACTTTGGCAACTTAGCTTTTCTGTCGTCTGCGTCCCGGCAAGGCTATACTTCTTTGAACGACGCCTGGTCCACACCATTATCTTCTCCTCCCCCCCGGTGAACTTGTGGGCGAAGGAACCTTCTTTTTGAGAAAAAGAAAGAAGAGAAAATAAAGATATGGAGCCTTAAGGCTCGTTATTGCTTATCGGGGGCAAGTGTTGCACAAAGTGTCAGATAATACATGCAAAAAAGAAAAAGGCATGAAATTTGACAAGATGTGCGAAGCACACGAGCTTTATTTATGCACGGGATCTTCGCCCGGCTTTGTACAAAGGGTTACATGCAACAGCGGAAAAGGATGTACAAAAGGTGGTTGCCGGAACAGGTTTCGGCAACCGCGCCTTATGGGTAAAACTTACGAAGATGCTCAATGTTCCAGGAGTTGCTCACCGGAAAGCCATCTTCGGTCTCAAGGTGGACAGCGCCAGGCCTAGTGACTCGCTTCACCCGATAAGGGCCTTCCCACTTCGGCGTCAACTTGTTGGAATTCTTGGCGGATTGAACGCGCCGAAGAACAAGGTCGCCTTCCTCGAGAATTTTGGCATTGACTATGCGGCTATGGTAGCGACGCAAAGCTTGCTGATATCGAGCCGCTCGTACAGCAGCCTGAAGACGATCTTCCTCAAGGAGCAGCGCGTCATCTTGCCGCCGCTGCTCTTGCTCAAGCTCATCATAAGCGAGCACTCGAGGCGATCCGTATATGAGTTCCATGGGGAGAACTGCCTCTGCTCCATAGACTAGAGCAAAAGGTGTCTGGCCAGTGGCTCGATTTGGCGTCGTCCTGATCGACCAAAGAACCACTGGCAGCTCCTCGATCCAATTCCTTCCGCACTTGTGCAGTCTGTCGAAAGTTCTGGTCTTGAGCCCGCGCAGCACTTCAGTGTTTGCCCTCTCCGCTTGACCGTTGCTTCTCGGGTGAGCAACAGAAGCGAAGCAGACCTTGGCGCCAAGATCTTGGACGTACTACATGAAGGTGCGGCTCATGAATTGTGTGCCATTGTCGGTGATGATCCTGTTAGGGACTCCGAAACGGCAAACAATTGACCTGAAGAACTTGACTGCTGACTGTGCTGTCACCTTCCTCACTGCTTCCACTTCCGGCCACTTTGTGAACTTGTCGATTGCCATGTACAAGTACTCAAAGCCCCCGACAGCTCGGGGAAAGGGGCCGAGGATGTCGAGCCCCCAGACCGAAAATGGCCAGGATAAAGGGATCGTCTGGAGAGCTTGAGCTGGCTGGTGTATCTGCTTGGAGTGGAACTGGCATGCTTCACACTTGGTCACTTGTGCAGTTGCATCCTGGAGGGCTGTTGGCCAAAAGAAACCTTGCCGGAAAGCTTTGCCGGCAAGTGCTCTTGCGCCAATGTGGTGACCACATATGCCTCCATGTATCTCCGCCAACAGCTTCTGTCCATCTTCCCAGGGAATGCACTTCAATTTCACTCCGTTGAATCTCCTTCTGTACAGTACATCGTCGACAAACTGGTACATACTTGATTGCCGGGCTACTCTCTCCGCTTCTTCTTGCTCTTCGGGAAGTTCTCCTTTTTGAAGGAAACGGACAATCTGCTGTGCCCATGCTGGAGCTTGTGGCTCAACAACAAGGACTAAAGGCACAAATGCTGCTGTGGGAACATCTGCTTCTACGGCAAGAACCTGCGGTTCAGCCGGAGCTTGATGTTCCCCGGCAAGCTTGCCAGAGCAAAACTTGTCAGGAGCGTCTGCTTCAACGGAACAAACCTTAGGGCTTGTCAGAGCAGACTGCTCCTCAGCACTCTTTGTGTTGATCTTAGGGACCTTCTTAGCGGTGGCTCCGGGGAGCTCTGCCGGAAAGTAGTCACCGGAAATCAACTTCCTCTTCTTGCTCTGTCCAGTTGATGGTATCACAGATGGTTGAGTCAGCCTGAGCACAAAGATCCCCGGTTCCACAGGTAACTTTAATGCAGCGCATTTTGACAGGCCATCGGCAACATCGTTCTGGGCTCTTGGAACATGTTCCATCTGTAAGCCGTCAAAATGCTCTTCCAACTTTCTCACTTCATCAATGTAAGCTTCCATCAACGGACTCTGATAATCTTTGTTCACTTGGCGGACGACAAGCTGCGAATCACCCCTGACAATAAGCTTCTTGATCCCAAGGTCTGCCGCGATCCTAAGTCCGGCAAGCAAACCTTCATACTCTGCAGTATTGTTTGTTGCTTGCTCCTTGGGAAAGTGCATGTGGACGACGTACTTGAGGTGCTCCCCGGTGGGTGCGATAAGTAACACGCCCGCACCGGCGCCTTGCAGCGAGAAGGCACCATCAAAGTACATGATCCATTCTTTGCTTGCCTCCTTGACAGGGATGCTCGTCTCTGGAGTTTCCTCATCAGGTGTTGGCGTCCATTCTTGTCGTGGGAAATGAACACCTATGGGGCAGGGCCCCTTTTTGGTCCAGCAGGGAGCGGAGGGCGCACGAAGAGCGGATCGAGGCGAAGCACACGAGAGGTTTTTACCCAGCTTCGGAGCTCTCCGGAGAGATAATACTCCTACTGCTGCTTTGTGGTTGTATTCTGCTCTTGCTTGAGAGCGTGAGAGTGTTCTAGTTTCGAATCAGTCGAACCCCTTCTACCTTGCGCATGGGCCTCCTTTTATAGGCACAAGGGGTCACCGACAGGTGGCAACGCAGTCAAGGGTACAAATGTAAAAAGGGTGGTTGGTACAACTGCTATCTACAGTGCACCCTACCTAACTCTGACGGCAGGGGACAAGAGCATTTAATGCCCGTCTGCATCGCCTAAACAGTGCAGAAAAGCGACCGTTAGGGGCGCCACCGCTTGCCACGATGGCCTTCTCGTCATCTCCACTTGCCACCTCGCACCGCTTGGCTGCACAGCTTCCCGCCACGTGCGTCTGGAATGATCTCAGGGCGACACGTCGACGGGTGCGCTGGAGCGTGGGCACAGAGTGGTGGCTTCGCCGCGGCAAGCGCCTTGCCGCGGTCGTTGTCTTGTCGCACCCGAAAGCCTGTCGCTCGTCGGGCCTTGCGGGGACACGCGGCGCGTCGCGGCAAGTTCTTTGAAGTGCCTTGGTTGGCCTTCCCGGCAAGCTCCTCTTGCCGGGGCCTTGTCCTTCCCGGCAAGCTCCTCTTGCTGGGGCCTTGTCCTTGCCGGCAAGCTCCTCTTGCCGGAGTCTTGTCTTCTTAGTTAAAACACTTTGTTCTTGAATGGCATCAATAGGGACTACGGACGATCTTGGCGGACACCCGGCAAGCCTTGCCGCGAGACGCTGCGACTGCTCGTGCACAAGTTCGGGATACTAAGGTACCCCTAGTTTAGTACACCGACAGGAGCCCCCGGGCCTGGGCCACACACGGTGCCGAGCGCTGTTTGGCCAGGCCCAAAACAGGGCACGGGCACACGCGGTCTGGGTCCACACCAAATCTAACTCCGTATCCACCGCGCCCTCCCGTAATGGCACGCGTCAAACGCGGCGTTGTGGGAGAGATCGTGGGTAATTCTTTAATCGAAAAAGGCGTAAGGTTCGCCTCCTCCTCTTTATAAGAAGGGTAAACAGGGGCCGTTCCCCCACCTTCGCCACTTGCAGTTGCTTCCTCAGAAATCTCCATCGCTCCCCTCCGCTTCCCAAAGTCGAAAGGGAGCAGCGCTCCGCCCCCCGTCGCCGCCAACGCCCTCGTTCTCCCCCACCGCCTCCGCCATGGCTCCGAAGACCGGGAAGGGTGCGAAGTCGGCTGAAGCGCTGCGGCTTGAGGCGCTGCACAAGGAGCGAGCACTTTTCCCCCCCCGAGCTCTCCGCGAAGGAGCTACGGGAGTGGTTCTATCTCTTCTGGTCGACGGAGACGCGGGCGCATCCGCGTACGCAGGTACTCTCCGCCGAAGCTTCTCCCTCGAAACGGTGTCCAAAAGGATACTCCTTCTTCCCATTGTTCTTCTATTGCGGGCTCTGCCCGCCCTTTTCCGATTTCTTCTGTGACATCATGAATACCTACGGGTTTCATCTCCTTGACTTCACCCCCAACGCCGTTCTGACCATGGCAGTTTTCGCACATCTCTGCGAGAACTTCGTCGGAATCCACCCAAACGTTCCCCTTTTTCGCCACTACTTCATGCCCCGGGCCGAGAAAGGAGAGCCCTTAGCTGGCGGGATCGCCTGGATCTCGAGAGTCGGCATGAAGGAGGTTTATCTAGAGGGGGAACTCCGTAGCAAATGGGAGGAGTGGCGAGCGGAGTGGTGTTGGATTGTTGATGAGAACCCGCATCCATTTACCAACTTGCACCAAGCCCGAGTAGTGCGCGGCGGTGATTGGAGCGCCCTGGCGGCGGACGATGCTAGATCGAAGATCGCCACCACCCGGATCTTGCGGCTCAGGCTTGCTGGGCTTACTGTAGGGGCTGTTGGCGCGGACTTTCTTCGCCGCCGCATCGCCCCTCTGCAGGAGAGGGGGAGACCCGCCTGGCTATTCGGGGGTCCGGCGGATATCATGAGGATGCGCCCAGGCCTCTATTTTAACTTCATTGTTTTAGAGTTGGACGGGACACTCAAGGAACTGTTCAAGCACGACCCCAACCATCCCGAGTGGTTCAAGCTGCCGCAGGGCGTCATCCCGTTGTGCAACAACTCCCAGCTCGACCGCATCCGCGCAATGATGCCGGAGTGCGACTCGCATGGGATTATCCCCACTTGGCAGGAGCCCGACGACGACGTCGTGCAGCAATTCTTCGACGACTTGGTGGAGGTGGCGGTCCACGCCGACGAGCAGAGGCTCCTCACCCGCGACACCACCGATGACGAGATGCGGCGCATTGCCACCAGGGCAGAAGAGGCGGCGGCGGCCGCCGCCGCGGGCGAGTCGGGTTTACTTTGGAGGAGGCAGAGGCAGCCGAGGCGGCAAGCCTTGCCGACCGGGAGGAGCTTGTCGGGGAAGTCGTTGGCGAGGGAGAGCCCGAAGCCGAAGCGAGCGAGCCCGCCGGGGGCGCAAGTGGCCAGCCGTCTTCAAGCAACTTGCCGTAGACGGAGCCCTCAGTGCAGTCCCCAGCTCAACCAAGAAGGCGCCTCCGCAGGACCGGAGACACAGCAGGGCGGTAGACGGGCCAACAGCCGCCGCGCCGCGGGACACGCTCCACCGCGCCAAGCACCGTTGCCACGGGAGCATCTCACGCCGCACCGGCAACTGGAGCGGGCTCTTCTCGGGCCGTCGCTTCCGATCCTGCCACAGCTCCCGCCAAGCGTCCAAGGGAGTCTACTCCTCCGCCTCGTCGCGCTGAAAGGGTACCAGACTTTGATCTCTCTGCGCTCAGCTCTGACGAGGAGGAAGAAGAGGAGGACGAGCAAGTCTTTTCTTTTTGTTGTACTTATGGTTCTTCAATTCTTGCTGTTTCTTGTCTCGTATTTGATCTGCTTTCTTCTGAACCTTGTTCCTTTCCAGGACTCTGGCCCAGAGAGCGGCGAAGAGGGCCAAGGTCCCTGTGGTTGTCATCGAGGACGATCCTACTGTGACAACAGAGGATGCATCCGAGACCACCTTGTCGGACCCGGCAATCTCTCCCCGACGCAGCCCCCAGCGTAAGTACATAACTTTACTTCCCGTTGTCGTGCGCGCATGGGTGTTCTTTCCTTGATGATATCTTGATTGTTGGTTTGCTTGTGTAGGAGCAGAATGGGCCCATCAGGAACAACCAGAAGCCGCTCCTGAGGTGCTATCTGCTTCAACTACGCCGCCAAGGGACGATTCCCCGGCAAGGGAGCGCTCTCCGGCAAGGGAGAGGTCCCCGACAAGGGGCAGTTCTCCGGCAAGGGACGGGACCAGCGATCCTCCGGTGGTGGAGCCCATGATTACAGAGCCCAGCACAGGTAATCCTTCTTGTCAGAAAACTTCTCTTGGGTTCTTCTTTTTCTGATCTTCTTTTTTGGATATTTGCTTGGCTTTTTCTCCCTCTTCCTATCTTCAGATCCTCCTTCCACGGAGCCGATGGAGACCGATGCCACCGGCGAGGAGAACGTGCGCGGCAACACTGATGATGCCGCTGCCACCAAAGAAGAGGCCGGCGCTAATGATCCTGCCGACGAAGAGGCCGCCAAGGCTGCTGGTGCTGGAGCTGGCGAGGGGTCCGGCGATCGTACTGACGACCCGGGGGCCGCAGGAGCGCAAGGCGCTACGCCGACCGCCGATCCCTCTGCCGCTGACGCAGCGCCAGGCCCCGAAGAGCCCCAGCCCGGCGCCTACTTGAAGGCCGGCGATGGTGTCTTCATCAAGCTCCCCTGGGCGTCAAGCTCCAGGGCGCCGGTCGAGGGAGAAGCCTTTGACGGGGAAGTGCTCGCCTCCGCTGGGCTGACGGTGGTTGACGCGCCAAACAGCAGCAGCGGCGAGTCCGAGGAGGAGCAGCTGCTCCGGAAGCTGGTGTCGCTCTACCGCGCCCGACAAGCCAAATTTGAGTCCCGGGAAGCGCTTGTCGCGCAGGCGGGAGTGGACATAGAGAAGCATGCGGAGGAGCTCCAGAGCCGCAACCAAGAGGCCCTCCGGTCCATTGCAGAGGAGAGGGCGCAGCTTGCCGAGGTGTGGAAGGCCTTTCTCCTCGAGAAGGCTGAAGCCGAAGAGCAGCAACGGCTCGCCGCCGAGGAGTTATTCGTACGAGAAGGCGAGCTGACGCAGAAGGAGGTTAACTTGGACAACCACGAGGAGGAGCTTGCCGCGCACGAGGAGACACTTGGCGGAGCCCTCAAGGAAGAGAAGGATGCTGCTGCAGCTGCCGAGGCCGCCAAGAAGGAGCTGGAGGTGAGGGTGACGGAGCTAGAAGCCACTCTCAAGGCAAAGAATGAAGAGCTTGCCGCGCTCCAGCGCGAGCGCGAGAAGGACGCCCTTGCCCATGGTGAGCTGCAGGGTCGTCTCTCTTAGAAGGGCAGGGAGCTGAACGCCGCCAAGGACGCCAATGCCGATCTCGTGCTGAAGCTGGCTACGCTTACTGAGACGTTGGGCGACGCCAAGAAGCGGGAGGAGGACTTGAAGGGAGAGATCAAGGCCAATGAGGCGCTGTTGACGAGGGCCGCCGAAACCCAGAACACCGTCAGGGCTACTTTGGAGCTCTGGACGGAGGGCCTCATCAACATCGCCGCAGTCATCGACGAGGAGCTAGCGCAGCTGGAACTGGAGGGCTTCGGGTACTCCTCCGACGAAGACCTCCAGCCCAGCGCCAAGCTCACTCTGTTCTTCAAGGGCGTGGCGACGGCTCTCTAGCAACTCCGGGAAAGGATCCCAAGGCAGCTAGCTGACGAGTTGCGCGCAATCTGCGCCAGAGTCCTGGAGAAGGTGTTGGTGAAGGTGCTCTTCCGCAATCCGGGTCTCAACCTCACCAACGTCCTCAAGAAGCTGCCGGCGGGTGCTGATCTTGACGAGCTGAGGGCCCTTGTCGCACCCATTGTGGACAAGGTGAATGAAGTCAGGAGGGTCAACGGTGATCGCGTACACTAGACCGCCTTTTTCCTCCTTTTTCTTGCCACTACCAGATATGTCACAGGAACAATCTATTAGAGCTCGGCAAGTCATTTTTGTAATATAACTTTATCTTGGGCAGTATTTGCTATGTTATTCCCTTTTACTTGATTCCTTCCTTTGTATGTTTTTACCCTTACGCTTTTAGGGAACTTGCCGGCGCAGGCACCCTTGCCGCGAGCGCTGAGTGCGGACAATCAGCAGCCTGCTGGCGGTGCTGCTTCCGGCAAGAAACCTTGTCGCAACTAGTCGCAGCACACTTAAGTTGTTGAGCGGACTCGAAACAAATTAACACTACTAGGGAAAAGCCTATACACAGAATCTTACCTGCAGCGCGCTTCAAAATACCACGCTACTGACACTTAGCAGCAACGCGTGTCTGCCAAACGCGCTACTGACTTGGAAGTAGCAGTAGCGCGTTTGTAGCCTACAGCGCTACTGCTATAGTTGCCATGACCTTGGCCCCCCCGCTAGCTATAGCAGTAGCGCACTATACTGTAGAGCGTTACTGCTACTTAGGTTAGCTGTAGCGCTTTTTGTCAAACACGCTACAACTATCCCTACCTTATCCCCACGGGAGGACCGGCCCTTCTCACTCACACTCTCACTCTCGCCCGCGTCAACCGTCGTCGTCCGTCGCCGCCGCCGCCGCCTTCGTTCGTCCGCCGCCGAGGTACTCTGCTCCTTCCATCCCTCCTCCATCCTCCTCGCACATCCTCCCCTCCGCCTGCGGCCGCCCCTCCCTCCTCCGCTGCCGCCCTCCTCCCTCCGCCCACGGCCGCCCCTCCTCCCTCCTTCGCCGGCAGCCCTCCTCCCACCGGCCTTGACCTCGCCGCCCGTAGCTACCTCTCCGTCACCCCCACCCCCTGCCACTAGTTAGTACTAGATTTAGTAGTAGTAGATGTTAATTTAGGGTTAGCTAGTACTAGATGTTAATTTAGTAGTAGTAGATGTTAATTTAGCTTAGTTAGTACTAGATTTTTAGTAGTAGTAGTGGTAGTTGAACTACTTTAGTTGTAGTTGAGCTAGTTTAGTAAGTAAATTAATAAACTAGTTGAACTAGTTGAATTAACAGAACTAATCTATTTTTAGTAAGATAATTAATATAACTAGTTGAACTACTTTATTTTTAGAAAGAACTAGTTTTTTTCTATTTATAGTAAGTTTATATTTAGTAAGAACTAGTTGAATTAATAAAACTAGTTGAACATGTTTTGTTGCTAGTGATAACTTATATGGTTTCAGGTGACCTCCGTCGTCCCCGTCACCGACCCCCTCCGACATCCCTGCCGTCATCCCAGTCACTAACGCACCCCCTCCGACATCGAGGTGAGACCAGCCAAATATCCTTGTATATTTTGTGTTGTTGCTCAAATAGGATATGTGGTTGCCCAAGTGGCCGTTCATGTTCAGTTTACATCTCCGAGTGGCCTATGTTTTGTCGGAGTGTTGATTAATTTCCGTTCCGGCAAATTTCAGGCGCCCGATATGTCCTTTTTTAGCAAAGGTCATGCCGGATTTTGTCGTGAATTCTGACATGACTTGTGCTAGAATATGTACAAGTTTAATCTTTGAATTATGATTGTAGGAAATGTCGTACTCGGACGATGATAGTCTCCCGGGGGAGTGTAGCTGGTGCCACACGATCGAGGTATGTGCGACAGGTTCGTTCGGCTGGACGACGATCGGCTCTTCAGCATTAAGCTCGAGGAGACCTGCGATGTTCATACGGTACGCAACGACGATAATAGTTTTTTCTCCATTAAGCATGACTTCAACTATTTCAATGTCTAATTTTCATATTTTACAATTCGACTAGCTTATCCCATGCCATGCAAGACGCTATGTCTTGGAGAGGATGGGTTTTGAAGACCATGAAAATTTCGAAACAAAGAAAATACACCTAAGGACCCATCATGATATGGATTTTGAAGTAAATCTGTACAATGCTCAGAGCGTAACCCATTTTGGTTGCCAAAATTGGGAAGCACTTTGCAAAATGTATGGTTTTGATGAGGGTATGATTATCACCATGGATCTTGGTGATCCTGACAGCGAGGAAGACAATATGGACATTTGGGTCCTTGTTGATACGCTGCCGATTGTACCGCTATGTGAGTTTCTCAAACATAGTTATTAACTAATTTATATTCTTTATTTCAAAATAGTTGATAGCTTATTTCTATTGACAGCTTATTTTGATTCTTCAAAGACTGTGCGGAAGATGGTAGATAAAACCCACTACACCGAAGGCACCCAATTAACATATAAGGAGAAAAATCATCTCATCGCATTTTGTACTCTTCTTGAGAATTACAATGCCTATTATCGAACTCCTCCAAATTATGGTGAATACGTGCCACTAGTGCATGTGTTGAACAACGATAACTTCTCTGGAGATACCCTGGTAAGGTTTTTTACTATTACGACATTCGTGCATTTTTTGCATACTTCTAAAACTAGTGCATCATTGCTAACTACAAAGTTATTATTATGTTTTTCAACAGAAACTCCTGATGGATTGTGTGCCTCATCTGATGTCTCTGCATGGTCGCCTCTCAGTTCTGAACATACTGGCAGGTAAATCTACGGAGCTCACCTGTGCATATCGGATTTCTAAAACCCGTGAACACATGATCATCAGAGAATGGAAGAAATGTATGGACATTCGCAAGGAGGTTCTTGGAAGTAACATTCAGCGAAAGGCAAGAATGGGAGACAGGCTAATCTCCATTCTCCATAATGGAGAGTCAGGGGCTATCTTGTTTTTTGTTATTTTACCTTAGAAAATGTAGTAGGTCTTAATCGAATGTAATAGGTCCTATGAGGTACAATATGTTTATTATGTGGTAATGTGTTAGAGTTGATAATGATGATCTTGAGGAGGTGTTATGTGATGTCAATGATGAAAACGATGATATTGAGGAGGTGTTATATGACAATGATGTATTATGATACTAAGTTGTTAATGATATGATGATGATGATGATATTATTATATCATTGGGTGAAAGAACCGCGGATTAGTTTCAAGTGGATGGACATCCACTTGAAA
The DNA here is from genome assembly GCA_963921465.1 of Triticum timopheevii. Lineage (NCBI taxonomy): Eukaryota > Viridiplantae > Streptophyta > Magnoliopsida > Poales > Poaceae > Triticum > Triticum timopheevii. The sequence continues at coordinate 472,346,518 of OY997264.1, read as the reverse complement.
CTAGTCCACTATTCTTTCACCCCATGATGTAATAACTCATTATGATGTAAAAACAATCTCTAAATTCCTGTTGTATGAAAACTTGTGTAAAGGTGTATGAATACAACATGAAATAGAAAAGAAATAAAATACTAAATAATAGTAGTAGCGCGCGTTAGGAGAAGCGCTACTACTAATTAACAGTAGCGATGTTCTAAAGAACCGCTGCTACTAAGTCAATTTAGCAGTAGCGTGGGTCAAGCCGCGCTATTGCTAAGCATTAGCTGTAGCGCCTTATCAGTAGCGCTTCTGCCCGCGCTACTAATAGGCCCAAAACCCGCGCTGCTGCTAGGCTTTTCCCTAGTAGTGTAAGGGCGCAACTAGCTACGAGTTGGTTCCTCCGCGCACAGGTTTTCCATACAAAGCATGGTCGTTCAAGGAAGATAACTTAAGAAATTTTAAAACTGATTGTGCTCAAACTTTGGCAACTTAGCTTTTCTGTCGTCTGTGTCCCGGCAAGGCTATACTTCTTTGAACGACGCCTGGTCCACACCATTCTCTTCTCCTCCCCCCCGGTGAACTTGTGGGCGAAGGAACCTTCTTTTTGAGAAAAAGAAAGAAGAAAAAAATAAAAGATATGGAGCCTTAAGGCTCGTTATTGCTTACCGGGGGCAAGTGCTGCACAAAGTGTCAGATAATACATGCAAAAAAGAAAAAGGCATGAAATTTGACAAGATGTGCGAAGCACATGAGCTTTATTTATGCGCGGGATTTGCGCCCGGCTTTGTACAAAGGGTTACATGCAACAGCGGCAAGGCTTGTGCAAAAGGTGGTTGCCGGAACAGGTTCGGGCAACCGCGCCTTATGGGTAAAACTTATGAAGATGCTCAATGTTCCAGGAGTTGCTCACCGGAAAGCCATCTTTGGTCTCAAGGCAGACAACGCCAGGCCTATTGACTCGTTTCACCCGATAAGGGCCTTCCCACTTTGGCGTCAACTTGTTGGAATTCTTGGCGGATTGAATGCGCCAAAGAACAAGGTTGCCTTCCTCGAGACTTCTGGCATTGACTTTGCGGCTATGGTAGCGGCGCAAAGCTTGCTGATATCGAGCAGCTCGTACAGCAGGCTGAAGACGATCTTCCTCAAGGAGCAGCGCGTCATCTTGTCGCAGTTGCTCTTGCTCAAGCTCATCATAAGCGAGCACTCGAGGCGATACGTATACGAGTTCCATGGGGAGAACTACCTCTGCTCCATAGACTAGAGCGAAAGGTGTCTGGCCAGTGGCTCGATTTGGCATCATCCTGATCGACCAAAGAACCACTCGCAGCTCCTCGATCCAATTCCTTCCGCACTTGTGCAGCCTGTCGAAAGTTCTGGTCTTGAGCCCGCGGAGCACTTCAGCGTTTGCCCTCTCCGCTTGATCGTTGCTTCTCGGGTGAGCAACAGAAGCGAAGCAGACCTTGGCGCCAAGATCTTGGACATACTGCATGAAGGTGCGGCTCGTGAATTGTGTGCCATTGTCACTGATGATCCTGTTAGGGACTCCGAAACGGCAAACAATTGACCTGAAGAACTTGACTGCTGACTGTGCTGTCACCTTCCTCACTGCTTCCACTTCCGGCCACTTTGTGAACTTGTCGATTGCCACGTACAAGTACTCAAAGCCCCCGACGGCTCGGGGAAAGGGGCTGAGGATGTCGAGCCCCCAGACCGAAAATGGCTAGGATAAAGGGATCGTCTGGAGAGCTTGAGCTGGCTGGTGTATCTGCTTGGAGTGGAACTGGCACGCTTCACACTTGGTTACTTGTGTAGTTGCATCCTGGAGGGCTGTTGGCCAAAAGAAACCTTGCCGGAAGGCTTTGCCGGCAAGTGCTATTGCGCCAATGTGGTGACCACATATGCATCCATGTATCTCCGTCAACAGCTTCTGTCCATCTTCCCGGGGAATGCACTTCAATTTCACTCCGTTGAATCTCCTTCTGTACAGTATGTCATCGACAAACTGGTACATACTTGATTGTCGGGCTACTCTCTCCGCTTCTTCTTGCTCTTCGGGAAGTTCTCCTATTTGAAGGAAACGGACAATCTGCTGTGCCCATGAGGGAGCCTACAGCTCAACAACTAGGACTAAAGGCATAAACACTGCTGCGGGAACATCTGCTTCTACGTCAAGAACCTGCGGTTCAGCCGGAGCTTGATGTTCCCCGGCAAGCTTGCCGGAGCAAAACTTGTCGGGAGCGTCTGCTTCAACGGAACAAACCTTAGGGCTTGTCGGAGCAGACTGCTCCTCAGCACTCTTGGTGTTGATCTTGGGGACCTTCTTGGCGGTGGCTTCGGGGAGCTCAGCCGGAAAGTAGTCACCGGAAATCAACTTTCTCTTCTTGCTCTGTCCAGTTGATGGTATCACAGATGGTTGAGTCAGCCTGAGCACAAAGATCCCTGGTTCCACAGGTAACTTTAATGCAGCGCATTTTGACAGGCCATCGGTAACATCGTTCTGGGCTCTTGGCACATGTTCCATCTGTAAGCCGTCAAAATGCTCTTCCAGCTTTCTCACTTCATCAATGTAAGCTTCCATCAACGGACTCTGATAATCTTTGTTCACTTGGCAGACAACAAGCTGCGAGTCACCCCTGACAATAAGCTTCTTGATCCCAAGATCTGCCGCGATCCTAAGTCCGGCAAGCAAACCTTCATACTCTGCAGTATTGTTTGTCGCTTGCTCCTTGGGAAAGTGCATCTGGACGACGTATTTGAGGTGCTCTCCGGTGGGTGCGACAAGTAACATGCCCGCACCGGCGCCTTGCAGCGAGAAGGCACCATCAAAGTACATGATCCATTCTTTGCTTGCTTCCTTGATGGCGATGCTCATCTCTGGAGTTTCTTCATCAGGTGTTGGCGTCCATTCTGCTATGAATTCTGCTAATGCTCGGCTCTGGATAGTTGAAGTACTCTCAAATTTGAGGCCAAAGCTTGAAAATTCCAGTGCCCACTCGACAATCCTGCCCGTTGCTTCTGGATTTTGCAATATCCTCTTCAATGGAAATTGAGTGACAACTGTGATCTCATGTGCTTGAAAGTAATGGCGCAGCTTTCTCGAGGCCACGAGAAGGCCGAAAAGCAACTTCTGCACACCAGAGTACCTTGATCTAGCCCCCTGCAGAAGGGAACTGACAAAGTAAACTGGGCGCTGCACCATTTTCTTCTGCTTCTCTTCTTGTGGCTGCACAGATCCATCCTTGTCTGGACCAGAGCTTGTTTGGGAAGCCCCCTACTTGTCGCTGGATGCACTTGCCGTGGCCGCTGGCTCATCATCTGCCTCCCTTTCCGCTACTAACGCATCACTAACCACTTGATTGGTTGCCGCTAGATATAGCAGCAACTTCTCTTGTGGTTTAGGTGCGACAAGTATTGGAGTGGAGGACACGTATCTCTTCAAGTCCTGCAGCGCAGCCTCCGCTTCTGGAGTCCATTTCATTGGACCTGCCTTTTTCAATATTTTGAAAAATGGCAGGGCGCGCTCAGCAGACTTAGAGATGAACCTGCTGAGAGCAGCTACGCAGCCGGCAAGCCTTCGCACATCCTTGACGCGCTTCGGTGCTTCGATCTGCTCAATGGCCTTGATCTTGTCGGGATTAGCCTCAATCCCCCGCTGAGACACAAAGAACCCGAGAAGCTTGCCGGAAGGGACTCCAAACACACACTTCTCAGGGTTGAGCTTGAGATTGATCTTGCGCAGATTTGCAAAGGTCTCGTCCAAATCTTGAATCAGAGTTGCTCTGTCTTTGCTTTTGACCACTATGTCATCCATGTAAGCCTCTACATTTTTGTGCAACTGTGGCTCAAAAGATTCGTGAACTACTCTTGCAAATGTTGAACCAGCATTCTTTAGTCCGAAAGGCATCCGCACAAAGCAGTACGTGCCACATGGAGTAATGAATGTGGTTTTCTCCTCATCCTCTTCGGCCATGAAGATCTGATGATATCCTGAATATGCATCAAGGAATGAAAGCAAATCACATCCTGCCGTGGAGTCGACAATCTGGTCAATGCGCGGCAAGGGAAATGGATCCTTGGGACAAGCTTTATTAACATCAGTGAAGTTTATACAAAGCCTCCATTTTCCGTTCGCCTTGCGCACGACTATAGGATTGGCCCGCCATGTTGGATGGAGCACTCCCCTGACCAGGCCTGCTGCTTCCAACTTCTTGATTTCTTCTGAAATGAATTCTTGGCGCCCCACTGCTTGTTTTCTGACTTTCTGCTTGACGGGCCGCGCGTGAGGACAGACGGCAAGGTGGTGCTCAATTACTTTCCTAGGAACACCGGGGATGTTAGACGGTTGCCATGCAAACACATCGACATTCACCCGCAGGAAAGCAACGAGCGCGCTTTCCTATTTAGGATCAAGCGTGGCACTGATGGTGAAGGTACCACCAGTGCCGTCCTCCTTGGCAGCCACTTTCTTGGTCTCCGGCGGAGCTGCCTTCACCTTCTTACACTTGCCAGTGGAGCTCGATGGTGCATCCACGACGGTATCGCAGCACTCCGAAGAGGTGCGCTTGCCCGAGTGGGCATCAGAGCTCTTGCCGGACTTGGTCTTATTCTTCCCCCCGGGAGCTTCAGCGGCAAGTGTTTTGCGTTCGGCTGCGGCTGCTACTTCCCGGTAGATCTTGTCGGTACAGATAAGGGCATCTTTCTTGTCGCCAGGGACAGAGATGACACTTATCGGACCTGGGATCTTGAGCACGTTGTAGGCATAGTGGGATGCTGCCATGAACTTGGCGAGCGCTGGTCGGCCAAGTATCCCATTGTAGGGCAATGGGAAATCAGCAACATCAAAAGTGACTTTGTCTGTTCTGAAGTTAAGCTCGCTGCCAAACGTCACTGGCAACGTGATCTTCCCCTTCGGCTTGCTCCTTCCCGGATTGATTCCCTGGAAAGTACCGGTCTCTTCGAGCTCGCTGTCGGGGATTTGGAGCTTCTGGAGTACCGCGGAGGAGATCAGATTTATGCCGGCCCCACCGTCAACTAGCATCTTTGTGACTTTGAGGTTGCGGATAGTTGGTGAAACCAACATCGGTAAGCACCCGACCGCAGCGATGCGGTCAGGGTGATCCTCAATGTCAAAGATGATAGGCGTGCTGGACCACTTCAGGGGCTTGCGTGACTCAACTGATGGTTCTGCTGCATTAACTTCTCGCACCCACTGTTTGAGCTGGCGGTGCGAGGTATGCAGAGAAGCACTACCGTCAACGCACAGAACCTCTGTGGCTTTCTGAAACTCCTGCTCATCGGCTTCGTCATCGTCCATGTCCTCATCTTCATCCTCATCTTCATCTTTGTCACGGCCGCGGGGAGGCATGTCTCCTTGCCGCTGCTTGGCCTTGCCGCGGCGTCCTCCCCGGCCAGGACGCTTCTTGCCGGATCCGCCCGTACTTTCCTGGGCTTTTTCCTTGTCGCGTCGCTCGTACTCAGCTTTTTGCAGCTCATCGAGTTACTCGACCTTCTTGCAACTTTGGAGATCATGGCCCTTGGTACGGTGAATCTTGCAGTACTGCTTGTCGGAGCCGCCCTGCTTGTCGGCGGCCGCCACAGGTTCTGCTTCCTTGGCGCCACCTCCATTGCCGGACTGCTCAACAGCTGCCACATCTTTGCCTTTCCTTCTTCTGTTGTTCCGCCATCGGTTTTTCTTTGCCGGGGCGGCATCCTCACTGTCAGACCCCCCTGCTCCTGTGTTCTCTCCGGGGAGTTTTCTTCCTTCTTCAGCACGTGCACACTTGTCGGCCAGGGCATATAGCTCACTGACGTCTCTAATCCTGCACATCGCCATCTCCTCCCTCATCCTGCGGTTTCGCACATTCTGATGGAACGCGCTGATAACCGCAGCAGGGTGGACATCTGGGATGTTGCGCTGCACTTGGCTGAATCTTTGTATGTACTTGCGTAGAGGCTCTCCTTCCTTCTGGGCGAGCAGATGCAGATCGCTCTCCTGGCCATGAGGCTTGTGGCCGCCTGTGAAGGCACCGACAAACTGATGGCACAGATCCGCCCATGAGGAGATGGAGTTGTCCGGCAAGTGCATGAGCCAGGATCTGACGTTAGGCTTGAGCACCAGTGGGAAGTAGTTGGCAAGGATCTTCTCGTCGCGCCCCCCGGCAGCTTGCACCGCAATGGTGTAGATGCTGAGGAACTCCGACGGATGCAACCTGCCATCGTACTTCTCTGGTACATCTGGCTTGAAGTTCTTGGTACTGGGCCACTAGACTTGCCGCAGCTCACGAGTAAACACAGGGCAACCTACCGCATACGGCAAGTCGCCTGGTTCCCCTGGCGCATGCATGTCAACAGCGGGCCCATCGCGCTGGTCTGATTGAGGCCGCGCTTCTCTCCGACGCTCGATGTGGGTGCGAGCATCTTCGTGCTGTCATTCTTGAAGAACTTGGCGTTGATCGCGACGAGCTCGTGGATCTGATGACGCCGTGGAGTTGGTGTCGTGGTTGATCCGGCGAGTCGGCGATCTTGGCCTTCGGGGCGGGGAGTGCACGGTGGTTGCACCTCCACCGGTCTTGTCGCCATCGGCTCGCGTCTGGGCGTCTTGCCGCGGCTTCGATATGCTCGGTTGCCGGGGAGTGTCGCCGTTGGCGAAGCCGATGAGACTCTGTATGGTGGCCCTCCAATCGTCGATCTTGTCCGCCGTTGGAGGGTAGTCCAGGAGCAGTTGAGCTTGGGCTAACGCTTCTTTTGGAGTCTTCGGCGGTGGCGGTGAACGGCGCGAGGAGCGGGATATGCTCGGACTTCCAACTGGGTTGGAAGGAGCAGTACCCCGTCCAGGCGACCGTACTTCACTCGTGCCAGCATGCTGGCGTGCATGCTGGTCTTGAATGCCCCGAGATCCACTAGCTTGGCCTTGTTCTATTGCGAGTACGGTGTTGCGAGCACCATGACGCTGTCGATCCCGTGCCTCCTGAGATGGGTGCGGTGCGTGTACGGACGCCGAAGTTTGCGGGGCCTTGTCCTTGGATCTGGTAATGACGTGAGCTCCCTCGTCGGTGCCCGCTCCTCCGCCGGTGTCGACCCCACCGCCCGTTTCCGCCGGTGGCGGTGGGATCGACGCGGGCGGAGCAGCCACCTCCGAAGCCTTCTTCTTCGGTGGCATGTCAACGAAGATGATGATGAACTGGCTCGCGTGAACGCCAGATCGGTTTCACACAACCTCGACGCCCCCTACCTGGCGCGCCAAAGATGTCGTGGGAAACGCACACCTATGGGGCAGGGCCCCTTTTCGGTCCGGCAGGGAGCGGAGGGCGCACGAAGAGCGGATCGAGGCGAAGCACACGAGCGGTTTTTACCCAGCTTCGGAGCTCTCCAGAGAGATAATACTCCTACTGCTGCTTTGTGGTTGTATTCTGCTCTTGCTTGAGAGCGTGAGAGTGTTCTAGTTTCGAATCAGTCGAACCCCTTCTACGTTGCACATGGGCCTCCTTTTATAGGCACAATGGGTCACCGACAGGTGGCAACGCAGTCAAGGGTACAAATGTAAAAAGGGTGGTTGGTACAACTGCTATCTACAGTGCACCCTACCTAACTCTGACGGCAGGGGACAAGAGCATTTAATGCCCGTCTGCATCGCCTTAATAGTGTAGAAAAGCGACCGTTAGGGGTGCCACCGCTTGCCACGATGGCCTTCATGTCATCTCCACTTGCCACCTCGCACCGCTTGGCTGCACAGCTTCCCGCCACGTGCGTCTGGAATGGTCTCAGGGCGACACGTCGACGGGTGCGCTGGAGCGTGGGCACAGAGTGGTGGCTTCGCCGCGGCAAGCGCCTTGCCACGGTCGTTGTCTTGTCGCACCCGAAAGCCTGTCGCTCGTCGGGCCTTGTCGGGACACGCGGCGCGTCGCGGCAAGTTCTTTGAAGTGCCTTGGTTGGCCTTCCCGGCAAGTTCCTCTTGGCGGGGCCTTGTCCTTCCCGGCAAGCTCCTCTTGCTGGGGCCTTGTCCTTCCCGGCAAGCTCCTCTTGCCGGAGTCTTGTCTTCTTAGTTAAAACACTTTGTTCTTGAATGGCATCAATAGGGACTACGGAGGATCTTGGCGGACACGTGGCAAGCCTTGCCGCGAGACGCTGCGACTGCCCGTGCACAAGTTCGGGATACTAAGGTACCCCTACTTTAGTACACTGACAATTCTGCTATAAATTCTGCCAATGCTCGGCTCTGGATAGTTGAAGTACTCTCAAACTTGAGGCCAAAGCTTGACAATTCCAGTGCCCACTCGACAATCCTGCCTGTTGCTTCTGGATTCTGCAATATCCTCTTCAACGGAAAGCGAGTGACAACTGTAATCTCATGTGCTTGAAAGTAATGGCGCAGCTTTCTCGAGGCCATGAGAAGGCCGAAAAGCAACTTCTGCACACCAGAGTACCTTGACCTAGCCCCCTGCAGAAGGGAACTGACAAAGTAAACTGGGCGCTGCACCATTTTCTTCTGCTTCTCTTCTTGTGGCTGCACAGATCCATCCTTGTCGGGACCAGAGCTTGTCGGGGAAGTCCCCTGCTTGTCGCTGGATGCACTTGCCGTGGCCGCTAGCTCATCATCTGCCTCCCTTTCCGCTACTAATGCAGCACTAACCACTTGATTGGTTGCCGCTAGATATAGCAGCAACTTCTCTTGTGGTTTAGGTGCGACAAGTATTGGAGTGGAGGACAGGTATCTCTTCAAGTCCTGCAGCGCAGCCTCCGCTTCTGGAGTCCATTTCATTGGACCTTCCTTTTTCAATATTTTGAAAAATGGCAGGCCGCACTCAGCAGACTTAGAGATAAACCTGCTGAGAGCAGCCACGCAGCCGGCAAGCCTTCGTACATCCTTGACGCGCTTCGGTGCTTCGATCTGCTCAATGGCCTTGATCTTGTCGGGATTAGCTTCAGTCCCCCGCTGAGACACTAAGAACCCGAGAAGCTTGCCGGAAGGGACTCCAAACACGCACTTCTTGGGGTTGAGCTTGAGATTGATCTTGCGCAGATTTGCGAAGGTCTTGTCCAAATCTTGAATTAGAGTTGCTCTGTCTTTGCTCTTGACCACTATGTCATCCATGTAAGCCTCTACATTTCTATGCAACTGTGGCTCAAAAGCTTCGTGAACTACCCTTGCAAATGTTGAACCAGCATTTTTTAGTCCGAAAGGCATCCGTACAAAGAAGTACGTGCCACATGGAGTAATGAACGCGGTTTTCTCCTCATCCTCTTTTGCCATGAAGATCTGATGATATCCTGAATATGCATCAAGAAATGAAAGCAAATCACATCCTGCCATGGAGTCGACGATCTGGTCAATGCGCGGCAAAGGAAATGGATCCTTGGGACAAGCTTTATTAACATCAGTGAAGTCTATACAAAGCCTCCATTTTCCGTTCGCCTTGTGCACGACTACAGGATTGGCCAGCCACGTTGGATGGAGCACTCCTCTGACCAGGCCTGCTGCTTCCAACTTCTTGATCTCTTCTGCAATGAATTCTTGGCGTTCCACTGCTTGTTTTCTGACTTTTTGCTTGACGGGCCGCGCGTGAGGACAGACGGCAAGGTGGTGCTCAATTACTTTCCTAGGAACACTGGGGATGTCAGATGGTTGCAACGCAAACACATCGACATTCGCCCGCAGGAAAGCAACGAGCGCGCTTTCCTATTTAGGATCAAGCGTGGCACTGATGGTGAAGGTACCACCAGTGCCGTCCTCCTTGGCGGCCACTTTCTTGGTCTCTGGCAGAGTTGCCTTCGCCTTCTTAAACTTGCCGGTGGAGCTCGATGGTGCGTCCTCGACGGTAGCGCAGCACTCCGAAGAGGTGCGCTTGCCGGAGTGGGCATCAGAGCTATTGCCGGACTTAGTCTTCTTCTTCCCCCCGGGAGCTTCAGCGGCAAGTGGTTTGCGTTCGGCTGCAGCTGCTGCTTCCCGGTAGATCTTGTCGTTACAGGTAAGGGCATCTTTCTTGTCGCCAGGGACAGAGATAACACTTATCGGACCTGGGATCTTGAGCACGTTGTAGGCATAGTGGGATGCTGCCATGAACTTGGCGCGCGCTGGCCGGCCAAGTATCCCATTATAGGGCAATGGGAAATCAGCAACATCAAAAGTAACTTTCTCTGTTCTGAAATTAAGCTCGCTGCCAAATGTCACTGGCAACGTGATCTTCCCCTTCGGCTTGCTCCTTCCCGGATTGATTACCTGGAAAGTACCAGTCTCTTCTAGCTCGCTGTTGGGGATTTGGAGCTTCTGGAGTACCGCGGAGGAGATCAGATTCAAGCCGGCCCCGTCGTCAACTAGCATCTTTGTGACCTTGAGGTTGCGAATAGTTGGTGAAACCAACATCGGCAAGCACCCGACCGCAGTGATGCGGTCAGGGTGATCCTCAATGTCAAAGATGATAGGCGTGCTAGACCACTTCAGAGGCTTGCGTGACTCCACTGATGGTTCAGCTGCATTCACTTCTTGCACCCACTGTTTGAGCTGGCGGTGCGAGGTATGCAGAGAAGCACCACCGTCAATGCACAAAACCTCTGTTGCTTTCTGGAACTCCTGCTCATCGGCCTCATCATCATCCATGTCCTCATCTTCATCTTCATCTTCATCCTTGTCGTGGCCGCGGGGAGGCCTGTCTCCTTGCTGCTGCTTGGCCTTGCCACGGCGCCCTCCCCTGCCGGGACGCTTCTTGCCGGACCCGCCAGTACCTTCTTGGGCTTTTTCCTTGTCGCGTCGCTCGTACTCAGCCTTTTGCAGCTCAACGAGATGCTCGACCTTCTTGCAACTTTGGAGATCATGGCCCTTGGTACGGTGAATCTTGTAGTACTGCTTGTCGGAGCCGCCCTGCTTGTCGGCGGCCGCCACAGGTTCTGCTTCCTTGGCGCCACCTCCGTTGCCGGACTGCTCGACAGCTGCGACATCTTTGCCTTTCCTTCTTCTGTTGTTCCGCCGCCGGTTTTTCTTTGCCGAGGCAGCATCCTCACTGTCAGACCCCCTGCTCCCGTGTTCTCTCCGGGGAGTTTTCTTCCTTCTTCAGCACGGGCACACTTGTCGGCCAGGGCGTAAAGCTCACTGACGTCTCTTATCTTGCACATCGCCATCTCCTCCCGCATCCTGCGGTTACGCACGTTCTGATGGAACGCGCTGATGACCGCGGCAGGGTGGACATCTGGGATGTTGCGCTGCACTTGGCTGAATCTTTGTATGTACTTGCGTAGGGACTCTCCTTCCTTCTGGGCGAGCAGATGAAGATCGCTCTCCTGGCCATGGGGCTTGTGGCCAACTGTGAAGGCGCCGACAGACTGATGGCACAGATCCGCCCATGAGGAGATGGAGTTGTCCGGCAAGTGCATGAGCCAGGATCTGACGTTAGGCTTGAGCACCAGTGGGAAGTAGTTGGCAAGGATCTTCTCGTTGCACCCCCTGGCATCTTGCACCGCAATGGTGTAGATGCTGAGGAACTCCGACGGGTGCAACCTGCCATCATACTTCTCCGGTACATCTGGCTTGAAGTTCTTTGTGCTGGGCCACTGGACTTGCCGCAGCTCACGAGTAAACACAGGGCAACCTACCGCGTACGGCAAGTCGCCTGGTTCCCCCGGCGCATGCATGTCAACAGCGGGCCCAGCGCGCTGGTCTGATTGACGCCGCGCTTCTCTCCGACGCTCGATGCGGGTGCGAGCGTCTTCATGTTGTCGTTCTTGAAGAACTTGGCGTTGATCGCGACGAGCTCGTGGATCTGATGACGCCGTGGAGTCGGTGTCGTGGTTGGTCCGGCGAGTCGGCGATCTTGGCCTTCGGGGTGGGGAGTGCACGGTGATTGCACCTCCACCGGTCTTGTCGCCATCAGCTCGCGTCCGACAATCTTGTCGCAGCTGCGATGTAGCTGGCTGCCGTGGAGTGTCGCCGTTGGCGAAGACGATGAGACTCTGTATAGTGGCCCTCCAATCGTCAATCTTCTCCGCCGTTGGAGGGTAGTCCAGGAGCAGTTGAGCTCGGGCCAACGCTTCTTCTGGAGTCTTCGGTGGCGGCGGTGAACGGTGCGAGGAGCGGGATATGCTCGGACTTCCAACTGGGTTGGATGGAGCAGTACCCCATCCAGGCGACCGTACTTCGCTCGTGCCTGCATGCTGGCGTGCATGCTGGTCTTGAACGCCCCGAGATCCACCAGCTTGACCTTGTTCTAATGCGAGTACGGTGCCGCGAGCACCATGACGCTGTCGATCGCGCGCCTCCTGAGATGGGCACGGAGCGTGTACGGACGCCGAAGTTTGTGGGGCTTTGTCCTTGGATCTGGTAACGACGTGAGCTCCCTCGTCGGCGCCCGCTCCTCCGGCAGCGTCCACCCTACCGCCCGTTTGCTCCTGTGGCGGCGGGATCGACATGGACGGAGCAGCCACCTCCGAAGCCTTCTTCTTCGGTGGCATGTCGATGAAAATGATGATGAACTGGCTCGCGTGAACGCCGGATCGGGTTCACACAACCTCGACGCCCCCTACCTGGCGCGCCAAAGATGTCATGGGAAACAAACACCTATGGGGCAGGGCCCCTTTTCGGTACGGCAGGGAACGGAGGGCGCACGAAGAGCGGATTGAGGCGGAGCACGCGAGCGATTTTTACCCAGCTTCGGAGCTCTCCGGAGAGATAATACTCCTACTGCTGCTTTGTGATTGTATTCTGCTCTTGCTCGAGAGCGTGGGCGTTCTGTAGTTTCGAATGAGTCAAACCCCCTCTACATTGCGCATGGGCCTCCTTTTATAGGCACAAGGGGTCACCGACAGGTGGCAACACAGGCAAGGGTACAAATGTAAAAAGGGGTGGTTGGTACAACTGCTATCTACACTGCACCCTACCTAACTCTGACGGCAGGGGACAAAAGCATTTAATGCCCGTCCGCATCGCCTAAACAGTGCAGAAAAGCGACCGTTAGGGGCGCCACCGCTTGCCACGATGGCCTTCTCATCATCTCCACTTGCCACCTCGCACTGCTTGGCAGCACGGCTTCCCGCCACGTGCGCTTGGAACGGTCCTGCGGCGACACGTCGATGGATGCGCTGGAGCAGGGGCGCAGAGTGGTGGCTTTACCGCGGCAAGCGCCTTGCCGCGGTCGTTGTCTTGTCGCACCCGAAAGCTTGTCGCTCGTCGGGTCTTGCTGGGACGCGTCGCGCGTCGCGGTAAGTTCTTTGAAGTGCCTTGGTTGGCCCTCCCGGCAAGCTCTTCTTGCCGGGGCCTTGCCCTTCCCGGCAAGCTCCTCTTGCCGGAGTCTTGTCTTCTCAGTCAAAAACAATTTGTTCTTGAATGGCATCAATAGGAACTACGGAGGATCTTGGTGGACACCCGGCAAGCCTTGCCGCGGGACGCTGCAACTGCCCGTGCACAAGTGCGGGATACTAAGGTACCCCTACTTTAGTACACCGACATTTACTGCGACGCTTCACGACAAGGATTAGGCTGTGTCCTAATGCAAGAGCGCAGAGTGATTGCTTATGCCTCTCGTCAATTGCGCCCTCACGAAGAGAACTACCCAGTTCATGACCTGGAGCTTGCTGCTGTCGTACATGCACTAAAACAGTGGCGACATTACCTTCTCGGTAATCGTTGTGAGATCTTCACCGACCACCAAAGTCTAAAGTATTTGTTTACCCAGCCAGACCTGAACCTCCGTCAGCAGAGATGGATGGAGATGGTAGCAAATTTTGACTTGGGTATTTCCTATACACCAGGCAAGGCTAATGTAATGGCTGATGCTCTGAGCCGCAAGTCATATTGCAATCACCTCGAGGTTCGAGAAGTTCACCCCTCGCTTGTTGAAGAATTCAGAAAGCTGAACCTCCATATTGTTCCTCCTGGTGCACTTGCACTCCCTCCCCTAGAGTTTCAAAAGATGAATCTTCGTGTTGTTCCTCAGGGTTCTCTAAATGCCCTCGCTGTCGTGCCAGATCTCGTGGGCGATATCAAGACTATTCAACATTATGACTCTGAAGTCGAGAAGATTAAACGCTATCTCTCAGAAGGAAAGCCCTCATTCTTCACTATTGCCGATGATGGCGCCTTGTACTTCAAGGGCCGCCTAGTGGTGCCATGTGCGAGTGAAAACCTGAATCTGACTCCAAGGGTTATGAAAGAAGCTCATGACACTCCATTGTCTATTCATCCCGGTAGCACCAAGATGTACAAAGACATTCGTCAAAGATTCTGGTGGTCAAACATGAAGCAAGACATTGCTCGCTATGTTGCTGAATGTGACATTTGTCGTCGTATCAAAGCAGAACATCAAAGGCCTACTGGAACTTTGCAACCTATCTCTATTCCTGAATGGAAATGGGACCATGTTGAAATGGACTTCATTACTGGTTTTCCCAAATCACAAAAGGGTAATGATGCTATTCTTGTCGTCATTGACCGACTTTCCAAAGTTGCACATTTTCTGGCCGTCAAAGAGACGATCACTTCTAGTCAGCTGGCAACTCTCTATATGTCCAGGATTGTTTCACTCCACGGTATTCCACTAGTAATCAGCTCAGACCATGGCAGTTTATTCACTTCAAGATTCTGGGCAAGTTTCCAAGAAGCTATGGGAACTCATCTGTCTTTTAGCACAGCTTTTCACCCTCAGTCGCAGGGACAAGTTGAACGTGTCAATCAAGTTCTCGAAGACATGCTTCGAGCTTGTGTCATTTCGTTTGGCAAGAAATATGAGGAATCTCTCCCGTATGCCGAGTTCCCCTACAATAATAGCTATCAAGCTAGTCTGAAGATGGCTCCCTTCGAAGTGTTATATGGACGAAAGTGCCGAACCCCTCTGAACTGGTTAGAAACTAGGGAACATCCACTCTTCGGTCCGGATATTTTCCAACACGCCGAAGAACAAGTCCGCGGCATTCGCGAGAATCTCAAGACTGCTCAGTCACGTCAAAAGAGTAATTATGACCGTCATCATAAAGACATGGTCTATCAACCTGGTGAAAAGGCTTATCTTCGGGTCACACCAATGAAGGGTGCACACAGCTTCGGGATCAAGGGCAAGCTAGCTCCTCGCTATATTGGTCCTTTCACTATTCTCGAAAGGCGTGGAAAGGTGGCATACCAGTTGGAACTACCGCCGAACCTTTCTCAGGTTCACGATGTGTTCCATGTGTCACAGCTCTGCCGCTGCTTCAAGGACCCAGTCCGAGAAGTGGATCATGAAGTGCTCGAGTTGCAACAGGACCTCTCTTATAAAGAGCATCTGGTCCGCATTCTCGACCAAGTTGAACGTCGCACACGTCAGAAGGTGATCAAGTTCCTCAAGGTCCAGTGGTCGCATCACTTGAAGACGAAGCCACCTGGGAACGCGAGGATCGCCTGCGTGATGAATACCCCACTTTGTTTCCTTCTACCTCCTAAATCTCGGGACAAGATTTCTTGTAGTGGAGGAGAATTGTAACGCCCGGATAATTATGCTATAGTAATCTCATGCTAATGACGCCACGTCATCGCGATTTATGTTGTTAACCTCGTGATGATTCAATCACATTTGGTTTCAATTTCAAAATTAAATCAAAAGGCAAAAGTAAATAAAAGAAAAGGAGAAGGCAAATAAAAAAAACAGAACAAAGGGAGAGGCCCCCGCCCCTCGATGGACCTCGGCCCAGGTAACCCCCCAGGCCGGCCCACGCGGCCCCCTCACCCCTGGCTATACCCCCCTAGTGGCAACGAAACCCTAGCCACTCTCCCCACTTCCCCCACTCCTCTCCCTTGATCTGAATCGGGAGGCAGCGACCCCGATCCTACATCGCCCCTTGCTGGCGCCCGTTCCCCTGCCTCCTCCCAGGCGCCCCCACTCGACTGGATTGGGGAGGGAGCCAGATCCCGCGCCGCCCCAATGCGCCTCGACGCCGGCGCCCGTCCCCTGCGTCTTCGCCCGTCGTCGCCGGACTGCCGCCGCCTCGTCCTCTCCCTCGTCGGACCACCTCGACCGTCCCCGAGCCCACTGCCGTCTCCCTACAACCCCGCCGTGAGCCTCGTCCGTCCTCCTCTCTCTCCCCGTCGCCGGTTCCGTGGTCGTCGCCGCCAGACCGTGCGCCCACCCGCACCCCGACCATGTCGCTTGCACCTAGTCCCGACCGGCCTCGCTGGCCCCGCTGCCCGCCACGGCCACCGCAGCTGTGCGCGCCCACCCCGGCAGACGCCCGCCTCCGACGCGCGCCCCAGGGGCCCTGCACCGCCCCTGGCCGCGCCTCCCCGCCAGCCGAAGCCGTGCCTCGCCGGCGCACCCGTTCGGGCGACGCTGCGCCCATCAGGCATCCACGCCCGATAACCGCACGCCCGCACACCCGGTTGGCCCTATGGGCCACTTACACGTGGGGCCCAGCCCCTAAAAAAATGTGTAAAAAATATAGTAATTACTTAATTAATTAATTAGTAATTAATCAATTTAACTAATCCTGTTAATTAACCTAATCTACTTATTCTGATTAGTTAGCTAATTAACTGTTAATTAATTAAGCAGACAATGACAATTGGGCCCCACTATCCAGTTTGACTCAGTCAACCTACTGATCCTGCTGTTGTCATGATGACGTCATGCTGATGCAATAACCCCATTTTAGATTTAATAATAATTTCAGAATATTGTTAAAACTTTAATAATTAATAGAAACTAATCCGTAGCTCGGATGAAAATGTTTTCTACATGAAAGTTGCTCAGAACGACGAGACGATTCCGAAAACGCGGCCATCTCATCCGCCACACGTCCCTAGCATAGCAAACATTGAAACTTTCCCCTCCTGTTCATCTGTCTGACAGACGTCCGGAACCGGGAAAACTTTCCCGGATATTTTCCCCCTTCGCCTGTATCACCTTGCACCGCATTCGAACACCTCTAGCCCCGCTTGTTGTCTTGTTATACATATGTTTGCGTGTATTTACTGTTTCTTCCCCCTCTTCTCTCCGGTAGACCCCAAGACCGCTGCTGATGCCCCTGTGATCGACTACGTCGACGACGACCCTCCTTGTCTGAGCAACCAGGCAAGCCCCTCCTTTGATCATCTCGGTATCGCCCATTCTATACTCTCATGCTTGCATTAGATTTTGCTACAGTTATTGTTTGCTCCTATTCTGATGCATAGCCTGCTCTTGTAACCTGCTCATTGTACCTTACCTACTTATCCTAAACTGCTTAGTATAGGTTGGTTAGTGATCCATCAGTGACCCCCAGTATTTGTCCTTGTTGCCTCTGCTTCATCATCGACGGCTCGATCGACGTGATCGACGACCAGAGCCCGACAACTCACATCACATCACGCCCCTTTAGTTGCTCGACTCTGCAGAGCTACTATCGAGTGTCGAGGGTGATCCCTCATAACGCACTCCTGATGATAATTCTGTAGTGTAGCTATTCGGTCGTGGTCATCGAGGGTGATTTCCTCTTTCACCATTCCCGATATGGCTCAGTCGTTCAACACCTCAAGCGTGAACCTCGAGGGTGGTCCCTCTTATGTTCACCTTGATGATTACATTTAGTGGAATCCTCCGTGGGTGATTCCTCGGGTTTTCCCCTTGATGTTTGGACACACAGTTACCTTGACTTTACTTGAGACCTTGGTGGAAGTCGGGCGGGCCCGGAGAGCACCCGCAAGATAATGACATGGCATGGCCGGGCATTCTGAGCCCTTGTCGTAAGTCCACGAGATGGGGCGACGGGGTCACTTTCGATCATGAGTCTCAGCTCGTCTCCGCAAGCTAATAATACACTATGGTTTGGGTATTTGTTCTGAGTTGGCCTCTGGCCTTTATGCACCAACCACCACGTGAGAATAGTTATGGGCCTCGATGTCGCATTATCAGCCGAAGCTTTGTCAGACGTCCAGATCAGCAGTGCGGCACGGCTGGGCCGGCACCATCCTGTAGTGGTGGAGCCTGGTCCGCCCTGCTCGCAATGACCCGGAGTGCAACGGGCGATGGGCCCAGACCCCGGAGTGCTTAGGATGTAGACCGACGGGGACCTCTTTGCTGAGCCTAGGTAGGGCTGCGACGTGTTGATCTTCCGAGGTCGG
Organism: Triticum timopheevii; assembly: GCA_963921465.1. Taxonomy (NCBI): domain Eukaryota; kingdom Viridiplantae; phylum Streptophyta; class Magnoliopsida; order Poales; family Poaceae; genus Triticum; species Triticum timopheevii. The sequence continues at coordinate 472,328,490 of OY997264.1, read as the reverse complement.
GCATTGACCCGAGAAAGGTGTGTCCGGCCAACGTGATCGAGCGTGTTGGCAAACGTGGTGCACCCCTGCAGGGAAGATTATCTATTAATAGCCGTGTCCATGGTAACGGACGTTCAGACTTATATCCTGATCTTATACAACTACAAATGGATACTTGAGATATGTGGCTTCAGGATTGCTTTCTCGCAGGGAGTCGAGGAAGGATCTCTAGGCATTAATGTTACAACATGCTTGTTAAATATAAATTGCTATTCTTTACTCTTCTACTTGCTACAAGATGCTTGGAGCTGCGTGAAGATGCTAGTCTTCGATAGTCTAGGCCTTCCCCCTTCTATTATGGCATTCTGCAGTTCAGTCCACAGATACAACCCTTCCATTTGATACCAATGCATACTTAGTATAGATCTGATGCTTGCGAGTACTTTGGATGAGTACTCACGGTTGCTTTGCTACCCCTTTTCCCCCTTCTTTCTTCTTTCCGGTTGATGCAACCAGATGGTAGGTCCTTGGAGCCAGATGCCACCGCCGATGGATGCTACTACGTGAAGATCTCCGACGGCCAGGAGTAGCTAGGAGGTCCCAGGCAGGAGGCCTAGCCTCTTCGATCGTGTTGCTTTTGTGCTAGCCTTCTTAAGGCAGTCTTGTTTAACTTATGTCTTTACTCAGATATTGTTGCTTCCGCTGACTCTTGTGTATCGAGCTTGTATTCGATCCCTCGAGGCCCCTGGCTTGTAATATAAAGCTTGTATTATTTCATTTTGTGTCTAGAGTTGTGTTGTGATATCTTCCCGCGAGTCCCTGTTCTTGATCGTACACATTTGTGTGTATGATTAGTGTACGATTGAATCGGGAGCGTCACATCGTGACTCCTCCATTGGACTAGTCTGCGCTACGTCGTCTCGACAGGTGTTCCCCACATGTCAGTTTCCCTATTTTCCCGGCCATACTCGAGCATCAGTGCTCCGCGTTGAGCATTAGGCCTTTCACTATGTAGGCCAAGTGAGACAACTTATTGTTTATTTGAGCCGTTCAAGTATAATAATGTGGCATTTGCTTATTTCTCATTCCTCTCCAACCCTCTTCTCCACCGATCATGTCGCCCTCCGGTTGAGTCCATCCTCCCGCATGCCTCGTTTGAATATTCCGCCGAGTATCATTCGCATGTGCGCCTAGACCATGCTTGTATTTCCAATGTTGTAATTTGTCCGACATGCATACAAACAAACGGTTCGTTTAAAGTTTCACTTTGCCTCCACTATGTGTCACTTCACGTCTTTGTTTTGATATCCCATTCGGTTCATGCCCCGACACATGTTGACGAGATCGATTGATGTTGAGAGATCAATTGCGTGTCGTGCAAGGAGATAAAGGTTTGGTCTGTTTCTATTATAGAAATGACCCGCGGGGGTGGGGGGGTCTGTGGGGATCAGAGGAAGTATATTGTACGTTCATAAGCGAAACGAACATATTGTACCCACCCTAGTCCTCTTTCAATCGATCTCCGGACCCCGATATGAAATCGAGAGAGAACGAGTGGTGGCATGTGTGATACCTAAGGCGGATTCAAAATTTTGAACCGGTGATTGTCGGTGTACAGAAGTAGGGGTTCTACTTTGCACCCCTCTACCTATGCATGGGCTGTCAGAGCCACGCCCAAGGCCACACTAGGCACGACAAGGGATGGAGGCCGAGGCCACAAGATGGTTAAAGCAACGCCGACATAGAGACACAAAGAGCAAGAGGGCGAGGTGGGTTCCCCTGGAAAGACCTTTGCCGGGGGCGGCCTCCACGGCCCCAGCAAGGACTTTGCCGGGACCTCTTGCCCAACCTCAACGGAGCGTGTCACCCTTGAGCCCAAGGTTTCCGATGACCACGATGAAACCAAGGCTCGGGAGGCACCTCCATGATGGCATGCAGATCTTTGTGAAGATCATGAACACTCCAAGTAAGATGAGGATTAGAAGATGACGGACCTCGGCGAGATCCTTGCCGAGGAAAGCCACAAGACCTCTGGCAAGATCCTTGCCAGGGACGACCAGGACGCCATGACAAGACCCTTGCCGGGGCCTCGACAAGGCCCTTGCCAAGGGCATCTGCGGAGCCACAGCCAGGCCCACGCACACCAAGGCCCCACCGCCATTCCCATGCAGCTGCCAGCCAGCCAGCCAGGCAGGCACCTGCGTGGTGACGCGCGGTCCCGAGGCCAACTCAGCACGTGTCTATGTGGTGGCATGCAAATCTTCGTGAAGGCCCTACCACCGCGCCACGCTAGCAGCCTGCCAGCCTACATGGTGCTGACCGCCTTGCTGGCCCGGGCGCGTGTCAAAGCAGGGCGAGGCGTCGGTAAAGTGAGGGGGACACCTAAGGGGCGCATTAGATGCGTCTTGTCCCATAATGGCTAAGTGAAAAGCTTAGCCACTGTACACCGATGCCACCTCCTGTGTTCCACTATGGTGATCCCCTTGACTGTAAAAGGAGGCCCGAGGCATCCAGGAGAAGGATTCGGACCCTTGGACAAGTTACGCTCATCATAGCTAGCTCAAGAACTCCAAGAACACTCAAATACACACAAAAGCAGGACTAGGGTATTATGCATCCTCGCGGCCCGAACCTGGGTAAATGACCCAAGTGCTTGTGCTGATTGCTGATCCCACTCTTCTCACGACCCCGCGCCCCGCAACCGTAGTAGGGATTCCCATGATCCCATTGGTGTCATTTCCACCGACATCTTTGGCGCGCTAGTTAGTGGGGCGCAGTAGTGAGAATCTTGTTTAGCAGCTAGTCGAATAGCTCTTCGTCGCCATGGCTCCCAAGAGGAAGACGACCACGACGATCTGTTCAGCCAAAACCGGACTGCCTATACCGGTGCGGAGCAGTAGTGGGCCGGTCGCGGAAAGAACCCGTGGCGCGACCCGCGAACACCCACATTGCCCTGGCAGTCCAGACCTGGCAAGGGGCATCGTTCGTGCACCAGGCGACTGGCTGCACGCCGCAAACTCCAAAGACGGAGTCGGGCCCCCCGCAGGCAGCGCGGGCCCTCCAGGGGCGTCGCCATGCCGGCCGACGGTGGCGTGACGGCCTCCAAGACACCAACACCAGTGCCCACGGCGCATTCTTCTCAAGTTGTGCGCGATGAGCAGCGCCACCCCGCTGGTGACCCTAGGTGCCACCCTGGGAAGAGTCCCGCGCATCCTTCACGGGACAAGGAAGGCTAGCATGCACGCCGAGGTGCTGGTCAAAATAGCAGACAGCCGCAGGGCCGTGATAGAGCTCCTTCTATCATAGTTAGAAGTCGAAGCATGTCACGGTCCACACAGCTGTTGCTGCCGCCCACACCAGCAGAAGCTCTGGCGCGCACGCAGCTGCTCCTCGACTTTCCTCCTGCTACGGAGAGGCTCGACGAGTGGAGGGCCACTGTCCGGAGCCTCGTCGGCATCGCCAACAAAGATGAGCCGCGACCAGTGGGGCCCATAGGCCATTGCTCCGTTGAGCCACCGCATGCCAGCGGTGGAAGGGCCGGGGGCGATGCAGCCACGGTGCATTCTCCTCCCCCACGCCGGCCTCCACGGGTGTCGATCGGTCGCGATGACGCTTGTGATGGTATCTCCATAGCGTCGTCCGATCCACGGACCCACCACGACCAGCGTCAAGTTCTTCAGGAGCGAGCCCTTGAAGATGCTCGAACCACCATCGAGCGCCGGCGTGATGCACGCCACCGGTCAGACAGGCGGGCCGGACCCACTATGGACCACCCGGCACCGGGAGGCTACGATGGCCTACCCTACAAGGTGGGTTGTCCAGCCTTCACCCGTGTGTTGCGGCAGTTCCATTGGCCCTCAAACCGCATGTTCAAGACCGACGTTGGCGAGAAGTACAACGGCAAGACTCACCCGTCAGAGTTCCTCAGCATCTACACCATCGCGATGCAAGCTGCTGGAGCCCGTGACGATAAGGTGATTGCCAATTACTTTCCTTTGGCGCTCAAGCCCAACGTCATGTCATGGTTGATGCACTTGCCGGTGGACTCCATTTCCTCTTGGTCGGATATGTGCCATGAGTTCATTGGCGCCTTCACTGGAGGCCATCAAGCTCATGGCCAGGCAAGCGACCTGCATATTATCCCCTAGAAGGAAGGAGAAAACCCGCGCAAGTACATCCAAAGGTTCAGCCGAGTGCAGTATAACATCCCAGACATTCATCCCGCTGCCGTGATCAGTGCATTCCATCAGAATGTGCATAATCGCAAGATGCGTGAGGAGCTGGCGATGAACAAGGTCAGGGATGTGGCCGAACTTTATGTTCTGGCCGATAGGTGCGCTCGGGCGGAAGAGGGGAAGAAGTACCCCGGCGAGGATGCCGGCGTGGAAACCGACTCCACAGACAACGACAGCATTACCCTGATGAAGAAGGGCCGACGCCATAACAGGAAGCGCAAAGGCAAGACTGTACTTGCTTTCGAGAGGTCCGATGACACCGGCACTGCCAAGAAGGCCAAGGCGAGCGACCCCAACAAGGAAGTTGCCGAGTGTGCCGCTTGCCGGGCCTTGGAGGCTGCCGACAGGCCGGGGGGCTCCGACAAGCAGTATTGCAAGATCCACTGCACCAAAGGCCACGACCTCCAGAAGTGCCGACAAGTCGAGCTGCTCGCTGAGAAGCAGAAGGCCGAATATGAGAGGCAGGACAAGGAGAAGGGTCAAGAAGGTGCCGAAGGATCGGGCAAGAAGCATGGTATCCAGGGAGGCCGCTGCAGCAAGGATAACCAGCAAGAGAGGCCCGCCCGGGGCCACGATAAGAAGCATGAAGATGATTATCATGACGAGGACGACTAGTCCGGCGACCACGAGTTTCAGAAAGCTATAGAGGCCATGTGCATGGATAGTGGCGCCTCGCTGCACACCTCTCACCGCCAACTCAAGCAGTGGGCGCGTGAGATCACAGCAGTGGAGCCGTCACTCGATGCACGGAAGCCACTAAAGTGGTCCAGCACGCCTATCATCTTTGACACCGAGGACCACCCTGATCGCACAACTGCGGTCGGGTGTTTGCCGTTGTTGGTTTCACCAACAATCCATAACCTCGGAGTGACGAAGATGCTAGTTGATGGTGGGGCCGGTCTAAACTTGATCTTGCCGATCGTGGTCAAAAGGCTGCAGATTCCTGATAGAGACCTTGAAGAGATGGACATTTTTCAAGGGGTCAATCCGGGGAGAAGCCAACCAAAGGGTAAGGTCACGCTGCCCGTGACGTTTGGGGAGAGCTGAACTACAGGACGGAGAGGATTGTCTTTGACGTGGCCGAGATCCCTTTCGGTGTCAAAACCGGCAGATCTCGGGTAGGGGGTCATGAACTATGCGTCTAAGGCTAATGGTAACAGGAGGCGGGGGACACAATGTTTACCCAGGTTAGGGTCCTCTCGATGGACGTAGTACCCTACTTCCTGCTTGATTGATCTTGACGATATGAGTATTACAAGAGTTGATCTACCACGAGATCGTAGAGGCTAAACCCTAGAAGCTAGCCTATGATTATGATTGTTGTTGTCCTATAGACTAAACCCTCCGGTTTATATAGACACCGGAGGGGGCTAGGGTTACACAGAGTCGGTTATAGAGAAGGAGATCTACATATCCGAATTGCCAAGCTTGCCTTCCACGCAAAGGAGAGTCCCACCCAGACACGGGACGAAGTCTTCAATCTTGTATCTCCATAGTCCAATAGTCTGGCCAAAGTATATAGTCCGGCTTTCCGAGGACCCCCTAATCCTGGACTCCGTCAGTAACCCCTGAACCAGGCTTTAATGACGATGAGTCTAGCGCGCAGATTGTCTTCGGCATTGCAAGGTGGGTTCCTTCTCCGAATACTCCATAGAAGATCTTGAATATGAGGATTGTGTCCAGCTCTGCAAAACAAACTCCACATACCACCGTAGAGAGTACAATATTTCACAAATCTAATCTTCTGTCAACTTTTCATAGCGTGACATCACGCCGCTGCCCGGTCATTATGCGAACCATTTTTCTCAACCTGCCACCGCACATATCGCGAGGCGGTTTTATTGGCACACCTTGTCGAAGCAGAGATCATGTCCCCTTATCACGGGATTCCCATCAATACGGGTGTGGGTAACCCAACCGCGCCATCAACGCAGCGCTTGGGGAATAAGCGAGTCTACCGGGCAAGTGGGGAGGCGCAGGATCCCTGCTGCCTTTATAAGGGGATAAGGACCCCCTTTTTCACCCACGCCTTCTTCTTCCTCTGCTCATCCATTCCCCCTCGCTTGAGCCCTAGCACCCAAGCGTTCGTCTTCTCCGCCCAAAAAGGTCTTCCGAAAATGTCCGGATCTAGAGCAGGAGGCAAGTGGATGGCCTCTACCGTCTAGGAGAAGGATATCAAAAAGCTTCGGGAGGCCGGGTATCTAGCCAAGAAAATAGGCCATCGTCTTCTGACGGCGGGACAGATCGTTCCTACTCTGGAACCCCACGAGAGGGTTGCATTCCTCCCTCATTTTGTCCGCGGGCTAGGGTTTCCTCTCCACCCATTCGTTCGCGGCATCATGTATTATTACGGGATCGATTTACATCACCTATCCCCCAATTCCTTCCTCAACATCTCGACATTCATCGTCGTGTGCGAGGCCTTTCTCCGCATCTCGCCACACTTCGGCTTATGGCTGAAGGTTTTTAATGTGAAGCCCAAGGTAGTGAGCGGCAAGCATGCCGAGTGCGGAGGCGCCATGGTGAGCAAGATTCCCAATGTCACATGGCCAACAGGTACTTTCAATGATTCTGTCAAGGAGTGGTAGCAGCAGTGGTTTTACATCACTGAGACGCGCGGCACGGAATGGGCCACTACTCCCGAATTCCGATCCAGAGCTCCCCTGCGGCTTACATCCTGGCCCAAGAAGGGCCTGGACTGGTCTTCGTCTGACGAACTGTCGGTGCTCCATGCGTCAAGGATATGGAAGACAAGAATATCAAACTTGTCAATGTAGTCCAGGTGATGTTAGTTCGCCGGATTCTTCCTTGTCAACACCGGGCTTGCAATTTATGGGAATTCGTCAGGGCCAAGTACCAGACCCTACTGGAGCTCTTTGGCTCCTCGCACAAGGACATCTGGAAGGTGCTTTTTAAGTCCGGCAAATCGTGGCCGGACTCCGCCGAGGACCGCGGGGTACCAACTGTCCCGCCCTACAATTTTGGTAAGTCACTGTTATGTTGGCAATTTGCATGTTTTATTTGCATATCCTGAGGAAAATGCTTAATGTGTTTTCCACAACTCTCCTAGGGCAGGACGAAGAAGGCGGGGTGGATCTACTGTCCGGCCCCTCTGCCAGAAGAACCGGTCGGCCCACTTCTAACGAAGATGCTGGTCCCGGCGCCTTACAAGGCGCCGAAGAAGAAGGCCGAGAAGGAGGCCAAGAAGACCAGGGGCAGCCTTCGTCGCCGCGGCGCCTCAGACACAAAATTCGAAGACTCCAATGCCCATTCTTCCTCTGAAGAGGACAAGGAGGAGGAGGAAGATGAATCCCCAGCAGGGGGAAGAAATAAAAGGACGACCTCCACATCCTTGGAGGCCGAGTCGCCTAAGAGGGGAAAAACTCCTCTTCCCGAGGAGTCCACCGTCGCTGCCGATAGCAGCCCGGAGTGGGAACCCAGGGCCCAGCCCCTGGTGAACTTGTGAGTATATAAAATCCGAACACGCTTATGCGTCCAGGCTCGTCATGGCATAATATTTTAAGCAGAGCCATACTTTTTTACGGTCCGGCGAGGTCCCACACCGAACAATCCTCGTCGGAGGATTTGCTGGGTTCGGATGCTATGGAGAGCGGGACACCCCCGAAAGCCCCTTCCCCTAAACATGTGAATGACACCAAGGTTTCGTCCCAGGAGGACCCAGACCAAGGAGGAGGGGGGGGGGGGATCGTAAAGGCGGCGCCAGGAGGTCAAACTTCAGGGGCCGGACACATGGGAGAGAAGGCTCCCATGGACGTCGACGGCGGGGGCGATCTTGAATTCGGCCCCCAGTCGGACGCAATCCCGGAGACCAACATGGCTCCAGAATTAGGTAGGCAGCCTCCCTCGGTTGGAGGGGGTGTGCCTGTTCCACTAGCAACCTCTGTCCAACCAGAGGTGTCGGATACTTTATCGGTGGTGCTGAAAAGTGCCTCCATCATCGATGAACACCGTGCCCTTATGGGTGCGGTGATTGAGAAGATTCAGTCCACTGAGAGTGGACTGAATGAAGCCTGTATCAGTCTTATAAGAGGCTTTGAGGTATGTTTTATGAGGTTTCGAAGAGTGTCATTGTATATATAGTAGCCCCTGATACACTGTTCGGTGAAAGAAAGAACCGGACAGAGGATCAAATTTATGTTCGCAGGAGACTCAATTGATGACATCCATCGCTCTTCTCTTATAAGCAGGCGTCTGTAGAGACTGCCGCCTCTCATACTGCGGAGGTCTTCGGACTGAATCAAAGTCTGGAGCGGGCCAAAGAAGAACTAGGCCAGTTAAAAAGGCATTTGGAGGATAAACAATTTATGCACAAACCTTGCTCGCGTTCAGTGCAAACGAATTTTTAGTATGATAAAAATATGTTTCATGATTTGCTCTAGGGGCGATGACCGAAGTCGAGGCTCTTAAGAAGGTTGTGGCTGATGCCGAGAAAAGGGCAGCCGCAGAGCGGGCTCTTCGTGAGAAGCACGAGGATAGGGTTTTTGAAGCTGAGCAAGATCTTCAAGAGGCCGTGAAGAAATGCGAGACCTTGGAGCAGAGTTTAACGGATAAAGAATCCGAACTCACCAAGGCTCACCAGGCCGCACGCGATGCCCGGGGAAACCCGAGGCGCCCTGCAGGAGATCCAAGAGGCGAGGAAGATCGCGGCGGGTAAGGCTTTTTCCATGTAAAGCAAGTATTTGAGGAGAAAATCATGTTCTAAGTTTGAGTTCAAATTTCTCCAGGTGTATTTGCAGAGCTGCCATGCAACATATCTGATGCCGCCCAATTCTACCAAGCCGAAGAAAGGAACACTATGGATAAGCTCTTCTGTTGCAGTATCTAGCACCGAATTATCCGTTGCCTTTTGCCGATCAACTGAAACAGCTGATCGAACTGCATAAGGCGGCCGAGCTAGCCATGAAGGATTTAATTATCCGGCTATGGCCCACCGAGCCGATTCCAAGTAGCTACTTGAGGCTCATGAAGCGGCTTGTGAGTGCCTACCCTCGACTTGATGTCATCAAGAAGTCGGTCTGTATGGAAGGTGCACGAATGGCCTTCGCCCGTGCCAACGTGCATTGGGGGAAGATGGATGCCGAGAAGGTGATGACTGAGGGGCCGCCGGAGGGAAGGAGCATCGCAAGCCTGAGCTATATTATGATAGCGTCCTGAAAGGAGCCCGCCTTGCGGCGGAGCAATGCAACAAGGACATTGTATTTCCATGAATACAGTCATGTCGTCCTTTGTAATGTTGAACAAGGTCATTTCTATTATTTATTGCCTGTTATTTGAAAGTATTTCCTCCTGCGTGGCCGTTATATATATATATTAATCCTGAGAGTTGGCCAGTCGTCGGCTTCTGCCCCCACGTAGGAAGTACGGGGGTGTTCGGGATAAACCAGAGCACTCTTTATCCCAGTTTTGGGTCCTTGAAGGATGTGTTCGGCACAACAAACTAGGCAATCAGACTATAGGGCTTTGTCACACTCACTTAGCCATAGGAGCTTGACAAAAGGAAGGAAGGCGCAGCCCCTGGTGTTCGGAAGACCGCACGAGGGGCTCTATAAGCGCTTGATCGGAAGAAAAGTCAAGCCATCGCACGCTGCATTAGTTATGGCATTACTGCGGAAGAAATCCTTAAAGATTTTACAACCTCTCGAACAGCTGACCAGCTCTCACCGTATCATGATAGTCACTTTTCGGCTTTCTCTACTAAGGTGCTCGTCCAGAAGAGCCGGGACACAATCGCAGTAGTTCTCCCTGTGCCGCCTTAGCCGATATAGCGGAACGTAAGGCATGAAAACATGGGAGCCGGGCAAACCCAACTATTGACCCAAGATATGATTCAGAGCTGATGCATATAATGCTATAAGTTCGGTGTGCCGAACGTCCACGAAGGTGTTCGGACTTTATTGCCGTATTATGGGTACAATGAAGCTGTCCGATATTGGGTTCCGGCGAAACCCTTAAGGTTCAAACTCTGGGGTGCACGCGAAGATCTTCCCCCTACCGATGCACGTCCCAACGCCTCGCCGTGAATCTAAGCTACATGATGAACACAAGGGACACAAGGTTTATACTAGTTCGGCCACCATTGTGTTGTAATACCCTACTCTAGTTTTTGGTGTGGTGGATTGCCTCATGGGCTGATGATGAATAGTACAGAGGAAGAATAGACTCACGACAGGTGTTCTTTGGCTGGTGCGGTGTTCTGCTTGGGAAGGATTTGATCATCTCTGGATGAGATCTCCCCTCTCTGTGGTGGTGGCTATATCTATATATAGAGGCCCTGGTCCTCTTCCCAAATATTGAGCGGGAAGGGAGCCAACAACAGCCATTTTGAAGGGGAACATCTAGTACACGTTATCCTGACTAAAGTTGGTCTTCGGCTGCCAAAGGCACTAGCGATGATGCCATCTTGGGCTCCATGGTGACCTCCGTCCTGCTGCTCCGCTGGTCTTGGTCTCATTTCACCGAAATGGTAACCTTCGCTTGATGCCTTGGTACTCCACGCCTGCGCTTGACCACTTTGCACCAAAGAGGAAACGAGGACACCGCGCAGGCTGGCGCCCGCCTGGTCTTGATCATCATGGCTTGCGTCATGAGCACCTCCCGAGGTACCCCTGCCTTGATCTCTCCGCCTCCTCGCGAGCCTGCCTGATGAGGCCGTCCCTGAGGAAGCCATGCGTCGTTTGCCCCGTGAGGCTTGGCCCCTCGCAACGGTCCTGAGCTTGGGTTGATGAAGACGGGCCGAACTGGGCCTCTGCTTGAGCCACGCCATAGGCCGCAGGCAGGCAAGTCTAGGGACCCCCGTTCCCAGAACGCCGACAGTAGCCCCCGGGCCCAAGGCACACTCAGACTTGGCTTAGCAGTGAAGCGAAAGGGCAAGTGCGGAGCGCCGCGGGCCCCAACAACCTGCGGCCTTGGTCGTCGTGTGGCGGTTGATTGGATGTGGGCGTCTCAGCTTCCCCATGCTGCCTCGATAACTGCCCGATTTGACGAGTCCCTGTTGCATGCAAAAAGGGTCATGATTACCTGCGATCATGGAGGCCGACGATTGGCCTCCTGTGGATTATAAGTATGGAGAGGCATGAGCCCCCGCAGCCCATCTCTTCTTGCCTCGCTCACTCCTTCTTCCTTGCTCCTTCTCCATCTTGTCGCCAATGGCACCGATCTGCCGGTTCTCAGTGGAGGAGAAAGGAAAGGCCCCCTGAGACGGGCCCGACCCGCTCCCGCCGAAGAAATGGCCGGTCCCCGGCCGCCGCGACAAGGTTGCCCGGCCGGAGATGTCGAGGCCCTGGTACGAGTGGCCACCTCCTGGGTTTCCACTACATCTGTACGCCCGGGTTGAGGGCCCGAAAGAAGAAGACGTCGAGCGGCGCCGACCGCGCCGTCAGCGACGTCGATGAGTCACGGTGGTGCGCGTCGTTGCTCCTGGGGTCCATGACGTGGATTCTTCTCGCGAGCTTGTGCTCCATGCCGCCATGCCTCCAAGCTCCGCATTCCTCCCTTCTTCGCCTTTGAGATGCTGCCGAGGGGGCCTCTCGAGCTCTGGCTGCAGCACGCCGACTGTGGTGCCCCAGCGACCGGAGCGGAGGTTGAGGTTGTCGCTCCGGGCAAGGTCTACATGACCCGGAGCTGGGGCTAGATCGCCCGGGTCTGCCGAATAGGAGGTACCCTCATGATTCATCTTGAATACGACGGTGCCTCCTTGATACTCTTCAAGGTCTTCGACGTGGAAGGGCGCTGGCTGGAGTGCTGCCCCAGAGGAGGCGGCCACGGTGTCGATGTGGCAAGGGCTAGGCTTGCCCTCCGCTTCCCCAGCGGCTCCTCTGGCAGCATCGGAGATGCTGGGGAGTCCAGCGACTCTCCCGAGCTTCTCGTGACTTCGGAGATGAGCGACGACAACTATGAGCCCCCGAGCTCGCGTCGCGCCCGGAGCAAGGCAGCTGCATCAGGTCGCCAGCGCGGCTGATCTAGATGGGGTTGGCGCCAGCCCCCCGTGGCCCACTGTTGATGATGGCGTTGGCCGCGAAGGTGCGTTTAGTTAGGGCTCCTTAGGATTAGCACCTTTTGTTTCCTGCGAGGAATCAAGGAAATACCCTGTGGGGGCATGTAAAGCGTGTGTTGTGTCTTTTGTTGATATTATCCTTATCATGAAGTGGTGCAAAATGCTTGTCCTGTCTCGGCTCGGTTCCCCCTTTCTAACCTCGCGACGGCTTGGTGCTCTATGCTGAGAAGTCCCGGTCCCCAGGCAGGCTTTAGCCATCGCTGGTATACCAGGTCGCGATGCCTTGGTCAAGGCCAGGAGGTGAGCGACCCAAGGTCCAGTAAGAGCCCCCGAGGCGCGATGCTCAGGAGGTCCCCTTTAGCGCTCAAGCAGCCACCAAAAGGCGAGAAAGGAAGGCAGCGTAGCCGTCACAGAGCTGCATTAAGTGAGGGTTTGGTGTCGCATCGATTAGCTGTTCCAGGAGCGAGACTTATCTCGTAAGCTTGGAGCCATTCCTTCGCGAGGTGCCGGACCTACGTGTCGGCAGCTGGGATGTCGCTAGGCCAGGCCTTCGCGAGCTTCTCCTCCCTTCTCTGCACTCTCCTTCGTGCTCTACGTCCTCAGGTCCCGGCCCTCTAGCGAGCTCAGCCGCCGCTGGTATGCCAGGTTGCGACGCCATGGACAAGGCCAGGGGGTGAGGGCTGGAGAGCCAGTAAGAGCTCCTAAGTTGCGATGCTCAGGAGCCCCCCTTTTAACACGCGAGCGGATTGCACGGGTAAGGGAGAGAGAGAGCTCACGATGCCCCCCCCCCCCCACATTATTCCTCAGGTAGTCCCTGTAAGCAAACACGAGAGAAGCAAGGGTTGCCGTTATGATTGTCGGCCGACCATTGTTTGCTCCGAGAGAGTGGTGATGGCACTAAGGGCCTGGTGAGGTGACACTTGCGGGGCTCCCGCGGTCCAGAGCTCGACCACTCAGATTTGTCGACGTTGCAGGGACGGACCCATGCGCAAGCGCTGTGCCGGTGAGAGCGGCTCCAAAGGTGGGTGTCAATCAAGCAGGCGATTATCACAAGCAAGTTAAGCATGAAGAGCAAACTGACTTAGGTAACTGCAGGAAGGATACATGCCACTGGGTCAGGCCCAAGTGACTTGGGGATGATGCAGCCCAAGAGTGAACTAAAGACGTAAGCAAAACAGACACATGCCGCAGGGAAAGACCCACGCGACCTGGGAATAATGCAGCCCTGAGGGCGCTCCCAGCTAAAATGCAACTCGAAAGATGTCACCTGATACCATTTTAGAGCTGGTGTTGAGGTAGCTGATGATGCGCGGTGAAGAAGCCGACCCTCACCAGCCACTGGTGCCCTGAGCCTTGGGGGGCTCTGGGGGTCCGGGCGGCTCCTCAAGGTCCATCTCCATCTCCGCCAGGAACGCGCGGTGCCTGGCCTCCTGAGCCTCCATAATGCCCCGCATTAGGCGCTGGTGAGCAGCAGCCGCGTTCGGCAGGCCGAAAGGCATGCAAACGTAGCTGTGTGGTGGACCCTCGCAGCGTCCCACGCGTGAAGGCCAGAAACGCTCCTAAGACGTGGCTCGGTTGAGCCCTGGGTAGTCGATGCAGACACGCAGCCCGCCATCCTCGCTTGGATGGGGAGCTAGGCCGGGTAGGCAGCGATCGCCACGCATGACTCTTGATTCCTGCAGCCCCTGAATGACCTTGGTGATGAACTCCTGAGGGTTGGGCCCTCCTTGCCCCATGCCTTCCTAAGGGAAACGTGTCGTGAAGCATGCCTCCAAGCGGTGCCCGAGCGCCTCCCTCATGATCTTGGCAAAGTTAGAGGCCCTCCAGGAGAGAGCCCCCGAGCCTTGCCCGAGGAGGGCGCCGGGCGCGCCTTCCTATGCGACGGAGGGAGGCGCCCGTTGTATGGGCGTTGGTCCTGGCGTGGTGCCTCCGGAGATGCCTATCTCCTGAGGCCTTGAGATGGGTGATGTCTTTTTCTTCTTGGGAACTGCCTCGTGAGGGTTCCCACTCTCGTTGTCTGGGTCCTCAACTGATGCAGCTTGGAAGGCACGCTCGAGAGAGCACACATCATCTTTCTCTTCGCAGGGGACTGTGATGACTCCGCCACTTCCCGGCATCTTGACGACATTGTAACCATGGTGAGTCACTGCCATGAACTTGGCCAGGGCTAGATACCCGAGGACGGCATTGTATGGCAGGAGAATGTGGGCAACGTCGAAGTCGATGAGCTTGATGCGGTAGTTCTTGCGTTGCCCGAAGGTGACAGGGAGGCGAACCTGCCCTATCGGGGTGGTGGAACCGTCAGTGACTCCTGAGAAAGGCTTGGTTGGCTGAAATTGATCATATGGCACTTGGAGATTGTTGAACGTCTCGATGGACAAAACATTGAGCCCTGCACCGCCATCGATGATGGTCCTGGTAACTTGCACATTGCTGATGACTGGGGAATAAAGCATTGGGAGGACACCGGCTGTAGCCACACACTTGAGCTGATCCGGGCAGAGCTGAATGTGATGGCACACGTGGACCACCTGAGAGGGCGCGTGGCCTCGAGCTTGGGGAGGACTGCATTCACCTCGCGAGCAAACTACTTGAAGATGCGCTGAGAGGCTGGGGCCTGGGCACCGCCCAAGATGCAGGCAATAGCACATGGCTCCTGGAAGCCCCCAGCCCCCTCGTCCTAATGATGGTCGTCATTCCTTCTTGGTGGTGGTGGCAGAGGAGGAAGGCCTGCGTTGCCCTGCGGGTGATCCTAGCGAGGCTGATCCCTCCAAGCCCCCGCGCGAGGCCGGTCCTGCCAGCGATCCTCACGAGGTCAGTCACGCCACTCCTGGCGAGGGCCTCGATCGTCCCATCGTCCTCCACCTATTCCTCCTCCTCAGCCGTATCCCCGATCATTGTGCTCGGGGCGTCGACCGATGCGTCCTTCTCCAAAAGCCTTGAGCTCTTGGCATTCGTTGGTGTTGTGGGTGTGGAGGTCGTGGTAGGTGCAGTATCGGCTGCCCTTGGACGACTCTGGCTGGTCCCTGCCATGCTTCGTGTCTGGTTCTGCTGTGAGCACAACTGCTCCTTTGCACTTCACGTCCTTGGCCTTGGCTTTCTTCTCTTCAGGGTCAGCAGCTGGAAGCTCGAGAAGGGAGAGGCACCCCTCCTCAACCCTTGCGCACTTGGTCGCCAGGTTGAACAACTCGAGAGATGTGCACAGATCCTCGTGGATAGCTAGCTCCTCCTTCATCTTGAAGTCGCGGTCGCCGTTAGAAAACACTGAGATAATGGCCTCCTCGGTCACCTTGGGAATCCTGAGGCGAGAAGCGCTGGATGTACTTCTGCAAAGTCTCTCCTGGTTGCTGCTTGATGCAGCGCAGGTCACCCATGACAGGAGGACGGTCGCAAGTGCCCTGGAAGTTGGCGATGAAGCGGGTGGGCATCTCGTTCCAAAACAAGATTGTGCTGGGAGGCAGGTTCAGGAGCTAGGTGCGGGACCATCTTTGAGCGCCATGGGTAACCAATTCGCCATGACCTTTTCTTCTACATTGGCCGCTTTGATGCCTAGCTCGTAGAGCTACAGGAACTCTGTAACACCCCAAAATTTTGATTTGGATTTTTATTAAAATCTCTATTTGATTTAAAGGAGGTTATTTGAATTTTTTTAGAGGGACTCTCGTTCTCAAAATCTTTTATGACAAATTTTTGAAAGGACCTTCTCAACCTTGATCTTTGGTTTTAAGGGTTTTTCACATTTGTATTGGCTCAACACAAGCTTTGTTGGAGGGTTTTGCAATTATTTCTATTAAAAAGAAACTCTATGGATTTTGGTTTTTATTCTCTCCCCATTCCAAAAAATTTCTCTTGCCATGACCTAGGTTGAAAATTTTCTTCCCAACCCACCTCCCTACTTTGGGTCTAGTCAAACATCCAACTCCAAAAGTTTCAACCCATTTTTGATTTTTATTCCATTTATTTTGTCCTCAAAACAATTTATGTCACTTATTTTGGACCAAGGTGACTTACAAAGGAACTACAAGTTTCCTTTTGAGTTTTAGTTCCAAATAAACTCCCCTGGCTAGTCCTTAGTACCCTCAACCTAGATCCATCAAGATCCACTGGTCCACAGTTCAAATATTTCAAATTTTGCTGGCTGCAAGTTTGAACTAGATTTGTGTCACATCCCAGCTAGTCCATGCATTAGAGTGTTGCGTCATGTCTACTTTCCATCAGAAACTTGAATTGGGGAAGCCAGAACCCCCAGAACTCCTCTGAATTCAACTAAGGCTTACTAAAAATATTTTCAATGAACCTGAAATGCCCTTCTAAAAAGTTCACCCTCTTTGTCTTGGGTTAGAACCTCTAGCAAAATTGGTGCACATTTTTCTAGGACAACAGAAGGTCATTGAAGTAAATCATATGTAAATTGCATTTGGGAATTTAAATGCTAGTAAATATTTTGAATGCTCAAATAATTCTGAAAATAAGTGGGGGCTGTTGGAGATATTCTAAACAAAGCCCCTGATTATTTTCAGGATTTTTAGAAGTGCGTAACTATTTTTAATAAAGCCACAAACGTACAGAAAAATAGAAAAAGAAAAACAAAGCAAAGTAGAGGCTTACCTGGCGCCCACCTGGCAAGCACACCTGCCGGCCCAGCCCAGCCACCGCTCCAGCGAGCTGCTTGGCTTGGCCAGGCAGGCAGCCAGGTGCTCGATGCCGGCACCAGCGCGCGCCACGCAGCTGCCCGCCGCCCTGCTTCCTCCCCTCGCCGTTCTGCCGCCCTGGGTCAGTCACCCACTCCTTCCCCGAGCCCACAGACACGCCCTTTCCTCCCTAGCTCCTCTCCCTCGCTCTCCCACACCATGGCCGACGCCACCGCAGCCGCACCGTCGCCGTAGTCGCGCTCTATGTCGTCCCTGCGCCGTGCCACCGTGTCCAGAAGCTCCGCCGCTCTCCTCTCCTTCGAGCAAGCCGAGCCCCAAGCGCTCTCTTGCCCCGAAGCCTCTGCACCGACCTCGCCCGACTCCGTCACCGCCAAAGATCCCCTTTGCCGTCACCGCCACAATAGTTTGTCCCCGACCTCGCCGTCAGCTCCGTTGCAACCGCCGTGAGCCTAGCTACCTCCCCATCCTCCCCGTTCCCTCTCTCGAGCCCCGTAGCGACTGCACGTAGCTCACCCGCACGCGCCGCCGCGGAGCTCGTCGCCGACGAGGCTCTGGCCACCCAACGGCTGCGCCACCTTGTCCACTAGCCCTAACACACCCCCAGGAGCTCAACGCCCTAACCCATGCGCCTCGCTGTGCCCCCAAGTGACGAGTCCGAGCTCACCCGAGCTTTGGTCGCTGCCAAACTCGTCGCCGATGATGTTTCCAGTAATCTCGAGCCCAACCACCGCCACCAAACACTGCGGCTTTCTCCCAGCTACACGTAGACACTCCCCGCCGCCCATTTGGTCGCCGGAACGCGAAATTGCACTCCCACCGCCGTGTCTGGCCTCGCCGGCGGCTAAACACTGGCGGGTTTGACCCGTTGACCTTGACTGGGTGGGCCCAGGTTGACTTCCCCTGAGCCTATGACAAGTGGGGCCCGCTCTGCTAATTAACCTAGGGTTAGCGCTAACTAACATTAGTTAGTGAAACTAACTACTGACACGCAGGGCCCACTGGTCAGTTTGACCTGGACCAGCCCCGTTGACCGCTGACGTCACCCTGACGTAGTGCTCACGCATTATTTCAATTACTGGAATTATTCTTACGCAGGAAATTCCAGAAAATAACTAAAACTTCTAAAAATCATAGAAAATCAACCGTAGCTCCAATTCAAATAAATTATATATGAAAAATGATCAAAAAAATCCAATCTATCCATCTGCACTGGTTTCATGCATGCTATAACACATTAACCTTGTTGTTTAGGTGAAACAAGTTAATGCACTATTATGACCTCTTAAAATGGGTTTGCATTTGAATCTTTGGTTCAAATGGACTCATCTCAATCTGTTCTAGCTTGCATTAGCCAAAACACATTCTTATTGCCATGTCATAGCATGCATCATATTGTGTATTGCATTGGTCATGTTTCTTCTCTGTTTGTCGGTGTTGTTCCCCCTCGGTAGACGTTGTGCCGATGTTGTGATCGTTGACACCGATGAAGACTCAATGCTATATTCAGAAGTGCCAGGCAAGCAAAACCCCCTTGTTCATTCCGATACAATCCCACTCTCTCGCTCCTCCTCTCTTTTACTGCATTAGGACAACAACGATTCATCTGTTACTTGCTGCGGTAGTTGAACCCCTTTATCCTATGCATGACTGTCATTGCCATAGTAAATAGATGAAACCCACTAGCATGAGTAGGAGTTGTTTGAGCCCTGTTGTGCCTACTCATTCATGTTTGTCTGTCATGCCTGCTACTTCTTAGAGTTGAGTCTGGTCTGATTCGTCGGGGATGAATCAAAGGTGTGTGAACATGTCCTACTATGTATGAGCTAAGTGTGTGAACACGATTTGGTAAAGGTAGCGGTAAGAGGCCATGTAGGAGTACATGGTGGGTTGTCTCATTGAAGCCGTCCTCAGGAACTGAGTTCTGTGTTTGTGATCCATGATTCAGCTACTACCATGCATTGGGCCCTGAAATATGACCCCGCTCGACTTCTTAATCACCCTTGTCCTCTGTCCAGGAGTTGCAAGTAGTTTCTGGTGTTTGTAGTATGCTGGAGGCCGTGCGCAGCGCTGACCAGAGGGGTGGGCTGTGATGCGGTAGCCACGTGGCCGGGTATACCGGGCGCCCATTTGGTGTCACGAAACCTTGTACACATCGTTCGGGGCCATATGTGGAAACCTCGGCCGGACTCCCTGCGGATGGAACCTGAATAGGCGATAAACCTGGACTAGAGACTTAGGTGTTTAGGTAGCTCGTGGTCTACACCCGCGTCGGCTTTCGCTTGAAGTCTGCCGAGCACATGTCATGTGCAGACGCTAAGTGGTGGAAACATGTATGAAGAAGTACACCCCTGCAGGGTTAACATCATCTATTCGAATAGCCGTGTCCGCGGTAAAGGACTTCTGGGTTGCCTATACAGTTCATAGACAAGTGAAAGTGGATACTCTAAAATGTGCAAGATAAGCATGAGTGCTATGGATGGCGTTCTCGCAGGGAGATGGGAGCGGATCCTTAGTGGTGTATTGATATGGTGAATATGTGGACTCGTGTGCGACACCTCAAAAGAGTTACTTGTAGTCGTAGTGCAGGATAGCCACCGAGTCAAAGCTGGCTTGCTGCAGTTAAACCCCACCATCCCCTTTGTTGATAATGATGCATATGTAGTTAGTTCTGATGTCAGTCTTGCTGGGTACATTTTGTCGTGGGAAACGAACACCTATGGGGCAGGGCCCCTTTCGGTCCGGCAAGGGAGCGGAGGGCGCACGAAGAGCAGATCAAGGCGAAGCACGCGAGGGATTTTACCCAGCTTCGGAGCTCTCCGGAGAGATAAAACTCCTACTGCTGCTTTGTGTTTCTATTCTGTTCTTGCTCGAGAGCGTGGGTATGTTGCAGTTTCAAATGAGTCGAACCCCTTCTACGTGCGCATGGGCCTCCTTTTTATAGTCTAAAGAGGTCACCAACAGGTGGCAACGCAGAGAGAGGGGTAAAAAAGAAAAAACGAGGGTTGGTACAACCGCTATCAATAGTGTCCCCTACCTAACTCTGACGGCAGGGGACAAAGGCATTTAATGCCCGTCCGGTCGCCCAAACAGTGCAAGAAACGACCGTTAGGGGCGCCGCCGATCGCCACGATGGCCTTCTAGTAATCTTCACTTGCCACCTCGCACCGCTTGGCTGCACAGCTACCCGCCACGTGCACCAGGAGCGATCCTGCGGTGACACGTCGTCGGATGCGCTGGATCGTGGGCGCAGAGTGGTGGCTTCGCCGCGGCAAGCGCCTTGCCGCGGTCTCTGTCTTGTCGCACTCGTAAGCTTGTCGCTCGCCGGGCCTTGCCGGGACGTGTGGTGCGTCGCGGCAAGTCTCTTAAAATGCCTTGGTTGGCCTTCCCGGCAAGCTCCTCTTGCCGGGGTCTTGTCTTTCCCGGTAAGCTCCTCTTGCCGGGGCCTTGTCTCCACAGTTAAACACTTTGTTCTTGAATGGCAGTAATAGGAATAGCGAAGGATCTTGGCGGACGCCCGGCAAGCCTTGCCGCGGTTCGCTGCGACTGCCCGTGCACAAGTTCGGGATACTAAGGTACCCTACTTTAGTACACCGACAGGAGCCCCCGGGCCTGGGCCATACACGGTGCCGAGCGCTATTGGGCCAGGCCCAAAACAGGGCACGGGCACGCGCGGCCTGTGTCCAAACCAAATCTGACTCCGTATCCGCCGCGCCCTCCCGTAACGGCACGCGTCAATCGCGGCGGCGTGGGAGAGATCGTGGGCAATTCTTAAATCAGGAAAAGCGTAACGTTCGCCTCCCCTGTTTATAAGCAGAGGAAACAGGGCCGTTCCCCCACCTTCGCCACTTGCAGTTTCTTCCAACGAAATCTCCGCCGCTCCCCTCCGCTTCCCAAGCCGAAAGAGAGCAGTGCTCCGCCGCCCGTCACCGCCGTCGCCCTCAACACTTCCGCGCTCCCCCGCCGCTCCTTCCATGGCTCCGAAGACCGGCAAGAGCACGAAGTCGGCCGAGGCGTTGTGGCTTGAGGAGCTGCGCAAGGAGCGAGTGCTTTTCAGCCCCGAGCTCACCCCGAAGGCGCTGCGGGAGGAGTTTTACCTCTTCTGGTCGACGGAGACGCGGGCGCATCCGCGCACACCGGTGCTCTCCGCCGAAGCTTCTACTTCGAAGCGGTGCCCAAAAGGGTACCATTTCTTTCCGGTGTTCTTCTATTGCGGGCTCTGCCCACCTTTTTTTGATTTCTTCTGTGATATCATGAATACCTACGGGTTTTATCTTCTTGATTTCACCCCCAACGCCGTTCTAGTAATGGCGGTTTTCGCACACCTCTGCGAGAACTTCGTTGGCATCCACCCAAATGTTGCTCTTTTTCGCCACTATTTCATCCCCCGAGCCGAGAAAGGAGAGCCCTTAGCTGGCGGGGTCGCATGGATCTCACGAGTCGGCATGAAGGAGGTGTATCTGGAGGGGGAGCTCCGCAGCAAGTAGGACGAGTGGAGGGCGGAGTGGTGTTGGATTGTTGACGCCAATCCGCAGCCATTCACCAACTTGCGCCAGACCCAGGTAGTGCGCAGCGACGACTGGAGCGCTCTGTCGCCGGACGATGCCAAGCTGAAGATCGCCACCACCCGAATCCTGCGGCCCAGGCTTGCCGGGCACACAGCAGGGGCCGTTGGCGCGGACTTTCTTCGTCGCCGTATCGCCCCTCCAAAGAAGAGGGGGAGGCCCGCCTGGCTGTTTGGCGGCCCGGTGGATATCATGAGGCTGCGTTCAGGCCTCAACTTCAACTTCACAGTTCTGGAGCTTGACGGGATGCTCAAGGAGCTGTTCAAGCATGACGTCAACCATCCAGAGTGGTTCAGGCTGCCGTAGGGCGTCATCCCACTGTGCAACAACTCCCAGCGTGATCGCATCTGTGCAATGATGCCGGAGTGCGACTCGCACGGGATAAACCCAACTTGGATGGAGCCCGCCGACGACGTCGTGCGGCAATTCTTCGATGGCTTGGCGGAGGTAGCAGTCCACGCCGACGAGCAGAGGCTCCTCACCCGCGACACCACCGACGACGAGATGCGGTACATCGCCACCAAGGCCGAAGAGGCGGCGGCAGCCGCCGCCGCAGGCGAGTTTGGCTTCACGCTGGAGGAGGCCGAGGTGGCCGAGGCGGCAAGCCTTGTCGGCCGAGAGGACCTTGGCGGGGAGGTCGCTGGCGAGGAGGATCCCGAAGCTGGGGCAAGCGAGCTTGCCGGGGGCGCACGTGGCCAACCATCTTCAAGCAGCTTGCCGCAGACGCGGCCCTCAGCACAGCCCCCAGTTTAAACAAGGAGGCGTCTTCGCAGGGCCGGAGACACAACAGGGCGGCAGACAGGCCAACAGCCGCAGCGCTGCGGGGCACGCTCCACCGCAGCAAGTACTGTTGCCGCGGGAGCCTCTCATGCCGCGCCGGGGACTGGGGCTGGGTCTTCTCGAGCCGTCACGCTTGATCCTGCCACAGCCCCCAGCAAACGTCCGAGGGAGCCTACTCCTCCGCCACACCACGCAGAAAGGGTACCGGACTTCGACCTCTCCGTGCTGAGCTCCGACGAGGAGGAAGAGGGGGAGGAGGAGTAAGGCTTTTTCCTTGCTGTACTTGTATTTCTTCAATTTTTGTTGTTTCTTGTCTTGCATCTGACCTGCTTCCCTCTGAACCTCGTTCCATTTGAGGACTCTGGCCGAGAGAGCGGCGAAGAGGGCCAAGGTCCCCGTGGTTGTCATTAAGGATGATCCTGCTGTGACGGCAGAGGACACGTCTGAGACTACCTTGACGGACCCGATACCATCTCCTCGAAGCAGCCCCCAGCACAGCCCCCAGTGTAAGTGTTTTGTTCACTTCCTATTGTGGGGCGCGCATGGTTGCTTTTTCTTTTGCTGGCATCTTGATTGTTGACTTATTTGTGTAGGAGCAGAACAGGCCCATCCGGAGCAAGCAGAAACCGCCTCGGAGGTGCTGTCTGCTTCGACTACGCCGCCAAGGGGCAATTCCCCGACAAGGGAGCGCTCCCCGGCAAGGGAGAGGTCCCCGGCAAGGGACGGAACCAGTGAGCCATCGGTGGTGGAGCCCATAGTCACAGAGCCCAGCACAGGTAACCCTTCTTGTCGGAAATCTTCCCTTGGGTTCTTCTTCTGAACTTCTTTTTGGATCTTTGCTTGACTTTTCCTTCCTCTTCCTGTCCTCAGATCCCCCTCTCACAGACCCAATGGAGACTGAGGCCACTGGCGAGGAAGACGCACGCGGCAACACTGAAGACGCCGCCGCTGACGAGGGAGAGGCCGGCGCTGATGAACCCGCCAACGAAGAAGCCGCCAAGGCTGCTGGCGCAGGAGCTGGCGAGGGGTCCGGCGATCGTACTGACGACCCGGAGGGCGCAGGAGCGCAAGGCGCTACACCGACCGCCGACCCCTCCGCCGCTGATGCAGCGTCGGGCTCCGAGGAGCCCCAGCCAGGCGCCTACTTGAAGGCCGGCGAGGGTGTATACATCAAGCTTCCCTGGGCGTCGAGCTCCAGGGCGCCGGTCGAAGGAGAGGAGTTTGACGGGGAAGTACTCGCTTCTGCTAGGCTGGCAGTGGTTGATGCGCCAAGCAGCAGTAGCGGCGAGTCCGAGGAGGAGTAGTTGCTCCGAAAGTTGGTGTCACTCTACCTTGCCCGGCAAGCGAAGCTTGAGTCCCGGGAAGCACTTGTCGCGCGGGCGGGAGTTGACATAGAGAAGCATGCGGAGGAGCTCAAGAGCCGCAACCTGGAGGCCCTCCGATCCATCGCGGAGGAGAGGGCGCAGCTTGTGGAGGCGAAGAAAGCATTCATCCTTGAAAAGGCTAAAGCCGAGGAGTAGCAGAGGCTCGCTGCCGAGGAGCTGTCCAGGTGGGAAGGTGAGCTGACGCAGAAGAAGGTTAATCTGGACAGCCATGAGGAGGAGCTCGATGCACGGGAGAAATCACTTGGCGGGGCGCTCAAGGAGGTGAAGGACGCTGCCGCGGCTACCGAGGCCGCCAAGAAGGAGTTAGAGGTGAAGGTGACGCAGCTGGAGGCAGATATGAAAAGGAAGAATGAAGAGCTTGCCGCACTCCAGCGCGAACGTGAGAAGGATGCACTTGCTCATGGCGATCTGCAAGTTCAACTCACCGAGAAGGTCAAAGAACTGAACGCCGTCAAGGACTCAAGCGCTGATCTGGAGCTGAAGTTGGCCACATTGATGGAGACGCTGGACGCCGCCAAGAGGCGAGAGGATGATTTGAAGAAAGAGATCAAGGGCAACGAGGAGCTGCTGACGAGGGCTGCCGAGACTCAAAACACCTTCAGGGCCACGGTGGAGCTCTGGACAGAGGGCCTCGTCAACATTGCCGCAACCATCAACGAGGAGCTGGCGGAACTGGACTTGGCGGGCTTCGGGTAATCCTCCAACGAGAACCTCCAGCCCAGCGCCAAGCTTACTCTTTTCTTCGAGGGTGTGGCGACGGCTCTCCAGCAGCTCTGGGAAAGGATTCCAAAGAAGCTGGCTGACGAGTCGCGCGCAATCTGCGCCAAGGTCTTGGAGAAGGTGTTGGTGAAGATACTCTTCCGCAATCCGGGCCTCGACCTCTCCCGCGTCCTCAAGAAGCTGCCGGCGGGTGCTGATCTTGAAGAACTCAAAGCCATTGTCGCACCCATTGTGGACAAGGTGAATGAGGTTATGAGGGTTGACGGGGAGCGCGTGGATTAGGCCACTCTTCTTCCCCTTTCCTTGTCGCTGTTATTTAAGTTATGAAAACAATTTAGTCAGTGCTGCAACAAGTTACCTTTGTAATATAACTTTATTCTAGGCAATGCTTGCTATGTTATCTCCTTTACTTGATTCCTTTCTTTGTATGTTTTTACCCTACGCTTCTAGGGAACTTGCCAGCGCAGGCATGCTTGCCGCGAGCGCTGAGTGCGGAACATCAGCAGCCCGCTGGCGGTGCCGGTTCCGGCAAGAAACCTTGTCGCAACTAGTTGCAGCACACTTAAGTTGTTGAGTGGACTCGAAACAAAGTAAGGGCGCAACTAGCTACGAGGAGGTTCCTCCGCGCACAGGTTTTCCATACAAAGTATAGTCGTTCAAGGAAGATAACTTAAAATTTTAAAAACTGATCATGCTCAAACTTTGGCAACTTAGCTTTTCTGTCTTCTGTGTCACGGCAAGGCTATACTTCTTTGAACGACGCCTGGTCCACACCCTTATCCTCTCCCCCCCACCCCCCGTGAACTTGTGGGTGAAGGAACCTTCTTTTTTTGAGAAAAAAGAAAGAAGAGAAAATAATGATATGGAGCCTTAAGGCTCGTTACTGCTTACCGGGGGCAAGTGCTGCACAAAGTGTCAGACAATACATGCGAAAAAGAAAAAGGCATGAAATTTGACAACATGTGCTGAGCATACGATCTTTATTTACGCACGGGATCTGCACCCGGCTTTGTACAAAGGGTTACATGCAACAGCGGCAAGGCTTGTACAAAAGGTGGTTGCCGGAACATGTTCCGGCAACCGCGCCTTATGGGTAAAATTTACAAAGATGCTCTATGTTCCAGGAGTTGCTCACCGGAAAGCCATCTTCGGTCTCAAGGCGGACAGCGCCAGGCCTAGTGACTCGTTTCACCCGATAAGGGCCTTCCCACTTCGGCGTCAACTTGTTGGAATTCTTGGCGGATTGAACATGCCGAAGAACAAGGTCGCCTTCCTCGAAGCTTCTGGTATTAACTTTGCGGCTATGGTAGAGACGCAAAGCTTGCTGGTAGCGAGCAGCTCGTACAGCAGCCTGAAGACGATCTTCCTCGAGGAGCAGCGCATCATCTTGCCGCAGCTGCTCTTGCTCAAGCTCATCGTAAGCAAGCACTGGAGGCGATCCGTATACGAGTTCCGTGGGGAGAACTGCCTCCGCTCCGTAGACGAGAGCAAAAGGTGTCTGGCCAGTGGCTCAATTCGGCGTCGTCCTGATCGACCAAAGAACCACCGGCAGCTCCTCGATCCAGTTTCTTCCGCACTTGCGCAGCCTGTCAAAAGTTCTAGTCTTGAGCCCGTGCAGCACTTCAGCGTTTGCCCTCTCCGCTTGACCGTTGCTTCTCGGGTGAGCAACAGAAGCGAAGCAGATCTTGGCGCCAAGATCTTGGACGTACTGCATGAAGGTGCGGCTCGTGAATTGTGTGCCATTGTCGGTGATGATCCTGTTAGGGACTCCGAAACGGCAAACAATCGACCTGAAGAACTTGACTGCTGACTGTGCTGTCACCTTCCTCACTGCTTCCACCTCCGGCCACTTTGTGAACTTGTCGATTGCTACGTACAAGTACTCGAAGCCCCCGACAGCTCGGGGAAAGGGGCCGAGGATGTCGAGCCCCCAGACCAAAAATGGCCAGGACAAAGGGATTGTTTGGAGAGCTTGAGATGGTTGATGTATCTGTTTGGAGTGGAACTGGCACGCTTCACACTTGGTTATTTGTGCAGTTGCATCCTGGAGGGCTGTCGGCCAGAAGAAACCTTGCTGGAAGGCTTTGCCGGCAAGTGCTCTTGCGCCAATGTGGTGACCACATATGCCTCCGTGTATCTCCGCCAACAGCTCCTGTCCTTCTTCCCAGGAAATGCACTTCAATTTCACTCCGTTGAATCTTCTTCTGTACAGTATGTCATCGACAAACTGGTACATACTTGATTGCCGGGCTACTCTCTCTGCTTCTTCTTGTTCTTCGGGAAGTTCTCCTGTTTGAAGGAAATGGACGATCTGCTGTGCCCATGCCGGAGCTTGTGGCTCAACGACAAGGACTAAAGGCGCAAATGCTGCTGCGGGAACATCTGCTTCCACGGCAAGAATCTGCGATTCAGCCGGAGCGTGATGCTCCCCGGCAAGCGTGTCGGGACACAACTTGTCGGGAGCGTCTGCTTCAACGAAACAAACCCTAGGGCTTGTCGGAGCAGACTGCCCCTCATCACTCTTTGTGTTCCTCTTGGGGACCTTCTTGACGGCGGCTTCGGGGAGCTCTGCCGGATAGTAGTCGCCATTAACCAACTTCCTCTTCTTGCTTTGTCCAGTTGATGGTGTTACAGATGGTTGAGTCAGCTTGAGCACAAAAATTCCTGGTTCCACAGGTAACTTGAGTGCGGCGCACTTTGACAGGCCGTCTGCAATGTCATTTTGAGCTCTTGGAACATGTTCCATTTCCAGGCCATCAAAATGCTCTTCCAACTTCCTCACTTCATCAATGTAGGCTTCCATCAACGGACTTTGATAATCTTTGTTCACTTGATGGACGACAAGCTGCGAGTCATCCCTGATAATTAGCTTCTTGATCCCAAGGTCTGCCACGATCCTGAGTCCGGCAAGCAAGCCTTCATACTGTGCAATATTGTTTGTTGCCTGCTCCTTGGGAAAGTGCATCTGGACCACGTACTTGAGGTGCTCTCCGGTGGGTGTGACAAGTAGTACACCCGCACCGGCGCCTTGCAGCGAGAAGGCACCATCAGAGTACATGATCCATTCTTTGTTTGCTTCCTTGACGGGGATGCTCGTCTCCGGAGTTTCTTCATCAGGTGTTGGCGTCCATTCTGCTATGAATTCTGCCAATGCTCGGCTCTGGATAGTTGAGGTACTCTCAAACTTGAGGCCAAAGCTTGACAATTCCAGTGCTCACTCGACAATCCTGCCTGTTGCTTCTGGATTTTGCAGTATCCTCTTCAACGGAAAGCGAGTGACAACTGTGATATCATGTGCCTGAAAGTAATGGCGCAGCTTCCTCGAGGCCATGAGAAGGCCGAAAAGCAATTTCTGCACACCAGAGTACCTTGATCTAGCCCCCTGTAGAAGGGAACTGACAAAGTAAACTGGGCGCTGCACTATCTTCTTCTGTTTCTCTTCTTGTGGCTGCGCAGATCCATCCTTGCCGGAACCAGAACTTGTCGGGGAAGCCCCCTGCTTGTCGCTGGACTCGCTTGCCGCGGTCGCTGGCTCATCATCCGCCTCCCTCTCCGCTACTAACGCAGCACTAACCACTTGATTGGTTGCCTCTAGATATAGCAGCAACTTCTCTTGTGGCTTAGGTGCGACAAGTATTGGAGTGGAGGATAGGTATCTCTTCAAGTCCTATAGCGCAGCCTCCGCTTCCGGAGTCCATTTCATTGGACCTGCCTTTTCCAAAATTTTGAAAAATGGCAGGGCGCGCTCAGCAGACTTAGAGATGAACCTACTGAGAGCAGCAACACAGCCGGCAAGCATTCGTACATCCTTGACACGCTTCGGTGCTTTGATCTGTTCAACGGCTTTGATCTTGTTGGGATTGGCTTCGATCCCTCGCTGAGATACAAAGAATCCGAGAAGCTTGCCGGAAGGAACTCCAAACATGCACTTCTCGGGATTCAACTTGAGATTGATCTTGCGCAGATTTGCAAAAGTCTCGTCTAAATCTTGGATCAAAGTTTCTTTGTCCTTGCTCTTGACCATTATGTCATCCATGTAAGCTTCTACATTTCTGTGCAACTGTGGCTCAAAAGCATGACTGACTACCCTTGCAAATGTTGAACCAGCATTCTTTAGTCCGAAAGGCATCCGTACAAAGCAGTACGTGCCACATGGAGTAATGAATGCGGTCTTCTCTTCATCTTCTTCTGCCATGAAGATATGATGATACCTTGAGTATGCGTCAAGAAATGAAAGCAAATCACATCCTGCTGTGGAGTCAACAATTTGGTCAATGTGCGGCAAGGGAAATGGATCCTTGGGACAAGCTTTATCAACATCAGTGAAGTCAATACAAAGCCTCCACTTCCCGTTCGCCTTGCGCACGACTACTGGATTGGCTAACCACGTTGGATGGAGTACTCCTCGGACTAGGCCTGCTGCTTCCAACTTCTTGATCTCTTTTGCAATGAACTCTTGGCGTTCCACTACTTGTTTCCTGACTCTCTAATTGACGGGCCGCGCGTGAGGACAGACGGCAAGGTGGTGCTCAATTACTTTCCTGGGAACGCCGGGGATGTCAGATGGTTGCCATGCAAACACATCGACATTCGCCCGCAGGAAAGCAACGAGCGCGCTTTCCTATTTAGGGTCAAGCGTGGCACTGATGGTGAAGGTACCACCAGTGCCGTCCTCCTTGGCGGCCACTTTCTTGGTCTCTGATGAAGCTGTCTTTGCCTTCTTGCACTTGCCGGTGGAGCTCGATGGTGCGTCCTCGACGGTAGCGCAGCACTCCGAAGAGGTGCGCTTGCCGGAGTGGGCATCAGAGATACTCTTGCCGGACTTGGTCTTCTTCTTCCCCCCGGGAGCTTCAGCGGCAAGTGGTTTGCGTTCTGCTGCGGCTGCTGCTTCCCGGTAGATCTTGTCGGTACAGATAAGTGCATCTTTCTTGTCGCCAGGGACAGAAATAACACTTATCGGACCAGGCATCTTGAGCACATTATAAGCGTAATGAGAGGCTGCCATGAACTTGGCGAGCGCTGAACGGCCGAGTATCCCATTGTAAGGCAATGGGAAATCAGCAACGTCAAATGTGACTCTCTCTGTCCTGAAGTTCAGCTCGCTGCCAAATGTCACTGGCAGTGTAATCTTCCCCTTCGGCTTGCTCCTTCCCGGGTTTATTCCTTGAAAGGTACCAGTCTCTTCGAGCTCGCTGTCGGGGATCTGGAGCTTCTTGAGCACTGCGGAAGAGATCAGATTCAGGCCGGCCCCGCCGTCAACCAGCATCTTCGTGACCTTGAGGTTGCGGATTGTTGGCGAAACCAACATCGGCAAGCACCCGACCGCAGTTATGCGATCAGGGTGATCCTCAACGTCAAAGACGATGGGCGTGCTGGACCACTTCAGGGGCTTGCGCGACTCAACGGACGGTTCTGCTGCGTTCACTTCCCGCACCCACTGTTTGAGTTGGCGGTGCGAGGTGTGCAGAGAAGCACCGCCGTCAACGCACAAAACCTCTGTTGCCTTCTGAAACTCCTGCTCGTCGGCCTCATCCTCATCCATCTCATCATCTTCATCTTCGTCTTCGTCCTTGTCGCGGCCGCGGGGAGGCCTGTCTCCTTGCCGCTGCTTGGCCATGCCGCGGCGCCCTCCCCGGGCAGGACGCTTCTTGCCGGATCCTCCTCCACCTTCTTGGGCCTTCTCCTTGTCGCGGCGCTCGTATTCAGCTTTCTGCAGCTCAACAAGCTGCTCAACCTTCTTGCAGGCCTGGAGATTATGGCCCTTGGTGCGGTGGATCTTGCAGTATTGCTAGCCGGAGCCGTCCTGCTTGTCGGCGGCCACCACAGCCTCGCCGGAGTCACCAGCTTTGGCCTTCTCGGCGCCACCTCCGTTGCCGGACTGCTCGACAACTAGCATGTCCTTGGCTTTCCTCTTCCTGTTATTCCGCCTCCGGTTCTTCTTTGCCGGGGCGGCATCCTCACTATCAGATCCTTCCGCTCCTGCGTTCTCTCCGGGGAGTTTCCTCCCTTCTTCAGCACATGCACACTTGTCGGCCAGAGCATATAGCTCGCTGACATCTCTGATTTTGCACATCGCCATCTCCTCCCTCATCCTGCGGTTGCGCATGTTCTGATGGAACGCGCTGATAACCGCGGCAGGGTGGACGTTTGGGATGTTGCGCTGCACCTGGCTGAATCTCTGTGTGTACTTGCGCAGGGGTTCTCCTTCCTTCTGGGCGAGCAAGTGAAGGTCGCTCTCCTGGCCATGGGGCTTGTGGCCGCCTGTGAAGGCGCCGACAAACTGATGGCACAGGTCCGCCCACGAAGAGATGGAGTTGTCCGGCAAGTGCATGAGCCAAGATCTGACATTGGGCTTGAGCACCAGCGGGAAGTAGTTGGCGAGGATCTTCTCGTCGCGTCCCCCGGCAGCCTGCACCGCGATGGTGTAGACGCTGAGGAACTCCGGCGGATGTATCCTGCCATCGTACTTCTCGGGTACGTCTGGCTTGAAGTTCTTGGTACTCGGCCACTGGACCTGCCGCAGCTCACGAGTGAACGCAGGGCAACCTACTGCGTACGGCAAGTCGCCTGGTTCCCCTGGCGCATGCATATCGACAGTGGGCCCAGCGCACTGGTCTGACTGACGCCGCGCTTCTCTTCGACGCTCGATGCGAGTGCGAGCGTCTTCGTGTCGTCGTTCTTGGAGAACTTGGCGTTGATCGCGGCGAGCTCGTGGGTCCGATGACACGGTGGAGTCGGTGTCAAGGTTGGCCCGACCAGTCGGCGATCTTAGCCTTCGGGGCGGGGAGTGCATGGTGGTGGCACCCCCAGCGGTCTTGTCGGCGTCGGCTTGCGCCTGGGCGTCTTGCCGGGGCTTCGATGTGCTCGGTTGCCGGGGCTTGTCGCCGTTGGTGAAGCCGATGAGGCTCTGAATGGTGGCCCTCCAGTCGTCGATCTTGTCCGGTGCTGGAGGGTAGTCTAGTAGCAGTTGGGCTCGAGCCAACGCTTCTTCTGGGGTTTTCGGCGGCGGGGGCGAACGACGCAAGCAGCGGGATATGGTCAAACTTCTAACAATGTTAGAAGGAGCAACATCTCGTCCAGGCGACCGTATTGCGCTCGTGCCAGCGTGTTGACGTGCATGTTGGCCTTGAGCGTCCCGTGATCCGCCGGCTTGGACTTGTTCCAACGCGAGCACGGTGTTAGGAGCACCATGGCGTGGTCGATCCTGCACCTCCTGGGAGGGGTGCGGTGGATGTACAGACGCTGAAGCTTGCGGGGCCTTGTCCTTGGACCTGGTGACGACGTGAGTCCCCCCATCGGCGCCCGCTCCTCCGCCGGCGTCTGCCCCACCGCCCGTTTGCTCCGGTGGCGGTAGGATAAACGTAGACGGAGCGGCCACCTCCGAAGCCTTCTTCTTCGGTGGCATGTCGATGAAGATGTTGATGTAGCGCGTACAAACGCCGGATCAGGTTCGCACAACCTCGACGCCCCCCTACCTGGCGCGCCAAAGATGTCATGGGAAACGAACACCTATGGGGCAGGGCCCCTTTCGGTCCGGCAAGGGAGTGGAGGGCGCACGAAGAGCAGATTGAGGAGAAGCATGCGAGGGATTTTACCCAGCTTTGGAGCTCTCCGGAGAGATAAAACTCCTACTGCTGCTTTGTGTTTCTATTATGTTCTTGCTCGAGAGCGTGGGTATGTTGCAGTTTCGAATGAGTTGAACCCCTTCTACGTGCGCATGGGCCTCCTTTTTATAGTCTAAAGGGGTCACCAACAGGTGGCAACGTAGAGAGAGGGGTAAAAAAGTAAAAATGGGGGTTGGTACAACCGCTATCAACAGTGTCCCCTACCTAACTCTGACGGCAGGGGACAAAGGCATTTAATGCCCATCC
Source organism: Triticum timopheevii (assembly GCA_963921465.1). NCBI lineage: Eukaryota > Viridiplantae > Streptophyta > Magnoliopsida > Poales > Poaceae > Triticum > Triticum timopheevii. Next base: position 472,296,292 of record OY997264.1, on the reverse strand, counting down.
GGTCGCCCAAACAGTGCAAGAAACGACCGTTAGGGGCGCCACCGATCGCCACGATGGCCTTCTAGTCATCTTCACTTGCCACCTCGCACCGCTTGGCTGCACAGCTACCCGCCACGTGCACCAAGAGCGATCCTGTGGCGACACGTCGTCGGATGCGCTGGAGCGTGGGCGCAGAGTGGTGGCTTCGCCGCGGCAAGCGCCTTGCCGCGGTCGCTGTCTTGTCGCACCTGCAAGCTTGTCGCTCGCCGGGCCTTGCCGGGACGCACGGTGCGTCGCGGCAAGTCTCTTAAAATGCCTTGGTTGGCCTTCCCGGCAAGCTCCTCTTGCCGGGGCCTTGTCTTCATAGTTAAACACTTTGTTCTTGAATGGCAGTAATAGGAATAGCGAAGGATCTTGGCGGATGCCCGACAAGCCTTGCCGCGGGGCGCTGCGACTGCCCGTGCACAAGTTCGGGATACTAAGGTACCCCTACTTTAGTACACCGACACATTTATACTCACGTTTGCCTATTTTATGTTTTTCCAGAAAGACTTCAGTCTTACTAGTAGATCCGCGTGGACTTCGACATTTAGCTTGTTGCCATAGCTACGATCTTGTGCCCTTGGCAGGATCTGGTAGTTAGTCAGGCTTCTCAGCCTTTTTCATTTGTAGGTGTCTGTACTCAGACATGTTAAGCTTCAGCTTGTGCCTTGACTTGTATGCTCTGAATGTTGGGTCATGAGACCCATGTTTGTAATATCTCGCTCCTCGGAGCCTATTAATGAAATACTTGAGTTGTAGAGTCATGTTGTAATGCCATGTTGTATTTGCACATATCGAGCATATTGTGTGTATGTTATTGAAATGCTTGGTATGTGTGGGATCTGACTTTCTAGTTGTTTATCCTTAGTAGCCTCTCTTACCGGGAAATGTCTCCTAGTGCTTCCACTGAGCCATGGTAGCTAGCTACTGCTCCGGAACACTTAGGCTGGCCGGCATGTGTCCTTCTTCGTTCCTGTGTCTGTCCCCTCGGGGAAATGTCACGCGATGAATATCGCAGTCCTGCTAGCCTAGTGCTACAGCCTGGATTCACTCGCTGATGACCGACACATTCGATGCTGGGTCATGGATGCCTATCCTGGTAAGCTTGTGCCACTTTGGGTTTACGACTAGCCATGTCAGCTCGGGCTCCTTATCATATGGGTGCTAGCAACACTATCATATACGTGTGCCAAAAGGCGCAAACAGTCCCGGGCAAAGGTAAGGCGAAACCCGTGGGAATACCGTGCGTGAGGCCGCAAAGTGATATGAGGTGTTACATGCTAGATCGATGTGGCATTGAGTCGGGGTCCTGACAGCTTTGGTATCAGAGCTTGACTGCCTGTAGGATTACCAAGCCAAATTGGTCGATGTTGAGTCTAGAAATTCTTTAGTTATAAAATGGAATTGATTGTGGTTGGGAACGTAAGGCTCTTTTTACTCCTTTATCTCATGCCCTCTGATCGGAGTCATCTTAGCTTTCCTACGGGGTTAAGGAACTAGGTTTTCTCTTCTTCCTATCAGGATCACGTGTTACTAATCCGTAAACTTATAGAATTGTTGGATTTAAGAATCGGTTCAGTTCCTACTACTTCCGTATGATAACTGTAGATCTCGAAACCTTGATATTATGATGATCGAGGGGTTATGCCACCACTTTTGTAGCTTGTCTCAAATATTTTCGAGCATTTACAGCAGTTATGCTGTCCGAGTCACCCTAGGTTTCTAAATAGTCTGATGCATTTGCAAATCCCTTCCTCCTGTTCCTGATGTTCCTTTCGGCCAGGTTAACCACACTAATCAGTGAGTTGAGGTACTCTATTGCCTTGACGTATATGTTGGAGCTAATATTATGACCCTAGATGTCTAGAGTATCACTGAGGGAGTCCTGGATTAGGGGGTGTCCGGCCAGCCGGACTATCATCGTCAGCCGGACTCCAAGACTATGAAGATACAAGATTGAAGACTTCGTCCCGTGTCCGGATGGGACTTTCCTTGGCGTGGAAGGCAAGCTTGGCAATACGGATATGTAGATCTCCTACCATTGTAACCGACTTTGTGTAACCCTAGCCCTCTCCGGTGTCTATATAAACCGGAGGGCTTTAGTCCGTAGGACGAACAACCATTACAACAATCATACCATAGGCTAGCTTCTAGGGTTTAGCCTCCTTGATCTCGTGGAAGATCCACTCTTGTACTACCCATATAATCAATATCAATCAAGCAGGAGTAGGGTTTTACCTCCATCGAGAGGGCCCGTACCTGGGTAAAAACATTGTGTCCCTTGTCTCCTGTTACCATCCGCCTAGACGCACAGTTCGGGACCCCCTACCCGAGATCCGCCGGTTTTGACACCGACATTGGTGCTTTCATTGAGAGTTCCTCTGTGCCGTCACCGATAGGAAGGATGCCTCCTCCCGTCTTCAAGGACGGTATTTTCGCCAAAGGAGCCTTGGCCACCGGCCAAACTATCCGGCTAGGTGGTTTTCTTGTGACCGCCTGTACGGCCACCGCTTCGACAATGACCTCGCAGGTCGTCAAAAGCAATCTTCACGTCAGCTCGAAATTTGCCGAGCGGCTGGATCCAATAGAGCTCTCGTCCGTAAACGAGCTCTTGGATCGCATCGCCGCCCTGGGAGTCGCTACAGACTACAATCAGACTGGGCTTAAAACTGATCTGAGAGAGATTAACTCTCCCCAGGTCACCCACCACGTTGTAGTGGTAGAGGAACAACGCGGCAACTCTTCTCCTGTATTGAAAACTAGTCATGTTCGGGCTCCCGAACCCTCCATGCCGGATTTCCGCAGAGGGATGGACTTCGATCAAGCACTGAACCTAAAGTCAGGCATCAGACCGGACTCGTTGGACAACGTCCAGCAATCCAAGCTTCCAAATTTGGAAACTTCTCGGCCCATGAGCCTCGAGATGGGTAGGGTTCCGGACTTAATTCCACCCACCCGCCCAGACATATGCGATCTATCTCTAATCCGGCAGGAGCCCGCTGAAATAGTACATCACTACTGGGCCAGATTCCTCCTGGTTATGAATAGGATAAAGGACTGCCGAGAGGAAAACGCAATCTCAATTTTTTGCAATAATTGCACGGACGAGGGAATCTTGAACGCCGTCAGCCGTCGTGAAATTACACGCTTCGCCGACCTGGCGTCCATAGTATGAAAGTACTGTGCGATGGAGAGTTTCCGGAAAACCAAAAATAAGTTTTGGGATAATCCGGACCCGAATACAACCCTAGTCCGCAACAAAAGGGTGCAATACACTGAGGCACCAGGTACAAAAACCAAAAAGCAAAAACCCCACAAAGGGCACGGAACCGTACTGGAGGGATGGCTTAGCGGACCCTGTAAAATTCACAGTACAGAGGGCGCCATCCCAACACACAGCCTTCGAGCATGTTGGATATTACGGCAGGTGGCCAAAAGTGGCGAGGAGATTCTAGCCCCGGAAAACCACTCCAACAATACCGGTACGGTATCAACAGTCTTCGAGACTTTCGCATCAAATAATATGCGGAAACGAACAATCCGCAGCCTCGCCGAAGTCTACCAAGTAGCAACAACAAATCCATGGAGCGACACAGCCATCACCTTCAACGCCAGCGACGAACCTAAATTCCGAACAGCCCGAGCACCAGCCGCACTGGTACTTAGTCCAATAGTGGACGGCTTTCGACTTACGAAGGTCCTCATGGATGGCGGCAGCGGATTGAACCTCATCTACGAGGAAACTCTTCAAAAAATGGAAATAGACTGGAGCCGCATTGAGCGAAGCAGCACAACCTTCAGAGGAATAATCCCTAGCCGGGAAGCACGCTGCACCGGAAAAATCACACTCGATGTGGTGTTCGGCTCGCCGGACAATTACAGATCCGAAGAAGTCACGTTCCAAGTGGCCCCGTTCAACAGCGGATATCACGCTATATTTGGACAAGAGGCATTCACAATTTTTCAAGCCGTACCCCATTATGGGTACATGAAGCTCAAAATGCCTGGGCTCGGCGGAATAATCACTCTCGTTAGTGATCCAGACATAACACTCCGCGCAGAAAACAAGACAGCCGCATTAGCCCTGCAGGCACTATCCGAAGCCCTAGTGGCAGAAGAACTCACCGCGCTGCGCTCTACTGTGAATAGGGACGATGTGATACTCGATAAGAGATCCAAGTCCACCTCCTTTAAACCAGCAGACGAAATAGTAAAATTCCAGGTCCATCCAACGGACCCGACAAAGACGGCTTCCATCGGGGCACAGTTGAACCCTGATTTAGACGCCGCACTGCGAGAATTCCTTCAGGAAAATTGCGACATTTTTGCCTGGCACCCTTCGGATATGCCCGGAATCCCATGCAGATTGGCAGAATACAGCCCAAACATCCTAAAAGGATTCAAGCCAGTCAAACAGGCTCTTCGACGATTTTCTGAACCCAAAAAACAGGCAATGGGAGAAGAGCTAGCCAAACTATTGGAAGCCGGATTCATCAGAGATATCAAACATCCGGATTGGCTAGCAAACCTGGTAATGGTACCAAAGAAGGACAAATCCTGGCGCCTATGTGTCGATTTTAAAGACCTCAACAAGGCCTGCCCAAAGGATCCCTTCCCCCTCCCCCGCATCGACCAGATAATCGACGCTACCGCAGGACATGATTCATTGTGCTTCCTTGACGCATACTCCGGCTACCATCAAATCAAGATGGCGGAAGCGGACCAAGCCGCAACGGCATTCATCACTCCATATGGACCATTCTGCTTCAACACGATGCCCTTCGGACTTAAAAACGCCGACGCAACATATCAGCGCATGATTCAAACATGTCTGGCCACCCAGATCGGCAAAACAGTAGAGGCATACGTAGACGACGTAGTCGTCAAAACCAAACACGTCGAAACTCTAGTAGACGACTTGAGGCTCACATTCGACAACCTCAGAGCATATGACATCAAGCTAAATCCGGAAAAATGCTTTTTCGGCGTACCAGCCGGAAAGCTCCTGGGCTTCATTGTATGCGGCAGAGGAATCGAAGCAAACCCAGCCAAGATCCGAGCTCTGTCACAGCTGGATATCCCAAAGGACCTCAAACAAATACAAAAATTGACTGGATGCGTGGCGGCTCTAAGCCGCTTTATCTCCCGCCTCGGAGAAAAGGCATTGCCCCTCTATCGCCTCCTTAGGCGCACCGAACACTTCGAGTGGACGGATACTGCCACTGCCGGACTCGAAGAAATAAAAGCCATATTGGCAACAAATCCGGTCCTGGCTGCGCCCAACTTGGGCGAACCAATGTTGTTATACATCGCAGCAACACATCAAGTTGTAAGCGCGGTACTCGTCGTCGAACGAGAGACAGAAGGGCATAAATTCCCTCTTCAAAAACCAGTGTACTACGTATCCACTGTGTTAACCCCCTGCAAGTCTTGTTACCCGCACTATCAAAAGATAGCGTATGCGGTGTTCATGGCATCCCAGAAGCTCCGACACTACTTTCAAGAGTGTTCGATAACAGTGGCCTCCGAAGTACCCCTCAACGACATTATAAACAACCGCGACGCGACGGGCAGGATTGCAAAATGGGCCATTGAGCTCTTACCATTCGATATAACTTACAAACCTCACCGAGCTATAAAGTCACAAGTTTTGGCTGACTTTGTCGCTGAATGGACCGAAGCCGAACTCCCTAAAGAGTACGGCGCATACTCCAATTGGATTGTGCACTTCGACGGCTCTAAAATGTTGGCCGGATTGGGGGCTGGCGTCGTATTGACGTCCCCAACCGGGGACATAGTCCAATATACTTCAGATAATGTACGCGGACTCCAACAACGCAGCCGAATACGAGGCCCTTTTACACGGCCTCCGGATGGCAATTTCCATGGGCATTCAACGCCTAGAGGTGCGCGGGGATTCAAACCTTGCAATATCCCAAGTAAATGGAGACTTTGATGCCAAGGATCTGAAAATGGCAGCCTATCGTAACGCTGTCCTCAAACTGTCAGCTCGGTTCGAAGGACTCAAATTCCACGACTTAGCCCGGGATAATAACCAAGCAGCCGACATACTGGCACGCATCGGCGCAAAATGTGACGCTCTCCGTCCAAACATCCTCCTGGAACGGCTCTTTAAGCCATCCGTACTATGGGAAGAGGATTCCGGAAATAACAAACCAGAAGTAGCCGCACCAACCGACACAGAGCAATCTGACACAACCGGCGATTCAGCCGATGAAATAACACCTTCAGCCCACGAAATAATGGCAGTAATCGCCCCGTGGACAGAGCCATTCCTAGCCTACTTGCTTAGGCAGGAACTTCCCGAAGACCAAAATAAGGCTTGCTGCATAGTCCGGCGATCTAAAGCCTACAAGGTCCAAGAGGGAGAACTCTATAAGAAAAGCACAACCGGAGTCCTTCAAAGGTGTATCTCCGAAGAGGAAGGGCGAAACCTTCTGGCTGAAATTCATGCCGGACTAGGCGGACACCACGCCGCAGCTCGGGCCCTTGTAGGAAAGGCATTCCGTACAGGATTTTATTGGCCGACGGCCCGGGCAGATGCTCAGGACTTAGTCCAAAGATGCGTTGGTTGTCAGCTCTTTGCTAATCAGAGCCATATGCCACCCACCGCCCTCAAAACTATACCCATTACCTGGCCGTTCGCGGTCTGGGGGCTTGACATGGTTGGACCCCTTAAAGGGGGAACCCACAAGCAAAGATACCTATTGGTCATGGTTGATAAATTCACCAAATGGATAGAGGCCAAGCCAGTTAAAACGGCAGAGTCCGGACCAGTGATAGACTTCATATCCGGGGTAGTACACCGTTATGGTGTCCCCCATAGCATCATCACCGATAACGGCACGAACTTCACGGCCAACGAGGTTAAATCATGGTGCAAAAATATGGGCATTAAGCTCGATTACGCTTCAGTCTATCATCCTCAAACCAACGGTCAAGTGGAACAAGCAAATGGTCTAATAATGAGCGGCATCAAACCCAGACTAGTGCGGTCCCTTACGAAATCTGACACACACTGGGTAGAGGAGCTCGACTCCGTACTCTGGGGGCTGCGGACAACGCCCAACCGTACTACCGGATTCACACCATTTTTTATGGTATACGGCGCAGAGGCAGTTTTGCCCTGCGACATCATTCATGACTCACCTCGAGTGCGCATGTACGAAGAAAGAGAAGCCGAGCTGGATCGGCAGGACAGCTTGGGCGCATTGGAGGAAGAACGCGACGTCGCCAAGGCTCGTTCCGCATTCTATCAGCAGCAGGCTCAAAGATATCAAAGCAGAGAAGCATGGGCCAAGACTTACAACATTGGAGAACTAGTTCTACGCCTGCCGGAAATGAAAAAGGACAAGCTCAAGCCCAAATGGGAGGGCCCCTTCATTATCGATCAAGTCCTGACCGGCGGAGCGTACCGTCTATGAAATGCGTCGGACAACCGACTCGAGCCGAACCCATGGAACGCAGCCCGCCTTCGAAGATTCTATGCCTAGCGTCGGACTAAGAGTTCGTCCCCTTCCCCCGTCCAAATTTTTACACTTCAGCCGTCTTTTGTTTCTCTTTCTTCTCTCACCCCTTTTCCTAAAACGTCCTTAAAGGCTTACTTGCGCATTGTTTGCACACACTTGATGTGCCATCCGCACTCATTATACCTGGGGGCTTCTTTACCAGAAGCTTAATTATAAGGGCTTCATGCCCAGCACATGTGTCAAGCTTCCACATGTACCTTTTATTCACCATTATATGCATCGATATGACTTAAGTTTTGGCCAAGCTGGGTTGCCTGGCTCCTGTGCTTACCCCTACGTTCCCGATTGTTCAGCTAGGAGGTAAAGGGAGCACCTTTGCGATTGTTACTGCCGGGTCAGCCGGATGTGTACCTCAGACTGGGTGAAGCCGAAAGCTAGCGTTCTTAAGGGAATATTCGGTCGGTGACTTGAAAGATGATTTTTTAGCCAATTATTTATCTGCCCCCAGATGCTTTTCTGCTCTTTTCGTAGACCGGACATGCACTTTAGGGCATGCCTCCCAGGGAAAGGAACCCTTAACGGAACTATTCTCCCTGGAAGATGTTTCTTACTAACCATGTAATATAACATAACTAGTTGGGCACTTGTCTGATAAAGCACTAATGACCCCTACGCCTGGTCTCCATGCATGCCCCAGTTGTTTCTTAACCGAGAAGGTATTCGGACACACTCCGGACTCTAGGGTCCCGAGGTTGAAGCGAAAAGGTCGGCAAAGACAAACGATCTACAATCCGGCTAGAAGGCATTTTACATGTCATTTTCAAATACATTGTCAAATAGACTGACTGTATGCCTCCTCAATCCCGTCTAACAGGCTGTCTAATTTACAGTCCCGTTGGGAAAATTTAGCGGCCAACTCTACTTGGCCGTATACTAAACTCACAGGGATCTCCTTCACATCGGGCCCCACAGGTCCGACCTTGGCCATGTGGTTGGGATCCGCCTTCTTGTACCGCGTCTTCACCATGGCCCAGGCCTCCCTGGCACCTTGGCGGCAGGCCGAAATCTTCCATAAACGGAAGCGCTGCCGCACTCCCTGAAGCTTCTCCGCAAGCTCCCCAAGGCCCTCGGGTAGGGAGAGGGCTGGCCATAAAGCCTGGACGACGCCGCTCATTGCCTGCCGAACTCGTTCGAGCAGCTGCAACAGCTCGGGAAGTTGATCACCCGTTGATACGGGCATCTCCTCCGCAGGGCGACCTATGAGTATACCTACAGACATATTTTGTCAATTGACTTCCTCGCCGAACTCTTCTTTTCAAAGGAGTTCGCTCAAGCACTTACTATAGATGCCACGACGAAGCCGCTGATTCTCCTTAACGGAGCCAGACAGCTCGGCCCGAACACCTTTCAGCTCTTCTCCGAGCTGGGCATGGGCATCCTGGAGCTTGTTCCTTTCCTGCTGCACCTTGTTCAGCACCCTCTCACCGGCCTTCAGCTGGCGCAGTAATTCTTTCCTGTCCGGATCTTGTCCGGCAGCACCTGCAATGTCATTATTAGACTTGCGCGCACGCCGCACACCACTTATCTTTTTAAAATAATGTGTTACCAGGAGGGGTCTCTGTGTTTCCTCCTGCGGCAGCAAGTGCGGCCTTGAGTTGGGCCTTGCACTCTTGCAGCTCCTGAGACAGTTGGGTATTCTTCTCTGTAAGATCCTGCGTTTCGAATGATCCTTAAATCAGTTAATATAACTACTTTAAGTATCGGGGGCTACTGGCATATACAACTATTAAATTCTCTTACCCGTATGTCTTTTACATACTGCTCTGTGGCTCTGGTCAAACCATCTTGAGCAGCACGGAGGTGCGCGTCCCCCTGCGTTAAAGGCATTCAAAGCCTCAGGGGAGAAGCACGCGTCACAAAAAACTGTCCAGCGGCGCTTGTGGTTCATGGCGCTCTCCACCTCAGACTTGGTGGCGGACAGTCTGTCGGCATCCTCGATTGGAGGAGTATCCGGCTCGCGCCTTGCGCTCGCCTCCCCCTCCAGACCAGGTGCTGGAGCCTGGCTGGTAGAGGTTGGATTGGCAACCTCTACGCCCGCAGTCCGGCGGGCGCTTTTTCTCCTACAAAAGTCATGAGCATTCAAACGCTTCCTAGGAACGTTGCTCTAAATAACGAACTGTGAGCTGTACCTTTGCGGCGGCGTTTCAATCTGCGCCGCGCTTCTCTTCCGCCTACTGGGCCGGACTGACCCCTGTTGGTCAGCCGCCGCGGGTTCAGCTTCCCGCCTTGAAGGCGCCTCCTGCAAAGCGCCATCGTATATGGTGGTCAGAAATGAGCAAGGAGGAAATAATGGTGTCAGGACTTCGGTCGCAATCACCTGGGAAGCCGGATATAGTCCGGGGTAGTCAGCCGTGATGGCGACTAAAGCATTATCCATGCTGAGCTGGTGGAACACCCCGTTGATTAGCTCCACCTTTATGTCCGGATCCTCTTCGGAGGCCGGATCCTGGGATATCTCTGGATCCTCGGGTTGCGGAGCTGGGCTAAGCATGCCCTCCACAACCCGACGCAGCTCCTGCGTCAAAAACATAACATAAGAAACTTAAACTTTGAAAGCATGGGTCGGGCACATAAAGTGTTCGCTTACCCAACGTCGAGGGTTATTCATGGAGAACTCACTCAACGGGTTCGTCTGGAGGAAGTCCTCCTTCTCCCCCTTGTACAGGCCGGACAGGATCTTCGCCGGGTCCTCGGCCGAACCCGGCCCTTTGCGGCCATGACGGGTGGCATCGTCCTCCCTGTCGGTGTACTAAAGTAGGGGTACCTTAGTATCCCGAACTTGTGCACGGGCAGTCGCAGCACCCCGCGGCAAGGCTTGCCGGGCGTCCGCCAAGATCCTTCGTTATTCCTATTACAGCCATTCAAGAACAAAGTGTTAACTGAGAAGACAAGGCCCCGGCAAGAGGAGCTTGCCGGGAAGGACAAGACCCCGGCAAGAGGAGCTTGCCGGGAAGGCCAACCAAGGCATTGCGGAGAACTTGTCGCGACACACCGCACGCCTCGGCAGGACCCGACGAGCGGCAAGCTCTCGGGTGCGGCAATACAGCGACCGCGGCAAGGCACTTGCCGCGGCGAAGCCACCACTCTGCGCCCACGCTCCAGCACATCCGACGACGTGTCGCCGCAGGATCGCTCCTGGTGCACGTGGCGGGTAGCTGTGCAGCCAAGCGGTGCGAGGTGGCGAGTGGAGATGACGAGGAGGCCATCGTGGCGATCGGTAGCGCCCCTAACGGTCGCTTCCTGCACTGTTTAGGCGACCGGACGGGCATTAAATGCCCTTGTCCCCTGCCGTCAGAGTTAGGTAGGGGGCACTATTGATAGCGGTTGTACCAACCTCTCTTTTTACTTTTTTACCCCTCTCTCTGCGTTGCCACCTGTCGGTGACCCCTTTAGCCTATAAAAAGGAGGCCCATGCGCACGTAGAAGAGGTTCGACTCATTCGAAACTACAACACACCCACGCTCTCGAGCAAGAACAGAACATAAACACAAAGCAGCCGTAGGAGTTTTATCTCTCCGGAGAGCTCCGAAGATGGGTAAAATCCCTCGCGTGCTTCGCCTTGATCTGCTCTTCGTGCGCCCTCCGCTCCCTTGCCGGACCGAAAAGGGGCCCTGCGCCAGGTAGGGGGGCATCGAGGTTGTGCGAACCTGATCCGGCGTTTGTACGCGCTACGTCAACATCTTCATCGACATGCCACCGAAGAAGAAGGCTTCGGAGGTGGCGCTCCGTCTACGTCTATCCTACCGCCACCGGAGCAAACGGGCGGTGGGGTGGACGCCAGCGGAGGAGCGGGCGCCGATGGGGGGACTCACGTCGTCACCAGGTCCAAGGACAAGGCCCCGCAAGCTTCAGCATCGGTACATCCACCGCACCCCTCCCAGGAGGTGCAGGATCGACAACGCCATGGTGCCCCTAGCACCGTGCTCGCGTTAGAACAAGGCCAAGCTGGCGGATCGCGGGACGCTCAAGGCCAACATGCACGCCAACACGCTGGCACGAGCGCAGTACGGTCACCTGGACGAGATGTTGCGCCTTCTAACACTGTTAGAAGTTTGAGCATATCACGCACCTCGCGTCGTTCGCCCCCGCCGCCGAAAACCCCAGAAGAAGCGTTGGCTCGAGCCCAACTGCTACTAGACTACCCTCCAGCGCCGGACAAGATCGACGACTGGAGGGACACCATTTAGAGCCTCATCGGCTTCGCCAACGGTGACAAGCCCCGGCAACCGAGCACATCGAAGCCCCGGCAAGACGCCCAGGCGCAAGTCGACGCCGACAAGACCGCTGGGGGTGCCACTACCATGCACTCCCCGCCCCGAAGGACAAGATCGCCGACTCGCCGGGCCAACCTCGACACCGACTCTACCGCGTCATCGGACCCGCGAGCTCGCCGCGATCAACGCCAAGTTCTCCAAGAACGACGACACGAAGACGCTCGCACTCGCATCGAGCGTCAAAGAGAAGCGCGGCGTCAGTCAGACCAGCGCGCTGGGCCCACTATCAATGTGCATGCGCCAGGGGAACCAGGCGACTTGCCATACGCGGTAGGTTGCCCTCCGTTCACTCGTGAGCTGCGGCAGGTCCAGTGGCCCAGTACCAAGAACTTCAAGCCAGACGTACCCTAGAAGTACGATGGCAGGATACATCCGTCGGAGTTCCTCAGCGTCTACACCATCGCGGTGCAGGCTGCCGGGGGACGTGACGAGAAGATCCTCGCCAACTACTTCCCGCTGGTGCTCAAGCCCAACGTCAGATCTTGGCTCATGCACTTGCCGGACAACTCCATCTCTTTGTGGGCGGACCTGTGCCATCAGTTTGTCGGCGCCTTCACGGGCGGCCACAAACCCCATGGCCAGGAGAGCGATCTTCATCTGCTCGCCCAGAAAGAAGGAGAACCCCTGCGCAAGTACATACAAAGATTCAGCCAAGTGCAGCGCAACATCCCAGACGTCCACCCTGCCGCGGTTATCAGCGCATTCCATCAGAATGTGCGTAATCGCAGGATGAGGGAGGAGATGGCGATGTGCAAATTCAGAGATGTCAGCGAGCTATATGCTCTGGCCGACAAATGTGCACGCGCTGAGGAGGGAAGGAAACTCCCTGGAGAGAACGCAGGAGCAGAAGGATCTGACAGTGAGGATGCCGCCCCGGCAAAGAAGAACCGGAGGCGGAATAACAGAAAGAGAAAAGCCAAGGATGTGCTAGTTGTCGAGCAGTCCGGCAACGGAGGTGGCGCCGAGAAGGCCAAAGCTGGTGACTCCGGCGAGGCTGTGGTGGCCGCCGACAAGCAGGACGGCTCCGGCAAGCAGTACTGCAAGATCCACCGCACCAAGGGCCATGACCTCCAGGCTTGCAAGAAGGTTGAGCAGCTCGTAGAGCTGTAGAAAGCTGAGTACGAGCGCCGCAACAAGGAGAAAGCCCAGGAAGGTGGTGGAGGATCCGGCAAGAAGCGTCCCGGCCGGGGAGGACGCCGCGGCAAGGCCAAGCAGCGGCAAGGAGACAGGCCTCCCCGCGGCCGCGACAAGGACGAAGATGAGGACGAAGATGAAGAGATGGATGAGGATGAGGCCGACGAGCAGGAGTTTCAGAAGGCAACAGAGGTTTTGTGCGTTGACGGTGGTGCTTCTCTGCATACCTCGCACCGCCAACTCAAACAATGGGTGCGGGAAGTGAACGCAGCAGAACCGTCCATTGAGTCACGCAAGCCCCTGAAGTGGTCCAGCACGCCCATCGTCTTTGATGTTGAGGATCACCCTGATCGCATAACTGCGATCGGGTGCTTGCCGATTTTGGTTTCGCCAACAATCCGCAACCTCAAAGTCACGAAGATGCTGGTTGACGGTGGGGCCGGCTTGAATCTGGTTTCTTCCGCGGTGCTCAAGAAGCTCCAGATCCCCGACAACGAGCTCGAAGAGACTGGTACCTTCCAAGGAATCAATCCGGGAAGGAGCAAGCCGAAGGGGAAGATTACACTGCCGGTGACATTTGGCAGCAAGCTGAACTTCAGGACAGAGAAGGTCACCTTTGACGTTGCTGATTTCCCATTGCCCTACAATGGGATACTTGGCCGTCCAGCGCTCGCCAAGTTCATGGCAGCCTCTCACTACGCCTATAATGTGCTCAAGATGCCCAGTCCGATAAGTGTTATTTCTGTCCCTGGCGACAAGAAAGATGCACTTATCTGTATCGACAAGATCTACTGGGAAGCAGCAGCCGCAGCAGAACGCAAACCACTTGCCGCTGAAGCTCCCGGGGGGAAGAAGAAGACCAAGTCCGGCAAGAGTAGCTGTGATGCCCACTCCGGCAAGCGCACCTCTTCGGAGTGCTGCTCTACCGTTGAGGACGCACCGTCGAGCTCCACCGACAAGTGCAAGAAGGCGAAGACAGCTTCACCAGAAACCAAGAAAGTGCCGCCAAGGAGGACGACACTGGTGGTACCTTCTCCATCAGTGCCACGCTTGACCCTAAATAGGAAAGCACGCTCGTTGCTTTCCTGCGGGCGAATGTCAATGTGTTTGCATGGCAACCATTTGACATCCCCGGTGTTCCCAGGAAAGTAATTGAGCACCACCTTGCCGTCTGCCCTCACGCGCGGCCCGTCAATCAGAGAGTCAGGAAACAAGCAGTGGAACGCCAAGAGTTCATTGCAGAAGAGATCAAGAAGTTGGAAGCAGCAGGCCTAGTCCGAGGAGTACTCCATCCAACGTGGTTAGCCAATCCAGTAGTCGTGCGCAAGGCGAACGGCAAGTGGAGGCTTTGTATTGACTTCACTGATGTTAATAAAGCTTGTCCCAAAGATCCATTTCCCTTGCCACGCATTGACCAGATTGTCGACTCCACGGCAAGATGTGATCTGCTTTCGTTTCTTGATGCAAACTCAGGATATCACCAGATCTTCATGGCAGAAGAGGATGAAGAGAAAACCGCATTCATTACTCCATGTGGCACGTACTGCTTTGTACGGATGCCTTTCGGACTAAAGAATGCTGGTTCAACATTTGCAAGAGTAGTCAGTCATGCTTTTGAGCCACAGCTGCACAGGAATGTAGAAGCATATATGGATGACATAGTGGTCAAAAGAAGAGACAGAGCAACTTTGGTCCAAGATTTGGACGAGACCTTTGCAAATTTGCGCAAGATCAATCTCAAGTTGAACCCCGAGAAGTGCGTGTTTGGAGTTCCTTCTGGCAAGCTTCTCGGATTCTTTGTATCTCAGTGGGGGATCGAAGCCAATCCCAACAAGATCAAAGCCATTGAACAGATCGAAGCACCGAAGCGCGTCAAGGATGTGCGAAGGCTTGCCGGCTGTGTTGCTGCTCTCAGTAGGTTCATCTCTAAGGCTGTTGAGCGCACCCATCTCGAGGCCATCTCTAAGGCAGGTCCAATGAAATGGACTCCGGAAGCGGAGGCTGCGCTGCAGGACTTGAAGAGATACCTATCCTCCACTCCAATACTTGTCGAACCTAAACCACAAGAGAAGTTGCTGCTATATCTAGCGGCAACCAATCAAGTGGTTAGTGCTGCGTTAGTAGCGGAGAGGGAGGCGGATGATGAGCCAGCGGCCGCGGCAAGCGAGTCCGGCGACAAGCAGGGGGCTTCCCCGACAAGTTCTGGTTCCGGCAAGGATGGATCTGCGCAGCCACCAGAAGAGAAACAGAAGAAGATGGTGCAGCGCCCAGTTTACTTTGTCAGTTCCCTTCTGCAGGGGGCTAGATCAAGGTACTCAGGAGTGCAGAAGCTGCTTTTCGGCCTTCCCATGGCCTCGAGGAAGCTGCGCCATTACTTTCAAGCACATGAGATCACAGTTGACACTTGCTTTCCGTTGAAGAGGATACTGCAAAATCCAGAAGCAACAGGTAGGATTGTCGAGTGGGCACTGGAATTGTCAAGCTTTGGCCTCAAGTTTGAGAGTACCTCAACTATCCAGAGCCAAGCATTGGCAGAATTCATAGCAGAATGGACGCCGACACCTGATGAAGAAACTCTGGAGAGGAGCATCCCCGTCAAGGAAGCAAGCAAAGAATGGATCATGTACTTTGATGGTGCCTTCTCGCTGCAAGGCACCGGCGCGGGTGCGATACTTGTCGCGCCCACCGGAGAGCACCTCAAGTACGTGGTCCAAATGCACTTTCCCAAGGAGCAAGCAACAAACAATACTGCAGAGTATGAAGGCTTGCTTGCCGGACTCAGGATCGCCGCGGACCTTGGGATCAAAAAGCTTATTGTCAGGGGTGACTCGCAGCTTGTCGTCCGTCAAGTGAACAAAGATTATCAGAGTCCGTTGATGGAAGCCTTCATTGATGAAGTGAGGAAGCTGGAAGAGCATTTTGACGGCCTGCAAATGGAACATGTTCCAAGAGCTCAAAATGATATTGCAGACGACCTGTCAAAGTGTGCCGCACTCAAATTACCTGTGGAACCAGGAATTTTTGTGCTGAAGCTAACTCAACCATCTGTAACACCATCAACTGGACAGAGCAAGAAGAGGAAGTTGGTTACTGGCGACTACTTTCCGGCAGAGCTCCCCGAAGCCGCCGTCAAGAAGGTCCCCAAGATCAACACAAAGAGTGCTGAGGGGCAGTCTGCTCCGACAGGCCCTAGGGTTTGTTTCGTAGAAGCAGACGCTCCCGACAAGTTGTGTCCCGACACGCTTTCCGGGGAGCATCACGTTCCGGCTGAATCGCAGATTCTTGCCGTGGAAGCGGATGTTCCCGCAGCAGCATTTGCGCCTTTAGTCCTTGTTGTTGAACCACAAGCACCGGCATGGGCACAGCAGATCGTCATTTCCTTCAAACAGGAGAACTTCCCGAGGAACAAGAAGAAGGAGAGAGAGTAGTCCGGCAATCAAGTATGTACTAGTTTGTCGATGACATATTGTATAGAAGAAGATTGAACGGAGTGAAATTAAAGTGCATTTCCCGGGAAAAGGACAAGAGCTGTTGGCGGAGATACACAGAGGCATATGTGGCCACCACATTGGTGCAAGAGCACTTGCCGGCAAAGCCTTCTGGCAAGGTTTCTTTTGGCCGACAGCCCTCCAGGATGCAACTGCACAAGTAACCAAGTGTGAAGCGTGCCAGTTCCACTCCAAACAGATACATCAACCAGCTCAAGGTCTCCAGACGATCCCTTTGTCCTGGCCATTTTCGGTCTGGGGGTCGACATCCTCGGCCCCTTTCCCCGAGCTGTCGGGGGCTTCGAGTACTTGTACGTAGCAATCGACAAGTTCACGAAGTGGCCGGAGGTGGAAGCAGTGAGGAAGGTGACAGCACAGTCGGCAGTCAAGTTCTTCAGGTCGATTGTTTGCCGTTTCGGAGTCCCTAACAGGATCATCACCGACAATGGCACACAATTCACGAGCCGCACCTTCATGCAGTACGTCCAAGATCTTGGCGCCAAGATCTGCTTCGCTTCTGTTGCTCACCCGAGAAGCAACGGTCAAGCGGAGAGGGCAAACGCTGAAGTGCTGCGCGGGCTCAAGACCAGAACTTTCGACAGGCTGCGCAAGTGCGGAAGAAACTGGATCGAGGAGCTGCCGGTGGTTCTTTGGTCGATCAGGACGACGCCAAATCGAGCCACTAGCCAGACGCCTTTTGCTCTTGTCTACGGAGTAGAGGCAGTTCTCCCCACGGAACTCGTATACGGATCGCCTCGAGTGCTCGCTTATGATGAGCTTGAGCAAGAGCGGCTGCGGCAAGATGACGCGCTGCTCCTCGAGGAAGATCGTCTTCAGGCTGCTGTACGAGCTGCTCGCTACCAGCAAGCTTTGCGTCGCTACCATAGCTGCAAAGTTAATGCCAGAAGATTCGAGGAAGGCAACCTTGTTCTTCGGCGCGTTCAATCCGCCAAGAATTCCAACAAGTTGACGCCGAAGTGGGAAGGCCCTTATCGGCTGAAACGAGTCACTAGGCCTAGCGCTGTCCGCCTTGAGACCGAATATGGCTTCTGTAACACCCCAAAAATTTAACCAGGTTTTAGTTATTAAAATTTTGCCAAGAGTTTAAAAATTTTGCCTGCAAGAATATCCCTGTTGATTTCAAAACTTTTCTTTTAAAATTAAGGAATTTTTCCCAAGTGGATCCTTCCAAAACATATTGGACTTATTTTCTCTCTCATTTAAAAACATCTTTCAATCAGGAAATTTATGTATTAAATTATTTCACTCTGAGCTTTATTCCTTAAAATGACTTTCTTTAAGTTTTGGAGCTCTTTTTGAACTACAACCATTTGATAGATTTATCTAAAAATCCAACCAAAATTTGGAGATGTCATGTGATGTTTTTAAATCACGTTTATACAAAAATATCTTTTATTCTTGAAATATTTTGAGTGCTACACATGTTTTTCTTCTCTGGTCCAGAGAGCAATTTTGCACTACAAACCTTTTAAATATTTCTTTCTAGCCTCCACCAAAATTATGGGTTGTCAGTAGGAGCATATCATTCCATTATATGCAAAAATCCAGTGATGTTCTTTGAAAATTTTAAGTGAAACAACCTCATCTTCATTCTGGCCCAACATGATGGTTTGTACAGCAACCACATTTTTAGCTGCTCCTTTGCCCATGATTCCTTTTCATACCTGTAGCCCTCCCTACTAAACTCCTAAGTCCAGGAGCATGCAACCATTGGCATAATTTTGGTTAATGAAATAATGCCATTCACATCCTGTCCAGGAATGTAGTTTTGCAAAACTTGCACTAGCAAGTTTCCCCTTTGTCCAAATAACTTCACCACCCTCTCTTTCATCCACAGAGACACTGATCTGGATATTTTGGCCACTCCAAGAAATGCCTAAGTGCCCTTGGCATTTTGTCAAACACCTTTCGGGCATGATCAGTTTTGACATGAGTCCTTGTTTGCACTGTGGACTTGATCCCCTGGCCCAACCAGCATGTCAAATAGTTTCGCCTTAGATTTTAACCCCACCCTGCTAACTCCCAGCTCCAACCAAGCGCTCTGGAGTGCCATGGCATTTCGCCGAGCACCTGGTGGGCGTGCTCTGGGTGTGCCCAGAGCGTGCGTTTGGCACACACGTGCGCTCAGGTCGCCGCGTCACGCCCCGGCCCTTGCTCGCCTACAGAGCCGCGCCCCTCGACCTCATCCGCTCCCAGCAACGCGCCAAGCCACCCTAGCATGCCTACAGCACCGTCGACAGGGCTTTTGGCGGCACACCGGCGGCCGCAGCGCGCCTCTGCCGCGGTCGGCGCCGCCCAAGCCACCCCGGCTCGCCACCTGGCCCCTTGAACAGCTCGAGCTCATCCGCAGCCTTGTCCGCAAGCCCTCGTCGCCGCCACGACGCCCTGACGCTACAGGGAGGCGGTTCGCCGTCGTCCTTATCGCTAGCCGCCTCGAAACCGACCCCCACCGCGTATATAAGGGCCCCAGAGCTCCATCTAGCCCTCGATCAACCTCCAGTGATCCTCCTAGAGCTACCCTGGCCAGCATTCGAGGAGGGGAAGGTATTCTTCCCCGAGTCCGGCCAGTTCGGTCGCCGCCAAGCCCCGGTCGATTCCGTCACCACCAGGGCCTCTCCTTCTCCAATCTCTTCACCAAGAACTCCCCCTTCCTCTCGCGAGTGCAACCCCTCGATCAATTTTTGTAGGAAACCACCGCCGCCCCAAAACCACTTCGCCACCGAAGCCTTCCTCCACCGCAAAGTTCGCCGCCGGCAGCTCACTCCGTCCCCATCACTTCCTCGACCATCGGAAGTACCGCCCCAGTCGTGCGGATCCATCCCCACCCTCGGGGGCCCACGTGGAGCAGCCGTTCGCCGGCGACGATCGCCGTACGCCCCGCCTCGGCTCGGGACAGAGGAAGAGGAGGGAGAAGACTAGTCAAATCTGACTAGTGGGCCACCTAGGACCCACTGTCAGTGACACCCCGCGCCGTCCACGTGTTTTAAGTGGAGGCATAAAACCTCAAGTACGCCTCCTGTGACCGAAAGCGTATTTCTGCCGAAACGTTTTCTTTTCTGTTTTATTATTAAAAACAGATTTTGACCAAATCTTTGACTGACTTTATCTTTTTAAATACAACTCCAAATGAAATGATTCTTTTTCCTACCTCTATCAAATTTCACCTAGTTTATTTTAAGATTTATTTGAAAAACTTTTAGAACAACTTTTTGTGCTGTTTTTATTTTGAGTGTTAATTCTTTATATTGCTAAAATAGGGTTTTTGAAGAGAGGAGAATGTTTCAAGTTTTGGAGTGCACCCTGCCTTTCCACACATTGAAGGCAAGCATTCTGAACCCCGGCATAATATTTTGGTGTGTTCGTTGACACGTTTATAACACCACCTCATTTCGAAGGACTTGTTATTTCATGTGATATGATCATTTGCATGGATGCATATTAGTGATTTCCATGCTGTAGGAAATGAGTATACTTGTGATGGTAATCATCCTCATGTATCTTGCATGCATGCCGGAAAGGAATCTGGGAAAGCCTCTGCCTTGGGTAGGCGTGAGCTTGACGCCGGTCTCCATCCGGACGGGTATGTCCGGTATGGCATGGTAGATATAATGAGTGTTGATTGTATTGGTTGAAATATATTTGTTATACATGTCATGCAGGAAACTATGAACCTCCTGAGTCGACCGTAGATCGAGTCTTGTTCCAGTAACCCCCACACTTGTTTCGTGCTACCACTTGTCCCTGTCACAGGTAGGGTACGGTTTAGTAATTTGTCAACCCCTTTCTAGCACATACCGTACAGAGGGGCCGGGATGAGGGTACCATAACCATGGATTAAAGCCAGGGATGAGGGTACCATGACCATGGATTAAAGCCAGTCATGCGGTCAAAGGGCATGGGTGTTTCCGGTTGGGACCGAGAGGGGAGGCCACCCCTTAGAGCGCGCGATATAAATTTGATCCCATGCTACGCGAGGTTGTAGCCTCCCCACTTAGAGTTTGCTTGACAGGTGTCGTGGGTGATTCCAGACACGTGTAAGTTAAGCTGGTGTGTGCAAGTCAGGTGTGTTTTCATTTAAAAGACCGTAAGCGGAATTAGTCCCGATGGACTAAAGGAATCCGTTACTCGTGGGTAAAGAGTACACCCTCTGCAGAGATTAAAACTATTCGAATAGCCGTGTCCATGGTTAAGGATTACAGTCTGGGACGGGTCAAGTGTCGGTCTTAGTGTCGGTCTTCGGAGGTGATAACTGTTAACCAGAACGGGAATTACTACTTGTGACTTGTGATAATTATGATTATTATTATTGTTGACTAACCCGTGATATTATTGTTATTATCGAGTATCTCTGGGATGGTTCTACCTCCGGGATATTCACTATGATTGTTTATTTTAAAGCCCTTTATGTGGTGTCGCTCAGACGCCTGACTGTGGCATTTATTTTAAAAGCCCTTTAAGTGGTGTCGCTCAGACGCCCGACTGTGGCATTTCTTTTAAAGCCCTTTATGTGGTGTCGCTCAGACGCCCGACTGTGGCATTTCTTTTAAAGCCCTTTATGTGGTGTCGCTCAGACGCCCGACTATGGCATTTCTTTTAAAGCCCTTTATGTGGTGTTGCTCAGACGCCCGACTGTGGCACTTCTTTTAAAGCCCTTTATGTGGTGTCGCTCAGACGCCCGACTGTGGCATTGCTTGTTATTTATTTCATAAATTTTAATAGTACTATGTTATTGCATTTTTATAAATAACTTGCTTGCACGCATCAGAGTTTTATTTATCTTTTGTGACTGACGTCATGAGCATAAAATATTTTTCAGCACACCATTGTTATGTTATACCTGTGTTCATAATGTTTGCGAGTACATTCAAAGTACTCACTGGCTTGTCCCTGGCTATTGTCTTGGCCAGATTTTCTTGCACGGAGAGGAGCGACGCGATGACAGCCCAGGAACCTAAGCAACGATGATAGCAGCCTCGTGAAGATAGGAATTAACCTGGTCAGCTGTTCCTGTGGGAAATGGAGTCCCATAGACACTGATGTTTCACAACCCGCTTCCGCCATCAACCTCTAGAAACCATTTGTTGTACTCACAGGCCAGAATGGTCTTGTACCACATATTTTGTATTTTGCTTGGAATTTCTGCATCAAGTTGGAGCCTCATCAGCTAACAGTAATCCTGGGGCTGATGAGCACGACGGTCTTTTCTGGAAATTTATTCCCCGGAAAACCTGTCGTGACAAACTTGGTATCAGAGCCAGGCTGACCATTGGCTAATCCTATCTTAGCCAGGTCAATAAACTTAGGCAAACCAACCCACCAGGCCATAACCAAACCCCAGCCAAGCTTCTCGTGCAAGATAGCCACACAGTGATCCCGACACTTTTGGCAGTCGGTGCCCAACCTATCAGCCTAGCCTATCGATCGCACACCAGTGACCGATGGCAAAAATGTCTCATTCGCAAGCGTGCGAAGGAAGACTCCGTCCCCGTTTTCTATAAAAAGGGCACGCTAGCCCCAACCCAGCACAGCACAGCGTCTTCCCCAACCTAGCCACAATGCCTGGCCCCATAGTGCACAACGAGACCACAGCAACCAACCTTGGAGGTTTTGTGACCATCCTCGCAAACCTCACCCGTCGTGCCTATGCGTTAGAGGAGCCACCGGAATATGTTGTGTACCAAGGACCCAGGAGCGGTGAAGACCGTCAATTTTGGGCCACTGTACACATCTACGGTAGGGGTCTATAGCCCGAACGCCCATACAGGTTCACCGGAAGAACAACTTCCTTTGAGCCACAAGCCATACAACTAGCTGCTCGAGAGGCTATAGTTCATCTCAGGCACTTGTCGCCCAGAGTTAACTATCGCTCGTTCCACTACTACCCCAGACGCGAAGGGTATGGTAGACCACCCCAAGTTGCCAACGGAGATCACGAGACGGATCCCGCATTGTTGCACCTAGTGCGCTATGTAAGTGCACTAGAGGCACTGTTCGACCAGATCACCATTGATCTGATCGCAGCTCGAGGAGAGTTGGTTCGTCGAGCCCCAGCAAGAAGAGAAGACGAGCCCGACGCCGACAACCCAGTCGTGCTGTTTGGACAACCGATCGAGACCCTGAGATCAGCTCCAACCATCAACCGAGATGCTTTGATGACCCCAGAAGTGCTTCGTCACCTTTTGGGAACACACTCCAACGGGGTTGTGGCCAACAATCCCCGTGATGGTCATCATCGCTACCCCGACCCTGTCGTTCCTCCGCCATCTCCGACTAATCCCGGCAGTGAGACACGTGGAGAGGCCTCGACATCCACCAGGCACGCCCGTTTAGACATAAACGAGGTAGACTAAGCCGTACGAGTAGTACCGAGTCTCAGTGTGTCCTTACTTTGTAATCATGCGACCATGCATATTAACGCAGCCTGTCGTTGTGCCTCTGTTTTAATAGTAGCCTTGCATATTTTGTCAGCGCACCGTTGCATAATTTCCGGGCACAGCTACCAAAACCAACCTTGACGACAACTACAGTAACATGTCTCTTTATGAGATATGTGTATCTCCGGCACGGACCCCAACTCTTGAGGTAATCTGGCAGATTTATTACCTTTTACCACGGTAAATAAACCAGCCCAGATGCTATATAAGAAGGCCACCTTGTGACCTTACCCAGTGACCCTCACCTCGTGCACCGCTCTCACAACCATTTCTTGTCATGCCGAGCCCCAGTATTCATCTGAGAACCCCAGATGCAACCCCAGGTAGCTTTGTCAAAATATTGTGGGACTTTACCCGCAGTACCATGGGTTCTACCCAGCCACCCCAGTATGAGCTGTTCAAATCGAGGATCACCCCTTCCACCTCGGAATATTGGGCAGCAGTACACATTCCTCCCATAGACCCCAACCAAGATCCAACAGAAGTTTCCTTCATGGGGAAATCTATGCCAACCCCACAACTGGCCATAGAAGATGCTGCGAAAGAAGTGATTGCTCGCCTTCGATCCGCAGTACCCTATGCCCGCGAACGAGGATATTATTACTTTCCGAGCCGTGCAACACCCGGAGGGGTAACATCTTTTCCCGGTGGACGGATTGAGAAAGACCCAGTACTAGCCAACCTTATCCAGTACATCATCGCTCAAGAGCATTTGAACCAGCGAGTAATGGATTTTCTCCAGAGTCTCGCTGATTTAAATCCCCAGATTGCAATCGGCAGATCACTAAGACCCGACCCGGAGAGACGCATACATCGACTGGTCAATCCACTGCCTCTGATAGAAGAGGAGTGTATCCCTTTACCAGAGACATTTTATCAGGACCACACCCAGTTACCGTTTTCATTTTAGACGTCACTACTGTATTTGTTTTTGCAGCATTTATATCTGCATTGTAACTTATGCGTGGTACCTCAAATTTGTGCGATGAGTCTAGTATTTAGTTTCTACTAGTATGAGTAATTTCCTTCGTGAATATCTTGTGTAACCGCGAAAAATCCTAGTATGAGTTTTCTTCTTACTGAATTGCTGCATCGTATAATTTCTCACGACATGGATTATTTTATTTCACACAGCACAATGACCACAGACACTCGACCATAATCATCCGAGCACCTACACTGTTTGCAAAACTTTGCAACGGTGTTACATCTGGCTAACCACCCCCTAACAACAGTTAGCACCTAGCACACCCCACCTACTCCTCGTGATTACCACCACCACGGAGAGCCAGCACCCGAGCAGCAGCATCACGGCGATCATCAAGGATCATCGCGCACAGGAGCACGGAGAGCCCCAGCACTGCCGCCAGCCCCCCGCACAACAGGATCACGTACCAGTCCGGCACCACCTCCGCCATTAGAGCATCGTCTCGAGCTCCGGCCTGCAGAAACAGAGGAGAAGAAGAGAGGAGGAGGAGCGAGGCCAGGTGTGAGGAAGAAGAGGAGAACGCCGCAGTCATTATATAGCTCGAGCTCGGTGTACGGTGGGCGAGGTCCACCAGCGCCGCTCGTCGCCCGATCGCCGGTGTTCGGAGGCGAATCCGCGAGCAGTGCCGACAGCGCACTGGCCCGCGAGGTGAGTGCACACTGCACCGGCAGCAAGCACGCCGCGCACTACCGCAGTACGGCCTAGATGCCCTACGCACTAGACGTCGCCGGTGGAGAAAGCCGGGAAAGCGCGCGGGAGAGAGGAAGAAGAGAGAGCCAGAGGAAGAAGGAGAGACTGACAGTGGGCCCCGGTCCCACCTGTCAGCCAGAGAGAGCACTGTGCTCTCGGGTACGACCAGCGTACTGTTAAATTTAGAATTTATTCTAAATTCACGGCGTCCAGCGTAGAAATCGCCCATTTTCATAAGCATGGATTTTTCACACAGCGCCAGTACCACACTGCAGTTACTCACCACTTACTGCCCTCTCACTGTAGCCTCTTTTTACCGCCTGTGTAAAATGATCTTTTGACCAAGTAAAAGTATTTTTGTTTTACAACTCTTAGCAAATCTCGAGGACGAGATTTTTTTAAGGGGGGTAGTATTATAACACCCCAAAAATTTAACCAGGTTTTAGTTATTAAAATTTTGCCAAGAGTTTAAAATTTTTGCCTGCAAGAATATCCCTGTTGATTTCAAAACTTTTCTTTTAAAATTAAGGAATTTTTCCCAAGTGGATCCTTCCAAAACATATTGGACTTATTTTCTCTCTCATTTAAAAACATCTTTCAATCAGGAAATTTATGTATTAAATTATTTCACTCTGAGCTTTATTCCTTAAAATGACTTTCTTTAAGTTTTGGAGCTCTTTTTGAACTACAACCATTTGATAGATTTATCTAAAAATCCAACCAAAATTTGGAGATGTCATGTGATGTTTTTAAATCACTTTTATACAAAAATATCTTTTATTCTTGAAATATTTTGAGTGCTACACATGTTTTTCTTCTCTGGTCCAGAGAGCAATTTTGCACTACAACCCTTTTAAATATTTCTTTCTAGCCTCCACCAAAATTATGGGATGTCAGTAGGAGCATATCATTCCATTATATGCAAAAATCTAGTGATGTTCTTTGAAAATTTTAAGTGAAACAACCTCATCTTCATTCTGGCCCAACATGATGGTTTGTACAGCAACCACATTTTTAGCTGCTCCTTTGCCCATGATTCCTTTTCATACCTGTAGCCCTCCCTACTAAACTCCTAAGTCCAGGAGCATGTAACCATTGGCATAATTTTGGTTCATGAAATAATGCCATTCACATCCTGTCTAGGAATGTAGTTTTGCAAAACTTGTACTAGCAAGTTTCCCCTTTGTCCAAATAACTTCACCACCCTCTCTTTCATCCACAGAGACACTGATCTGGATATTTTGGCCACTCCAAGAAATGCCTAAGTGCCCTTGGCATTTTGTCAAACACCTTTCGGGCATGATCAGTTTTGACATGAGTCCTTGTTTGCACTGTGGACTTGATCCCCTGGCCCAACCAGCATGTCAAATAGTTTTGCCTTAGATTTTAACCCCACCCTGCTAACTCCCAGCTCCAACCAAGCGCTCCGGAGTGCCATGGCATTTCGCCGAGCACCTAGTGGGCGTGCTCTGGGCGTGCCCAGAGCGTGCGTTTGGCACGCACGTGCGCTCGGGTCACCGCGTCACGCCCCGGCCCTTGCTCGCCTACAGAGCCGCGCCCCCCGACCTCATCCGCTCCCAGCAACGCGCCAAGCCACCCTGGCATGCCTACAGCACCACCGACAGGGCTTTTGGCGGCACACCGGCGGCCGCAGCGCGCCTCTGCCGCGGTCGGCGCCGCCCAAGCCACCCCGGCTCGCCACCTGGCCCCTTGAACAACTCGAGCTCATCCGCAGCCTTGTCCGCAAGCCCTCGTCGCCGCCACGACGCCCTGACGCTACAGGGGGGCGGTTCGCCGTCGTCCTTATCGCCGGCCGCCTCGAAACCGACCCCCACCGCGTATATAAGGGCCCCAGAGCTCCATCTAGCCCTCGATCAACCTCCAGTGATCCTCCTAGAGCTACCCTGGCCAGCATTCGAGGAGGGGAAGGTCTTCTTCCCCGAGTCCGGCCAGTTCGGTCGCCGCCAAGCCCCGGTCGATTCCGTCACCACCAGGGCCTCTCCTTCTCCAATCTCTTCACCAAGAACCCCCCCTTCCTCTCGCGAGTGCAACCCCTCGATCAATTTTTGTAGGAAACCACCGCCGCCCCAAAACCAGTTCGCCACCGAAGCCTTCCTCCGCCGCAGAGTTCGCCGCCGGCAGCTCACTCTGTCCCTTTCACTTCCTCGACCATTGGAAGTACCGCCCCAGTCGTGAGGATCCATCCCCACCCTCGGGGGCCCGCGAGGAGCAGCCGTTCGCCGGCGACGATCGCCGGACGCCCCGCCTCGGCTCGGGACAGAGGAAGAGGAGGGAGAAGACTAGTCAAATCTGACTAGTGGGCCACCTAGGACCCACTGTCAGTGACACCCCGCGCCGTCCACGTGTTTTAAGTGGAGGCGTAAAACCTCAAGTACGCCTCCTGTGACCGAAAGCGTATTTCTGCCGAAACGTTTTCTTTTCTGTTTTATTATTAAAAACAGATTTTGACCAAATCTTTGACTGACTTTATCTTTTTAAATACAACTCCAAATGAAATGATTCTTTTTCCTACCTCTATCAAATTTCACCTAGTTTATTTTAAGATTTATTTGAAAAAAATTTAGAACAACTTTTTGTGCTGTTTTTATTTTGAGTGTTAATTCTTTATATTGCTAAAATAGAGTTTTTGAAGAGAGGAGAATGTTTCAAGTTTTGGAGTGCACCCTCCCTTTCCACACATTGAAGGCAAGCATTCTGAACCCCGGCATAATATTTTGGTGTGTTCATTGACACGTTTATAGCACCACCTCATTTCGAAGGACTTGTTATTTCATGTGATATGATCATTTGCATGGATGCATATTAGTGATTTCCATCCTGTAGGAAATGAGTATACTTGTGATGGTAATCATCCTCATGTATCTTGCATGCATGCCGGAAAGGAATCCGGGAAAGCCTCTGCCTTGGGTAGGCGTGAGCTTGACGCCGGTCTCTGTCCGGACGGGTATGTCCGGTATGGCATGGTAGATATAATGAGTGTTGATTGTATTGGTTGAAATATATTTGTTATACATGTCATGCAGGAAACTATGAACCTCCTGAGTCGACCGTAGATCGAGTCTTGTTCCAGTAACCCCCACACTTGTTTCGTGCTACCACTTGTCCCTGCCACAGGTAGGGTACGGTTTAGTAATTTGTCAACCCCTTTCTAGCTCACACCGTACAGAGGGGCCGGGATGAGGGTACCATGGCCATGGATTAAAGCCAGTCATCCGGTCAGGGGGCATGGGTGTTTCCGGTTGGGACCGAGAGGGGAGGCCACCCCTTAGAGCGCGCGATATAAATTTGATCCCATGCTACGCGAGGTTGTAGCCTCCCCACTTAGAGTTTGCTTGACAGGTGTCGTGGGTGATTCCAGACACGTGTAAGTTAAGCTGGTGTGTGCAAGTCAGGTGTGTTTTCATTTAAAAGACCGTAAGCGAAATTAGTCCCGATGGACTAAAGGAATCCGTTACTCGTGGGTAAAGAGTACACCCTCTGCAGAGATTAAAACTATTCGAATAGCCGTGTCCATGGTTAAGGATTACAGTCTGGGACGGGTCAAGTGTCGGTCTTAGTGTCGGTCTTCGGAGGTGATAACTGTTAACCAGAACGGGAATTACTACTTGTGACTTGTGATAATTATGATTATTATTATTGTTGACTAACCCGTGATATTATTGTTATTATCGAGTATCTCTGGGATGGTTCTACCTCCGGGATATTCACTATGATTGTTTATTTTAAAGCCCTTTATGTGGTGTCGCTCAGACGCCCGACTGTGGCATTTATTTTAAAAGCCCTTTATGTGATGTCGCTCAGACGCCCGACTGTGGCATTTCTTTTAAAGCCCTTTATGTGGTGTCGCTCAGACGCCCGACTGTGGCATTTCTTTTAAAGCCCTTTATGTGGTGTCGCTCAGACGCCCGACTGTGGCATTTCTTTTAAAGCCCTTTATGTGGTGTCGCTCAGACGCCCGACTGTGGCACTTCTTTTAAAGCCCTTTATGTGGTGTCGCTCAGACGCCCGACTATGGCATTGCTTGTTATTTATTTCATAAATTTTAATACTACTATGTTATTGCATTTTTATAAATAACTTGCTTGCACGCATCAGAGTTTTATTTATCTTTTGTGACTGACGTCATGAGCATAAAATATTTTTCAGCACACCATTGTTATGTTATACCTGTGTTCATAATGTTTGCGAGTACATTCAAAATACTCACTGGCTTGTCCCTGGCTATTGTCTTGGCCAGATTTTCTTGCACGGAGAGGAGCGACGCGATGACAGCCCCGGAACCTAAGCAACGATGATAGCAGCCTCGTGAAGATAGGAATTAACCTGGTCAGCTGTTCCTGTGGGAAATGGAGTCCCATAGACACTGATGTTTCACAACCCGCTTCCGCCATCAACCTCTAGAAACCATTTGTTGTACTCACAGGCCAGAATGGTCTTGTACCACATATTTTGTATTTTGCTTGGAATTTCTGTATCAAGTTGGAGCCTCATCAGCTAACAGTAATCCTAGGGCTGATGAGCATGATGGTCTTTTCTGGAAATTTATTCCCCGGAAAACCGGTCGTGACAGCTTTCCGGTGAGCAACTCCTGG
Organism: Triticum timopheevii; assembly: GCA_963921465.1. Lineage (NCBI taxonomy): Eukaryota > Viridiplantae > Streptophyta > Magnoliopsida > Poales > Poaceae > Triticum > Triticum timopheevii. The sequence continues at coordinate 472,267,079 of OY997264.1, read as the reverse complement.
AACATAGAGCATCTTCGTAAGTTTTACCCCTAAGGCGCGGTTGCCGGAACCAGCTGTTCCGGCAATCACCTTTTGTACAAGCTTTGCTGCTATTGCATGTAACCCTCTGTACAAAGCCGGGCGCAGATCCCGTGCATAAATAAAGATCAAATGCTTAGCACATGTTGTCAAATTTTGTGCCTTTGTCTTTTTTGCATATATTTGACACTTTGTGCAGCACTTGCCCCCAGTAAGCAGCAACGAGCCTTAAGGCTCCATATCATTATTTTCTCTTCTTTCTTTTTTCTCAAAAGAGAAGGTTCCTTCACCCACAAGTTCACAGGGGGGAGGAGAGGATAAAGGTGTGGACCAGGCGTCGTTCAAAGAAGTATAGCCTTGCCGGGACATAGAAGACAGAAAAGCTAAGTTGCCAAAGTTTGAGCATGATCAGTTTTTAAAATTTTAAGTTATCTTCCTTGAACGACTGTACTTTGTATGGAAAACCTGTGTGCGGAGGAACCTCCTCGTAGCTAGTTGCGCCCTTACTTTGTTTCGAGTCCGCTCAACAATTTAAGTGTGCTGCAACTAGTTGCGGCAAGGTTTCTTGCCGGAACCGGCACCGCCAGCGGGCTGCTGATGTTCCGCACTCAGCGCTCGCGGCAAGCGTGCCTGCGTCGGCAAGTTTCCCTAAAAGCGTAGGGTAAAAACATACAAAGAAAGGAATCAAGTAAAGGAGATAGCATAGCAAGCATTGCCCAGAATAAAGTTATACTACAAAAGTAACTTGTTGTGGCTCTGACGAAATTGTTCTCATGACTTAAAAAAAACAGCGACAAGGAAGGGAGAAGAAGGGTGGCCTAATCCACGCGCTCGCCGTCAACCCTCCTGACCTCATTCACCTTGTCCACAATGGGTGCGACAATGGCTTTGAGCTCTTCAAGATCAGCACCCGCCGGCAGCATCTTGAGGACGCGGGTGAGGTCGAGGCCTGGATTGCGGAAGAGTATCTTCACCAACACCTTCTCCAAGACCTTGGCGCAGATTGCGCGCGACTCGTCCGCCAACTTCTTTGGGATCCTTTCTCGGAGTTGCTGAAGGGCCGTCACCACGCCCTTGAAGAAAAGAGTAAGCTTGGCGCTGGGCTGGAGGTTCTCATCGGTGGAGTACCCGAAGCCCGCCAAGTCCAATTCCGCCAGCTCCTCGTTGATGGCTGCAGCGATGTTGACAGGCCCTCCGTCCAGAGCTCCACCGTGGCCTTGAAGGTGTTCTGGGTCTCGGCGGCCCTCGTCAGCAGCTCCTCGTTGCCCTTGATCTCTTTCTTCAAGTCATCCTCGCGCTTCTTGGCGCCATCCAGCGTCTCTGTCAGTGTGGACAGCTTCAGCTCCAGATCAGCGCTCGAGTCCTTGGCGGCGTTCAGTTCCTTGATCTTGTCGGAAAGTTGAACTTGCAGATCGCCATGGGCGAGGGCATCCTTCTCACGTTCGCACTGGAGTGCGGCAAGCTCCTCATCCTTCTCTTTCATGTCAGCCTCCAGCTGCGTCACCCTCGCTTCCAATTCCCTCTTGGCGGCCTCAGCAGCTGCGGCAGCATCCTTCGCTTCCTTGAGTGCCCCGCCAAGTGATTGTTCCCGGGCAGCGAGATCCTCCTCGTGGCTGTCCAAATTTACCTTCTTCTGCGTCAGCTCACCCTCCCGCCTGGACAGCTCCTCGGCGGCAAGCCTCTGCTGCTCTTCGGCTTCAGCCTTTTCAAGAATGAACGCCTTCTTCGCCTCGACGAGCTGCGCCCTCTCCTCAGCAATGGACCGGAGGGCCTCTTGGTTGCGGCTCTGGAGCTCCTCCGCATGCTTCTCTATGTCAATTCCCGCCTGCGCGACAAGCGCTTCCCTGGACTCCAACTTCGCTTGCCGGGCGCGGTAGAGTGACACCAGCTTCCGGAGCAGTTGCTCCTCCTCGGACTCGCCGTTGCTGCTGCTTGGTGCATCAACAACTGACAGCCCGGCGGAGGCGAGCACCTCTCCGTCAAAAGACTCTCCCTCGATCGGCGCCCTGGAGCTCGACGCCTAGGGAAGATGGATGAAAAAACCCTCGCCGGTCTTCAAGTAGGCGCCGGGCTGGGGCTCCTCGGAGCTCGGTGCTGCGTCAGCGGCAGAGGGGTCGGTGGTCGGTGTAGCGCCTTGCGCTCCTGCACCCTCCGGGTCACCAGTACGATCGCCGAGCCCCTCGCCAGCTCCTGCACCAGCAACCTTGGCGGCCTCCTCACTGGCGGGGTCGTCGGCACCGGCCTCTTCCTCGTCAGCGGCGGCGTCTTCAGTGTTGCCGCGCGCGTCTTCCTCGCCGGTGGCCTCAGTCTCCATTGGGTCGGTGAGAGGGGGATCTGAGGACAGGAAGGGGAAGGAAAAAGTCAAGCAAAGATCCAAAAAGAAGATCAGAAGAAGAAAAACCCAGGGGAAAATTTCCGACAAGGAGGGTTACCTGTGCTGGGTTCCGTGACCATGGGCACCACCACCGGAGGATCGCTGGTCCCATCCCTCGCCGGGGAACTGCCCCTTGCCGGGGACCGCTCCCTTGCCGGAGAGCGCTCCCTTGTCGGAGAATCGCTCCTTGGCGGCATAGTTGAAGCAGACAGCACCTCTGGAGCGGCTTTTGGTTGCTCCTGATGGGCCTGCTCTGCTCCTACACAAGTAAATCAACAATCAAGATGTCAGCAAAAGAGAAAGCACCAATGCGCGCCCCACAACAGGAAGTGAACCAGACACTTACGCTGGGGGCTGTGCTGGGGGCTGCTTCGAGGAGATGGTATCGGATCCGTCAAGGTAGTCTCGGACGTGTTCTCTGCCATCGCAGCAGGATCGTCCTCGATGACGACCACGGGGACCTTAGCCCTCTTCGCCGCTCTCTCGGCCAGAGTCCTGAAATAGAACAAGGATTCGGAGGGAAGCAGATCAGATGCAAGATAAGAAACAACAAAAATGGAAGAAATACAAGTACAGCAAGGAGAAAGTCTTACTCCTCCTCTTCTTCTTCCTCCTCATCGGAGCTCAGCGCGGAGAGGTCGAAATCCGGCACCCTCTCAGCGTGACGAGGCGGAGGAGTAGGCTCCCTTGGACGCTTGGCGGGAGCTGCGGCAGGATCAGGAGTAGCGGCTCGAGAAGATCCCGCTCCAGTTGCCGGCGCGGCATGAGACGCTCCCGCGGCAATGGTGCTTGCCGCGGTAGAGCGTGTCCCGCGGTGCTGCGCCTGTTGGCCTGCCCGCCGCCCTGCTGTGTCTCCAGTCTTGCGGAGGCGCCTCCTCGGCTGAGCTGGGGGCTGCGCTGAGGGCTCCGTCTGTGGCAAGGTGCTTGAAGATGGTTGGCCACTTGCGCCCCTGGCAGGCTCGCTTGCCTCGGCTTCGGGCTCTTCCTCGCCAGCAACCTCCCCGCCAAGGTCCTCTCAGTCGGCAAGGCTTGCTGCCTCGGCCGCCTCTGCCTCCTCCAACGTGAACCCAAACTCGCCTGCGGCGACGGCTGCTGCCGCCTCCTCGGCCCTGGTGGCGATGTACAACATTTCGTCGTCGGTGGTGTCGCGGGTGAGGAGCCTCTGCTCGTCGGCGCGGACCGCTACCTCCGCCAAGCTGTCGAAGAATTGCCGCACAACGTCGTCGGCGGGCTCCATCCAAGTTGGGACAATCCCGTGCGAGTCGCACTCCGGCATCATTGCACGGATGCGATCACGTTGGGAGTTGTTGCACAGTGGGATGACGCCCTGCGGCAGCCTGAACCACTCCGGATGGTTGGCATCATGCTTGAATAGCTCCTTGAGCATCCCGTCAAGCTCCAGAACTGTGAAGTTGAAGTTGAGGCCTGGACGCAGCCTCATGATATCCGCCGGGCCGCCAAACAGCCAGGCGGGCCTCCTCCTCTCCTGCAGAGGGGCGATGCGACGGCAAAGGAAATCCGCGCCAACGGCCCCTACTGTGAGCCCGGCAAGCCTGACCCGCAGGATTCGGATGGTGGCGATCTTCAGCTTGGCATCGTCCGGCGACAGAGCGCTCCAGTCGCCGCCGCGCTCTACTCGAGTCCGGCGCAAACTGGTGAAGGGCTGCGGATCTGCGTCAACAATCCAACACCATTCAGCCCTCCACTCGTCCCATTTGCTGCGGAGCTCCCCCTCCAGATACACCTCCTTCTTGCCGAGCCTTGAGGTCCAGGAGACCCCACCAGACAAGGGTTCTCCTTTCTCGACCCGGGGAGTGAAATAATGGCGGAAAAGAGCAACGTTGGGTTGGACTCTGACGAAATTCTCGCAAAGATGCGCGAAAACCGCCAGTGTCAGAATGGCGTTGGGGGTGAAGTCAAGGAGATGGAGCCCGTATGTGTTCATGATATCGTAGAAGAAATTGGAAAAAGGTGGGCATAGCCTGCAATAGAAGAACAGAGGGAAGAAATAGTATCCTCTAGGACACTTTTTCAAAGTAGAAGCTTCGGCGGAGAGTACCTGCGTGCGCGGATGCGCCCGCGTCTCCGTCGACCAGAAGAGGTAGAACTCCTCCCGCAGCGCCTTCGGGGTGAGCTCGGGGGGGGAAAAGCGCTCGCTCCTTGCGCAGCGCCTCAAGCCGCAACGCCTCGGCCGACTTCACGCTCTTCCCGGTCTTCGGAGCCATGGCGGAAGCGGTGGAGAAGGTTAGCAGCGACGGCGACGACGGCGGTGACGGGCGGCGGAGCGCTGCTCTCTTTCGGCTTGGGAAGCGGAGGGGAGCGGCGGAGCTTTCGGAGGAAGAAACTGCAAGTGGCGAAGGTGGGGGAACGGCCCTGTTTCCTCTGCTTATAAACAGGGGAGGCGAACGTTACACATTTCCTGATTTAAGAATTGCCCGTGATCTCTCCCACGACGCCGCGATTGACGCGTGCCATTATGGGAGGGCGCGGTGGATATGGAGTCAGATTTGGTTTGGACCCAGGCCGCGCGTGCCCGTGCCCTGTTTTGGGCCTGGACCAACAGCGCTCGGCACCGTGTATGGCCCAGGCACGGGGGCTCCTGTCGGTGTACTAAAGTAGGGGTACCTTAGTATCCCGAACTTGTGCACGGGCAGTCGCAGCACCCCGCGGCAAGGCTTGCCGGGCGTCCGCCAAGATCCTTCGTTATTCCTATTACTGCCATTCAAGAACAAAGTGTTAACTGAGAAGACAAGGCCCCGGCAAGAGGAGCTTGCCGGGAAGGACAACACCCCGGCAAGAGGAGCTTGCCGGGAAGGCCAACCAAGGCATTGCGGAGAACTTGCCGCGACACGCCGCGCGCCTTGGCAGGACCCGACGAGCGGCAAGCTCTCGGGTGCGGCAATACAGCGACCGTGGCAAGGCACTTACCGCGGCGAAGCCACCACTCTGCGCCCACGCTCTAGCACATCCGACGACGTGTCGCTGCAGGATCGCTCCTGGTGCACGTGGCGGGTAGCTGTGCAGCCAAGCGGTGCGAGGTGGCGAGTGGAGATGACGAGGAGGCCATCGTGGCGATCGGTAGCGCCCCTAACGGTCGCTTCTTGCACTATTTAGGCGACCGGACGGGCATTAAATGCCCTTGTCCCCTACCATCAGAGTTAGGTAGGGGGCACTGTTGATAGCGGTTGTACCAACCTCTCTTTTTACTTTTTACCCCTCTCTCTGCGTTGCCACCTGTCGGTGACCCCTTTAGCCTATAAAAAGGAGGCCCATGTGCACGTAGAAGAGGTTCGACTCATTCGAAACTACAACACACCCACGCTCTCGAGCAAGAACAGAACATAAACACAAAGCAGCAGTAGGAGTTTTATCTCTCCGGAGAGCTCCGAAGCTGGGTAAAATCCCTCGAGTGCTTCGCCTCGATCTGCTTTTCGTGCGCCCTCCGCTCCCTTGCCAGACCGAAAAGGGTCCCTGCCCCATAGGTGTTCGTTTCCCACGACACTCCACGTTGAAATCCCACATAGGGTGGCCCCTGTATTGCAGCGGCTGCACCTCCCGCATAATGCATGTAGCCATGACTCCGATCATGGTCAACCCAGAATGGGCCAGTAACCTTATCCGGTTGGACGCTCTTGTCTTCCTCCAGTTGGGGGCTCCGTGGGCGCCAACTAAGGCGTTTCTTCAGAGGAGCATTACTAAACTCCGGGAGGCCGATCCGAACAGGGTCCGGCAGCGGAGCGTCTTCTATGTAAAACCATTCCGAAGGCCAGTCTTCGGACGCCTTCTTAGGGGTTCCGGATGGATATCCAGTCCCGGCAATGCGCCATATTTCGGCGCCGCCCACTTGATATGTGGACCCCTCGTGAGAGCGGGGCACAAGGCAGAACAACCTCTTCCATAGTGCAAAATGGGGCTCGACGCCCAGAAACAGCTCGCAAAGAGCTACGTAACCCGCGATATGCAGGATAGAGGCGGGCGTGAGGTGATGGGGCTGGAGTCCGTAGAACTCCAGGAGCCCGCGGAGGAACGGATGTATAGGAAATCCGAGCCCCCTTATCAGATAGGGGACGAAGCATACCCACTCCCCTTTGTTGGGATTTGGGGTAGCCTCCGCTTGCTTCCCACCTTGGTAGGTGACCAACCCAGCTCGAACCGGGACCATGAAGGCCGGAGGGAGATATCCCTCCGCTTGGAGCGTCACCAGCTCGCTGTGCGGGACAGAACATCTCCGCCAGTCTCTTGGCAGAGGGCTGGGAGCGCGAGAGGAGGAGCCGCGTCGACGGTCCATGATGGAATGGATTTTTGGTCGGAAGCGCTCCGATGAGTACTCGCGGAAGGAAGATGGTGTGATTTGGATTTGGATTCTTGCCTCTCTTATAGGCAGATTATTTGCACAGCTAGGGGGTAAAACATAAAAGATACCCTGGCTTTTCGCATTCGTGCGACGCATGGAAGATGGCCATTATTGGGTGTGGAAGCCAAGAAGCGCAACATTGATAAGAAAGCCGGACACTGTTCGGCAGGTACATGGAACTTAAGAGAGAACCCACCTTGCAACGCCGAAGACCATAAACGCGTTGGACTCATCGTCATTGAAGCCTGGTTCGGGGGCTACTGAGGGAGTCCTGGATTAGGGGGTGTCCGGACAGCCGGACTATCATCGTTAGCCGGACTCCAGGACTATGAAGATACAAGATTGAAGACTTCGTCCCGTGTCCGGATGGGACTTTCCTTGGTGTGGAAGGCAAGCTTGGCAATACGGATATGTAGATCTCCTACCATTGTATCCGACTTTGTGTAACCCTAGCCCTCTCCGGTGTCTATATAAACCGGAGGGCTTTAGTCCGTAGGACAAACAACCATTACAACAATCATACCATAGGCTAGCTTCTAGGGTTTAGCCTCCTTGATCTCGTGGTAGATCCACTCTTGTACTACCCATATCATCAATATCAATCAAGCAGGAGTAGGGTTTTACCTCCATCGAGAGGGCCCGAACCTGGGTAAAAACATTGTGTCCCTTGTCTCCTATTACCATCCGCCTAGACGCACAGTTCGGGACCCCCTACCTGAGATCCGCCGGTTTTGACACCGACAATCACCTAGTAATCTAGCCATGTTTTGTGTTCCCAGTGTGATCATTTTCGTCATTATCCTTGGAAGCATCCCGTGATGCAATTTAGTTAGTAGGTATTCTATTCCTAGGGTTTTGAACCCAAGATTCACCCTACTTACCTCATGTTGATAGTGTTTGCTAGTTCCTTTAGGATATTAGTAACCTTTGCGATAGTCCTCGAGGTCCATGGTATTTCCTTCTTCCAAATACTATGAACCGCTTATGGCAGAAGTTCTTTGAACCAAAAGATCACAATCAGAGTACTCTTGAGGAGTTCTCCATTCATAATTGTGACTCTGCCAGTCCTACCTCTCTGCATGGGTTATCCGGAAGAAACATGTTGAACTTGGTTCGACATACTAATCTATGCATCTACAACTCAGAAAGTTATATGTTCCTTGAGTTGTCCCTCTTAGTTGTCTTCTGACCCTCATCTATCAATTGATAGACAGGAGTAGTTGTGCAACCATGTTCATCGATGCCTATTATTCTTGTGGTCAGTCGAGCCATTCTATTCTGGAATGACTAGGAGAAACAAACTCCAGTAGCTTGTCCATTTCTAGGATTGGGTCAAAGTAGTTGTATTCTGCAGATCAAATGCCAATCTAGCTTCTAATCTGTTCCACCCTGGAGTATTGCCATCTGATGTCAAGAATGTCATGGGAATTGTACAACCTCTTATGAATTCTTGATACAGTGATACTCTCGCCATCATTTTTCATTCCTCGGTCCCTGTGTTGTTGCCACCGGAATACCGACAAATGGAATGTGATGTGTGAAATCAATACTGCTAGCAACTCCGTTGCTTGGTAGTTAAATGGACAACAACCTCATTCTTAGCATGATGATTATTGAATCGTCATTCTAACATAGATTGTGCTACCTAGTCCTTATTGCTGGTGCACTCTTCGATCAATGAGTTAGGATTTCAATCCCTTGCTTAATTGATCACATCATCTTGCATCGGAAGCAAGATTTTCCTCGAGCTTAATAACATATTGGTGGTTCGTAATTTTCCGAATATCTTCTCGAAAGTATTACCAGGTTGTCGCCTGACCGCTATGTAGGGTTCGTGATCAAGTTGGTTTTCCATAAACCACGCCTTCTTCAAAAATCTGTGTTGGATACCCTGAGCTAGTTGGTAAACTGAACAACAACTTGGAGAGTTGGAAGATGAAAGTTTATCCGACTTAGTTCATTTTCAAAGGGATATCCTTGTGTTTGTGTGGTTGTTGAAGAAAGATGATAGCTTCACCGATGGGTCCGTGTGATCAGTTGTTGGATCTATTGCCTTGTCAAAATTTTGACTTGAGTATGGGCTATCGTCAAGTCAAGTCAGAACCAATGATATTCGTAATGTTGTCTTACCCGTGGTTGTTTCCTCGAGCATACACCGTTATATCCTTTGGTCTGACCGATGCTATCACCTTGTTCACATAATTGTGGAATTCCACTTATATGGAAACCTAGATGAATTGTTGTTGAGCCCATCAGCAACATTTTTATCTGCTCCATGATTCGTGATTGAACATTCAGCTAGTATTGGAAACTTATATAAGCATTATCTTCGTGTTTCGTTCATGAAGAATATGCTTGGATGAAAGAAGCGACTTCCTCTAGTTCATGTGCATTGGATGCAAGATGCCGCCATGAATTCGAGAAAGCATGTTTTTACTTCCTATGGAATCATCCCGAGTCGGTCATGCACGTGCGAAGTATTATGTGGTCTGTTAGACTAATCATCTTTGTTCCATATGAATTCCATAGCACACCAAGCCACTGATTGATTTGTTCAAGGAGAAGAAGTTTCTTCTTAAGAGCTAGACTTATGCAAGGACTTCGATATCCTCGTTGATGGTTCCTCCTTGAACTCGGTAGTGTTTCATTGTAAGACTATCAGGTGACCATGCTTGTCTGGGACAGCGTGTTCACATGCTTGTAGCAGAACCAGCTCATGTTTTGGAGCTTGCTACCGTAGTTCATCTCCCGAGAATCTCACAATATCATCTCGTCGATTTGTGTTGCAACCTTTTCATTTTCGGACATGTTGTCTGAAGTATCCTGTTACTAACCAGATCTGAATCTCAGGCAGATATGATGGTTGGAACATTCCAACATTTGCATTTTGTTCCTAGCTTGCATCGTCTTTGTGCCATTTCACTATGGGCTGCCTTCTTAGTAACTCCTGTTCAGGATCATCCCCAAAAGTGGTCCTACCATGGGTCCCATCCATTCCCGATGATAAGCAAAATCATCCATTGCGTTGTCCTCAACAAGGTAGTCCACATCATCCATCCTAGTCAGAGTATAACATTCCTTCGAGCTCTTTCGATCGATCAATTGTAAATTGCCTTAAGATGGTATGAAGAGTTTCAATGATCTAGGGATCAAAAGTAATTCTTTTTGCCACTTAAGGGAGCAGTTCAACGAGTCATCTTTTTCAAGGTGTCCCGTTACGGGATCATGGAAATTATTTCCTTGCCACCTTGACACCATCCACCAACTTTCTAAGCATGGAATTGTTGCCCACCAAAACAAACCACGTCGTTTGTTCTTCCATCCCTCTCAATGTGTTTTGTGTCTCAACTCAAGATGTTTCAACATCTCATTCCACGAGTTGAGATTGTATAGTTCGATCTTTGAGAAGATCAATCCTAGTAGAGTTCCTTTCTGCCGTCGTCGTCACATGGATGAAGATCTCAAAAGCGAGGATGTCAAGATCAACATATGCAACAAATCAACAACCTTATGAGGTGCAACCTGGATCGCGAAGATTGTATTGGTCTTGTGCCCCCCTCCGTCTTCTTACCTCACGTCTTGAATCTCAGGACGAGATTCTTGTTTAGTGGGGGTGAGCTGTCACATCGCAGCTAGTCCATGCATTAGAGTGGTGCGTCATGTCTACTTTCCATCAGAAACTTGAATTGGGGAAGCCAGAACCCCCAGAACTCCTCTGAATTCAACTAAGGCTTACTAAAAATATTTTCAATGAACCTGAAATGCCCTTCTAAAAAGTTCACCCTCTTTGTCTTGGGTTAGAACCTCTGTCAAAATTGGTGCACATTTTTCTAGGACAACAAAAGGTCATTGAATTAAATCATACGTAAATTGCATTTGGGCATTTAAATGCTAGTAAATATTTTGAATGCTCAAATAATTCTGAAATTAAGTGTGGGCTGTTGGAGATATTCTAAACAGAGCCCCTAATTATTTTCAGGATTTTTAGAAGTGCCTAGCTATTTTTAATAAAGCCACAAACTTACAGAAAAATAGAAAAAGAAAAACAAAGCAAAGTGGAGGCTTACCTGGCGCCCACCTGACAAGCCCACCTGCCGGCCCAGCCCAGCCACTACTCCAGCGAGCTGCTTGGCTTGGCCAGGCAGGCAGCCAGGTGCTTGACGTTGGCACCAGCACGCGCCATGCAGTTCCCCGCCGCTCTGCTTCCTCCCCTCGCTGTTCTGCTGCCCTATGTCGGTCACCCACTCCTTCCCCAAGCGCACAGACACGCCCTTTCCTCCCAGCTCCTCTCCCTCGCTCTCCCACACCATGGCCGACACCACCGCAGCCGCACCGACGCCGTAGTCGCGCTCTCCGTCGTCCCTGTGCCGTGCCACTGTGTCCAGAAGCTCCGCCGCCCTCCTCTCCTTCTAGCAAGTCGAGCCCCAAGCGCTCGCTTGCCCCGAAGCCTCTGCACCGACCTCGCCCGACTCCGTCCCCGCCGAAGATCCCCTTTGCCGTCACCGTCGCAACAGTTCGTCCCCGACCTCGCCGTCAGCTCTGTTGCAACCGCCGTGAGGCTAGCTACCTCCCCATCCTCCCCGTTCCCTCTCTCGAGCCCGTAGCGACTGCACGTAGCTCAGCCGCACGCGCCGCCGCGGAGCTTGTCGCCGACGAGGCTCCGTCCACCCAACGGCCGCGCCACCTTGTCCACTAGCCCTAACGCACCCCCAGGAGCTCAACGCCCTAAGCCACGCGCCTCGCCGTGCCCCCAAGCGACGAGTCCGAGCTCACCCGAGCTCCAGTCGCCACCAAACTCATCGTCAGCGACGTTTCCGGCAACCCCGAGCCCAACCACCGCCACCAAACACTGCGGCTTGCTCCCAGCTACGCGTAGACACTCCCCGCCGCCCATTTGGTCGCCGGAACACGAAATTCACTCCTACCACCGCGTTTGGCGTCGCCGGCGGCTAAACGCCGGCGGGTTTGACCCGTTGACCTTGACTGGGTGGGCCCAGGTTGACTTCCCCTGAGCCTATGACAAGTGGGGCCCGCTCTGCTAATTAACCTAGGGTTAGCGCTAACTAATATTAGTTAGTTAAACTAACTACTGACACGCAGGGCCCACAGGTCAGTTTGACCTGGACCAGCCCCATTGACCGCTGAGGTCACCCTGACGCAGTGCTGGCGCATTAATTCAATTACTGGAATTATTCTTACACAGGAAATTCCAGAAAATAACTAAAACTTCTAAAAATCATAGAAAATCAACCGTAGCTCCAATTCAAATAAATTATATATGAAAAATGATCAGAAAAATCCAATCTATCCATCTGCATCGGTTTCATGCATGTTAGAACACATTAACCTTGCTGTTTAGGTGAAACAATTTAATGCACTATTATGACCTCTTAAAATGGGTTTGCATTTGAATCTTTGGTTCAAATGGACTCATCTCAATCTGTTCTAGCTTGCATTAGCCAAAACACATTCTTATTGCCATGTCATAGCATGCATCATATTGTGCATTGCAATGATCGTGTTTCTTCTCTGTTTGTCGGTGTTGTTCCCCCGCGGTAGACGTCGATGTTGTGATCGTTGACACCGATGAAGACTCAATGCTATCTTCAGAAGTGCCAGGCAAGCAAAACCCCCTTGTTCATTCCGATACAATCCCACTCTCTCGCTCCTGCTCTCTTTTATTGCATTAGGACAACAATGATTCATCTGTTACTTGCTGCGGTAGTTGAACCCCTTTATCCTCTGCATGACCTTTCATTGCCATAGTAAATAGATGAAACCCACTAGCATGAGTAGGAGTTGTTTGAGCCCTGTTGTGCCTACTCATTCATGTTTGTTTGTCATGCCTGCTACTGCTTAGAGTTGAGTCGGGTCTGATTCATCGGGGATGAATCAGAGGTGTGTGAACATGTCCTACTGTGTATGAGCTAAGTGTGTGAACACGATTTGGTAAAGGTAGGGGTGAGAGGCCATGTAGGAGTACATGGTGGGTTGTCTCATTGAAGCCGTCCTCAGGAACTGAGTTCTGTGTTTGTGATCCATGATTCAGCTACTACCATTCATTGGGCCCTGAAATATGACCCCGCTCGACTTCTTAATCACCCTTGTCCTCTGTCCAGGAGTTGCAAGTAGTTTCTGGTGTTTGTAGTATGCTGGAGGCCGTGCACAGCTCTAACCGGAGGGGTGGGCTGTGATGCGGTAGGCTCATGGCCGGGTATACCGGGCGCTCGTTTGGTGTCACGGGACCCTGTACACATCGTTCGGGGCCGTATGTGGAAACCTCGGCTGGACTCCCTGTAGATGGAACCTGAATAGGCGATAAACCTGGACTAGAGACTGAGGTGTTTAGGTAGGTCGCAGTCTACACCCACGTCGGCTTTCGCTTGAAGTCTGCCGAGCACATGTCGTGTGCAGACGCTAAGTGGTGGAAACATGTATGAAGAAGTACACCCCTGCAGGGTTTACATCATCTATTCGAATAGCCGTGTCCGCGGTAAATGACTTCTGGGTTGCCTATACAGTTCATAGACAAGTGAAAGTGGATACTCTAAAATGCGCAAGATAAGCGTGAGTGCTATGGATGGCGTTCTCGTAGGGAGACGGGAGAGGATCCTTAGTGGTGTATTGATATGGTGAATATGTGGACTCGTGTGCGCCACCTCAAAAGAGTTACTTGCAGTCGTAGTGCAGGATAGCCACCGAGTCAAAGCTGGCTTGCTGCAGTTAAACCCCACCATCCCCTTTGTTGATAATGATGCATATGTAGTTAGTTCTGATGTAAGTCTTGCTGGGTACATTTATACTCACATTTGCCTATTTTATGTTTTTGCAGAGAGACTTCAGTCTCACTAGTAGATCCGCGTGGACTTCGACGTTTAGCTTGTTGCCTCAGCTACGATCTTGTGCCATCGGCAAGATCTAGTAGTTAGTCAGGCTTCTCAGCCTTTTTCATTTGTAGATGTCTGTACTCAGACATGTTAAGCTTCCGCTTGTGCCTTGACTTGTATGCTCTGAATGTTGGGTCATGAGACCCATGTTTGTAATATCTCTCTCCTCGGAGCCTATTAATGAAATACTTGAGTTGTAGAGTCATGTTGTGATGCCATGTTGTATTTGCACATGTCGAGCATATTGTGTGTATGTTATTGAAATGCTTGGTACGTGTGGGATCTGACTATCTAGTTGTTTATCCTTAGTAGCCTCTCTTACCGGGAAATGTCTCCTAGTGCTTCCACTGAGCCATGGTAGCTTGCTACTGCTCCGGAACACTTAGGCTGGCCGGCATGTGTCCTTTGTTCCTGTGTCTGTCCCCTTAGGGAAATGTCATGCGATGAATACTGGAGTCCTGCTAGCCCAGTGCTACAGCCTGGATTCACTCGCTGATGACCGACACGTTCGATGCTGGGTCATGGATGCCTGTCCCGGTAAGCTTGTGCCACTTTGGGTTTAGGACTAGCCATGTCAGCCCGGGCTTCTTACCATATGGATGCTAGCAACACTATCATATACGTGTGCCAAAAGGCGCAAACGGTCCCGGGCAAAGGTAAGGCGACACCCGTGGGAATACCATGCGTGAGGCCGCAAAGTGATATGAGGTGTTACATGCTAGATCGATGTGGCATTGAGTCGGGGTCCTGACAATTTGCCAAATTTGGTGAAATTCATTCTTTTCCTTCTCCAAAAATTCTGAGATAAACCAGGCAGCCCATAGATGCATTAGAGGCCACCTCACCAAAGATCAACTCCAGAAAAACTTTCCACATGCCAAAATCATTTCATCGAACACCTAGCGTGCACTGCTACTGTCAAAATTCAGTAAAGTTCAGAAAGTTCAGTGTTGCAGCTCTGTCGTCAGTGTCGTTTCTTTAGAGCCGTGGCGTCAATCTCACCAGTGTGCACATTGGCGCCTTGCTCCCTGCTCCTTCTTCTTATCCAGAGCGCCGCACGGTCGTTTGGACGGGCGCAAGCGTCGGTGGCGACGTGTCTCGCCGACGTCGGCAACTTCTGTGGTGGCAGAGCCACCCGTGGCGGCTAGTAGGGACCAGCACCACCTTTTAGCACCGTCCAGCACCGCACAAGCCACCAAAGGCCTCCGCGTGGCCATCCCCTCCCCTGTGCATGCTGCGGCACCGTCACCGTTGCCTGAGGGGCGCAGAGCGTGCTCTCTGCCGCCGTCGTGCCCGTGAGCCGTTCCGTCGAGAACATGGAGTATCATCCAAGTTTTGCCAAACTGAGCCCCGGGATGGATCCAGTGGACCAATCCGCAGTCGCCTAGCAACCTAAACCACCTGCCCAACCACTGCCTCACCGTAATCGCTCGCCGGAGTTATCCAGTTCAAGGCAACCGCCTCGGGCCGGCTATAAATAGCGCCCCGAGCTCGCCTTCGACCAGGCATCACCCCTCCACCTCACCAGAGCCACACCTAGCTACTAGGAATACCTCGGGGAGGCCTTCTTCCCCGACTCCGGCCGCCCCGATCCGCTTCGGGCTCCGGCAAGATTTGCTCGAGTACGTGCACCTCCGCCTCCCAAACCGCGTCAGAAACCCTCTAGTGCACCCACTCTTCTGACCCTAGCCTCAGTTTGGCGCTTGCAGCTTCCTCCAGAGAGAACCATCCTCGCCCGAACCGCCATCCGCCGGAGCAAAGGCCGTCATCGACGTGGTGCTCGCCGACGACCAACTCCACCACCCACAGACGCGGGAGGGCACCGTGAGTCCGTAGGTACCATCCACTCCCCTACCTCGCCGTGGAATGTCGCCGGTGACCACCGCGAGCCTCGGGCACCGGCGTACTCTGTTTTTGTTTTTAAACCTGACGGGTGGGACCACCCCGTCAGCTTTCTCTTTTTTCGAACAGTTTTCTGAAAACGCCTTCGGGCAAAGTACGTGTTTTCCTTGGGTTGGCTTATTTACAACCGAAACATTTTCTGTTTTTCTAATCTAGCCCCCGGAAGTTTTCTGTTTCATTACAGATGAGTCCTTGGACTAAAACCTTAATAACTTCTAACAAAAGATGATTTTGAATTGATTCTTTTTCTGTCATCTTTATTTTTCTATCTAGTTTTTTTATCATATTTATTCGAAAGATATTTGGAACAAGTTTTATGCACACACGGTATTTACGTTAGTATGCGATTTCTTTATACCATAGATACCGGAGGAGGTGACGGAACCGCAAACTCCGCCGAGCTAGACTCCGACTACTCCAAACCATGCAAGCATGTTTGAACCTTTGATATGATGAGTGTTTTGCATGTTTGCTTGAGTAGTTATTTCATGACATGTTTATATAAGCATCAGTAAGTGTTTTATTGCATGCAAAGCAACTACAAGTGAGCTCCGAAACTCGACGTGTTATTTGATGGGAGATAACATGATCATGTGGTGACATGAAAGGTGGTAAGATGGTATTGTTGAAGCATGCCAGTCTTATGCCAACCCGTTTGACTCCAGTGTTAACGTGGATCATGTCACGTTACCGTCCGTCCCCTTTTTGTGTGCTACCACATGTTTTCCGCAAAGAATATGGTTTAGTAGGTTGCAAACCTCTTTCCTCATACACACCAAATAGAGGGGCCGTGATGAGGGTTCCGTGGCCCTGGATTAAAGCCAGTCATCCGGTCAGGGGGCATGGGTGTTTCCGGTTGGGACCGAGAGGGGGGCACCCCTTAGAGCGCGCGATATAAATTTCATCCCAAGCTACTCGAGGTTGTGGCCTCCCCGTCTCAAAGTTTTTCTTGAATGTTGCCTAGGGTGATTCCTAGCATTGGGATGTGGAATTGGTGTGTACTGGTTAGATGAGTTCCTTCTGAAATACCGTAAACGGAACTAGTCTTTTGTGACTAATGGAACCCGTTGGATGTGGTTAAATAGTACAAACTCTGCAGAGTCAAAATCATTCGAGTAACCGTATCTATGGTCAAGTACTGTGATCAACTTATCTATGTCAGTCTCAGTGTCAGTTTCAGTGGCAATCTCCGGTGAACAAACATGAGTGGTAAACCCGACTGAATGTTATTCCTGTGGATGGACTAACCTGTTTATTATTACTGAGTATTTTCTTGGAATGACTTAATTTCATGAACAACTTGAGTTCGGATGATGAAATATAAGCCCTTTATGTGACGTCGCGCAGACGTCCGATTGTGGCATTCTTGTTGTTTATTTTTTTTATAAGCCCTTTATGTGATGTCGTGCAGACGTCTGACTGTGGCATTCTTGTTGTTTATTTTTTTATTATAAGCCCTTTATGTGACGTCGCGCAGACGTCCCACTGTGGCAGTCTTGTTGTTTATTTTTGTTATAAGCCCTTTATGTGACGTCGCGCAGACGTCCAACTGTGGCATTCTTGTTTTTATTTTTTGTTATAAGCCCTTTATGTGATGTCGTTCAGACATCCGACTGTGGCATCCATGTTATTTACTTTCATTATAAGCCCTTTCCGAGATGTCGCGTAGACGTCCGACTGTGGCACGCACTGTCATTTACATTTCAATATAAGCCCTTTATGTGGTGTCGGTTGGACGCCTGACTGTGGCATGTTAATTTATTTTTACCTTTCGAGGCGTCGCTTCAAACACCCGATCGGTTTTCAGTTATTTTATTGGGATATCGGGAGGAGTACCGCCTGACTTACTTTTTAATTAACCTGTCATGCAAATTTATTATTTGAGTGTGCATTACTAATCTGCTCATGTGCATCATGTTTGCATTTGTTATATCTTATGTCCAAACTGTCTTGCAAGTACATTCAAAGTACTCACCTGGCTTGTTGATTTGGCCAGATATCGACGAAGGCGATCTTATGGATGAAGAGTACGATAGCGAGTCGACGCCTAGAGGAGTCCCAGTCAGTCCCGTGCGATCCTGGAATTGGTCACTTGTATCATATACGCTTCCGCTACCCAAATAAATTCATCGAGCCTCACTCCAGCGCTTGATGAGCTGTAAGATTTAGGAGTCATGTCACCCACGTCACTGTGACATATCCACCACCACTTTTATTACGAGTCAGTAGTATGCCACCATACTCCGTGTGCCATATCCGCCTTTATGTATAATATCGACGTGCTTGTAATAAAATTTTTGAGCAGCCTCAGCTCAACCTTGTATAACATTTAGCACTACTGGATATCTGTATCAAGGATTTGTCTACTAGTAAGGAAGATTTTCCTATACTGGTCCGATAAAAGGGTCGGTTTCTCAATAAATGATTTATTGGAAAACCGGTCGTGACAAACTTGGTATCAGAGCAGGGCTGACTGTAGGTAGCCACTAGGTGCGATCGCTAATCGGTTATTAGCGTAATAAGTGCTATTTTAATATTTTGCAAATGTAGTCATTTTCTGACTGTCAGCATAAATTTATGATCTGACTATTCAGAATTTTTGCCTACTTTTGTAGATGGCTGGCAACGACTGTGAGTCACAGTTGTTCACCAATGTACCTAAGGGGTTTGTCAAGCTTCTCGTCTCCATTGTCAAAGTCGCGATCGGGCAGCGACTCGTCCGGAGTTCACACTTTACCAGCACAAGATCAGCGACAGTTTGTCCATGCACCAGGCCGCGATGCAATTCCAGGGAGGACGTGTTGAGTCATGCTGCTTCCGGTTTGTGGGAAGGGCCATGCCTGCGGAGAGGCATGCTATGCAAATGGCTGCCCGTGAGGCAATAGCTCGTCTTTGGAATGTTCTTCCTTCAATGAAGACTCGTCGCTACCACTACCTCCCATGCCACGTGACATACACATGTCACTATGCGTTCGCTTGCACTAGGGGGGAGAGAGATGAGGCTATTGAGATGTTGGTTGAATATCTCAAGGCTCTTGAGGCAGCTTTTGATAACCTCGTGGACGACCTTGTGGCTGCTCATATGGACTCCGTGCAGAGCTGTTCCGCCAATAGGAGGGAGCTCCTCCATACAACACCACCACTAATGTACATCTCGTCCTCAGCATCCTATACACATGCCATCTTCGCCACTGCTCGCCGCCTGCCTACTCCTGAAAAATTTGACCAAGTCATCGCTCCTACTCCAGTCAGAGCTGCACCACCTACCACACCCGCACCAGCTACACAACTCAGTGCTTCATGCCTGGAGCCTATTAGTGAGGAGGAGGCTGAGTCTCCAGCACCACTGGGTCTTACCCTTGGCAGGCCGAGGGAAGTCCTTACCATCTCCGACTGAGTGCGTCTAGCAGCCGTGCAATGTACCAGCTTGTATGATATGTTTATATGTATATAGGTTGTGTGAAGTAGTTTGTGTGCGCATCATGTGGGAACTGGGAGAAGTGCACTAGCCTCAATAACATGTCAGGAATGTGTACACACATCCTGAGTGATGTATTGTATAATTACAGCTTGCGTGTAAGATATGTACTAAGCGGTCCTTCTCCATGCACAATCAAGTATTTTCTTGAAAAATGTTGGAATTCTTAAATTTCCGCCTTTGCAAAATTATTTATTTTGCCACTCAGTTTTTTTCTCATGAGATTTACAAAAAATACCCTAGAGTGGAAAATGCCTCGTCCTTGGACTCGTTCCATGCCAAGTCCGCCGGAAGAAAATTATGGTACCCAGACAAGCAACAATTTCACACAGGGGCAGTCAAGTCAGCAAGGCAGTGAAGCAGCATTTTCTCAAATGTGTCACCTTTATGAGCAAAGCCAGCAACAGCATCTAGAAATGATGAACCATGCCATCAATATGGGAAATCACCGTGGACCGTATCAGCAGCAATCCAAATTGTCTGAACTACAAAAGACGCGACCCCCAACGTTCTCTCATACTGATAAACCTCTTGAGGCCGATGATAGGCTTCGAGATATTGAAAGGAAATTAATTATTGCACAATGTTCAGACCGCGAGAAGGTACTTTATGCAACTCACTACCTCACTGGAGCAGCTGCATCATGGTGGGAAAATTTCCTACACATGCACCCCAATGAAAATAGCATCACCTGGGAAGAATTTAAGGAAGGTTTTCGTGGGGCGCACATTCCCAGAAGCATTATGAAGATCAAGAAAAGGGAGTTTGATGACCTCAAGTAGAGAAGCATGACAGTGACTGAGTACAACAGTCAGTTTACTCTATTATCTCGTTATGCCAACGAAGAGCATATGACTGAAAATACAAAGATGGAAAAATTCCTGGACGGTCTGGCACCAGCACTTAAATGCCAGCTGGTCGTACACACCTTTCCTGATTTCAAAACGCTTGTGAACAAAGCTATTACATTGGAAAATGAGCGCCACAGCTTGGAGGATTTTTGCAAGCGCAAAAGAGACCAGACTACACATGCTCGCAACAACCGGAACAAGCTGATTTTCAGAAAGATGGAGCAAACAAATCCATGACAAATGTTCCTCGACCAAACAAAAATTTCCATGCGAGGGACAAGGGTTTTACATATCGCCCTGGTGTTACTTGCTATGCTTGTGGAGAAGAAGGACACTATGCCAAATAGTGTCCAAAGCCAAGAAACCCGACCCCCAAGCCAAACAACAATGGCAATAATTCAGCACCCAAGCGAAACAACTTCAACCCCAATAACAATCACAAGAAGGGTCACCTGAACCATGTGAGCAAGGAGGAAGCACAAAATGCCCCGGATATCGTACTCGGTACGTTCCCTGTCAACACAACACCTGCCACGGTTTTGTTTGATTCTGGAGCTTCTCACTCGTTCATTTCAAAGAAATTTTCTTTGCAACATGATTTTTCAATGCTTCCCTTGGAAAAATCCATGATCATCAAGTCCCCCGGGATTAAGCAAATCACTCAGAGTTACTGCCAAGGTGTGGTTATTGAGTTTGAAGGATTAAAGTTTCAGGCAAACCTCATTGTATTGGAAAATAAGGGACTGGATGTTATCCTAGGAATGGACTGGTTAACCACCAACAAGGGATTTATCGACTGTTTCAATCGGACTGTAATTCTTACCCATCATCACGGGAAGACGATAAAAATTGCAGCTCAAGAAAGACCAAGGTCACGGCAACCAAGGTTGAATAAGGTGGACGTTTCAGAATTAAGAAAAGTTCCAGTGGTCTGTGAATTCCCTGACGTATTTCTCGAAGAACTACCAGGCATGCCACCAGACCAGGAAATAGAATTCATCATTGAGCTAGCACCCGGAACCACCCCCATTTATAAGAAACCCTATAGAATGGCACCCTCTGAATTGGTAGAATTAAAGAAGCAAATAAAAGAATTATTGGACAAAGGATTTATTCGAGCCAGCACCTCACCTTGGGGTTCACCAGTATTATTTGCCAAGAAAAAGGATGGACACTGCGATTATGTATCGACTATCGAGCACTCAACATGGTTACCATCAAAAACAAATATCCGATGCCTCGGATAAATGATTTATTTGACCAGCTCGCGCAAGCTAAGGTTTTCTCAAAAATTGATTTAAGGTCGGGGTATCATCAATTAAAAGTACGGACAGAAGATATCCCCAAGACAACATTCACCTCCAGATACGGACTGTATGAGTTTACAGTAATGCCGTTTGGACTGACGAACGACGCCGCATATTTTGTCCACCTCATGAACAAAGTCTTTATGAAATTTATGGACAAATTTGTTGTGGTGTTCATTGACGATATTCTGGTATACTCCAAGACACCAGAAGAGCATGTTGAACATCTCAGGATCGTGCTGGGAGAATTAAGGAAACATCAATTATATGCCAAATTCAGCAAATATGAATTTTGGTTAAGACAGGTTAATTTTCTAGGCCATGTATTGACCCAAGAAGGTGTTGCCGTAGACCCAGAAAAAGTCAAGGCCGTACTTGGTTGGAAACCACGAGCCAGCGTAACAGAGGTACAAAGTTTCTTGGGAATGGCTGGATATTACCGAAGGTTTATTGAAGGGTTCTCCACCATAGCAAAACCAATGACGTAGTTACTCAAGAAGGATAAGAAATTTGTATGGACTGAAGCTTGCGAGAAAAGTTTCCAAGAGCTCAAAAGGAAATTAACAACAGCACCGGTATTGGTTGTGCCAGACATACACAAAAGTTTCGAAGTGTTTTGCGACGCATCCCAGAAGGGCCTCGGATGCGTATTAATGCAAGAAGGAAAAGTAGTCGCATACGCTTCCAGGCTACTACGGAAGCATGAAGAAAATTATCCTACTCATGACTTAGAATTGCCAGCAGTCATTCATGCACTCAAAGAGTGGAGACACCTTTTGCTTGGAAATCGTTGTGAAATATATACGGACCATAAAAGCCTCAAATATATTTCACACAGCCAGAGCTCAATTTACGACAACGGCGCTGGTTGGAATTGGTGAAGGATTATGATGTTGGCATTCACTACCATCCGGGAAAGGCAAATGTAGTGGAAGATGCTCTTAGTCGGAACCCTAGTTCGGGCAACAACAACCTATAGAACTTGAGACCTGAATTCCAGCAGGAGTTCGCCAAACTCAACTTAGTGATGGTCACTGAAGGCAATGTGTCAAATTTGGAAATTGTCAGGACCGGATTTTGGGATATTAATTTCCCAGAAAATGGCCCTTATGCTTAGCAGCCCCAGGATTACTGTTAGCTAGCGAGACACAAACTTGATACAATAACTCCAAGGAAAATACACAGTATGAAGTACAAGACCATTCTGGCCTGTGAGTACAACACAAGGT
Source organism: Triticum timopheevii (assembly GCA_963921465.1). Classification (NCBI taxonomy): domain Eukaryota; kingdom Viridiplantae; phylum Streptophyta; class Magnoliopsida; order Poales; family Poaceae; genus Triticum; species Triticum timopheevii. The sequence goes on along the minus strand of OY997264.1, from coordinate 472,244,679 downwards.
TTCTAGTGGTTGATGGTGGAAATGTTTTGTGGATCATCAGTGTCTATGGGACTCCATTTCCCACAGGAACATCTGACTAGGTTAACTCCTATCTTCGCGAGGCTGCTATCACCATTGCTTAGGTTCCGGGGTTGTCATCTCGTCTCTCCTCTCCGCGCAAGAAATCTGGCCAAGACAATAGCCAGGGACAAGCCAGTGAGTACTTGGAATGTACTCACAAACATTATGAACACGGGTATAATATGACAAATGATAATCATGCTCTAAAATATTCTATGATTGCAACGTCAGTCACAGAAATGAAATCCATGATGCATGCAAGCAAGTTAATCACATAACACATGAGTAATGCAATTAGAGAGTAGAAATAGAATGCCTCAGTCGGGCGTCTGAACGACACCACAGAAAGGGCTCATAAGTGAAATGAGTAACAAATGTGCCGTAGCCGGGCGTCTGTGTGACGCCACATAAAGGGCTTATAAAGTAAATACATAACAAGCATGCCACAGTCGGGCATCTCAGCGACACCACATAAAGGGCTTATATGGTAATTAAATGAAAAGCATGCCACAGTCGGGCGTCTGTGCGACACCACATAAAGGGCTTATATGGTAAATAAATAACAAACATGCCACAGTCGGGCGTCTGTGCGACACCACATAATGGGCTTATAACAGAATAATCATAGTGAATATCCAGGAGGTAGAACCGTCCCCGGGATACTCAATAAACCAAATAATGAAATTAGTTAGTCCACAATAATAATAATCATAATGTGTCACCGATCATAATCAATGTTCTGACTTAGTAGTTTTTCCTCCGAACACCGACCCTAAGATCGACACTTGACCCAACCCAGACTGTTGTCCTTAACCATGGACACGGCTATTCGAATAGATATAATCTCTTCAGAGGGTGTACTCTTTACCCACGAGTAACGGATTCCATTAGCCCATTCGGACTAATTCCGCCTATGGTCTTCTAATTGAAAACACACCTAACCGCACACACCAGCCTGACTTATCGGTGCCTGGAATCACCCATGACACCTGTTTAAGTAAAACTCTAAGTGGGAAGGCTACAACCTCGATTAGCATGGGATCACAAAATTTATACCGCGCGCAAACTGGGGGAGCTACCCCCTTCGGCTACAACCGAAACACCCATGCCCCCGGACCAGGTGGCATGCCTACCAGATGCAGTCGGTATCTTCCACCATGGCCTCTCTATACGGTGTGTGCTAGAAAGGGGTTGACAACTTACTGAACCGTACCCTACCTACGGCAGGGATAAGTGGTAGCACGAAACAAGTATGGGGCTTACTGGAACAAGACTCGATCTACGGTCGACTCAGGAGGTTTAGGTGTTACCTGCACGATTAGCATAACAAATATGCCTCAACCAACAGACAGAATCACCACTCAACATACCTCATCATACCGTACCGGACACAGCCGTCTCGATGGAGGACTAGGGACAAGCCCGTGTCTACCCAAGACAGAGGCTTTCCCGGGTTCCATCTGGTATGCATGAAAGGCATATGATGGTGACTACTATCCCAAACATATCAAACTCCAGTAGCATGAAATCATCAATATGCACTCATGAGCTTGAACATATCATCACATAAAATAACGGATACTCCGTGTCGAGGTTGTAGTGTAACCGTGTCACACAACCCACACAAAATTATGCCAGGGTTCAGAATGCTTGCCTTCAAGTTGTGGGGAGGCAGGGTGCATTCCAAAACTTTTGAAAGTTTTCTCCTCTCTCCAAAAATCCTATTTAAATTTTTTGAATTAATACATAGTTTCAAAAACATTACAAAAAAGTTGTCTGAATTTTTTCAAAGAAATCTGAAATTAAACTAGACAATATTTGAGAGAGGTAGGAAAAAGAATCATCTCATTTGGAGTTATATTTAAAAAGTTATAGCCAGTCAAAGTTTTGGTCAAATCCTGTTTTTAAAATAAAACAGAAAAAAGGAAAAACGTTTCGAGACTAACCATGTCGAAGGCGTATTCTGGAAGTATGTCTCCACTTACTCCAGCGGGGATGGCGCGTGGGTCACTGACAGTGGGTCCAGGGGGCCCACTGGTCAAGTTTGACCAGTCACCCCTCCCTTCTCTTCCTCCGTCCGAGCGCGGGCGGAACTCCGGTGATCACCGCCGGCGTTTGGCGGCTCCTCGCGTGGCTCCAAGGGCGGGGATGGATCCGCCAGTCCAGGGCGGTCCTCCCGGTGGTCGCTAGGCAGGTGGGGACGGAGGGGGTCGCCGGTGGCGAGCTCTGCGGCAAAGGTAGCTTCGGGATGAAATGGGGGTTTGAGCTATGGTGGCCTCCAATCGTGTTTGAGCGGCTGGGCGGCTCCGCAAGGTCAAGGGGAGAAGGTTGGCGGTGCTGGATGGACGGGGAAAGGCCTGGTTGCGACAAAACGGACCGGAGGGCGGCGGCAGCCGAATCGGTCGGAGGCGAGGAAGAAGGCCTCCCGCCGTTGCTTGCTAGTCGTGGGGCACGCTAGAGGGGTGATACGAGGCTGCCTGAGGGGGCTCGAGCGAGGCCTGGGGCTATATATAGCCGGGGAAGGTCGGTTCCGCCTTCGCCGGGGATAAGATCGCCGGCCGACCGCTTCTATTGCGGCAGAGCGACGTGGCGATGGCCGGAGCAGGGTCGACGCTAGCGGACGGCTCGGAGATAAGGGCGGCCTGCTCACGAGGCCAGATGGCGAGGAGTTGTCCCTCGGGTGGCGTCGTCCGTGGTAGAGGCGCACTACGGATGCTGGCGTGCCGCCAAGGAGCTCTGACGGCGGCGTTGTAGGGCACCAGGGCAGCTTGGCGCGTTTTGGCGAGTGGTCGAGGGTGAGGCGCGACTCTGCAGGCGAGCAAGGGCCAAGGCGCAGGGTGGCGAACGCGGCGGCTCGGTTGCACGCGCGCGTGCAAAACGTGCGCTCTAGGCGCGCCAAGAGCACGCATGCAACATGCTCGACAGAATGCCAGGGTGGTCTAGAGTGCTCGAGTGAGGCTGGCAATTAACAGGACTAGGCTAGGGTTTGCAAGGAAGTTAATGGACAAGGGGGTTAGGCCAGGAGACCAAGCTTGCAATGCTAACTAAAAACCATGCCAAAACTGGCCATGCACACAAGGTGTTTGACAAAATGCTAAAGGCATCTAGGCAGTTCTTGGAGTGGCCAAAATCTCCAGATCAGTGTCTCCTTAGGTGTAGGTGGTGGTGGTCAGGTTAGTTTGTCAAACAAAGAAACTTATTAGTGCAAATATTTGAGAAAACCAATTTTGGGCAGAAACTAAAGGTTGTCATTTCATGGACCAAAAATATTCCAATGGGTTCATGCTCCTGGACTTAAGGGTTTTGTAGGAAGGACTACAAGCAGGAAAAAGAACCATGGGTAAAAGACCAAGCAAAAATATGTTTGCAGTACAAATCCTCAAGTTGGACCACAATGAAAATGAGGTTGATTCACTCAAAATTTTCAAATGACATAACTGGGTTTTTGCATAAAGATGGATAATATACTCCTATTGACCTCCCCTAATTTTGGTGGAAGTTTTAATGAAATATTTATATAGGTTGTAGTGCAAAATTGCCCACTGGACTAGATTTGAAAACTTGGTGTAGAGCTCAAAATCTCCAATGAACAGAAGATATTTTTGCATAAAAGTGATTTAGGGACATCATATGTCATCCCCAAATTTTGGTGAAAATATTAGATGCATTTATGAAATGGTTGTAGGGCAAAAGAGGCTCCAAAATTTATAAAAAATCACTTTAAAAATATAAAGCTCAGGAAAAGTAATTATGCAAATAAAACCACTGATCAAGAATTGTTTTATTGAGTGAGCATACAAGTCCAATAATATTTTTGGAAAGTTTCCACTTGGGGTAAAAACTCCTCAATATTAAAGCAAAGGGGTTCTGAATTCAAAAGAAAATCCAGAAAGCAAAAATTTTAAACTACTGGCAAAATTTCAATAATTCAAAACATGGTTAAATTTTTGGGGTGTTACAACACTACACCCCTTAAGGAAAATCTCGTCCTCGAGATTTGATAAGGGTTGTTTTTTTGAATTTTTTTTACTCCTGCTATCACAAAAACAACCATCCTACTCCTGTAATTAAAACGTAGTACAGTGAGAGGGCAATAAGTGGTGCAAAACTACAGTCTGGCATACTCGTGTTGCGTGGAAAAAATTACGGTCAGTTTCTACTATTGGTTACAGTAAATTTAGAATAAACTTCTAAATTACTGTAAAAAATACACTGGTCGTACCCGAGAGCACAGTGCTCTCCGTGGTTGACAGCTGGACCCAGGGCCCACTGTCGGTATCTTCCTCTTCCTCTGGCTCTCTCTTCTTCCTCTCTCCCGCGCACTTTCCCGCGCTATCTCCACCGGCGACGCCTAGCCCATAGGGCATCTAGGCCGTACTGCGGTAGTGCGCGGCATGCTAGCTGCCGGCGCAGCGTGCACTCACCTCGCGGGCCAGTGCACTGTCGGCACTGCTCGTGGATTCGCCTCCGAACACCGGCGATCGAGCGACGAGCGGCGCTGGTGGACTTCGCCCATCGTACACCGATCTCGAGCTATAAAACGACCGCGGTGCTCCTTCTTCTTCCTCCACCTGACCTCGCTTCTCCTCCTCCTCCCTCCTCCTTCATTTCTGTCTACAGGAGCTCGAGACAAGGCTCTAATGGCAGAGGTGATGCCAGACTGGTACGTGATCCTGATGTGCGGAGGGTTGGAGGCATTGCTGGGGTTCTCCGTGCTCCTGTGCGTGATGATCCTCGATGATCATCGTGATGCGGCCGCTCGAGTGTTAGTTCTCCGCGGTGGCGGTGATCACGATGATTAGGTGCGGTGTTAGGTGCTAACTGCTGTCAGGGTGCCAGAGGTAACTCGTACCCGAGTAATTACTCACAAATCTCTCTCTCTGAGACTGTGGGGTGTTAGGGAGGCGATTCATTTGGTGCAAAAATATGCGCGTGGATTTTCACTAGGTCGCGTGGTTGGGGTCGTGAGTCTGCTGTTATGGTGCTGCGTGAAATAAAAAATCTATGTCGTGAAGAAATGTATGCTGCAACAACTCTGAGAAAAAAAAATCTCACTTCAGGATTTATTGAGAGCGAAAACGATTAATAAAATATTATCGTAGTAAAAATCACTCACATAGATTGAAACTAACGATTTAATTCATCGCACAAATTTAGGATACCACACACAAGTTGCACACATAAATAAATACAGAGACAATAAACACAGAAATGACATCTACAACGACAATGGTAATTGGACAGGGTCCTGAGAAAAAGTCTCTGGAACCGGGACACACTCTTCTTCTATCAGGGGAAGTGGATTGACCAGTCGATGAATGTGCCTTTCCTGGTTGGGCCTCAGTGGTCTGCCGATGGTGATCTGAGGATTCAAATCGCAAGGCTATGAAGATAACCCATTACTCGTTGGGTCAAACGCTCTTGAGCGATGACATACTGGGCAAGACTGGCCAGTACTGGGTCTCTCTCGATTCGTCCACCGGGAAAAGATGCTACTTCTCCGGGTGCTGCACGACTCGGAAAATAATAATATCCCCGTTCGCTGGCATAGGGGACCGCGAATCGAAGACGAGTAAGCGCCTCATATGCAGCAGCTTCTATGGCCATATGCGGAGTCAACATAGATTTCCCCATGAAGGAACCTTCCGTGGGGTCTTGGTTTGGGTTTGCGGGACGGACGTGCACCACTGCCCAATATTTCGAGGTGGATGGGGCGATCCTCGATTTGAGCAACTCATACTGGGGTGGATGGATAGCACTCATGGTACTGCAAGTAAAGTCCCACAAAATTTTAACAAAGCTGCCTAGAGTTGCGTCTGGAGTTCTCAGATAAATGCTAGGGCTCGGCATGGCAATGGAAATGGTTGTGCGAGTGGTGCTCAAGGTGGGTACCTGGTAAGATCACGGGGTGGCCTTTTATATAGCATTGGGGCTGGGTTATTTACCGCGGTGTAGGGTAACTAGTCTATTGAGTCTGCTCCATGGGGGTCAGGGTCGATTGTACAGCTACACATATCTCGTAAAAGTGACGTATTACTGTGGGAGTCGTCGGTGTGGTTTTGGTAGCTGTGCCCGAAAAAAATGCAACCGCATGATAACATAATTATGCAAGGCTACTATTAAAATAGGGCACACAAGCAGGCTGCGATTATTCAAGGGGACGCAAGATTACATAATTACAGGGCGTGGGCATGCTGAGACTCGCTACTACTCGAGTGACTTAGTCTACCTCGTTTTTATCTAAATGAGCCTGCCTTGTGAACGTCGAGGCTTCTCCACAGGTTTCGCCGTCGGGATTAGCTGGAGGGGGTTGAGGGGCTGCCGGGTCAGGGTAGCAGTGATGACCATCCCGGGGATTGTTGGCCACAATCCCGCTGGAGCGTGTTCCCAAAAGGCGACGAAGCACTTCTGGGGACACCAAAGTATTTTGGTCGATGGCCGGGGCAGTCCTCAAGGACTCGATCAGGTGTCCGAACAGCACGACTGGGTTGTCGGTGTCGGGCTCATCTTCTCCTCTTGCCGGGCCTCGGCGGACCAGTTCTCCACGAGCTGCGATCAGATCAAGGGTGATTTGATCGAACAGTTCCTCTAGTGCACCTACATAGCGCACCAGATGCAACAATGCAGGATCCGTCTCGTGATCGCCGTTGGCAACCTGGAGTGGCCTACCATACCCGTCACGGCTGGGGTAGTAGTAGAACGAGCGACAGTTAACTCTGGGCGACAAGTGTCGGAGTTGAACTATAGCCTCTCGAGCAGCTAGTTGGATGGCTTGTGGCTCAAAGGAAGTTGTCCTTCCGGTGAACCTGTAGGGGCGTTCTGGCGATAGACCCCTACCATAGATGTGCACAGTGGCCCAGAATTGACGGCTCTCACCGCTCATGGGTCCTTGGTACACAACGTATTCTGGAGGCTCCTCTAATGCAAAGGCACGGCGGGTGAGGTTTGCTAGCACGGTCACAAATCCTCCAAGGTTGTTTGCCGTGGTTTCATTGTGCACGATGGGGCCAGGCATTATGGCTTGGTTTGGGGAAAGAGGCTGTGTTGTGCTGTGTTGAGGTTAGCGTGCCCTTTTTATAGAAAAAGAGGGTGGAGTCTTCCTTCGCACGCTTGCGAATGAGACAATTTAGGTGTCGGTCGCTGGCGTGTGATCGACAGGCTAGGCTGATAGGTTGGGCACCGTCTGCCAAAAGGTGTCAGGTCACTGTGGGGCTATCTTATGCGAGAAACTTGGCTGGGGTTAGGTTATGGTCTGGTGGTTTGGTTAACCTAGGTTTATTGACCTGGCTAAGATAGGATTAGCCAATGGTCAGCCTGGCTCTTATACCAAGTTTCTCGGGACCGGATTTCGGGATATTAATTTCCCAGAAAATGGCCCTTATGCTTACCAGCCCCAGGATTACTGTTAGCTGGCGAGCCACAAACTTGATACAATAACTCCAAGCAAAATACACAATATGAAGTAAAAGACCATTCTAGCCTGTGAGTACAACACAAGGTTTCTAGTGGTTGATGGTGGAAACGTTTTTGTGGATCATCAATGTCTATGGGACTCCATTTCCCACAGGAACAGCTGACCAGGTTAACTCCTATCTTCGCGAGGCTGCTATCACCATTGCTTAGGTTCCGGGGCTGTCATCTCGTCGCTCCTCTCCGCGCAAGAAATCTGGCCAAGACAATAGCCAGGGACAAGCCAGTGAGTACTTGGAATGTACTCGCATACATTATGAACACGGGTATAATATGACAAATGATAATCATGCTGTGAAATATTCTACGATCGCAACGTCAGTCATAGAAATAAAATCCATGATGCATGCAAGCAAGTTAATCACATAGCACATGAGTAATGCAATTAGAGAGTAGAAATAGAATGCCTCAGTCGGGCGTCTGAGCGACACCACAGAAAGGGCTCATAAGTGAAATGAGTAACAAACGTGCCGCAGTCGGGCGTCTGTGCGATGCCACATAAAGGGCTTATAAAGTAAATGAGGGAGTCCTGGACTAGGGGGTGTCCGGATAGCCGGACTATCATTCTCGGCCGGACTCGAAGACCATGAAGATACAAGATTGAAGTCTTCGTCCCGTGTCCGGATGGGACTTTCCTTGGCGTGGAAGGCAAGCTTGGCAATACGGATATGTAGATCTCCTACCATTGTAACCGACTCTGTGTAACCCTAGCCCTCTCCGGTGTCTATATAAATCGGAGGGTTTTAGTCCGTAGGACGAACAACCATTACAACAATCATACCATAGGCTAGCTTCTAGGGTTTAGCCTCCTTGATCTCGTGGTAGATCCACTCTTGTACTACCCATATCATCAATATCAATCAAGCAGGAGTAGGGTTTTACCTCCATAGAGAGGGCCCGAACCTAGGTAAAAACATCGTGTCCCTTGTCTCCTGTTACCATCCGCCTAGACGCACAGTTCGGGACCCCCTACCCGAGATCCGCCGGTTTTGACACCGACATTGGTGCTTTCATTGGGAGTTTCTCTGTGTCGTCGCGATCAGGAAGGATGCCTCTTCCCGTCTTTAAAGTAGGTACCATCATAGAAGGTGCTTTGGCCGCCGGCCGAACTATCCGGTTAGGTGGTTTTCTCATGACCGCCTGTTCGGCCACCGCTTCGACGATGACCTCTCGGGTCATCGAAAGCAATCTTCACGTCAACTCGGAATTCACCGAGCAGCTGGATCCAATGGAGCTCTCTTCCGTAACCGAGCTCTTGGATCGCATCGCCGCCCTGGGAGTCGCTACAGACTACAATCAGATTGGGCTTAAAACCTATTTGAGAGAGATTAACTCTCCCCAAGTTACCCATCACGTTGCGGTGGTAGAGGAACAAAGCGGCGGCTCCTCTTCTGTATTAAAAACCAGTTATGTCCGGACTCCCGAACCCTCCATGCCGGATTTCCGCGGAGGGATGGATGTCGATCAATCACTGAACCTAAAGTCAGGCATCGGACCAGACTCGTTGGACAACGTCCAGCAATCCAAGCTTCCAAATTCGTAAACTTTTCTGCCTTTGAGCCCCGAGATGGGTAGGGTTCCGGACTAAATTCCACCCACCCACCCAAACATATGCGATCTATCTCAAATCCGGCAAGAGCCCGCTGAAACAGTACATCATTACTAGGCCAGATTCCTCCTGGTTATGGACAGGATAAAAGACTGCCGTGAGGAAAACGCAATTTCAATTTTCTGCAATAATTGCACAGACAAGGGAATCTTGAACGTCGTAAGTCGTTGTGAAATTACACGCTTCGCCGACCTGGTGTCCATAGTGCAAAAGTACTGTGCGATGGAGAGTTTCCGGAAAATCGAAACTAAGTTTTGGGACAATCCGGCTCCGAATACAACCCTAGTCCGAAACAAAAGGGTGCATCATGCTCAGGCACTAGGTACAAAAAACAAAAAGCAAAAACCGCATAAAGGGCACGGAACCGTACTGGAAGGATGGCTCAGCGGACCCTGTAAAATTCACAGTACAAAGGGCGCCACTCCCACACATAGCCTTCGAGCATGTTGGATACTGCGGCAGGTGGCCAAAAGTGGCGAAGAGCTTATAGCCCTGGAGAACCACTCCAACAGCGCCAGCATGGTGTCAACAATCTTTGAGACTTTCGCATCAAATAATATGCGGAAACGAACAATCCGCAGCCTCGCCGAAGTCTACCAAGTAGCAATAACAAATCCATGGAGTGACACGGCCATCACCTTCAACGACAGCGACGAACCTAAATTCCGAACAGCCCGAGCACCAGCCGCATTGGTCCTCAGTCCAATAGTGGGCGGCTTTCGTCTTACCAAGGTACTCATGGATGGCGGTAGCGGATTAAACATCATCTACGAGGAAACCTTTAGAGGAATAATCCCTAGCCGGGAAGCACGTTGCACAGGAAAAATCACACTTGATGTGGTGTTCGGCTCGCCGAACAATTACAGGTCCGAGGAGGTCACGTTCCAAGTGGCCCTGTTCAGCAGCGGATATCACGCTATATTAGGATGAGAGGCATTCACAATTGTTCAAGCCATACCCCATTACGGGTACATGAAGCTTAAGATGCCCGGGCCTAGCGGAATAATCACTCTTGTCAGTGATCCGGACACAGCACTCCACGCCGAAAACAAGACAGCTGCACTAGCCCTAGAGGCACTATCCGAAGCCTTAGCGGCAGAGGAGATCACGGCGCTACGCTCCACGGTGAACAGGGATGATGTGATACTCAATAAGTGGTCCAAGTCCACCTCTTTTAAACCAGCGGACGAAATAGTCAAATTCCAGGTCCATCCAACGGACCCAACAAAGACGGCCTCCATTGGGGCACATTTAAACCCTGATGTAGATGCCGCACTGCGAGAATTCCTTTGGGAGAATTGGGACATCTTCGCCTGGCACCCTTCAGATATGCAAGGAATCCCACGCAGATTGGCAGAACACAGCCTAAACATCCTAAAAGGATTCAAGCCAGTCAAACAGGCTCTTCGGCGATTTTCCGAACCCAAAAGACAGGCAATGGGAGAGGAGCTAGCCAAATTATTGGAAGCCGGATTCATCAGAGACATCAAACATCCGGACTGGCTAGCAAACCTGGTGATGGTACCAAAGAAGGACAAATCCTGGGGCCTATGTGTCGATTTTAAAGACCTAAACAAGGCTTGCCCCAAGGATCCTTTCCCCCTTCCCCGCATCGATCAGAAAATCGATGCTACTGCATGGCACGATTCATTGTGCTTCCTCGACACATACTCCGGCTACCATCAAATCAAGATGGCGGAGGCAGATCAAGCCGCAACGGCATTCATTGCTTCATATGGACCATTCTGCTTCAACACGATGCCCTTCGGACTCAAAAACGCTGGTGCAACATATCAGCGCATGATTCAGACATGTCTGGCTACCCAGATCGGCAAAACAGTAGAGGCATACGTAGACGATGTAGTCGTCAAGACCAAACACGTCAAAACTCTGGTAGACGATTTGAGGCTCACATTCGTAACCTCCGAGCATATGACATAAAGATGAACCCGGAAAAATGTGTTTTCGGCGTACCAGCCGGAAAGCTCCTGGGCTTCATTGTATCCAGTAGAGGAATTGAAGCAAACCCAGCCAAGATCCGAGCTCTATCACAACTGGAAATTCCAAAAGACCTCAAACAAATACAAAAATTGACTGGATGCATGGCAGATTTAAGCCGCTTCATCTCCCGTTTGGGAGAAAAGGCACTGCCCCTCTATCGCCTCCTCAGGCGCACCGAGCACTTCGAGTGGACGGATGCTGCCACTGTCGGACTCGAAGAAATAAAGGCCATATTGGCAACAAATCCAGTCCTGGCCGCGCCTAACCTGGGCGAACCAATGTTATTATATATCGCGGCAACACATCAAGTTTTAAGCGCGGTGCTCGTCGTCGAACGAGAAACAGAAGGGCATAAATTCCCTCTTCAAAAACCAGTGTACTACGTATCCACTGTCTTAACTCCCTGCAAGTCCCGGTAACCACATTATCATAAGATAGAATACGCGGTGTTCATGGCATCCCGGAAGCTGCGACACTATTTCCAAGAGTGTTCGATAACAGTGGCCTCCGAAGTACCCCTCAATGACATTATAAACAACCGCGACGCGACGGGCAGGATTGCGAAATGGGCCATCAAGCTCTTACCATTCGATATAACCTATAAACCACGGCGAGCTATAAAGTCGCAAGTTTTAGCGGACTTCATTGCTGAATGGACCGAAGCCGAACTCCCTAAAGAGTACGGCGCATACTCCAACTGGATTATGAATTTCGACGGCTCCAAATGTTGGCCGGCTTGGGGGCTAGCGTCGTATTGACGTCCCCAACCGGAGACACAGTCCAATACGTACTTCAGATAATGTACATGGACTCCAACAATGCAGCCGAATACGAGGCCCTCCTACATGGTCTCCGGATGGCAATCTCCATGGGTATTCAACGCCTAGAGGTGCGCGGGGATTCAAACCTTGCAATATCCCAAGTAAATGGAGACTTTGACGCCAAGGATCCGAAAATGGCAGCCTATCATAACGTTGTCCTGAAAATGTCAGCTCGGTTCGAAGGACTCGAATTCCACCACATAGCCCAGGATAATAACCAAGCAGCCGACGTGTTGGCACGCATCGGCGCAAAACGCGACGCTGTCCCTCCAAACATCTTCCTGGAGCTGCTCTTTAAGCCATCCGTACTATGGGAAGAGGAGTCCGGAAATACAAACCCGGAAGCAATCGCACCACCCAACACAGAACAATTTGACATAATCGGCGGCTCAGCTGATGAAATAACACCTTCAGCCCACGAAATAATGGCGGTAATTGCCCCGCGGATAGAACCATTCCTAGCCTACTTAATTAGGCAGGAACTTCCCGAAGACCAAAATGAGGCCCGCTGCATAGTTCGGCGATCTAAAGCCTACAAGGTCCATGAGGGAGAACTTTATAAGAAAAGCACAACCGGAGTCCTTCAAAGGTGCATCTCCGAAGAGGAAGGGCGAAACCTTCTGGCTGAAATTCACGCCGGACTAGGCGGACACCACGCTGCAGCCCGGGCCCTCGTAGGCAAGGCCTTCCGTACAGGATTTTATTGGCCGACGGCCCGGGCAGATGCTCAGGTCTTAGTCCAAAGATGCGTTGGTTGTCAGCTCTTTGCTAATCAGAGCCATATGCCACCCACCGCCCTCAAAACTATACCCATTACCTGGCCGTTCGCGGTCTGGGGGCTTGACATGGTTGGACCCCTTAAAGGGGGAACCCACAAGCAAAGATACCTATTGGTCATGGTGGATAAATTCACCAAATGGATAGAGGCCAAGCCAGTTAAAACGGCAGAGTCCGGACCAGTGATAGACTTCATATCCGGGGTAGTACACCGTTATGGTGTCCCCCATAGCATCATCACCGATAACGGCACGAACTTCACGGCCGATGTGTTGGTTGTCAGCTCTTTGCTAATCAGAGCCACATGCCACCCACCGCCCTCAAAACTATACCCATCACCTGGCCGTTCGCGGTCTGGGGGCTTGACATGGTTGGACCCCTTAAAGGGGGAACCTACAAGCAAAAGTACCTATTGGTCATGGTGGACAAATTCACCAAATGGATAGAGGCCAAGCCAGTTAAAACGGCCGAATCCGGACCAGTGATAGACTTCATATCCGGGGTAGTACATCGTTATGGCGTCCCCCACAGCATCATCACTGATAATGGCACGAACTTCACGGCCGACGAGGTTAAACTCTGGTGCAAAAATATGGGCATTAAGCTCGACTACGCTTCAGTCTATCATCCTCAAACCAACGGTCAAGTTGAGCGAGCAAATGGTCTAATAATGAGCGGCATCAAGCCCAGACTAGTGCGGTCCCTTACGGAATCTAACATGCACTGGGTAGAGGAGCTCGACTCTGTACTCTGGGGGTTGCGGACCACGCCAAACCGTACTACCGGATTCACACCATTTTTTATGGTATACGGCGCAGAGGCAGTTTTGCCCTGCGACATAATTCATGACTCACCTCGAGTGCGCATGTACGAAGAAAGAGAAGCCGAGTTGGATCGGTAGGACAGCTTGGACGCATTAGAGGAGGAGCGCGACGTGGCAAAGGCTCGTTCCGCATTCTATCAGCAGCAGGCTCGAAGATATCAAAGCAGAGAAGTACGGGGCAAAACTTACAATGTTGGCGAACTAGTTCTACGCCTGCCGGACAAGAAAAAGGACAAACTCAAGCCCAAATGGGAAGGTCCCTTCATCATCGACCAAGTCCTAACCGGCGGAGCATACCGTCTGCGAAACGCATCGGACAACTGACTCGAGCCGAACCCATGGAACGCAGCCCACCTCCGAAGATTCTACGCCTAGCGCAGGACTCAGAGTTCGTCTCCTTCCCCCGTCCACATTTTATACTTCAGTTGCCTTTTGTCTCTCTTTTATCCCACTTTTTTCATAAAGCCCTGGAGGGCCGATTTGCGCATTGTTCGCACACACTTGATGTGCTACTCGCACTCATTATACATGGGGGCTTCTTTAATAGAAGCTTACTTATACGGGCTTCATGCCCAACACATGTGTCAAACTTCCGCATGTACCTTTTATTCACCATTATATGCATCGATATGACTTAAGTTTTGGCCAAGCTGGGTTGCCTGGCTCCTGTGCTTACCCCTACGTTCCCGATTGTTCGGCTAGGAGGTAAAGGGAGCACCTCTACGATTATTACTGCCGGGTCAGCCGGATATGTACCTCAGACTGGGTGAAGCCGAAAGCTAGCGTTCTTAAGGGAATACTCGGTCGGTGACTTGAAAGATGATTTTTTACCTACTTATTTATCTGCCCCCAGATGTTTTCCTGCTCTTTTCGCAGTCTGGACATGCACTTTAGGGCATGCCACCCAGGGAAAGGAACCCTTAACGGAACTATTCTCCCTGGAAGATGTTTCTTACTAACCATGTAATATAACATAACTAGTTGGGCACTTGTCTGATAAAGCACTAATGACCCGTACACCTGGTCTCCATGCATGCCCTGGTTTTTTCATAACCGAGAAGGTATTCGGACACACTCCAGACTCTAGGGTCCCGAGGTCGAAGAGAAAAGGTCGGCAAAGACAAACAATCTACAATCCGGCTAGAAGGCATTCTACATGTCATTTTAAATACATCGTCAAATTGACTGACTGTACTTCTCCTCAATCCGGTCTAACAGGTTGTCTAATTTACAGTCCCGTTGGGAATACTTAGCGGCCAATTCTACTTGGTCGTACACTAAGCTCACAGGGATCTCCTTCCCATCAGGCCCCACAGGTCCGACCTCGGCCATGTGGTTTGGATCCACCTTCTTGTACCGCGTCTTAACCATGGCCCAGGACTCCCTGGCACCTTGACGGCAGGCTGATACCATCCATAAACGGAAGCGCTGCCATACTCCCTGAAGCTTCTCCGCAAGCTCTCCAAGGCCCTCGGGTAGGGAGACGGACGGCCATAAGGCCTGGACAACGCCACTCATCGCCAGCCGAACACGTTCGAGCAGTTGCACCAGCTCGGGAAGTTGGTCACCCGTTGAACCGGGCATTTCCTCCACAGGGTGACCTGTGAGCACACCTACAGACATAATTCTGTCAATTGACTTCCTCGCCGAATTCTTCTTTTCAAAAGAGTTTGCTCAAGCACTTACTATAGATGCCGCGACGAAGCCGCTGATTCTCCTTCACGGAGCCAGACAGCTCGGCCCGAACACCCTTTAGCTCTTCTCCAAGCTTGGTGTGGGCATCCTAGAGATTGTTCCTCTCCTGCTGCACCTTCATAAGCACCCTCTCGCCGGCCTTGAGCTGGCGCAGTAGCTGTTGCTTGTCCAAATCAAGTCCGGGAACATCTGCAATATCATTGTCAGACTTATACGCATGCCACACACCGCTTATCCTTTTGAAATAATGTGTTACCAGGGGGGTCTCTGTGTCTCCTCCTGCGGCAGCTAGTCTGGCCTCAAGTTGGGCGTTGCACTCTTGTAGCTCCAGGGACAATTGTGTATTCTTCTCTGTAAGATCCTGCACATTAAATGATCCTTAAATCAGTTATTTTAACTACTTTAAGTCTCGAGGGCTACTGGCATATACAACTATTATAATCCCTTACCCGTATGTCTTTTACATACTGCTCCGTGGCTCTAGTTAAACCATCTTGAGTAGCACGGAGGTGCGCGTCTCCCATGTTAAAGGCATTCAACGCCTCAGGGGAGAAACACGCGTCACCAAGAACTGTTCGGCGACACCTATGGTTCATGGTGCTCTCCACCTCAGACCTGGTGACGGACAGCCTGTCGGCATCCTCCGTTGGAGGAGTATCCGGCTCGTGCCTTGCGCTCGCCTCCCCCTCCGGACCAGGTGTTGGAGCCTGGCTGGCGGAGGCTTTGTTGGCAACCTCTCCGGGCACAGTCCGGTGAGTGCTCTTTCTCCTGGAAAAGTCATGAGCATTAATACACCTCCTGGGAATCCTTTTCCTGAATAACGGTCGCGAGCTATACCATTGCAGTGACGTTTCAAGTCGCACCGCACCCCTCTTCCGCCTGCGGGGCCGGACTGACCCTTGTAGGTCAACCGCTGTGGGTTCGGCTTCCCGCCTTGAAGGCACCTCCTGCGAGACACCATTGTATACGGCGGTCAGAAATACGCAAGGATGAAGTAATGGTGTTAGTACTCCGGTCAATATTACCTGGGAAGCCGGAGATAGGCTGGGGTAGTCAGCCGTAATGGCGACTAAAGCATTGTCCATGCTGAGTTGGTGGAACACCCCGTCAATTAGCTCCACCTTTATGTCCGGATCCTCTTCGGAGGCCGGGTCAAGGGATCTTCCCGGGTCCTCGGGTTGTGGAGCCGGACTATGTATGCCCTCCACGTCCCGACGCAGTTCCTGCGTCAAAATCATAAAGTAAGGTACTTAACTTTGAAAGCATCGGTCGGATAAATAAACGTCCTCTTACCTAGCTCCGAGGGTTATTCATGGAGAACTCGTTCAATGGGCTCGTCTGGAGGAAGTCCTCCTTCTCCACCTTGTACAGGCCGGACAGAATCTTCACCAGATCTGCGGCCGATCCCGGCCTCTTGCGGCCATGACGGGTGGCATCATTCTCCCCGTTGAAATCCCACATGGGGTGGCCCCAATATTGGAGCGGCTGCACCCCTTGCATAATGCACGTGGCCATGACTCCAGTCATGGTCAATCTGGAATGGGCCAGCAACCTTATCCATCCCATCAAATAATGGACGCTCCTGTCTTCCTCCTGTTGAGGGCTCCGCGGGCGCCAACTTAGGCATTTCTTCAGAGGAGCCTTGCTGAACTCCAGGAGGCCGATCCGAACTGGGTCCGGCAGTGGAGCATCTTCTACATAAAACCATACCGAAGGCCAGTCTTTCGACGCCTTCTTTGGGGTTCCGGATAGATATCCGGTCCCGGCGATGCGCCATATTTCGGCTCCGCCCACTTCATATATTGACCCCTTGTGAGAGCGGGGTACGAGGCAAAATAGTCTCTTCCACAGCGCGAAATGGGGCTCGATGCCCAAGAACAGCTCGCAAAGAGCTACGAAACCCGCGATGTGCAGAATAGAGGCGGGCGTGAGGTGATGAAGCTGGAGTCCGTAGAACTCCAGAAGCCCCCGGAGGAACGGATGTACGGGAAATCTGAGCCCCCTTATCAGATAAGGGACGAAGCACACCCGCTCCCCTTTGGAGGGACTAGGGGTGGCCTCCGCTTGCTTTCCACCTTTGTAGGTGGTCAGCCCGGCTCAAACCGGGACCATGAAGGCCGGAGGAAGGTATCCCTCCGCTTGGAGCGTCACCAGCTCATTGTGCGGAACTGAACATCTCCTCCAATCTTCTGGTTGAGGGCTGGGAGCACAAGAGGAGGAGCCACGTAGACGGTCCATGATGGAATGGATTTTTGGTCAGAAGCGCTCCGATGAGTACTCGCGGAAGGAAGATGGTGTGATTTGGATCTGGATTCTTGCCTCTCTTATAGGCAGATTATTTGCGCAGCTAGGGGGTAAAATGTGAAAATACCCTGGCCTTTTGCATTCGTGCGACACGTGGAAGGGGGCCATTATTGGGCATGGAAGCCAAGGAGCACAACAGTTGTAAGGAAGCCGGACACTATTCGGCAAGCACATGGAATTTGGAGGGGAACCGGCCTTGCAACGCGGAGACGATATACGCGCCGGACTCGTCGTCATTGAAGCCTAGTTCGGGGGCTACTGAGGGAGTCCTGGACTAGGGGGTGTCCGGATAGCCGGACTATCATCGTCGGCCGGACTCCAAGACCATGAAGATACAAGATTGAAGACTTCGTCTCGTGTCCGGATGGGACTTTCCTTGGCGTGGAGGGCAAGCTTGGCAATACGGATATGTAGATCTCCTGCCATTGTAACCGACTCTGTGTAACCCTAGCCCTCTCCGGTGTTTATATAAACCGGAGGGTTTTAGACCGTAGGACGAACAACCATTACAACAATCATACCATAGGCTAGCTTCTAGGGTTTAGCCTCCTTGATCTCGTGGTAGATCCACTCTTGTACTACCCATATCATCAATATCAATCAAGCAGGAGTAGGGTTTTACCTCCATCGAGAGGGCCCGAACCTGGGTAAAAACATCGTGTCCCTTGTCTCCTGTTACCATCCGCCTAGACGCACAGTTCGGGACCCCCTACCCAAGATCCGCCGGTTTTGACACCGACAGTAAATACGTACCAAGCATGCCATAGTCAGGTGTCTCAGCGACACCACATAAAGGGCCTATATGGTAATTAAATGGCAAGCATGCCACAGTCGGGCGTCTGTGCGACACTACATAAAGGGCTTATATGGTAAATAAATAACAAACATGCCACAGTCGGGCGTCTATGCGACACCACATAAAGGGCATATAAAAGAATAATCATAGTGAATATCCAGGAGGTAGAACCGTCCCAGGGATACTCAATAAACCAAATAATGAAATTAGTTAGTCCACAATAATAATAATCATAATGTGTCACCGGTCATAATCAATGTTCTGACCTAGTAGTTTTTCCTCCGAAGACCGACCCTAAGACCGACACTTGACCCAACCCAGACTGTAGTCCTTAACCATGGACACGGCTATTCGAATAGATATAATCTCTGCAGAGGGTGTATGTCGTGGGAAAGCTGATCCACGGACACCTATGGGACCGGCGGACCGAGCCCCTTTCGATTCGGCGGGGGGCAGAGATCGCGCGAAGAGCAGATCGAGGCGAAGCACACGAGCAGTTTACCCAGCTTCCGAGCTCTCCGGAGAGATAATTCTCCTACTGCTGCACGTCTGATTGTATTGAGTTCTTGCTCGGGAGCGCTGAATGCTACAGTACACTCTAGCTGCTAACGAGACCGAGCGTGAGTGTTTTTCTGCCTTCGAACCACCTCTACGTTGCGCATGGGCCTCCTTTTATATGCTCAAGGGGTCACCGACAGGTGGCAACGTAGACAAGGGTAAAAATGGAAAAACTGTTGCGGTTGGTACAACTACCTGTACAGTGTATCATACCTAACTCTGACGGCAGGGGACAAAGGCATTAAATGCCCGTCTGCGTCGCCCAAGCAGTGCAAAAGGGACCGTCAGGGACGCCACCGCTTGCCACGATGGCAATCTTGTCAGCGTCGCTTGCCACCTCGCACCGCTGGCTGCACAGCCTCTTGCCACGCGCACCTGGAAAGGTCCCAGGGCGACTCGTTGGTGGATGTGCTGGAGCGCGGGTACAGAGTGGTAGCTTGCCGCGGGAAGCGCCTTGCCGCGGTTGTTGTCTTGTAGCGTCCAGAAGCTTGTCGCTCATTGGGCCTCGCCGGGACGCGTGGCGCATCGCGGCAAGTCCTTTAAGATGCCTTGGTTGGCCTTCCCAGCAAGCTCCTCTTCCCGGGGTCTTGTCTTCTTGGCTTGAATACTTTGTTCTTGAATGGCTCCAAAGGAACCAAGGAGGACCTTGGCGGTCACCCGGCAAGCCTTGCCGCGGGGTGCTGCGACTGCTCGTGCACAAGTTCGGGATACTAGGGTACCCCTACTCTAGTACACCGACAGTGTACTCTTTACCCACGTGTAACGGATTCCGTTAGCCCATCTGGACTAATTCCGCCTACGGTCTTTTAATTGAAAACACACCTAACCGCACACACCAGCCTGACTTATCGGTGCCTGGAATCAACCATGACACATGTTTAAGTAAAACTCTAAGTGGGGAGGCTACAACCTCGATTAGCATGGGATCACAAAATTTATACCGCACGCAAACTGGGGGAGCTACCCCCTTCGGCTACAACCGAAACACCCATGCCCCCGGACCAGGTGGCATGCCTACCGGATGCAGCCGGTATCTTCCACCATGGCCTCTCTGTACGGTGTGTGCTAGAAAGGGTTTGACAACTAACTGAACCGTACCCTACCTACGGCAGGGACAAGTGGTAGCACGAAACAAGTATGGGGGTTACTGGAACAAGATTCGATCTACGGTCGACTCAAGAGATTTAGGTGTTACCTGCACAATTAGCATAACAAATATGCCTCAACCAACAGACAGAATCACCACTCAACATACCTCATCATGCCGTACCGGACACAGCCGTCTCGACGGAGGACTAGGGACAAGCCCGTGTCTACCCAAGACAGAGGCTTTCCCGGGTTCCTTCCGGTATGCATGAAAGGCATATGATGGTGACTACTATCCCAAACATATCAAACTCCAATAGCATGAAATCATCAATATGCACTCATGAGCTTGAACATATCATCACATAAAATAACGGATACTCCGCGTCGAGGTGGTAGTGTAACCGTGTCAGGCAACCCACACAAAATTATGCCAGGGTTCAGAATGCTTGCCTTCAAGTTGTGGGGAGGCAGGGTGCATTCCAAAACTTTTGAAAGTTTTCTCCTCTCTCCAAAAATCCTATTTAAATTTTTTGAATTAATACATAGTTTCAAAAACCGTACAAAAAAGTTGCCTGAATTTTTTTCAAATAAATCTGAAAATAAACTAGACAATATTTGAGAGAGGTAGGAAAAAGAATCATCTCATTTGGAGTTATATTTAAAAAGTTGTAGCCAGTCAAAGTTTTGGTCAAATCCTGTTTTTAAAATAAAACAGAAAAAAGGAAAAACATTGAAGGCGTATTCTGGAAGTACATCTCCACTTACTCCAGCGGGGACGGTGCGTGGGTCACTGACAGTGGGTCCAGGGGGCCCACTGGTCAGGTTTGACCAGTCGCCCCTCCCTCCTCTTCCTCTGTCCGAGCGGGGGCGGAACTTCGGTGATCACTGCCGGTGTTTGGCGGCTCCTCGTGGGGCTCCGAGGGCGAGGATGGAACCGCAAGTCCAGGGCGGTCCTCCCGGTGGTGCCTAGGCAGGTGGGGACGGAGGGGGTCACCGGGGGCGAGCTCCGCGGCGGAGGTAGCTTCGGGATGAAATGGAGGTTTGAGCTATGGTGGCCTCCGATCGTGTTTGAGCGGCTGGGCGGCTCCGCAAGGTCAAGGGGAGAAGGTTGGCGGTGCTGGATGGACGGGGAAAGGCCTGGCTACGACGAAATGAACTGGAGGGCGGCGGCGGCCGAATCGGTCGGAGGAGAGGAAGAAGGGCTCCCGTCGTTGCTTGCTGGTCGTGGGGCGCGCTAGAGGGGTGGTACGAGGCTGCCTGAGGGGGCTCGAGTGAGGCCTGGGGCTATATATAGCCGGGAAAGGTCGGTTCTGCCTTCGCCGGGGATAAGATCGCCGGCCGACCGCTTCTGTTGTGGCAGAGCGACGTGGCGATGGCCGGAGCAGGGTCGGTGCTAGCGCACGGCTCGGAGATAAGGGCGGCCTGCTCATGAGGCCGGATGGCGAGGAGTTGTGGCTCAGGCGGCGCCGTCCGTGGCAGAGGTGCACTGCGGACGCCGGCGTGCCACCAAGGAGCTCTAACGGCGGCGCTGTAGGGCACCAGGGCAGCTTGGCGCGCTCTGGCGAGTGGTCGAGGGCGAGGCACGGCTCTGCAGGAGAGCAAGGGCCAGGGCGCGGGGTGGCGAACGCGGCGGCTCGGTTGCGCGCGCGCGTGCAAAACGTGCGATCTGGGTGCGCCTAGACCACGCACGCGACATGCTCGACAGAATGCCAGGGTGGTGTAGAGTGCTCGAGTGAGGCTGGCAATTAACATGACTAGGCTAGGGTTTGCAAGGAAGTTAATGGACAAGGGGGTTAGGCCAGGAGACCAAGCTTGCAATGCTAACTAAAAACCATGCCAAAACTGGCCATGCACACAAGGTGTTTGACAAAATGCTAAAGGCATCTAGGCAGTTCTTGGAGTGGCCAAAATCTCCAGATCAGTGTCTCCTTAGGTGTAGGTGGTGGTGGTCAGGTTAGTTTGTCAAACAAAGAAACTTGTTAGTGCAAATATTTGAGAAAACCAATTTTGGGCAGAAACTAAAGGCTGTCATTTCATGGACCAAAAATATTCTAATGGGTTCATGCTCCCGGACTTAAGGGTTTTGTAGGAAGGAATACAAGCAGGAAAAAGAACCATGTGTAAAAGAGCAAGCAAAAATTTGTTTGCAGTACAAATCCTCAAGTTGGACCACAATGAAAATGAGGTTGATTCACTCAAAATTTTCAAATGACATAACTGGGTTTTTGCATAAAGATGGATAATATACTCCTACTGACCTCCCCTAATTTTGGTGGAAGTTTTAAAGAAATATTTATATAGGTTGTAGTGCAAAATTGCCCACTGGACCAGATTTGAAAACTTGGTGTAGAGCTCAAAATCTCCATGAACAGAAGATATTTTTGCATAAAAGTGATTTAGGTACATCATATGTCATCCCCAAATTTTGGTGCAAATATTAGATGCATTTATCAAATGGTTGTAGTGCAAAAGAGTCTCCAAAACTTATAAAAAATCACTTTAAAAGAATAAAGCTCAGGAAAAATAATTATGCAAACAGAACCACTGATCAATAATTGTTTTATTGAGTGAGCATACAAGTCCAATAATATTTTTGGAAAGTTTCGACTTGGGCTAAAAACTCCTCAATGTTAAAGCAAAGGGGTTCTGAATTCAAAAGAAAATCCAGAAAGCAAAAATTTTAAACTCCTGGCAAAATTTCAATAATTCAAAACATGGTTAAATTTTTGGGGTGTTACAGAAATACAGCCTACCCTAATGGAACAGATTAAGGAGGCTCAGCATGGACACCCCAGTATCGAGGGCATAAAAAGAAAAGTGAGTTTGGGCAAGGCCTCAGAATTCGTCATAGATGATAAGGGAATATTATGGTACGGGGACAGACTTTGCTTACCAAATATAGAAGACCTCAAACAGCAAATTCTAGCCGAAGGCCACACCGCTCCATATTCAATCCATCCTGGAGGGACCAAAATGTACAAGGACATTCAGGAAAAATTTTGGTGGCACGGTATGAAAAGGGATATAGCCACATTCATTGCATGTTGTGATTCATGTTAGCGCATTAAAGCCGAGCACCAAAAACCAGCAGGACTATTACAACCAAACAAGATACCTGAGTGGAAATGGGACAAAATTGGAATGGATTTTATTGTCGGACTACCTCGGTCACGATACGGAAATGATGCCATATGGGTAATCACAGATAGATTGACTAAGGTGGCACATTTCATCCCAGTAAAGACAACTCACACCACTCAGAAGCTTGCCAAGCTTTATCTCTCCTGTATAGTTTGTCTGCATGGAATTCCAAAGACGATAATATCCGACAGAGGCACTCAGTTCGTCTCTAGATTTTGGGATCAATTACAACAAGCTCTGGGAACTCAACTGGCATTCAGTACAGCATACCACCCCCAGACTGATGGGAAAACTGAATGCGTGAACTAAATTCTAGAGGACATGCTAAGAGCATGTGTTCTCACCTATGGAACCAGTTGGGAGGAAAGCTTGCCATATGCCGAGTTCGCCTACAACAACAGTGGCCAAGCTAGCCTACAAATGGCACCTTTTTAAGCCTTGTACGGGCGGAGATGTCGTACCCCATTAAATTGGTCAGAAACAGGAGACAATCGTATCTTCGGCCCAGACATGCTCAAGGAAGCTGAGGAGAAAGTTAGGCTAATCAGGGACCGACTCAAGACAGCTCAAAGCCGACAGAAGAGTTATTACGATCGAAAACATCGGGGAGTCAACTTTGAACCCGGTGAATATGTGTACCTACGAGTATCTCCTATGAGGGGCCTGCAATTGTTCAAAGTTAAAGGAAAGCTAGCACCAAGATTTATCGGACCCTTCTGCATAGTCGCACGAAGAGGTACAGTAGCCTACCAGCTAGACCTACCCAAAGAACTGTCAGACGTCCACGATGTGTTCCGCGTCTCACAGTTGAGTAAATGTGTAAGCAACCCAGAGAAGCATGTATCTCATGAGGACATTGACATGCAACCAGACCTCACCTACATGGAACATCCAATAAAAATATTGGAGGAGTCTGAAAGGAGGACCCGTCAGAAAACAATTAAGTTTTTCAAAGTTTAGTGGAGCAATCACACCGAGGATGAAGCAACGTGGGAAAGAGAGGATTTCCTTCGGACAGAATATCCACACCTCTTTGAGGATCAGCTGAAATCTCGGGGACGAGATTTTTGCGAAGGGGGTAGGTGCTATAACACCCCAAAATTTTGATTTGGATTTTTATTAAAATCTTTATTTGATTTAAAGGAGGTTGTTTGAATTTTTTTAGAGGGACTCTCCTTCTCAAAATCTTTTATGACAAATTTTTGAAAGGACCTTCTCAACCTTGATCTTTGGTTTTAAGGGTTTTTCACATCTGGGTTGGCTCAACACAAGCTTTGTTGGAGGGTTTTGCAATTATTTCTATTAAAAAGAAACTCTATGGATTTTGGTTTTTATTCTCTCCCCATTCCAAAAAAATTCTCTTGCCATGACCTAGGTTGAACATTTTCTTCCAAACCCACCTCCCTACTTTGGGTCTAGTCAAACATCAAACTCCAGCAAGTTTCAATCCATTTTGATTTTTATTCTATTTATTTTATCCTCAAAACAATTTCTGTCATTTATTTTGGACCAAGGTGACTTACAAAGGAACTACAAGTTTCATTTTGAGTTTTGGTTCCAAATAAACTCTCCTGGCTAGTCCTTAGTACCCTCAACCTAGATCCATCAAGATCCACTGGTCCACAGTTCAAATATTTCAAATTTCGCTTGCTGCAAGTTTGAACCAGATTTGCCAAATTTGGTGAAATTTATTCTTTTCCTTCTCCAAAAATTCTGAGATAAATCAGGCAGCCCCTAGATGCATTGAGAGGCCACCTCACCAAAGATCAACTCCAGAAAAATTTTCCACATGCCAAAATCATTTCATCGAACACCTGGCGTGCACTGTTACTGTCAAAATTCAGTAAAGTTCAGAAAGTTCAGTGTTGCAGCTCTGTTGTCAGTGTCATTTCTTCAGAGCCGCGACGTCAATCTCACCAGTGTGCATGTTGGCACCTTGCCCCTAATCCTTCTTCTTATCCGGAGCGCCGCACGGTTGTTTGGACGGGTGCAAGCATCGGTGGCGACATGTCTCGCCGACGCCGGTAACTTCTACGGTGGCAGAGCCACCCGTGGCGGCCAGCAGGGACCAGCACAACCTTTCGGCGCCGTCCAGCACTGCCCAAGCCACCAGAGGCCTCCGCGTGGCCATCCCCTCCCCTGTGCACGCTGTGGCACTGTCGCCGTGGCCTGAGGGTCGCAGAGCGCGCTCTCTGCCGCCGTCATGCCTGTGAGCCATTCCGTCAAGAACATGGAGTATCACCCAAGTTTTGCCAAACTTAGCCCCAGGATGGAACCACTGGACCAATTCGCAGTCGCCTAGCCACCTAAACCACCTGCCCAACCACTGCCTCGTCGTAATCGCTCGCCGGAGTTATCCAGTTCTCGGCAACCGCCTCGGGCCGGCTATAAATAGCGCCCCGAGCTCGCCTTCGACCAGGCATCACCCCTCCACCTCACCAGAGCCACGCCTAGCTACTGGGAAGACCTCGGGGAGGCCTTCTTCCCGACTCCGACCGCCCCGATCCGCTTCGGGCTCTGGCAAGATTTGCTCGAGTGCACATCCGCCTCCCAAACCGCGTCAGAAACCCTCTAGTGCACCCACTCTTCTGACCCTAGCCTCAATTTGGCGCTTGCAGCTTCCTCCGGAGAGAACCATACTCGCCCGAACCGCAGTCCACCGGAGCGAAGGCCGCCGTTGACGTGGTGCTCGCCGACGACCAACTCCACCACCCACAAATGTGGGAGGGCACCGTGAGTCCGTAGGTACCATCCACTCCCCCCACCTCACCGTGGATCGTCGCCGGCGACCACCACGAGCCTCGGGCGCCGGCGTACTCTGTTTCAGTTTTTAAACCTGACGGGTGGGACCACCCCGTCAGCTTTCTCTTTTTTTCCGAACCGTTTTCTAAAAACGCCTTCGGGCAAAGTACGTGTTTTCCTTGGGTTGGCGTATTTACAACCGAAACATTTTCTATTTTTCTAATCGAGCCCTTGGAAGTTTTCTGTTTCATTACAGATGAGTCCTTGGACTAAAACCTTAATAACTTCTAAAAAAAGATTATTTTGAATTGATTCTTTTTCTGTCATCTTTATTTTTCTGTCTAGTTTTTTATCGTATTTATTTTAAAAATATTTGGAACAAGTTTTATGCACACACGGTATTTACGTTAGTATGAGATTTCTTTATACCGTAGATACCAGAGGAGGTGACGGAACCGCGTACTCCGTCGAGCTAGACTCCGACAACTCCGAACCATGCAAGCATGTTTGAACCTTTGATATGATGAGTGTTTTGCATGTTTGCTTGAGTAGTTATTTCATGACATGTTTATATAAGCATCAGTAAGTGTTTTATTGCATGCAAAGCAACTACAAGTGAGCTCCAAAACTCGACGTGTTATTTGATGGGAGATAACATGATCATGTGGTGACATGAAAGGTTGTAAGATGGTATTGTTGAAGCATGCCAGTCTTATGCCAAACCGTTTGACTCCAGTGTTAACATGGATCAAGTCACGTTATCGTCCGTCCCCTTTTTGTGCGCTACCACATGTTTTCTGCAAAGAATATGGTTTAGTAGGTTGCAAACCTCTTTCCTCGTACACACCAAATAGAGGGGTCGTGATGAGGGTTCCATGGCCCTGGATTAAGGCCAGTCATCCGGTCAGGGGGCATGGGTGTTTCCGGTTGGGACCGAGAGGGGGGGCACCCCTTAGAGCGCGTGATATAAATTTGATCCCATGCTACTCGAGGTTGTGGCCTCCCCGTCTCAAAGTTTTTCTTGAATGTTGCCTAGGGTGATTCCTGGCATTGGGATGTGGAATGGGTGTGTATTGGTTAGATGAGTTCCTTTTGAAATACCATAAACGGAACTAGTCTTTTGTGACTACTGGAACCCGTTTGCTGTGGTTAAATAGTACAAACTCTGCAGAGTCAAAATCATTCGAGTAACCGTATCTATGTGGTCAAGTACTGTGATCAACTTATCTATCCCAGTCTCAGTGTCAGTTTCAGTGGCAATCTCCGGTGAACAAACATGAGTGGTAAACCCGGCTGAATGTTATTCCTGTGGATGGACTAACCTGTTTATTATTACTGAGTATTTTGTTGGAATGACTTAATTTCATGAACAACTTGAGTTCGGATGATGAAATATAAGACCTTTATGTGACGTCGTGCAGACATCTGACTGTGGAATTGTTGTTGTTTATTTTTGTTATAAGACCTTTGTGTGACGTCGCGCAGACGTCCGACTGTGGCATTCTTGTTGTTTATTTTTTTTTGTTATAAGCCCTTTATATGACGTCGCGCAGATGTCCGACTGTGGCATTCTTGTTGTTTATTTTTTTGTTATTAGCCCTTTATGTGATGTCGCTCAGACATCCGACTATGGCATCCATGTTATTTACTTTCATTATAAGCCCTTTCTGAGATGTCGCGTAGACATTCGAATGTGGCACGCACTGTCATTTACATTTCAATATAAGCCCTTTATGTGGTGTCGCTCAGACGCCCGACTGCGGCATGTTAATTTATTTTTACCTTTCGAGGCGTCGCTCTTTAGACACCAGATCAGTTTTCAGTTATTTTATTGGGATTTCGGGAGGACTACCGCCTGACTTCCTTTTTAATTAACCTGTCATGCAAATTTATTATTTGAGTGTGCATTACTAATCTGCTCATGTGCATCATGTTTGCATTTGTTATATCTTATGTCCAAAGTGTCTTGCGAGTACATTCAAAGTACTCACCTGGCTTGTTGATTTGGCCAGATATCAACGAAGGCGATCTTATGGATGAAGAGTACGATAGCGAGTCCGACGCCTAGAGGAGTCCCAGTCAGTCCCGTGCGATCCTGGAATTGGTCACTTCTATCATATACGCTTCGCTACCCAAATAAATTCATCGAGCCTCAGTCCAGCGCTTGATGAGCTGTAAGATTTAGGAGTCATGTCATCCACGTCACTGTGACATATCCACCACCACTTTTATTATGAGTCAGTAGTATGCCACCATACTCCGTGTGCCATACACGCCTTTATGTATAATATCGGCGTGCTTGTAATAAAATTGTTGAGCAGCCTCAGCTCAACCTTGTATAACATTTAGCACTACTGGATATCTGTATTAAGGATTTGTCTACTGGTAAGGAAGATTTTCCTATACTTGTCGGTGTACTAAAGCAGGGGTACCTTAGTATCCCGAACTTGTGCACGGGCAGTCGCAGCGCCCCGCGGCAGGGCTTGCCGGGTGACCGCCAAGATCCTCCGTAGTTACTATTGGAGCCATTCAAGAACAAAGTGTTTTAACTGAGAAGACAAGGCCCCGGCAAGAGGAGCTTGCCGGGAAGGTCAAGGCCCCGGCAAGAGGAGCTTGCCGGGAAAGCCAACCAAGGCATTTCAAGGAACTTGCCGCGACGCGCCGCGCGTCCCGGCAAGACCCGGCGAGCGACAAGCTTCCGGGCGCGACAAGACAACGACCGCAGCAAGGCCCTTGCCGCGGCGAAGCCACCACTCTGTGCCCACGCTCCAGCACATCCGTCGACGTGTCGCCACAGGACCGTTCCAGGCGCACGTGGCGAGAAGCTGTGCAGCCAAGCGGTGCGAGGTGGCGAGCAGAGATGACGAGATGGCCATTGTGGCAAGCGGTGGCGCCCCTAACGGTCACTTTTCTGCACTGTTTGGGCGACACAGACGGGCATTTAATGCCTTTGTCCCTTGCCGTCAGGGTTAGGTAGGATCCACTGTAGAAGCAGTTGTACCAACCACACCTTTTACATTTTTGCCCTTGTCTGTGTTGCCACCTGTCGGTGACCCCTTGAGCATATAAAAGGAGGCCCATGCGCAACGTAGAGGGGGTTCGACTCATTCGAAACCAGAGAACGCTCACGCTCTCAAGCAAGAGCTCAATACAACCACAAAGCACCAGTAGGAGTATTATCTCTCCGGAGAGCTCCGAAGCTGGGTAAAATCGCTCGTGTGCCTCGCTTCGATCCGCTCTTCGTGCGGCCTCCGCCCCCCCCCCAGACCGAAAAGGGGCCCTCTACCCCATAGGTGTTCGTTCCCCACGACAATACTGGTCCGATAAAAGGGTCGGTTTCTCAATAAATGTTTTATTGGAAAACCGGTTGTGACAAACTCCACGGGGCCCCTGTGTCGTCGTAGCAAGGAGGTAGATCCGGCTTGAACTTGCCCGGCCAGGCAACACTTTGTAGCTAGGTGGTGAAGGCGCGGCAGCCTGCGGTGGCCACCGGTGCCCTTTGCAGAGACGGAGCATGCTCCTGGGGATTCCCGCGCGCCGCCGCCACGGGCAGCGCGAGGTCTTGTCGTGCTGGCGCAGGGATGCGGTCTTGACGTGCTGGAGCGGGGAGCACGCGAATGCCTTCTTGAGGACGAGGGATTTCTTGGCAGCTCCTTTCTTGGTGCGTGGGCACTGGACACTGTGGGTCTCGTCCAGGGGCCGCGTGCCTTGGAGCCAGGGCTCCTTCTTGGGGAGGAGGTGGCGGAGTCACCTCCTGAGCTGCATCGCCCATGCAAGACAGAGGGTGAGGCAGCAAGAGGGACGACGCAGGAGAGCCTCCTGCGGCGCTGACGAGCTCGGTGATGCGAGCGAGCCACTCCTCGTGGAGGTCGTCAATGGGGCGGTAGTGCAGGAGCTCACATGCCAGGAGCAACGCGGCCTGCACGTCCGTGGGAGCGCGACATGCGTGGGACGACGAACCAGCTGGAGTCACCGACGGGGTGGCGGTGCGGCCTTCCCACCACAGCGAGGGATGCAACAATGACGCTTGCTGCTTGTTCCCTGTCGGGCCGGTGACGGCATTGGTGGTAGGTGAGGGAGAACGACGGGGAGGCCCACTGACGGGAGCCGTCTGGGCGACATGGGTGGCGAGAGCAGCCCGACACTCGACGTGAGCTCGGTGAGCGTCAGACATGGATGCAACGAACGATTGAAAGCAGAACAACGGAAGAAAGATTCCGGTGCACCCCTACCTGGTGCGCCAAATGTCAGATATCGGGTTCCGGCGAAACCCTTAAGGTTCGAACTCTGGAGTGCGCGCGAAGATCTTCCCCCTACCGATCCACATCCCAACGCCTCGCCGTGAATCTAAGCTACACGATGAACATAAGGGACACAAGGTTTATTCTAGTTCGGGTCACCGTTGTGGTGTAATACCCTACTCTAGTTTGTGGTGTGGTGCATTGCCTCAGGGGCTGATGATGAATAGTACAGAGGAAGAACAGCCTCGCGAGAGGTGTTCTTTGGCCGGTGCGGTGTTCTGCTTGGGAAGGATTCGATCGTCTCCGGATGATATCTCCCCTCTCTATGGTGGTGGCTATCTTTATATATAGAGGCCCTGGGCCTCTTCCCAAATATTGAGCTGGAAGGGAGCCAACAATGGCCATTTTGAAGGAGAACATCTAGTACAAGTTATCCTGACTAAAGTTGGTCTTCGGCTGCCAAAGGCACTGGCGATGACGTCGTCTTGGGATCCACGGTGACCTCCGTCCTGCTGCTCCGCTGGTCTTGGTCTCGTTGCACCGAAATGGTAACCCTTGCTTGATGCCTCGGTACTCCACGCCTGCGGTTGCCCCCTTTGCACCAAAGAGGAAACGAGGACACTGCGCCGGCTGGCGCCGGCCTGGCGCCCACCTGGTCTTGATCGTCATGGCTTGTGTCATGAGCACCTCGCGAGGTGCCCCTGCCTTGATCTCTCCGCCTCCTCACGAGCCTGCCTGACGAGGCCGTCCCTAAGGAAGCCATGCATCATCCGCCCCGCGAGGCTTGGCCCCTCGCCGGGTCATGAGCTTGGGTCGATGAAGACAGGCCGCACTGGGCCTCTGCTTGAGCCACGCCGCAGGCCGCAGGCAGGCAATTCTAGGGACCCCCGTTCCCAGAACACCGACAGAAGCCCCTGGCATATTAAGGCATATCACGATGTACTGATGCCATTTGACGAAGGGTGTTAGTAAGAAACAATAGCAGATAAGTGTCATATAAATCTACATGTTGTATTTGAGTAATACGTCGATGCATATGGGTACAGTAATGTGATAAAAAGAAATATGACTGCGGAACCTGCTGAGACCAGGCGGGAAGAAGCTATGTGCGGATCCAGAGTGTAATTGGATGGTCATCGATGGGAATGTCTAAGGATTCCCTTGCGCGTTCGAGCTGTTTCCATGTCACCAGTCCTGGCCTGCGGAAAAGTGAATCTGCAAAGAAAATGCGATAAATATTTGTGTGCTACAGAGCGGTTGAGCCACAGTATGTCGCCTTTCCTAGATTTTGCTCGAGTGTTTAATTGAGCTCCGGACGTGCCGGGCTATCCTGCCGCGAAGTAGTTTGGACTCCTTTGGCGGTGTCCTTGAGCTTGGCCGTCGACTCGAGGTTTGATTGAAAGTTGCCACTCATTGCTTCTCTTGTTAAAGCGGCGGTATACTCTTCGGCACTGAGGTGGAGTTCGGTCTTGCCATTAACCGTTATGACGCCACGCGAACCGGGCATCTTGAGCTTATGGTAGGCATAGTGTGGCACCGCGTTAAATCATGAAAATGCGGTTCGTCCAAGCAGTGCATGATAACACTGCGGAAAAGGACGATGTCGAAGACTAACTCTTCGGTACGGTACTTGTTTGGTGATCCAAAGACTACCTCCAGAGTGATGGAGCCTGTACAACTAGCCTCCACACCTGGTATAACCCCTAACCCCTTTAAAGGTGGTTTTAGTGGGTTTGATCATCGAATGATCAATACCCATCTTGCTCACTATGTCCTGATACAGCATGTTTAGACTGCTGCCTCCGTCCATAAGGACTCGTGTGAGGTGGAACCCGTCAATTATTGGGTCGAGGACAAGTGTGGCTGAATTACCCTGATTGGTATTGGCCGGACGATCCGTATGATCGAAAGTGATCGGCCATAGTTTATATTGTGGGGCGACTGGCTCCGTTAAGTTGTCATCCCTAAAACAGCATGTTTTTTCCCGTTTGGGGATGTGGATGACGTTTATCATATTCACCATTTTGATTTGCGGGGGAAATCACCTTTGCCCTCCTTTATTTGGTGATCGGGGCTCATCATCATCGTCATCGCATTGAGACCCTTTCTCCTTGTTTGCGGCACCTGACCTACCGGCTTGTTTGAAGACCCAACTTTCTCTGTTGGTATGATTGGCTGGTGTTCCTGGGGTGCCATGAATTTGGCATGGACGATCGAGTATGCGGTCCAGACTGGACGGGTCCGAATTGTTCTTTTGGAATGGCTTTTTCCGCTGACCGGACTTAGAGCCACTGAATCTAGCATTGACTGCCGTGTCTTCGATGTTATCCCCATTTTTGCGACGCTTGTGTTTGTTGCATCGGGGCTTGCCGTTGCTATCCCTGGCCTCTGATGTGCGAGGATTGCTTGCTGTGTTGTCGCTACGAGCCAGCCAGCTATCCTCGCCCACACAAAAGCGGGTCATGAGTATTGTGAGGGCTGCCATGGACTTCTGTTTATCTTGGCCGAGATGTCGGGCAAGCCACTCGTTACGGATATTATTCTTAAAGGCCACTAGGGCTTCGGCATCCGGACAATCGACAATATGGTTCTTTTTAATTAGTAACCAAGTCCAGAATTTCCTGGCTGACTCTCCGGGATGTTGGGTTATGTGACTTAAATCGTCAGCATCCGATGGTCGCACATACGTGCCCTGGAAGTTATCCAGGAATGCGTCTACCAGGTTCTCCCAACTTCCGATGGAGTTTGCCAGCAAGCTATTCAGGCAATGCCAAGCCGGTCCCTTAAGTTTTAGTGGGAGGTACTTGATGGCATGTAGATCATCCCCGCGGGCCATGTGCATGTGGAGAAAGAAATTGTCACATCCCTAGTTCTCGGTTGCCTAGTGCTAGCCTTTGGTGTTGCATCATGTTTATATTTGTTTGAAATTTGAATTGGGGATTGATTAAACCCTGGCATCAAATGAATTCAAATAGGCTCAAATTAAATTATTTTCAAAGAACCCAAAATGCCCTTTGAAAATGTTCATGATTACTGATAAAGGTGAAAACCTCTGCCAAAAGTGATAAACACATTTCTAGGTCATTCCTGGATTTTTTCAAAATCATAAAGTATTTGAATTTGGGAATTTAAATACTATAAATATTTTATTTGTCCAAATAATTCTGATAATGGTTGAGGGCTGCTGAAAAACATTTCAACAGTGCCCACAATTTATTTCAGGATTTTTAGAAAAGGTTTAGTATTTTTACTAAATCCGAAAACAAAGGTAGAAAATAGAAAACAGAGAATAAGAGAGAGAGAGAGAGAGAGAGAGAGAGAGAGAGAGAGAAGGATTACCTAGCCACCTACCTGTAGCCGGCCCAGCTCCTCTGCGGCCCAGTCCACTGGCCTTCCCCCCTGTCGTCTTCCTCGTGACACAAGGACGCCGGGCGTGTGCCCCGTGTGCGTGGCCACGCGCCCCAGCCACCTCCTGCTTGCTGCTCCCCCTCGACGCCTGGCCTTCTCTAGAGGCGCCACGACGCTCCTGGAACCCCCTCGCGCTCTCCCTCGCTCCTACCCCCTCCTCTATTTCTCTTACACGCAGCCGCCGAGCACAGCCGTCACCACCGACGAGCACCGTCGTGGACACAGCCACTGCCTCGCCTCGCCGATGCTCTCGGAGGCTCCGCCGCAACCTCTTCTCCCTCCTCGCCGAGCTACATGAGCCAGGACGACCCCAAGACGACGCATGTGGCCTTCTTCCCCGACAATGGCCGCCGGATGCCGTCGTCCGATTCGCCATCTCCGCCGCCTCCCCGAGCACACTAAGCTGCTCTACGACCTCGTTGTGAGCCTCTGCACCGAACCCCTCTCTTCCCGCGCTCTTTTGCTCTCTGTAGATCATGGTTCCACCGGAGCCGAGAGCCGGCCGCCGCCGTTCTTGTCGCTATCATAACCAGAGCTAGCAAAGCTCGTGCCCGAGCACGGCTACGTGCTCAGCAGCTCCGCAACAAGCTAATGCCGCTACCAACTCGTCCTCTCATGCACCATAGTTCTACGCCGCTTGAACCCGAGCTCCGGCAGCAGCCGCGGGCTCCACTCCAGTGAGCTCGGGCCACCCCACACCTCCCGCGTGCCTCCCGTGGATGCGCGCGAGCAAGAGCAACCCTCTGGTGCCCTTGGCTTGGCCCAAAACCGCCCGTAGCGCCACTCCTGCGAGCTCCCACCACAGTTTTGGTCGTCGCCGGCCGAACTCCGGTGAAGTCGACATGTCACTTAATTAGCGCTAATGACCCGGCTAACCAACCCTCTAATAGCCACTAACAGTGGGCCCTATCCATGGTCAAACCTCAGTCAATGCTAGATTTGACCAGGTTTAGTTCCTAAGTCACTCACATGTGGACCCCACACGTCAGGTTTGACCCAGTCAGCCCTGTTGACCTGCTGACGCAAGCATGACGCAGTAAGTCATTTTCTGGTTTAATTTTAACTCAGGAAATTCCAGAAAATGCCCAAAACTTCTAAAATTCATAGAAATTCAACCATAGGTCCAAATGAAATAAGTTACATATGAAAAATGATCAACAAAATCCAGTCTATCCATCTGTACTATTTTCATGCATGTTAGAACAACTTATAGCTGCTGTTTAGGACAAATCATATAAAGGGCGTTTAAACCATCACATATGGAGTTTGAATTTGAATCTTTGATTCAAACCAACTTCATTTAACCTGTTGCTAGTTGCATTAGCTCAAATCACAGCATATTGACATGTCATGATCATGCATCATATTGTGCATTGCATTGATTGTGTTCTTCCTTGTACGTCAGTGTTTGTCCCCTCTTAGTAGACGACGTACCGACGATGAGTTCGATGACACCGATGAAGAGCTATACTATCTTCATAAGTGCCAAGCAAGCAAAACTCCCTTGTTCATTCTGATACAATCCCACTCTCTCGCTCCTGCTCTCTTTTACTGCATTAGGACAACAACGATTCAACTGTTACATGCTGCGGTAGTTGAACCCTTTTCCTCTGCATGACCTGTCATTTCCACAGTAAATAGATGAAACCCACTAGCATGAGTAGGAGTTGTTTGAGCCCTAATGTGCCTACTCATTCATGCTTGTTTATCATGCCTGCTACTACTTAGAGTTGAGTCAGGTCTGATTCATCGGGGATGAATTGGAATGGTGATGAACATGTCCTACTATGTGTGAGCTAAGTCTGTGAACACGATTTGGTAACGGTAGCAGTGAGAGGCCATGTAGGAGTACATGGTGGGTTATGTCATTGAAACCATCCTTAGGTACTGAGTTCTGTGTTTGTGATCCATGAACAGTTGCTACCACACATTGGGTTCCGGTAACTCGACCCCTCTCGACTTAGTAATCAGCCTGATCTATGTCCAGGAGATGCAACTAGTTTCTGGTGTTTGTAGGTAGTGCTAGTAGTCTATCAAGTGTCACCCGGTACAGGTGGGCTTGTGACAGACTAGGTGCAGTGGCACGGTGTACCAAGTGGTTCCCGGATGGTGGGCTTGGGAACCCTGCTCACATCGTTTCGGGCCGTGAGCAACACCCCGGCTGGATCTCCTTGCGGATGGAACCTGAATAGGCGATAAAACCTGGACTAGAGTGTTGCGTGATTAGTCAAGTCGTGGCCGACACCCTCGCCAGGCTTCCGCTTGAAGGTTGCCGAGATACATGTCGTGTACATGGCAATAATTGTGAAGAGCGTGTGTGAAGAAGTACACCCCTGCTGGGTTAATATGATCTATTCGAATAGCCACGTCCGCGGTAAGGACCTCTGGGTTGCCTATACAGTTCATAGACAAGTGAAAGCGGATACTCTAAAATGCACAAGATAAGCGTGAGTGCTATGGATGGCGTTCTCGTAG
Organism: Triticum timopheevii; assembly: GCA_963921465.1. NCBI lineage: Eukaryota > Viridiplantae > Streptophyta > Magnoliopsida > Poales > Poaceae > Triticum > Triticum timopheevii. The sequence continues at coordinate 472,208,669 of OY997264.1, read as the reverse complement.
GGAGACGGGAGCGGATCCATAGTGGTGTATTGGTTGGTGAATATGTGGACTCGTGTGCGCCACTTCAAAAGAGTTACTTGCAGTCGTAGTTCGGGATAGCCACTGAGTCAAAGCTGGCTTGCTGCAGTTAAACCCCACCATCCCTTGTTGATAATGATGCATATGTAGTTAGTTCTGATTTAAGTCTTGCTGGGTACATTTGTACTCACGTTTACCTATTTTATGTTTTGGCAGAGAGACTCCTGTCTCACTAGTAGTTCCGCGTGGACTTCGATGTTTAGCTTGTTACCTCAGCTACGATCTTGTTCCCTCGGCGGGATCTGATAGATAGTCAGGCTTCTCAGCCTTTTTTCATTTGTAGATGTTTGTACTCAGACATGTCAAGCTTCGGCATGTGCTTTGACTTGTATGCTCTGAATGTTGGAGCTTATTGAATAAATACTTGAGTTGTAGAGTCATGTTGTGATGCCATGTTGTATTTGCACATATCAAGCATATTGTGTTTATGTTATTGAAATGCTTGGTATGTGTGGCATCTGACTATCTAGTTGTTTATCCTTGGTAGCCTCTCTTACCAGGAAATGTCTCCTAGTGCTTCCACTAAGCCTTGGTAGCTTGCTACTACTCCAGAACACTCAGGCTGGCCGGCATGTGTCCTTCGTTCCTGTGTCTGTCCCTTCGGGGAAATGTCGCGTGGTGTCTACCGGAGTCCTACTAGCCTGCTACAGCCCGGATTCTCTGGAGTCCTGCTAGCCCAGCTGCTACATCCCAAATTCACTCGCTGATGACCGACATGTTTGTTGCTAGGTCACGTATGCCTGTCCCTATAAGTTAGTGCCACTTTGGGTTCATGACTAGCCATGTCAGCCCGGGTTCTTGTCATATGGATGCTATCGACACTATCATATACGTGAGCCTAAAGGCGCAAACGGTCTCGGGCCTGGTAAGGCGACACCCGTGGGAATACCGTGCATGAGGCCGCAAAGTGATATGAGGTGTTACATGCTAGATCGGTGTGGCACAGGATCGGGGTCCTGACAGCTTTGGTATCAGAGCCTGACTGCCTATAGGATTACCAAGCCAAACTGGTCGAAGTTGAGTCTAGAAATTCTTTAGTTATATAAGGGAATTGATTGTGGTTGGGAGCGTAAGGCTGTTTTTACTCCTTATACCTTATGCCCTTCTGATCCGAGTCATCTTATCTTCCTACGGGGTTAAGAAACTAGGCTTTCTCTTCTTTCTATCAGGATCACGTGGTACTAATCCGTAGGCTTATAGGATTGCTGGATTCAAGCCCAGTTCAGTTTCTACTACTTCCGTGTGTTCATAGTTGGTCTCAGAACCTTGATATTATGATGTTGAGTGGTTATGCCACCATTTTTGCAAGATGTCTCAAATCATTTTGAGCATTTACATCCATTATGTTGTCTGAGTCGTCCTAGGTTTCTAAACAATCTGATACATTTGCAAAATCCTTTTCCCTCTGGTTTTGATATACCTTTGGTCTGATTAACCACACTAGTCAGTGGGTTGAGGTACTCCATTGCCTTGGCATATATGTTGGAATTATTATTATGGCCCTAGATGTCTAGAGTATCACCTAGTGATCTAGCCATGCTTTGTGTTCCCAGTGTGATGATTCTGGCCATCATTCTCGAAAGCATCCCGTGATGCCACTTAGTAGTAGGTATTCTATTCCTGGTTCTTGAACCCGAGATTCACCCTACTTACTTCATGTTGATAGTGTTGGCTCGTTCCTTTAGGATATTACTAACCTTGCGATAGTCCTCGAGGTTCATGGTATATCATTCTTCCAATTACCATGAACTGTTTATGGCAGAAGTTCCTCGTTGAACCAGAAGATCACCACCAGAGCGCTCTTGACGGGTTCTCGATTCTACAATGTTACTCTGCCAGTTCCACCCTTCTGCATGGGTTATCCGGAAGAAATATGTTGAACTCGTTCGACATGCTAATCCATGCATCCACAACTCAGAAACTTATATGTTCCTTGAGTTGTTCCTCTATAGTTGTCTTCTAACCCTCGTCTATCTATTGGTAATCAAGAGTATGCGTTCATTCGTTCATCGATGCCTATTACTATTGTGGTCCTTCAAGCCATTCTGTTTGGAATGACTAGGAGAAACAAACTCCAGTACCTCATCCACATCCAGGATTGGGTCAAAGTAGTTGTACCTCGTAGATCAAATTGCTAATCCAGCTTTTGTTCTGTTCTACCTTGGAGTATTTCCATCTTTATATTAAGAATATCATGGAAATTGCACACCATCCTATGAACTCCTGATACAGTGATACTCTCTCCATCATTATTCATTCCTCGGTCCCTGTGTTATAGTAACCAGGATACCGACAACTGAATGGTGATGTGTGAAATCAATACTCTTAGCAACTTCGTTGCTTGGTAGTTAATGGACACTACTCTCATTCTTAGCGTGTTGGTTCTTGAATCATCACTCTAAGATAGGTTTTGCTACCTAGTTCTTATTTTCGCTGTACTCTTCAATCAATGAGTTAGGATTGTGTTAATCCCTCGCTCTTTTGGTCATATCGTCTTGCCCTGAACAACAAGATTTTTTTTCCGAGCTTAATAACATATCGGTGGTTCGTGATTTTCCGAATATCTTCTCGGAAGTATCACCAGGTCGTCACCTGACCGCTATGTTAAGCTCGTGATCAAGTTGGTTTTCTTATAAACCACCCTTTCTCCAAGAATCTGTGTCGGATATGCTGAGCTAGTTGGATAATCTAAACAACAACTTGGAGAGTTGGAAGGTAAAAGCTTGTCTGACCTAGTTCATTCTAAGGGATACTTCTTGTGTATGTGCATTGAAGAAAGATGACATTTTCATCGACTAACCCTCATGATCAGTTGTTGGATCTATTGTATTATCAAAACTTTGATTTGAGTATGGGCTATCATCAAATCAATTCAGAACGAACAATGTTCGTAATGTTGTCTTACTCGTGGCTGTTTCCTCGAGCATACACCATTATATCCTTTGGTCTGACCAATGCTATCATCTGGCTCACATAATGTGGCATTCCATCCATATGGAAATATTGATGACTTGTTGTTGAGTCCATCAACAACATTTTGTCTCCTCCATGATTCATGTAACATCAACCTAGTGTTGGAAATTTTGTAAGCAATGCCTTCGTGTTCCGTTCATGAAGCTTATGCTCGGATGGAAGAAGTGACTTCCTCGAATTCATGTGCATTTGGTGCAAGTTGCCGCCGTGAGTTCGAGAAATATTGTTTTTGTTTCCTCTGGTACCATCCCAAGTCAGTTATGCATGTGCGAATGTATTCTATGGTTTGGTAGATTAATTACCTTCACTCCATATGTATTCCATAGCACACCAAGCCAATGATTGATTTGCTCAGGGAGAAGAAGTTCCTTCTTAAGACCCGGGCTTATACAATGATTTCGATATCCTCGATGATGGGTTCTCACCTAAACTTTGGTAGTGTTTTATTATAAGACTACTATGTGGTCATGTTTGTCTACGACAGCGTGTTCACATGTGTGTAGCATAACCGGCTCATGTGTTGAAGTTTGCTATTGTAGTTCAACTCCCAAGAATCTCGCAATGCCATCTCGTCGATTTGTGTTGCAAACTTTCATTTTTCTTTCTAGACTTGATGAGTCTGGAATATCTTGACACCAACCAGATCTGAATCTCAAGAAAATATGATGGTTGGAATATTTGCCAAGAACTATTATGTTGGTCTCTCTATAACCCGGTAAAATGGATGTCGTGGCCAACACACCCAGCCGGAAGACCTATTACTATAGGATCTTGATTGAGGAAGTTAGCCACCTCCCCTAAGGATTTCGTAGTATTTACTCCCTAGTTGTTCCTTATGGATTTTTGTGTTCCCGATGTCCGACCTTTTACTCGATGTTCTAGATATCAAACCATATCTATGAATGGGATACGCTAGTACATCATGGAGAACATTAGAAGCGGAGTGCTAAATACCTCTCGGTCGATCATTTAGATTTTGTCCCCTTGGCCTCGCTAAGGTGAAATCCGAGAAGGCGTTATCTTCCTTTGCATCTGCATCCTCCATTAATACTCATCATGGTGGTATGCTGTGTCAGGATCCTTGTCACAGATATTGGTAAAACCTTGATGAATATGGAAATGCTCAAGTTCTTGAGAGCACGCGCAAGCACTAGGTGTTATCGTCGGCACCAACTGGGATTGCTCTCAGTTTCTTTGATTGTGCCATAACCTTTTAGATAGTGGGATCGCTATAGACTGTTGAGTTCTCCCCAGTTACTAGAATCATTCCCAGCATTTGCATTTTTGTTCCCAGCTTGCACTGCCATTGTGCCATCCTACCTTGGACTACCTCTTTCTTAGTAATTACTGATAAGGACCATCTTCAAAAGTGGTCCTACCATGGTCCCATCCATCTTCGATGATAAGCAAAAATCATCCCTTGCGTTGTCCTCAACAAGGTAGTCTACATCATCCATCCTAGTTTGGGTATGCCATTCCTTCGTACTCCGCCAAACGATTGTTGGTGAACTGCCTTAGGCTGGTTTAGAGAGATTCAATGATCTCTGAATCAAAGGTAATTCTTTTTGCCACTTAAGGGGATATTTCTACGAGTCACCTTCCCTATGGTGCCCTGAGGTAGTCTTGGATTAGGAGGTGTCCGGATAGCCGAACTATCACCATTGGCCGGACTCCTGGACTGTGAAGATACAAGATTGAAGACTTCGTCCCGTGTCCGGATGGGACTTTCCTCGGTGTGGAAGGCAAGCTTGGCGATACGGATACGTAGATCTCCTACCATTGTAACCGACTCTGTGTAACCCTAACCCTCTCCGGTGTCTATATAAACCGGAGGGTTTTAGTCCGCAGGACGAACAACAATCATACCATAGGCTAGCTTCTAGGGTTTAGCCTCTTTGATCTCGTGGTAGATCTACTCTTGTACTACCCATATCATCAATATTAATCAAGCAGGAGTAGGGTTTTACCTCCATCGAGAGGGCCCGAACCTGGGTAAAAACATCGTGTCCCTTGTCTCCTGTTACCATCCGCCTAGACGCACAGTTCGGGACCCCGTACCCGAGATCCGCCGGTTTTGACACCGACATTGGTGATTTCATTGAGAGTTCCTTTGTGCCGTCATATTTACGTCCGATGGCTCCTTTGATCATCAACAATGACGTGGTCCAGGGTGAGACTTTTCTCCCCGGACAGATCTTAGTATTCGGTGGCTTTGCACCGCGGGCCAATTCACTTGGTCATCTCGAGCAGATCAAAAGCTACGCCCCTGGCCATTAGTTCAGATTTGGGAGTTTGAACTACATGGCTGTTATCCGCGGAGACTTGATCTCCGACGGATTCGAGCCATAGCCAAGCGCGCCGCACTGTCTCGATGGGTATGATGTAGCTCTGCCGCCAAACAGTGCCCTGGAGGCCGCACCAGCGTCCGCTCTGACCCTTAGCTCGGAGCCGACTTCGCCGATCGAGGACGAGTGGCTGGACACCACCTCAGGGGCTATGATCTCTACGGCGATTGAGCAGAACACCATCCCTGTCCCTTGCAAAGCCCGTGACTCCGAGGTGCCGGACTCCTCTCCGGACTCCGAACCTCCCGCACCCCTGCCAATCAAATCCGATTGGGAGCCGGTTATGGAGTTCACTGCCGCGGACATCTTTCAACACTCGCCCCTTGGCGACATCCTGAATTCACTAAAGTCTCTCTCTTTATCAGGAGGGCCCTGGCCGGACTATGGTCAGGAAGGTTGGGATGCGGACGACGAAGAAATTCAACACCCACCCACCACCCACTTCATAGACACTGTCGAAGGTTTAAACGACATGCTCAATTTCGACTCCGAAGACATCGACGGTATGGACGACGATGTAGGACATAACCACGAACCAGCACCTACAGGGTATTGGACTGCCACCCCATCTCGTGATGTGTACATGGTGGATACACCTAAAGGAAGTGACGACGAGGAATGACGAGACGCTACGAAGGATAAATCCCTTGAAAAGCAGTCAAGACGGCGACGAAAGCGCCGCTGTCGGTGTCAAAACCGGCGGATCTCGGGTAGGGGGTCCCGAACTGTGCGTCTAGGCGGATGGTAACAGGAGACGAGGGACACGATGTTTTACCCTGGTTCGGGCCCTCTTGATGGAGGTAAAACCCTACGTCCTGCTTGATTAATATTGATGATATGGGTAGTACAAGAGTGGATCTACCACGAGATCAAGGAGGCTAAACCCTAGAAGCTAGCCTATGGTATGATTGTTGTAATGGAGGTTGTGTCCTACAGACTAAAGCCCTCCGGTTTATATACACACCGGAGAGGGCTAGGGTTACACAGAGTCGGTTACAATGGTAGGAGATCTACATATCCGTATCGCCAAGCTTGCCTTCCACGCCAAGGAAAGTCCCATCCGAACACGGGACGGAGTCTTCAATCTTGTATCTTCGTAGTCTTGGAGTCCGGCGGACGATGATAGTCCGGCTGTCCGGACAACCCCTAGTCAGGACTCCCTCAGTAGCCCTTGAACCTAGCTTCAATGACGATGAGTCCGGCGCGCATAATGTTCAGCATTGCAAGGCGGGTTCCTCCTCCGAATAATCCAGAGAAGATTGTGAACACCCGGATAGTGTCCGGCTCTGCAAAATAAATTCCACATTCCACTGTAGAGAGAATAAAATGTACACAAGTTCAATCTGCTGACGTATTTTGCGGCATGACATCACACACTACCAAGCCTTTACTTGAATTGTTTTTTATTATACCACCTCAGCGCGTTTAGCGAAGCGGTTTCCTTGCCACGTCTTGTCGAAGCAGAGATCGTGTTCCCCTTATTCCAGGATTCTCATCAATACGGGCGTGGGTAACCCAACCGCGCCCATCGCCACGCCTCCTCCATCGAAGGCGAGTCCCGAACGGTCACGGAGACGGCTCTTGGTATTCCCCCTCTTTATAACAGGACCAAGGCTCGTTTCTTTTCTTTAATCTTCCATCGAATCCTCTCCTCGCTCCAAGTTCCAACACCCAGAGCCCCAGATTCGAGTGCTTCGGACCTTCAACAATGTCCGGCTCCGACCTTCAGGGCCGGTGGATGCCCTCCTCCGTCACGGAGGAGGGCGTGCTAAAGCTGCATGAGGCCAAGTACCTGTCTTACGAGATTTCGCATAGGTTGCCTGCCCAAGGGCAGGCCATACCCACTCCCGAGCCCGGTGAGTACGTCGTCTTCGTATCCCACCTCCGTCGGGGTTTAGGCTTCTCGACGGATCCCTTCGTGAGAGGGCTCATGTTCTACTACGGGCTGGATTTTCATGACTTGGCTCCGGAGTCCATCCTCCATATTTCCGAATTTATTGTCGTCTGCGAAGCCTTCCTCTGCGTCACCCCCCACTTCGTCCTGTGGCTGAAGACCTTCAATGTGGAGCCGAAGATGATTGGGGGACGTCAAGAAGAGTGCGGCGGGGCGGCCATTAGCAGGAGGGCCGATGCCCCGTGGCCCGCGGGCTCCTTCCAAGAGGAGCTCGGCTTGTGGCAGCAGGAGTGGTTCTATATCACCGCTCCGAAGGGCAGCAGGCAAAAGTCGCCGCCTTCATTCCGCCCGGGACCTCCACGACGGTTAATGTTGTGGGTCAACCAAGGGCTCAATTGGGGGCCGCCCAAAGACGTGCCCCTATTGCAGGGCCGGATTCGGGACCTCCAAGAGAGGGAGATCGATCTGGTTGTGGTGATGCAGGTCATGCTAATCAGGCGTCTTCTGCCCTGCAAACGCCGTCCTCTCCGGTTATGGGAGTTCAATCCGGAGGGACCACGGATTCTCCAACACTGGGTACGACACCCGTGGAGATGTACAAGTTGTTCTTCGGACCACAGGCGGCGTGTCCGGAATTGACCGAGGATGCAGGCCTAAGCTGCAATCGCCCGGATACTCAGGTAAGCAGCTCAGTGTCCGGACGTACCGTTTGTTTGCTTTTCTATAATTCGCCTCTTAACCCATTATCCTTCATCAGGAGTGGGTAGCGCAAGCAAAGCTGATAAGGTGTCCGGCTCCCCTCCCAGAGACCGCACCGGAGCCCGTGCTGGTCAGAATGTTGGAGGCCGCGCCTTTAGAAGAAGGCGAAGGGGAAAATAGAGGAGCTATCACCTCGCCCAAGGGGGAACTTGAAGAAGGGGGGATCGAGAATCCCTCCCTCCAGGGGGAGAAGAGGACCGCCTCCGAAGATCCGGAAGCCAAAGTCTCTAAGCGGGGGAAGAAATCTTCACCGGGGGGTCCTGCATCCGGGGAGATCCCAGCCGTACAATCTTCTCCAAAGAATCAGCCCTCCAGCGAGCCGTGAGTAGGAAAAGGGGAGTTCATTGATAACAAAACATCCCTATTTGTGCTTCTGAGGATAACCAAATTTTTTTACCTTGTAGTTCGGATCTGCGACCTTCTCAGATGAGCTCGTCTTCGGGGGATCTTCGTCCGGAGATGATGGAGAGCGAGACGCCTCCGTCCGCTGCGCCGTCGGATAGGGTGGACGAGCCTGAAGTGTCGTCACGGAGGGTATCCCCGAGTCCGGCAGAGCCGAAGAGTTCGGCGCCGACTAGTGTTCGGCCGGGGGAGCTGAAGGATCTGCTTGAGAGGGCGTCCGTCTTAGAAGATCACCGTGTGTTGATGAGCATGGTGATAGGAAGGATTTCGTCCGCCGAAAGCGCATTGCATAATGCCGTCAGGAGTTTGCTGGCGGGGTTTGAGGTACGTAAAAACGACGCACCTTTTTGACAGTTTTGCACATGAAAGTGCGCCCTATATAGATAGTAGCCCCTGAGACTCGGTAGGTTGTCGAAAGCGACAGCGTGCCGAGGATCGAAATTGCAGGTATTGAGTGTCGCCTTTCCTATGCAGGTGGCGGATAGTCCGGGGGCTAGCCGGACTGATGGAGTTGCCGAATTAATGCGGCAGCTCGATGTGGCGGATGCGGACATCACGCTAGTCAACAAGCGACTTGACGAGTCGCAAGGTAAGTTGTCTCTCCGTAGTCACCTGTTTAAGCGAGTCAAAGACCACTTCTTACAATATTTATGCTTGACGCAGATGGTGCTGCTGCTGTGGAGAGCCTTCGGGCAGAACTTGCTCAAGCCAAGGAGCAAGCCAGAAGGAGTGATGCGGCTGCCTCGAGGGCGGCCGAAGAGTTAGAAGCCGAAAGGGCTGCACACTACCGAAGCAGGGAAGAGATGGCCGAATTGGCCGTAAAATCAAAGGATGCTACCGACCGCAATGAGGCTCTTGAAAAGGAGCGCCTATCAGAGCGGGAAGACCTGGGGAAGGCCACCGCCGAGGCCAAGGATGCCCGTTCTGCAATGCGGGCTATGAAGGAGGAATTGCGTCAAGCCGGAGATATTGTGGCTGGCAAGCCTTTTCTGCTGCGTCGCCGGTTTATGGACCCAAATTATGCCTAGCTTGGCCAGCTGTGGGGTCCGGAGGATCCATATATGGACTTAGCGGCAAGTGCGGCGGATGCCGTTGTGCACTTCCGGAGTCAGAAGGATCACAAGATGAAAGAGCTATTTTGGTCTCAATTCCATAGTCCGGATTGTTCACTTCCGCTGACCGATCGGTTGGCCGAATGGGCTGAGCTGAACAGGTTATCCGGACTTGCCATGACGGATATCGTGACTCATGTCTGGCCAGAGAGGCCCAAGGCGACGAGCTATTTTGGCTTATTGCAGCAATTTCTTGGGGCGGTGCCGCATATCAAGGAGATGAAGCGGTCGGCCTGCATAGAAGGTGCACGGATGGCCCTTGCCTGTGTGAAGACACATTGGACGGAGATGGATGCCACCGCTGTTGCAACCCAGGGTTCGGACGAAAGCCGGTTACCTGCCGAGCACTATTTTGGGGAAGTTATGTGTGGTGCTCGTGTAATAGAGTCGCAGTGCTCGAAAAATGTCACGTTCAAATGAACGTTGTATTTTGTAAAACAATGGTTATGATGTAATCGCTTTTTATACTTGTGCGTTCCAAGTATTGAAATATCTCCTATACGGCCGTTTATGTATACGTGTGTATAACCTGAAAGATGGCAGTCTTTGGCTTCAGCCCCCACACACAAGGTGCGGGGGTGTCCGCAAAAATAGCGCATTGTCACTCTTAATCCGACGTCTCGGTCCTATTGAGGAGGTGGTAGCGTAGCAAACAAGGCAACCGGACTACAATGCTTTATCACTTTCACTTAGCCATTGGAGTTCGAGGGTGGGGCTACGATATAGCCCCTGGGGGCACCGCGCTCTCCGAATTCGGGGCGCGTGTGTGCCTGACCGGGAAACAGTCCTTCGTCAAAGCGGGGGAATTCGAAACATTCCGGTGGTCGATCGTGTGGTTGACCAGTCTCTCGCTGTATCATGACAGTCAGTTTTTGGCTTTCTCTACTGAGGTGCTTCGCCCAGCCGAACTGGGGCACAATCGCAGTAGTTCTCCTGGTGCCGCGTTAGCCGATGATACGGAACATAAGGCAGCAAAACACAGGAGCTGGGCAAACCCAACATTTGACCAAAGACATGATTCGGAGCTGATGCATATAAGGCCTAACTCGAGACGCCGAACACTCCCTAAGGTGTTCGGTCTTTATAATGATGGGCAGAACAATACCCTAAGCCCCTAGTGTCCAGGTACGGGCAAAGTCCTCTGACGCGGCCGATGCCAAAATGTCAGGCTCCACTCTGGTTATAATGAGAAACCAGGGGATTATAACAACAAGAGACAGTAAAAAAGGTTTACGCAGGGTCTTAATCTGAAAAGAATCCTTGCGACGGGTCCCTACTGCACTTCTGTGTCTGTGTCTCCGTTGTGCCGTGATCCTGGACGGGTGTGCACGTTGTTCATCTGTAAAAAGAGAGGAACTTAGTTTGAAAGGAAATCGTGCAAAAAAAGGTATATGAAAAAATATTAATAAATAAGTAAAGCGGAGTCTATATGAGCTCGTTGTTGCTTATATGCACAGCCCCTTGTGAAGGGGTGTGTGTCTAGGGAGCCCCCAGCTTATTTATGCCGGACTCGTCTAGCCGTGTCCGGGGTCTTTAAATGACCCTTGCAATGAAATGATGCCACGTGGACCGGGCATTTTAAGTGTAAGAGACGCGTAATGTGGTATGGCGTTGAAGCGGACAAAAGCTTCACGTCCCAATAGTGCTTGATAGCTACTTTTGAACGGGGCGACATGAAAGATTAATTTTTTGCGTCGGAAGTTGTTTGGTGACCCGAACACAACTTCTAGTAATAGGGAGCCTGCACATTTGGCGTAAGGGCCTGGCGTCACTCCTTTAAAGGAAGTGCGGCTGTGTCGAATTTTAGTACGGTCTATCCCCAACTTGCGGATTGTGTTTGGATATAGCAGGTTTAGATCACTGCCTCCATCCATCAGGACTTGTGTAAATTGTAGTCCGTCGATTATAGGATCCAATATCAGAGCAGTCCATCCTGCATTCCGGACACTTCTAGAATAGTCCATGTGGTCAAAAGTTATTGGTTTTAACATCCAATCTCGTCGTTCCGCTGGGGTGGACCGTGCGGGACCCGTCTTAGCAGGTGCCGCATTTTTTTGTATTATCACGTGAAGTGAGTTTACTGCTTTGACTTCTTGTGTGAAAGTCTTTTGTTTTCCGGTGCTCTGCTAGTGGGGTTTATCATCATCCTCGCTTGATGCGTCGAGCCCCTTGTGTTTGGCGTTTAATCGGCCGGACTGTTTGAAAACCCAACATTCTCGGTGGGTGTGGTTTGCAGGCCTTCCGGGGGTACTGTGGATTCGACATATCCGGCCCAAAATTTTGTATAAGTTGGATAGCTCATAACTGTTGTCCTCAAGAGGCAGTGTTTTGTTGTTTGGCCGCGAGAGTTTGAATCCGTTGTTGACCGCCGTGTTCTTTGGGCTTTTCTCTTTATTCCGGCGCTGGTCTTTTCTGCGCCGTGATTTTCCGTTTCCATCCCTGATCTTGGATGTACTTGGGTCGCTGGTGCTGCACCTTGCCAGCCAGCTATCTTCTCCCGCGCAAAAGTGCGTCATGAGGCTTGTTAGCGCGAACATTGTCCTCGGCTTCTCTTGGCCAAGGTGCCTGGCGAGCCATTCGTCTCGGACGTTGTGTTTAAAAGCTACTAAGGCTTCGGCGTCCGGACAGTCGACTATTTGGTTCTTTTTAGTAAGGAACCTGTTCCAGAATTTGCGCGCTGACTCTCCGGGCTATTGAGTTATATGACTTAGATCATCTGCATCCGGAGGGCGGACATAAGTCCCTTGAAAATTTGCTCTAAACGCGTCCTCAAGCTCTTCCCAACTTCCAACAGTGTTTTCTGGGAGGCTTTTGAGCCAATGACGGGCTGGCCCTTTGAGCTTGAGGGGTAAATATTTTATGGCGTGGATATCGTCTCCTCTAGCCATGTGTATATGTAGTATGTAATCCTCTATTCAGACTCCAGGGTTTGTTGTTCCGTCGTAGGCCTCTATGTTTATGGGTTTAAACCCTGCTGGGAATTCATGATCCAGCACCTCATTGGTGAAACATAGTGGGTGTGCGGCGCCCCTGTATTTGGGTGTACTGCTGTCTTCGGACACTTGGCGTGTTTTGTTGCCTCCTGGGGCCCTCTTCTTTGGCCCGTAAATGGACATGGCTGGGCCATCTGTTTTTCCAGGGTCATGAATCGGCTTGTGTGCGGCGCCGCTTTTAGATTTTGGCCTATCCTCTGGCAGTCTATCCGGCCAGGCGGCCTCTTTGTTTTTTGACTGTGGGGTCTCTATGGCTTCCTCGTGAAATTCTGGCAGCAGCTTGCGCTTCGGGTAGCTCTTTGATTGCTGGCCATTGCCGTATTTGTCTGCGGTTTTGAGCACTTTGCTCCACCTCATTCTGAGTATGTATTCCACTGTTTTGAGCTTCCGTTTTTCCTTCTTCAAGCTTCTTGCGGTGGCGACGAGTCTTCCGTGAATGTTCTTATGCTCCGGTAGTATGTCCGGTGTGAGGTCGTCCGGACTGTTGGTTTCGCCGGGATTGGATTGATTATCCGATTCGTCCTGTTCGGACGGTTGCTTGGTTGCATGTACGTCGTCCACTGGTTTGCCCTGCTCTAACGCTGGGTCATTAGGAATGTTGTCTTTGCCGAGGCGGGGCTTGGGGCGGCGCTTGCGTCGCCGCTTTGGTTGTTTATCGGCGGGATTAACCTTTGCCGCGCCCCGTTGGTCCTCGTTGTCGCTTCCTTTTGGGGTATCCACCATGTATACGTCATGTGTTGGGGTGGTCTTCCAGTGCCCTGTAGGCGCTGGTTCTTGATCGTTTCCGGCGTCGTCGTCCATACCGTCGATGTCTTCGGAGTCATAGTCTAGCATGTCTGTTAGATCGTCGACAGTGGCTATAAAGTGGGTGGTGGGTGGGCTTTGAATTTCTTCATCCGCATCCCAACCATCCTGGCCATAATCTGGCGAGTGTTGGAAGATGTCCGCGGCGGTGAACTCCATGACCGGCGCCCAATCAGATTCGATTTGCAGGGGCACGGGAGGTTCGGAGTCCGGCAGGGAGTCCGGCACCTCGGATTCACGAGCTTCGCAAGGGACAAGGTTAGTGTTCGGCTCCATCGCCGTGGAAGTTGCAGCCCCCGAGGTGGTGTCCAGCCACCGGTCCTCGATCTGGGCGATCGGCTCCGGACTAAAGGCCGGAGCGGATTCGTGTGCGGCCACCAGGGCACTGTCCGGCGGCAGAGCTAGATCATGCCCATCGTGACAGTGCGGCACGCTCGGCTGTGGCTCCAGCCCGTCAAAGATCAAGTCCCCGCGGATGTCGGCCGTGAAGTTTAGGCTTCCGGACCTGACCTGACGGCCAGGGGCGTAGCTTTCGACCTGCTCCAGATGGCCAAGTGAATTAGCCCGCAGTGCGAAGCCGTCGAATACGAAGATCTGTCCGGGGAGAAAAGTCTCACCCTGGACAGCGTTGTTGTTGATTGAAGAAGCCATCGAGCCTATTGGTGACGACACAGAGGAACTCTCAATGAAAGCACCAATGTCGGTGTCAAAACCGGCGGGATCTCGGGTAGGGGGTCCCGAACTGTGCGTCTAGGCGGATGGTAACAGGAGACGAGGGACACGATGTTTTACCCAGGTTCGGGCCCTCTTGATGGAGGTAAAACCCTACGTCCTTCTTGATTAAATTGATGATATGGGTAGTACAAGAGTGGATCTACCACGAGATCATGGAGGCTAAACCCTAGAAGCTAGCCTATGGTATGATTGTTGTAATGGAGGTTGTGTCCTACGGACTAAAGCCCTCCGGTTTATATAGACACCGGAGAGGTCTAGGGTTACACAAAGTCGGTTACAATGGTAGGAGATCTACATATCCGTATCGCCAAGCTTGCCTTCCACGCCAAGGAAAGTCCCATCCGGACACGGGACGGAGTCTTCAATCTTGTATCTTCGTAGTCTTGGAGTCCGGCGGACGATGATAGTCCAGCTGTCCGGACACCCCCTAGTCCAGGACTCCCTCAGCCGCACAATGTCCTGCCTTGACAAAGAAGGCGGCCATACAGACCCAGCCATAGAGCAGGTCGAACCGGTGGACGACGAACATGCCTTTGAACAACTGTCCGAACAGGACAACTTGGATAAACAATCCCTCCCCGGGGAAGATAACAGTCCAGACGATCTCACACCGGACAAGTTGATTGGAGCAGAAGAACCTCCACAAAAGGCTCATCGCCACTGCGCATAGCCTGAAAAAGTAGAAGTGGAAGCTCAAAACAGCGGAAGATGCACTCAGAATCAGATGGAGCAAAATACTCAACACCGGAGACAAATACGGCGACAGTAGCCAAACAAAGAGCTACCCGAAGCACAAACTACTGTCCAAATTCGATGAGGAGGCCTTAGAGCCCCCGCAATCAAAGAACAAAGAGGCCGCCCGGTCGGATAGACGAGCACATGACAAGCATAGAGCGGCAAGCGGCGCCGTACACAAGCCGGCACGCGATCCGCATAAGGATTCACATCAAAAGGATGGCCCAGTTAGGTCCATCTACGGGCCAAGAAAGCAAGCTCTTCTAAGCAGAGCAACACGCCAAATATCCGGACATCACGGCACACCCAAATATAGGGGTGCCGCACACCCCCTATGTTTCACCGATGAGGTGCTGGATCACGAATTTCTAGCGGGATTAAACCCATAAACATAGAATCATACGACAGAACAACAAACCCTGGAGTCTGGATTGAAGATTACATCCTCCACATACACATGGCTAGAGGAGATGATCTCCACGCCATAAAATACTTATCCCTCAAGCTCAAAGGGCCAGCACGACACTGGCTTAAAAGCCTCCCTGAAAATACCATTGGAAGTTGGGAAGAGCTCGAGGATGCTTTTCGGGCAAATTTTCAAGGGACTTATGTCCGGCCTCCGGATGCAGATGATTTAAGTCACATAACTCAACAATCTGGAGAGTCAACCCGCAAATTCTGGAACAGGTTCCTCACCAAAAATAACCAAATAGTCGACTGTCCGAACGCCGAAGCCTTAGCAGCTTTCAAACACAACGTCCGAGACGAATGGCTCGCCAGGCGCCTTGGCCAGGAAAAGCCAAGAACAATGGCCGCACTACCAAGCCTCATGACCCGCTTTTGCCTGGGAGAGGATAGTTGGCTGGCAAGATGTAGTACCAGCAACCCAAGTACATCCGAAGTCAGAGATGGAAACGGGAAACCACGACGCAGCAAGGACCAACGCCGGACAAGGGGAAACAGCCCGAAGAGCACGGCAGTCAATGCCGGATTCAAAAGCTCTCGGCAGAATCATAAAAAACTGCCCCTCAAGGATAACAGCCACAAGCTATCCAACTTAAACAAAATCTTGGACAAAATATGCCAAATCCACAGTACCCCCGGGAAGCCTGCAAACCATACCCACAGATATTGTTGGGTCTTCAAGCAGTCCGGCAAACTCAATGCCGAACACAAGGGGCTCGACATACCAAGCGAGGATGATGACGAACCCCACAAGCAGAGCACCAGAAAACAAAAGAATTTCCCACAAGAATTCAAAACAGTAAACTCACTTCAAGTGACAAAAGGGAAAATCAGAACGACGCCCATAGAAATACGCGCCGCACGGCCTATCCCAGTGGAGTCCCAACATTGGTTGTCAAAACCAATCACCTTTGATCATCAGGATTATTCCGGAAGTATCCCGAATGCAGGATGGACTGCCCTGATATTAGATCCTATAATCGACGGACTCCAATTCATAGAAGTCCTAATGGATGGCGGTAGTGATCTAAACCTGCTATATCAGGACACAATCCACAAAATGGGGATAGACCCAACCAAAATTCGCCACAGCGACACCTCCTTCAAGGGGGTAATGACAGGCCTATATGTCCATTGTACGGGGTCCCTACTGCTAGAATTTGTGTTCGGCTCATCCGGCAACTTCCGCCGCGAAATGGTAACCTTCCATATCGCCCCACGCAAAAGTAGCTATCAAGCACTATTGGGACGTGAAGCTTTCGCCCGCTTTAACGCAATTCCACATTATGCATCTCTTACACTTAAAATGCCCGGTCCACGCGGCATCATCTCATTAAAGGGAAGTATCAAGTGTTACTCGAGCACGGAAGAACGTGAGACTGCCTGGACAGTCATACACTAATCCGGCTCCGCTAAACCAAGCACCTAAACAGGTCATTTGGATCCCGGAGACAGCTAGACGAGTCCGGCGTAAACATATAAAGGCCTACTAGCCGCACACCCCCGTACAAGGGGCTGCATGCATGAACAACAAGAGACAATAAGGCTCAATTTTATTCGCTTTTCGAATCGTACTCCGTTTATTTAATATAAAGTACATTTTTCGCACGACCTTTCTTCAACTAAGTTCCTCTCTTTTACAGATGAACACCGTGCTACACCCGTCCAAGATACGGCACAATGGAGACACAGGCGCAGACGTGCAGTAGGGACCCGTTGCGAGGATTCTTTCCATATTAAGACCCTGCGTAAACCTTTTTTACTGTCTCTTGTTGATAGACATCCCCCGGTTTCTTGCTATAACTGAGGAGGAGGCTGGCGTTTTGGCATCGGCCGCGTCAGAATTTTTTGCGCGTACTTGGACACCAGGGGCTTAGGGCATTGTTCTGCCCGTTTTCATAAAGACCAAATACCTTAGGGAGTGTTCGGCGTCTCGAGTTAGGCCTTATATGCATCATCTCCGAATCATGTCTTCGGTCAAATGTTGGGTTTTCCCGGCTCCTGTGTTTTGCTGCCTTACGTTCCGTTCTATCGGCTAACACGGCACCAGGAGAACTACCGCGACTGTGCCCCGGTTCGGCCTGGTGAGCACCTTAGTAGAGAAAGCCAAAAACTGACTGTCATGATATAGCATGAGACTGGTCAACCACTCGATGACCCACCGGAATGTTTAGAATTCCTCCGCATTAACGAAGGACCGTTTCCCGGACAGGCACATACGCGCCCCGAATTCGGGAGAGCGCGGTGCCCCTAGGGGCTATATAGTAGCCCCACCATCGAACTGCTATGGCTAAGTGAAAGCGATAAAGCATTATAGTCAGGTTGCCTAGTTTGCTACGCTATCACCTCCTTTACAGGACCAAGACGTTGGATTAAGTGTGAAAATGCGCCTTTTTTGCAAACACCCCCGCACTATGTGCGTGGGGGCTGAAGCCGAAGACTGCCATCTTTCAAGTTATATACACATATACATTAACGTCCGCACAGGAGGTATTTTAATACTTGAACGCACAAGTATAAAAAGCTCTTATATTATATTGAAACATTGTTTCACAAATCATACATGTCATTAGAACATAATATCCTTCGAGCACTACGTCTCTATTAAACGAGCGCCCTGCAGGACTTCCTCAAAATAGTGCTCGGCAGGCACTCGGCTTCTGTCTGAATCCTGGGATGCAACGTCGGTGGCCTTCATCTCCGCCAGTATGTCTTGACACGGGCAAGAGCCATCCGCACACCCTCTATGCATGCTGACCGCTTCATTACACCAATATGCGGCACCGCACCAAGGAACTGCCGCACCAAGCCAAAATAACTCTTCGGCTCGGGCCTGTTCGGCCACAAATGAGTCAAGACATCCTTCATGGCAAGTCCGGACAACCTATTCAGCTCAGCCCATTCGGCCAAACAGTCGGTCAATGGAAGTGGACGCTCAGGACTATGGAACTGCGACCAAAAAAGCTCTTCCATTCCGTGATCCTTTTGGCCTCGGAAGTGTTCGGCCGCGTCTATGGCACTCGCCGCCAAGTCCAGATAAGCATCCTCCACACCCCACAGCTGGCCCAACTAAGCATACTTAGGATCCGAGAATTTCCTCCTGTCATAGCCCTAGCTTAGTCCTTGCCTGACTCTGCATAAGCATCCATGCATCATGTTTAAATTTAAAGAAACTTGAAATGGGGATTGTTTAAACCCTAGCACCAAATGAATTCAACTAGGGTCAAAATAAAATCTTTTTCATTGAACTCAAAATGCCCTCTAAAAATGTTCAACATTTCTGGTTTGAGGTGGAAGCATCTACCAAAAATGGTTTATATTTTTGCAGGACATATTGGGCTCTGAATTAAATCATACCCTATTTGCATTTGGGCATTTAAATGCTATAAAATATTCCAAATGCCCAAATAATTCTGAAAATAAGTGTGGGCTGTTGGAAATAATCTAAACAGAGCCCCTGATTATTTTCAGGATTTTTAAAGATGCCTAAGTATTTTTAAGGGATAATTAGATTTATGCCCCTAGTTGTGTCCCACTCGTCTGTTTTACCCCTAATTCCCAAAAGTCACCGGTTCTGTCCAAATCACTTTGCTCCTCTTATGCTTTTGCCCTTTGACCGTTTGACCGTCAGTTTGAAAACTTCATAACTTATTCATACCAAATCAGAAAAATGCAAATAAGATACCAAAATGTTCAGAAAAACATCACCTATATGTCAGTGTCATTTGCATTCATGAAAAAAGTGTTGGAATGTGCCCATCCGAGTTTTAGCTCTTATGCTAACACCATGAATAGTAAAATCTAAAAAAGTTCAAAAAAATTCAAAAAAATTCGGTGGCAAAGAATGTCAAATGTTTTAAGTACCTACCAAGTTTCATCAGGAAATAACATTCGTGGGTGCCGTGGCAAAAAAAAAACAATGAACACTCAAGAATAGATTATTTTTTTACCATGACTTCCACGAATGTCGTTCCCTAATGAAACTTGGCAAGAACTTAGAACATTTGTCGTTCTTAGCCACCATATTTTTTTTGAATTTTTTTGAATTTTTTTAGAGCTTACTACTCATGGTGGTATCAAAAGAGCTAAAACCCGGATGTGCACTTTCCAACACTTTTTTCATGAATGCAAATGACTCTGACATATACGTGATGTTTTTCTGAACATTTTGGTATCTTATTTGCATTTTTCTGATTTAGTATGAATTAGTTATGAAGTTTTCAAACTGACGATCAAACGGTCAAAAGGCAAAAGCATAAGAGGAGCAAAGTGCCTTGGACAGAACCGGTGACTTTTGGGAATTAGGGGTAAAACAGACGAGTGGGACACAACTAGGGGCATAAATCTAATTATCCCAATTTTTAATAAGGCCCTACAGTTACAGAAAATTAGTAACACAATTAAAATGACAAAGGAGAGAGAGAGAGAAAGGCCAGTGGCCACTTACCTGCACTGGGCCGGCCCACCTGGCTCGTGCAAGTCACCACCCACCTCTACCAGTAGGCAAAGGAGGGACACCGCGACGTCGCCGAGCTCGCCACGCCACCTCCCTGCCTGCCTGCGTCGCCCGCGCCAGTGCGACGCCTCGAAGGGCCTCCATGGTGCTGCGCCCGCGCCCCTAGACATCTCATTCTCTCCCCCTGTCCTCTCTCTCGCCCTTTCCCGCTGTCGGTGTCAAAACCGGCGGATCTCGGGTAGGGGATCCCGAACTATGCATCTAGGCGGATGGTAACAAGAGACGAGGGACACGATGTTTTTACCCAGGTTCGGGCCCTCTCGATGGAGGTAAAACCCTACGTCCTGCTTGATTAATATTGATGATATGGGTAGTACAAGAGTGGATCTACCACGAGATCAAGGAGGCTAAACCCTAGAAGCTAGCCTATGGTATGATTTTTGTAATGTATATTGTCCTACGGACTAAAGCCCTCCGGTTTATATAGACACCGGAGGAGGCTAGGGTTACACAGAGTCGGTTACAATGGTAGGAGATCTACATATCCATATTGCCAAGCTTGCCTTCCACGCCAAGGAAAGTCCCATCTGGACACGGGACGGAGACTTCAATCTTGTATCTTCGTAGTCTTGGAGTCCGGCGGATAATGATAGTCCGGATGTCCGGACACCCCATAGTCCAGGACTCCCTCAGTAGCCCCTGAACCAGGCTTCAATGACGATTAGTCCGGCGTGCATAATGTTCGGCATTGCAAGGCGGGTTCCTCCCTTGAATAATCCAGAGAAGATCACGAACACCAGGATAGTGTCCGGCTCTGCAAAATAAATTCCACATTCTACTGTAGAGAGAATGAAATGTAAACTTAGTTCAATCTGCTGACGTATTACGCGGCGTGGCATCACACCGCTACCAAGCCTTTGTTTGAATCATTTTTTACCATACCACCTCAGCACGTTTAGCGAAGCGGTTCCCTTGGCATGTCTTGTCGAAGCAGAGATTGTGTTCCCCTTATTCTGGGATTCTCATCAATACGTGCGTGGGTAACCCAACCGCGCCATAGATGGTGACGCTTGGGAGATAAGCGAGTTTTACCAGGCCAGTGGGGGACGCATAGTTTTGTCCGCCTATATATAAGGGATAAGGATTCACCTTCTCACATACGCCTTCTTCCTCCTTTGCTTATCCTCTCCGCGCACTCAAGCTCCAACGCCCAAGCTCGCGCATCTCGCCTCGACCTTCTCCGAATATGTCTGGAGCGGGAGGCAAATGGTTGGCCTCCACCGCTAAGGAGGAGGACATCACCAAGCTGCGCAGCGCCGGATACCTTTCCAGCGACATCGCGCATCGGCTGCCCGACGAGGGGCAGCTCATCCCTACCCCTGGGCCTCATGAGAGGGTCGTCTTCCTCCCCCACTTCCTCCGCGGACTGGGCTTTCCGCTCCATCCATTTGTCCGGGGGCTCATGTTTTACTACGGCCTGGATTTCAACGATCTGGCGCCGAACTTCATCCTCAATATCTCGGCATTTATCGTCGTGTGCGAGGCCTTCCTCTGCATCCGGCCCCACTTCGGCCTGTGGCTCAAGACCTTCAACGTCAAGCCGAAGGTTGTGAAGGGTACGCAAGCGGAATGCGGAGGCGCCATGTTGGGCAAATTGCCCAACGTCCTTTGGCTCGAAGGGGCCTTTGTGGACTCCGTCAAGGGGTGGCAATCGGGGTGGTTCTACATCACCGAGCCGCGCAAACCTACATGGGCGGCGGCCCCCGAGTTTAGATCTGGCATCCCCACGCAGCTCACCTCCTGGAAAGAGAAGGGCTTGCAGTGGGGCAATCCGGTGGAGGTGACGGGACTCCGAGCCTGCATCAAGAAGATGGTGAGCAATAGGCTCAGGCTCGTCGACGTGGTCCAAGTCATGCTCATCCGGCGGATCCTCCCATGCCAAGAACGGGCATTCAATTTGTGGGAGTTCAATCCGGAACAGCACCAGGCGTTAAGCGGGCTCTTCGATACAACATACGAAGGCGCCTGGAGGGTGCTGTTCAAGGGCGCCGAAGCCCCCGCATCCGCGACGGAAGACCGCGGATTCAGCTCGCAGTATCCAACTGACGAGGTAAGTGATTCAACCCCATTACGGGACACTTGTGATAATTAAATTGACTCCAGTGAGGTTTCATTCTGCCTCTTCCTTTGACAGGAATGGATGGATAAGGCCAAGCTGCTTATCAGCCCGGCTCCCATGCCAGAAGACCCAGTGGACGCCCGCTTATCAGGGCTGCTGGTTCCGGCACCGCACGTGGTGCCGAAGAAGAAGGCCAAGAAGGTGGCCGCGGGGACTCGAAAGAGTTCCCGCAATCAGGCGTCTGACGACGACGAGGACTCCTCCCCTGAAGACAAGGAGGAGGAGTATTCCCTCCCGGAGGAGGGAGAGAAGAAGAGGAAGGCTTCCCCAATCGGGGAGGCCGAAGGGTCCAAGAGGGGGAGAACTAACCCCCCGGACAGTTTCGCCAACACCAGCTTTGGCGAGGATGAGTGGCCTCCAAGGGCCAGGCATCCGGCGAGATCGTAAGTGTCCGGATCCTTTATACGCAATATTTTTACGTCACGTAGTGTCCTTCTAACACCGCATTCTGTCCGTAGTCCGGCCGATGACAATCTCCCCGACTCATCGAGCGGGTCGTTGGCCTCGTCGGATGTAAATTCACTTCCGGCTGCCTCCACCCCACGCGCCGACGAGGACGCCGAGGTGGGATCCCAGAGAGGGACCCATCAGGAGGAGGCTCCAGAGGCGCCGTCAGGCAACCTCCTGGACTTTGCGCCGGACTCTACATCGGAACCCGCAGTGGTTCCAGAGTCCGGCAAGCGGCCCCTTCGAAAGAAGGGTAGGACCGTGACGCCGGCGGCCTCCGTCCAACCGGAGGCGCCGGATAACTTGTTGGAGGCGCTTAAAGGCGCTTCCATCGAGGAAGAACACCGCACTATCATGAGTGTGGTGATTCAAAAGGTTCAGCTCGCCAAAAGCGGGCTGACCGAAGCCTGCAGAAGCCTGTTAACAGGCTTTGAGGTAAGAAGTTAAAATTATGTAATGTAATACCGCATAGACAGTAGCCTCTGATGCTCAGTTCGCTGTTCGGAAAGAAAAGCCGGACTGAGGATCTAACAAGATATGCGCAGGGTTGCTAAAAATATGTCAATATGGGTTTGCAAGCTGCACTGCTGGCATCTGCCGCATTAACGGCGGAGGTCGATGTGCTGAAGCAGGATCTCGAGCGGTCCGAGCGAGAGCTCGGCCATGCGAAGAAGCAACTCGAGGACAAAGAAGGTGAGTAACACCACTTTGAATAGGTACCTTACAGAAAAGGATTTCGGTTGCAATAAAATTAACAAGGATAATATGTGTATTGCAGGGGCCACTAATGAGGTGGTAGCCCTGAAGGTTGTTGTGTCCGCGGCCGAACACAGTGCGGCCGCGGAACGGGCTGAGCGTGAAAAGCAAGAGGCACAGGTGGCGGAAGTTCGGCAAGCGCTCCGGGCTCTCATGGAAAAGCATGAGAGTTTGGAGCGTGACTCCAAGACTCGAGAGTCCGAGCTTGCCTCGGCTCTCGAAAGTGCAGAGTCCGCCAAGGCCGAGGCCCGTAAGGCCCTTCAGGAGATTGAAGATATAAAGAAAATAGCAGCGGGTAAGGCACTTTATATGCAGAGTAAGCATGTTAATGTAACTTACCTGATACTTACCCGCATTTGGAGCTCTCCAGGGGCGTTTGCAGATCTGCCGCATAGTGCGTCCGATGCCGCCGCATTCTATCGTGGCGAGGAGGGGAGCTCGATGGAAAAAGTTTTCTGGTCTCAGTATGCTGAGGCCGGACACCCGGTGCCCCCAAGCGACCAGCTGAAGCAGCTGGTCGAACTCCACAAGGTAGCTGAAGAGGCCATGAAGGGCCTCATAGCCCGGCTGTGGCCTGGACAGGCCATGCCTGGGAGCTACTTTGGCCTCGTGCGGCGACTGGTGGATGCCTGCCCCTGGGTGGATGTCATCAAGCGCTCCGCCTGTATTGAAGGCGCTCGCCGGGCTCTTGCCCGCACAAAGGTGCAATGGGGCAAGTTGGATGCGGAGAAGCTTCTCACGGACCCCCCACCGCCGGGCAAGGAGTATCGCACGCCCGAGATGTATTATAGAACTGTCCTGAAGGGAGCCCGCAATATTGCGGATGAGTGCCCTCGAAATGTAATCTTTGAATGAATTCACTATGTATTATCCTGCGTGCTGAAACTTTGTTCATGTGCGCGTTAAGCAACGCTTGTTTAATTTAAAATATTACCTTCTGTGCGGCCGTTTATAAAATCTGAGAGATGGCAAGTCGTTGGCTTCAGCCCCCAAGCCACGAGTGCCGGGGTGTTCGGGATAAACTTGAGCACTCTTGTTCCCATTGTTGGGTCCATCGAGGGAGGCACTCAACACAACGAACAAGGCAACCGGACTTATAATGCTTGAACACTCTCACTTAGCCATAGAATTCTATAAATTTAAATTTCGGCGAAGCCCCTGGTATTCGGAAGGTGTCGGTGTACTAAAGTAGGGGTACCTTAGTACCCCGAACTTGTGCACGGGCAGTCGCAGCACCCCGCGGCAAAGCATGCCAGGCGTCCGCCAAGACCCTCCGCCATTCACATTACTGCCATTCAAGAACAAAGTGTCAACCAGGAAGACAAGGCCCCGGCAAGAGGAGCTTGCCGGGAAGGACAAAGACCCCGGCAAGAGGAGCTTGCCGGGAAGGCCAACCAAGGCGCTTCAGAGAAACTTGCCGCGACGCCCCGCGCGTCCCGGCAAGGCACGGCGAGCGACAAGCTTGCTGGTGCGACAAGATGACGGCCGCGGCAAGGCGCTTGCCGCGGCAAGGCTGCCACTCTGCACCCAAGCTCCAGCGCATCCAACGACGTGTCACCCCAGGACTATCCCAGGAGCACGTGGCGAGGCGCTGTGCAGCCATGCGGTGCGAGGTGGCAAGCGAAGCTGACAAGGAGGCCATCGTGGCGATCGGTGGTGCCCCTAACGGTCGCTTCCTTGCACTGTTGGGGCGACCGGACGGGCATTAAATGCCCTTGTCCCCTGCCATCAGAGTTAGGTAGGGGACACTATTGGACACTGTTGTACCAACCTGAGTTTTTACCTTTTTGCCCCTCTTTCTACGCTGCCACCTGTCGGTGACCCCCTTAGACTATAAAAGGGAGGCCCATGCGCACGTAGAAGGGGTTCGGTTCGGAACTTTTCCACACTAGGGTTCGGTTCATTCGACCCATCCCACAGCACTACACGCTCGCCTCTCGAGCAAGAACAAATACAAACACAAAGCAGCAGTAGGAGTTTTATCTCTCCGGAGAGCTCCGAAGCTGGGTAAAATCCTCCCCCGCGCGCCGTCGCCTCGATCCGCTCTGCGTGCGCCCTCCGCTCCCTTGGCGGACCAGAAGGGGCCCCCTGCCCCATAGGTGTTCGTGCTCCCACGGGATCCCCACGACATCTTTGGCGCGCCAGGTAGGGGGGCGTCGAGGTCGTGCGTATCTGATCCGGCGTCTGTGCGCACTACATCAGCATCTTTGTCAACATGCCACCGAAGAAGAAGACTTCGGAGGTGGCCGCTCCGTCTGCGACCGTCCCACCGCCACCGGAGCAAACGGGCGGTGGGCTGGACGCCGGCGGAGGAGCGGGCGCCAGCGGGGCGACTCACATCATCACCCGGTCCAAAGACAAGGCCCCGCAAGGTTCAGCATCTGCACATCCACCGCACCCTTCCCAGGAGGTGCAAGATCGACAACGCCACGGTGCTCCTAGCGCCGTGCTCGCGTTGGAACAAGGCCAAGCTGGTGGGTCGCGGGACGTTCAAGGGCAGCACGCGCGCCAACACGCTAGCAC
The DNA here is from genome assembly GCA_963921465.1 of Triticum timopheevii. Taxonomy (NCBI): domain Eukaryota; kingdom Viridiplantae; phylum Streptophyta; class Magnoliopsida; order Poales; family Poaceae; genus Triticum; species Triticum timopheevii. The sequence goes on along the minus strand of OY997264.1, from coordinate 472,183,013 downwards.
GAGCGCAGTGCGGTCTCCTGGTCGAGATGCTGCTCCTTCTAACACTGTTAGGAGTCTGAGCATGTCTCGCACCTCGCGTCGCTCGCCACCGCCACCCAAGACTCCAGAGGAAGCGCTGGCCCGAGCCCAGCTGCTCCTAGACTACCCTCCAGCGCCCGACAAGATTGACGACTGGAGGGCAGCCATTTACAGCCTCATCGGCTTCGCCAACGGCGACAAGCCCCGGCAACCAAGCACGTCGAAGCCCCGGCAAGACGCCCAGGCGCAAGCCGACGCCGACAAGACCGCTGGGGGTGCCACCACCGTGCACTCCTAGCCCCGAAGGCCAAGATCGCCGACTCGCCGGACCAACCTCGACGCCGACTCCACCGCGTCGTCGGACCCGCGAGCTCGCCGTGATCAGCGCCAAGTTCTTCAAGAACGACGACACGAAGACGCTCGTACTCGCATCGAGCGCAGAAGAGAAGCGCGGCATCAATCTGACCAGCGCGCTGGGCCCTCTGTCGATATGCAAGCGCCAGGGGAACCAGGCGACTTGCCATACGCGGCAGGTTGCCCTGCGTTCACCCGTGAGCTGCGGCAAGTCCAGTAGCCCAGAACCAAGAACTTCAAGCCAGACGTGCCCGAGAAGTACAATGGCAGGATACATCCGTCAGAGTTCCTCGGCGTCTACACCATCGCGGTGCAGGCTGCCGGAGGACGCGAAGAGAAGATCCTCGCCAACTACTTCCCGCTGGTGCTCAAGCCCAACGTCCGATCTTGGCTCATGCACTTGCCGGACGGCTCCATCTCTTCATGGGCGGACCTGTGTCATCAGTTTGTCGACGCCTTCACAGGCGGCCACAAACCCCATGGCCAGGAGAGCGATCTGCATCTGCTCGTCCAGAAGGAGGGAGAGCCCCTGCGCAAGTATATACAGAGATTCACCCAGGTGTAGCGCAACATCCCAGACGTCCACCCTGCCGCGGTTATCAGCGCGTTCGACCAGAACGTGCATAACCGCAGGATGAGGGAGGAGATGGCGATGTGCAAGATCAGAGATGTCAGCGAGCTCTATGCTCTGGCCGACAAGTGTGCACGGGCTGAGGAGGGGAGGAAAGTCCCCGGAGAGACTGCAGGAGCAGAAGGGTCTGACAGTGAGGATGCCGCCCCGGCAAGGAAGAACCGGAGGCGGAACAACAGAAAAAGAAAGGCTAAGGATGTGCTAGCTGTCGAGCATTCCGGCAACGGAGGCGGCTCCGACAAGGCCAAAGCTGATGACTCCGGCGAGGCTGTGGTAGCCGCCGACAAGCAGGACGGCTCCGGCAAGCGGTATTGCAAGATCCACCGCACCAAGGGCCATGACCTCCAAACCTGCAAGAAAGTTGAGCAGATGGCGGAGCTACAGAAAGCTGAGTACGAGCGCCGCGACAAGGAGAGAGCCCAGGGAGGTGGCGGAGGATCCGGCAAGAAGCTTCCCGCCCGGGGAGGGCACCGCGGCAAGGCCAAGCCGTGGCAAGGAGACAGGCCTCCCCGTGGCCGCGACAAGGACGAAGATGAAGATGAGGATGATGAGATGGAGGAAGATGAGGCTGATGACCAAGAGTTTCAGAAGGCAACGGAGGTGTTGTGCATCGACGGCGGTGCCTCTCTGCACACCTCGCACCGCCAACTCAAGCAGTGGGCGCGAGAAGTGAGCGCAGCAGAACCGTCCGTCGAATCGCGCAAGCCTCTCAAGTGGTCCAGCACGCCCATCATCTTCGATGTTGAGGATCACCCTGATCGCATCAATGCGGTCGGGTGCTTGCCGATGTTGGTCTCGCCAACAATCCGCAACCTCAAAGTCACAAAGATGTTGGTTGACGGCGGGGCCGGCCTGAACCTGATTTCCTCTGCAGTGCTCAAGAAGCTCCAGATCCCCGACAGCGGGCTCGAAGAGACTGGTACCTTTCAAGGAATAAATCCGGGAAGGAGCAAGCCGAAGGGGAAGATCACATTGCCAGTAACTTTCGACAGCGAGCTGAATTTTAGGACAGAGAGGGTCACATTTGACGTCGCCGATTTCCCATTGCCCTACAATGGGATACTCGGCCGACCAGCGCTTGCCAAGTTCATGGCAGCCTCTCACTACGCCTACAATGTGCTCAAGATGCCTGGTCCGATAAGTGTTATTTCTGTCCAAGGCGACAAGAAGGATGCACTTATCTGCACTGACAAGATCTACCGGGAAGCAGCAGCCGCAGTAGAGCGCGAGCCACTTGCCGCTGAAGCTCCCCGGGGGAAGAAGAAGGCCAAGTCTGGCAAGAGCAGCTCTGATGCCCACTCCGGCAAGCGCACCTCTCCGGAGTGCTGCGCTACCGTCGAGGACGCACCATCGAGCTCCACCGGCAAGTGCAAGAAGGCAAAGGCAGTTTCACAAGAGACTAAGTCCGGCAAGCGTAGCTCTGATGCCCACTCCGGCAAGCGCGCCTCTTCGGGGTGTTGCGCTGCCGTCGAGGACGCACCATCGAGCTAGAAGCACAGTCATTCTTATATTTCTAGGTTATGTTCCTTGGACGACCGTGCCTTGTATGGGAAACCTGTGCGCAGAGGAATCGACTCGCGGCTAAGTTGCGCCCTTACTTTGTTTCGAGTCCGCTCAACAAACGAAAGCGCGCTGCAACTAGCCCGACGAGGTTTCTTGCCGGAGACAGCACCGCCAGCGGGGTGCTGGCTGCTGATGTCCCGCACTCAGCAAGCGTGCTTGCGTCGGCAAGTTCCCTCAAAGCGTAAGGGTAAAAACATGCAAGGGACGGAATCAAGTAAAGGAGATAACATAGCAGTTGGCGTCGTTCCAAGAAGCGCAGCCTTGCCGGGACGAAGACAACAGAAAAGCTAAGTTATCCAAGTCTGAGCACTGAGCCCAGCCAGTTTTAAATTCTCATGTTATAATCCTTGAACCGCCGCGCTTTGTATGGAAAACCTGTTCGCGGAGGAACCGGCTCGTGGCTAAGTTGCGCCCTTACTTTGTTTCGAGTCCGCTCAACAAATGAAAGTGCGCTGCAACTAGCCCGACAAGGTTTCTTGCCGGAGACAGCACCGCCAGCGGGCTGCTGAGGTTCGGCACTCAGCAAGTGTGCTTGCGTCGGCAAGTTCCCTAAAAGCGTGGGGTAGAGACATACAAGGGAAGCGGTAGAATAAAGGATATAACATAGCAATCATTGCCGTAGAGTGCAATTAGTCTCAAATCTTTAAAGGTTATGTTCCTCGAACGACCGTGCCTTGTATGAAAAAAACCTGTGCGCGGAGGAATCGACTCGTGGCTAAGTTGCGCCCTTGATTTGTTTTCGAGTCCGCTCAACAATACAAGTGAGCTGCAACTAGCCCGACGAGGTTTCTTGCCGGAGGCAGCACCGCCAGCGGGCTGCTGATTTTCCGCACTCAGCAAGCGTGCTCGCGCCGGCAAGTTCCCTCAAAGCGTAGGGTAAAAATATACAAGGCACAGAATCAAGTAAAGGACATGACATAGCGAGCCTTGCTTAGAATAAAGTCATATACTATAGTAAATAACTTGCCGCGCTCTAAGAGATTGTTCCTATGACACATCTAGCAGTGGCAAGAACAAGGAAAGAGAAGAAAGGTGCGCCAGCACCTGGGCCCCGGCAAGCCAACATCGCTAGGGGCTGCAAGTACCAAGACTCATCCCCGGCAAGCCAGAGTTGCCGGGGGCTGCAATAACAGATAAGTTTTTCATCCCTCATCATGCATCCTTTTATGGACTGGGGAACGCGATGTTATATTCCTTGAACGTTCGTGCCTTGTATGAAAAGCCTGAGCACGGAGGAATCGACTCGTGGCTGAGTTGCGCCCTTGATTTGTTTTCGAGTCCGCTCAACAATACAAGTGAGCTGCAACTAGCCCCGACAAGGTTTCTTGCCGGACGCAGCACCGCCAGCGGGCTGCTGATGTCCCGCACTCAGCAAGCGTGTTCGCGCCGGCAAGTTCCCTCAAAGCGTAGGGTAAAAACATGCAAGGCACAGAATCAAGTAAAGGATGTAAGATAGCAAGCCTCCCCTTTTTCATTAAAAAAACATCCCATTTGGGTACAGTCCATAGAGGATGAAAAACATGAAAGAAAGGATTACAAGTTTTTAGATGCAACTAAGGCCCGAAGGCTTACAAATTGAAAAGATAAGATGCCCGTAGTCCCCTTTCTTGTCCCCCTTCTCAGGAGGTAGGTCAAGGAGGCAAGAAGGGCAAAAGAGGCGCCTAGGTGAGCTACGGGTGCCAGAAGACACCAAGAGAACATCCCGGGGGCCGGCCGGGAGCTTGGCGGAGACGGAGGCGCCGGAGGCAGAGCTCAAAGACGGGGCGGCAGGACGTCAGCATGCTGTCGAGGGCACCACGCCCTCGTACTCCGACTTGACGGCCTTGCCGCCAACCCTCTTCCCCTTCCGCAGCCTCCCTACGCCAGCCGCCCAAGGAGACGGCCCCGGGGAGTTCAGGAGGCCGGCAACCCGGATGATCGGGTCGCCGGTGGCGCGCAAAGCGATGCCCGACGCCTAGTCGGACCCGCCGTCCTCGTTGTTGCTGTCGCTCCCCTCCTCGTCACTCTCGCTCGAGGAGGAGTCTTCGCTATCGGAGGAGCTGTCCACGCAGCATCTCGCCCGGGTGCCGGAGTCCCCGAAGACCTTGACGGAGAGGAGGTCGCCATCCATTAACTTGAAATGGAGGGTAAACCCCGCTATCAAGCTATGGATGCGGGCGAACGTCTTCCACCCTCGATCAAGATACATCACGCCGGGGGCTGGGGACACAATGCTGACTCGCGTGCCGCTGATCCCGCAGCCCCTCATGCGCAATCCCAGCGTCTCGGGCGGGTCCGGCTCCATCGCGTTCGCAAACGGAGCCGGAAGCCGGAGGCGATGCCGAGGTGCCCGGCGCAGCTTGACGAAGAACTCCCAAGGGTCGTCCCCTGTGTGGACCGCCGCGAGGGGAGGAACCGCCGGCGGAGGCGGAGATGCTGCACCACCCCGTCCACCTCTTCCCCGCGCGCCTCTTCCTCGCCCTCGACCTCGTCCACGACCTCGCCCCCTCCCTCTTCCGCTCGTGGCTGGCTCTGCCACCACAAGCGCGGGTTGGGGAGGGATGCGCTGTCTGGCGGCGACCCTCGCCACCACCGATGAAGGGCCAGGTTTCCCTTCCTCCATGGCAGAGGAGGGAAAGGGGAGCAGAAGTTGATGGAAGGAGAAGATGAGGGAGTGTGGGATTTTTGCGCCCCCCCTTCTGCCCTTTTTAAGGAGCGAGGAGGGGGCTCGGCCGCCCCGCTCAGCCAATCAAGGCGCAAGAAGAGCAGAGAGTTGGGGCCGACCCGCTGCCTCCACCCGTGACGGCTCGGTTTTCCACCTCCACCGCCCACGACCCCACGCGCATGGGAGCCGCGTGGCGGGGATGCAGAGCCGAGGCGACGGGTGAGGTAACCGCGCCCCACCCCGTGATCACGGGGGTGGACGCCTCGAAAATCACGCACGCCACCCACACCTCCCACGACGCCGCGATTGACGCGTGCCGTTACGGGAGGGCGCGGTGGATGCGGAATGGGTTTTGTGTGGACCCAGGCTGCGCGTGCCCGTGCACTATTTTGGGCCTGGCCCAACAGCGCTCGGCACCGTGTATGGCCCAGGCCCGGGGGCTCCTGTCGGTGTACTAAAGTAGGGGTACCTTAGTACCCCGAACTTGTGCACGGGCAGTCGCAGCACCCCGCGGCAAAGCTTGCCGGGCATCCGCCAAGACCCTCCGCCATTCACATTACTGCCATTCAAGAACAAAGTGTCAACCAGGAAGACAAGGCCCCGGCAAGAGGAGCTTGCCGGGAAGGACAAAGACCCCGGCAAGAGGAGCTTGCCGGGAAGGCCAACCAAGGCGCTTTAGAGAAACTTGCCGCGACGCCCCGCGCGTCCCGGCAAGGCACGGCGAGCGACAAGCTTGCTGGTGCGACAAGACGTCGGCCGCGGCAAGGCGCTTGCCGCGGCAAGGCTACCACTCTGCACCCAAGCTTCAGCGCATCCAACGACGTGTCACCCCAGGACTATCCCAGGAACACGTGTCGAGGCGCTGTGCAGCCATGCGGTGCGAGGTGGCAAGCGAAGCTGACAAGGAGGCCATCGTGGCGATCGGTGGCGCCCCTAACGGTCGTTTCCTTGCACTATTGGGGCGACCGGACGGGCATTAAATGCCCTTGTCCCCTGCCGTCAGAGTTAGGTAGGGGACACTGTTGGACACTGTTGTACCAACCTGAGTTTTTACCTTTTTGCCCCTCTTTCTACGCTGCCACCTGTCGGTGACCCCCTTAGACTATAAAAGGGAGGCCCATGCGCACGTAGAAGGGGTTCGGTTCGGAACTTTTCCACACTAGGGTTCGGTTCATTCGACCCATCCCACACCACTACACGCTCTCGCTCGCGAGCAAGAACAAATACAAACACAAAGCAGCAGTAGGACTTTTATCTCTTCGGAGAGCTCCGAAGCTGGGTAAAATTCGCCCCCGCGCGCTGTCGCCTCGATCCGCTCTGCGTGCGCCCACCGCTCCCTTGCCGGACCAGAAGGGGCCCCCTGCCCCATAGGTGTTCGTGCTCCCACGGGATCCCCACGACAGAAGGCAGAATCCGGGGCGATATCCATGCCTTCATCGGACATTATCCGGAACTTCGCTCGAAGCGGCGTGAGTCTTTAAGGACCTGAAAAAACCTCTCGAACAGCGACCAGTCTCTCGCCTTATCATGCCAGTCAGTTTTAGCTTTCTCCACTGAGGCGCTCGCCCGGCTCAACCGGGGTGCAATCGCAGTGGTTCTCCCAGTGCCACCTTAGCCGACGGAACGGAACGTAAGGCACCAAAATGTGGGAGTCGGGCAAACCCAACTATTGACCCAAGACATGATTCGGAGCTGATTCATATAATACTATAAGTTAGGGGTGCCGCACTTGTGAAAGTGTTCGGACTTATCACACCATAGGGTGGGGAACATAAGCCCCCGGTGTATGAGGCTGTACCAAAATATACGGGCGCAAGATGTCACATAATGAGCATATATATATAAGAGGTAATGCAGTTGCGATCAAAAAGTTGCTGCATTATTTATGAAAGAAAGTCTGCTAGTAGAGCGGACTGATACAAATAGCGCGGTAAGCAAGGGATTTGGACTAAGTAAACATGTCCCCCTCCAGGGATGAGCTGTGGACTTGGTGTATATAATCTAATTTAATGCTCGTAATTGAGACCACCTGAGTGTTCGTCGCGGCCTTCTTTAGTCCCTGACTGTTGCATCATGAGTTCGGCAGGTTCACCGCCGGACAGGGCTTCTGGTTAACAGAGTCCTGTGTACAAAAAAGAAGAAAAATAATAAAAAAAGAGGGGCACATTTGCGAGCCCCCGGTGTGGTCGAACCGCACTCTGGGTCCATTGCGATCGTGCCCCCTCCCCTGTGCCCATGGTATCTCCAAAGAGTAATGATGTACGCGGAGTGTTATTCTTGCAATCATGCGCGGGCAAGGGTTGGGGCCGCATTGCTACGCGTGCTCTGATCGCGCCAGGTGGTCTTGGTTGGCATTGCTCCGGGCGCGCTTTGCTGTATCCGGCCGTTTAACGGCCGGACTCGAGAATTGCCTTAGAAGGCTGCTCTGTACTTCTGCCGCGAGAGCCGCTGTATGTTCCTCCGTTCGGAGGGAGCGTTCCGTATTCCCATTGACCGTGATGACTACACGAGGGCCTGTCATCTTGAGCTTTAGGTATGCATAGTGCGGCACCGTGTTGAATTTGGCAAACGCGGTTCGTCCGAGCAGAGCGTGATAGCCGCTGCGAAACGGGACTATGTCGAAGATTAATTCTTCGCTCCGGAAATTATCCGGGGATCCGAAGACCACTTCCAGTGTGACTGAGCCTGTGCAGTTGGCTTCCACTCCTGGTATGACACCTTTAAAGGTTGTCTTTGTAGGTTTAATCCTTGATGGGTCTATGCCCATTTTGCGCACTGTATCCTGATAAAGCAGGTTCAGGCTGCTGCCGCCGTCCATCAGGACTCTCGTGAGGTGGAACCCATCGATGATTGGGTCTGAGACCAATGCGGCGAATCCGCCGTGGCGTATGCTGGTCGGATGGTCTTTTCGATCGAAAGTGATCGGACAAGAGGACCATGGGTTGAACTTTGGGGCGACTGGCTCCATCACATAGACGTCCCTTAGTGCGTGTTTCCTCTCCCTCTTGGGTATGTGGGTCGCGTATATCATATTCACCGTTCGCACTTGTGGGGGAAAACCCTTCTGTCCTCTGTTGTTCGGCGGTCAGGTCTCTTCCTCGTCGTCGTTGTTTAGCCCCTTGTCATTGTTTTCGGCAATTAACTTGCCGGCCTGCTTGAACACCCAGCAATCTCTATTGGTGTGGTTAGCTGGCTTTTCAGAGGTGCCATGTATCTGGCATAAGCGGTCGAGTATTCGGTCCAGATTGGACAGACCCGGAGTGGTTCTTTTAAATGGCTTCTTCCGCTGACCGGGTTTAGAGCCTTGGAATCCGGCATTGACTGTCGTATCCTCCTTATCGTCTCCGTTAATGCGGCGCTTGTTTTTGTTTCGACGTGACCTGACGTTGTTGTCCTTAGTATCCGGACTGCCAGAATTTTTACGGAGATTGTTGCGGCGGGCTAGCCAGCTGTCCTCTCCCGCACAAAAGCGGGTCATTAACGATGTGAGGGCTGCCATGGATTTCGGCTTTTCCTGCCCCAGGTGCCGGGCTAGCCATTCGTCCCGGATGTTATGTTTGAAGGCTGCAAGGGCCTCTGCATCCGGACAATCGATGATTTGATTTTTCTTCATCAAGAACCGTGTCCAGAATTGTCTGGCCGATTCGTCTGGCTGCTGAATGATGTGGCTTAGGTCATCGGTGTCTGGTGGTCGCACATATGTGCCTTGGAAGTTATCAAGGAATGCGGCCTCCAGGTCTTCCCAACACCCAATTGACTCTACGGGCAGGCTGTTAAGCCAATGCCGAGCTGGTCCTTTAAGCTTGAGTGGGAGGTACTTGATGGCGTGAAGATCGTCGCCGCGGGCCATATGGATGTGGAGAAGATAGTCTTCGATCCAGACCGCGGGGTCTGTTGTGCCATCGTAAGATTCGATGTTTACGGGTTTAAACCCTTCGGGGATCTAATGATGCATTACTTCGTCAGTGAAGCATAGCGGGTGTGCGGCGCCCCTGTATTGAGCGATATCGTGACGCAGCTCGAGAGAGCGCTGTCTGCTGTGCTCGGCCTGGCCAGGGTTATTGTATCCGGCGCGACGGTATTCGTCGTGGGTCGTAGGGCGCCCACATGATCCATAGATGGATCTGGATTGCCTTGCTTTGTCCTCCAATATGTCTCGCAAGTCCGGCGCGTTCCCTCTTGGCTTCGTACTTTTGGAGCGATGCCGGGGTATGGTCTTGGCTGGGGGCCTGGATGCCTCTCTGTCACGACCACGGGGTGGTCGGTCAGCCATATCGTGCGCTGGTGATGGAGGTACGTATGCTTCCTCCTCTAACCGGGGGAGCAGCTTGCGTGTTGGGTAACTTTTGGAGGGACGTTCGAGTTTATACTCTTCGGCCGCGAGGACCTCGGTCCATCGATCGGCCAGCAGGTCCAGATCAGCTTGAAGCTGTTGCTGCTTTTTCTTTAGGCTGTTTGCTGTGGCGATAAGCCTGCGCTTGAAGCGCTCTTGTTCGACGGGATCCTAGGGTACGACGAATTCGTCATCGTTGAGGCTTGCTTCGTCTTTGGAGGGAGGCATATAGTTATGATCCTCAACCTCTTCGTCTGCCGCCCTCTCATGAGGGCTTGCTTCTGCATCCTCCTGCGCTGAGTCTTGCTGGAGGGGATTGTCTTCGGCGCTATCTGGAGTGTTATTATATCCTGTGCCGGAATCTCCATTCTTGCTGTGGCAAGATTTAGAGCGGCGCCGCTGACGCCGGCATTTGGGCTGCTTCTTTAAAGAGTCTGCCTCCGCTGTTTCTTCGCCATCCCCGTCTTTTGGGGTGTCCACCATGTATATGTCGTATGACGAGGTGGTCTTCCAGTGCCCTGTAGGCACTGGTCCCTGTTCGTCTCCAGCATCATCGTCCATGGCGTCGATGTCTTCGGAGTCGTAATCTAGCATGTCGGTTAGATCGTCCACAGTGGCTACAAAGTGGGTGGTGGGTGGGCTCTGAATTTCTTCGTCGTCCGTACCCCAACCATCCTAGCCATAGTCCGGCCAGGACTCTCCTGATAACGAGAGATGCTTTAGTGAATTCAAGATATCGCCGAAAGGCGAATATTGGAAGATGTCCGCGGCGGTGAATTCCATAACCGGCGCCCAATCCGGATCGATTGGTAGGGGCGCGGGAGGTTCGGAGTCCGGCGAGGAGTCCGGCGCCTCGGAATCACGAGTTTCGCAGGGGACAAGATTAGTGTTCGGCTCCATCGCCGTGGATGTTGGAGCCCCCAGGGCGGCGTCTATCCACCGGCCCTCGATCTGGGCGGTCGGCTCCGGGCTAATGGCCGAAGCGGACCCGTGTGCGGCCACCAAGGCACTGTTCGGTGGCAGAGCTAAATCATGCCCGTCGTCACAGTGCGGCGCGCTTGGCTGTGGCTCGAGTCCGTCGAAGATCAAGTCTCCGCGGACATCGGCCGTGAAGTTTAAGGTTCCAAATCTGACCTGACGGCCAGGGGCGTAGCTTTCGATCTGCTCCAGATGGCCAAGTGAATTGGCCCGCAGTGCGAAGCCGCCGAATACGAAGATCTGTCCGGGGAGAAAAGTCTCACCCTGGACAGCGTTGCTGGTTGAAGATGCCATCAAGCCTATTGGTGACGACACAGAGGAACTCTCAATGAAAGCACCAATGTCGGTGTCAAAACCGGCGGATCTCAGGTAGGGGGTCCCGAACTGTGCGTCTAGGCAGATGGTAACAAGAGACGAGGGACACGATGTTTTTACCCAGGTTCGGGCCCTCTCGATGGAGGTAAAACCCTACGTCCTGCTTGATTAATATTGATGATATGGGTAGTACAAGAGTGGATCTACCACGAGATCAAGGAGGCAAAACCCTAGAGGCTAGCCTATGGTATGATTGTTGTAATGTATATTGTACTACGGACTAAAGCCCTCCGGTTTATATAGACACCGGAGGAGGCTAGGGTTACACAGAGTCGGTTACAATGGTAGGAGATCTACATATCCATATTGCCAAGCTTGCCTTCCACGCCAAGGAAAGTCCCATCCAGACACGGGACGGAGTCTTCAATCTTGTATCTTCGTAGTCTTGGAGTCCGGCGGATAATGATAGTCCGGCTGTCCGGACACCCCCTAGTCCAGGACTCCCTCACCCGCCATGGCCGAAGCATGCTGCCGCCGCCATAGCCGTGACCACCGTCGTCCTCGCGCCGCCCCACCGTGTCCGTGAGCCCCGCTGTCGTCCGCTCCGTCGAGCTAGCCGAGCCCCGAGCGCTTCCACACTCTGCACCGCCTCCACCAACCCCGTCTTCATCGACCGTCGCCGGAGATCCCTTTCGCCGTCACCTATGCAGCAACTCGTCCCCGACCTCGCCATCTGCCCCATCGTGACCACCGTGAGCCTAGCTGCCTCCCCATCCTCTCCCTCCCCTCTCTCGAGCACCGTAGCGACCGCACAAAGCTCAACCGCACGCGCCGCCGCCGGGCTCGTCGCCGATGAGACTCCGGCCATGCAACGGCCTAGCCCACTGCCCGTTAGCCTCACCGCACCCCCAGGAGGCAGCAGCACCACTCCACGCATTTCTCCGTGCCTCCTAGCGACGAGCCTGAGCTCGCCGAGCTCCGGCTACCGCCAAACATGTTGCCGGCGCCATTTCCGGTGACCCCGAGCCCAACCACCTGCACCACCCGCCGTGGCTCGCTCCCAGCTACCCATAGAGCCCAACGGCGCCCCGAACTGTGCCCTGTACGTGAAACCTGCACCTGCACCGCCGCGTTTGGCCTCGCCGGCGGCTAAACGCTGGCGAGTTGACCCCGCTGACCCCGGTTGACCATGGATGGGCCTAGTTTGACCCCCTGGGTCATTGACATGTGGGCCCCAGGCCACTAACTAAACTAGGTTAGTGTTAGTTTAACGCTAATTAAATTTAATTAGTTTAACTAACTACTGACAGAAGGGACCCACTGGTCAGGTTTGACCTGGACCGGGTTAGTTGACCTGCTGAGGTCAGCACGATGCAATGCTGACGCAGTAATAGGTTTTTCTGGATTTATTCTTTTTCAGGTAATTCCAAAAAATTGTACAAACTTCTAAAATTCATAGAAATTCAACCGTAACTCCAAATTAAATAATTTATATATGAAAAATGATCAGAAAAATCCAATCTATCCATCTGTACCATTTTCATGCATGTTAGAACAACTTAAAGCTGCTGTATACAACAATTTGAATTAATGGAATTTGAAATGTCATATATGGAGTTTGAATTTGAACCTAGGGTTCAAACCAACTTCATTTAACTTGCTGCTAGCTGCATTAGCTCAAACCACATCATATTGCCATGTCATGATCATGCATCATATTGTGCATTGCATTGATTATATTTCTTCTCTATTGCCGGTATCTGTCCCCTCTCGATAGACAATGTTCTGATGTTGTGATCGTTGACACTGATGAAGACTCAATGCTATCTTCAGAAGTGCCAGGCAAGCAAAACCCCCTTGTTCATTCTGATACAATCCTACTCTCTTGCTCCCGCTCTCTTTTATTTCATTAGGACAACAACGATTCATCTGTTACTCGCTGTGGTAGCTGAACCCCTTTATCCTCTGCATGACCTATCATTGCCACAGTAAATAGATGAAACCCACTAGCATGAGTAGGAGTTGTTTGAGCCCTAATGTGCCTACTCATTCATGCTTGTTTGTCATGCCTGCTATTGCTTAGAGTTGTGTCAGGTCTGATTCATCCGGGATGAATCAGAGGTGTGTGAACATGTCCTACTGTGTGTGAGCTAAATGTGTGAACACGATTTGGTAAAGGTAGCGGTGAGAGGCCATGTAGGAGTACATGGTGGGTTGTCTCATTGAAGCTGTCCTCAGGAACTGAGTTCTGTGTTTGCGATCCATGAAACAGATACTACCATGCATTGGGCCCGAAACCAATGGACCCTCTCGGCTTCTTAATCGCCCTTGTCCTCTGTCCAGGAGTTTCAAGTAGTTTCTGGTGTTTGTAGTATGGTGGAGGCCGTGGGAAGCACTGACCAGAGGGGTGGGCTGTGATGCGGTAGGCACGTGGCACGGTGTACCGGGCACCCGTTTGGTGTCTCGGGAACCCTGCACACATCGTTTGGGGCTGTGAGCGAAACTCCGGCCGGATCTCCTCCCAGATAGAACCCGAATAGGCGATAAACCTGGACTAGAGACTTGAGTGTTTAGGTAGGTCGTGGCCGACACCCTTGTTGGGCTCCCGCTTGAAGGTTGCCGAGTACATGTAGTGTAAACGGCGTAAGTGGTGAGAGCGTGTGTGAAGAAGTACACACCTGCAGGGTTAACATCATCTTTTCGAATAGCCGTGTCCGCGATAAAGGACTTCTGGGTTGCCTGTACAGTTCATAGACAAGTGAAAGTGGATACTCTAAAATACACAAGATAAGCGTGAGTGCTATGGATGGCGTTCTCGTAGGGAGACGGGAGTGGATCCATAGTAGTGTATTAATATGGTGAATATGTGGACTCGTGTGCGCCACCTCAAAAGAGTTACTTGCAGTCGTAGTTCAGGATAGCCACCGAGTCAAAGATGGCTTGCTGCAGTTAAACCCCACCATCCCTTTGTTGATAATGATGCATATGTAGCTAGTTCTAATGTAAGTCTTGCTGGGTACATTTGTACTCACGTTTGCCTATTTTATGTTTTTGCAGAGAGACTTCAGTCTCACTAGTAGTTCCGCTTGGACTTTGATGTTTAGCTTGTTTCCTCAGCTACGATCTTGTGCCCTCGGTAGGATCTGGTGGATAGTCAGGCTTCTAAGCCTTTTTCATTTGTAGGTGTCTGTACTCAGACATGATAAGCTTCCGCTTGTTCTTGACCTGTATGCTCTGAATGTTGGGTCGTGAGACCCATGTTTGTAATATCTCGCTCCTCGGAGCCTAATGGATAAATACTTGAGTCGTTGAGTCATGTTGTGATGCCATGTTGTATTTGCACATATCGAGCATATTGTGTGTATGTTATTGAAATGCTTGGTATGTGTGGGATCTGACTATCTAGTTGTTTATCCTTAGTAGCCTCTCTTACCGGGAAATGTCGCCTACTGTTTCCACCGATGCATGGTAGCTTGCTACTGCTCCGAAACACTTAGGCTGGCCGACATGTGTCCTTCTTCGTTCCTGTGTCTGTCCCCTCGGGGAAATGTCACGCGATGGATACCAGAGTCCTGCTAGCCCAGTGCTACAGCCTAGATTCACTCGCTGATGACCGACACGTTCGATGTTGGGTCATGGATGCCTGTCCCTATAAGTTTGTGCCACTTTGGGTTTACGACTAGCTATGTCAGCCCGGGCTCCTTATCATATGGATGCTAGCGACACTATCATATACGTGTGCCAAAAGGTGCAAACGGTCCCGGGCAAAGGTAAGGCGACACCCGTGGGAATACCGTGCGTGAGGCCGCAAAGTGATATGAGGTGTTACATGCTAGATCGATGTGGCATTGAGTCGGGGTCCTGACAGCTTTGGTATCAGAGCCTGACTGCCTGTAGGATTACCAAGCCAAACTGGTCGAAGTTGAGTTTAGAAATTCTTTAGTTATATAAGGGAATTGATTGTGGGATGGAACGTAAGGCTCTTTTTACTCCTTATACCTTATGCCCTTCTGATCTGAGTCATCCTCTTCTCTTCTACGGGGATTAAGAACTAGGCCTTCTCATCTATCTATCAGGATGACGTGTTACTAGTCCATAGACTTATAGAATTGTTAGTTTCAAATCTCAGTTTAGTTTTTACTACTTCCGCATGTTCATAGCTGGTCTCAGAACCTTGATATTGTGATATTAAGTGGTTATGCCACCATTTTTTAGGATGTCTCAAATCATTTTGATCATTTACAGCCATTATGCTGTCCGAGTCATCCCAGGTTTCTAAATAGTCTGATGCATTTGCAAATCCTTTCTTTCCGTTCCCGATGTCCTTTATGGTCAGATTAAGCACACTAATCGGTGAGTTAAGGTACTTTGTTGCCTCGACATATATGTTGAAGCTATTATTATGACCCTAGGCGTCTTACGAAACCATCTAGTAATCTAGCCATATTTTGTGTTTCCAGTGTGATGATTCTGGCCATCATTCTCAAAAAGCATCCCATGATGCTACTTAGTTAATAGTATTCTATCCCAGGGTTCTTGAACCCGAGATTCACTCTACTTACCTCCTGTTGATAGTGTTTGCTAGTTCCTTTAGGATATTAGTAACCTTTGCATTAGTCCTCGAGGTCCGTGGTATTTCCTTCTTCCAAATACTATGAACCATTTATGGCAGAAGTTTGTTGGTTCAAAAGATCACAACAGGAGTGCCCTCGATGAGTTCTCCATTCATAATTGTGATTCTGCTAGTTCTACCTTTCTGCATGGTTTATCTGGAAGAAACCTGTTAAACTTGGTTCAACATATTAATCTATGCATCCACAACTCAGAAAATCATATGTTCCTTTGAGTTGTCCCTCTTTAGTTGTCGGAAGACCCCCGTCTATCGATTGATAGTCAAGAGTATGCGTGCATTCGTTATTGATGCCTATTACTCTTGTGGTCCGTCAAGCCGTTCTATTCTAGAATGACTAGGAGAATCAAATTCCAGAACCTCATCCATATCTAGGACTGGGTCAAAGCAATTGTACTTCGCAGATCAAAATGCTAATCCAGCTTTTGTTCTGTTCTACCTCGGAGTATTACCCCCTTTATGTCAGGATTGTCATGAGAATTGCACCATTTCTCATGAACTATTGACGTAGTGATACTTCTCGCTATCATTACTCATTCCTCGGTTTCGTGTTGTCGCAACCGGAATGCTGACAAGTGAATCATGATGTGTGAAATCTATACTCCTAGTAACTCGTTGCTTGGTAGTAAATGGACAATAACCTCATTCTTAATGTGTTGGTTATTGAATCATCATTCTAAGATAGATTGTGCTACCTAGTCCTTATTTCTGGTGCACTCTTCGATCAATGAGTTAGGATTATTTAGTCCCTTTATTATTTGATCATATCGTCTTGCCCTGAAAAGCAAGATTGTTCTCGAGCTTAGTAACATATCGGTGGTTCGTGATTTTCCGAATATCTTCTCAGAAGTATCACCAGGTTGTCACCTCACCGCTATGTTGAGTTCGTGATCAAGTTGGTTTCTTATAAACCATCCCCTTCTCCAAGAATCTGTGTTGCATACCCCTGAGCTGGTTGGTCAAGCTAAACAACAACTTGGAGAGTTGGAAGATGGAAGCTTGTCCGATTTATTTCATCTTAAGGGATATCTTGTATGTGTGTTGAAGAAAGATGATATCTTCACCAATTGGTCCTCGTGATCAGTTGTTGGATCTATTGCCTTGTCAAAACTTGGACTTGAGTATGGGCCATCGTCAAGTCAAATCGGAACCAACGATGTTCGTAATGTTGTCTTACTCGTGGTTGATCCCTCGAGCATACACCATTTGTCAGAGTAATGGGCCACGGGTAGGCCGACCCGGGACCCAGGATCTTTCAAGACATCGGGGCAGGCCGCGCCCCTCTGGCCGAGTCCCAGCCGGCGACCTTCGGAGAGGCCGTGTCCCAGAGGGCGATCCCCCGAGAAGCCGAGTCCCAGACGACGACTTCAAAGCAAGCCGACTCCCGGCTTGCGATCTCCAGGAGTGCCGACTATGGGAGTCGGCCCGCGACATTTCATGAAGACCGATGCAGGGTACGGCCCCGATGTGGCCGTCCATTCCTGCCTACGAGGGGTTGGCATGGCTATAGTGAGCCGTATCGCCGGGAGATCTCCGGCGAGGCGCGGCACTGTTGCCATGCCTCCCCTGACCTCAGCCGCAATGCGTGATGCACTGTACCCACGACGCCGGCCTGTACGGCCCAGAGATCGCAGGGCCACCCGTCAGTGGGTGAATCAGAGATGGCAGAACACCAGAAGACGGCCCTGAGGGAGTCGGCCTCCAGAAGTCGGCCGCCTCCCCGCTAGGGCCCCACAAGCCATAAACCAGATTGGATGGGGAGTGGCGACAGTGATCGCCTGACAGACGGCGGCACTGTTGCCACGACCCCATGACCAAGCCTGCGTCATCGAGAGTGCTGCACAGTGTTCGGCCTGTCCGCGGGACCCACCAGTCGGCGGGCCCCAGAAGCCGGCAGGAAGGACGGCGGCATGAGAGACAGACGGCTGGGGGCCACGCCCAGTCAGATTACTATTGTACCCCCGGGGGGTAGGCCTATATAACCCCCCCGGGGCACCCATGCAAAGGGTTGGGCCTTTGATAGAGTTAGACACATAGACAGGGGAGGAGAGAGCCAGCCTCACTCCCTCCTGCCTCCCGATACAGCTCTAGGAGCACCCTTGTAACCATCTCGCCATAGTGACCATGCGGAGACCCCGCAGAGCAGCAGTAGGGGTGTTATCTCCCCAGAGAGCCCCGAAGCTGGGTAAGATTCGCCGGCGTGCATGTCTGCGCCTCATCCCGTTTCCAGGCACCGGCGACATTCTACTCGCCCCCACCATGATAAGACATCCTTTGGCATATGTCGCACCTAACCCCCGACATTTGGCGCCCACCATGGGGCGAGGTGCACCGTCGTCCGGAGATCTGTTCTGGACGGGAACCATTTTCCTCCCTGGCGAGCGCAGCCAGCCAGGCTCGCCAGATGGAGTATGCATCGACACGCTGCGTGGCGCCGAAGCCGCTTGCGCTACGAGCGGCCTCGCCGAACTTATCAGCGAGGTGCGTCTCTCCGACGAGCCTGCATCCGGCGCAGGCACGGGTGGCCCCGAGAACCTTCTCGCGGGCCTCCTCGACCAACTCCACGTCGCCGGCGAGCCTGCCGTAGACTTGGAGTCCGTAGGCTCCTCCGACCCGATGCTGGTCGACTCCGACGCTGTATCGCTTGACATCTTCCCCACCAACGTGGTGGTCTACGACGAGCCGCTTCCGTACGAGGAGAGTGGCGGAAGCGCTGTCACGGAGGTGCTCGTCATCAGCCACGGCGAGCACTCCGGCGAAGAAGCCCAGGACCCGCTGCCAGCGGTCCTGCAAGACCTAACCGCGCCCATTCCAGAGGACGCGGACGCCGAGACGCTGGAAACACGCCGCCTTCAGATCATCGAAGGCGCCAAGAAGTTGGCAAGCATGAGGCGCTTGTCAGAAGCATACCAGCGCGAGATGGACCACGCCGTAGGCGGCTCGCCAGCTCCGACTGGGCCGAGCCGTCTGGGTACGGTCCGACAGCGTGGCGCAGCCATCGCCGACATGCTCGGGGCGAAACGCCCCGTGTACGCCACCCCAGCGGAGAATATCCGTGCTGCCCAAGCGGCGACTGACGAGCTGAAGAACTTTGAGGGCGAAGAGCGCCGTGTGATGATGGAGCGAGTCCAGCAGCTCCTCGATGCGGTTGCTGCGCAAAACGCGGCCGGCGGCCGCGCAGATGCGCTGCAGCAGCCAAACGACGACTTACCTCCCCGCCGAGATCAAGGCGCGACCTCCCGGACGCCGACTGGCGGAGTCTGCGGAAGGAAAGAGAAGGAGCCGGCTGTCAGTCACAGTCGGACTCACATCACCATCGAGCGCGACCAAGACGGCCGCCCAAGAGCAGTGGAACAACGGGACGATTATCTGCCTCCCCCGCCCCAAAGAGAACGGCGAGTTTCTCCGCCACCTGTTGAGCATCCGACTCTCGGAGGTCGCCTTGGCCGTTGAGAGGGAGTCGGAGAGAATGACGCCCGTCATCGGATCGACCGACTCCACCGATCCCTGGCGCTGGAAGAATAAGATGAGTTGGGTCCGCCTTGCTTCGGGCCCTGCATCAGAGACGAGCCCTTCCCCAAAGGGTTCACGCTCCCCCGAGACACGCCCAAGTACACCGGCTCCGTGAAGCCGGAGGACTGGCTGGTAGACTACTCCACAGCCGTCAACATAGCAAACGGCAACAAGCGGGTTGCCGTGAAGTATGTTCCTCTCATGCTCCAGGGCACGGCCCAGACGTGGCTGAACAACCTGAAGCCCCGCAGCATCAATAGCTGGGTCGACTTCACCGAGGCCTTCATTCACAACCTCACCAGCACGTACAATCGACCTCCCAAGCTGCGCCAGCTCTCCTTGTGCGTGCAGGGCCCTGAAGAATCAACGCGCGACTACCTCACACGCTGGGGCGAACTTCGAAACTCCTGCGAGGGCGTGCACGAGGTGCAGGCTATCGAGTACTTCACTGTCGGGTGCCGACAGGGCACCCTCCTCAAGCACAAGCTCCTCTGCGACGAGCCAGAAACCCTTGACGAACTGCTAGTCATAGCAGATAAGTACGCCACGGCCGACTCTTCTATGAAGACGGAGATTCAAGTCAACGCGGCTGGCAAAGTGACTCCCCAGGCTCCCAGAACTCCGGCTGGAGACGCCAGTCGGCGACAGCAACAAAACAACAACAAACGCAGGGCCTCACAGCCGACTTCCAACAGTCGGCAGGTCGCAGCAGTAGAAGATCAGCAGCCGGAGGGGCAGCCTCCGGCCAAGTGGCAGAAAGGCGGCAAGTCCAATTGGTTGCCGGCTTTCTCCTATGAGAAGACTTTGGATGGTCCTTGCAAGTTCCACAGCGGCACGAAGCCGTCGAACCACACTACCAGAAAGTGCCACTAGCTCGCCAGAATCGCCAAGGGAGACGGCCTCACTCCTCCGCCGCCTGTAGGGCCGCCGCCTCCGCCGCCGCCCCAGCAGCCGGCGGCTCGGCCAGTCGGCGCAGTACAAGACGAGTTCCCAGAAGAGCACGGAGCCTACGTAGTATTCACCAGTGTGGCAGATGACCGGCACAGCAGGCGCCAACAGCAGCAAGAAGTAAATGCAATAGCAACGGACGCTCCAGAGTTCATGCATTGGTCCGAGAGGCCTATCAGTTGGAGTCGGGCGGATCACCCAGAGGTGATGCCGAGTCCAGGCTCCTACGCCCTGGTCCTAGGCACGACCGTGGCCACTGATAGGCGGGCCGCCCGTTTTTCGCGGGTCCTGATAGACGGAGGCAGCAACATAAACATCCTATACAAAGACGCCATGAAGAAGCTAGGAATCAGGCGAAGGCAGCTGCAGAGCAGCCGCACCGTGTTCCATGGGATTGTACCCGGCCTCTCCTGCTCACCAATCGGCAAGATCCTGATAGACGTCCTCTTCGGGGACAAAGATCACTTTCGCCGAGAGCCGGTCTGGTTCGAGGTGGTGGACCTGGAGAGCCCGTACCACGCTCTGCTTGGCCGGCCTGCCTTGGCCAAGTTCATGGCGGTTCCACACTACCCCTACCTTAAAATGAAGCTGCCGAGTTCCAAGGGGATCCTGACCATTGCCGGCGACTACAAGAAATCATCCGCTTGCGCGGCCGAGAGCAGTCGGCTGGTCGAGTCCTTGGTGATCGCAGCCGAGAAATGGCTCCTTGACCGGGTCGTGGCGATGGCCGGAAAGCAGCCAGAGATGTCGCCCGACCCCAAGGAGTCAGAGGTAGAAGGATCATTCAAGCCGGCTAAAGAAACCAAGAAGATACCCTTGGACCCAGAGCACCCAGAGAGATACGCTGTCGTAGGCACTGGCCTGGACAGCAAATAGGAAGGCAAGCTCGTCGATTTGCTCCGTGAGAATCGGGACATCTTCGCATGGTCCCCCAAGGACATGCCGGGTGTACCGACGGAATTTGCCGAGCACAAGCTACACGTCAGACCAGATATGAAGCCCGTCAGGCAGCCCTTGCGACGCCTGTCAGAAGAGAAAAGAAGAGTTGTTAGAGAAGAGATAGCCCGGCTCCTGGCAGCCGGTTTCATCATGGAAGTGTTTTTTCCAGAGTGGTTGGCAAACCCGGTGTTGGTACTGAAGAAAAACAAGCAGTGGCGGATGTGCATCGACTACACAAGCCTCAATAAAGCCTGCCCGAAGGACCCGTTTGCTCTGCCGAGGATTGATCAGGTGATAGATTCCACAGCCGGATGCGAGCTGTTGAGTTTCCTAGACGCATACTCAGGATATCACCAGATCAAGCTAAATCCAGCAGACAGACTGAAGACCGCATTCATCACACCGTTTGGAGCCTTCTGTTACCTGACTATGACGTTCGGCTTAAGGAATGCCGGCGCCACCTTTCAGCGTTGCATGCAGAAGTGCCTCCTCAAGCAACTCGGCAGGAACGCCCACGTCTATGTGGACGATGTGGTGGTGAAGACGGAAAAGCGTGGGACGCTGCTGGAAGACCTCAAAGAGACCTTTGAAAATCTGCGCCGATTCCGGATCAAGCTCAACCCCGAGAAGTGCGTTTTCGGAGTACCAGCTGGCCAGCTCCTTGGCTTCCTGGTCTCCGAACGCGGCATAGAGTGCAACCCCGTAAAGATCAAGGCCATTGAGAGAATGGAGGTACCCAGCCGACTGTTGGATGTGCAGAAGTTCACCGGCTGCTTGGCGTCCATCAGCCGATTTATCAGTCGGCTGGGCGAGAAAGCTCTGCCCTTGTATCAACTGATGAAGAAGACCACCTTTTTTGAGTGGAACCACAAGGCAGATGAGGCATTTCTCCAACTGAAGAAGATGTTGACTACTCCCCCCGTGTTGGCGGCTCCGACTCCCAAAGAGCCCATGCTTTTGTACATCGCCGCCACCAGCCGAGTAGTCAGCACAGTCATCGTAGTCGAGCGCAAGGAGGAAGGCAAGACGCTCCCAGACCAGAGACCGGTGTATTACCTGAGCGAGGTACAGTCGACCTCCAAGCAAAACTACCCTCACTATCAGAAGATGTGTTACGGCGTGCATTTTGCCGCCAAGAAGCTGAAGCCCTACTTTCAAGAGCATCCAATCACTGTGGTTTGCACCGCTCCACTCGCCGAGATCATTGGAAGCCGAGACGCCTCCGGCCGAGTGGCCAAATGGGCTATTGATCTAGCCCCTTACACCATCTACTACCAGCCCCGCACCGCCATCAAGTCGCAGGCGCTGGCCGACTTCCTCGTCGACTGGGCCGAGACCCAGTACCTGCCGCCAGCGCCCGACTCCACTCATTGGCGGATGCATTTCGACGGCTCCAAGATGCGCACTGGCCTTGGAGCCGGCGTTGTCCTCACCTCCCCTAAGGGCGACAGGCTCAAATACATGCTGCAAATCCACTTTTCCGCCTCCAATAACGTCGCCGAATATGAAGCGCTCATCCATGGGCTCCGGCTTGCCAAAGAACTCGGCATTCGCCGGATCCTGTGCTATGGCGACTCCGACTTGGTGGTTCAGCAATCATCCGGCGACTGGGACGCCAAAGATGCAAACATGGCAAGCTACCGCTTCCTGGTGCAGCAACCCAGCGGATATTTCTAGGGGTGCGAATTCCTTCACGTGCCAAGAAATGACAACGATCAAGCAGATGCCTCAGCACGAGTCGGCTCCACTCGCCAAGCGATACCTTCTGGCGTCGCCCTTCAGCGCCTCCTCAAGCCCTCTATCAAGCCTTCACCAGAGTCAGACTCCATCTTCGTGCCGGCTCCGCCAGAAATAGTCGGATCCGACTCCAAGGCCCCAGCAGGCGACCTCAAGAAAGCCATAGTTGAAACCAGCCCGGGGACTGCGCCAGTCGGCCCGGGGACTTCAGAGCCCAGCCCGGGGACTGCGCCAGTCGGCCCGGGGACTTCTGAGCCCGGCCCGGGGACTGCGCCAGTCGGCCTGGGAGCTGCCCCAATCATCACAGAGATTCCCTCAATCCAGCAAACGGCGGCAGACTCCAACCCGCCGCCTCCCAGCCTAGCCACCCTTGTCCAAGTCGCTGTGGTAGCAGTTGAAGAGATAGCAGCACCTTCATGGGCACAGCCCATCCTCAAGTTTCTAGTGAGCAAAGAATTACCAACAGATGAGATCTCGGCTCGGCAAGTGCAGCGCCGAGCAGCAGCATACACCATAGTCAACAGAGAGCTAGTCAGGCGCAGTGTCACTGGTGTCTACCAGCGCTGCGTAGAGTCAGAGCAAGGCCAAGCGATCCTCAGAGACATCCATCAGGGCGAGTGCGGCCACCATGCGGCTTCGAGGGCACTCGTGGCCAAAGCCTTTAAGCACGGTTTATTTTGGCTGACTGCTCTGGAAGAAGCTAAAGAGCTAGTCCAAAAATGCAAGGGGTGCCAGATGTTCCGCTCCAAGCCCCTTCAGCCGGCTTCCGCGCTGAAGACAATCCCCATTGCCTGGCCCTTCGCAGTTTGGGGCCTGGACATGGTAGGACCATTCAAGACGGCCCGAGGCGGCCTAACTCATCTGCTTGTCGCGGTGGACAAGTTCACCAAGTGGGTGGAAGCAAAGCCCAACAAGAAATTGAACGGGCCCACAGCAGTAACCTTCATTGCCGACATCACGGTGCGGTACGGCATACCGGACAGCATCATCACCGACAACAGCACCAACTTCGCCAAAGGCGCCTTGGCTCGTTTCTGCGCGACGCAAGGCATCCGACTGGACTTAGCGTCCGTTGCCCATCCACAGTCAAACGGACAGGTGGAACGAGCCAATGGCCTCATCCTGTCCGACATCAAGCCTCGATTGGTCGAACCACTCGAGCGTTCAGCCGGCTGTTGGGTCGAAGAGCTGCCTGCCATCCTTTGGAGTCTGTGCACAACCCCAAACAAGTCAACCGGCTTCATGCCTTTCTTCCTCGTCTATGGTGCCGAAGCCGTCATCCCAATGGATATAGAGTTCGACTCTCCGCGAGTCTCCATGTACACCGAAGAGGAAGCCGAAGAAGCACGCCAAGACGGCGTCGACCTGCTGGAAGAGGGCCGACTGTTGGCACTCAGTCGGTCCGGCATCTACCAGCAGAGTCTGCGCCGATACTACAACCGCAAGGTCAAGCCAAGATCGTTCCAAGAGGGCGACCTTGTGCTCCGGCTGATTCAGAGAACAGCCGGCCAGCACAAGTTGTCGGCGCCTTGGGAAGGTCCCTTCATCATCAGCAAGGTGCTAGGGAACGACGCCTACTATCTGATCGACACTCAGAAGCCTCGAGCGCGCAAGAGGGACAACTCCGGCAAAGAAACAGAGCGCCCGTGGAACGCGAATCTTCTTCGAAGATTTTACAGTTGATGCAGTACGTATCGCACTACCCTCTTTTTATTAAAGTACTAAGACCTTAGGCCCCCCGGGACGAGCTCGGGGACTGCCTTTTTGATTATTTGAATGATAAGAATTACGCTTCCGAATATGCTGCTCTTTTATCATACTGTCTGGCACCGGGTCAGACCAGTCGGCCCGGGGACTTGCCGTCTCGCGCTATGAAATGCTTCCTGCGGTCAGACAAGTAATGTGTTGCGCTCAAGCCGTCTCTTGTCGAAAGCCGCAGCTCGCAGAGCGACTGTCGGTAGGCAGGAGACAAGCAAGAACGAGCGCACGCATGAAAAATGGCTAAGGACCTAAAAGCTTATGCATAGCCCAAGACGGTTACCAGCCTGCCCCCACCGAGCCGACTCATGAGCAGTCGGCTCGTCGTCTCGACTTCTATCAAGGACAGCCGACTCTCGAATAGTCGGCCTGTCATTTTCTAGCCAATTTGCTGGAGAAACTCTAAATGGCTAAGTACTTGCCTTCCTGAAGTAGCCGAGCACTTGACCTGGCGATAGTCCGCAGAGCGGCTGCCCAGCCGGCAAGGCGGCAACTAAAGGAAGGCGGCAAAGGAAAAAGTCTAAGGAGCAATAAGCAAGGAAAGGCAGGAATTAGATAATTATTTACATTGGCCCTCGGCCGAATCTCCGAATAAGAATTCAGGATACACCCCGTGGGTGGAATTGTTCGAACCTAACAAGTCTTTCCAAAAGATTAATGAAGACAGATAAACAAAAGCAGTCTAGGAGGCGGCCTCCGGGGCCGGAGGATCGGAGGTGACGGCGGTGTCGGATGCCGGGGCAGTCGGCTCGGCGGTCTCAGCCTGGTCGCCTCCGACGGCGGTCGCCTTGTCCCCGCGCGGCTCGTTGCTGGAGGCGAGATCGGGCTGAGGCTGGCCGCCTGCTTCGTCTTCTGGCGCCTTCTCCTCGCCTCCGTCCTCCGCCTTGTCCTCCTCCTCGGCGCTGGAGTCAATCACCTCCGCCGAGTCTTCCTCGTACTCCGGGTTCATCCCGAACCAGTCCGGCGGTGCCTCCTCGCCGCCTTCAGTCCGCTCGGGCACGAAGACGCTGGTGTCCGTGTACTCGGCGATGGCCGCCGCACGCTCGACAAGGGCGCCTTCTACGGCCTCCAGCTCGGCCTGGGCTTCTGACCGAAATGCGGCCAAACGGTCCAGGTCCAGCCCCGGATACCACGCCTTGACGAACTCCAAGGCCCGGCGTGCTCCGGCCCGGGCCGAGGAGCCCTTCCAAGCCTCAAGGCGGCCGGCGGCGAATTCCAGCCAGTCGGCAGTCCGACTGGTGGTGCGAAGAGCCGGCACGTCCGGCCACAGGGCGGCAACCACTTGGGCACCGGCACGCTGAAGACGGCGCAGCAGCCGGTGAGCAGGACGAAGACGAGCCCCAATGCCCAGAAGCTGCTCGTCGATGGTTCGGGGGGCGTTGGTGGCAATCACTTCACCCTTCGCCCTTCGCGCCTCCCGAGCCGCCTCGATGGCTAGAGGGACGGCTTGTGAATGGCCGGGAAAGAAATCTGCCAAGGCAGAAAAGAAGATAGTCAGGAAATCAGAAATCAGCCCGACAAAGAGTCGGAAGACCAAAGAAGCGAAAAAGACTTACCATCGATGATGTCCTCGAGCTCGCGGTAGCCGGAGGTCAGCATCGCCTCCCGTTTGGTCCAGGCGGAGCGTTCGACCTCGAACTCGGCCATGAGGGCGACCTCCCGCGACTTGGCGTCGTCCTGCGCCTTCCGGAGCAACTCCTTCTGCCCGGCCAGCTGCGTCGCCAGCAGATCGCGCTCTTTGGCGAGCCTGTCGCACTCCTCTTCCTTGGCACGACGAGCAGAGTTGGCCTCGCCCAGCTGCTCCTGGAGGGCGGCGTTGGCACCTGAAGAGCGAAGAGGAAGACAAGAAAGTCATCAGTAAGGTAGATCGTCGGGGAGATCCGGCCCGACTGCTCAGCAGTCGGCCCAAATCTTGGGGACTACAGCCCGCGGGCGCGCCAGCGCGCCCCCGCGGAGAAGAAGGAAAGTTGATCGCCGGAGAGATCCGGCCCGACTGCTCGGCAGTCGGCCCGAATCTCGGGGACTACAGCCCGCGGGTGCGCCAGCGCGCCCCCACGAAGAAGGAAGAAATAACTCACCTCGGCTTTCCGTCAGGTCGGCGGTCCGCTTATTCAGCTCCTCGACGTTGCGGTTGAAGGTAGTGGCGCGGAGATTATGATATTCCTGCAAAAAGCCGGCAAAGGCAAAAGTTAGTCCTGGGAGCTCACCAGAGGGAGTTCCGAACCGCCTGCTCAGCAGCCGACCCGGAACTCAGGGACTACACCCAGTGGGTGCGCTGGCGCGCCCCCACAGAGAAAGACAGAAATTTAAAAAAGAGAAAGGAAACATACCCGGACGGATGTCCGCACGGCCAGATGCGCTCTGGTGCAGAGTTGGAGGGCGTCGCTCTCCGCGCGCAGCTTTGACTGGACGTCCAGGAGGGCCTGATTCAGCGGGCCGGTGCCGCCTCCGCGTAACCAGCCGGTGGGCGTGGCGCTGGAGGCCTCGACGTCCAGATTCGCCGAACTTGTGGCGCCAGTCTCCCGAGCTCGCGGCGCCGAGCTTGTCCTCTCAAGCCGGCGGCGTGCCGGCACGGCAACTTGAAGAAGCAGCCGCGCCTCTGCGTCGTCCGTAGTCGGAGGATCCTGCGGGTCCACCGGCTGCTTGCCATGCGGCCTCCTAGGCGGAGGCGGAGGCGGCGGAGGTGGCGCGTGGGTGTCCGAGCCTGAAGCATCGCCGCCCTCCTCCACGAGAGGGTTCTCGGTGCCGACCTCTCCGATCTGCCCCGTGAACACCAGAGCCGGTAGTGCCGACGACAACGGAGGGACGAGCATCGCCGATCGGCGACGCGCGACCTCCTTAGCGCACCATTTCGTCGCGGCGGCAATCTCGGCCTCCTCCAGTCTCCTCTGGGCATTGGCGGCCGCCTTCTCAGCCTCCGCCTTCTCCAGGCGGTCGGCCTCCTCTTTGTCGCGCTTCTCCCGCGCGTTCCGTTCCATCGCCTCCCGAAGGTCGGCGGTGGGATCGACCCGACGAGTGTTGGCGGATGTCTCTACCGACCCCATGACGGAGGGGACGGCGGCTCTCTCAAGGGAGAGGGGAGCTCTGGAGAAGACCGGAGGGAAAAATCAAAGAAGACTCGAATAAGATCCAACAAAAAAAATGAAAGAGTAAAAAAGACTCACGCGGAAACTAGTGGCGGCCTTCTCACTTCCCTTCAGAAGCGGTCGGCCTTCGCGGCCGCCTCGTCCCGCTTGGTCGCGGCGGCCGCCCCCTTGAACTTCTTCTGCTTGCCGCCGGGCGCGCTCGGCCTGGCGTGGCGCCTCTTTGCGCCGACTTGGCCGGAGGGGCCGGCCCTCGGCTGGCGGCGTGGGACAACTTCCACGTCGGCGTCGTCCTCAGGCCAGTCCGCGAAGGTGGGCGATGGCCTGAGGCCGCCGTCCGCCCCCTCTCCGCCGCCTTCGGCGTCGGCCTCCAGCGCTGCCACCCCCAAGTCGAGGTCGTCGACATCGCTGTCCTCGCGATCTGGGACGTAGTCGCGGGGCTCTCTCATGGCACCGGCCGCGGGCGCCGTGAGGGGATTCTGCCCAGAAGAAACCAACGATGATTAGAGGCCGGAGTCGGCTGCAAAGAGGATCAAGCTACAGAAGGATGCGACTTACCATTGGACGGGGGTTGTCGCGCGAGTACGGCTCCTTGCCGAACTGCCAGTTCTCCGTGAACTCACAGTGCGCGATGTGGTTCACCAAGTTCGCCACCTTCCCGCGGGGCATTTCCTTGGTGCACAGCCGGCTCGGATCATGGCGGCCACTCATCTGACAGATGAGGTGAGGCCGGCCCTGGAGTGGGAGGACTCGGCGCGCCACGAAGGCGGCCAGAAGATCGGATCCGACGAGGCCCTCCGACTGCAGCAGAACTCGGAGTCGCGCCACGGAGCCGGCTCCGGAGGGAGACAGCGATTTGGACCGGTGGGACCAATTGGCAAGCCTTCCAGTCAGAGGCTCGGGGTCGAAGGGCGGCAAGTTGACCCAGTCGCCGTCGGTGGAGAGGTTCTTCACCTAGAAGTAAGATCGGTGCCACATCTTCACCGACTTCACCAGCGAGATGGGAGGGAAAGGGTTGTCGGCCGTCGAGCGCCGCACCGCGATGTAGGTGCCGCACTGAGCCGGCGTGCCGGCGGCCTGAGTACCGAGCTTCGAAGAGAAAAATTCTCCCCACAACTCGAGGGTGGGGAGAACGCCGAGGTAGCCTTCGCACAGAGTGGCGAAGGCGGAGAGCAGCACCACCGCGTTTGGGGTAAGGTGGTGCGGCTGAAGATTATGGAACTCCAGGAACGAGCGGAAGAACCCGCTCGCCGGAAGCCCCAGCCCGCGCATTAGGTGCGAGCGGAAGATGACCCGCTCGCCCTCCTCCGGCCCGGGCCGGATCTCTCCCGCCGGCGCGGGACGGGTGTGCACCAGGTCTGCGCCGGGGAGGCGGCGGGTCCAGCGGAGAAACTCGATGTGCTCCGCCTCCACGTCCGAGCCGTCCCACACGCCGGAGCGCGAGGCGTGGGGCGCGGCGGAGGAAGAGCTCATCGCCGACGAGAGAGGATGCGTTGGCTCGCGGCGCAGGAAGAAGAGAAGGAAGGAGAGCGGGGGAGTGGGTGTGCGCGTAGTGCCGCCCCGCTCCTCCCCGCCTATTTATAGCCCTACGGGCTGAGGAGCCGAGGGGGCGGACGTGGGATTAACTGCGCCCGAAGCCCCACGCCGCCCACGATTTACCCCACGAAGTTACTGCGCGCAGTAACAACGTGGGGATGCCAACCGTCCGCAGCCGCAGCGGATCCGCTCGGAAGCCGAGGCGCGGTAATGGCGGGCCCCACCTGGCGGCCCATCCCGTCGCGCGCGTGGGTGGGCAGACTATCCTCCCCACGTGGCGCCACGCGATAAGACCGTCCTGATGGCGGCCGGGAAGCGTATCCGATACGCCGCCTGTTTTCCCGCTGCGACTTACGAATAATGGCCCCTCGCTGAACAAGTCCGACTTCGGCGAGTCGGCCCGAAGAAACAGCGGCCGAGTCTCATAATCGGCGCTGGGAAGATTGAAACTGTTGAAGCCCCACGAGGCGGCGCCCGCAGGGCTTCACCAGCTTCGGGGACTACTGTCGGAGTAATGGGCCACGGGTAGGCCGACCCGGGACCCAGGATCTTTCAAGACATCGGGGCAGGCCGCGCCCCTCTGGCCGAGTCCTAGCCGGCGACCTTCGGAGAGGCCGAGTCCCAGAGGGCGATCCCCCGAGAAGCCGAGTCCCAGACGACGACTTCAAAGCAAGCCAACTCCCAGCTTGCAACCTCCAGGAGTGCCGACTATGGGAGTCGGCCCGTGACATTTCACGAAGAACGATGCAGGGTACGGCCCCGATGTGGCCGTCCCTTCCTTCCTACGAGGGGTTGGCATGGCTATAGTGAGCCGTATCGCCGGGAGATCTCCGGCGAGGCGCGGCAGTGTTGTCATGCCTCCCCTGACCTCAGCCGCAGTGCGTGATGCACTGTACCCATGACGCCGGCCTGTACGGCCCAGAGATCGCAGGGCCACCCGTCAGTGGGTGAATCAGAGACGGCAGAACGCCAGAAGACGGCCCTGAGGGAGTCGGCCTCCAGAAGTCAGCCGCCTCCCCGCCAGGGCCAACACAAGCCATAAACCAGATTGGATGGGGAGTGGCGACAGTGATCGCCTAACAGACGGCGGCACTGTTGCCACGACCCCATGACCAAGGCTGCATCATCGAGAGTGCTGCACAGTGTTCGGCCTGTCCACGGGACCCACCAGTCGGCGGGCCCCAGAAGCCGGCAGGAAGGACGGCAGAGAGACAGACGGCTGGGGGCCACACCTAGTCAGATTACTATTGTACCCCCGGGGGGTAGGCCTATATAAACCCCCCGGGGCACCCATGCAAAGGGTTGGGCCTTTGATAGAGTTAGACACATAGACAGGGGAGGAGAGAGCCAGCCTCACTCCCTCCTGCCTCCCGATACAGCTCTAGGCGCACCCTTGTAACCATCTCGCCATAGTGACCATGCGGAGACCCCGCAGAGCAGCAGTAGGGGTGTTATCTCCCGGGAGAGCCCCGAAGCTGGGTAAGATTCGCCGGCGTGCATGTCTGCGCCTCATCCCGTTTCCAGGCACCGGCAACGTTCTACTCGCCCCCACCATGATAAGCCATCCTTTGGCATATGTCGCACCTAACCCCCCACACCATTACATCTTTTTGGTCTGACCAATGCTATTACCGTGTTCACATGATGGTGGAAGTCCAGTGATATGGAAATTCCGATGAGTTGTTGTTGAACCCCATCAGCAGCATTTTATCTCCCCCATGATTTATGCTGAACATCAGGCTTGTGTTGGAAACTTGTGTAAGCATTATCTTCGTGTTCCGTTCATGAGGTATATGTTCGGATGAAAGAAGTGACTTCTTCTAATTCACGGTACTTGGTGTAAGTTGCCGCCGTGAATTCGATAAAGTCAATGTTGCTTCCTTGGAATCATCCCAAGTTAGTCACACATGTGCAAAGTATACTATGGTTTGGTAGATTAATTACCCCCACTCCATATGTATTCTGTAGCACACCAAGCCACTCATTGATTTGTTCAAGGAGAAGAAGCTCCTTCTTAAGAGTATACCCTATGCAAGGACTTCGATATCCTCGATGATGGTTCCCCACCGGAACTCGGTAGTGTTTTATTGTAAGACTACCATGGGATCATGTTTGTCTGGGACAACGTGTTCACATGTTTGTAGCAGAACCAACTCATGTTTTGGAGCTTGCTATCATAGTTCATTTCCCGAAAATCACGCAACGTCTTCTCGTCGGTTTGTGTTGTAAACTTTCATTTTTCTTTCTAGACTCGATGAGTCTAGATTATTCTGACACCAACCAGATCTAAATCTCAGGCAGATATGATGGTTGGAACATTTCCCAAGAATTATAATATTGGTCTCTCTGTAACCGGTAAAGTGGATGTCGTGGTCAACACACCCAACCGGAATACCTGTTATTGTAGTATCTTGATTGAGAAAGTTGGCCACCTCCCCATAGGGATTCCGTAGGATTTACTCCCTAGTTGTCCCTTATGGATTTTGTGTTTCCGAAGTCCGACCTTTTACTTGATGTTTGTGACGCCCCCGATTCAATCGTACACTAATCATACATGCAAACGTGTACGATCAAGATCAGGGACTCACGGGAAGATATCACAACACAACTCTACAAATAAAATAAGTCATACAAGCATCATAATACAAGCCAGGGGCCTCGAGGGCTCGAATACAAGTGCTCAATCATAGAGGAGTCAGCGGAAGCAACAATATCTGAGTACAGGCATAAGTT
The DNA here is from genome assembly GCA_963921465.1 of Triticum timopheevii. NCBI lineage: Eukaryota > Viridiplantae > Streptophyta > Magnoliopsida > Poales > Poaceae > Triticum > Triticum timopheevii. The sequence goes on along the minus strand of OY997264.1, from coordinate 472,151,300 downwards.
AAACAAGTTTTCCTTAAGAAGGCTAGCACAAACTGGGATACAGATCGAAAGAGGCACATGCCTCCTGCCTGGGATCCTCCTAACTACTCCTGGTCGTCGTCAGCAGGCAGCACGTAGTAGTAGGCACCTCCAGTGTAGTAGGAGTCGTCGTCGACGGTGGCATCTGGCTCCTGGACTCCGGCATCTGGTTGCGACAACCAGGTAGAAGGGAAAGGGGGAAAAAGAGGGAGAAAAGCAACCGTGAGTACTCATCCAAAGTACTCGCAAGCAAGGAGCTACACTACATATGCATGGATATATGTGTAAAGGGCCATATCAGTGGACTGAACTGCAGAATGCCAGAATAAGAGGGGGATAACTAATCCTGCCGAAGACTACCCTTCTGGCAGCCTCCGTCTTGCAGCATGTAGAAGAGAGTAGATTGAAGTCCTCCAAGTAGAATCTCCAAGTAGCATCTCCAGTAGCATCGCACAGCATAATCCTACCCGGCGATCCTCTCCTCGTCGCCCTGTTAGAGAGCGATCACCGGGTTGTATCTGGCACTTGGAAGGGAGTGTTTTATTAAGTATCCGGTTCTATTTGTCATAAGGTCAAGGTACAACTCCAAGTCGTCCTGTTACCGAAGATCACGGCTATTCGAATAGATTAACTTCCCTGTAGGGGTGCACCACATAACCCAACACGCTCGATCCCATTTGGCCGGACACACTTTCCTGGGTCATGCCCGGCCTCGAAAGATCAACACGTCGCAGCCCCACCTAGGCCTAATAGAGAGGTCAGCACGCCGGTCTAACTCCTATGGCGCAGGGGTCTGGGCCCATCGCCCATTGCACACCTGCATGTTGCGAGGGCGGCCGAAAGCAGAACTAGCCCCCTTAATACAAGAGCAGGCTTACGTTCCAATCCGGCGCGCACCGCTCAGTCGCTGACGTCTAGAAGGCTTCGGTTGATACCACGACGCCGGGATACCCATAACTACTCCCGCGTAGATGGTTAGTGCGTATAGACCAAATTGCCAGACTCAGATCAAATACCAAGATCTCGTTATGCGTGTTAAGTATCCGCGAACGCCGAACAGGGCTAGGCCCACCTGTCTCCTAGGTGGTCTCAACCTGCCCTGTCGCTCCGCCACAAAGTAACAGTCGGGGGCCGTCGGGAACCCAAGCCCACCTCTACCGGGATGGAGCCACTTGTCCTTTCAGCCCCCTCATCAGAATCACTTGCGGGTACTCAACAAGCTGACCCGACTTTAGTCACCATCTGTATAATATGTATGTATGTATAGTATATACCCGTGATCACCCCCCCGAGTGATCACGGCCCAATAGTATAGCAAGGCAGACTGACAAGAATGTAGGGCCAATGATGATAAACTAGCATCCTATACTAAGCATTTAGGATTGCGGGTAGGGTATCAATGACTGTAGCAACAATCACAGGCTATGCAACAGAATAGGAGTAACCGAACAGTAACATGCTACACTACTCTAATGCAAGCAGTATAGAGAAGAATAGGCAATATCTGGTGATCAAGGGGGGGGCTTGCCTGGTTGCTCTGGCAAGAGAGAGGGGTCGTCAACTCCGTAGTCGAACTGGGTCACCGGCAGTCTCGGGGTCTACCGAAAAGAAGTAACGAAGGGGGAACACAGTAAATAACAGAGCAATCAAAGCATCACAAAGCGTAACATGGTAGTACGCGGTGCTAGGTGTGCCCTAACGCGGTAGTAGGTGATACCGACGAATGGGGGGAAACATCCGGGAAAGTATCCCCGGGTTTTGTGTTTTCGGACAAATGAATCGGAGGTGAGAAGTTACAGGTTCGCTATGCTAGGGACGTGTGGCTGACGAACGGGCTGTGTATTCGAATTCGTCTCGTCGTTCTAAGCAACTTTCATGTACAAAGTATTTTCATCCGAGTTACGGATTATTTAAATGGTTTTCTAATTTTTGGATTTCATTTAATTTGAAACTAAATTAGTATTTAAATGCTATGGGTACACAGGAAGTGTAACCAGAAGTGTGCACCTGAGGCTGACAGGTGGGGACAGTTGACTAAGTCAACTACCCAGTCAGCAGGTCCAGTCAGCAGCCAACAGGGCGTTGACTGGCCAATCCTGACTAGTGGGCCACTGGTCAGTGACAGGGACTACTAACAGTGTTTTAGTTAAACTAATTAGACTAATTAGTGAGGTGGGGCCAGGCTGTCGTTGGTTCATTTTTTTAACAGAGTTGTATTTATTTAAAATAGTCTAATTAGTTAGTGGGTCCAGTCTGTCAGAGACTTAGGTTAGGGGTTGTGTTATTTTAATTAAGTGATTAACAATGGTGGGGGCCCACATCTCTGTGGCAGTGGGGGGTGTTAGTGGGTTCAGCAACCACCGGTGCTAATCCGGTGGCTCCGGCGGTCGCCGGCTGGCCGACTCCGGCCACGGGAGCTCACGAGGGTGGCGGCTTTAGAAAGCCCGTTCAACGACGAATCTGGTGGTGGTCATGGGGTGGTGTGGGGAGGCGCGTAGAGGTGGTGGCGGTGTGGGGCGGAACGGCGCCGGCAAGCGCAGCAGAGGAGGCAGCGTGAGGGGCGCGGCCACTGCGGCGGCAGGGAGGCGGGGGGGAGCAGCACCGGGTGCGCGGGCGCGCGGCCGAGCGGCGTGCGGGGCGGGCGGCGAGCGCGCGCGGGCGCGTGCGTGCGTGAGCGGCGGGTGAGGCCACGGTCGATGCAGGAGCGAGAGAGGAGAGGTTAGGGCTCACTGCGGGCGTAGGGACGTGGCAGCGTTCTCGGGGAAGGCCGGAGAGGATGATGGGGACGAGCGATGGAGTGCACGTTGGCGATCGGGGCAACGGCGATGTCGAGCACCGAGGCGCTGTCGTGGGCGCGCCGGGTGCGGGACGACGCGGGCGCGCGGTGATGGGGAGTCCGGCGACGGGGTGGTCTTCGGGCGGCGACGGACGGCTTCGGGCGGGCGCCGGCGCGGCGTCGAGGCGATGGGGTCGGGGGCGGTTCGAGCCCCCGATCCAATCGGGGGGAGAGTGGGAGGAGTGGGGGAGAGTGGGGATTAGGGTTTGCGTGGGTGTGGGGATAAGGTGTGGCCGGCTAGGCATGTTGGGCCGGACCGTTCGGACGGCGGAGGCCAGCTGGGCCACTTGGCCCAGCGGGGGGAGGGGGGTAAAGTTGTTTTCCTTCTATTTTATTTTTGTTTTATTTTATATTTTATTTTTCTTTATTTTTATTTGTAGTTTCATTTATCTTTAGTTTTATAAAAACTACCACTAGTGCCTAAATTTGTTTTTGTCAATAAACTACTGTGAGATTAATTATTAACCCGTAATAAAATAGTTTTAGCATTTTATAAATTCAATAGGCATTTGTTTAATTGTTTTCACTACTGTTTTAATTGTTTTAGAGCCTTTAAACATTTTATCAAAGTTTGGTTTCTCCACCATAATTACTTACGATTTATTTGACACAACCCGAACATTTTAGTTTTAATTTTTCAAAACTTTTGTTGTTTGCCTGATTTTAAATTGAATTCAAATCGGTTTTGAACTATCGCGAGATTAACTAAAGGGACAGCGGTGACATGGCATCATTAGGAGAGGGTTACTGTAGCTTAATTGTCCGGGCGTCACAATTCTCCTCCACTACAAGAAATCTCGTCCCGAGATTTAAGAGGGGGACTAGGGGGAAAGATCTTGTTGTGAAAGTTCTAACGAATCTTCTCAGTTTTGGTTGCTCTTCTCGAAGAGGTCAATCCATTACATTGGTGTCTTCAGTCCTCTGCTTCAACGCATCATGATGAAATTGTCGTCCTTTCTTCAGGATCTCCATCGTTCTTACGAAAGAATAAGGGAGGTATTCCGGGAGAACGAACCTCTACAAGGTTGACTATCTGGTCGATATCATCGGGGATGATGGCAGAACGTAACTCTCGAATTGAAACTTAAGAAAATATTGAGAGCAAAGTAATGAGGTTTCATGGGAAGTTTCGAGCGAGCAGGCAACCGTTTGATGCCTGAAACAGGGCGTGAAAGGGACTCAAAGCAATCGGGAATAAGTATTGTGTCCGGTAACAGATTTGATGATCCCTCGGAAGATGGCTCGTGAATTACATACGAGGCCATACGCGAGGAACAACCTTGGGAATAGGGGTGCAGGAGAGTCAGGTTTCGATCCTGTGGAACTGTGGGTTATGGGCCCACCATGTGGTTCAAAGTAGGAAGGGGGCCGACATCTTGCACGGTCACGATAGTAAGGCGTGTCAGAGGGTAGCCTATCAGTTATGTCGGCAACAACATCGATACCGAGGGCGAGGGACGAAGAGAACCATTTTCTTGCTCGTTGAATGAGGCAAACCAATTGGCAAGCTATCACCCATCGGTGGTTACCAGAATGTCATCAACAATAGTAACAGGGTCTTACAAGCAGAGTGGTACAACAAGGTGCTTATCGAAGCAGGGAATTATCTCTGCTCAGTTAAGTCAGATTCAGGAAAGGTTAAACAAAAGAATGGAAAGGAAAATATGATTATCAGATTAAACAGAACAATGGAAAGGAAAATGTGTTTAAACACATTGTTCAAGGATATATCCTTCCCAAGGACAAATAGAGCAAGATATCCATGACAGGATAGTAAGTAGAAACCATTTAGGTGAGGGGAGAGGATTTGATGACAATACCCATACAACAGTGTTTGGATAATTGAGCAAGAAACATTTAGCATTGGGCTTCAAATGTTCTTGTTGAAAATCGGAGTACCACAGACATGCTTCGAGATAGCATTGACATGGTCTTTAAGCAAAGGTCAGACTTTGGGTACACAAAGGATCCATCAGGATAAACTTATTAAACAAGGCATTCAATTTCCTCATGGAAAAATGATTAACCTTGTTAAAAAGGAAACTATAACACTAGGTCCTCTGGTCAGGTGTGCTGGGCATGACATCATCTTACCGGGTTATCTAAGAACCATCATCATAACTCCTGGAAAGTTGTCCCAACCATCACATCTGACCGAGATTCAGATCCGATTGGTGTCACGATACCTCAGACTCAGGATGTCCGAGAAGAAAAGGTGCAACACAAATAGACGAAATGACATTGCAAGATTCTCAGGAAATGAACTATGGAAGCGAGTTCCAAAACAAGAGTTCATCATTAAAGCAAGAAGAGGATGATGAGGTGGCTGATGGACTCAGCGATAATTCAAAGAGGCATCCAAAAAGATGCATCTCCTCAGTTATGTGGATAAGGAGATAGCATTTGTCAGATCAAATGATATAATGAAGCATGTTTGAGGAAAACATACACAGTTAAACATTGGTTGAAAGGTGCGCCCGAAATATGGGTTGGGCTGCACGACCAATGTCAGAATGGTGATTCAATAATCAATAGTCTAAGAATGAATGGCCGACCATTAACTTCAAAGCAATAGGGTTGCTAAATAGGCAGAATCCAAACAGCACGATTCACTTGTTGGTACCCCGGTTGGGATCAACGCGAGGACCAAGAAAGAATGGTGATTATGAGAAGTATCACTATAGCAAGAATTCTTAAGAGGTGGAGCAATCCTCACAACATTCTTGACATCAAAGATGGTAATACTCCGCAGTAGAATCATAACATAAGTTGGATAACAAGGAACTCAAGGTACAACACAAAACAGGAACAATTTTTGTGTTGGAGGGAATGCAATAATGTTGTGGATGATAACCCAAACCATCGAGGGCAAAGGATGCTATTTCTCACCACGAATTCGATAGATATCTTGGAACACCTCAGAATGTTGATGATGATCACGACACATTTGTCGAGAGGTTTCGAGAAGATGTAACTGATCGGTGATGACATCAAGTCAACGGAAATGATGAAGCCAAAAGTCATTGGGACCATGGGTACGACACAAACTCGAAATCAAGCTTGCTGTTCAAGGACAAACGATATGATGAGGAAGATCGATTGTAAGATTAGCTCACCGTCGAAATTTGTGCTCCGAGAAGGACCTGGTAGCACAGTTAAAAATTAGCACAATGATATAGCCAATCAGGCTAGGAATGACTTGAAGGATTATTAAAATCGTAAGCAATGAAAATTACTTAGAGTTATAGAATAGGAGTGCGGATTCGATTCACTTATCGGTGTTCTCGAGTGACTAATAACTCAGAACCTGGGGGATCCGAGAGCGGTGAGCAGCAATACTAGATGTAGACTCACAGGAAGCAACACAGTTCTCGAGATACCAGAGGTTAATACTCGAGGAAGATCAAAAATTAGAGGTTGCCGAGATGTATCGATCAACAAAAGACAAGTGCTTTAACTTGTCTGAGAAATGGAATCAAGGAGAAAATGTGGTCGGGACCACGATTGCAAATGATCAATACATAGATACCAGATGATTCCATATCAAGGAAATAGTTATTATTACAAGAAGCTTCTATGATAGGATCTACATCGTGTCCATGGGCATGAACACAAAGTTCAAGGTCGACTCCCACTTCTCCAATGCATAACCTTTCATTCACTTCTCACCTTCGAGGAAGTTGTAGTGTTGAAATTTTATCTGGCAAAATACCAGAAGTGTAGGACTCGTGAAAACCTTCGAGTTCACACATATTAAGGAAGGCATAGGTTCAACCCATCAGGGTGTCATGGAAATATATACCACAAGCTTCAATAGAAATACCACCAGCTCGAAAGCTGAGCAGGGTTGAGAAAGCAGAGGATACAATTTACCAAAGGCATTATGTATCCGAGGGAAGGCTCACAAGGTTATTGAATATGAAGGACGCTGTTGGATAAAACCCAACAAAGGATCTGCCGGCCCATAATGGAGCTGATATGAGTATCAGTACTCAATCAGAGGAAGAAATAATGCAAGGGCGTCAGATTATAGAACATCTGAATAATTCGATGCTTGGGTAACAAAGGAATTATGATTTCCGAAACAAAGGATCAGAAGCAGACTATTTGATAAACATGAATAAGTTGAATAGACTTGGGGGTACAATCAACGACAACTTGATTGGTCGAGGACCAGCTCATGTTTAAAATGACATCTGAGCTGGAAGGATGAATTCTAGGATCTGATTGAGGATGGCGAGCATTCGCAACATATTGAATCAACAGACTCAAAAAGGATAATGACAATGTATGCCATTAAGATTACGAGACTTATGGGATTAACCATAATGCAAGCAAGCAAGAATTTCAAGAGCAATAGGCTGCTCAGGATTTTCGGAAGATCGGGTAGTATTTGAATGTATTTTTGTGAAACACATGAACAACTTTGGACGAACGGATACTCGGCAAGCGCAAGTAATTATCCGTAGGGGTATTCATGCAGCAAGGAACTGCAGGGCAGTAAGCGTAAAGAATTCTCAGAATATCGAGGAGTATTTCAAGACATCTTGTAATAACAAGAGCAACTGGGGATGACAATATGAACGATAGGTGTAAGTAGTTATCCAGAGGGATTTATCGATGGAAGTGAATTGCAAAAGCGATGGCACATAGTCTCGAGAGCACATCGTAGAGTATCTTCAGAATCTTCTGGTGCAGCAGGCGGTCATCGGTAACAAGGGGCTCTCCGGGAGGAAGTACTTGCGAGAACCTAAAGTTAGTTTTGTTTTTAGCAAAATCATTTAACCCGAATAGAAGAGAGCTCAGAGTCCCAGAGTAAAGACGAGGAATAAAAGATCCTACTACCACCCAATGGTGACGTGTGCCGGTAAGACACACAGCCATGTTAGTAAAAGTTTTTGCAACGTCTAGACTCGACTTCGGCCAAGGAGTTGGGAAGGGGGATTCCTACAGGCAGTCGGCTCTAATACCAACTTGTGACGCCCCCGATTCAATCGTACACTAATCATACACGCAAACGTGTATGATCAAGATCAGGGACTCACGGGAAGATATCACAACACAACTCTAAAAATAAAATAAGTCATACAAGCATCATAATACAAACCAGGGGCCTCGAGGGCTCGAATACAAGTGCCCGATCATAGACGAGTCAGCGGAAGCAACAATATCTGAGTATAGACATAAGTTAAACATGTTTGCGTTAAGAAGGCTAGCACAAACTGGGATACAGATCGAAAGAGGCGCAGGCCTCCTGCCTGGGATCCTCCTAACTACTCCTGCTCATCGTCATCAGGCAGCACGTAGTAGTAGGAACCTCCAGTGTAGTAGGAGTCGTCGTTGACGGTGGAATCTGGCTCCTGGACTCCGGCATCTAGTTGCGACAACCAGGTAGAAGGGAAAGGGGGAAAAGAGGGAGAAAAGCAACCGTGAGTACTCATCCAAAGTACTCGCAAGCAAGGAGCTACACTACATATGCATGGATATATGTGTAAAGGGCCATATCAGTGGACTGAACTGCAGAATGCTAGAATAAGAGGGGGATAACTAATCCTGTCGAAGACTACGCTTCTGGCAGTCTCCGTCTTGCAGCATGTAGAAGAGAGTAGATTGAAGTCCTCCAAGTAGCATCTCCAAGTAGCATCTCCAAGTAGCATCTCCAGTAGCATCGCATAGCATAACCCTACCCGGCGATCCTCTCCTCGTCGCCCTGTTAGAGAGCGATCACCGGGTTGTATCTGGCACTTGGAAGGGTGTGTTTTATTAAGTATCCGGTTCTAGTTGTCATAAGGTCAAGGTACAACTCCAAGTCATCCTGTTACCGAAGATCACGGCTATTCGAATAGATTAACTTCCCTGCAGGGGTGCACCACATAACCCAACACGCTCGATCCCATTTGGCCGGACACACTTTCCTGGGTCATGCCCGGCCTCGAAAGATCAACACGTCGCAGCCCCACCTAGGCCTAACAGAGAGGTCAGCACGCCGGTCTAACTCCTATGGCACAGGGGTCTGGGCCCATCGCCCATTGCACACCTGCACGTTGCGAGGGCGGCCGAAAGCAGAACTAGCCCCCTTAATACAAGTGCAGGCTTACATTCCAATCCGGCGCGCGCCGCTCAGTCGCTGACGTCTAGAAGGCTTCGGCTAATACCACGACGCCGGGATACCCATAACTACTCCCGCATAGATGGTTAGTGCGTATAGACCAAATGGCCAGACTCAGATCAAATACCAAGATCTCGTTAAGCGTGTTAAGTATCCGCCAACGCCGAACAGGGCCAGGCCCACCTTCTCCTGGGTGGTCTCAACCTGCCCTGTCGCTCCGCCACAAAGTAATAGTCGGGGGCCCTCGGGAACCCAGGCCCACCTCTACCGGGATGGAGCGACCTGTCCTTTCAGCCCCCTCATCAGAATCACTTGCGGGTACTCAACGAGCTGACCCGACTTTAGTCACCATCTGTATAATATGTATGTATGTATAGTATATACCCGTGATCACCCCCCGAGTGATCACGGCCCAATAGTATAGCAAGGCAGACTGACAAGAATGTAGGGCCAATGATGATAAACTAGCATCCTATACTAAGCATTTAGGATTGCGGGTAGGGTATCAATGACTGTAGCAACAATGACAGGCTATGCAACAGAATAGGAGTAACCGAACGGTAACATGCTACACTACTCTAATGCAAGCAGTATAGAGAAGAATAGGCGATATCTGGTGATCAAGGGGGGGGGGCTTGCCTGGTTGCTCTGGCAAGAGAGAGGGGTCGTCAACTCCGTAGTCGAACTGGGTCGCCGGTAGTCTCGGGGTCTACCGGAAAGAAGTAACAAAGGGGGAACACAGTAAATAACAGAGCAATCAAAGCATCACAAAGCGTAACATGGCAGTACGCGGTGCTAGGTGTGCCCTAACGCGGTAGTAGGTGATACCGACGAATGGGGGGAAACACCCGAGAAAGTATCCCCGGGTTTCGCGTTTTCTGACAAATGAACCGGAGGTGAAAAGTTAAAGGTTCTCTATGCTAGGGACATGTGGCTGACGAACGGGCTCTGTATTCGGATTCGTCTCGTCGTTCTGAGCAACTTTCATGTACAAAGTATTTTCATCCGAGTTACGGATTATTTTATACTAATTTTTAAAGTTTTAAATGATTTTCTAATTTTTGGATTTAATTTAATTCGAAACTAAATTAGTATTTAAATGCTATTGGTACACAGGAAGTGTACCCGGAAGTGTGCACCTGAGGCTGACAGGTGGGGACAGTTGACTAAGTCAACTACCCAGTCAGCAGGTCCAGTCAGCAGCCAACAGGGCGTTGACTGGCCAATCCTGACTAGTGGGACCACTGGTCAGTGAAAGGGACTACTAACAGTGTTTTAGTTAAACTAATTAGACTAATTAGTGAGGTGGGGCCAGGCTGTCGGTGGTTCATTTTTTTAACAGAGTTTTATTTATTTAAAATAGTCTAATTAGTTAGTGGGTCCAGTCTGTCAGAGACTTAGGTTAGGGGTTGTGTTTATTTTAATTAAGTGATTAACAACGGTGGGGGCCCACATCTCTGTGGCAGTGGGGGTGTTAGTGGGTTCAGCAACCTTCAGTGCTAATCCGGCGGCTCCGGCGATCGCCGGCTGGCCGACTCCGGGCACGGGAGCTCACGAGGGTGGCGGCTTTGGAAAGCCCGTTCAACGATTAATCTGGTGGTGGTCATGGGGTGGTCTGGGGAGGCGCGTAGAGGCGGTGGCGGTGTGGGGCGGAACAGCGCCGGCGAGCGCAGCAAAGGAGGCAGCGTGAGGGGCGCGGCCACTGCGGCGGCAGGGAGGCGGGGGGGAGCAGCACCGGGGGCGCGGGCGCGCGGCCGAGCGGCCGAGCGGCATGCGCGGGCGGAGCCGTGCGGGGCGGGCGGCGAGCGTGCGCGGGCGCGTGCGTGCGTGAGCGGCGGGTGAGGCCACAGTCGATGCATGAGCGAGAGAGGAGAGGTCGGGGCTCACTGCGGGCGTAGGGACGTGGCAGCATGCTCGGGGAAGGCCGGAGAGGACGACGGGGACGAGCGACGGAGTGGACGTAGGCGATCGGGGCGACGGCGACGTCGAGCACCGAGGTGCTGTCGTGGGCGCACCGGGTGCGGGACGACGCGGGCGCGCGGTGATCGGGAGTCCGGCGACGGGGTGGTCTTCAGGCGGCGACGGACGGCTTCGGGCGGGCGCCGGCACGGCGTCGAGGCGACGGGGTCGGGGGCGGTTCGAGCCCCCGATCCAATCGGGGGGAGAGTGGGAGGAGTGGGGGAGAGTGGGGATTAGGGTTTGCGTGGGTGTGGGGATAAGGTGTGGCCGGCTGGGCCTGTTGGGCCGGCCCGTTCGGACGCCGGAGGCCAGCTGGGCCACTTGGCCCAGCGGGGGGGGGGTAAAGTTGTTTTCCTTCTATTTTATTTTTGTTTTATTTTATATTTTATTTTCCTTTAGTTTTATTTGTAGTTTCATTTATCTTTAGTTTTATAAAAATTACCACTAGTGCCTAAATTTGTATTAATCAACAAACTACTGTGAGATTAATTATTAACCCGTAATAAAATAGTTTTAGCATTTTATAAATTCAATAGGCATTTGTTTAATTGTTTTCACTACTGTTTTAATTGTTTTAGAGCCTTTAAACATTTTATCAAAGTTTGGTTTCTCCACCATAATTACTTACGATTTATTTGACACAACCCGAACATTTTAGTTTTAATTTTTTAAAACTTTTGTTGTTTGCCTGATTTTAAATTGAATTCAAATCGATTTCGAACTATCGCGAGATTAACTAAAGTGATAACGGTGACATGGCATCATTAGGAGAGGGTTACTGTAGCTTAATTATCCGGGCGTCACAATGTTCTAGATATCAAACCATATCTATGGATGGGATACACTAGTACATCAAGGAGAACATTAGAAGCGGAGTGCTAAATGTCTCTCGGTCGATCATCCAGATTTCGTCCCCTTGGCCTCGCTAAGGTGAAATCCGAGAAGGTGTTATCTTCCTTTGCATCTGCATCATCCATCACCATTCATCATGGTAGTATGTTGTGTTACTAGGATCCTTGACACGGATATTGGTAAAACCTTGATGAATATGGAAATGCTCAAGTTCTTGAGAGCACGCACAAGCTCTAGGTGTTATCACTGGCACTAACAGGGATTGCTCCCAATTTTCTTCAGTTATTCTATAACTTTTCAAACAGTGGACTCACTCTCTACTATTGAGCTTCTCCCCAGTTACTAAAATCATCCCTTGTGTTGTTTTCAACAAGGTAATCCACATCATCCATTCTAATCCGGTTATGCCATTCTACCGAACCCCTCTAAACAATCGCTCGAGAATTGCCTTAGGCTGGTATAAAGAGTTTCAATGATCTCTAAATCAAAGGTAATTCTTTTTGCCACTTAAGGGGATATTTCTACGAGTCACCTTCCCTAAGGTGTCTCGTTATGGTATCATGGCAACTATTTTCCTCGCTACTTTGAAACCTCATCAAATTGTTTCTTCCGTCCTTCATGATGTGTGTTTTGTCTCTCAGCTCAAGAGATGTTCTACATCTCATTCCGTGAGTTGATCTTGTGATAATTCAAAAGATTCATCCTTGTATAGTGTTTCTGTCCTCGTGTTGGATGAAGATCTCAAAAGCAAAGACGTCAAGATCAACTGGAGCACTGAATCAGCATCCTCGAGAAGGGCAATTGGATCGTGAAGTTTGAGCTGGCTTAGTGTCCCCTTGTCTTCTTACCTCACATCTTGAATCTCGGGACGAGATTCTTGTTTAGTGGGGGTGAGTTGTCACAGCCCTAGCTTAGTCCTTGCCTGACTCTGCATAAGCATCCATGCATCATGTTTAAATTTAAAGAAACTTGAAATGGGGATTGTTTAAACCCTAGCACCAAATGAATTCAACTAGGGTCAAAATAAAATCTTTTTCATTGAACTCAAAATGCCCTCTAAAAATGTTCAACATTTCTGGTTTGAGGTGGAAGCATCTACCAAAAATGGTTTATATTTTTGCAGGACATATTGGGCTCTGAATTAAATCATACTCTATTTGCATTTGGGCATTTAAATGCTATAAAATATTCCAAATGCCCAAATAATTCTGAAAATAAGTGTGGGCTGTTGGAAATAATCTAAACAGAGCCCCTGATTATTTTCAGGATTTTTAAAGATGCCTAAGTATTTTTAATAAAGCCCTATAGTTACAGAAAATTAGAAACACAATTAAAATGACAAACGAGAGAGAGAGAGAGAAAGGCCAGTGGTCAGTTACCTGCACTGGGCCGGCCCACCTGGCCCATGCCAGTCACCACCCACCTCTGCCAGTAGGCAGAGGAGGGACACCGCGACGTCGCCGAGCTCGCCACGCCACATCCCTGCCTGCCTGCGTCGCCCGCGCCAGTGCGACGCCTCGAAGGGACTCCTCGTTGCTGCGCCCATGCCCCTGGACATCTCATTCTCTCCCCCTGTCCTCTCTCTCGCCCTTTCCCGCCATGGCCGAAGCATGCTGCCGCCGCACCGACGCCATAGCCGTGACCACCGTCGTCCTCGCGCTCCACCATGTCCGCGAGCCCCGCTGTCGTCCGCTCCGTCGAACTAGCCGAGCCCCGAGCGCTTGCATGCTCTGCACTGCCTCCACCGACCCCGTCTTCACCGACCGTCGCCGGAGATCCCTTTCACCGTCACCGCTGCAGCAACTCGTCCCCGACCTCGCCATCTGCCCCACCGTGACCACCGTGACCACCGTGAGCCTAGCTACCTCCCCATCCTCTCCCTCCCCTCTCTCGAGCACCGTAGCGACCGCACGAAGCTCAACCGCACGCGCCACCGCCGAGCTCGTCGCCGACGAGACTCCGGCCATGCAACGGCCTAGCCACCCTGCCCGTTAGCCTCACCGCACCCCCAGGAGGCCGCAGCACCACTCCACGCATTTCTCCGTGCCTCCTAGCGACGAGCCCGAGCTCGCCGAGCTCCGGCCGCCATCAAACACGTTGCCGGCCCAATTTCCAGTGACCTCGAGCCCAACCACCTGCACCACCCGCCACGGCTCGTTCCCAGCTACCCATAGAGCCCAACGGCGCCCCGAATGGTGCCCTGTTCGTGAAACCCACAACTGCACCGCCGCGTTTGGCCTCGCCGGCGGCTAAATGCCAATGAGTTGACCCCGCTGACCCCGTTTGACCACGGGTGGGCCCAGTTTGACCCCCTGGGTTACTGACGTGTGCGCCCCAGGCCACTAACTAAACTAGGTTAGTGTTAGTTTAACGCTAATTAAATTTAATTAGTTTAACTAACTACTGACAGAAGGGACCCACTGGTCAGGTTTGACCTGGACCGGGTCAGTTGACCTGCTGAGGTCAGCATGACGCAATGCTGACGCAGTAATAGGTTTTTCTGGATTTATTCTTTTTCAGGTAATTCCAGAAAATTGTACAAACTTCTAAAATTCATAGAAATTCAACCGTAACTCCAAATTAAATAATTTATATATGAAAAATGATCAGAAAAATCCAATCTATCCATCTGTACCATTTTCATGCATGTTAGAACGACTTAAAGCTGCTGTATACAACAATTTGAATTAATGGCATTTGAAATGTCATATATGGAGTTTGAATTTGAACCTAGGGTTCAAACCAACTTCATTTAACTTGCTGCTAGCTGCATTTGCTCAAACCACATCATATTGCCATGTCATGATCATGCATCATATTGTGCATTGCATTGATTGTATTTCTTCTCTGTTGCCGGTATCTTTCCCCTCTCGATAGACGATGTTCTGACGTTGTGATCGTTGACACTAATTAAGACTCAATGCTATCTTTAGAAGTGTCAGGCAAGCAAAACCCCCTTGTTCATTCCGATACAATCCTACTCTCTCGCTCCTGCTCTCTTTTACTGCATTAGGACAACAACGATTCATCTGTTACTTGCTGCGGTAGCTGAACCCCTTTATCCTCTGCATGACCTGTCATTGCCGCGGTAAATAGATGAAACCCACTAGCATGAGTAGGAGTTGTTTGAGACCTAATGTGCCTACTCATTCATGTTTGTTTGTCATGCCTGCTATTGCTTAGAGTTGTGTCAGGTCTGATTCATCCGGGATGAATCAGAGGTGTGTGAACATGTCCTATTGTGTGTGAGCTAAATGTGTGAACACGATTTGGTAAAGGTAGTGGTGAGAGGCCATGTAGGAGTACATGGTGGGTTGTCTCATTGAAGCCGTCCTTAGGAACTGAGTTCTGTGTTTGTGATCCATGAAACAAATACTACCACGCATTGGGCCCGAAACCAATGGACCCTCTCGGCTTCTTAATCACCCTTGTCCTCTGTCCAGGAGTTGCAAGTAGTTTCTGGTGTTTGTAGTATGCTAGAGGCCGTGGGCAACGCTGACCGGAGGGGTGGGTTGTGATGCGGTAGGCACGTGGCACGGTGTATCGGGCGCCCGTTTGGTGTCTCAGGAACCCTGCACACATCGTTTGGGGCTGTGAGCGAAACTCCGGCCTGATCTCCTCGCGGATGGAACCCAAATAGGCGATAAACCTGGACTAGAGACTTGAGTGTTTATGTAGGTCTTGGCCGACACCCTCGTTGGGCTTCCGCTTGAAGGTTGCCGAGTACATGTCGTGTAAACGGCGATAAGTGGTGAGAGCGTGTGTGAAGAAGTACACCCCTGCAGGGTTAACATCATCTATTCGAATAGCCGTGTCCGCGGTAAAGGACTTCTGGGTTGCCTGTACAGTTCATAGACAAGTGAAAGTGGATACTCTAAAATACGCAAGATAAGCATGAGTGCTATGGATGGCGTTCTTGTAGGGAGACGGGAGTGGATCCATAGTAGTGTATTGATATGGTGAATATGTGGACTCGTGTGCGCCACCTCAAAAGAGTTACTTGCAGTCGTAGTTCAGGATAGCCACCGAGTCAAAGCTGGCTTGCTACAGTTAAACCCCACCATCCCTTTATTGATAATGATGCATATGTAGCTAGTTCTGATGTAAGTCTTGCTGGGTACATTTGTACTCACGTTTGCCTATTTTATGTTTTTGCAGAGTGACTTCAGTCTCACTAGTAGTTCCGCTTGGACTTCGACATTTAGCTTGTTACCTCAGCTACGATCTTGTGCCCTCGGTAGGATCTGGTGGATAGTCAGGCTTCTAAGCCTTTTTCATTTGTAGGTGTCTGTACTCAGACATGATAAGCTTCCGCTTGTGCTTGACTTGTATGCTCTCAATGTTGGGTCGTGAGACCCATGTTTGTAATATCTCGCTCCTCAGAGCCTAATGAATAAATACTTGAGTCGTAGAGTCATGTTGTGATGCCATGTTGTATTTGCACATATCGAGCATATTGTGTGTATGTTATTGAAATGCTTGGTATGTGTGGGATCTGACTATCTAGTTGTTTATCCTTAGTAGCCTCTCTTACCGGGAAATGTCTCCTACTGTTTCCACCGAGCCATGGTAGCTTGCTACTGCTCCAAAACACTTAGGCTGGCCGGCATGTGTCCTTCTTCGTTCCTGTGTCTGTCCCCTCGGGGAAATGTCACGCGATGGATACCGGAGTCCTGCTAGCCCAGTGCCACAGCCTGGATTCACTCGCTGATGACCGACACGTTCGATGCTGGGTCATGGATGCCTGTCCCTGTAAGTTTGTTCCACTTTGGGTTTACGACTAGCCATGTCAGCCCGGCCTCCTTATCATCTGGATGCTAGCGACACTATCATATACGTGTGCCAAAAGGCGCAAACGGTCCCGGGCAAAGGTAAGGCGACACCCGTGGGAATACCGTGCGTCAGGCCGCAAAGTGATATGAGGTGTTACATGCTAGATCGATGTGGCATTGAGTCAGGGTCCTGACACCTCCGCAGCAGAAAAGGCTTTCCAGCCGCAATAACTTCGGCCTGACGTAGCTCCTCTTTCATAGCTCTCATCGCAGAACGAGCATCCTTGGCCTCAGTAGCGGCCTTTTTCAGGTCCTATTGTTCCGCTCGACCTTCTTTTTCAAGAAGCTCGCTATGGTCGGTAGCATTCGTCAACTTTACGGCCATCTCGGCCATTTCTTTCTTGCTTATGCAGTGAGCAGCCTGTTCGGCTCTCAGCTCTTCGACCGCTTTTAAGGCAGCCGCATCACTTTTTCGGGCTTGCTCCTTGGCTCGGGCGAGTTCCGCCCGAAGGTTCTCCATGGCAGCGGCACCATCTGCATCAAGCATAGATGTTGTAAGGCACAGACATTAAGCTACCTTACCGGGTGTCCGCGGAGAAGCTACATACCTTTTGACTCGTCAAGCCGCTTATTGACAAGCGCGATGTCAGAATCCGCCACGTCAAGTTGCCGCTTTAGTTCGGAAAATTCTTCAGTCCGGCTTGCCACCGGACTCTTCGCCACCTACATAGGAAGAGCACGTATTATACCTGGGATTATGATCCTTGGCGCGCTGTCATTTTTGGCAACGCACCGAGTCTCAGGGGCTACTATCTATATAGGGCGACTTCTATATGCAAAACTGTCAGAAGGTACAACATTTTGCGTACCTCAAAACCCGTCAGTAAACTTATGACGGCTTCATGCAACCCGCCTTTAGCGGATGAAATCCTTTCAATCATCATACCCATTAGCGCACGGTGATATTCTGAGATAGACGCTCGCCCGAGCAGATCTTTCAGCTCCTCCGACCGTACACCAGTCGGTGCCGGACTCGTCCGATGGCCTTTTTCGAAGGCCGGACGCGGATGTCTTTGAGGGGACATACGACTGCCTTCAGGCCCCGCCGGATTCGGAGAAACCCTCCATGATGACACCTCAGGGTCGTCCACCTCGCATGACGGTACGACAGGTGGAGGCGTTTCGCTCTCCATCATCTCCGGATCAAGATCCCCTGAAGACGAGCTTTGCTGAGAAGGGCTGAGATCCGAACTACAAGGAAAGATTTCGGTTATCTTCAGAAATAAAACAGGGATGTCTCTCATTTTAAGAAAACACCCCTCTTTACTTACGGATCGCTGGAGGGCTGATCTCCTTGGGGAAATAGTGCGGCCGGGGCATCTCCCGGCGCAGGACCCTCTAGCGAAGATTTCTTCCCCCGCTTCGAGGCCTTGGTCTCCGGGTCTTCAAAAGCGGTCCTCTTCTCCCCTTGGAGGGAGGGATTCTCGATCCCTCCTTTCTTGATAAACTCCTTCGCGGAGGCAGTAGCTTCCTTGTTCCCCCCTTTGCCTTCTTCAAAAGGCGCAGCCTCTAGCATCCTAGTTAACACAGGATCCGGCGTGGTCTCAGGGAGGGGGGTCGGACACCGAATCAGTTTTGCTTTCACTATCCACTCCTGTTCAAGGGACATCTCTTTTAAAGGCAAGTTTATGATAGATATACGGATAGCATGTCCGGGTATAAGACTACTTACTTGAGTATCCGGGCGATTGCAGCTCAGACCTGCGTCCTCGGTCAAGTCCAGACACATTGCTTGTGATCCGAAGAACAGTTGGTACATCTCCACGGCCGTTACGCACATAATATGTTGGAGAGCTCGTGGTCCCTCCGGATTGAACTCCCACAGGCAGAGTGGGCAACGTTTGCAGGGCAGGGTGCGAGGAATCAGCATGACCTGCGCTACTACGACCAGATTGATCTCTCTCTCTCTCTAGGAGGTCTTGAATACGGCCCTGCAACAAGGGCACGTCCTTGGACGGCCCCCGGTCAAGCCCTTTATTAACCCATGACGCCAGCCATGGTGGAGGACCCGAGAGAAAGGCAGGTGGCGCCACCCATTTGGTGCCCCTAGGAGCTGTGATATAAAACTACTCTTGTTGCCACAGACTGAGCTCCTCTTGAAAAGAGCCCTCGGGCCATGGAGCGTCAACATTCTTGCTTATAGCAACCCCTCCGCACTCTGCCTGCTGCCCCCTGATCATCTTCGGTTCCACTTTGAAGGTTTTGAGCCACAACCCAAAGTGAGGGGTAATGCGGAGGAAGGCTTCACATATGACAATGAGCATGAGATGTGGAGGATGGACTCCGGATCCAAGTCATGTAATTCCAGCCCATAATAAAACATGAGCCCCCTCACGAAGGGGTCTGTCGGGAAGCCTAACCCCCGAAGGAAGTGAGACATGAACACCATCCTCTCACCAGGCTTGGGAGTGGGAATAACCTGCCCTTGGGCAGGCAGCCAGTGCGAAATTTCGCCGGTTAGATACCGGGTGTCTCTCAGCTTTAGCACGTCTTCTTCCGTGACGGAGGAAGGCATCCACCGGCCTTGCAGGTCGGAGCCGGACATCCTTAGAGGTCCGAAGCGCCTAAATCTAGAGCTTTGGGTGTTGGAACTCGAGGCGAGGGGCGGATTCGATTGAGATTGAAAGAAAGGAGCGGGCCTTGGTCTCGTTATAAAGAGGTTGAATACCAAGAGCCCTCCCCATGACTGTTTGGGACTCGCCTTCGATAGAGGAGGCATGCCAACAGGCACGACTAGGTTACCCACACCCGTATTAATGAGAATCCCGGAATAAGGGGACACGATCTCTGCTTTGACAAGACGTGCGAAAGAAACCGCCTCGCTAAACACGCTGAGGTGGGACAGTAAAAACGATTCCAATAAAGGCTTGGCCATGGTGTGACGTCACGCCGCAGAATACGTTAGCAGATTGAATTTGTGTAAAGATTATTCTCTCTACTGTGGTATGTGGAACTTATTTTGCAGAGCCGGACACTATCCTTGTGTTCAAAATCTTCTATGAAGTATTTGGAGGAGGAACCCGCCTTCCAATGCCGAAGATAATATGCGCGCCGGACTCATTGTCATTGAAGCCTGGTTCAGGGGCTACTGAGGGAGTCCTGGATTAGGGGGTGTCCGGATAGCCGAACTATCATCGTTGGCCGGACTCCTGGACTGTGAAGATACAAGATTGAAGACTTCGTCCCATGTCCGGATGGGACTTTCCTTGGCGTGGAAGGCAAGCTTGGCGATACGGATACGTAGATCTCCTACCATTGTCACCGACTCTGTGTAACCCTAACACTCTCCGATGTCTATATAAACCGGAGGGTTTTAGTCCGTAGGACGAACAACAATCATACCATAGGCTAGCTTCTAGGGTTTAGCCTCTTTGATCTCGTGGTAGATCTACTCTTGTACTACCCATATCATCAATATTAATTAAGCAGGAGTAGGGTTTTACCTCCATCGAGAGGGCCCGAACCTGGGTAAAAACATCGTGTCCCTTGTCTCTTGTTACCATCCGCCTAGACGCACAGTTCGGGACCCCCTACCCGAGATCCACCGGTTTTGACACCGACATGCCCCGTTATGGTATCATGGCAACTCAACTCCTCGCTGCGTTGACAACCGTTCACCACCTTCTTAAGTGTGGAATTATTGTCTACCCAGTGGACCCTCATCATATGTTCCACTCAATCCCTCTAGATGTGTGGTTCAAGTCTCAGCCCGAGAGATGTTGCTATGTCTCACCCCGTGAGTTGATCCTGAGTTGTTCGATCTTCAAGAAGATCGATCCTTTCTAGAGTTTCTTTTTTCCTCTCGTTGTCATGTTGGCTAGAGTTCTCAGAGCAAGACGATGAGACAAAGATGGTGACTAAATCAACATTCATTTGAAGTGCAACCTGGATCGTGAACATCATGTTAGTTTGCATTCCCCCTTCATATTACCCTACGCTTGAATCTCGGGACGAGATTCTTGTTTAGTGGGGGTGAGTGAAGCTGTCAGGACCCCGATCCAATGCCACACCGATCTAGCATGTAACACCTCATATCACTTTGCGGCCTCACGCACGGTATTCCCACGGGTGTCGCCTTACCAGGCCCGGGACCATTTGCGCCTTTTGGCTCACGTATATGATAGTGACGCTAGCATCCATATGACAAAGAACCCGGGCTGACATGGCTAGTCGTGAACCCAAAGTGGCACTAACTTACAAGGACAGGCATACGTGACCCAACAACGAACGTGTCGGTCATCAGCGAGTGAATCCGGGCTGTAGCAGCTGGGCTAGCATGACTCCGGAGAATCCAGGCTGTAGCAGGCTAGCAGGACTCCGGTGGACACCGCGTGACATTTCCCCTAAGGGACAGACACAGGAACGAAGAAGGACACATGCCGGACAGCCTAAGTGTTCCGGAGCAGTAGCAAGCTACCAGGGCTTAGTGGAAGCACTAGGAGACTTTTACCGGTAAGAGAGGCTACCAAGGATAAACAACTAGATAGTCAGATCCCACACATACCAAGCATTTCAATAACATACACAAAATATGCTCGATATGTGCAAATACAACATGGCATCAAAACATGAATCTACAACTCAAGTATTTAATCAATAGGCTTCGAGGAGAGAGATATTAGAAACATGGGTCGCATGACCCAACATTCAGAGCATACAAGTCAAAGCACATGCGGAAGCTTAACATGTCTGAGTACAGACATCTACAACTGAAAAAAGGTTGAGAAGCCTGACTATCTATCAGATCCCGCCGAGGGCACAAGATCGTAGCTGAGGTAACAAGCTAAACATCAAAGTCCACGCAGAACTACTAGTGAGACATGAGTCTCTATGCAAAAACATAAAATAGGCAAACATGAGTACAACTGTACCCAGCAAGACTTACATCAGAACTAGCTACATATGCATCATTATCAACAAGTGATGGTGGGGTTTAACTGCAGCAAGCCAGGTTTGACTCGGTGGCTATCCTGAACTACGACTGCAAGTAACTCTTTTGAGGTGGCGCACACGAGTCCACATATTCACCAACCAATACACCACTATGGATCCACTCCTGTCTCCCTACAAGAACGCCATCCATAGCACTCACGCTTATCTTGCGCATTTTAGAGTATCCACTTTCACTTGTCTATGAACTGTATAGGCAACCCAGAGGTCCTTACCGCGGACGCGTCTATTCGAATAGATCATATTAACCCTGCAGGGGTGTACTTCTTCTCACACGCTCTCGCCACTTACCGCCATGTACACGACATGTATCTCGACAACCTTCAAGCGGAAGCCTGGTGAGGGTGTCTGCCACGACCTGACTAATCACGCAAGACTCTAGTCCAGGTTTATCGCCTATTCAGGTTCCCTCCGCAAGGAGATCCGGCCAGGGTGTCGCTCATGGCCCCAAACAATGTGAGCAGGGTTCCCAAGCCCACCATCCGGGTGCCACTTGGTAAACCGTGCCACTGCACCTAGTCTGTCCCAAGCCCACTTGTACCGGGTGCCACTTGGTAGACTACTAGCACTACCTACAAACACCAGAAACTAGTTGCAACTCCTGGACAGAGATCAGGCTGATTAATAAGTCGAGAGGGGTAGAGTTAACGGAACCCAATGTGTGGTAGCAACTGTTCATGGATTACAAACACAGAACTCAGTTCCTGAGGACAGTTTCAATGAGACAACCCACCATGTACTCCTACATGGCCTCTCGCCGCTACCTTTACCAAATCGTGTTCACACACTTAGCTCACACAAAGTAGGACATGTTCATCACCATTCCAATTCATCCCCGATGAATCAGACCTGACTCAACTCTAAGCAGTAGCAGGCATGACAAACAAGCATGAATGAGTAGGCACATCAGGGCTCAAACAACTCCTACTCATGCTAGTGGGTTTCATCTAATTACTGTGGAAATGACAGTTCATGTAGAGGAAAAGGGTTCAACTACCACAACATGTAACAGTTGAATCATTGTTCCCCTAATGTAGTAAAAGAGAGCAGGAGCGAGAGAGTGGGATTGTATCGGAATGAACAAGGTTTTTTCTTGCTTGGCACTTCTGAAGATAGTATATCTCTTCATCGGTGTCATCGAACTCATCGTCGGTACATCGTCTACTAAGAGGGGACAAACACCGGCAAACAAGGAAGAACACAATCAATGCAATGCACAATATGATGCATGATCATGACATGTCAATATGCTGTGATTTGAGCTAATGCAACTAGCAATAGGTTAAATGAAGTTGGTTTGAATCAAAGATTCAAATTCAAACTCCATATGTGGTGGTTTAAATGCCCTTTATATGATTTGTCCTAAACAGCAGCTATAAGTTTCTCTAACATGCATGAAAATGGTACAGATGGATAGATTGGATTTTTCTGATCATTTTTCATATATAACTTATTTCATTTGGAGCTACGGTTGAATTTCTATGAATTTTATAAGTTTTGGGCATTTTCTGGAATTTCCCGAGTTAAAATTAATCCAGAAAATGACTTAATATGTCATGCTTGCGTCAGCAGGTTAACATGGCTGACCGGGTCAAACCTGACATGTGGGGTCCACACGTCAGTGACTCAGGAACTAAGCCTGGTTAAATCTAGCATTGACTGAAGTTTGACCATTGGTAGGGCCCACTGTCAGTGGCTATTAGAGGGTTGGTTAGCCGGGTCATTAGCGCTAATTAAGTGACTCGTCGACTTCGCCGGAGTTCGGCCGGCGACGACCAAAACCGCGGCGGGAGTGGTGTTACGGGCGGTTTTGAGCCAAGCCAAGGGCACCAGAGGGTTGCCCTTGCTCGCGCGCATCAATGGGAGGAACGCGGGAGGAGCGGGGTGGCCGGAGCTCGCCGGGGTGGAGCCCGCGATGGTTGCCGGAGCTCGGGTTCGAGCGGCATAGCACTATGGTGCATGAGAGGGCGAGCTAGTGGCAGTGTTAGCTTGCTGCACACGAGCTTTGCTAGCTCTGGTTACGACAGCGACAAGAACGGTGGCGGCCTGCTCTCGGCTCCGGTGGAACCACGATCTACAGAGAGCAAAAGAGTGCGGGGAGAGAGGGGTTCGGTGTAGAGGCTCACAGCAAGGTCGTAGAGCAGCTTAGTGTGCTCGGGGAGGCGGCGGAGACGACGAATCGGACGGCGGCATCCGGCGGCCGTGGTCGAGGAAGAAGGCCACATGTGTCGTCTTGGGGCCGTCCTGGCTCGTGTAGCTCGACGAGGAGGGAGAAGAGGTTGCGGCGGAGCCTCCGAGAGCATCGGCGAGGCGAGGCAGTGGCTGTGGCCACAACGGTGCTCGTCGGCAGCGACGGCTGCACTGGGCGGCTGCGTGTAAGAGAAACAGAGGAGGGGGAGGAGCGAGGGAGAGTGCGAGGGGGTTCCAGGGTGGTTGTGGCGCCTCCAGAGAAGGCCAGGCGTCGAGGGGGAGCGGCAAGCAGGAGGTGGCCGGGGCGCATGGCCATGCACACGGGGAACACGCCCGGCGTCCTTCTGTCACGAGGAAGATGACAGGGGGGAAGGCCAGTGGGCTGGGCCGCACAGGAGCTGGGCCGGTACAGGAGCTGGGCCGGCTATAGGTAGGTGGCCAGGTAATCCTTCTCTCTCTCTCTTTTATATTCTGTTTTCTATTTTCTATCTTTGTTTCAGGATTTAGTAAAAATACTAAACTTTTCTAAAAATCCTTAAATAAATTATGGGCACTGTTGAAATGTTTTCAGCAGCCCTCAACCATTATCAAAATTATTTGGGCAAATAAAATATTTATAGCATTTAAATGCCCAAATTCAAATACTTTATGATTTAATTCAAAAATCCAGGAATGACCTAGAAATGTGTTCATCATTTTTAGCAGAGTTTTCACCTTTATAAGAAATCATGAACATTTTCAAAGGGCATTTTGGGTTCATTGAAAAAGATTTTATTTGAGCCTATTTGAATTCATTTGGTGCTAGGGTTTAATCAATCCCCAATTCAAATTTCAAACAAATATAAACATGATGCAACACCAGAGGCTAGCACTAGGCAACCCCTGAACTAGGGATGTGATAGAAAACTTCTATCCATACCGCGGGGTCTGTAGTCCCGTCGTAAGGCTCGATATTTACGGGCTTAAACCCTTCTGGGAATTCATGATCCATTACTTCATCCATGAAGCATAAGGGGTGTGCGGCGTCTCTATGCGAGGCTACATCACAACGCAGTTCAAATGAGTCCGGTCTGTTGTATTCGGCCCAGCCGGATTTGTTTTTATTATATCCGGCATGACAGTCATCGTCACATGGGGAGCGCCCCCTTGATCCATAGATCGATCTTGACTGTCCTGCTTTGTTTTTCAATTTGTCTCGCAGGTCATGTGTGGAGCCTCGAGCTTTTGTGTTTTTGCATGTTTAGCGGCGGGGTGCAGGCTGGACTTCGGGCTGATACGCCACTTTGTCTCGGCCACGAGGTGGCCGGTCAGCCGCATCGTGTGCTGGTAGTGTGGGCTTTAATGCCTCCTCCTCGAGTTGAGGTAGCAACCTGCGCTTTGGGTAACTTTTGGTTCTGCGCTCGAGTCTGTATTCCTCGGCAACCAGGACCCCGGTCCATCTATCAGTTAGCAGGTCTTGATCAGCTTGAAGCTGCTGCTGTTTTTTCTTCAGGCTTTTTGCAGTGGCTATAAGCCGGCGCTTGAAGCGCTCCTGCTCCACGGGATCCTCAGGCACGATGAATTCTTCTTCGCCAAGGCTCACTTTGTCTTCAGAGAGGGGCATGTAATTGTCATCCTCTGATTCTCCATCTGTTGCGTGTTCCTTAGGGCTAGCTTGCCCATCCTCCCGCTCGGCCTGCTCGAAGCCTGACT
The DNA here is from genome assembly GCA_963921465.1 of Triticum timopheevii. Taxonomy (NCBI): domain Eukaryota; kingdom Viridiplantae; phylum Streptophyta; class Magnoliopsida; order Poales; family Poaceae; genus Triticum; species Triticum timopheevii. Next base: position 472,125,862 of record OY997264.1, on the reverse strand, counting down.
GGGCGGGGTTGTTTTCGTCTTCGGCACCATCCGGATTACTGTCATCTCTTGTGCCGGTATCGCTATTTTTGCTATGGCGGAGCTTAGAGTAGCGCCGATGACGCCGGTGCTTAGATTGCTTCTCACAGGGATTATCCTCCGTTGCCTCATCGCCATTGCTTTCTTTGGGGGTGTCCACCATATATATATATCATATGATGAGGTGGCTGTCCAGGGCCCTGTGGGCGGTGGTTCCTGTTCCTCTCCAGCATCATTGTCCATGCCGACGATGTCTTCGGAGTCAAAATCAAGCATGTCGGTTAGATCATCGACAATGGCTACCAAGTGGGTGGTGGGTGGGCAACGAATTTCTTCGTCGTCCGCTTCCCACTCAAGCCGGACATAGTTCGACCAAGAGTCTCCTGACAAGGAGAGAGACCTCAATGAATTTAGCACATTGCCCAAGGGCGAGTGCTGAAAGATATCAGCGAAGGTAAACTCCATGATCGGTTCCCAATCAGATTTGATAGGCACAGATGTACGCAGTTTAGAGCCTATGGCCGGAGACGAGTCTGAGCGTCTGATGGCGCAGATCTCTTTGGAGGTGAAGTTTGTGTTCGGCTCTATCGCCGATGAGTGTGCGGCCTCCATTCCAAGATCCATCGACCCGTCGTCGGATGGCACGATCTGCTCCGGATTAAGGCCCGGGGCAGCCGCAGGTGTGGTCTCCCGAACACCGTCTGATGGCAGATCTAAGTCATGCTCGTCGTGACTGTTCGGTGCACCTGACATGGGCTCAAATCCGTCAAAGATCAAATCTCCGCAGATGTCAGCAATGTAGTTCAAGCTTCCAAACCCAACCTGATGGCCAGGGACGTAGTTATTGATCTGCTCCAGATGGCCAAACGAGTTGGCCCGCAATACGAAGCTGCCGAAGACTAAGATCCGTCCGGGGAGAAAAACCTCACCCTGGACCGCATCGTTGCATATGATTGAAGGAGCCATCAAGCCTTATCGTGATGACACAGTGGAACTCTCAATGAAAGCACCAATGTCGTTGTCAAAACCGGCAGATCCCGGGTAGGGCTCCCGAACTGTGCGTCTAAGGCTAATGGTAACAGGAGGTGGGGGACACAATGTTTACCCAGGTTCGGGCCCTCTCGATGGAGGTAATACCCTACTTCCTGCTTGATTGATCTTGATGATATGAGTATTAGAAGAGTTGATCTACCACGAGATCGTAGAGGCTAAACCCTAGAAGCTAGCCTATGATTATGATTGTTGTTGTCCTACGGACTAAACCCTCCGATTTATATAGACACCGGAGGGGGCTAGGGTTACACAGAGTCGGTTATAGAGAAGGAGATCTAAATATCGAATTGCCAAGCTTGCCTTCCATGCAAAGAAGAGTCCCACCTGGACACGGGACGAAGTCTCCAATCTTGTATCTCCATAGTCCAATAGTATGGCCAAAGTATATAGTCCGGCTGTCCGAGGACCCCCCTAATCCACGACTCCCTCAATCCCCTTGCCCTACAATGGGATCCTCGGCCGCCCGGCACTCGCCAAGTTCATGGCGGTGTCACATTACGCCTACAACACGCTGAAGATGCCGGGGCCGATGAACATCTTCACCGTCCCCTCCGACAAGAAGGACGTGCTGATATGCGCTGACCAACTCTACCGGGAAGCAGTTGCAGCAGCTGCCGCTAAGGCACTTGCTCCTGCCACTGGAGTCCCGGGAGGGAAGAAGACCGGCGAGACCTCTCGCACCCATTCCGGCAAGGGCACCTCTCGGAGTGTTGTGCTCCCATCGAGGATGTGCCAGAGAGCTCCACCGTCAAGAGCAACAAGTCCAGAGCTGCACCACCAGAGACCAAGAAGGCGTCCGTCAGAGAGGACGGCACGGGGGGGGGGGGATTTCACCATAAGCTCCACCCTTGACAACAAATAGGAAGGCGAGCTTGCCACTTTCCTGCGGGAGAATGTCGATGTGTTTGCGTGGCAAGCATCTGACATTCCCGCCGTTCCCAGGGAAGTGATTGAGTACCATCTTGTTGTTTGTCCTCATGCGCGGCCCATCAATCAGAAGGTCGGGACGCAAGCTCTGGAGAGGCAAGAGTTCATCATGGAAGAGAACAGGAAGCTAGAGGCGGCATGCTTGGTAAGAGGGTACTCCATCCGACGTGGTTGGCCAATCCGGTGGTGGTACGCAAGGCAAACGGGAAGTGGAGGTTGTGTATTGATTACACAGATATCAATAAGGCTTGTCCAAAAGATCCTTTCCCATTGCCACGCATCGACCAGATTGTTGACTCCATGGCCGGGTGCGACCAGTTATCATTCCTTGACGCCTACTCAGGCTACCACCAAATTTTCATCACAAGAGAAGATGAGGAGAAGACAACATTCATCACCCCATGTGGTACGTATTGCTTTTTATGGATGCTTTTCGGGTTGAAGAGTGCTGGCTCGAACTTTGCAAGAGCAGTCCAAATTGGTTTTGAGCCCCAATGACATAGAAATATGGACGCTTATATGGATGACATAGTGGTCAAAACTAAGGACAAGGAGACACTTGTGCAAGACTTGGAAGAGACGTTTGCAAATTTGCGCAAGATGAACCTCAAGTTGAACCATGAGAAGTGTGTCTTCGGTGTCCCGTCCGGCAAGCTTCTCAGGTTCTTTGTGTCGCAGCGTGGGATTGAAGCAAACCCAGACAAGATCAAGGCCATCGAGCAGATTGAGGCACCTAAGCGGATCACGGATGTGCGTCGGCTTACTGGCTGTGTCGCCGCCATGAGCAGATTCATCTCCAAGTCTGGTGAGCGTGCACTTCCCTTTTTCAAGATCTTGAAGAAGGCGGGCCCAATGGAGTGGACCCTAGAGGTCGAGGCAGCATTGCAGGATTTGAAGAAATACCTCTCTTCCACCCCAAAGCTGGTTGCGCCCAAACCACAAGAACCGTCGCTGCTGTATCTAGCAGCAACAAATCAAGTGGTTAGCACCGCACTGGTTGCACAGAGGGAGGTCTTCGAAGAGGCAGTGGCAATGGCAGAGTTGACGGATGGCGAGCCAGAACTCTCCCCGGCAAGGCCTGGTCCCGGCAAGGCTAAGCCCCGGGCAAGATCTGACACCAGTGCGATAGGGCACCCGCAACTTGGTGAAATGGTGCAGAAGAATAAGATGATGCAGCAGCCGGTTTACTTCGTCAGCCCCCTCTTGCAGGGGCTAGGTCGAGGTACTCCGGTGTGCAGAAACTGCTCTTCAGTCTCCTTATGGCCTCGAGGAAGTTGCGTCATTACTTCCAAGCGCACGAGATCACCATCGTCACCCGCCTCCCGTTGCAACGGATACTGCATAACCCAGATGCAACGGCGAGGATTGTGGAATGGGCCTTGGAGCTGTCCAGCATTGGGTTGAAGTTCGAAAGCACCTCGATGATTCAGAGCAGAGTCTTGGCAGCGTTCATTGCCAAATGGACCTCGACGCCTGACGAAGAGATCTAGGAGACCACTCTCCCCGGCAAGGAAACGAGTCACAACTGAATTATGTACGTTGACGGGGCTTTTTTGCTACAAGGCACCGGTGCTGGTGTGCTGCTCGTTGCACCCATCGGAGAGCACCTCAAGTACGTGATCCAGCTGCACTTTCCTAGGGAGATGTCAATGAACAACACTGCTGAGTACGAGGGATTGCTTGCCGGTCTCAGGATCGTGGCAGACCTCTGGTTCAAAAAGCTCATCGTCAGAGGTGATTCACAGCTTGTCGTCAGGAAGATCAACAAGGATTATCAAAGCCCGTTGATGGAAGCTTACGTGGATGAAGTGAGGAAACTGGAGGAGCGCTTTGACGGTATAAGGCAGAGCATGTCCCCTGAGTGGAGAACGACATTGCCGACTACCTGTTGAAGCGCGCTACCCTCAAGGTACCTGTGGAACCAGGTACTTTTGTGCTCCGGTTAACTCAACAATCCGTTGAACCATCAACAGAGCAAAACAAGTGGAGGAAGTCAGGCCCCGGCAAGTACTTCCCCATCGAGGTCCCTCGAGCCGTTGGCGAAGATGTTGCCGTGGACGCCGAGCCTGCCGTGGGACAACCAACTCCGGCGGGGAACCAAGCCCTTGCCGTGGAGGCAGCTGTTCCCGCGGCAGAGGAAATGTCGTTGGTCCTTGCCGTCGAGCATCAGGCTCCAGCATGGGCACAACATACCGTCCAATTCCTCCAAACAGGGGAGCTTCCTGAGGAGCAGGAAGAAGCAGAAAAAGTAGCCCGCCGGTCTTCCCTGTACCAGTTCATTGACAATGTTCTATACAGAAAAAGACCGAATGGAGTGAAATTGAAATGCATCCCCCGGGAGGAAGGACTGGAGTTTTTGGCGGAGATACATGGAGGCATATGTGGCTCCCACATAGGGTCGAGGGCCATTGCCGGCAAGGCTTTCCGGCAATGTTTCTTCTAGCCCACTGCCCTCCAGGATGCTACAACACTAGTAACCAAGTGTGAAGCGTGCCAGTTCCATTCATAGAAGCTTCATCAGCCAGCTCAAGCCTTGCAGACAATCCCTCTCTCCTGGCCATTCTCGGCCTGGGGGTTCGACATACTGGGCCCCTTTCCCCGCGCTGTCGGGGGCTTTGAGTACTTGGACGTTGCAATCGACAAGTTCACAAAGTGGCCGGAGGTGGTAGCAGTGAGGAAGGTGATTGCACAGTCAGCCGTCAAATTCTTTAAGGGGCTAGTTTGCCGCTTTGGTGTGCAGAATAGAGTCATTACTAACAACGATAGGCAGTTCACAAGCCACACCTTCATGCAATACATCGGAGACCTCGGCAACAAGGTTTGTTTGGCTTCCGTGGCACACCCACGGACCAACAGCCAAGCGGAGAGGGCAAATGCTAAAGTGCTGCATGGCCTCAGGATGAAGACTTTTGACAGGCTACACACGAGCGGAATGCGCTGGATTGATGAGTTGTCGGCGGTTCTTTGGTCGATCATAACAACGCTAAATCGAGCCACCGGCAAGACACCCTTTGCCCTGGTATACGGGGCAGAATCAGTTCTCCCCACAAAACTCATATACGGGTCACCTCGAGTGCTCGCTTATGATGAGCTTGAGCAAGAGCGATTGCAGCAAGATGACGCGATGCTCCTTGAGGAAGATCATCTTCGGGCGTCTGTGAGAGCAGCATGCTACCAGCAAGCCTTGCGCCGCTACCATAGCCGCAAGGTTCATGCCTGAAGCTTTGAGGAAAGCGACCTTGTTCTTCGGTGCGTTCAGTCGGCCAAGAATTCCAACAAGTTGACACCGAAGTGGGAAGGCCCTTATCGGGTAACACGAGTAACCAGGCCTGGCGCAGTCCGCCTGGAGACCGAAGATGCCATTCCAGTGAGCAACTCCTGGAACATGGAGCATCTTCGCAAGTTTTAACCATAAGGCGTAGCTGCCGGGCCCCCCGGCAAGCCACCTTTTGTACAAGCTTTGACAACAGGGCATGTAACCCTCTATACAAAGCGGGGTGCAGACCCTGAGCATAAATAAACAAAGCGCTGGCGCCCTAAGTTACAGCATGCATGCTAGGTTGAGTCTCTCCCTCGGTTAGGGATGATAGTGCTTTGCGGCGACTAATGCGTAGCATAGAGGTCGAGTCTGCTTCTCCCTGTTTCTTTTCCATCTCCTTTGGTTCACAGGAAACGTGAGCACTCCTGCCATGCTGGATGGGGAAAAAAGAACGGGCCGGCGCCCCGGCCCCAGAAAGCCAAGTTTGCCGAGGGTTGAAGATACAAGGGTCCGCTCCCGACAAATTGAGGTTGCCAGGGCTGCAGATTCAGATATGTTTTTCCTTCCCCTGTTTTACATTTCCGTGTGGGTTGGGACATGTTAAACCTCGTTTTGCTCCTAAGTTACCATGCTCCCCCTGCCCGTGCCCGAGAATTATTTCTTTGGTCGGGGTCTGGTTGTAGCCGCGGTGGCGAGGAAGGAAGCGTAGGGCTTAACCCTACTTCACCCCTCTCTCCGCCAAGAGCGCGAGTATGGTCGAATGAAGAAAGGGAGCGGCAAGGCCTGTTGCCGAGCGACAATGCTACATTAAAAGTAACAAGGATTCGTTCCTTGGTATGGGCTTCGCTCACGCACAAAGAACCCGGAAAACACCCTTTTTCATTAATACACCCCACACAGGTACAGTTCGTACGAAATGTAAACATGAGCAAGGGGATTACAAGTTTCAAATCTAACTAAGGCACATAGGCTTACAAGCTAAAAAGAGATAAGGTGCCCGTAATCCCTTTCTTGTCCCTCTCCTTAGGAAACAGAACGAGAAGGCAAAAGGGCAAAAGGAGCGCCTAGGCGAGGTACAAGCAGCAGAAGGCGCCAAGAGAAACATTTCGGTGGCCGCCTGGGGAAAGGCGGGTGATGATGGTGCTGGGAGAAGAGCTGGAAGATGAGGCAGCGGTTCGTCAATACGTTACGAAGGTGTCAGTGCCATCGTACTCCGACTTGACGGCCCACCACCCGCCTTCTTCGCCTTCTCTGGCCTCCCTACACCAGCCACCCAAGGAGGCAACCCCGAGAAGTTCAAGGAGCCGGCTCCACCGAGAGAAGGGGCCCGGTGCAGATGGTGCTGCTGCGAGCACCGCCCTGGAGCGACGGGTCTCACACCTAGTCGGACCCATCATCCTCTTGTCTGCTACCTTCGTCGTCGTTTCCGCTGTCCTCCTCATCACTCTCGCTTGAGGATGAGTCTTCGTCATCCTAGGAACTCTCCACGCACCACTTCAGGTAAGTTCTGAAGTCGCCGAAGACCTTGACGAAGAGGAGGCCATTCTTCATTAGCTTGAGGTACAAAATGAGCCCCGCCGTCAGGCTGTGGATGCGAGCGAAGGTTTTCCATCCGCGACGGAGATACATGACATGAGGGGCTAGGAAATCAACGTCGTCCCATGTGCCGCTATTCCCACAACCCCTCATAGGCAGTCTCAGCGCCTACGGCGGGTCGAGCTCCATCTCCCGAGCGAATGGAGTAGGGAGATGAAGACGACGACATGCCGGCCGATGCAGCCCGATTAAGAACTCGCAGGACTGGTACCTGACGTGGCCCTCCATTGGGGGAAGGACTGCTGGCGAAGGCGAGGCCGATGCGCCACCCCGTCCTCCTCTTCCCCGAGCGCCATGGCGGCCTCGGCCTCGCCCCCTCCCCCTTCCCCTCACGGCCGGCTCCGCTGCCACGGGCTCCTGGGGAGGGGTAACACATTGTCGAGCGGAGACCCTCGCCGCCACCGTCGAAGCACGCCCTCTTGCCATGGCAGAGGGGAGGAAGAAGCAAAGATGGGAGGAGGCGGATGGCGAAAGACTGAAGGGTGCCATCCCTCTCGCTCTCCTCCTTATAAAGGGGCGGGGTCGGGGCTCGGCTGCCCCTCTCAGCCAGCCCAGCTCATCAAGGTGACAGCGGGCGGGGCCGTCGACCGCCCTCCCCGCCCAATTGAAGGCGTGTGGGTATCGACCCACATGCGCATGTCTTCCCATATTCCACGCGCCTGTCACCACCCTACGCCGTGCATGCGGCATACGTGGCACAAGGGGCGGGCGTAGTGGGACGCGTGGAATGACGGTTCCAAGGCAGAAAGCATAAATGAGCAGCGGCCCCGCGGTCTTAAAAGGACATGCAAACCACCTCTTTATTATTCACCGCAGGATGACGCAAGCACATTTCGGTCACCCCACGCGCGACCCCCACGTCACGCATTCAAAGCGAATCTTGGGGAAGCGCATCAGACGAAGGGCTACCACGGTCAAAACCGACCCTACCTGCCCGCGCACCGTTCTGGGCCCAACCCAACAACGCGTCACGCTTATGTGTGGCCCAGGCCCGAGGGCTCCTATCGGTGTACAGAAGTAGGGGTTCTACTTAGCACCCCTCTACATTTGCACGGGCAGTTAGAGCCACGCCCAAGGCCACACTAGGCACGGCAAGGGAAGGAGGCCGAGGCCACAAGATGGTCAAAGCAACACCGACACAGAGACACAAAACAAGAGGGAGAGGTGGGTTCCCCTGGCAAGACCTTTGCCGGGGGCAGCGTCCACGGCCCCGACAAGGACCTTGCTGGGACAGCGTGCCCAACCTCAATGGAGTGTGACCCTCGAGCCCAAGATTTCCGACGACCACGCTGAAACCAAGGCTCGGGAGGCACATCCACGATTGTTGGGGATATAACTATTGAGTATCAACCGCCCAGGAGGGGCCGGATTACCCTCAACTGTATTGAAGCTCATGAAGACTCAGAAGATGGTGTTTTACTATGAAGCTTAGAGGCCCAGAGCCCAAAGGCGGATTAGGGCCCGTAATATCAAACCACCATGGTTATGTAAACTTGTGTTGTAAGTTAGGAAAGAAGAGACCGAGCCGAACCCTTGTATGAGTCGGCCTCGGGACTCTGTAGACCGGCCGGGCGTCAACCTGTGTATATAAAGGGACGACCCGGCGGCGGTTCAGGGACAACAGACAACAACTCGAGACTCAGGCAAAGTATATCTGCTCCCTGATCATCGAAACCCAATCAATCCCATCACAACTAGACGTAGGCTTTTACCTTCATCGAAGGGGCCGAACTAGTATAAACTCCCATGTCCCTTGTCCGGTTTAACCCCTTCAGGCTAACCCGTAGCGATGGCTCCACGACTAAGTCCTTTCATGAGGACATCTGATGTGTTAATTCCACGACAATGATGGCATGTAGATCTTTGTGAAGATCATGAACACTCCAAGTAAGATGAGGATTAGAAGATGACGGACCTTGGCGAGATCCTTGCCGAGGAAACCCACAGGACCTCTGGCAAGATCCTTCCCAGGGACGACCACGACGCTACGACAAGACCCTTGCCGGGGCCCCGACAAGGCCCTTGCTGAGGGCATCCACGGAGCCACAGCCAGGCCCGCGCACACCAAGTCCCCACCGCCATTCCCATGTAGCTGCCAGCTAGCCAGCCAGGCGGGCACCTGCATGGCAACGCACAGTCCCGAGGCCAACTCAGCACGTGCCTATGTGGTGGCATGCAAATCTTTGTGAAGGCCCTACCACCACACCACCTCAGCAGCCTGCTAGCCTAAATGGTGCTGACTGCCTCGCTGGCCCGGGCGCATGTCGAAGCAGGGCGAGGCGGCGGTAAAGTGAGGGGGACACCTATGGGGCGCATTAAATGCATATTGTCCCATAATGGCTAAGCGATAAGCTTAGCTACTGTACACCAATGCCACCTCCTGTGTGCCACTGTGGTGATCCCCTTGACTATAAAAGGAGGCCCGAGGCATCCAGGAGAAGGATTCAAACCCTTGGACAAGTTACGCTCATCGTATCTAGCTCAAGAACTCTAAGAACACTCAAATACACACAAAAGCAGGACTAGGGTATTAGGCATCCTCGCGGCTCAGACCTGGGTAAATGACCCGAGTGCTTGTGCTGATTGCTGATCCCGCTCTTCTCACGACCCCGCGCCCCGCAATCGTAGTAGGGATTCCCGTGATCCCATAGGTGTCGTTTCAACTGACAGTGATCATAGCATCCAGAAATCATATATAAAGGGTATTCAATGTTCGTTTTGTTTTTGAACATACAATATACTTCCTCCGATCCTTTCTAGTTTACATATAACTTTTATGTGTAGTTAAAGTATCTCTACTTTGATCAAACTTATAGAAAAAAGTATCAACATTCAACAACGCCCAATCAATATTGTTAGATTCATACGTACTCCTAGATTTGTACTCGAGATGGTTTCCAATTTGTTTTCAACCATGTGAATGTGCATGTTCTCGCGCATGCTCTCCCTACTAGGATTTTGCCACGTATAGCCAGTCCAATAGTAACTTTTTTTAAGCTCCCTGTCCAATAGTACTAGTGGAGTACTGACAACATCTGTACTAGAGTATGCAGTTCTCATAGTAGTACTCCCTCCTTCCATTTATATAGGACGTATGTGGAGGAGAGAGATGTGAAAAAGTAAGGGGAGTGAGCTCTCATGCAAGAGCATAGCTGTATACGCGTTCCTAGTTAAATACAATAAATATGAAGAAAGAGATAGAGAGGAGATGGAAAAAAGTACTAATACAATAGCCAACCTTCTAATTTTTTGGCAGGAAATAGCCAACCTTATAGCCCACACTACTGTATGAGTGCATATAATAGATGATGGCTATAGATGACATGGTAGTTCCTTATAGCCATCAACTGGATATATTATTAACCATGCTCTAATGTGTTTTAAAAAACCGCATTTGACTATTGACAAGATTAATTGTACATGAGATGTATAATGTGAAAATTATATCATTGGAAGCTCCCTTCACATACAAATTTGACCGTATGCTTTGTGTAAGTTGCATGTCATATATTATTACTCTAACATTTGGTCAAAGTTAGCCTCGAAAAATGCATTAGGCCCTGTATAGTAAATGGAAGGAGGGAGTAGTAGTGGAAGTGGATCCTCCCTTTCGGTCACTTACGGGCGGACCCCATGCTTGCTAGGCCCCGCATGTCAGTTACTCAATGGGTTCGGCCACGTCAGGGGATCCTCATCTGTAGTATACTCCCTCTGTTTTTATTTACTCCGAGTAAAACGGAGGGAGTGGTAGTATAAATGAGGCGGGCGGGAGAGGGACGTCGGTTTGCTCTCAACTACGGTCCCACAAGCGAGTGAAAATGCAAGACTTAGCGCGTTCCATTCCATGAGCGATGTGGAGGGTTCAACGTGCCTGGGTGCAATGCAAACGTGACAAGAGCGATGTATAGTCAAAAACGATTAGCCGGTCGTCATCGGAACCACTATTCACACCAGAACCTTCGCTACTCCGCCTACGCCAGCCACTGCCCCAAAACCACACCAATCTCTAGCCCATTCCCCCATCTTTCGAGCACCTAGCCTGCATCAAGCGTCCCCAAGTTCGTCGGAAAGCCATGGTGCGCCGCAAGATCACATACTACAAGATGCTGACGCCGGAGCACCGTGCAGAAATCATGTGGCACCCCGGCTCAGAGACAGTGGAATGCCCCGTATTCCATTCTAGAGATTGAGGAGAAGTCTTCTGGAATATGGCACTGCTTAGCATAGAACAAATCCACTCTTTATTAACCTATTTGGGTACAAGGGTTACATCGGCACGGCGACACTATGCCTGCCACGGCTTCTCTATGCAAGCAGCAGAATAGCATGAAGGAGCAGAAACTTCTAGCAGCGGAATAATGATGATGGTGGTGAACTCCACTCCATAGGGACTCTGGCTGGAATGCTTATCCTAGCTCGCAAACAAGAAATCGACGGCAAACAAGCAATCAAATCTGGCATGACCTGCAAACTGGCATGACACGCCAGGTCAGTACATTGAATGTACTTGCAAGCTCACAATAACCAGAAGTATTCAAGACAAACAACATCATGGCAATTACAGGTTAAGCAGGAATTATCATGCGATCATCAGAATAACATGGCATGAACAACATGAACATGATACAACTATGACAATATGAGCATGTGAGCATGGAATGAACATATAAATCTGACAATACTAGCATGCAACATGATGACATTGTATGCACCACTTTTTCTGATCGGGTTACCTTGTAACCAACACATGCATCACTTACCAACCCCGGACATCACACGATCATCTCAGGATCCAATCAAGCTTGGTATAAACAATACCATAGTTATCATTAAATGACCACAAGGAGCTTGATCTTTACCCACGATTCTCACACATCATGAATATCCAACAATTTGTTTTCCTCGATACCACGGTGATCATTCACGGATCACAAACAGAACCACTCTAGGCTCAACGGGTTACCTCGTAAGAAAACGGTGATCATTCACGCCTCAAATAACCAACTTATCTCATCATCTAACCGGGGTTGTTATTTATCAAGTTATTATTATAACCGTTGACCCACAGTGTGACCAACTATGAACTGAGACCTTATCCGCGGGGGCAGCTATCAATAGATTTAGTATACACTCTACAGAGGTTAGCACACTGTACCCACACCACGGAACCCATGGCCTCGCACTCCCATTCGGGTGGACCAACGGTGTTCTGACAAAATCGTCTTACTGCCATGACACTCTCCCGGACACTCCGACTCACTCCCCACTGGGCTAAGTCCTAGGTGGCCTCGTGCCTACCAAAGACACCAACGGCCACCATCGTGGCAAACATAAACGGTCCCAAATGGGGACAAGGTACCATAACAGCAACAACGGGCACACAAGGCTTATGTCCGCCTACTTGATCAGGGTAGCGCGCACCCATAACCCTCCCACGTTGGAGGCACCGGCGACAGGCATGACAATAGACCCAGTTAGGACCATCCCATAAAGGCAAGCGTGGTTGGACTGGTTAGCTCGATATGGTGGCACCATGACTCAGCCAACAATTGTTCAAGTTCAATTTAATCTGGTTAAACTTGAATGCAATATGCTGAGCCATGATAAAATAACATGATGCAATTACAACAGATGAGCATGATATCACATAAGCATCAAGGTACAACATAACTATCAACCATGAAATCATATTGAACTTAGCAGGGCATACTGACGAGCATGAATATTACAAGTACAACACTACTCATAGCATAACATGACCATTATCATCAACAATAAGTACCATGCAAGAACACATCAATAACAAAACCGAGTAAACATTTAACCAACTTACGACAAGGAACAATACATATCACCGCTACTTGGTAACCGACGACAGTCATGCACCGAAGAACATGACCAACCCAACATGTACTACTACCAAACATGGCCAATATGAAAGTAATACTAGCAGGTAGAGCATGATAACATAACGCAAGAAAACATAACATGATGGTCATCACCGATCCATAAGCATAACCGAAATAACGATAGTGGTAGCAAACAAACATACAATTATTAAAGATTCAAGTTGAAAACCAATGCTACTGCATGGCTATCATGCAAATGGTGGTTGTGGCTTGCCTGGGGATGAAGAATGCACCGGGGAGAAGCGTAGAAAGATCGCGGAAAGAATCTCCAGAAAAGGTTCTCCCTCGGAGGGGATGATTAAGGGCAAGGGCATCAAGGTCATTTTCAGTATGTCAAAATATAATGAAAACGGTTCCAACAGAACGGGCTCGACGAGACAAGGACGTGGATGTTGGACTCACCTCAATCAGGGTTGCGAGCAAAAAGTTATAGCCCGACGAAGTTCAGGGTCCATTCTATAAAAATAACTCTACAAACAGGCCCCTAAGCTGAAAACAGAAAACGCATTCTTAGAAAATACGTCTTCAGAATGGAGAAAGTGCATTTCTGGCCGAAGTGAAAATAGAATACGCATTCTGAAAGCGAAAATATACTTGGTGGGTTGACGCTTCCACTTATCCACATCATCAGAGGCGGGCCGGGGTTTATCTCGCTGCCAGGTGGGTCCCACTCATTTCTCTCTCTCCTCCCGCTTTTCCTCTTCTTCCTCCCGATGCGGGCACAGAACAGAGGGAGGGGCACCGTTGCCGACGCTGGCCTCGCGGCTCAGGCCAACTCCGGCCAAGGGGAGGCCACCAGCAAGCGCGGCGCGGCCCACCGCATCCATCCAGGGGAAAACAAGCCCCAGGGAGGAGTGGGGAGGTGGCGACGGGTGGCGGAAGGAGGAGGCAGAGGCGGTGGTGGTCTTCGATGCACAGCCCTAGAGGGGCTCCGGCGATAGGGCAAGGGCACTGGGAGAGTTGCTGGAGTGTGGGCACGGCGATGGTGGTGGCTATAGGTGGAGGAGGGCTCGGCTTCGGGCTAATTTAGAAGGAGGGGAGCGACGGCCATGGCAGCCAACAGAGGCGAAGAGGGCTTTTGGAGCTCGTTTGAGAGGCTGGGGCGGGGTAGGGGAGCGAGGCGAGGTTGGTGGTGAGGTCGAATGGCTCGGGGGAGGGCTATATATAGCTGGGGCGAGAGGCACGGGCTCGGGTGCCGCCGGGCACGTCCGGCCGAGGCCCTAGCGACGGTTGTCGGTGTCAAAACTGGCGGATCTCGGGTAGGGGGGCTCGAACTATGCGTCTAAGGCTAATGGTAATAGGAGGCGGGGGACACAATGTTTACCCAGGTTCGGGCCCTCTCTATGGAGGTAATACCCTACTTCCTGCTTGATTGATCTTGATGATATGAGTATTACAAGAGTTGATCTACCATGAGACGTAGAGGCTAAACCCTAGAAGCTAGCCTATGATTATGATTGTTCTTGTCCTACGGACTAAACCCTTCAATTTATATAGACACAGGAGGGGGCTTGGGTTACACATGGTCGGTTGCAGAGAAGGAAATCTACATATCCGAGTTGCCAAGCTTTCCTTCCACGCAAAGGAGAGTCCCACCCGGACACGGGACGAAGTCTTCAATCTAGTATCTTCATCATCCAATAGTCCGGCATAAGCATATAGTCCGGCTGTCCGAGGACCCCCTAATCCAGGACTCCCTCGGTAGCCCCTGAACCATGCTTCAATGACGATGAGTCTGGCGTGCAGATTGTCTTCGGCATTGCAAGGCGGGTTCTTCTCCAAATTCTCCGGAGTACCTGTTGTAACGAGCAGTGTCCGGCTTCCCATTTATTGTTGCACTCATCTGCTTCTGTACCTTAATAATGTCAGTCTCCACGTATCGAGCGAATGCGAGAAGTCAGAGTATTTTTACACTTGCCACCCTAACCACGTAAATAAATCATCTATTAAAGAGACGGGGATCCTCAGATCCAAAACACACCATCTTCCCCAAGCCAGGATCCATCGAAGCACGGCCGAAAAAACCATCCCATCATGGCCGGCCACCGCAGCTCCTCCTCTCACTCTCATAGTGCCAAGACAGGTGATTGGGAGAAGTATACTGTATCCCATGGCCGGTTGGTGGAGTTGCAGACCCAGGGGTTTCTCCCGCCTGCATATCTTGTCCCCGTTCGAGCCAGACTAGCCACTTTTGAAAACGGGGAGCAAGCGGAGAGTTTTCCCAACCCATCTCGGGGGGAGCGGGTGTGCCTTGTCCCTGACTTGCTGAGGAGCCTCATATTTCCAATCCATGCGTTCCTCCACGGGCTCCTGGAGTATTATGGCCTCCAGCTGCACAACTTCACCCCTACCTCCATCCTGCACATCGCCGGCTATGTCTCCCTTTGTGAGTTATTTCTGGGTTATGAAGCTCATTTCGAGGAATAGAAGAGGTTGCTCTGCCTCGTCCCTCGCAATTAGGAGGGATCAATATACCAAGTGGTCGGAGCCAAAATATGGTGCATCGTCGAGACCGGATACCTGTCCGGCACTCCGAAGAAGACATCTAAAGACTGGCCTTCCGAGTGGTTTTATATAGAGGACGTCTCCCTTACTGACCCTATTCAGATGGGTCTTCCCGAGTTCACAAATACCCCATTGAAGAAATGCAATAGCTGGCGTCCCCGGAGCCCCAAGGAGGAAGATAGCAGAGAGGTCTTTCAGCTGATGGGCAGGATAAAAATGCTTGCCAAATCTGGATTGACAATAATCTAGGTCATGTCAATATGCATAATGCGGGGGATGCAGCCACTCCAGTATTGGGGGCATCCCATGTGGCACTTCAATGGAGAAGACGATGCCACCCGCTGTGGTCGAAAAGGTCCGGACTCCGCCACCCCTTTGGCGAAAATATTGTCTGATTTGTACAAAGGAGAAGAATAGGAGTTCATCTGTATTAAGCCACAGGATGGATTTTCCATGTACAACCCCCTAGCTGGGTGAGTTGCTACCTTTTACTCAACTATATTCATTCCCGTAGTCTTTCATCGCAAATATTTACCTTGCTAGTCCATAATAGGAACTGCGGAAAGCTATGAGGGAGGTCCACAATGCGCCTCCACAGCCAGAGGACCACAACCGGGCCCTCGACCCCAGACTTGAAGAAGATCCGGACATATTTGTGGAGCTCGTCGACAAGATGTTTTACCAGGCAAGCGGTGAAGGCGCCTTGGTGGCCATCATTGCTGACTATCCTGGCCTACTCCCTGCATCATATGTAAGTAAAACCAGAGTCCTATCTTCCGAAAAGGACCCATTTTTTACGCCTTACCCACCGCACATGTATTGAGTTATATAGGGAAGGCCATCGAGGCGCCGTGCCGAACCCGCGGCGACTCGCCAACAAGGGGCGCCCAAGCCGGGTAGGCTTAAAAGGAAAGTGATCAGGACGAAGAGGCCATCGAAGAGGTATGATTTAAAACCTGCTCCATGATTATCATCTTTAAAATATAACAATGTCCACTGTGTCCTGACAGAAAGAGTATTCGCCGGACTGTGCCCGGAGATCCTGCCAGCCACGCCTCTACCAGCCGAACTCCAGAACAGGCTTCAAAGGTGGAGGCTAACGTGGGGACAACGCCGGACTGTCCTCCTACAGAGGATGCAGATAGAATATCTGCTACAAATTCCAAAGTGGAGAGCGCTATGAATCATCGGCGTCGGCGGGCCGCACTCCACGACCCTAATTTCTCCGAAGAGGCATTCAATGCTTTCAACTCGGGAGACGCATACGTCCAAGCTGCTCAAGATGGGCTTACTAGAGCCACAGACCAATATTTAAAAGATATACGGGTAAGTAAAATATGATAATTATGTTTATCAGTAGCCCCTGAGACTTGAAACAGTTGGTACGACTGATTTAAGGATCATTGTGTGAATAGGTTCTTACAAAGAAGAATACCTATTTGTCTCAAGAGCTGGAGGAGTGTAAAGCCCAGCTAAGGGCCAAAGTTGCCGGAATGGAGGAATCCAAGAAGGCCTCATCTGGTAATATTTGGTGTTCGGCATGTTTGCAGATCTAACAATAGATTCCGCAGACAATCCCGGAATGAATCCGGAGATCCTACAAGAGGATGATCAACGAGCTCAATGACAGTTAGAGGCTGGCGAGTGTGTGCTTACACGGGTTTGGCGAGAGAAAAACGATCTCTAGGATGCCAATACCCGGCTGGGCATGTAATTGAAAGATGTTCCGGCGCAGCTAGGGGACTCCGTGAAGGAGAACATGAGGCTTCAACGCGGCATTTTCAGCATGTGCTCAAAACGAACCTTTATATAGTTCGGTGAAGAAACAAGCAAACAGAGTTATGTTTGTAGGTATACTGACTAGTCGTCCTGAAGAGGAGATGCCCGGATCTTCAGGCGATCTTCTGCAAGAGCTTTCGCAACTGCACGAACAAGTTCGGTAGGTGATGCAGGGTATTGCCACGGCCTTGTGGCCATCCGCCTCCCTGCTAGGAAGCATGGGGGAGCTTGTACCGCTGCTCAAGGGAGCGCGACGGTGCTTCCAATTGTGGAAGATATCGACCTACCGACAAGGTGCAAAGGAAGCGTGGGCCATGGTGAAAACACGGTACACCAAGGTCGATCCAAACTTGTTCACGATGATGCTTTGCGATATTGTTAATGAGAAGATCCTCACTGCTCTTGGCCACCTGCCGAAGTATCCAACATGCTCTAAGGCTGTGTGTTGGTATGGTATCCGGTGCGGTGTAAATTTTACATGGCCCATTGAGCCATCCCTCCAATACGGTTCCACGCCCTGTAGTGGGCTTTGGTTTCTTTGTAATTGGATTAGGTGACTTGCGAGAGTGCACCCTTTTTGTTCGGACGAGGGATTTAGTGAGAGCCGAAGAATCCCAGAACTTTGCCTGGGTCTGCCAGGCGCTTTCCATCGCACAGTACTTCTGTACTATGGCCGCCAAGTCAGCTATGTGATATGTCACGGTGACTTATGGTGTTAAGGATTCCCTTGTCCGTGCAAATTTTGCAAAAGAATGAGATTGCATCTTCCTCGCGACAATCCTTGACCTTGCTCATTACAAGGAGGAATCTGGCCCAAAAGTTATGTACTATCTCTTGGGATTGTTGTCGAATGTGGGAAAGATCGCTTGTATCTGGGTGGGTGGGTGGATTTAAGTCCGAACCCTGACCCGATCTGAGACCCATGGGCGGAGGGACTTCCGAACTTGAGAGTTCGGGTTCCGGGATGTTGCCCAATTTTTCTGGCCCGCCGTCTAATTCTAAGTTCAGAGTTTGGGTCATGTCCTCGCTTCAGCGATGAGCAGCCTGTTCGGCTCTCAACTCTTTGGCCGCCTTTAGGGCAGCCGCATTGCTAACCTGAGCTTGTTCCTTGGAACGGGCAAGTTCTGCCCTCAGGGCTTCCATGGCAGTAGCACCGTCTGCAGTCCAAACATATTGCATTAATATCATGCCCCTCTCAAACTTTCCTATAAAATATATTTAGGAAAGCAGAGCATATACCTTGTGACTCGTTCAGCCGCTCATTAACCAGCATAATATTGGTATCAATAGATCCAATCTGCCTCCTTAGTTTGGCAACATCAACGGACTGGTCGGCTGCAAGATCCTTAGACACCTGCGCATATACAGTGCATTCATTACTTACATAATATGATCCTCTGTTTGCCGCCTAGGGCGGGAAACCAGAGTCTCGGGGGCTACTATACATATGGAGCACACCTAGCGCGTGCCTCACTGCCAAAAAATATGTATTTTTCATTACATACCTCAAAGCCTCTGAGCAGGCTCGTAAATGCTTAATTCAAACCACTTGTGGCGGATGAAATCTTCTTGAGCACCATGCTCATTAATGAGCGGTGCTCCTCCGAGAGTGCAGCTCGTTCCAGAAGACCCATCAGTATGTCCGGCCGGACGTCGACCTGCGCCGGACCCTTCTCACCGTCCCCGGTGGGAGCCGACCGCTTCGGGCTCAGGGCGGCCGAAGGAGTAGCTTCTAGCTTCGGCAGATCTGGACTCCTCTGTGACGACACCTCGGGGTCGCCCGCCTCGTGAGGTGGATAGGTTAGTGGGGTCTCACTCTCCATCATCTCTGGAGGGAGGTCCCTCGAAGACGAACTCTGTCAAGAAGAGCTGCTAGCCGGACTACAAAGAATGGATTCTGGTTATTGTACTCGGAGAAAAGTAGTACCTTCGAATTTACGGTTAACTTACAGCTCGGTGGAGGGCTGGCCCATTGGCGGGCATGACACAGTGAGGGCGCCCGTCGGGGCAGAGCCCCCTGGTGACGCTTTCTTCCCCTGTTTGGGCATCTCCGTCTCCAAGTCTTTGGAGGTGGCCCTTTTCTTCCCACGCGGGGAGGAGGCCTTGGATTCCCCTCCCCGATTCTCCTCCTTTGGGGAGGAAGCAATTCCCCCGGTTCGGATGCGCAGTGTGTGAAGTTCGGCTTCACTGTTCTTCCCTTCATCCGTCCCGGAAGGCATTTTGCTAAGCACCCAGCCAAGCATTCTGGATATGGTAGGGCTAGGCGAGCCTTCGGGAAGTGGCGCCGGACACCTGATTCTCTCCGCTTTGCTGAGCCATTCCTGGCCATGGAGGATTTTCAGAATAATGATTATGACAAATATAAACGAAGTGTCCGGTTTCGGGGTTACTTACTTGGGTATCTAGGCGATTGCAGCTTAGGCCCGCATCCTAGATGGTGTCTGGACACTCTACTTGTGGTCCGAAGAATAATTTACACATCCCTTCGAGCGTAAGGCCAAAGAAATGCTGAATAGTCCGCGGACCCTCTGGATTGATCTCCCACATCCGGAGAGGCCGGCGTTTGCACGGCAACATCCGTCAGATTAGCATTACCTAAATTATGCTGACAAGGTTAATGTCCCTTTAAAGAAGCTCCCGGATACGGCTCTGCAGTGTTGGTACATCACTAGCAGACCCCCAATCCCATCCAATGTCGGCCCATGACGCCAGTTGTGACGGAGGGCCAGAGCGGAAGTCAGGGGCAGCCACCCACATTGTGCCTCTGGGAGCCGTGACGTAAAACCACCTCCGCTGCCATAAATCGGATACCTCCGGGAAAGAACCCTCTGGCCATGGGGCATCGGCGTTCCTGCTTATTATTGCACCTCCGCACTCCGCATGTCGCCTCTCGACCATCTTCATCTTCACATTGAAGGTCTTGAGCCATAAGCCGAAGTGTGAAGTGACGTGGAGAAAATCCTCACACACAATGATGAACGGCGAGAAATGGAGGATAGCGTCCGGAGCAAGATCGTGAAAATCTAACCCGTAATAGAACATGAGCCCCCTCACAAAAGGATCAAGGGTGAGGCCCAAGCCGCGGAGGAAGTGAGGAACAAATACGACGCTCTCATTGGGCTCGGGAGTAGGGATGACCTGCCCTGGAGCAGGAAGCCTGTGCTGGATGTCGGCAGTCAGATATCCGACCTCCCCAAGCCTCACAATGTATTCCTCTTTGATCGAGGAAGCCACCCATCGGCCTTGAAGGTTGGATCCGGACATATTGGAGGATCTGGGGTGTTTGAGTTTGGGTCTCGGGTGTTAGAACTCGAGACGCGAAAGGGCGCAAGGGTGGTGGAAAAGAGGTGTTGGCCTCGACTCCTTTATAAAGGGGGTGGATATCAAGAGTCCTCAGCGTGACCGCTTGGGACTTATCTAAAAATATGGAGTAATACCAACAGTCGTCGTGGGGTGGTGCACGCCCATATTGATGGAAGATCCCGTAATAAGGGGAACACGATCTCTGCTTTTGCAGGGCGTGCCAGTTAAACCGCCTCGCAACGTGTATCGAGGTGGGCTAAGAAAAACCAGTTCGTGTTGGGCCGGGCCACGATACAAGGGCATGACACACAAAGATTGCTAGCAAATCAGATTTATGTTATGCCCCCTACGATGGTATGTGAAGATCATCTTGCAGATCCGGACACGGTTCAAGTGTTCAATGATTACTTTGGAGTATTCGGACATGGAACCCGCCTTGCAATGCCGAAGACAAGACTGCACGCCAGACTCATCGTCATTGAAGCCTGGTTCAGGGGTTACTGAGGGAGTCCTCGATTAGGGGGTATCCGGACAACCGGACTATATGCTTTGTCTGGATTGTTGGAGCGTGAAGATACAAGACTCAAGACTCCGTCCTGTGTCCGGATGGAACTCTCCTTTGCATGGAAGACAAGCTTGGCGATCTGGATATTATATTTCCTTCCTTGTAACCGACTCCATGTAAACCCTAGCCCTCTCCGATGTCTATATAAATCGGAGAGTTCGGTCCTTAGAGGGATGATCACAATCATAATCATCATAGGATAGCTTTTAGGGTTTAGCCTCTACGATCTCGTGGTAGATCAACTCTTGTACTACTTATATCTTCAATATCAATCAAGCAGGAAGTAGGATTTTACCTCCATCGAGAGGGCCCGAACCTAGGTAAACATTGTGTCCCTTACCTCCTGTTACCATTAGCCTAAAACGCACAGATCGGGACCCCCTACCCGAGATCCGCCGGTTTTGACACCGACAGTTATATCGAGAGCATGTCTGTGAGAAAGACACCTCGGGAGAGAGTGTGTGAGCATGTGTGAGAGACCACCAATGGAGAGTGAAACTACACGTAAAATACTGATGTACACATTGATTAAAGATATAAATTGTATCCAAATATTAGGATGGGATCATGATATTTGGAATTTGCGTAAGGAATGGTCATTCATCCATCAGACATCTAGATTCTATCGAATTTGAGCATGTCTATGTTATTATTCAAAACAATTGATCCACATAGTTAGTATTTTGAACTCCAGACAATGCATCGCTTTAGTAATCTAATATAAACGTGAGTATAGTTCATGTTGTGTGTGTAAAGCACATTATACATACGAAAGTTACACAATGAACATTAAAAATAGCTACCTATGAACTAGCATACATTTGAATTCAACTTAAGGTGTTTTAAAAAAATCGAATTCAACATGAAGTCCATTCAATTATTTGAATTCGATATCATGGCATTTGTAAATCATATCTAAATTATGGGGGCACCAATCTTTGCTCTGATTTTGTACATAATAGCATATGTAGTCGTGTACAAAATAGATTCAAATTTAGCTCCTCCATTCCAAAATAATCGTAGTTATAGGAATTTCAAGTGTCAAAAATTCAAAAAGGAGCGAATAATTTAATGAGGTTTTCAAACATACAAGGTATAATTTAACGTTGTCTATTTAGGTCAATCCTCAAAGTTCAAGAGTACTCTAAATGTGAATGCTTGTGTTTCAAAATTTTGAACGAAGTGCCAAAAGAGCCTCTACTCGCCCGAAACCGCGTGAGACCAATGTTTGGTAGTACAAGGAAATTACTTTTCTAATAACTCCGACCCGTGAAACCTACCGGCCCAACGTCCAAAGGTCTAAACCGGGGTAGGTTTGTAGCTTCATCTAGACGCCACACAACCACCTCCGAAAAACATTCATGCACAATGGCCGCCTAAGCACACATGCGCGCGACCGAAATCGCTCCCGCCCACTATATGGGACACCTGTGATTACAATCCTACCCCCGACCCGCAGTAGGTCCGAAATTTAAGAGGGGGGCAAAGTTTGTACTTTCCCCAAATTTCAAATAAGCGCGTCCCATTTTCTGTTCAAAAAAGCGAAAAATAAGCTAGTCCCAGACCGAAACATGGTTCTCCCATAGCTCCCCCCTCCCCCCCGCCCACCTATCTGATTCCCCATTCGTACTCCATAGGCGCAAAAACTACATCTCCACCAGTCGTGAAACCCCGGCGTCCTCCGTCCGCCACCCCATCCCACCCATCAACTATTCCCTCCCCCATCACGCCGGAGCCGATACCCCGACGTCGTCGTCCACCGCAACCTCAACCGCAATGCCGTCCACGACTAGTAGTTGAAGCCGAGGCCGAGCCGTTCGTACCCGAGCTAGTTCAACCACACCGTCAAGCGCCTCACCGCTGCCGCTCCAACTTCGCCACCATCCACCGCACCAGAGCTGTTCCTGCTACGCCGACCTTTGCCGCCTCGGATCTGCTTGCCCTCCGCCGATATACGGCACGGCAACACAGTCAAGAATTTGGCCATGGGTTCCAAAACATCGGTTCCCCCGGGAGAAAAAAGAAGATCGCCGTGACATATGGAGGAGACCACACTGGCAACCAGAAATGGTACGCCTCTTCCCTTATTTGTGCAAATCTTACGTGTCTGCTTGCACAATATTCATCCCATAGAAGACACTAGTTGACTGCTTCTTCTTGATACTAGATGTTCCTAGTAACTCGCAATGCACAAGGTTTCTCCTCATATACTATTTCACCTTAGCTAGAGGTCCGTCACCCCCTGGATTTCAATTCCTAGTCAGTTGATTCCCAATTAATGGAAGCATTCCCCGGCTTAACAGGACCTAGTCTGCCTATTACGCCGAGGAAGCAGTGCCTCGGTGTTTATCTTAGGGGCGTGTGGGGCCTAGAGCTGCTGGCGCCCGATCTCGAGGTCTGCCGTGATTAAAGGGATGGCATGTGGGCGCTGCCAAGCATAGCGGTGGTGTGAGATCGAGGGGAGGGCGGGGCAGCGGAGGCAGGGGTCTGGGCCGGTGGTCACTGTCGGTTTGAGAAAGATCGTCAACAGTGACTTGCGGGAGGTAGACGAAGGCCATCTGCCCGTTCCTTATAGATCGGACGGTTCATAAAAAATTGACTGGCCTATTTATTTTCAGTCGACCATTATCTGGATATGACCACATGTGGTGGTGTGCTGGAGGAGTACCTGCATTTCCTGTGCTCATATATTGCAAAATCATACGGAGTAGAATCTAATTTTGTTTGCCATGCAATGTTGTAGAGCTATCATATGTCTCCTGTCATTTAGTTTTCAGCCACCTGCTATCTGCTACTTTTATAGTGCAGTAGTTCTGCACACACTTCACCCATACTCTCAGTATTGTGTTTTTATGGAAGGGTATTTCACAGTCTGCCTCGAGAGAAGCAAAAAAGATAAGAGAGAAGTTCCTCCAGCTTGGTATATGGGTAGGCAAGGCACATTACAGCGCTATAAAGGGTGAAGTGTCAGCAGATGGAGACGGTAAACGTAGCTCTGGAGTTGATGACATCGCTCGCAATGAACCACCATTCCAGGTACTTGCTTTAACTTCGCGGTGTCATATGTGGTTGCATGTTCCATATGGTGTCTAGCTTGTATTCGAAAGGCCGAATTTGGTCTTTATTAAGATAAGGAAAGATATTTTTTACATGTCATCATCCCGTGAGCACCAGAAGACCAATAGCTAGTCAGGGCACTGGCCGAGCCAGTGACAAGCCCAGCACAGACAGGCATCACCTGGAAGCCAACTAAAAGGCCACGATGGTGGCGAAGCAGCCCGCCTCCCAACAGGCTCTTAGGTCCTAGATGATCATGCTCACCACTCCAGCCAGATGTCAAACTTGTATTGCTTCCAATTTGGTTAAATTACATCTGCTTAGCTTACACATTATACCTTTGAATATGACATGCCTTTCTATTTTTGGTACATACTAGTACATCTGTCTATTAACCATGTTATTACATCAAACTAATGTTCTCGTGTATCCCTCATCAATCACTTATGATGAAGCAGTCAGGCAAGTGGACTACTGTCACGCCCAATATGCGACCCTATCCAAAAGGAACTCGAAGATCCCACCAAGGATAGACCCGCATATTGAAACGCTTTTGCAAGGTGGATATCATTACATCAACATTACATAATAGATGGGTATACATACAAAAGGCATACAATGCCACATGAATAAAACAATACATCATATACAAGATCAACATCCGGCTATGGATGAATCATAAACAGAAGCTCAAACAATATCCACCCTGCTAGCCCAGGCTGCCGACCTAGAACCTATCCCCTGATCGAAGAAGAAGCAGAAGAAGAACTCAAGCAAGCAAGCATCGCTCTCGCGTCATGATCATCGTATAACCTGTACCTGCAACTGTTGTTGTAGTAATCTGTGAGCCACGAGGACTCAGCAATCCCATTACCATGGGTATCAAGACTAGCAAAGCTTAATGGGAAAGGAAGGGGTAAAGTGGTGAGGTTGCAGCAGCGACTAAGCATATATGGTGGCTAACATACGCAAATAAGAGCGAGAAGAGAACAAGCGGAACGGTCGTCAACTAGTAATGATCAAGAGGTGATCCCGAACACCTACTTACGTCAAACATAACACAGAAACCGTGTTCACTTCCCGGACTCCGCCGAGAAGAGACCATCACGGCTACACACGCGGTTGATGCGTTTTAATTCGGATCAAGTGTCAAGTTATCTACAACCAGACATTAACAAATTCCCATCTGCCACATAACCGCGGGCACGACTCTCGAAAGTTTATACCCTGCAGGGTTGTCCCAACTTAGCCCATGACAAGCTCTCGCGATCAACGAAGGAATAGACCTTCTCCCAGGAAGACCCGATCAGTCTCGGAATCCCGGTTTACAAGACATTTCGACAATGGTAAAACAAGACCAGCAAGACCGCCCGATGCGCTGACAATCCCGATAGGAGCTACACATATCTCATTCTCAGGGCAACACCGGATAAGCTAAGCGTACAGGTACCGACGTAACCCAAGTTGCCAAGGGATGGTCCCGCACGGTGCTCTAGTTTGGACCAACACTTAGACAAGCATTGGCCCGGGGGGGCTGAATAAAGATGACCCTCGAGAGAGCGACTCCCAAGGGAAAAGTAGGTGGTGGTGAGGCAAATGGTAAAACCAAGGTTGGGCCTTGCTGGACAAGTATTATTCAAAGCGAACTGTCAGGGGGGTCCCATAAATCACCCGACCGCGTTAGGGACGCAAAATCCGGGAACATAACACCGGTATGACGGAAACTAGGGCGGCAAGAGTGGAACAAAACACCGGGCATAAGGCCGAGCCTTCCACCCTTTACCAAATACATAGATGCATTAATAATATAAGAGATATTGTGATATCCCAACCAAAATCCTGTCCACCATGGAGAAATATTCAACTTCACCTGCAACTAGCAACGCTATAAGAGGGGCTGAGCAAAGCGGTAACATAGCCAAACAACGGTTTGCATAGGAAAGGTGTCAAAGGTTAGAGGTTCATGGCAATATGGGATGGCTTGATAAACAGGTAATAGGTAGCGCAGCATAGCGATAGAACGAAGCAACTAGCATAGCAATGATAGTAGTGAGATCCAGGGTAGCGGTCATCTTGCCTGAAATCCCGCAAGGAAGAAGAACGAGTCCATGAAGAAGACGAACGGATGAAGCCGAACCAATCGTAGACGAACGAATCCTCACGATCGCAACGAAACAGGAACTAACAAGAAGCACACAACATGGTAAACACACCACACATGAACAAGACATGATGCACAACAAGCATGATGCATGACCAAGCTACATGAAGCTACTCATGGCAAGAGATGATGCAAACAAGAACAACACATCAAGGCAAGTTTAAATGAGGCCGGGAACAACATATAACAATTCCGGTAAGTCCTCATATGCAAATTTCGAAAATTGTCCAGAACTGAATAAACCTTATGTTCAAGTTGTTAAACAGCAAGTTAAGATGCACCAAGATGATCTACACGAAATTCTAGTCAAGTTACATATAAAGTTCATTAGATTCGGAGCTACGGCCTAGAAGATATGAGCAAAACAAGTTAAACATGGCATTGATGAAAATGCATACAAACATCAAGCAAACACCTCCAAACAAGGATACAACATGATAATATGAAACAACATGCAAAATCAAGCAAGTTTCATATAGAGCACACTCAAAACGGAGCAACGGTTCAACACACACACTCTATACAAGTCAAAGCAACAATCTGTCCAAAACAGCAACTAGGCATATTACAAGCATCAAAACAATAAGCTACAGCACCCCAACATGATAACAAAAGGCATGGGCACGAAGTACAGGTAAAGCATAACAAAACATGAACACTGAGCTATCTCCAGAAACAACTAGAACATGCTCAAAAAGACATGGAGATATTGCAAATAATAACAGTTTCAGGTTTTGCAGAAATAACATCAGGTTGCAATGTTTATAGCAAGCAAACAACATGTTACAGGAACTTATCATGGCAAACAAAGGCATGGCATGAATCTACTAAATGCATAGATCAAAAGTCCCTTACTGACCATGAGCCAAAAAGGCATAGAAAATATGTTGGCACCCATGTAAACATGGCAAGTTATATTACAGATTCATACATGGGAGGAACAACAATAAGTAGGCATGTTTGTGAGCTTGAACCACTCACCACAGAGCAATACATGGCATGGCAAGGCAACCAACAGTAAGAAGGCATGATTATGAAGCTAAGCATGGCAAGGTCAAGGTCATAGGGTACATGGATCACTAGAAAAACACATGGGAACAAGTGAACTTAATGTAAACAGGCTGACAGCAACATTTTCAAGCAACTTTGGAGCAAGATTACAACATGTTCCAACAGGCTATAATTGCAACCAAGGGCATGAATGGATAGAGCATGACATGTAGATCAAAACATGTTTATAGAGCATCTCCAGATTATGCATAGAATGATTAGTAGAAGCATGTTAACATAGCAACAAAATATAACAGAATCTGTCAGGAAAACAGCAACAACAACTACCCTAGTTAACAAGCTTGATACACTCAGCACACAACTCACAAAAATACATGGTTGGCACCCCTGGAAAGATGGCATGGCATAGATCAACATTCATGTAGAGCTCATACTCATAGGATGCGCACATCAATCATGGCAAAAATGATAAATGAGCAAGTTATAACAGTTTCAGCAGATTAACATCAACATGCACTCTTCCAACAGCATTTCGGGCATCAAGATGAGCTCAAATGAAAATAATGCAATGGAATGAAATGAAGTACTCGTCGAGACGAACAATTTGACATATTACACGCGCAAAACGGAGCTACGGATGCAGAGATGTAATGCGATGAATATGGCATGTTTATGCAAGAAATTACGGGGACTTAGTGGTTTCGGGGACAACCTTCGGGTTGGCACGGTTTTTGAAGCAGGTCGGAGCTTGCCGGAGTTGTGGCCGGGGAAGATGCCGGCGAGGTCGGGGGAGGTGCTCCCGGTCGGATCGGGCCGGATCCGGCCGAATCCGGGCAGGGCGGAGGCGCACGCGGCCGCGGGGGCCTGCAGTGACCGGACGGAGACGGGGCGAGGCGGGGCGCCGGGCGGCGGCGGCGGCCGGCGCGGGATCCAGGGCGGCGCGCGCCGGCAAAGGAGCTGGGCGGTCGAGGGCGGACGGAGGCGCGCGGGGGCCTCGGGGCGGCGTCCGTGGCGGCGGGAGGAGGCGCCGGGCGCGGGGGCACGCGCGGCGGGCGACCGGCCGGCGCCGGGGTCGCCGGCGGGCGGAGATGCGGCGGGCGGCGGCGGCACTCGCCGGCGGCGGCCGGGAGCCGAGGCGCGGGCGGCGCGCGGCGGATGGGCCGGGCGGGCCCCGCCTAGGCCCGGCGGACCGGCGCGGCGGAGGGCGGCGCGGGGCGACGTGGCGGCACGCGATTCGTCGGGCAGCGGCGGCGGACGCGTCCGGCGGCTGGACGGACATGTCCGGCGTCGCGAGATGGAGGGGGCTTGGGTTTCGGGGGGGAAATGATCCGAAATTTGGAAGGGGAGGGCCTATTTATAGTTAGAGGGAGCTAGGAGTGTCCAAATGAGGAGCGGTTTTCGGCCACGCGATCGTGATCGAACGACCAAGAGCATGGAGGGGAGTTAGATGGGTTTTGGGCCACTTTGGAAGGGGTGTTGGGCTGCAACTCAAAGAGGGCTTCTGCGGTTACCCGGTTAACCGTTGGAGTATCAAACGACCTCCAAATGGCTCGAAACTTGACAGGCGGTCTACCGGTGCTATACCAAGGCCGCTTGGCAAACCTCAGGCCATTCCGAGAAAGTTTAACACCCACTCACAACAGGAGACAAAAAGGGGGACGCCGGGGGACATAGGAGTGCCGGATTGCAAAACGGACAACGGGGAAAATGCTCGGATGCAAGAGACGAACATGTATGCAAAATGAAATGCACATGATGACATGATATGAAATGCATATGTTGACATGGCAAAGTGCAATACGCAAGAAGATGACATGGCAACGACGGTGAATAACTGGCAGACACCTGGCGCAACGAATCCGGGGTGTTACAACACTCCTCCACTAACAAGAGATCTCGTCCCGAGATCTTAGGACCGAGACGGAAGGGAAAAAGGAATGAGGTGAAACAAGAACTCAAGAGAAGAAGCAAAGAATCGAGAGCACTCGAGAAGAAGAGAGGAACGACGAGAATGATGAGAATCAAAACTCACGGAATCAGATAGACTATG
Organism: Triticum timopheevii; assembly: GCA_963921465.1. Classification (NCBI taxonomy): domain Eukaryota; kingdom Viridiplantae; phylum Streptophyta; class Magnoliopsida; order Poales; family Poaceae; genus Triticum; species Triticum timopheevii. The sequence goes on along the minus strand of OY997264.1, from coordinate 472,096,669 downwards.
AAACCACTCGTTCTAACCGGAGTGGTTAGAATGAGAAAAGAAGCGGATAAGACTGAAAGGATTTAGGCAGCACTCCGGCTGAAAATGGAAGGAATAGAACACGAGTTTGAGAGGATGGAATGATACTTGATGAACTCCTGAAGAATGAACTAAATCGTGAAGGATCGCCATGAAGTACTCCGGTAAAATAAAGGATGATGAAATAGAATGAAGGATGAAAGAATAAGATGAGCCTTGCGATGATTTAGATGGAGGTTCCGACGAGATGGCCGAGGAAATTGAACTCCGGAAAAGAAAAGATGGAAACACTTGGAGCTAGAATTTATTCATCAAGAACAAACTCCGAAGAAAAGGAAGGGATTACTCACTTGGATTAAAAAAGAATAAGATTTATTGTATGCTCATATCCTTCATAAAATTAAATTGATGACAAGCAATGGATTTTTGCATACTACTTATTCTTCTTGAAAAAGGATTGAGAAGTGACATATCGCAAACTTGAGAAAATCTTCATGAACCACCGGTAGGATAGAAAGAATGAATGAATTAAAAAAATAATCAAGGAAAAGAATCTTGAACAAACCACCATTAGAATTCAAAAATGACTGATGAAAGAGTATGAATCACCGGGAAGAATTAGAAGAACCAATATGCTCAAGGGGATCTAGAAGCAAAAGAACAAAGATCATGATCTGATTGAAGAATACTTGAACGAAGCACCGGAAGAATATTGAGACGAACGAAGGGGCACAGATATAGAATAATTGGAGAACGAATCTGAAAACTTAGAACGAAGGAATCTTCCAAAAAGATGGCCTCCGGATGATCAAGAGAGAAAGCAACTCCTGAAATGCTCCGGATGGATGAAAAGAATTGCACGACTGGAAACAATTTGATAGGATAACATTGAGCTAGCACCGCGAATCTCCGGGAGAACGGGCAAGATTTAGAGGAAAACTCTTCTTCGGTCTTCAAATGACGAAGAGAAACACCACTAAAATTACTGAGATACTCCGGGAGAATGAAAAAGCAAAGAGGTTGAGCCAATAATGAAAAGAATATGAACGAGATCTTGGAGAAGGCATGTGACCGATGGAAACCATTCTTACGTCACACTTGAAAAGAATTGATATTAACTCCGGGGGAATTAGAAGAGTCAGGTAAGATCCTGGGAAAAGACCTGTGGGTTAGGGCCCACTGAAGAGAAAAATACGGTTGGAAAGGATTGTTGAACAGATAGATGATGCAATGGATGATTGAAATATTGGAATTGTTCCGGTGCATCATACTCCGGAAGGATAAAATGGCGAGAGGCGAACGAGCAAAGGGAAATACTTGAGCCGAGAGAAAGAATATGATCAACCCGAAAAATTTGAATTGAGTCCACCGGAAAAGAAAAGGAGATGTAGAATGACGAACAAAACGAGAATTCACCGGTTGAAATAATTGAGGGAAGACTGAAGAGGCTCCGTACGAATGAAATTGACGGTCGAAAGAGACTCATGCTCCGGAAGAAAAAGGGTGGGAGGGCGGGGAAAACAAAGGCAACTGGAAGGGGAAACCGAAGAATAACTTGAAGAGAAAACACCGGTTCAAATCATTGAGGAAAGAAAGCAAAGACTTCGCACGAGTAGGATGGATACTCGATTACGGACTCCGGATTCGAGAAGAAGAAGGGAGGGCGGGTGGGAAAATAAAACAACTGAGGATTGAACTCAAAGATGAAGAGGCTCGAGTCAACTTGACGAGAAATGCACCGGATGAAAAGAGATGAGAACCAACGATCAGAAAACCAACTGCGTGAACCTAAAGAAAAAATTTGAAGGGGAAGAGGAGTAGTTCAAAACACCTACGTCAAGATTCCTCACCAGAGCGACGAAGGGGCTGAGGAGTAAAAAGAATTCCTACTCTCCGATATAACTAGACTCCGAAAATAGTTTTCTTCTAGACTCAACAACGGCCAAACTACACGATCAAACAAGGGGGGATCCTAAGGTCGGTCGAGACTCTGATACCAACTTGGCGCGCCCAATATGCGACCCTATCCAAAAGGAACTCGAAGATCCCACCAAGGATAGACCCGCATATTGAAACGCTTTTGCAAGGTGGATATCATTACATCAACATTACATAATAGATGGGGATACATACAAAAGGCATACAATGCCACATGAATACAACAATACATCATATACAAGATCAACATCCGGCTACGGATGAATCATAAACAGAAGCTCAAACAATATCCACCCTGCTAGCCCAGGCTGCCAACCTGGAACCTATCCCCTGATCGAAGAAGAAGCAGAAGAAGAACTCAAGCAAGCAAGCATCGCTCTCGCGTCATGATCATCGTATAACCTGTACCTGCAACTGTTGTTGTAGTAATCTGTGAGCCACGAGGACTCAACAATCCCATTACCATGGGTATCAAGACTAGCAAAGCTTAATGGGAAAGGAAGGGGTAAAGTGGTGAGGTTGCAGCAGCGACTAAGCATATATGGTGGCTAACATACGCAAATAAGAGCGAGAAGAGAACAAGCGGAACGGTCGTCAACTAGTAATGATCAAGAGGTGATCCTGAACACCTACTTACGTCAAACATAACACAGAAACCGTGTTCACTTCCCGGACTCCGCCGAGAAGAGACCATCACGGCTACACACGCGGTTGATGCGTTTTAATTCGGATCAGGTGTCAAGTTATCTACAACCGGACATTAACAAATTCCCATCTGCCACATAACCGCGGGCACGGCTCTCGAAAGTTTATACCCTGCAGGGGTGTCCCAACTTAGCCCATGACAAGCTCTCGCGATCAACGAAGGAATAGACCTTCTCCCAGGAAGACCCGATCAGTCTCGGAATCCCGGTTTACAAGACATTTCGACAATGGTAAAACAAGACCAGCAAGACCGCCCGATGCGCCGACAATCCCGATAGGAGCTACACATATCTCGTTCTCAGGGCAACACCGGATAAGCTAAGCGTACAGGTACCGACGTAACCCAAGTTGCCAAGGGATGGTCCCGCACGGTGCTCTAGTTTGGACCAACACTTAGACAAGCATTGGCCCGGGGGGGCTGAATAAAGATGACCCTCGAGAGAGCGACTCCCAAGGGAAAAGTAGGTGGTGGTGAGGCAAATGGTAAAACCAAGGTTGGGCCTTGCTGGACAAGTATTATTCAAAGCGAACTGTCAGGGGGGTCCCATAAATCACCCGACCGCGTTAGGGACGCAAAATCCGGGAACATAACACCGGTATGACGGAAACTAGGGCGGCAAGAGTGGAACAAAACACCGGGCATAAGGCCGAGCCTTCCACCCTTTACCAAATACATAGATGCATTAATAATATAAGAGATATTGTGATATCCCAACCAAAATCCTGTCCACCATGGAGAGATCTTCAACTTCACCTGCAACTAGCAACGCTATAAGAGGGGCTGAGCAAAGCGGTAACATAGCCAAACAACGGTTTGCATAGGAAAGGTGTCAAAGGTTAGAGGTTCATGGCAATATGGGATGGCTTGATAAACAGGTAATAGGTAGCGCAGCATAGCGATAGAACGAAGCAACTAGCATAGCAATGATAGTAGTGAGATCCAGGGTAGCGGTCATATTGCCTGAAATCCCGCAAGGAAGAAGAACGAGTCCATGAAGAAGACGAACGGATGAAGCCGAACCAATCGTAGACGAACGAATCCTCACGATCGCAACGAAACAGGAACTAACAAGAAGCACACAACATGGTAAACACACCACACATGAACAAGACATGATGCACAACAAGCATGATGCATGACCAAGCTACATGAAGCTACTCATGGCAAGAGATGATGCAAACAAGAACAACACATCAAGGCAAGTTTAAATGAGGCCGGGAACAACATATAACAATTCCGGTAAGTCCTCATATGCAAATTTCGAAAATTGTCCAGAACTGAACAAACCTTATGTTCAAGTTGTTAAACAGCAAGTTAAGATGCACCAAGATGATCTACACGAAATTCTAGTCAAGTTACATATAAAGTTCATTAGATTCGGAGCTACGGCCTAGAAGATATGAGCAAAACAAGTTAAACATGGCATTGATGAAAATGCATACAAACATCAAGCAAACACCTCCAAACAAGGATACAACATGATAATATGAAACAACATGCAAAATCAAGCAAGTTTCATATAGAGCACACTCAAAACGGAGCAACGGTTCAACACACACACTCTATACAAGTCAAAGCAACAATCTGTCCAAAACAGCAACTAGGCATATTACAAGCATCAAAACAATAAGCTACAGCACCCCAACATGATAACAAAAGGCATGGGCACGAAGTACAGGTAAAGCATAACAAAACATGAACACTGAGCTATCTCCAGAAACAACTAGAACATGCTCAAAAAGACATGGAGATATTGCAAATAATAACAGTTTCAGGTTTTGCAGAAATAACATCAGGTTGCAATGTTCATAGCAAGCAAACAACATGTTACAGGAACTTATCATGGCAAACAAAGGCATGGCATGAATCTACTAAATGCATAGATCAAAAGTCCCTTACTGACCATGAGCCAAAAAGGCATAGAAAATATGATGGCACCCATGTAAACATGGCAAGTTATATTACAGATTCATACATGGGAGGAACAACAATAAGTAGGCATGTTTGTGAGCTTGAACCACTCACCACAGAGCAATACATGGCATGGCAAGGCAACCAACAGTAAGAAGGCATGATTATGAAGCTAAGCATGGCAAGATCAAGGTCATAGGGTACATGGATCACTAGAAAAACACATGGGAACAAGTGAACTTAATGTAAACAGGCTGACAGCAACATTTTCAAGCAACTTTGGAGCAAGATTACAACATGTTCCAGCAGGCTATAATTGCAACCAAGGGCATGAATGGATAGAGCATGACATGTAGATCAAAACATGTTTATAGAGCATCTCCAGATTATGCATAGAATGATTAGTAGAAGCATGTTAACATAGCAACAAAATATAACAAAATCTGTCAGGAAAACAGCAACAGCAACTACCCTACTTAACAAGCTTGATACACTCAGCACACAACTCACAAAAGTACATGGTTGGCACCCCTGGAAAGATGGCATGGCCTAGATCAACATTCGTGTAGAGCTCATACTCATAGGATGCGCACATCAATCATGGCAAAAATGATAAATGAGCAAGTTATAACAGTTTCAGCAAATTAACATCAACATGCACTCTTCCAAAAGCATTTCCGGCATCAAGATGAGCTCAAATGAAAATGATGCACTGGAATGAAATGAAGTACTCGTTGAGACGAACAATTTGACATATTACACGCGCAAAACGGAGCTACGGATGCAGAGATGTAATGCGATGAATATGGCATGTTTATGCAAGAAATTACAGGGACTTAGTGGTTTCGGGGACAACCTTCGGGTTGGCACGGTTTTTGAAGCAGGTCGGAGCTCGCCGGAGTTGTGGCCGGGGAAGATGCCGGCGAGGTCGGGGGAGGTGCTCCTGGCCGGATCGGGCTGGATCCGGCCGGATCCGGGCAGGGCGGCGGCGCACGCGGCCGCGGGGGCCGGCGGCGACCGGACGGAGACGGGGCGAGGCGGGGCGCCGGGCGGCGGCGGCGGCCGGCGTGGGAGCCAGGGCGGCGCGCGCCGGTGAAGGAGCTCGGCGGCCGAGGGCGGACGGAGGCGCGCGGGGGCCTCGGGGCGGCGTCCGCGGCGGCGGAAGGAGGCGCCGGGCGCCGGCGAGGCGCGGGGGCGCGCGCGGCGGGCGGCCGGCCGGCACCGGGGTCGCCGGCTGGCGGAGATGCGGCGGGCGGCGGCGGCGCTCGCCGGCGGCGGCCGGGAGTCGAGGCGCGGGAGGCGCGCGGCGGATGGGCCAGGCGGGCCCCGCCTGGGCCCGGCGGGCCGGCGCGGTGGAGGACGGCGCGGGGCGACGTGGCGGCACGCGATTCATCGGGCGGCGGCGGCGGACGCGTCCGGCGGCTGGACGGACATGTCCGGTGTCGCGAGATGGAGGGGGCTAGGGTTTCGGGGGGAAATGATCCGAAATTTGGAAGGTGAGGGCCTATTTATAGGTAGAGGGAGCTAGGAGTGTCCAAATGAGGAGCGGTTTTCGGCCACGCGATCGTGATCGGACGACCGAGAGCATGGAGGGGAGTTAGACTGGTTTTGGGCCACTTTGGAAGGGGTGTTGGGCTGCAACTCAAAGAGGGCTTCTGCGGTTACCCGGTTAACCGTTGGAGTATCAAACGACCTCCAAATGGCACGAAACTTGACAGGCGGTCTACCGGTGCTATACCAAGGCCGCTTGGCAAACCTCGGGCCATTCCGAGAAAGTTTAACACCCACTCACAACATGAGACAAAAAGGGGGACGCCGGGGGACATAGGAGTGCCGGATTGCAAAACGGACAACGGGGAAAATGCTCGGATGCAAGAGACGAACATGTATGCAAAATAAAATGAACATGATGACATGATATGAAATGCATATGTTGACATGGCAAAGTGCAACACGCAAGCAGATGACATGGCAACGACGGCGAATAACTGGCAGACACCTGGCACAACGAATCCGGGGCGTTACAACTACTCTTCATTTAAAGAATGCAGCGTTAGCCTCCCAACATGATTCTCATGAAACAGCAAGGCTAGATGAAGATAGTGAACGTAGCTCTGTCGTTGATTACCGCATTTCCCCTACACTAGCATCGCAGGTGCTTGCTCTAACTTGGCAGCGTGATATGTGGTTCCATGTTGCATATGGTGTCTAGATTGTAATTCTTCCAATCTGGTTAAACTGCATGTGGTATTCTCCTTAGCTTATACATTATACCTGTTAATGTGACATGCCTTCCTGTATTTAGTACATAGTACATCTATCTGTTAAGCATGTCCTTACATAAAACTATTGTTTTTCTGTATCCCGCATCAATCAATGTGACGAGACACCTTTAGTATATGCAGTGCGATATTAGTTGCATCTTTCATATGATTTATAGCATGCGCTGCTTCTAATTTGTTGAAATGCCATTTATGATGCGACGCTTTTAACTTTGCAGAGTCATATTGGTTGCATCTTTCATGTGGTGTCTAGGTTGCATTGCTTCTTATTTGTTGGAATGGTTTCTGCTAAGTTTACTGATACGTCTCCGTCTTATCTATAAATTTTGATTGTTCCATGCCAATATTCTACAACTTTCATATACTTTTGGCAACTTTTTATACTATTTTTAGGACTAACATATTGATCCAGTGCCCAGTGCCAGTTCCTGTTTGTTGGATGTTTTATGTTTTGAAGAAACCCAATATCAAACAGAATCCAAACAGGATAAAAACAGACGGAGAATTATTTTGGAATATTTGGGATTTTGCGGAGGAAGAATCAACGCGAAACGGTGCCCGAGGTGGCCACGAGATAGGGGGCGCGCCCTCCCCCCTGGGCGCACCTGGCACCCTCGTGGGCCACCCGTAAGGCGGTTGATCTCTTCTTTTGCCGCAAGAAAGCTAATTTTATGAGAAAAATCTAGGAAAAAGATTCACGCCAATCGGAGTTACGGATCTCCGGATATAAAAGAAATGGTGTAGGGGCAGAATATGGGAGCGCAGAAACAGAGAGAGATAGAAAGATTGATCCAATCTTGGAGGGGCTCTCGCCCCTCCCACCCCATGGGATCCAAGGACCATAGGGGAAACCCTTCTCCCATCTAGGGAGGAGGTCAAGGAAGAAGAAGAAGAAGAAGAAGAAGAAGAAGAAGAAGAAGAAGAAGAAGAAGAAGAAGAAGAAGAAGAAGGGGGGGGGCTCTCTCCCCCTTGCTTCCGGTGGCGCCGGAACGCTGCTGGGGGCCATCATCATCACCGCGATCTTCACCAACACCTCTGCCATCTTCACCAACATCTCCATCACCTTCCCCCATCTATATTCAGCGGTCCACTCTCCCGCAACCCGCTGTATCCTCTACTTGAACATGGTGCTTTATGCTTCATATTATTATCCAATGATGTGTTGCCATCCTATGATGTCTGAGTAGATTATTGTTGTCCTATCGGTGATTGATGAATTGCTATGATTGGTTTGAGTTGCATGTTTTATTATTGGTGCTGTCCTATGGTGCTCTTCATGTCGCGCAAGCGTGAGGGATCCCCGCTGTAGGGTTTGCAATATGTTTATGATTTTCTTATGGTGGGTGGCGTGAGTGACAGAAGCACACACCTGAGTAAGTAGGTTGTTTGCGTATGGGATAAAGGGGACTTGATACTTTAACGCTATGGTTGGGTTTTACCTTAATGATCTTTAGTAGTTGCAGATGCTTGCTAGAGTTCCAATCATAAGTACATATGATCCAAGAAGAGAAAGTATGTTAGCTTATGCCTCTCCCTCAAATAGAGTTGCAATAGTGATTACTGGTCTAGTAATGTAGTCAATTGCTTAGGGACAATTTCAAAACTCCTACCACCACTTTTCCACACTCGCTATATTTACTTTATTGCATCTTTATATAAACAGCCCCTAGTTTATATTTACATGCTCTTTATTATCTTGCAAACCTATCCAACAACACCTACAAAGTACTTCTAGTTTCATACTTGTTCTAGGTAAAGCAAACACTAAGCATGCGTAGAGTCGTATCAGTGGCAGATAGGACTTGAGAGAATATTTGTTCTACCTTTAGCTCCTTGTTGGGTTCGACACTCTTACTTATCGAAAGAGGCTACAACTATCCCGTATACTTGCAGGCCATCATTTACACAAACAATTATGAACATGCTATTGGATATCGGGTTCCGGAAAAACCCTTAAGGTTCGAACTCTGGGATGCGCACAAAGATCTTCTCCCTACCAAAACACGCCCACAACCTCGCCGCGATTATGAACTAGCACGGTGAACAACACAAGAGACACGAGGTTTATACTGGTTCGGGCCACTGTTGTGGTGTAACACCCTAATCCAGTATGTGGTGTGGTGGATTGCCTCTTGGGCTGATGATGAACAGTACAGAGGAAGAACAACCTCGCGAGGGGAGGTGTTCTTGTGGTGGTGTTGTGCCTTGCTTAGGAAGGATTCAATCCCATCCTATAGTGGTGGCTATCTCTATTTAAGAGGCCCTGGTCCTCTTCCCAAATATTGAGCGGAAGGGAGCCAACAACGGCCATTTTGAAAGGGGACAGCTAGTACGAGCTATCATGACTAAAGGTGGTCTTCGACTGCCAAAGGCACTGGCGATGACACCGTCTTGGGCTCCACGGTGACATCCGTCCTGCCGTCCTGCTGGTCTTGGTCTTGTTGCACCAATATGCAAACCTTTGCTTGATGCCTCGGTACTCCGCTCCTGCGGCGGCCCCCTTTGCACTAAAGAGGAAACGAGGACACTGCACAGGCTGGCGCCCGCCTGGCCTTGATCGTCATGGCTTGCGTCATGAGCACCTCACGAGGTAACCCTCGACTTGATCTCTCCGCCTCCTCGCGAGCTTGCCTGGTGAGACCGCCCCTGAGGAGGCCTTGCGTCGTCCGCCCCACGAGGCTTGGCCCCTCGCGAGGGTCTTGAACTTGGGTTGATAAAGACGAGCCGTACTAGGCCACTGCTGAGCCACGCTGCAGGCCGCAGGCAGGCACGTTTGGGGACCCCCGTTCCCAGAACGCCGACAGTAGCCCCCCGGGCCCAAGGCGCACTCGGACTTGGCTTAGCAGCAAAGCTAAAGGGCAAGTGTGGAACACCGCGGTCCCCAACAGCCTGCAGCCTTGGTCGCCGCGTGGCGGTTGATTGGTCGTGGGCGTCTCCGCTTACCCACGCTGCCTCGGCAACTGCTCGATTTGACGAGTCCCTGCTGCATGCAAAAAGAGTCATAATTACCTGTGATCGTGGAGGCCGACGGTTGGCCTCCCTTGGGCTATAAATGGGTAGGGGCGAAAGCCCCTGTTGCACATCTCCCCTCGCCCCGCCTTCTTCTACTACCTCCTCGCTCCGGTTGCTTGCAACGTCCCATGGCGCCCGTGAAGAGGTTCTCGGCCGCGGAGAAGGGGAAGGCTCGCCAGGGGGGGCCTGGCTCTCCCCCTCCCAAGCGCTGCCGCGGCCGTCCCCGCAAGCATCCCGCGACTCCCGTTGTGGTTTCTCGTGGTCGTGGTGGTGGCCCTTCACGCGGTGGTGGCCGTCGTGTCGGGTGCTGCCCTGAAGACAATGGAGATGACGAGGTGCTTGGCCTTGGCGACGGCCGTGACGAGGGCGAAGGCGAACCCGCTCCCGGCGGCGACCACAGCTCGCCGAGCTTCAACAGTTCCTCCTCCGGTGACAGCTCCTCCAGCGGTGGCCGCGACCAGCCACCACGCTGCCGTGCCCGCTTTGAGGGTGGTAGAGGGTCGTCCCATCGCCGCGCCCCGGTGAAGCGCGAGGTGGAGTCTGACTGAGCTCAGGAGGATGACGCAGATCCCTTCTCGCGAGCTGCGCACTATTTGATTTTGTTTTCTCCTTTTCCTGCATTGAGAGAGAGTAGTGTGGAGCCCCATGGGGGCGTGCAATAGACTATGATCCCTAATTATCATGCTACATTTATCATCCCTATGTTGTGTTATGGTGTCTTGGTTATGTGCCTGCGCGTAGGAACAACTTAACTCGGGAAGTTTGCAGTAGTTTTCGCTTCGCGAGGTGCCTATTTGGGACCTCGCCGGCGCCTTAAGAGCTGAAAAATCAGTTGGGAGAATCATTTCCGAACCTTAGTCGCGAGGGTTGCCGGCTATGGCCCGGTGCTCTGCGTCGCGATGCCCGAGGGGCATGGACCAGGAGGGGTGGTCCCGCTGTGAACTTGAATGAGGGAGCCTCACGAAAACCAGGCGAAAAGGGCTCACAAGGGAGCCCGCGCAGCCCCCTCGCGAGGTTTGCGAGAGAGAGAGAGAGAGAGAGAGAGAGAGAGAGAGCAAACCAGACAAAAGCCGAGAACAGAGAATAGGGGCAGAAGATGGCAAACAACACTAGAAGAAACTCCAATAAAGGTTCAAACAAGGGAGAACAAGCCAACTGCGGAAAGCAGCTGTGTCCGACACCTAGTCTAATCTTTGACGTCTTCTCACCAGGGCGGAGCTAAGTGCTTCCACTGGGCGTGGGCGGGAGACCCCGAGGCCGGAGGGCGGCACTCCGGAGACTCCGGGGCGTGTACAGCCCCAACTCATTATTACGTGAGAGTGTCATGGGCGACGAGCTTACTGGGCCTTCTTCACAGGCACCAGGCCTTTCTTTGGGCGGCGAGCTACACAGGCACTGGGCCTTCTTCACAGGCACTGGGCCTTTCTTCAAGGGTAGAACTTCTGGAGGAGCTGAATGTTCCAAGCATTTGGGATGGGCACCCCTTCCTGAGTCTCCAAGCGCGCGGCGCCAGGCCTGAAAACATGGACAACCTTGAACGGGCCCTCCCACATGGGCGAGAGCTTATGCAGCCCTTCTCTGGAGAGCACCCGCCCGAGTACGAGGTCACCTACCTCGAGAGTCCTGGGGCGGATGTTGCGGCAATGATACCGCCGCAGCGCCTGCTGGTATCTTGCTGCTCGTAGTGCGGCTTCTCGACGGTGCTCCTTCCCCAGCACGAGGTCCATCCCCCGCATGGTGTCCTGTTGCACTTTGTCAAATGCTAGGACCCGCGCGGAGCGATGCCTGACCTCGTGTGGGAGGACCGCCTCTACTCTGTAGACGAGGAAGAACGGGGTCTCACCAGTCAACTTGGTGGCGGTAGTGCCGATGGACCATAGCACGGACTGGAGATCGTCATACTAGCCCCTGCCGCAGGCCTCCAACTTCTTTTTGAAGGTCCTGGTTTTGAGGCCTTTTAGGACCTCTGCATTGGCGCGTTCGGCCTGGCCGTTACTTCAGGGGTGTTCCACCAAAGCGTTGCATATCTGCGTTCTAAGGTTAGCACAATATGTTTTGAAGATATTGCTGGTGAACTGCGAACCTTTGTCAGTGATGTTGCGATTAGGGACCCCGAACTGGATCACGAGGCCCTTGATGAACTTGACTGCTGAACGAGCTGGGATGGTGCGGACAGCCTCCACCTCCGCCCACTTGGTGAACTTGCCGATGGCGACATAGAGGTAGTGGTAGCCCCTAGGCGCTCGAGGAAACGGGCCCATGATATCCAGCCCCCAGACCGCGAACGGCCGAGAGAGCGGGATGGTCTGCAGGCCCTAAGCTGGCTGGTGGATTTGCTTGGCATGGAATTGGCAGGCTTCACAGGCCCTCACCAGCTCGATTGCGTCATTGAGTGTCGTAGGCCAGTAGAACCCGCTGCGAAATGCTTTGCCTATGAGGGTCCATGATGATGAGTGATGTTCGCGGTCTCCATCGTGTATGTCGGCCAGCAACTCCTTCCCCTGTTCTCTCGAGAGGCAATGTAGGGAAACATCATTTGGCCGCTTCCGGTAGAGCTCTCCTTGGATGCAGTAGGCCGTGGCCTGCCGGGCCACGCGTTCCGCGTCCTCCTCTTTCTCTGGCAGCGTCCCCTGCATCAGGTAGTCCTTGAATTCCGTGGTCCAGCATCCCTCCCGAGGTTCCAGCGCCAGGAGTAAGCGTGCTCCCGAAGTTGGGCCACATGCCGGGACTCCTGTGGCAGGTGGCTGAGGGAGTTCCTCCCGAGGTTGCGCTGTGCTTGATAGTGACGGCGGTGCCGATGGCTTGAAGAGATGTTCCTCAAAAATGCCAGGCTCCTGAGGCAGCCGCCTGGATGCCCTCCTGGCGATGTCATCAGCCTCTTGGTTGGTGCCGCGGGGCACATGCTGCAACTCTAGGCCCCAAAAATGTTTTTCCATCCTGCGCACCTCCGCAAGATACGCTTCCATGTGATCGTCCTTCGGCTCGTACACCTTGTTGGAGAAGTTTACTATGAGCTGTGAATCACCCTTGATGATGAGGCGCTTCACCCCCAGTGCTGCTGCAGCTTTCAATCCTACTATGAGGCCCTCGTATTCCGCTATGTTGTTGGAGACCTTCTCGCCATGCTGGAAACAGAGCTGCACAGCGTAATAGAGCTTGTCCTGAGTGGGGGATATAAGCACTGCACTAGCCCCCGCGCCATGTCATGAGAATGCTCCATCGAAGTGCATGACCCAGCCATCTGGTGCCTCACTTCCCGGGGAAAGTGACCGCTCGCCTGCCTCGAGCCCTGGCGCCTATGTCCATTCTGCCACAAAATCTGCAAGTGCAGCTCCCTTGACGACCCTGGTTGTGCTGAATTCCAACTGAAATGCTTGCAACTCGATGTTCCATTCGGCATCCCTTCCAGCTGAGTTGGGACTCATGAGTACCCTTTTCAATGGGTAGGGCAAGACGACCTTGATGGGGTGACCTTGAAAGTAGTGCTGCAGCTTTCACGAGGCCACCAAATAGTGCAAGCAAGAGCTTCTGAGGCATGGGGTATCATGCCCTTGCATCCTGCAACACCGTGCTGACGAAATACAGCGGATGCTCGACAAGGGTGAGCATGCTGACGAGGTCTGTGCCCTCCGGAGGGTTAGGCGCGTCATGAGACGACGGAGCCCCTAGCACCTGGCTTCCTGGTCAGGCCTCTTCAGCCCTAGGGGCGTCTTCCTGCTGAGGCTAGTCTCCATCTACCAAGGCTGTGGTCTTCGTGAGGCCTTCTTGGTCTTGTGCTGCCACGGCCGGGGCTGTGGCCGGTCGTGACGCAGCCTTGGTCTGGCGCTCTTCCCGAACCGCCACTAGAGCTGCACTAGCAGAGTAGGGTGTGGCGGTGAGGTAGAGCACCAGGGGATCGAGAGGGTGTGGCGCCACCATCACAGGAGGGCTGGTCACACACTTCTTCAGGTCTTGAAATGCTTGGTCGGCCTCCTATGTCAATTCAAATGGGCCCTTCTTCTTCATCAGCTTGAAGAAAGGCAAGGCGCACTCCCCCAGCTTGGAGATGAAGCGTCCTAACGCCGTTATGTGTCCGATGAGCTTCTGCATTTCTTTGAGGGTTTGCGGCGGACTCATGTCTTCGATTGCCTTGACATTCTCCGGGTTGGCCTCAATCCCTCTGTGGGACACGAGGAAGCCCAGAAGCTTGCTGGAAGGAACGCCAAACACGCACTTCTCCGGGTTGAGTCGCAGGTCCACTTTGCGGAGGTTCGTGAAGGTCTCTTCCAGGTCCTGGATCAAGGTCTTTGCCTCCCGAGACTTCACCACAATGTCGTCGATGTAAGCCTCGGCGTTTTTCCCGAGCTACCGGCCTAAGGCGATGTGCATCAGCCCCTGGAAGGTTGCGCCCGCATTACACAACCCGAATGGCATGTAGGTATAGTAGTATACCCCACATGGGGTCAGGAAGGCCGTCTTCTCCATGTCTTCTACCGCCATCTTGCTTTGGTGATAGCCCGAAAATGCATCCAGGAAGCACAGCAGGTCGCACTTGGCGGTGGAGTCGACGATTTGGTCGATGCAAGGGAGTGGGAACGGATCTTGAGGGCAGGCCTTGTTGAGGTTGGTGAAGTCGATACACATGCGCTCCTTTCCTCCCTTTTTCGACACAACAACGGGGTTTGCCAGCCACTCAGGGTAGCGAACCTCGCGAATAACACCTGCTGCCTCAAGCTTGCGGGTTTCTTGGATGATGAAGGCCTGCTTCTTGGTGGACTGCCGCCTTGCTTTCTGCTTCAGGGGGCACACATTGGGGCACACATTCAGGTGATGCTCAATCACCTGCCTTGGGACCCCCGCTAGCTGTTGGGTTCCCATGTGAACACTTCCTTGTCGAGCACAGGAAGTTCACCAGTGCCTCCTCTTGGTCAGGGTTGAGATTGGCACCTATGGTGAAGGTGGCGCCGGAGGACCTGTCCTCCTTAGCTGGTACCTGCTTGGTCTCCGCATTGTCCTGGGTGAACAACTGCTTCTTCTTGGTCGGCGCAGCCCTCTTGGCCTTGGAGGTGTTGGTGCCGGCAGGCTGCGCTACCGCGGCTGTCTTGAGGGCGAGCTTGAGCGCCAGCAGAGCATCCTTGGTATCTCCAGCTATGGTGAGGACGCCACTGCTCCCGGGCATCTTCATGAGGTTGTAGGCTAGATGGGTCGCTGCCATGAACTGAGCCAAGGCGGGGTATCCGAGGATGGCGTTGTATGGGAGGCCGATGTGGGTGATGTCGGAGTTAACCAGCTCCATGCGGAAGTTGTCGTGGGTGCCGAATGTCACAGGGAGCTGGAGGAACGGCCTCCGACGCCCAAGAAGGCTTGCTGGGTTGTAGCCGTTC
Organism: Triticum timopheevii; assembly: GCA_963921465.1. Classification (NCBI taxonomy): domain Eukaryota; kingdom Viridiplantae; phylum Streptophyta; class Magnoliopsida; order Poales; family Poaceae; genus Triticum; species Triticum timopheevii. Next base: position 472,081,439 of record OY997264.1, on the reverse strand, counting down.
CAGCGGTACGTGGAGGAGGCTGAAGGCCTCCACTGAGAGCATGTTGAGGCCGGCGCCACCGTCGATGAGAGTCCTGGTGACGGCCACCTGGCAAATGGTGGGCGTGCAAAGCATTGGGAGCGCACCCGAGCAGGCGGTGTTGGCGGGGTGATCATCCGAGTTGAAGGTCAGGTTGGCTTTGGGTGCTGCCCATCGTGGAGGAGCTCCTTGCCGCGCAAGGGCGGCGCCGATCTGCCGAAAGAACGGCTGGACGTGGCGGTCTGAGGGTGGCGCCTATGAGCCGCCAAGGAGAGCTGCGATGACCGGAGGCACCAGCGCAGCGTACTGGGTGAGGAAGAGGTTGTGTAGCTCCTCCCAGGAGGCCACAAAAGATGTTGGCAGGATGAGCAGCCAAACGCCTCCCAGGAGACCGGTGATGCTCATGGGAAACCAGTTGGCGATGACCTTGTCGTCACCTCCGTCCTTGAGGACGGCCTCCTCGTATGCCTGCAGGAAAGCCAGCAGATCTGCTGCGCCGTTGTAGCGCGGAGGCATCTCTGGCTTGGACTTGTGCGGCCAGTGCACCTGCCGCAAGGCGGGGGCCAAGGCTCGGAACCCCCTGGCCCCAGCGCTTGCATCGGCCTCCGGAGCTGGAGGCGCGTTGTCCGCTATGAGGGCGAAGCGCGACGTTGGTGGAGAGCGAGCCGACAGAAGGGAGAGCTCCGGCGCACCCCTACATGGCACGCCAAATGTCGGATATCGGGTTCCGGCAAAACCCTTAATGTTCGAACTCTGTGGTGTGATACGTCCATTTTGCATCATGCTTTTATATCAATATTTATTGCATTATGGGCTGTTATTACACATTATATCTCAATGCTTGTGGCTATTCTCTCTTATTTTACAAGCTTTACCATGAAGAGGGGGAATGCCGGCAGCTGGAATTCTGGCTGGAAAAGGAGTAAACGTTGGAAACCTATTTTGCACAACTCCTAAAGACCTGAGGCTCCACGAAACAACTTTTTCGATTTAATTAGAATTTTTTAGCAAAAGAAATAGGCCAGGGGGGCCACACCCTGTCCAGGAGACAGGGGGCGTGCCCCCCACCCTAGGGCACGCCCCCTATCTCCTAGGCCCCCTGGTGGGCTTCCGGCGGCCATCTTCTGCTATATGAAGGGTTTTGTCCTGGAAAAATTTGTGGGAAAGCTTACGAGACGAAACTCCACCGCCACAAGGCAGAACCTTGGCGGAATCAATCTAGGGCTCTGGCGGAGCTGTTCTGCCGGGGACACTTCCCTCCGGGAGGGGGAAATCATCACCAACGTCATCACCAACGATCCTCTCATTGGGAGGGGGTCAATCTCCATCAACATCTTCACCAGCACCATCTCATCTCAAAACCCTAGTTCATCTCTTGTATCTAATCTTGTACCAAAACCACAAAAGTTGGTACTGTGGGTTGCTAGTAGTGTTGATTACTCCTTGTAGTTGATACTAAATGGTTTACTTGGTGGAAGATCATATGTTCAGATCCTTCATGCATATTATTACACCTCTGATTATGAACATGAATATGATTTGTGAGTAGTTACGTTTGTTCCTGAGGACATGGGTGAAGTCTTGCTATTAGTAGTCATGTGAATTTGGTATTCGTTCGATATTTTGATGAGATGTATGTTGTCTCTCCTCTAGTGGTGTTATGTGAACGTCGACTACATGACACTTCACCATTATTTGGGCCTAGAGGAAGGCATAGGGAAGTAATAAGTAGATGATCGGTTGCTAGAGTGACAGAAGCTTAAACCCTAGTTTATGCGTTGCTTCATTAGGGGTTGATATGGACCCATATGTTTAATGCTGTGGTTAGGTTTACCTTAATACTCATTTTTGTAGTTGCGGATGCTTGCAATAGGGGTTAATCATAAGTGGGATGCTTGTCCATGTTAGGGCAGTACCCAAGTGCCGGTCCACCCACATATCAAATTATCAAAGTACCGAACATGAATCATATGAACGTGATGAAAACTAGCTTGACGATAATTCCCAATGTGTCCTCGGGAGCTCCTTCCTCATTATTAGAATTTGCCCAGGCTTATCCTTTGCTACATAAAGGATTGGGCCACCTTGCTGCACTTTATTTACTTTATTTACTTTTTGCTCATTACTATTTATCTTATCACAAAACTATCTATTACCTACTATTTCAGTGCTTGCAGAGAAAACCTTACTGAAAACCGCTTATCATTTCATTCTGCTCCTCGTTGGGTTCGACACTCTTACTCATCGAAAGGAGTACGATAGATCCCCTACACTTTTGGGTCATTAAGACTCTTTTCTGGCGCCGTTTCCGGGGAGCGTAGCGCTCTTGGTGAGTGGAACTTGGTAAGGAAACATTTATATAGTGTGCTGAAATTTTCTGTTACTTGTCACTATGGAAACTAATCCTTTGAGTGGCTTGTTTGGGGTATCTTCACCCCAACCAGAAGAGCAAAGAGATGCTCCTCAACCTACTGAATCTTATGAAAATATTCACTTTGAGATTCCTTCGGGTATGACAGAAAAACTGCTAGCTAATCCTTTTGCAGGAGACGGAACATTGCATCCCGAGTTACACCTTATCTTTGTGGATGAAGTTTGTGGATTATTTAAGCTTGCAGGTATTCCCAATGATGTTGTCAAAAGGAAGGTCTTCCCTTTATCTTTGAAGGGAGATGCAATGACATGGTATAGGCTATGTGATGATACGAGATCTTGGAATTATAAGCGATTGAAGTTGGAATTTCACTAGAAGTTCTATCCTATGCATCTTGTTCATCGTGATCGTAATTACATATATAACTTCTGGCCTCGCGAAGGAGAAATGAGTCAATGTTGTATTCATGCCCCAATCATGAGCTCTCTCGGGAAAAGAGTCTTAATTCAATGTTGTATTCATGCCCCAATCATGAGATCTCTCGGGAAATGATTATTCAGAATTTTTATGCTCGGCTTTCTCTTGATAATCGCAACTTGCTCGATACTTCCTGTGTTGGTTCCTATATGCTAAAGACTATTGATTTCAAATGGGACTTATTGGAAAGAATTAAACACAACTCTGAAGATTGGGGTTCCGACGATGGTAAGGAGTCAGGTATGGCACCTAAGTTTGATTGTGTTAAATCTTTTATGGATACCGATGCTTTCCATGGATTTAGCTCTAAGTATGGACTTGACTCTGAGATAGTAGCTACTTTTTGTGAAACTTTTGCTACTCACGTTGATCTCCCTAAGGAGAAGTGGTTTAAATATAATCCTCATGTTGAAGTGAAAGTAGTTGCACCTATTACAGTCGAAGAGAAGACTATTACATATAGTGATCCTATTATTCCTGCTGCTTATGTTGAAAAAACTCCTTTTCCTGTTAGGATAAAAGATCATGTTAAAGCTTCGACTATTGTTTGTAAGAGTAATACTAGGACTTATACACCTCCTGAGCAAATTAATGTTGAACCTGGTATTACTATGATTAAAGATCTCTTGGATGAGGATTTAGATGGGCATGTTATCTCTTTCTTGGGTGAAACTGCTAATATTGCTAGACCCGATACTAAGACACGTAGACATGTTGTAGGCATGCCTGTTATTTCTGTTAAAATAGGAGATCATTGTTACCATGGTTTATGTGATATGGGTGCTAGTGCTAATGCGATACCTTATGATCTTTATAAAGAAATTATGCACGATATTGCACTTGTTGAATTAGAAGATATTGGTGTTACTATTAAGCTTGCGAATAGGGACACCATTAAACCTATTGGGATTGTTAGAGATGTTGAAGTCTTGTGTGGGAAGATTAAATACCCTGCTGATTTTCTTGTTCTTGGTTGCCCACAAGATGATTTTTGTCCCATTATTTTTGGTAGACCCTTCTTGAATACTGCTAGTGCTAAGATTGATCGTGAAAAGAATATTGTCACTGTTGGCTTAGATGGTATGTCTCATGAGTTTAATTTCGCTAAGTTTAGTAGACAACATCGTGAAAAGGAACCATCTAGTAAGGATGAAATTATTGGTCTTGCTTCCATTGTTGTTCCTCCGACTGATCCGTTAGAACAATATTTGCTTGACCATGAAAACGATATGTTTATGAAGGAAAGGGAAGAAATAGATGAAGTGTTCCTTAAACAAGAACCTATGCTGAAACATAATCTTCCCGTTGAAATTCTTGGGGATCCCCCTCCACCTAAGGGTGATCTCGTGTTTGAACTCAAACCATTACCTGATAATCTTAAGTATGCTTATCTTGATGAAAAAGAAATATATCCTGTTATTATTAGTGCTAACCTTTCAGAGAAAGAAGAAGAAAGATTATTGAAAACTCTGAAGAAGCACCGAGCTGCTATTGGATATACCCTGGATGATCTTAAGGGCATTAGTCCCACATTATGTCAACACAAAATTTCAGCGGAGAAAGATGCCAAACCACTTAGAGATCCTCAAAGACGATTAAATCCCAAAATGAAAGAAGTGGTAAGAAAGTAGATACTAAAACTCCTTGAGGCAGGTATTATCTATCCTGTTGCTGATAGTGAATGGGTAAGCCCTGTCCATTGTGTCCCTAAAAAGGGAGATATTACTGTTGTTCCTAACGATAAATATGAATTGATCCCGCAAAGAGTTATTACAGGCTATAGGATGGTAATTGATTTCCGTAAGTTAAATAAAGCTACTAAGAAAGATCATTACCCTTTACCTTTTATTGATCAAATGCTAAACAGGCTATCCAAACACACACATTTTTGCTTTCTAGATGGTTATTCTGGCTTCTCTCAGATACCTGTATCAGCGGGGGATCAATCTAAAACTACTTTTACTTGCCCTTTTGGTACTTTTGCTTATAGACGTATGCCTTTTGGTTTATGTAATGCAGCTGCTACCTTTCAAAGATGCATGATGGCTATATTTTATGATTTTTATGAAAATATTTGTGAGGTATTCATGGATGACTTCTCCGTCTATGGATCCTCTTTTAATGATTTTTTGAGCAACCTTGATCGAGTTTTGCAGAGATGCAAAGACACTAGTCTCGCCCTGAATTGGGAAAAGTGTCACTTTATGGTTAATGAAGGCATTGTCTTGGGGCACAAGATCTCCGAGAGAGGTATTGAAGTTGATAAAGCCAAAGTTGATGCTATTGAAAAGATGCATTGTCCCAAGGACATAAAACGTATAAGAAGTTTCCTTGGTCATGCCGGTTTCTATAGGAGGTTCATTAAGGACTTTTCTAAAATCTCTAGGCCTCTAACTAACTTATTGCAAAAAGATATTCCTTTTGTCTTTGATGATGATTGTGTAGAAGCATTTGAAACACTTAAGAAAGCTTTGATCACTGCACCTATTGTTCAGCCACCTGATTGGAATTTACCTTTTGAAATTATGTGCGATGCTAGTGATTATGCTGTAGGGGCTGTTTTAGGGCAAAGAGTTGATAAGAAGTTAAATGTTATCCATTATGCTAGCAAGACTCTTGATACTGCCTAGAGAAATTATGCTACCACTGAAAAAGAATTCTTAGCAGTTGTGTTTGCATGTGATAAGTTTAGACCTTATATTGTTGATTCCAAAGTTACTACTCACACTGTTCATGCTGCTATTAAATACCTTATGGAAAAGAAAGATGCTAAGCCTAGACTCATTAGATGGGTTCTCTTGCTCCAAGAATTTGACTTGCATATTGTTGATAGAAAAGGAGCTAAGAACCCCGTTGCAGACAACTTGTCTAGGATAGAAAATGTTCTTGATGACCCACTGCCTATTAATGATAGCTTTCCTGATGAACAATTAGCGGTCGTCAATGCTTATTGTACTGCTCCTTGGTATGCTGACTATGCTAATTACATTGTTGCCAAATATATACCGCCTAGCTTCACATACCAGCAAAAGAAAAAGTTCTTTTATGATTTAAGACATTACTTCTGGGATGATCCACATCTTTATAAAGAAGGGGTAGATGGTATTATTAGACGTTGTGTGCCTGAGCATGAATAGGAACAAATCCTATGCAAGTGTCACTCTGAATCCTATGGAGGACACCACGCTGGAGATAGAACTGCACACAAGGTACTACAATCTGGTTTTTATTGGCTTACTCTTTTCAAAGATGCTCGTAAGTTTGTCGTATCTTGTGATGAATGTCAAAGAATAGGTAACATCAGTAGACGTCAAGAAATTCCTATGAATTATTCCCTTGTTATTGAACTGTTTGATGTTTGGGGCTTTGATTATATGGGACCTTTTCCTGCCTCCAATGGTTATACACATATTTTAGTTGATGTTGATTACGTTACTAAGTGGGTAGAAGCTATTCCAACTAGCAGTGCTGCTCATAACACTTCTATTAAAATGCTTAAAGAAGTTATTTTTACGAGGTTTGGAGTCCCTAGATATCTTATGACTGATGGTGGTTCACACTTTACTCATGGTTATTTCCGTAAGATGCTTGCTAAGTATGATGTCAATCATAGAATTGCATCTCCTTATCACCCCCAGTCTAGTGGTCAAGTAGAGTTGAGCAATAGAGAGCTCAAATTAATTTTGCAAAAGACTGTGAATAGATCTAGAAAGAATTGGTCCAAAAAACTTGATGATGCATTATGGGCCTATAGAACTGCATACAAAAATCCTATGGGTATGTCCCATATAAGATGGTTTATGGAAAAGCATTTCATTTACCTCTTGAACTTGAACATAAAGCATATTGGGCTATTAAAGAGCTTAATTATGACTTCAAACTTGCTGGTGAGAAAAGGTTATTTGATATTAGCTCACTTGATGAATGGAGAACCCAAGCATATGAGAATGCTAAGCTTTTCAAAGAAAAATTCAAACGCTGGCATGATAAGAGGATACAGAAGAGTGAGTTTAACGTAGGAGATTATGTGTTATTGTTCAACTCTCATTTAAGATTCTTTGCAGGAAAACTTCTCTCAAAATGGGAAGGTCCCTATGTTATCGAGGAGGTCTATCATTCTGGCGCTATAAAAATCAACAATTTGAAGGCACAAATCAGAGGGTGGTAAACGGTCAAAGAATTAAACATTATATTTTAGGTAATCCTATCAATGTTGAAACCAATATTATTGAAACCATAACCCCTAAGGAATACATAAGAGACACTTTCCATAATGTTTCAGACTCCGAAAAGGCATAGGTACGTGGTACGGTAAAGATTTTAGGAAGAAAGAAGTAGCCCGAAAGGGACACGAGGCTCCCATGAGAGAGGAGGGCGCCCCCCTGTAGGGCGCGCCCCCCTGTCTCGTGGGCACCTCGTGTACCTCATGGACTCTGTTTTCTTGTATGTTATGTATTTTGTTCGGTAAAAATTCATTATATATACTCCCGAAGGTTTTGACCACCGTACCACGTAAATATCCTCTATTTTTGTTTCGAGCTGTTTCCGTTGTAGATTTAGAGCACCATGACTTCTCCCTCCTCCAACAACGAAGACAAGGATGCTTGGCCATTGAAGATAGAGTTGAAAAGAGAGGAACCAGTGGAGATCAACAAGGATGAAGGGATCAAGAAGGCCATGGAGGTTCAAGCTCCGGTGGTGAAAGAAGAAGACATCCCTCAACCTTTACCTAACCTTTTCACTCCAACAGAGATTGAAGCTTTCAAGATGATTGAGTTAGCCCGCATAAAGAACAAGTATCTCACACAGGAGAATATTTTGTTGAAGGATCATATTGCTGGGCTCAAGGGCATTGTCCGCAAGTTGGAGGAGCTTTTACGCTCGATTTGTGACTATCCACCGTCATCATCACCACCTCCATCACCTCCGAGGCAATAATCACATGGGTATGGGCACTCCCCTTGGCAACTGCCAAGCTTGGGGGAGGTTCCCCGGTATCGTATCACCATCACACTCCTATCTTTACCGCTTTATTTAGTTTGATCCTTTTAGTAGTATCTTGATCTATTAGCTCGACTTTTGTTATCAAGTAGTTTTGAGTTTTTCATTGTGATCTCTTTATGTAACCAAGTCCGTGTGCTATCTATAATAAATATTAGTGTTGAGTCAAGGGCATTGCTATGTTGCTATGATCTTGAAAGTAGAAAGAAAAAAGAGTTCATATTGATCTTATGGATAGTGATAACTTCACACATAGAAAGTATGAGGCATAAAAATTGTTGAGAGTTGATGAACGTAGCCTTGGTCATCGTTGCAATTAATAGGAAGTAATAAGGGAAGAGGGGTTCACATATAAATATACTATCTTGGACATCTTTTACGACTGTGAAGCACTCATTAAGTATGACATGCTAAAAGAGTTGACGTTGGACAAGGAAGACAACGTAATGGTTTATGTTTTCCAACATCTCAGTTAAAGTATATTTTTATTGACCTTCCAAACATGTTGAGCTTGCCTTTCCCCCTCATGCTATCCAAATTCCTTGCACCAAGTAGAGATACTACTTGTGCTTCCAAATATCCTCAAACCCAGTTTTGCCATGAGAGTCCACCATACCTACGTATGGATTGAGTGAGATCCTTCAAGTAAGTTGTCATCGGTGCAAGCAATAAAAATTGCTCTCTAAATATGCATGACTTATTAGTGCAGAGAAAATAAGCTTTGTACGAACTTGTTATGGAAGTAATAAAAGCGACGGATTGCATAATAAAGGTCCACATGCAAGGGGCAATATAAAGTGACATTCTTTTGCATTAAGATTTTGTGTATCCAACCCTAAAGTGCATGACAACCTCTGCTTCCCTCTACGAAGGGCCTATCTTTTACTTTATGTTTTTACTTTATGTTTGAGTCAAGGTGACCTTAACCTTTCCCCTTTTTCATTTTATCCTTTGGCAAGCTCCTCGTGTTTGAAAGATCATGATATATATATCCAATTGGATGTAAGTTCGTATAGGCTATTATTGTTGACATCACCTAAAGGTGAATAACGTTGGGAGGCAACACAACAAGCCCCTATCTTTCTTAGTGTCCGGCTGAAACTCTATAACCACAAGTATTGCGTGAGTGTTAACAATTATGGAAGACTACGAGATGGTTGAGTCTGTGAGCTTGCTGAGAAGCTCTATTATCGACTCTTTCTGATGTTACGATAAATTGCAATTGCTTCAATGACTGAGATTATAGTTTGTTAGTTCCCAATGAAGTTTTTGAACCATACTTGACATTGTGAATTGCTTATTACTTGAACATAGGAAATCATATGACAAAATCCATATATGTTGCTGTTATTAGAAAGATCATGATGCCCTCATGTCCGTATTTTATTTTTATCTACACCTCTGTCTCTAAACTTGTGGACATATTTTTCGATTTCGGCTTACGCTTGAGGACAAGCGAGGTCTAAGCTTGGGGGAGTTGATATGTCCATTTTGCATCATGCTTTTATATCAATATTTATTGCATTATGGGTTGTTATTACACATTATATCTCAATGCTTCTGGCTATTCTCTCTTATTTTACAAGGTTTACCATGAAGAGGGGGAATGCCGGCAGCTGGAATTCTGGCTGGAAAAGGAGCAAACGTTGGAAACCTATTCTGCACAACTCCAAAAGACCTGAGGCTCCACGAATCAACTTTTTAGATTTAATTAGAATTTTTGAGCAAAATAAATAGGCCAGGGGGCCTACACCCTGTCCAGGAGACAGGGGGCACGCCCCCTATCTCCTGGGCCCCCTGGTGGGCTTCCGGTGGCCATCTTCTGCTATATGAAGGGTTTTGTCCTGGAAAACTTTGTGGGCAAGCTTACGAGACGAAACTCCGCCGCCACGAGGCGGAACCTTGGCGGAATCAATCTAGGGCTCTGGCGGAGCTGTTCTGCCGGGGACACTTCCCTCCGGGAGGGGGAAATCATCACCAACGTCATCACCAACGATCCTCTCATCGGGAGGGGGTCAATCTCCATCAACATCTTCACCAGCACCATCTCATCTCAAAACCCTAGTTCATCTCTTGTATCCAATCTTGTATCAAAACCACAAATTGTTACATGTGGGTTGCTAGTAGTGTTGATTACTCCTTGTAGTTGATACTAAATGGTTTACTTGGTGGAAGATCATATGTTTAGATCCTTCATGCATATTATTACACCTCTGATTATGAACATGAATATGCTTTGTGAGTAGTTACGTTTGTTCCTGAGGACATGAGTGAAGTCTTGCTATTAGTAGTCATGTGAATTTGGTATTCGTTCGATGTTTTGATGAGACGTATGTTGTCTCTCCTCTTGTGGTGTTATGTGAACATCGACTACATGACACTTCACAATTATTTGGGCCTAGAGGAAGGCATAGGGAAGTAATAAGTAGATGATGGGTTGCTAGAGTGACAGAAGCTTAAACCCTAGTTTATGCGTTGCTTCGTTAGGGGTTGATATGGACCCATACGTTTAATGATGTGGTTAGGTTTACCTTAATACTCCTTTTTGTAGTTGATGATGCTTGCAATATGGGTTAATCATAAGTGGGATGCTTGTCCATGTTAGGGCAGTACCCAAGTACCGGTCCACCCACATATCAAATTATCAAAGTACCAAATGTGAATTATATGAACGTGATGAAAACTAGCTTGACGATAATTCCCAATGTGTCCTCGGGAGCTCCTTCCTCATTATTAGAATTTGTCCAGGCTTATCCTTTGCTACATAAAGGATTGGGCCACCTTGCTGCACTTTATTTACTTTATTTACTTTTTGCTCGTTACTATTTATCTCATCACAAAACTATCTATTACCTACTATTTCAGTGCTTGCAGAGAAAACCTTACTGAAAACCGCTTATCATTTCCTTCTGCTCCTTGTTGGGTTCGACACTCTTACTTATCGAAAGGACTACGATAGATCCCCTACACTTGTGGGTCATCAGGGTGCACAAGAAGATCTTCTCCCTACCAAAACACGCCAACAACCTTGCCGCGATTCTAAACTAGCATGATGAACAACACAAGAGAGACGAGGTTTATACTAGTTCGGGCCACCGTTGTGGTGTAGCACCCTAATCCAGTGTGTGGTGTGGTGGATTGCCTCTTGGGCTGATGATGAACAGTGCAAAGGAAGAACAGCCTCGCGAGGGGAGTTGTTCTTGTGGTAGTGTGGTGCTTTGCTTAGGAAGGATTCGATCCCCTCCTACTGTGGTGGCTATCTCTATTTATAGAGGCCCTGGTCCTCTTCCCAAATATTGAGCAGTAAGGGAGCCAACAACGACTATTTAGAAAGGGGACAACTAGTACTAGCTATCCTGACTAAAGGTGGTCTTCGACTTCCAAAGGCACTGGCGATGACGCCGTCTTGGGCACCACGGTGACCTCCGTCCTGCCGTCCTGCTCGTCTTGGTCTTGTTGCACCAATATGGAAACCTTTGCTTGATGCCTCGGTACTCCGCGCCCGCACCGGCCCCCTTCGCACCAAAGAGGAAACGAGGACACTCCGCAGGTTGGAGCCCGCCTGGCCTTGAATGTCATGGCTTGCGTCATGAACACCTCGCGAGGTACCCCTCGCCTTAATCTCTCCACCTCCTCGCGAGCCTGCCTGGTGAGGCCGCCACTTAGGAGGCCTTGCGTCGTCCGCGCCGTGAGGCTTGGCCCTTTGCGAGGGTCTTGAACTTGGGTTGATGAAGACGGGCCGTACTGGGCCACTGCTGAGCCACGCTGCAGGCCGCATGCAGGCAAGTCTGGGGACCCCCGTTCCCAGAACGCCGACACATGCCATGCCATCCTGCTTTTCGTACATATTCCATACTGGTATCATGTGTTTGCCTTACATCAAAGTAGTGATTGTCAGTATCATGCATGAATGGGGTTCTGAAGAGAGAATTTTATTGCTTTTTCTAGTCGGTTTTACTTGACAATTCAAAATCAATAAAGCGGAAGGAAGTTATCAAGGCAGCGGATAAAGGTGCTCCTTCCAAACGGAGGGCCTCTACAGATTCTACTCCTCCACCCCCCCCCCCCAAGATGATTTGCAATACAATACATGCATAGACACTCAACGTAGCTGTGTTGATGATGAGCACGTCTCCCCTAGTGCACCATCACCGGTGCTCCCTCTAACTTGGCACTATTATATGTGGTTGCATGTTATGTGTGATGTCTAGCTTGTATTGCTTCTAATTTTGTTGAATTCTTTCTGCTTACTTTACACATTATACTTGTGAATAAGACACATGTTCCTATTTCTAGTACATACAATATCTGTCTATAACACCATGTTCTTACACCAAATTACTACTGTTGTGTAACCTACAACAATCACTTATCATAAGACACGTTTGACATGGGAGTGTGATATAGGTTAAATCTCGCATTCTTTTCTAGCTTGTACTACTAATTTGTTGAAATGGCACTTATGACGAGACACTTTTAACTTGGTAGAGTGATATTCGTTGCATATTTCATATGGTGTCTAGATTTCATTGCTTCTAATTTGTTGAAATGCCTTCTCCTTAGTTTACACATCATAAGCTGTTCATATGCAATGTTGTGAATATGCAATGGCACTAACGACAAGAGACCTCTAACTTTGTAGTGTGATGTTGTTTGCATCTTGCATATGATTTATTTCTTGTACTGCTTCACATTTGTTTAAACGCCATTTATGATGAGACACTGTTAACTTGGTCGAGTGATATTTGTAGCATCTTTCATATGGTGTCTTCCTTCCATTGCATTGGTTCTAATTTAGTGAAATGTCTTCTGCTTAGTTTACACATCATAGTTATAGTTATCTCTTCCGTCCTGTTTTTCGTACATATTACATCCTCCTATCATGTGGTTGTCTAACATCAAAGTTCAGTTCGTCTGTATCATGCATCAATTTGTTCTGAAGAACTAAACGGTTATTCGTTTTTCTTGTCGACTTGACTTAACATGGCACAGAGAAAGAGGAAGAAACACAAAATGGCAGGGAATGGGAAACGGAAGAATCCTGCAGATTCTGCTGGTACTGATGGTGTAATAGAAGGTCAAAGTCTAGCAGAAAAATCTACAAACAGGGTATCCCGTGGTACACGAGCTGCAGAAAAAGCCAAACAGAAACAAATAACTGCCACCAAACAAGCAGAGACAACCCTAGTTCTTGCAACACCTTCCACAGTACTACCAGCTGCACGAGTTACTCATGCATCAACTGAGCTAGCAGCACATTCCCAAGCTCCCTTGCCACCTGACACTACTTACCAAGCACTCTTGACACAAGATGAGTTGGCAAGATCAGATGAACCTTGCGAGCTTCAACGACAAGAAGGTAGTTTATGGAGTCAAGTTTGCATGCTTCTTTATATGTAGTCTCACAGTTTGATGTACACTAACACTTCATATGTTCGTTGTTGGACTAGCACCTAGGGGCAAGAGGAAACAAACATCAGGGATAATGCTCGATAGGTTAACTAAATCTAGAGGAGGAAGAATGGAGATCCGTTTTGAGGCAGGTTTAAAAAGGCCACGTGATGCTACAGAGTCAGGCAAATTAGTATCAGAGGCATCGGTTGCCGTTAGGTGTCATGTACGTATCCTCCCAACATGGATTCAGTACAAGAATGACAAAGACAAAACCCAGTTCAACACCTTCCTCGACCATTTATCTGTAAGTATGGTTATGTATGGGAACTAGTAATATCATCTTGCACTGTCCCATACTTTCTAGGTTGCTGATAATGAGACTCCCATAATTTTCAACATATGAGGTTCAAGTTGGATAGCCAAGATGATGCAACTAGACAAGCTTGCACCCTCTGCTCTACGACAGTATCGATATAACTTGAGGAAAACTCATTTTGAAGGCAAGGCTAACAGTGAACTTGCCCAAACATCTCCAGTAGAAAATATATCGGATGAAGACTAGAGAGGCCTTGTTAAACACTGGTCTGATCCGAAGTATCAGCTACATTATATATATGTGATCAGATCACATGTTGAAGTCCTATTTACGCATGTGCCACACAAATCAGTCTTCTTGTAGGTGAACTGTTCAAAGAACAAGGCCAACCGTACGAAAGTGAAATTCCCACAGACGACAGGATCTCGTAGCTATATTGCACACTGCGAGGCTCTTGTAATTAGCTGCTGTTTCACTCTCTTTGTTGTACCATGTTATCAGATCTATATTGACTTGTTCCAAATGCAGAGGAAAGCCAGCAAGGACCAAAAAGTACCTAAACCAAATGATGTGGAAATCTTCAAGGATTGTCACACCAGCAAGAAGAAGGGCATGACTACACCAATGGAAGCCACTGTTGTAAGTCCTTAATCCTCATGCCTTCTAACTACTAGATACTCTGACTTGTGCCTTGAACTGCATGATTTGCAGCCAAGGTGTATTACTCTTTTCAATTTTATACACAATTGTCTTAGCGTATCATTGCACCTTACAAGCTTTAAAAGAGAGGAGTGATGTTCCTTTGATCTTGACCTGTAATCTAGTTCCGTGCTGGACTTTCCCACACAACGTTACAACTGCATGTTTGTTTGTTCTTAGTTGTTTTGTGATATGAATGATGTCATACTATGCTTACCGTATTATAAAATTCGTCTATTTATCCTTAACACTCAATACAATGTGAAGAAATAGACAATACATTAGCGATGGTACATGGTCATATGTTTGGAACCTGGTTTTATTATCTACTTTGCAATAAAATACAACTAATATTTTACATGGGTTCACCAGAATAAGTTCTGTATATAGACCAAAGCTATTTTGTTTGCTTTTGCTGCCTCCTTAATATCTTCTGTTTTGGTACTACTAATGTAAAAACTCAACTTTTCAGCAAGCTATGGAAAAAATGGTGGAACCACCACCTTCTGAAGGTGGCGAGGCAACTATAACCGCAATTTCAACTCTTGCTGTAGTGGGTCAGTACCTGTCCACTAACAGTGCCAAAAGCAAGTTCCTGCATAATACTGGGTTGGTTGTTAAGGCAATCTCATCCAAACTGCCTCATGATCAAGATATGCAAGCTCAAAACGATGTTGTATCTGCGCTCCAGACACAAGTCCATTCCCTAACAGAGACCCTTTGTGAAACAAGGAGAGACATTGTTCGATGTCGTCAAGATATGCATGGTTTTGAAACCAGACTATCGGACATTTGCTATGTTTTTCAGGAGCCTAGGAGAAATGAAGGCGAAGGTTATGGTGCTCCATCAGACAATACAGCATGAAAATGTAACAGTTAGGTCAAATAAACTGAGCTCCTAAACTTCTGGTGGTGCATTTATCTGCTAGACTATTAACTTATATGCCAACCTTCCTTAGGTTTTATAGTTGTAATTTGTTTTTGTGCGATACAAAATTTGTTCTTAATGTGCAGTCACCGGGTGAAGAAAACAGCAAGCCATTTTTGTATAGTCTAGGGTGTTCCCTATATTTGCACTGGTGGCGATCTTTGATGCCGAGTGGATGTAATTTGTGCAATCGTGTTAATAGCCTAGCATTTGTTTCGGCCTTATTTATTTCCTAGTCTTCTTTTTCCCTGGTTTGCTAGTGGCTGCAACAACCATGCGCCGTATACAGACCGTGGTAACCTTGACCCTGCTACGGGCCGTAGGATCCATGGGTCTCCTACGGGCTGTCGATAAATGGGCTTCCAACAGGGTCGTAGAATCGGTGGGCCTTGGGCTGTCGGACAAATGGGTCTACATGAGCCGTAAACAAGCGTAATTGGTATCGGCCTAGCATGGTAACGGGCCATTAACAGGCCAGAGGATAGCAAAGTCTTAATTCTGTCACAGGCATAACGGGTCGTTAGTGGGCCGAAATATAGGACGGGATGGAAACAGCGCAACGGGTTAACAGGACAGAAACGGGCCGACTCTTGCCACGGGCCGAATTTGGCCCATTAGGGGAACATGCTAGTAACGGGCCGGAAGTAATCGAGGGCCGGAAAGGAGCCCAAGAACGTATGGCCCGTCAATAGGCCGAAAGCTAACACGGGCTGGAAACGGCCCATGTGAATCACGGGCCGTTAACGGGTACAAAGAAATTTACTGTTCATTATGGGCTAGAGTCACCGTGGGTCTCTAAAGGGCCTAAAGATACGAAGGGCTCATATGGGCCGAAAGAAGTCGTGGGCCATACATGGGCCGAAAGTGAAATGGGCTGGTATCATATTCGATGGCCCACATGACGTTGTTGGGCCGATTTCCATTAGGCCCTAACGGGCCGTGAGTTACCGGGCCGTAAATTGGGCTATTTGCGAAGAGACCGTTAATAGGCTTTTCATGGGCCAACCTGTTAACTATTGACCAAGTCAAATGGGCCGGCTTTGTAAGCTAAATGGGCCAGTGGTGGGCCGTCGCACGTGCCGACATATCATAGGCGCCTATCTGACCCACTGACGAGCTGACACGTGTTTCATCTGGCCAATCAGAATTTTACACGTGGAAATTTCCCATTGGTCTGGGCTGTTAACGGGTTATTGGATCCAAAACCCGACCCGATAGCTTAACGACGTTTCGTTATGGTGGATGCTACGTGTCGGTCACCCTTGACGAAAGCACTTCTATGACGCGCGATTTATCGTCATGGAAGTGGACACTTCCGTGATGATAATTTTGGTAATGTCATGGCACACTTCTACGACAACACAGGTATGACTATCTTGATTCTGTCATAAAATCATCATGGATGTACATGCATGACAAAAAACGTGACCTACTGTGACAAACACGTATCATCACGGAAGTATATATTTTTGTAGTGTAGGTTAACAATGGTGTGGGACCGTGATGTCAGGAAACTAGGAGGAAGCAAAAAAAATATAGTTGTATATATACTAATAAGGTGGCACTTCCGTACGTGCGGCTATGGCCCTCGTGGGATCCACTGTCATCCCCTCCAATTAAAGTCATCTCCTGATTCCTCTTGTTCGCTGACCATGTTGACAATGCGAGACAGCAGCACCACGGCTAGCGCAACAACTCGAAGGACGATGGAGAGGGCCCTACGATGGTTTGATACAACGCTTGCTTCTCATTCAGGAAGCCAGGATCATAGGGCCACATGTCTGCGACGGCATTGTCGTTCGCTTGTTCGCTGGTGATTCGTCCTTCTGCGAGCCGGTGCTCGTTGAGGAGACCGAGGTTGCAGCACAGGTCCTCCTGTGCTGGTAGCTCTTCCGCCATCAGGGCATCAAAGTGAGGCCGCACCTGCTCTATGTTGAACTCAACATGATCCGGTTTGGGCGGTGCCATCGGCTCCTGGTCGGAAGCCACGTCCATCGTCTAATTGTCCTCGCTCAGCTCGGTGACCTCGCTCGCGAGCCAGCATATTTGGCTGTTGGACGCCCTGGACCGCTGCCAAGCACGAGTTTGACTGCCCTAGCCCATCTAGACCGCCTCCCTCCCCCGCGTGTGCTTTCCGCCCGAAACGGTCAGTGCCACCAGCGCCACTTCCCGGTGTAGGTGATTGCTCCGCGTTCAAGCGACACAAGTGTCGTCCGTCTGTCTGTCTGTTGCCCACATTAATGATACGCGGTTGCCGAGGAGGCTACTCCGGTGCCACACATCCATCCCTCTGCAGCCCACCGTTGCTATATAAACTGTTGTGCCGGCCATAACCGCAGTCAACCGCCTCCATTCCCTTTATCCTGTCCACACCACTACTGCCCACCATTGCTTCCTAGCGCTCCAGCACTCTTCGGGACGGGCAGACGATGGACCAGAAGGAGATCGCAGCCATTGCTACCGACTAGCTGGCCGCAGGCAGCCGAAGGACGATGACGTCCCAATGGAGAACATGGTCCAATGTCAACCCCCTCCTCCCTGTCATCCTCTTTGGTGCATTGCACCATGACCATAGGCGAGGCCCGTGCCCAATACATGGACACGATGAGGCAGAAGCGTGAGGAGCAGTTGCCGCCTACAACCACCATCTCCTCCAGGAGCACTTCCAGGCGCAGCGGCAGATCGACGTGGAGCGGGCAGAGCAGGAGGTGCTGCTCGAATCGTACCGCTCCGCCCGTGAGAGCCACCTCATGCACTGGTGGTACCGCATGTGGGTGGCGGATGTTGCAGCCACCTACAAATAGGACGATGAAGCGGGCGAGGCACTATTTGGCGAGACTGATGACGAGGCGGAGGACAATGCCGGCTCCGCCGAGGCCTTGTCCCACCGGCACTGAGGTGGAGGACTTTGCCGGCTTTGATGAGGCCCTACCCCGCCAACAACGAGGCAGAGGACATCGCCAGATCCACCGAGGCCCCGCCCCTCCGGCACCGAGGTAGAGGACTTCGCCGGCTTTGGTGAGGCCCTGCTTCGCCGAGGCCTTGCCCCGCCAACAACGAGGCAGAGGATATCTCCGGCTCCACCGAGGCCCTGCCCTGCCGGCAACGAGGGGGAGGATTTCCCCACTCTGCTGAGGCACCGCCCCACTGGCAATGAGACAGAGGACATCGCCGGCTCCATCGATGCCCCGCCCTGCTGCCAACGAGGCCGCACCACATAGAAAACAAGGAAGAGTAGAACATGGTAGCTCGCCGCCGTTTGGGTCCAAGTAAGGCCACCGCTGGTACCCTTCGGTTGAAGCCAAGCTGGGCGGGTTGAGCATTGACGGCCGATTAGCTTCTTAGTAGCGACGTGAAGTCGGGGAGGTGTGCTGGAGAATAAGCTTATGTTTGGCTCAGCCGGTCGGACACGGGAAATGGGCGCCAGGGATCATAGATTAGGTTAATTAATTATACCTCCAGTGCACCCCTTTTGTGAGGACCCCGATCCTAAGTCACACCGATCTAGCATATAACACATCATTTCGCTTCGCGGCCTTACGCACGGTATTCCAACGGGTGCCACCTTACCTTTTGGCTCACGTATATGATAGTGCCGCTAGCATCCAAATGACAAAGAACCTGGGCCGACATGACTAGTCATAAATCCAAGGTGGCGCTAACTTACAGGGACAGGCATACATGACCCAGCAACGAACGTGTCGATCAACAACGTATGAACCCAAGTCGTAGCAAGCTACAGTGACTTAAAGGAACAACGCGTGACATTTCCCCGAAGGGACAGACACAGGAACAGAGAAGGACACATGGCGGCCAGCCTAAGTGTTCCGGAGCAGTAGCAAGCTACCATGGCTCAGTGGAAGCACTAGGAGACATTTCTCGGTAAGAGAGGCTACCAAAGATGAACAACTAGGTTGTCAGATCCCAGACATACCAAGCATTTCAAATCATACACACAATATGCTCGATATGTGCAAATACAACATGGCATCACAACATAACTATATGACTCAAAGTATTTATTCGATAGGCTCCGAGGAGCGAGATATTACAAATGTCGGTCTCATGACCCAACATTCAGAGCATACAAGTCAAAGCACATACGGAAGCTTAACATGTATGAGTATAGACATCTAAAAATGTAAAAGGCTGAGAAGCCTGACTATCTAGCAGATCCCGCCGAGGGCATAAGATCGTAGCTGAGGTAACAAGCTAAACACCGAAGTCTGCGTAGAACTACTATCGAGACTGAAGTCTCTCAGCAAAACATAAATTAAGAAAACGTGAGTACAAATGTACCCAGCAAGACTTACATCAGAACTATCTACATATGCATCATTATCAACAAAGGGATGGTGGGGTTTAATTCCAGCAAGCCAGCTTTAACCCTGTGTCTATCCTGAACTACGACTGCAAGTAACTCTTTTGAGGTGGTGCACACGAGTCCGCATATTCACCATATCAATACACCACTATGGATCCACTCCCGTCTCCCTACGAGAACGCCATCCATAGCACTCATGCTTATCTTGCGCATTTTAAAGTATCCACTTTCACTTGTCTATGAACTATATAGGCAACCCAGAGGTCCTTTACCGCGGAAGCGGCTATTCGAATAGATGATGTTAACCCTGCAGGGGTGTACTTCTTCACACACGCTCTCACCACTTACCGTCGTTTACACGACATGTACTCGGCAACCTTCAAGCGGAAGCCCAATGAGGGTGTCGGCCATGGCCTACCTAAACACTCAAGTCTCATGTCCTGGTTTATCGCCCAGGTTCCATCCGCAGGGAGTCCGGCCGAGGTTTCCACATATGGCCCCGAAGAATGTGTACAGGGTGCCGTGACACCAAACGGGCGCCCGGCATACTCGTCCATGTGCCTACCACATCACAGCCCACCCCTCGGGTCAGCGCTGCGCCCGGCCTCCAGCATACTGCAAACACCAGATACTACTTGCAACTCCTGGACAGAGGACGATGGTGGTTAAGAAGCCGAGAGGGTCCTTTGGTTTTGGGCCCAACGCGTGGTAGTAGCTGTTCATGGATCACAAACATAGAACTCAGTTCCTGAGGACGGCTTCAATGAGACAACCCACCATGTACTCCTACATGGCCTCTCAATGCTACCTTTAGCAAATTGTGTTCACACACTTGGCTCATACACATTAGGACATGTTCACAACAATCCAATTCATCCCCGATGAATCAGGCCCGACTCAACTCTAAGCAGTAGCAGGCATGACAAACAAGCATGAATGAGTAGGCACATCAAGGCTCAAACAACTCCTACTCATGCTAGTGGGTTTCATGTATTTACTGTGGCAATGACAGGTCATGCAGAGGATAAGGGGTTCAACTATCGCAGCAAGTAACAGATGAATCGTTGTTGTCCTAAAGCAGTAAAAGAGAGTAGGAGAGAGAGTGTGGGATTGTATCAGAATGAACAAGGGGTTTTTGCTTGCCTGGCACTTCTGAAGATAGTATAGCTCTTCATCGATGTCATCGAACTCATCATCGAAACCACATCTATCGAGAGGGGACAAATACCGGCGAACAAGGAAGAACACAATCAATGCAATGCACCATATGATGCATGATTATGACATGTCAATATGTTGTGATTTGAGCTAATGTAACTAGCAACAGGTTAAATGAAGTTGATTTGAATCCAAGATTCAAATTCAAACTCCATATGTGGATATTCAAATGCCATTTATATAGTTTGTCCTAAACAGTAGCTATAAGTTGTTCTAACATGCATGAAAATTTTACAAATGGATAGATTGGATTTTTCTGATCATTTTTCATATATAATTTATCTTATTTGGAGTTACAGATAATTTTCTATGAATTTTAGAGTTTTGGGCATTTCCTGAATTTCCTGATTTATTTTAAAGCCAGAAAATGATTAACTGCATCAACATTGTGCCAACCTGACATCAGCGAGTCAACTAAGGCTAACCAGGTCAAACCTAACCATTGGGGTCCACAGGTCAGTGACACAGACTCAGCTACAGAGGCTCACATGTGGGACCCGATCAATGGTGACGTGGCCAAGTCAAAGGTGACAGGTGGGGCCCCCTGAGATCAGTGCTAATCTAGCAGAGAAGTTAACTAACTAATTAGGCAGTGGGCCCACATGTCAGTGAGAGTAGAAGGGTTAATTATCACTAACAATGGGGTTTAGCTGACGACTAATCGCCAGTGCTAAGCAATACATGGCAGCGATCACCGGCCGGCCGTTTCCGGCCACGGATGTCATGCGGGTGGGTTCTACGGCGAGCTGGAGCTCGTGCGCATCCAGCGGTGGCAGTGGGAGGACGTGAGCTAGTCGGAGTTGAGCACGGTGTCGACTTCGGCGATGGCCGGAGCTCGGACGTCGATGAAACCAACGAAGCAACGCACGGGGAAACAAGCGGTTAGTAACTACATGTTCTACACGCACTCACGAGGCCAATGGGTATAAGCGCAGGACCAAATGGTCACCGGAGCCTCATCAGCGACGAGCTTGGCGTCACCGCATTTGAGCGCAGATGACGCGGTGGCTCCGACGTGCAAACGAGGCAAAGGAGAGGGGGGTTCGGGGCAGGATCTCATGGTGAGCGTGTTGGGTAGGTCGACGAGCTCGGGGAAGCACCGAAGCGAGTGGAGCAGCGAGAAGGATCTTCGGTGGCCGGCGAGGAAGAAGATGATGATGGTGGCATCACAGGGCGATCTAGCTCCTCTGGCTCAATGAAGAAGACGAGGACGGCGTGGCAGAGCTCTCGGACGTGTCAGGGGAGCAAGGGGGTGGTTGTAGCCGCTTGAGCGCTAGTCGGCGGTAACGGCTGCGCTCGGGTGAGCTCAAGGGAGAGAGCTAGGGGAGGGTAGAGAGAGCAGCGCGTGAGGGAGAGAGGACAGGGGCTTTGGGGTGTCTCTGTGGCGTCGCTATAAGGGACCGGGGAAGGAGGATGTGGCCAGAGGAGCGTCGGCGCTCGCCACGCACCTGGTTGTCCTCTTGGCAGAGGAGGAAGATGACACGGGAGCCCCTGGTGGGCTGGACCGCCAGTTGGGCTGCTAGCAGGCTACAGTAGCGGGCCGCAGGTGCGTGCAGGTAAGTCCTTCTACTATGTTTTATATTTTTTGTTTTGTTTTCCTTTCTTCTATTGGTTTTGAATTACTAAGAATACTAAACCTTTCCTAAAAATACTGAGAGAAGTTGTGGGCACTGTTGAAATATTTATCAACAACCCTCAACCATTATCAGTATTATCTGGGAAATTAAAATATTTATAGGAATTAAATGCCCAAATGCAAATAATTAATGGATTAATTCAAAAACCCAGAGTGACCTAGAAAAATGTGCACCATTTTTGGCAGAGGTTCTAGACCAATTCAAAAATGGTGAACTTTTCTGAAAAGCATTATCGGTTCATTGAAAATATTTATGGTTGACCCTATTTGGTTTAATTTGGTGCTAGGGTTTGTCATTCCCATTTCAAATTCTTTTCAATTTAAATATGATGCAACATGAGGATCAAACAAGACAACAGGAACTGAGCTAGGTCTGTGATAACTCACCCCCACTAAACAAGAATCTCATCCCGAGATTTAAGCGTAGGGTAAGATGGAGGGGGGAACACAAACTAACACAATCTTCACGATCTAGGTTGCATTTCATAAGAATGTTGATTCAATCACCATCTTTGTCTTGATGTCTTGCTCCGAGAACTCCAACCAACATGACAACGAGAGGAAAGGGAAAACTCTAGAAGGACCTGTCTACTCAAAGATCGAACAACTTAGGATCAACTAACGGGGTGAGTCATTGAAACATCTCTCGAGCTGAGATATGAAGCATACATCTAGAGGGATGGAGTAAAATAGATGACGAAGGTTCACTAGGTAGACAAGAATTCCACACTTAAGAGGGTGGAGAAAGGTTGTCAACATAGCAAGGAGTTGAGTTGCCATGATACCATAACAAGACATCTTAAGTAAGGTGACTCACAGAAATATTCCCTTAAGTGGCAAAAAGAATTACTTTTGATTCAAAGACCATTGAAACTCTTTATACCAACCTAAGGCAAATTACCAACAATAATTTGGTGGAGTACAAAGGAATGGCATACCCAGACTAGAATGGATGATGTGGATTACCTTGTTGAAGACAATGCCATAGATGATTTTGCTTATCATAAAAAATGGACGGGACCCAAGGTAGAATGGCATAATGGCGGTGCAATCTAGGAACAAAATGCAAATGCTGGGAATGATTCTAGTAACTAGGGAGAAGCTCAATAGTAGAGAGTGAATCCACTGTTTGAAAATTTATAGCATAACCGAGGAAACTGGGAGCAATCCCTGTTAGTGCCAAAGATAACACCTGGTGCTTGCGCGTGCTCTCAAGAACTTGAGCATTTCCATATTCATCAAGGTTTTACCAATATCCGTGTCATGGATCCTAGCAACACAACATACTACCATGATAAATACCGGTGGAGGATGCAGATGCAAAGGAAGATAACACCTTCTCAGATTTCACCTTAGCGAGGCCAAGGAAACAAAATCTGGATGATCGACCGAGAGACATTTAGCACACTGCTTCTAATGTTCTCCTTGATGTGCTAGCATAACCCATTTATATAGTTTGGTATCTAGAACATCAAGTAAAAGTTCGGACTTCAGGAACTCAAGGGTCCATAAGGAATAACTACGGAAGTAAATCCTACAAAATCCTTATGGGGAGGTGGCCAACTTCCTCAATCAAAATACTACAATAATAGGTCTTCCGGCTAGTGTGTTGGCAATGACATCCACTTTACCGGATTACGGGAGACCAATATTATAGTTCTTAGTAAACGCTCCAACCATCATAACTTCCTGAGATTCAGATCTGGTTGGTGTCAGGATTTCCAGACTCATCAAGTCTAGGAAGAAAAATTAAAGTTTGCAACACAGATTGACGAAATGACGTTGCAAGATTCTTGAGAAATGGACTACGATAGTAAGCTCCAAAACATGAGTTGGTTCTGCTACAAACATGTGAACACGCTGTCCCAGACAAGCATGGCCACGTAGTAGTCTTATAATAAAACACTACCGAGTTCAGGTGGGGAACCATCATCGAGGATATCAAAGTCCATGCATAAGGCATGCTCTTAAGAAGGAACTTATTCTCCTTGAACAAGTCAATCAGAGGCTTGGTGTGCTAGGGATACATATAGAATGAACGTAGCTAGTCTCACAAACCAATGTATACTTCGCACATGCATGACTGACCTGGGATGATTCCAGAGGAAGCAACATTGACTTTCTCGGATTCACGGCGGCAACTTGCATCAAATGCACATGAATTAGAGGAGGTCACTCCTTTCAGTCGAACATATGCTTCATGAATGGAACATGAAGATAATGCTTATAAAAGTTTCCAACACTAGCTGGATGTTCAACAAAATCATGGGGAGGACAAGAATGTTGTCGATGGGCTCAACAACAATTCATCCAGGTTTCCATATGAATGGTATACCACAATTATGTGAGCAAGGTGATAGCATTGGTCAGACCAAAAGATATAATGATGTATGCTCAAGGCATCAACCACGAGTAAGACAACATTATGAACATCGTTGGTTCTGATTTCATTTGATGATAGCCCACGCTCAAATCAAACACTGGATAAGACCATAGCTCCAACAATTGATCACGAGGATCAATCGATAGAAATATTATCTTTCTTCAACACACACAACACAAGGATATCCCCTTGAAAATGAACTAAGTTAGGCAGCTTTTATCTCCTAACTCTCCAAGTTGTTGTTCAGCTAAACCAACTAGCTCAGGGGTACCCGACACAGATTCTTGGAGAAGGGTGGTTACAAAGAACCAACTTGATCACGAACTCAACATAGCGGTCAGGTGACAACCTCGTAATACTTCTGAGAATATATTCAGAAAATCACGAACCACTGGTATGTTACTAAGCTCGCGAACAATCTTGTTTTTCAGAGCAAGACGATATGATCAAATGAGCGAGGATTTGAAAAAATCCTAACTCATCAATCGAAGAGTGCACCAGGAAAATAGACTCGATAGCACGATCAACCTTAGGGTGATGATTCAATAATCAACACGCTAAGAATGAGGTTATTGTGTATTTAACTACCAAGCAACAGAGTTGCTAGGAGTATAGATTTCACACATCATGATTCAGTTGTCAGCGTTCCGGTTACAATAACATGGGGACCGAGGAATGAATAATGGTGGCAAGAAGTATCACTGTATCAAGATTTCATAGGATGGTGTGCAATTCCCATGATAATCTTAATATAAAGATGGTAATACTCCAGGGTAGAATAGACAAAAGCTAGATTAGCAATTTGATCTATGGAGTACGACTGCTTTGACCCAATCCTGGAAATGGATAAGGTACTGAAGTTTGTTTCTCCTAGTCTTTCCGGAATAGAATGGCTTGGCGGACCACAAGAATAATAGGCATCGATGAACACGAGTGCACGACTACTCCTAACTATCAATTGATAGACGAGGGCCAGAAAACGACTAAAGAGGGACAACTCAAAAGAACATATGATTTTCTGAGTTGTGGATGCATAGATTAGTACGTCGAGCAAAGCTCAACATATTTCTTTCGGATAACCCATGCGGAAAGGTAGAACTGGCAGAGTCACAATTACGAATGGAGAACTCCTCAAGGGTGCTCTGATTGTGAACTTTCGGTTAAACAAGGAACTTCTACCATAAGTAGTTCATTGTACTTGAAAGGAGAATATACCACGAACCTTGAGGCTATCGCAAGGTTACTAGTAACCTAAAGGAACTAGCAAACACTATCAACATGAAGTAAGTAGGGCGAATCTCGGGTTCCAAAACCCAAGAATAGAATACCTACTACTAAGTGGCGTCATGGGATGCTTTCGAGAATAATGGCTAGAATCATCACACTTGGAACACAAAACATGGCTAGATTACTACGTGGTCCCCTAAGACACCTAGGGTCATAATAATAGCTCGAACACATATGTCGAGGGAATGAGGTACCTCAACACACCGATTAGTGTGGATAATCTGGCCCAAAGGACATCGGGAATGGAAGAAGGGATTTGCAATCGCATCAGACTATTTAAAAACCTGGGACGACCCGGACTAGATAACGGCTGTAAATTCTCAAAAAGATTAGAGACATCCTGCAAAATGGTGCACGGAGATAGTAGGAACTGAATTAAGGCTTGAGTCTAACAATCTTATAAGTCTACAGATTAGTAACACATGATCCTGATAGAAAGAAGAGAAAGCCTAGTTCCTTAACCCCGTAGGAAAAATATGATGAATCAGATCAGAAGGGCATAAGGTATACGGAGTAAAAAGAGCCTTACCTTCCCATCCACAATCAATTCCCTTATATAACTAAAGAATTTCTAGACTCAACTTCGACCAGTTTGGCTTGGTAATCCTACATGCAGTCAGGATCCGATACCAAAGCTGTCAGGACCCCGATCCTAAGTCACACCGATCTAGCATGTAAGACATTATATCACTTTGCAGCCTCACGGACGGTATTCCCACGGGTGCCACCTTACCTAGCCCGGGACCGTTTGCGCCTTTTGGCTCACGTATATGATAGTGCCGCTAGAATCCATATGAAAAAGAACCCAGGCTGACATGACTAGTCGTAAACCCAAGGTGGCGCTAACTTACAGGGGCAGGCATACATGACCCAGCAACGAACGTCTTGATCAACAACATATGAACCCAAGTCGTAGCAAGCTACAGGGACATAAAGGAACAACGCGTGACATTTCCCTGAAGGGACAAACACAGGAACGAAGAAGGACACATGCCGGCTAGCCTAAGTGTTCAGGAGCAGTAGCAAGCTACCATGGCTCAGTGGAAGCACTAGGAGACATTTCCCGGTAAGAGAGGCTAACAACTAGGTTGTCAGATCCCACACATACTAAGCATTTCAAATCATACACACAATATGCTCGATATGTGCAAATACAACATGGCATCACAACATAACTCCATGACTCAAAGTATTTATTCAATAGGCTCCAAGGAGCGAGATATTACAAACATGGGTCTCATGACCCACATTCAGAGCATACAAGTCAAAGCACATGCAAAAGCTTAACATTTCTGAGTACAAACATCTACAAATGAAAAAAGCTGAGAAGCCTGACTATCTAGCAGATCCTGGTGAGGGCACAAGATCGTAGCTAAGGTAAAAAGCTAAACATCAAAGTCCATGCGAAACTACTATAGAGACTGAAGTCTCTCTACAAAACATAAATTAAGCAAACGGGAGTACAAATGTACCCAGCAAGACTTATATCAAAACTATCTACATATGCATCATTATCAACAAAGGGATGGTGGGGTTTAACTGCAGCAAGCCAGCTTTGACCAGGTGGCTATCCTGAACTACAACTGCAAGTAACTCTTTTAAGGTGGCGCACACGAGTCCACATATTCACCATGTCAATACACCACTATGGATCCACTCCCGTCTCCCTACGAGAACGCCATCCATAGCACTCACTCTTATCTTGCGCATTTTAGAGTATCCACTTTCACTTGTCTATGAACTGTATAGGCAACCCAGAGGTCCTTTACCATGGACGCGACTATTTGAATAGATGATGTTAACCCTGCATGGGGTGTACTTCTTCACAAACGCTCTCACCACTTACCATCGTTTACACGACATGTACTCGACAACCTTCAAGCGGAAGCCCAACGAGGGTGTCGGCCACGGCCTACCTAAACACTCAAGTCTCTAGTCTAGGTTTATCGCCTATTCAGGTACCATCCTCAGGAAGTCCGGCCGAGGTTTCCACATACGGCCCCGAACGATGGGTACCGGGTTTCGCGACACCAAACGGGCGCCCAGCATACCCGGCCACGTGCCTACCGCATCACAGCCCGCCCCTCGGGGCAGCGCTGCGCACGGCCTCCAGCATACTACAAACACCAAAAACTACTTGCAACTCCTGGACATAGGACAAGGGTGGTTAAGAAGCCGAGAGGGTCCATTGGTTTCGGGCCCAACGCGTGGTAGTAGTTGTTTGGATCACGAACACAGAGTGCAGTTCCTAAGGACGGCTTCAATGAGACAACCCACCATGTACTCCTACATGGCCTATCACCGCTACCTTTACCAAATCGTGTTCACACACTTAGCTCATACATAGTAGGACATGTTCATAACATTCCAATTCATCCTCGATGAATCAGACCTGACTCAACTCTAAGCAGTAGCAGGCATGAAAAACAAACATGAATGAGTAGGCACATCAGGGCTCAAACAACTCCTACTCATGCTAGTGGGTTTCATCTATTTATTGTGGCAATGACAGGTCATGCATAGGATAAGGGGTTCAACTACTGCAGCAAGTAACAGATGAATTGTTGTTGTCCTAATGTAGTAAAAGAGAGCAGGAGCGACAATGTGGGATTATATCGAAATAAACAAGGGGGTTTTGCTTGCCTGGCACTTCTAAAGATAGTATAGCTCTTCATCGGTGTCATCGAACTCATCGTCAAAACCACATCTATCGAGAGGGGACAAATACCGGCAAACAAGGAAGAACACAATCAATGCAATGCACAATATGATGCATGATCATGACATTTTAATATGTTGTGATTTGAGCTAATGCAACTAGCAACATGTTAAATGAAGTTGAGTTGAATCCAAGATTCAAATTCAAAGTCCATATGTGGATATTCAAATGCCATTTATATGATTTCTCCTAAAGAGTAGCTATAAGTTGTTCTAACATGCATGAAAATGGTACAGATGGATAGATTGGATTTTTCTGATCATTTTCCATATATAATTTATCTTATTTGAGTTGCAGATATTTTCTATGAATTTTAGAAGTTTTGGGCGTTTTCTGAATTTCTTGATTTATTTTAAAGCCAGAAAATGATTAACTACGTCAGCATTGTGCCAGCCTGACGTCAGGGAGTCAACTGAGGCTAACCAGGTCAAACCTAACCAGTGGGGTTCATAGGTCAGTGACACAGAGTCAGCTATAGAGGCTGACATGTGGGAGCCGGTCAATGCTGATGCCAAGTCAAAGATGACAGGTGGGGCCCCTGAGATCGGTGCTAATCTAACAGAGAAGTTAACTAACTAATTAGGCACTGGGGCCCACATGTCAGTGAGAGTAGGAGGGTTAATTAGCACTGACAATGGGGTTTAGTAGGCGATTAATCACCGGCGCTAAGCAGTGCACGGCGGAGATCACCGGCCGACCGTTTCTAGCCATGGCTGGTCATGCGGGTGGGTTCTACGGCGAGCTGGAGCTCGTGCGCATCCAGCAGTGGAAGTGGGAGGATGTGAGCTAGCCGGAGTTGAGCATGGCGTCGACTTCGACGGTAGCCGGAGCTCGGACGTCGACAAAACCGACGACGTAGCACGCGGGGAAACAAGTTGTTAGTACCTATGTGTTCTACAGGCACTCACGAGGCCAACGGGCATAAGCGCGGGACCAAATGGTCACCGGATCCTCGTCAGCGACGAGCTCGGCGGTGGCACATTCGGGCGCAGACAACGCGGTGGCTGCGACGTGCAAACAAGGCAAAGGAGAGTGGGGTTCGTGGAAGGATCTCATGGTGGCTCGGTGAAGAAGACGAGGTGGCAGAGCTCTCGGATGTGTCATGGGAGCAAGGGGGGTGGATGTGGCCGCGCGAGCGCTGGTCGGCATCGACGGCTACGCTCGGGTGAGCTCAAGGGAGAGAGCCAGGGGAGAGAGAGCGGTGAGTGAGGGAGAGGGGACAGGGGCTTCGGGGCATCTCCGTGGCGTTGCTAGAAGGGACCGGGGAAGCAAGTGGTGGCCAGAGGAGCGTCGGCGCTCAACAAGCACCTGGTTGTCCTCCTGGCAGAGGAGGAAGATGACACGGGAGCCCCTGGTGGGCTGGGCCGCCTGCTGGGCTGCCAGCAGGCTACAGTAGCGGGCCCCAGGTGGGTGCAGGTAAGTCCTTCTGTAATGTTTTATATTTTCTGTTTTGTTTTCTTTTCTGCTGTTGGTTTTGAATTACTTAAAATACTAAACCTTTCCTAAAAATACTGAGAGAAGTTGTGTGCACTATTGAAATATTTATTAGCAGCCCTCAACCATTACGAGTATTATTTGGGCAATTAAAATATTTATAGGAATTAAATTCCCAAATTCAAATACTTAATGAATTATTTCAAAAATCCAGAGTGACCTAGAAAAATGTGCACCATTTTTGGCAGAGGTTCTAGACCAATTCAAAAATGATGAACTTTTCTGAAAAGCATTCTGAGTTCATTGAAAATATTTATGGTTGACCCTATTTGATTTAATTTGGTGCTAGGGTTTGTCATCCCCATTTCAAATTCTTTTGAATTTAAACATGATGCAACATGAGGATCAAACAAGAATGTATCATGTTGCATCAAACAAGAATGTCTTATTAGTTGAGGGCTGTGTCGGTGTACTAAAGTAGGGGGTACCTTAGTACCCCGAACTCGTGCACGGGCAGTCGCAGCACCCCGCGGCAAGGCTTGCCGGGCGCCCGCCAAGACCCTCCGTCATTTCCTAGTACTGCCATTCAAGAACAAAGTATCAACCAAGAAAACTAAGGCCCCGGCAAGAGGAGCTTGCCGGGAAGGCCAACCAAGGCATTTCCAGAAGACTTGCCGCGGCGCCCCGCGCGTCCCGGCAAGGCCCGACGGCCGGCAAGCTTGCCGGCACGACAAGAGAAGGGCCGCGGCAAGGCACTTGCCGCGGCAAGGCTGCCACCCAAAATCCAGCGCATCCAGCGGCGTGTCACCCCAGGGCCATCCCTGGGGCACGTGGCGAGGCGTTGCGCAGCCATGCGGAGCGAGGTGGCAAGCAGAGCTGACAGAGACGCCATCGTGGCAACCGGTGGCTCACCTAACGGTCGTTTCTTTGCATTGTTGGGGCGACCGGACGGGCATTAAATGCCCTTGTCCCCTGCCGTCAGAGTTAGGTAGGGGACACTGTTGGTCACTGTTGTACCAACCTGCGTTTTTACCTATCTACCCCCTCTTCCTACGCTGCCACCTGTTGGTGCCCCCTTCAGACTATAAAAGGGAGGCCCATGCGCACGTAGAAGGGGTTCGGTCCATTCGACACACGCAATACCACCATACGCTCGCTCTCGAGCAAGATCAAATACAAACACAAAGCAGCAGTAGGAGTATTATCTCTCCGGAGAGCTCCGAAGCTGGGTAAAAATCGCCCGTCTCCCCCGCGCGCCCGACCTCGATCTGCTCTGCGCACGGCCTCCGCCCCCTTGCCGGACTAGAAGGGGCCCCCCGTGCCCCATAGGTGCTCGTGGCCACAGAGAGAAACGCCCCGACATCTTTGGCGCGCCAGGTAGGGGGCGCGTCGAGGTCGCGAGCATCTGATCCGGTCTTCGTGCGCGCTACATCAACGCCTTCATCAACATGCCACCAAAGAAGAAGCCTTCGGAGGTGGCCGCTCCGTCTACATCGATTCCGCCACCACCGCCGGAGCAAACGGGCGGTGGAGTGGGCGCCGGCGGAGGAGCGGGTGCCGACGGTGGGACTCACATCGTCACCAGGTCCAAAAACAAGGCCCCGCAAGCGTTGGCGACCGTGCAGACGCCGCACCCTTCGCAGGAGGTGCAAGGTCGACAACGCCCCGGTGCTCCCAGCACCGTGCTCGCGTTGGAACAAGGCCAAGCTGGTGGGTCGCGGGACGTTCAAGGTCAGCGTGCACGCCAGCACGCTAGTGCAAGTGAGGTACGGTCGCCCGGACGGGGTGCTGCACCTCCCAATCCAGTTGGGAGTCCGAGCACATCCCGCTCCTCGCGCCGCTCGTCACCACCGCCACCCAATACAGCGGAAGAAGCGCTGGCCCGAGCCCAGCTGCTTCTAGACTACCCTCCGGCGCCACACAAGATTGACGACTGGAGGTTGACCATTTACAGCCTCATCGGCTTCGCCAACGGCGACAAGCCCCAAGGCTTGCTTCGTTGAAGCAAATGCTCCCGACAAGCTGTGTCCCGACACGCTTGCCGGGGAGCATCACACTCCGGCAGGATCCCTGATCCTCGCCGTCGAAGCGGATGTTCCTGCAGCAGCCTTTGTGCCTTTAGTCCTCGCTGTCGAGCCGCAAGCTCCAGCCTGGGCACAGCCAATAGTCCATTTTCTTCAGACAGGAGAACTTCCCGAAGAACAGGAAGAAGCGGAAAGAGTAGCCCGGCAATCGAGTATGTACTAGTTTGTCGATGACATACTGTACAGAAGAAGGTTCAACGGAGTGAAATTGAAGTGCATTTCCCGGGAAGACGGACAAGAGCTGTTGGCAGAGATACATGGAGGCACATGTGGTCACCACATTGGCGCAAGAGCACTTGCCGGCAAGGCTTTCCGGCAAGGCTTCTTCTGGCCGACAGCCCTCCAGGATGCAACTGCACAAGTAACCAAGTGTGAAGCGTGCCAGTTCCATTCCAAATAGATTCATCAACCAGCTCAAGCTCTCCAAACAATCCCTTTGTCCTGGCCATTTTCGGTCTGGGGGCTCGACATCCTCGGCCCCTTCCACCGAGCTGTCGGGGGCTTTGAGTACTTGTACGTTGCAATCGACAAGTTCACAAAGTGGCCTGAAGTGGAACCAGTGAGGAAGGTGACAGCACAGTCAGCAGTCAAGTTCTTCAGGTCGATTGTTTGCCGTTTCGGGATCCCTAACAGGATCATCACCGACAATGGCACACAATTTGCGATTCACACCTTCATGCAGTACGTCCAGGATCTTGGCACCAAGATCTGCTTCGCTTCTGTTGCTCACCCGAGAAGCAACGGTCAAGCAGAGAGGGTGAACACTGAAGTACTGCGCGGGCTCAAGACCAGAACTTTCGACAGGCTGCACAAGTGCGGAAAGAATTGGATCGAGCAGTTGCCGGTGGTTCTTTGGTCGATCAGGACGACGCCAAATCGAGCCACCGGCCAGACACCTTTTGCTCTTGTCTATGGAGCGGAAGCAGTTCTCCCCACGGAACTCGTATACGGATCGCCACGAGTGCTCGCTTATGATGAGCTTGAGCAAGAGCAGCTGCGCCAAGACGACACGCTGCTCCTCGAGGAGGATCGTCTTCAGGCTGTTGTGCGAGCTGCTCTCTACCAGCAAGCTTTGCGCCGCTATCATAGCCGCAAAGTTAACGCCAGAAGCTTCGAGGAAGGCGACCTTGTTCTTCGGCGCGTTCAATCCGCCAAGAATTCAAACAAGTTGACGCCGAAGTGGGAAGGCCCTTATCGGGTGAAACGAGTCACTAGGCCCGGCGCTGTCCGTGTCGAGACCGAAGATGGCATTCCGGTGAGCAACTCCTGGAACATAGCACTTCTTCGCAAGTTTTTCCCATAAGGCGCGGTTGCCGGACCCGTTCCGGCAACCACCTTTTGTACAAGCTTTGCCGCTGTCGCATGTAACACTTTGTACAAAGCCGGGCGCAGCTCCCGTGCGTAAATAAAGTTTATGTGCCCTGCACATCTTGTCAAATTAAGTGCATCTCTATTTTTCTTGCATATATATCTGACACCTTGTGCAGCACTTACCCCCGGTAAGCAATGAATAACCTTAGGGTCCCATATCATTATTTTCTCTTCTTTCTTCTCAAAGAAAAGGTTCCTCCGCCCACAAGTTCACCCGGGGGAGGGGAAGAGGAGAGGAGATAAAAGTCTGGACCTGGCCGGGGCGAAGAAGACAGAAAAGCTAAGTAGCCAAAGTTTGAGCCTAGTCTTTTTTAATTTAATTTAATTTTTTTTCAAGTTATATCCCTTGAACGGTCGTGCCTTGTATGGAAAACCTGTGCGCGGAGGAATCGACTCGCGGTTCAGTTGCGCCCTGGATTCGTTTTCGAGTCCGCTCAACAATCCAAGCGCGCCGCAACTAACCCGACAAGGTTTCTTGCCGGAAGCAGCACCGCCAGCGGGCCGCTGATGTCCCGCACTCAGCGAGTGTGCTTGCGCCGGCAAGGTCCCTCGAAGCGTAGGGTAAAATCATACAAGGGACGCAACAGAGTAAAGGGAATAACATAGCGAGCAGTGCCCAGAATAGAGTTATATTACAAGAATGACTTATTGTGGCACTGATTAAATTGTTCTCGTAATCAAAACGGTAGCAGCAAGAAAACAGGAGAAGAAGGGCGGCCTAATCCGCGCGCCCGCCGTCGACCCTCCTGACCTCGTTCACCTTGTCCACGATGGGTGCGACGATGGCCCTGAGTTCTTCAAGATCAGCGCCCTCCGGCAGCTTCTTGGTGACGCGGGAGAGGTCGATGCCCGGATTGTGGAAGAGGACCTTCACCAACACCTTCTCCAAGACCCCGGCGCAGATCGCGCGCGAATCGTCGGCCAGCTGCTTCGGGATCCTTTCCCGGAGCTGCCGAAGAGCCGTCACCACATCCTTGAAGAAGAGCGTGAGCTTTGCGCTGGGCTGGAGATTCTCCACAGTTGAGTACCCGAAGCCCGTCAAGTTCAGCTCCGCCAACTGCTCGTCAATAAGCGCGGCGATGTTGACGAGGCCCTCCGTCCAGAGCTCCACCGTGGTCTTGAGGGTGTTCTGGGTCTCGGTGGCCCTCGTTAGCAGCTCCTCGTTGCCCTTGAGGTCTTTCCTCAGGATATCTTCTCGCTTCTTGGCGGCGTCCAGCGTCTCCGTCAAGGTGGCCAATTTCAGCTCTAGATCAGCGCTCGAGTCCTTGGCGGCGTTCAGCTCCTTGATCTTCTCGGAGAGCTGGACTTGCAGATCGCCATGAGCGCGCGCATCCTTCTCGCGATTGCGCTGTTGTGCGGCAAGCTCTTCGTTCTTCCTTGTCGCGTCCGCCTCCAGCTGCGTCACCTTCTCCTCCAGCTCCTTCTTGGCGGCTTCGGCGGCCGCGGCGGCATCCTTCGCCTCCTTGAGTGCCCCGCCAAGTGATTGTTCCCGAACGGCGAGCTCCTCGTCATGGCTGTCCAAGTACGCCTTCCTCTGTATCAGCTCACCGTCCCGCTTGGACAGCTCCTCGGCAGCGAGCCTCTGCTGCTCCTCGGCTTCAGCCTTCTCCAGGATGAACGCCTTCTTCGCTTCGTCAAGCTGCACCCTCTCCTCAGCAATGTACTGGAGGGCCTCCTGGTTGCGGCTCTTGAGTTCTTGCGCATGTTTTTCTATGTCAACTCCCGCTTGCGCGACAAGCGCTTCCCGGGACTCAAGCTTCACTTGCCGGACACGGTAGAGTGACACCAGCTTTCGGAGCAGCTGCTCCTCCTCGGACTCACCACTGCAGCTGCTTGGCCTGTCGACCACCGCCAGCCCAGCAGAGGCAAGTACCTCCCCGTCAAAACTCCTCTCCTTCAGTTGGTGCCCTGGAGCTCGACGCCCAGGGGAGCTTGATATATACACCCTCGCCGGCTTTCAAATAGGCGCCAGGCTGGGGCTCCTCGGAACCCAGCGCTGCGTCAGCGGCGGAGGGGTCGGCAGTCGGTGCAGCGCCTCGCGCTCCTGCGCCCTCTGGGTCGTCAGCACGGTCGCCGGACCCCTCGCCAGCCCCTGTGCCAGCGGCCTTGGCGGCCTCTTCGCCGGCGGGCTCCTCCGCGCCGGCCTCTTCCTCAGCGGCGGCGGCATCCCCAGTATTGTCGCGCCCGCCCTCCTCGCCGGTGGCCTCAGCCTCCATCGGGTCCCCAAGGGGAGGATCTGAGGGCAGGGAAAGGAAGGGACAGTCAAGCAAATACCCAAAAGAATGAAAAGGGAGATCAGCAGAGCCCGAGAGAGAGTCCCCGACAAGGAGGGTAACCTGTGCTGGGCTCTGTGATCGTGGGCTCCACCACCGGGGGCTCACTGGTCCCACCCCTTGCCGGAGACCCCTTCCTTGCCGGAGATGGCTCCCATATCGGGGAATCGGCCCTTGGTGGCGTAGTCGAGGCCGACGACACCTCCGGGTCGGCCTTCGACTGCTCCTGGTGGGCCTGTTCTTCTCCTGTATACAAAAGAGTCGATAATCAAGATATTGGCAGAAAAAGAAGCGACCATGCGTGCCCCAAGATAGGAAGTGAATCAAGGCACTTACGCTGGGGGCTGTGCTGGGAGCTGCTGCGAGGGGAAGGGACCGGGTCCGTCAAAGTGGTCTCGGACGTATCTTCTGCCACCACAGCAGGACCGTCCTCGATGTTAACCACAGGGACTTTGGCCCTCTTCGCCGCTCTCTCCGCCAAAGTCCTGAGACAGAACAGGAGTTTGGAGAGAAAAACAGATTAGATACAAGACAAACAACAACAAGGATCAAGAGAAAGGCGAGTACAGTACGGAGAAAGCCTTACTCCTCTTCATCCTCCTCCTCTTCGTCGTCATCAGAGCTCAGCGCGGAGAGGTCAAACTCCGGTGCCCTCCCTGCGCGGCGTGGCGGAGGGGTAGACTCCCTCTGGCGCTTGCCAAGGGCTGCGGCAGGGTCAGGCGTGGCGGCCCGGGAAGACCCCGCCTCAGTTGCCGGCGCGGCTTGGGACCCTCCCGCGGCAACGGAACTTGCCGCGGCAGAGCGCGTCCCGTGGCGCCGCGGCTGCTGATCGGCCTGCGCCTCTGCCAGCTCTCCAACTCAACGGAGACGCCTTCTCGGTCGGAATTGGGGCTGCGCTGAGGGCTCCATCGGCGGCAAGTTTCTTAAAGACGGCTGGCCGCTCGCGCCCTCGGCGGGCTGGCTCGCTTCGGCCGCGGCCTCCCCTTCGCCGTCGCCCTCTCTGGCAAGATCTTCCCGGGCGGCAAGGCTTGCCGCCTCAGCTACTTCCGCCTCCGCCAGCGTGAAGCCAAACTTGCCCGCGGCTGCGGCTGCCGCCCCCTCCTCGGCCCTGCTAGCGATGTACGCCAGCTCGTTGGCAGTGGTGGCACGGGTGAGGAGCTTCTACTTGTCAGAATTGACTGCCACCTCCGACAAGTCGTTGAAGAATTGCTGCACGACCTCGGCGGCGGGCTCTATCCAGTTGGCACTTACCCCGTGCGAGTCGCACTCTGGCATCATTGCACAGATGCGATCGCGCTGGGAGTTGTTGCACAAGGGGACGACGCCCTGCGGCAACTGGAACCACTCTGGATGATTGGCGTCGTGCTTGAACGTCTCCCTCAGCATCGCGTCAAGCTCCAGGACCGTGAAGTTGAAGTTGAGGCCTGGGCGCAGCCTCATGAAATCCGCCGGGTCACTAAACAGCCAGGCGGGCCTCCCCCTTGCCTGCAAAGGGGCGATACGACGGCGAAGGAAATCCGCGCCGACCGCCCCTGTTGTGAGTCTGGCGTGCCTGAGCCGGAGGATTCGGGTGGTGGCGATCGTCAGCTTGGCGTCATCCGGCGACAGAGCGCTCCAGTCGCTGCCACGCACCACCCGAGTCTTGCGCAGCTTGGTGAACGACGGTGGATCGGCATCGCAGATCCAACACCACTCCGCCCTCCATTCGTCCCACTTGCTGCGGAGCTCGCCCGTCAAGTACACCTCCTTCATGCCCATCCGGGAGGTCCAGGCAATTCCGCCAGCCAGTGGCTCCCCTTTCTCGGACCGAGGGGAGAAATAAAGGTGAAAAAGAGCGACATTGGGGAGGATACCAACGAAGTTCTCACAGAGGTGCGCGAAAACCGCCATTGTCAGAACGGCATTGGGGGTGAAATCAAGCAGATGGAACCCGTAGGTGTTCATGATGTCGCAAAAGAAATCGGAAAAAGGTGGGCAGAGCCCGCAATAGAAGAACACAGGGAAGAAGTAGTACCCTCTTGGGCACTTCTTCGATTTGGAGGCCTCCGCGGAAAGCACCGGCGTGCGCGGGTGCGCCCGCGTTTCCGTCGACCAAAAGAGGTAGAACTCCGACCGCAACGCCCCCGGGGTGAGCTCGGGGGAGAAAAGCACCTGCTTCTTGCGCAGCGCCTCGAGCTCTAGTGCCTCGGCCGACTTCGCGGCCTTCGCGGCCTTCGCAGCCTTCATAGCCTTCCCGGCCTTCGGAGCCATGGCGGGAGCAGCGGGGGGGGGGGGGGGCGAAAGCGACGGCGGCAACAGGGGCGACGGGCGGCGGAGCGCTGTTTTTCTCTCGATTCAGGAGGCGGAGGAGAGCGGCGGAGCTTTCGGAGGAAGGAACTGCAAGTGGCGAAAGTGGGGGAACGGCCCCGTTTCCCCTGCTTATAAACAGGGGATGCGAACGTTACGCATTTCCTGGAGTTAAGTATTGACCACGTTCTCTCCCACGACGCCGCAATCGACGCGTGCCGTTGCGGGAGGGCGCGGTGGACATGGAGTCCGATTCTGTGTGAACCCAGGCCACGCGTGCCCGTGCACTGTTTTGGGCCTGGCCCAACAACGCTCGGCACCGTGTATGGCCCAGGCCCAGGGGCTCCTGTCGGTGTACTAAAGTAGGGGGTACCTTAGTACCCCGAACTCGTGCACGGGCAGTCGCAGCACCCCGCGGCAAGGCTTGCCGGGCGCCCGCCAAGACCCTCCGTCATTTCCTAGTACTGCCATTCAAGAACAAAGTATCAACCAAGAAAACTAAGGCCCCGGCAAGAGGAGCTTGCCGGGAAGGCCAACCAAGGCATTTCCAGAAGACTTGCCGCGGCGCCCCGCGCATCCCGGCAAGGCCCGACGGCCGGCAAGCTTGCCGGCACGACAAGAGAAGGGCCGCGGCAAGGCA
The DNA here is from genome assembly GCA_963921465.1 of Triticum timopheevii. Taxonomy (NCBI): domain Eukaryota; kingdom Viridiplantae; phylum Streptophyta; class Magnoliopsida; order Poales; family Poaceae; genus Triticum; species Triticum timopheevii. The sequence continues at coordinate 472,042,577 of OY997264.1, read as the reverse complement.
CTTGCCGCGGCAAGGCTGCCACCCAAAATCCAGCGCATCCAGCGACGTGTCACCCCAGGGCCATCCCTGGGGCACGTGGCGAGGCGTTGCGCAGCCATGCGGAGCGAGGTGGCAAGCAGAGCTGACAGAGACGCCATCGTGGCAACCGGTGGCTCACCTAACGGTCGTTTCTTTGCACTGTTGGGGCGACCGGACGGGCATTAAATGCCCTTGTCCCCTGCCGTCAGAGTTAGGTAGGGGACACTGTTGGTCACTGTTGTACCAACCTACGTTTTTACCTATCTACCCCCTCTTCCTATGCTGCCACCTGTTGGTGCCCCCTTCAGACTATAAAAGGGAGGCCCATGCGCACGTAGAAGGGGTTCGGTCCATTCGACACACGCAATACCACCATACGCTCGCTCTCGAGCAAGATCAAATACAAACACAAAGCAGCAGTAGGAGTATTATCTCTCCGGAGAGCTCCGAAGCTGGGTAAAAATCGCCCGTCTCCCCCGCGCGCCCGACCTCGATCTGCTCTGCGCACGGCCTCCGCCCCCTTGCCGGACTAGAAGGGGCCCCCCGTGCCCCATAGGTGCTCGTGGCCACAGAGAGAAACGCCTCGACAGGCTATGACACCTTTTTAGTTGAAGAATGTATGAAATGTAATGAAATCCGGCATGTTTTTATGAAATTTTCTAGTGTATGAATGAATTTGTTCGATTAGTTTGAATTCTTGTATCACTGGCATTGAATGAACATGCAAAACAATACGTACTAGCATTATTCCTAGGGTGATCATCTCGTTTGCAGCAGTTTCACACGTACTCCCTCTGGTCCTTTTTAGTCTACATATAAGTTTTGTCTGAAGTCAAAGTATCTCTACTTTGACCAATCTTATAGAAAATGTATCAACATTCACAATGTAAAATCGACTTGAAAGAAATCTAATATGAGAAGTAAAAAGGAACAGAGGGAGTACAAAAAGTTTGAGCTGCTTTTTAGCGTTCCTGTACATTGCAATCAAACACACAGGCTTGGCAATCCATAGAGCATTCAAAATAATTGATGATTATGAATCTCAGCAATTCACATGTCAGAGCCAATATTTACTTCACAACTAATGAATAAAGAAAACTCGATCGATCCTGCTGACAGCAAAGGGCATCCGATTCGAAAATATCAAACGCATGTCTTATTGCTAACATCAATGAGCAAAATTTGACAAGGTTTTCGCACTCCAAAATGTCAAATGCGTGTTTTGCGTACATCAATGAGCAAACTTTGAGAAGGTTTTCCCATTCCAAAATATCAAATGCCTACGATTATGGAATGAGCAGGGTTTGCCATCAGTTCGGATATTGACATGGCACCTCGTGCTAAATAAACCAGCTGTTCTTTTTGTGCAGTTCCACCAAAATCAGCCAAATTCGTGCGTAGCTTGTATCATTTCGCCTTTATATGTTGCAACACTTTGAACATATCGGCACCTCCTTTCTTGTGGTGGAAATGAATGATTCGAGAATATTCGTGAACATTTTGTGCAGTTCCCATTGAAATCAAGCTGAGGACCCATGTTTGCATAAATACAAAAAGGTGATTTGTATAAAGCAAATTGTACTATGAATTGGCAAATTAAACATGCAACCTACATGATCCATGCAGAGCACACATTTAACAAAATGGAACTCATCGGAAGGAATCCTAAAACAACATTGTATTGGCCATCACAACAACAAAGATGGAGATCCGTGAATGCTTCTGAGCTGAAGTTAGTTTGTTCTTGTGGGCAATAAAACCATCCTTCAACTGCTCCCTTCTGATAAGAAGAGACGCCTGGGTTCTTTATCCTCGGATAATCGGAACCAGACACTTCACATTCTCCATATTCTTCTTCAAAGGTGGATGATCCTGTTGTGCAATGCTCAAAAAAAGGAAAGGAATTATTTAAAACAATACAGATGAAGCACTTCATGACAGTAGCTAAATAGTATCACAACAACAATAGAGATGACAAAGCTGAATCATATGGATGAAATCCGTGGGCCGGTACCAACCTTGGTCAGGAGGCTTATTGTGTAGAGCATACAGATGAAGAACTTCTCTGGAACCATCTGTTGTTATCTACTATCACTACTGGAATCAGGAACTTCCCCATTGCTACCTCTTGAGCACTGCGTTGGATTTCCCCGAAGAGGAGAGGATGATGCAGTAAAGTAGCGTAAGTATTTCCCTTAGTTTTTGAGAACCAAGGTATCAATCCAGTAGGAGACCACGCACAAGTCCCTCGTACCTACACAAAACGATAGCTACTCGCAACCAACGCGATTAGAGGTTGTCAATCCCTTCACGATCACTTATGAGGGTGAGATCTGATAGAGATGATAAATAATATTTTTGGTATTTTTGATAGATAGATGCAAAGTGAAAAGTAAAAGGCAAAGTAAAAACAAAGCAAATAATAAAGTGATAGAGATTGATATGATGAGAATAGACCCGGGGGCCATAGGTTTCACTAGTGGCTTCTCTCAAGAGCATAAGTATTCTACGGTGGGTGAACAAATTACTATTGAGCAATTGACAGAATTGAGCATAGTTATGAGCATATCTAGGTAATGATCATGTATATAGGCATCACGTCTGAGACAAGTAGATCGAAACGATTCTGCATCTAATATTATTACTCCACTCATCGATCGCTATCCAGCATGCATCTAGAGTATTAAGTTAAAAACAGAGTAACGCTTAAGCAAGATGACATGATGTAGAGGGATAAATTCATGCAATATGATAAAAAAAAACCATCTTGTTATCCTCGATGGCAACAATACAATACGTGCCTTGCAACCCTTTCTGTCACTGGGTAAGGACACCGCAAGATTGAACCCAAAGCTAAACACTTCTCCCATTGCAAGAACTACCAATCTAGTTGGCCAAACCAAACGGATAATTCAAAATGACTTGCAAAGATAACTCAATCATACATAAAATAATTCATAGAAGATTCAAATATTATTCATAGATAAGCTGGATCATAAACCCACAATTCATCAGTCTCAACAAACACACCGCAAAAAGAAGATTACATCAAATAGATCTCCACAAGAGAGGGTGAGAACATTGTATTGAGATCCAAAAAGAGAGAAGAAGCCATCTAGCTACTAGCTATGGACCCGAAGGTCTGAAGCAAACTACTCAGACTTCATCGGAGAGGCTATGGTATTGATGTAGAAGCCCTCCGTGGTAGATGCCTCCTCCGGCGGAGCTCCGGAACAGGCCCAAAGATGGGATCTCGTGGATACAGAAAGTTGCAGCGGTGGAATTAGGTTTTTGGCTCCGTATCTGATCTGTCAGAGGTACGTAGGTATATATAGGAGGAAGGAGTACATCGATGGAGCAACAGGGGGCCCACGAGGTAGGGGGCGCGCCCTCCACCCTCGTGACCGCCTTTGGCACTTCTTGGAGTAGGGTCCAAGTCTCCTGGATCACGTTTGGTGAGAAAATCACGTTCCCGAAGGTTTCATTCGGTTTCTTCGAAACACTGAAATAGGCAAAAAACAACAATTCTAGGCTGGGCCTCCGGTTAATAGGTTAGTCCCAAAAATAATATAAAAGTGGAAAATAAAGCCCAACATAGTCCAAAACAGTAGATAAAGTAGCATGGAGCAAATCAAAAATTATAGATACGTTGGAGACGTATCAGGCATCCCCAAGCTTAATTCCTGCTCGTCCTCGAGTAGGTAAATGATAAAAAATAATTTTTGATGCGGAGTGATACTTTGGCATAATTTTAATGTAAATCTTCTTAATTGTGGCATGAATATTCAGATCCGAAAGATTCAAGACAAAAGTTCATATTGACATAAAAGTAATAATACTTCAAGCATACTAATCAAAGCAATTATGTCTTCTCAAAATAACATGGCTAAAGAAAGTTATCCCTACAAAATCATATAGTCTGGCTGTTTCTCTATCTTCATCACACAAAGTATTTAATCATGCACAACCCCGATGACAAGCCAAGCAATTGTTTCATACTTTAGTAATCTCAAAACTCTTTCAACTTTCACGCAATACATGAGCGTGAGCCATGGACATAGCACTATAGGTGGAATAGAATGGTGGTTGTGGAGAAGACAAAAAAGGAGAAGATAGTCTCACATCAACTAGGCGTATCAACGGGCTATGGAGATGCCCATCAATAGATATCAATGTGAGTGAGTAGGGATTGCCATGCAACAGATGCACTAGAGCTATAAGTATATGAAAGCTCAACAAAATAAACTAAGTGGGTGTGCATCCAACTTGCTTGCTCACAAAGACCTAGGGCACTTTTGAGGAAGCCCATCATTGGAATATACAGGCCAAGTTCTATAATGAAAAATTCCCACTAGTATATGAAAGTGACAACATATGAGACTCTCTTATTATGAAGATCATGGTGCTACTTTGAAGCACAAGTGTGGTAAAAGGATAGTAGCATTGTCCCTTCTCTCTTTTTCTCTCATTTTTTTGTTTAGGCCTTTTCTCTTTTTTTTATGGCCTCTTTTTTTTCGTCTGGAGTCTCATCCCGACCTATGGGGGAATCATAGTCTCCATCATCCTTTCCTCTCTGGGACAATGCTCTAATAATGATGATCATCACACTTTTATTTTTCTTACAACTCAACAATTACAACTCGATACTTAGAACAAATTATGACTCTATATGAATGCCTCCGGCGGTGTACCGGGATATGCAATGAATCAAGAGCGACGTGTATGAAAATTATGAAGGTGGCCTTGCCACAAATACAATGTCAACTACATGTTCATGCAAAAAGCAATATGACAATGATGGAGCGTATCATAATAAACGGAACGGTGGAAAGTTGCGTGGCAATATATCTCGGAATGGCTATGGAAATGCCATAATAGGTAGGTATGGTGGCTGTTTTGAGGAAGGTATATGGTGGGTGTATGATATCGGCAAAAAGTGCATGGTATTAGAGAGGCTAGCAAAGGCGGAAGGGTAAGAGTGCATATAATCCATGGACTCAACATTAGTCATAAAGAACTCATATACTTATTGCAAAAATTTAGAAGTCATCAAAAACCAAAGCACTACACGCATTCTCCTAGGGGGATAGATTGGTAGGAAAAGACCATCGCTCGTCCCCGACCGCCACTCATAAGGAAGACAATCAATAAATAAAATTGTGCTCCAACTTCATCACAAAGCGGTTCACCATACGTGCATGCTACGGGAATCACAAACTTCAACACAAGCATTCTTTAAATTCATAATCACCCAACTAGCATTGCTTTGATATTATCACCTCCATATCTCAAAACAATTATCAAGCATCAAACTTATCTTAGTATTCAGCGCACTCAAAAGAAAGTTTCACATATCTTGAATACCAAGTATATTAACATTAAGCAAATTACCATGCTATTAACGACTCTCAAAACAATCTAAGTGAAGCATGAGAGATCAATAGTTTCTTTAAAACAAATCCACCACCGTGCTCTAAAAGATCTAAGTGAAGCACTAGAGCAAAAATTATCACGCTCAAAAGATATAAGTGAAGCACTATGAGCAAAACTATCAAGCTCAAAAGATATAAGTGAAGCACATAGAGTATTCTAGCAAATTCCAATTCATGTATGGCTCTCTCAAAAGGTGTGTACAGCAAGGATGATTGTCGTAAACTAACAAGCAAAGATACAAATAATACAAGACGCTCCAAGCAAAACACATAACATGTGGTGAATAAAAATATAGCTCCAAGTAAATTACCGATGGAAGTAGAAGAAAGAGGGGATGCCTTCCGGGGCATCCCCAAGCTTTGACTTTTTGGTGTCCTTGGATTATCTTGGGGGTGCCATGGGCATCCCCAAGCTTAGGCTCTTGCCACTCCTTGTTCCATAATCCATCAAAAGAATTCACCCAAAACTTGAAAACTTCACAACACAAAACTCAAAAGAAATCTCGTGAGCTCCGTTAGTGAAAGAAAACAAAAGACTACTTCAAGGTACTGTAATTAACTCATTCTTTATTTATATTGGTGTTAAACCTACTGTATTCCAACTTCTCTATGGATTATAAACTATTTTACTAGCCATAGATTCATCAAAATAAGCAAACAACACACGCAAAACAGAATATGTCAAAAACAGAACAGTCTGTAGCAATCTGTAACTAACACAAACTTCTGGAACTCTAAAATTTCTACCAAAATAGGAAGTCCTGGACAGAACAGCAGCAAAAAGAATCAACGCAAAATCACGTTCCTGTGATATAACAAAATTATATTCGTGCACGCAAAGTTTCTGTTTTTCAGCAAAATCAAATTAACTATCATTGTAGGTTATCCTATAGGTTCTACTTGGCACAAACACTAATTAAAACATAAAACCACATCCAAACAGAGGCTAGATGGATTATTTATTCCTAAACAGAAACAAAAACCAAAAACAAAAATAAAATTGGGTTGCGTCCCAACAAGCGCTATCGTTTAACGCCCCTAGCTAGGCATTGATAATTTTAATGATGCTCACATGAAAGACAAGAATTGAAGCACAAAGAGGGCATCATGAACCACGTGACAAACACATCTAAGTCTAACATACTTCCTATGCATAGGCATATTATAATTAAACAAATTTTCAAGGCAAGCAAAAACTAGCATATGCAACGAAGCGGAAAGAAACAATAGGAATCTCAACATAACGAGAGGTAATTTATTATCATGAAAATTTCTACGACAATATTTTCCTCTCTCATAATAATTACATGTGGGATCATAAGAAAATTCAACAAAATAGCTATCACATAAAATATTTTCAACATGATCCACATGCATGCAAAGTTGACACTCTTCCGAAATAGTGGGATTAACATTAACTAAAGTCATGACCTCTCCAAACCCACTTTCAATATTATTGCAAACAATATTATCAATCTCATATTCATCATGGGAATTAAATAAATTTTCAAGATCATAAGAAGAATCACCCCAATCATCATCATTGCAACAAGTAGTAGACATAGCAAAACTAGCATCCCCAAGCTTAGGGTTTTGCATATTATTAGCACAACTGATATCAAGAGAATTTATAGTAAAATCATTTAAATCATGCTTTTCGTTGAGGGAGCTATCAAGCATGGATGCAATAGCAACGATCTCATTTTTAACATAAGGAACTATAGCAAATTTGTCTTCATAAATATTGGCTTCATGGCCACAAGAATAGCATGCATCATGTTCATCAAGGGATATTTCAATCAAATCATCGGAATCATCATTATCTATAGATTCATGCATATCATTATTTTCTTCCAAAGCAACGGTCATTCTTTCAATAAATTCTTGGACATAGACATTATGAGCAAGGTTTTCATTGCAATATTTAAGTATGACGTAATTTTCAGATTTGTTGAGAGTAAAATCATACTTTTCAATCAAAGAAGCAACTTCATGAGCACCCTTAAAAACGACAAATTCTTCAATTTGTTCGATATCATAGTAACTATAAACACCCTTTGCATAAGAAGATAAGATTTCATTATCATTGAACTCACATACGTAGGGAAGGTGTTTTTTAGGGTTCTTAGAGCAACAAGTAAAATCACAAATTTCACAAAGATTCCAAGCATAGCATAGCAAACTATTTATATGATACCGTAAGAGTCTCCCTTTTTCAGATAAACGATGTCACACAAAATGAGCATGCTCATCTAAAGATTTCCCATCAACTAGGCTAGTTGGGGTTTCAGCACGAGCGCATAAGGATCGAAGATGATCCAAGTAGAACACTTTAAGTGGATCCATATCAATAGATTTTTAGAAAGCAAAGATGCAAGCATATAGAAGGCACAAGGAAACACAAACAAAGATACATACGGGAAGAATGCGAACGAAAAAGGAGGGCGAATAAAACGGCAAGGGTGAAGTGGGGGAGAGGAAAACGAGAGGCAAATAATGTAATGCGAGAGATAGGGATTGTGATGGGTACTTGGTATGGTTGACTTGCTTGCGTGAGGCTCCCCGGCAACGGCGCCAGAAATTCTTCTTGCTACCTCTTGAGCACTGCGTTGGATTTCCCCGAAGAGGAGAGGATGATGCAGTAAAGTAGCGTAAGTATTTCCCTCAGTTTTTGAGAACCAAGGTATCAATCCAGTAGGAGACCACGCACAAGTCCCTCGTACCTACACAAAACGATAGGTACTCACAACCAACGCGATTAGGGGTTGCCAATCCCTTCAAGGTCACTTACGAGGGTGAGATCTGATAGAGATGATAAATAATATTTTTGGTATTTTTGATAGATAGATGCAAAGTGAAAAGTAAAAGGCAAAGTAAAAACAAAGCAAATAATAAAGTGATAGAGATTGATATGATGAGAATAGACCCGGGGGCCATAGATTTCACTAGTGGCTTCTCTCAAGAGCATAAGTATTCTACGGTGGGTGAACAAATTACTGTTGAGCAATTGACAGAATTGAGCATAGTTATGAGCATATCTAGGTAATGATCATGTATATAGGCATCACGTCCGAGACAAGTAGATCGAAACGATTCTGCATCTACTACTATTACTCCACTCATCGACCGCTATCTAGCATGCATCTAGAGTATTAAGTTAAAAACAGAGTAGCACCTTAAGCAAGATGACATGATGTAGAGGGATAAATTCATGCAATATGATAAAAACCCCATCTTGTTATCCTCGATGGCAACAATACAATATGTGCCTTGCAACCCTTTCTGTCACTGGTTAAGGACACCACAAGATTGAACCCGAAGCTAAATACTTCTCCCATTGCAAGAACTACCAATCTAGTTGGCCAAACCAAACGGATAATTCGAAGAGACTTGCAAAGATAACTCAATCATACATAAAAGAATTCAGAGAAGATTCAAATATTATCCATAGATAAGCTGGATTATAAACCCACAATTCATCGGTCTCAACAAACACACCGCAAAAAGAAGATTACATTGAATAGATCTCCACAAGAGAGGGGGATAACATTGTATTGAGATCCAAAAAGAGAAGAGAGAAGAAGCCATCTAGCTACTAGCTATGGACCCAAAGGTCTGAAGTAAACTACTCACACTTCATCGGAGAGGCTATGGTGTTGATGTAGAAGCCCACCATGGTAGATGCCCCCTCAGGCGGAGCTCCAGAACAGGCCCCAAGATGGGATCTCGTGGATACAGAAAATTGCGACGGTGGAATTAGGTTTTTGGTTCCGTATCTGATCTGTCGAAGGTACGTAGGTATATATAGGAGGAAGGAGTACATTGGTGTAGCAACAGGGGGCCCATGAGGTAGGGGGGCACGCCCAGGGGGGCGCCCTCCACCCTCGTGACCGCCTCTGGCACTTCTTGGAGTAGGGTCCAAGTCTCCTGGATCACGCTCGGCGAGAAAATCACGTTCCCGAAGGTTTCATTCCGTTTGGACTCTGTTTGATATTCCGTTTCTTCAAAACACTGAAATTGGCAAAAAACAGCAATTCTGGGCTGGGCCTCCGGTTATAGGTTAGTCCCAAAAATAATATAAAAGTGGAAAATAAAGCCCAACATAATCCAAAACAGTAGATAAAGTAGCATCGAGCAATCAAAAATTATAGATACGTTGGAGACGTATCAGCCGTCAGCCGGTTCTTTGTCATCAGCTAGCTGATGGCAAAGAGGTTCTTTGCCATCAGCTTCACGAAAACTGATGGCAAAGAAATTGTTTGTCGTCCGCCTCATCTTTGTCGTCCGCTAGCGGACGACAAAGAGTCAGGGTGGGCCGCTGGTGAGAGCCACCTAAGGGCCACTTTCTTTGCCGTCCGCTAGCTGATGGCAAAGAATCTTGGCCGTCTGCTAGCAGACGGCAAAGAAAGTGGCCAAACTAACATCCATTAGCTAGGCTCTTTGCCGTGTGCTAGCGGACGGCAAAGAGTTGTGCCCTATCTAAAAAACGCCCTCGCCCAACCCCCCTTCTCCCCTCTCTCTCCCTCCCCCACCCCCTCCCTACTGCGCCGCTCCACGTTGCCTCGCCGCCCCAGCCACTCCGCCCAACCGTGTCGGGCCGCTCCGCCCCGCAGCGCCGCTCCAGCCACCCCGGCCCGCGTAGCCACCCCGCCTCGCAGCGCCGCTCCCCCCCCCCCCCCCCCCCCGCGTAGCTGCCCGCCCCGCGGCGCCGCCCTGGCCACCCCGCCCCGTCTGCGCCAGTCCGGGCCGCCTTGAGACCCTGGACACTCCGGCCGCCCCGCCCCTCCATGCCGGCCCGCCCCGCCGCACCGCCCCTGCCGCTCCAAGGTGAGACTTTTTTCTGTTTTTTTAGATTTAATTTAATTAGGTTTAGTATAATTTAGTTTAGGTTCTGTTTACTTTAGTTAGTTTATTTTAGATTTAGTTTAGGTTAGGTTAGGTTAAGTTTCTCGTTTAGTTTAGGTTTAGTTTAGTTAGTTTAGTTTTTGTTTTGTGTAGTTAGTTTAGTTTAGGTTTAGATTAGTTTAGTTTAGGTTGAGCTTCTGGTTTATTTTGAACATGTGAAATTTGTTGTTATGTTCTTAGTTAAAGCATCTATTCCCGCATCGACATCGACGATGCCTATCCCGCATCCTCGATGTCGACTCGGTGGAGGAGGCCTGCTCGATCAGAGGGGCCATGTCCGAGACTGGGCTCCACCGGGCTGGTACTGGGAGGTTCTACCTTCCGGGGGGCGCAACTTGGTGAGGAGCCATCCCGTCATTCTCCCGAACCTTGTTTGGTGGCGGTCGCGTGGGCCAGTGATGGTGCCGAGGCTTTCGGACACTGCGGAGGTGGTACATCACCATCTAGAATAAGCGTGTGCTAAATACGCGCGCTGTAGATGCATATATAGCAGTAGCGTGTGCCAAATAAGCGCGCTGCAGATGCATATATGGAAGAAGCGCGTCTCGTTGAAAACTCACTACTACTCCCTCCGTCCGAAAATACTTGTCATCAAAATGGACAAAAAAGGATGTATCTAGAACTAAAATACATCTAGATACATCCCCTTTTATTCATTTTGATGACAAGTATTTCCGGACGGAGGGAGTACTAAAATTTCAACTACTAAGCCGGTGGGCTACACATAGTAGTAGCGATCTTTCAAAAACCGCGCTGCCGCTAATATTCTTATAGCAGCACGTTTAAATGTAAAGCGCTACTGCTAACGAGAAGAAAATAAAATGAAAAACAAATACAAAAGTAAATGAAAATGAAAGAAATAGAAAAAGGAAAAAGGAAAAATATAAAATGTAAAGAAAAAACGAAAAAGGGGAAAAAGGATGAAGGAATAGCAGTAGCGCGTTTGCAAAAATGCGCTATAGCTAACTTAGCTATAGCGCGTTTTCCCTAATGCGCTACCATTATTTTTACTTAACCCGAAAATAGTTTCCCCCGGCCACCACTTCTCCCCCAAATCCCTCGCCCCACTTCGCCGCTGTCTCCCCCACTTTGCTGTTGCCCCCACCTCGCCGCCATCTCTTGCCGGTGTCGATGCCGCGCTCATCCTCACCGCCGCCGCCCGAGGCCGCCCAGCCTCACCATCGCCGCCTCTTGGACCGCCCTCGACCTCACCGCCGCCGCCCTCGACCTCACCGTCTCTCCCCTCTCTATAAGCCCCCCACCCCTCCCCCACCCCCTCTCTCTCAGTTTTTTCTTTTTCTGCCATGTTAATTAGCAGTAGTAGTTGATGTTAATTAGTACTAGGGTTCATACATCATGATTTTTAGAAGTAGTAGTAGATGTTAGTTAGTAGTAGTGATGGTACTAGTTAACTAGGGCAGTATGGTTAATAGTAGATGCTTTAGTTAGGGTAATAATAGATTTTAAGTAGTAGATAGTATAGATGTTAATTAGTTCAGTAGGGTTTAGTTTTTGAATTGAGTTTGTTTAACTAGATGATAATTAGGGCAGTAGGGTTTAGTTTAGAGTAAAGTTTAGTTCAGTAGTTAACTAAATATAATCTATATTTGGTTTTTGAATTGAGTTTGAGAGAGCATGAGATTTGTGTAGATTTTCTTGAAGTGTCAAACGCTAGGACATGCAAATTTGAAGTGGTCAGGATATATGCAAATTCCTCAATTGTGTTTGCACATGTTTCAATTGTGCCCAAGTGGCTTTGTTGTTTCTAGGGAATGAAGCCGAGTGGCCTATGTTTTGCCGAAATGTTGATTCATTTCCGTCCCGGCAAATTTCAGGTTCTCGATTTGTCCACTTTTTAGCAAAAGTCATGCCAAAATTTTCCATGAATTTCGGCATGACTTGTGCTACAAACTAGGACATATCGAGTGCCCGGGATTTGCCGCACTGGGAAGGAGTCAACGTTCCTGCATGTCATTATTCATTCTATTAGGTCTAGAATTAATTACTAGATTTAATCATAGGAAACATGGCTAGCAACAATGAAGGACGGGGTTCTGGTGACTGCGACAACGTCTACCGGGCGGTAGAAGAATTTTTTAGGGACGCCGACGATCAAGAGTTGATGTTGGTGGGTCCACCTATCACACTGGAGATTGAGACTGACATCGAGACAGGCGCTATGACTGGGATCGGCGCTCATACTGAGACTGGCATCGAGACCGGCGCTGAGACTGAGACCTGTGCCGAGACTAGCGGAGCCGGTATAGAACCGATAGCAAAGAGGCAACGACTTCCTAACAAGCTCAGGACTACTAGACTGGTGGTCACGGAGGTGGACGACGGCAATTTTAAGCCAACCGTGCCCGAGGAAGCACGTGTGTGCTACAGTAATCAAGTAGGCTGCATCATACGGACAGCCGCCACCATCAACGATGCAAAACTAAAGAAGATAGATAATATAAGGCCCTTCCTCATAAAGAAGCTGCACCAGATATTCTTGTTCCCGGGCCGGAATGAAAAGGATTATAAAGATCCAGATAAGGACCCGGCAATGAAGAAGATAGACAAACACGCCATGACCAAGTTTAGCGACGCGTTGGCCGCCTGGAAATCAAGGGTGAAATATCGGATCCTCATCAAAAAGGAACCCTACTCCGAGATTGTAAAGGATAATCCGACAATCACGGAAGAGCACTTTCAAATATTCAGTGCGGCTTGCGAGGCTGAAGCTACCAAAAAAAAGTCGAATTACATGTAGGGGCTTCAACAGAGGAACATTGGGAGCCACCACTGAGGAAGTCCTGTATTAGGGGGTGTCCGGACATCTGGACTATATGCTTCGTCCGGATTGTTGGAGCGTGAAGATACAAGACTCAAGACTCCGTCCCGTGTCCAGATGGGACTCTCCTTTGCATGGAAGACAAGCTTGGCGATCCGGATATTATATTTCCTTCCTTTTAATTGACTCCATGTAAACCCTAGCCCTCTCCGATGTCTATATAAACCGGAGAGGTTGGTCCTTAGAAGCACGATCACGTTCACAGTCATAATCATCATAGGCTAGCTTCTAGGGTTTAGCCTCTACGATCTCGTGGTAGATCTACTCTTGTACTACTCATATCATCAATATCAATCAAGCAGGAAGTAGGGTTTTACCTCCATTGAGAGGGCCCGAACCTGGGTAAACATTGTGTCCCTTGCTTCATGTTACCATCAGCCTAAGACGCACAGATCGGGACCCCCTACCCGAGATCCGTCGGTTTTGACACCGACATTGGTGCTTTCATTGAGAGTTCCTCTGTGTCGTCACTGCAAGGCATGATGGCTCCTTCAATCGTCAACAACACAGTCCAGGGTGAGACTTTTCTCCCCGGACAGATCTTCGTGTTCGGTGGCTTCGCGCTGCGGGCCAATTCGCTTCGCCAACTGGAGCAGATCGACAGCTACTCCCTTGGCCACCAAGTCAGGTTCGGAAACCTGAACTACATGGTGCATATCTGCGGAGACTTGATCTTTGATGGGTTCGGGCCTGTGCCAGGAGCGCCGGACAGTCACGATGAGCACGGCTTAGACCTGCTGTCGGACAATGCTTGGGATATCACCCCGACATTAGCCCAGGGCTTAAATCCGGAGCAGATTGCGTTGCCCAAGGACGGGTGGTTGGACTCCGTCCCGCATGCCGCTAACTCATCGGCGTTAGAGCCGAACACAGGCCTCACCCCTAAAGAAGCCTGTGTCACCGGACCCCCAGACTCGTATCCGGCTATAGGTTCCGATCCGCGCGCTCCCGAGCCCGCCGAACCTGGATGGGCTCCTGTAATGGAGTTCACTACCGCGGCTATATTCCAGCAGCCCCCCTTTGGTGATGTGCTGAACTCGTTAAAATCTCTCTCTCTCTCTCTCTCTCTCTCTCTCTGGCAGGAGACTCTTGGCCGGATTATGTCCGGCTCGAGTGGGAAGCAGGCGACGAAGGAATTCGTTGCCCACCCACCACCCACTTCATTGCCACTGTCGACGATGTATCAGACGTGCTTGACTTCGAAGGCATCAACGGTATGGACGATGATGCAGGAGAAGATTCAGAATCACTGGGGCACTGGACTACCACCTCGTCATACGATATATACATGGTGGATACGCCCAAGGAAGACGATGGCAACAATTCGGAAGATAAAACCACTGGGCAAAAGCCAAAACGACGGCGTAGACGCCGCTCCAAGTCCAGCAATAGTAAAAACAGTGACAAGAGCGCCAGAAAGATCGACACCCCAGTCAACTCCGAAGGCAACAACGACCATATGGACCCAGCAATGGAGCAGGATGAGCCAGGTCACGCCAAACACAGCTTGGAGCAGACACCCGATCACAATGATCCCGAGGGACGAATTAATCAAACTGCCCCAGGACAAGAACACTGTCCGGATGATGATGAATTCATCATCCCGGAAACAAGCTTGGAACGAGATAACCTCCATAGAAGGCTTATGGCCACTGCGAGAAGTCTAAAGAAGCAGAAGCAGCGGCTAAAGGCCACACACGAAATGCTCAATCGCAGATGGAATAAAGTGCTCGACACTGAAGAAAAGTACGGCGACGATCGCCATACAAAGAGCTACCCAAAACGCAAGCTGCTACCAGAATTCGACAACGAGGCCGTTCCACCAAAGGACAATACGGCCAGGAGGCCAGAAAAACCACTTCATAACCGCAACAGAGCATCTACCGATGCTGCACATGACTTACGCGAGCTCCTGGATAAGAAAGCCGGCGCGGCTAGGTCCATCTACGGATCTAAAAGACACACCCCAGTGCAAGACTATGGTCACCAAAACAATCATACTGATCGGATACCAGTTCGGAATCAACACCGAACACAACAACAGCCGATGGCATGCCAGGGCACGTCCAGACACAGAGGGGCTGATCACCCCCTGTGCTTCACTGAAGAAGTACTGGACCACGAATTTCCACAGGGTTTTAAACCTGTGAACATAGAGGCATACGACGGAACGACAGACCCAGGGGTCTGGATCGAGGATTTTATCCTGCATATACACAAGGCTCGTGGGGACAACCTCCACGCCATCAAATACCTGAAGGAAATATGCCCTAGAGGCAATAATAAAGTCATTATATTATTTCCTTATATCATGATAAATGTTTATTATTCATGCTACAATTGTATTAACTGAAAACATAATACATGTGTGAATACATAGACAAACATGTCACTAGTATGCCTCTACTTGACTAGCTCGTTGATCAATGATGGTTATGTTTCCTAACCATAGACATGAGTTGTCATTTGATTAACGGGATCACATCATTAGGAGAATGATGTGATTGACATGACCCATTTCGTTAGCTTAGCACATGATCATTTAGTATGTTGCTATTGCTTTCTTCATGACTTATACATGTTCCTATGACTATGAGATTATGCAACTCCCGTTTATCGGAGGAACACTTTGTGTGCTACCAAATGTCACAACGTAAATGGGTGATTATAAAGGAGCTCTACAGGTGTCTCCAAAGGTACTTGTTGGGTTGGCGTATTTCGAGATTAGGATTTGTGTGGGGACCCTGACTCATAAGTCGTGATCACCGAATGCACGTGTACAGTGATCCCAGAGATCAATGCTCACTAAACACACAGAAGCTGAATAACAAGAGGCTTACATCCATACGTACCGTATACCATTATGGTCAAGTCTTGAGTATAACATTGCAGCGGAAATCTTCGTCGATAACTTGGACCCATGCCATCTGCCTTAACCCTACAGGCATTCTGACTGGGAAGCGTCCTAGCTCGCATGTTTGTCACCGAAGTATTCCTCATCATATCCTGTTCTTTCATGCCTGGCCAATAAAATAACCAGTGGCAAGCCAATGAGTACTTTGAATGTACTCGCAAGCAACCCAAGAGTGATAACAAAATAATTATGCAAAGCTCTACTGCTTAATTGGCATTATTGCAGAAAGCTAGTTTTTCTCATGCAAGTATGATCAACATTTATCAAGGAAAGGAATGCGTCTGCAACAAGCATCAGGAGGTTACAGACATCAACATCGAGAAAGAGTTATGAACAACTCATGCTCAAGCTCATCGTGACTTCCTCACGAGTCACATCATCAATATCACCAAACGGTGTTGTTTGTCAGAAACGTATGGACATAGTCTAAGCAGCACCGCCCAACTGTCCTTGACCGTGGACACGGCTATTCAAATAGTTTTACACTCTGCAGAGGTTGCACACTGTACCCACAAGATCCGGGGAACTTCTGTGTCATCCACGACCCGCGATACCTCAGGTACCTGGGGTAAGCACCCGATCACTACCTTTCCCTAGACGACACTAACTTGGAGTCCACTCGATTGGCAGTAACCCCCCGTGCCCAACATTTCACATAACATTTTCGTGGAGCCTTGCTCCCATATTATCACATACCACTGGCACGGGGTACCAACGGTGTGTCCGGTGCCCCATAAAAATGGTCATGGCCGCCCTACCTGGCACGACCCCGTCCCGAGAGAGCGCACCAACAACTCTCCCGTCACTAGTAATGCAGGCCCCAAGCTAGTATCGGTCTAGGTACTCAATAATGCCCTTTCCCATATAAGGGTAGAGTGGTTGCGCATGTAAGGTTGGGACAGTCATCAAATCTTAAATCTAATCCGTCTCTGTAAACAACACTTTCATCAAGCCTCGGTACACTACCTCTCCCCCAAGTAGTGACCTAGTTCATCATCATCTCCCAGGGGCATTAGTGGCACCCACTGGGCTATTTGCAAGTATGTCAAACCACACTTGGTTTCTTTCCATGCATAACCCCGACCCATTTTGCTCAGCCAACACTTCTAGCATACTTCTACAACCCACCAACACAACTCTAAACAAGGATAGAGTCATGATCAATGCAAGTATCAACGGGGTATGCAACGAAGGCAAACCTAGCAAGGTTGCCATTCAAGATATCATGCATTCAACAATCACGGAAAGAAATGTTACTATGATAAAAAAGGGTTCATCATGGTCAAAGGGTTGCTTGCCTGTTTTAACAGAGTCTTCGAGGTCTTCAAATATCTCTGGTCCAACTCCGAGCATTGCGTCTACTTCGTCAACTATCGTCGAAAGCAACCATAATAAGCAACACAACAAGGCAGGAAATAAAAGTACTATAAAAATATGAGTTGGACTTTTCTGGGATACCTCTGGTCGTATGAGAGATGACCAAAGTGGTTTCATTAGGATTTGATCAATGGACATCTCTGAACATTTCAATATGATGGAATCAAGAGGTTTATGGATTTGCAAGAAGTGTACAGAAATATATTTTTGGAAAATGGGCAAAGATACCCATTTAACAAAGGATGATTTTAGAAGCATTTAGGATTTGGTTTCACTGGATTTGGAGTTCAAATGAATATTCTATGGATTTGCAAAGTTGACAAACATGAAGAAATGGCTCATTATTTTGTGGGGTACAGAAAGTATCAAGAAAAATGTTCATAAACTAGGTTATGAATTTAGAAGCATCTAGGGATTTGAATCATGGCATTTGGATCAATCTTGAGCTCTCTGTGATTTTCTAAAGTTCATCACAGAAATAGGAAAAGTAGGATTTGATAAATATTTGTGAAGGAAAGGTTTCTGAAAAAATGTGCATGTTGCATCACCAGGTATATCATGATTTATAGAGTCACTAGAAATTTGAATCATCAAATTTGGAGTCCATTTGAATTGTTTGGGAGATATTACAAGTTTTACAGAAAAGAAAAAGGGAAAGATTTTTACCTGAATGGGCTGGATCTGGGCAGCGACAGCACGCACGGGGCAAGATATAGTGCCGAGCGCACTGGGCCTGGCCCAGTCGCTCAGCCGCATAGAGCGGGGGAGTGGCGGCGTCGAAAACGCTCGCCGAGAGTGCACCTTCGCCGCGGGGAGACGGCTTCCGAAGAAATCGTGTCCACTTAACTCGCGGGCCCGGCCCTCAGGGTCGCCGACACATGGGGCCCACTAGTCGGGTTCATCCCCAACCTCCCGCGCGGGCGCGTCGGGAGACAGAGGAGGCGAGGCCGGACGGTGTCGGCGCTCTCCCCGGTGGCACCGGCCATCTCCGGCGACGCCCAGCAGACCAGCGGGTCCAGGAGAAAACGCCGCATCCGCCAAGGTGCGCTGCAAGCGCAGGGGTGGTCGGACGCGGGCGCCTCGTCGACCATGGCGGGCGGGGCCGGTGGTGGAGATGGAGTTCGACCGCATGGCCACGGGAAGGAGGGGAAGTAGCAGGGGAGAGTTCCACGATGGTCGTGGTGATGCCATGGAATGATGAGGCGAGGAGGAGGGGGCTCGGGTGGCACGAATTTAAGCCGAGGCCGACGGCAAGGCTCCGGCCATGGTGGTGGATGGAGGGCGCGGGGAGAGGAGTGAGTTGGTCGGGATGATGCGCAGGAGGGAGAGGGAGCAAAAGGAGGCCAGAGAGGGCTCGGGGGTGGCCTTTTATGGCGGGGCGATGGTGCACCATGGACGTGGCCTACGGGCACCCGCGGAAACGGCCGTGGTGGCCACGGGAGGAGGCTCGGGATGTCTGCGGCGCTCGTGGGAGTCGTGTAGGGTGCCAGGAAGAGAGATAGGGAGCGGGGCGAGGGTCTGGTGCTCGCGCGTGCGAGGCCGGGCATTGGCCGAGCCGGGCGGCTCTGGGCACGCGCCGCAGGAGGTGAGAGAGAGGAAGAGACGAGGGGGCCTGCACGGTGGCGTGCTGCGAACGTTGAGGCACCTCGACTGGCGCGAGTGGGGGCTCGAGGTGGTCGGGGGACGCGGCGTGAACGGTCGGGAGCATGCTGACGTGCTCCAGAGCGCGCAAATGGCCGGCATCCGCGGCTTTTCCGCGCGTCCTCACGCGCCCACTTGTGTCTGGTAGCTGCAGGTGGGATAGACAAGGGTGAAAGAAGCTTTGGATGCTCTGGAACCTGCCAGGAGTGAGAGAGAGATGAGAAGGGGAGGGGAAAGTGGTTGTCCAGAGAAGAAAAATGGGTCTCTGCCCCCCTCCATCATTGCCTCTCGGGCAGGGAAGCACACCAGAGGTAGAGGGGGACTAGGAGGGGCTGTGGTAAAAAGGATAACTCTTGGAGATTAGTGGAAGAGGTCAAAAATGGCATTTTGGTAAAGTGGCAGAAGGTGTTTGATATTGGTTTGGGCAAGTAGATGATCTCCATTTGTCATGAGGCTTGACAGGGTCAAATGGTATGAGAAAATAAGAGGTACCACCAAGATTGAGTCCATTTGGGAAAAGTTGCCAATGCAACTTTTGTAAACCCTAGAAATCAGCAGAAATGGACTTTCCAAGATTTAGTCATGCAAATCTATTCTCCTTGATGCACCACTTGGTGTAGTGTCATCATTTGAGGAATTGAACATGTCCACAAAAATTCAGATGAAAAGGACACACTTGGCAATGTAGAGTTGTCCAAATTTGGTTCTGGACAGGAAGGGTTTTGGGGCACTTTGATCTAGTTAACTTGTTCTCCAACTTGTGCCATTTGGTCTAGATGAATAATTAGAACATTTGAGAATGTTCACAAGGTTTGAGATTATTTGGGAATGTTTGGCAATGTTGTAACGCCCTCGATGCAGCTATATCTCCCACGTGTCGAAGCACGACTTAGAGGCATAACCGCATTGAAAGCAATGTCGCAAGTGAGGTAATCTTCACACAACCCATGTAATACATAAGGGAAAGAGATACATAGTTGGCTTACAATCGCCACTTCACACAATTACATGAATAAAGCACTACATCATCCAGATACAATCAAGGTCCGACTACGGAACAAAAATAAAAGAAGAACCCCAAATGCGACAAAGGTCCCCGATCGACCCCAACTGGGCTCCACTACTGATCAACTAGAACGAAACAACACAAAGGGCAAGATCTTCATCGAGCTCCTCCTTGAGCTTGGTTGCGTCCCCTGCTCGGTAACATAGGCACCTGCAAACTGGTTTTGGAAGTATCTGGTGAGCCACGAGGACTCAGCAATCCCATTACCATGGGTATCAAGACTAGCAAAGCTTAATGGGAAAGGAAGGGGTAAAGTGGTGAGGTTGCAGCAGCGACTAAGCATATATGGTGGCTAACATACGCAAATGAGAGCGAGAAGAGAAACAAAGGAACGGTCGTCAACTAGCAATGATCAAGAGGTGATCCTGAACACCTACTTACGTCAAACATAACCCAAAGACCGTGTTCACTTCCCGGACTCCGCCGAGAAGAGACCATCACGGCTACACATGCGGTTGATGCGTTTTAATTCGGATCTGGTGTCAAGTTATCTACAACCGGACATTAACAAATTCCCATCTGCCACATAACCGCGGGCACGGCTCTCGAAAGTTTATACCCTGCAGGGGTGTCCCAACTTAGCCCATGACAAGCTCTCGCGATCAACGAAGGAATAGACCTTCTCCCAGGAAGACCCGATCAGTCTCGGAATCCCGGTACATCAAGACATTTCGACAATGGTAAAACAAGACCAGCAAGACCTCCCGGCGTGCCGACATCCTGATAGTAGCCACGCATATCTCGTCTCAGGCCACGACCGGATGAGCAGTCCGTACAACTAAAACCAGACCTCAAGTTTCCTTGAGGTGGCGCTGCAAAGCGCTCTAGTTTGGACCAACACTTAGACAAGCATTGGCCCGGGGGGACTGAATAAAGATGACCCTCGAGAGAGCGACTCCCAAGGGAAAAAGTAGGTGGTGATGCGGCAAATGGTAAAAGTCAATGTTGGGCCTTGCTGGACAAGTTTTATTCAAAGCGAACTGTCAGGGGGGTCCCATAAATCACCCGACCGCGTAAGGAACGCAAAATCCGGGAACATAACACTGGTATGACGGAAACTAGGGCGGCAAGAGTGGAACAAAACACCAGGCATAAGGCCGAGCCTTCCACCCTTTACCAAGTATATAGATGCATTAATAATATAAGAGATATTGTGATATCCCAACATAAACCCTGTCCACCATGGAGCAATCTTCAACTTCACCTGCAACTAGCAACGCTATAAGAGGGGCTGAGCAAAAGCGGTAACATAGCCAAACAACGGTTTGCATAGGAAAGGTGTCAAAGGTTAGAGGTTCATGGAAATATGGGATGGCATGATAAACAGGTAATAGGTAGCGCAGCATAGCGATAGAACGAAGCAACTAGCATAGCAATGATAGTAGTGAGATCCAGGGTAGCGGTCATCTTGCCTGAAATCCCGCAAGGAAGAAGAACGATTCCATGAAGAAGACAAACGGACGTAGTTGAACGAATCCTCACAACTCTGAAACGAAACCGAAGCTAACGAGAGAAGCAACCCGGAAAGAAACAAACAACATGGTAAACACACAAGCATAATCATGGCATGATGCACAAACAAGTATGATGCATGTCCGGTTTAAATAGCATGACATGGCAAAATGCACAAAACAAACTTACAAATTAAGTGCAGCCCAATATGCAACGAAGTGGCATATTGAAGAAAACACCACATGACTCATTTTGTTCTCTCTCGTTATGCTACCAAAATATTAAGTATTGGTTAACATGGCAAGTGGTGAAGCATAATTAAACTACATATTTAGGCAAGTTTAAATGAGGCCGGAACAACAAACAACAATTCCGGAAAATCCCCATGTTATTTAGCAATTTAATGCAACAACAATTTTAAGCATTTAAATGTTGTTATCATGATGCGGATGACATGCACAAGTTTTATGCAATTTTTATGAAAACGTTAACATGAGCATGATAAGGAGCATTTGTCGCCATGGCGGAACGAAAAGGGTGCCACGGCGGCGAAACAAAAATGGTGCCACGGCAACATATCCGAAAATGATGCCACGGCAACATATCCGAAAATGATGCCACGGCAACATATCGGTTCCGGTAGCTCACGGAGATACCGGTGCAAAAGAGCAAGTGTGCGGAAGCAAAGGATGGTGGGGTGATCCCAGTTACCGGGTTCCCACAGGACGACGGCATGGCCAACAAGGCGGAACGTGCATGAAGCAAACGGGCACGGTGCAAACAAGGACAACTCATTCAACACATGCATTCGGTCCACGGTTGATCGTCTCGGCTGTTATACCTTCGAAGCGTGCCTTTCGATGCGGTTCAAAAATGTCGAGGGAAGTAGTCGTTCACGGGTCGAAGTGGAAGTAGACGTTCTCGCGGCGGTCGTGGAAGTAGTCGTACACGGCATAGTGGAAGTCGTTGTTCACGTGGCGACGGTAGTTGAACACGTTTTCGTAGATGTCCGGGCGGCGGTAGAGGTACTTGACCGTCCATGTAGTCGAACTAGCGCATCCGAAGGGGTACTTGGTGAATCCGAAGTAGAGGTACACTTGTCGAAGCGGGACTTGGCGCATCCACGGTATTCGGGCGTAGTGGTACTCATTCCGTAGACGAACTTGACGAGACATGGTTGTCGTGGTACTTGACATTCACGGGGTCTCGGTCTTGGCGTCCGTGCGGTAGCCACGAGCACATGGCCTATAGCAGCAGCAAGGTGCAGAACGGGACGGAGACGCCGGGCGCTGATGGTGGTGGAGCAGTGGCTTCACGCGAACAGGGCCGCGGTGATGCTGATGGTGGTGGAGGCGAGCGACGGCGAGAGGATGCAGCAGCTTCTGCTGCTGCCGGCGGCGAGGCCGAGGCGGTGCGGTTCCAGGGGCGGCGAGGAGGAGGTCGAGCGCGGTGCTCCTGGTCGCAGCGACCGGAGGGGCGACGGGGCAGGACGGTGGCGGGGCCTGGCTGCGGCGGAGGTGGAGAGGCGCGGGGCGGCGCGGTGCAGAGGCGAAGGCCGGCGGCGACGAGCTTCTGCTGCGGGTCGGGACGAAGGCGAGCACCGACGGCAGGGCTTGGCGGCAGGAGGTGCAGCAAGGCGGGACGGCTCGGGCACGAGGAGGCCGACGGCCATGGCGTCAGGCGGAGCAAGTGAGGCGAGGGAGGCGAGCGTGGGGGATCGGGCGCGGGGGAGATGGAGATCGAGGAAAAAAGGGAGAGGGGATCGAGCGTGCGGGTGTGGCGGCGGGCACGGGAACGAGAGGAAGAGAAGCTGCGAGGGGATCGGGCTAGGGTTAGGAAACTGGTGGGGGCGGCTGGGCCTCAAGAAATTTGGATGGGCCGGCGCGGGAGGTGTGGCTGCTAGGCTGCAGGGCTCCATCTCTCTCTCTAACTCTAATTCTCTTATCAAAACAGAAAATAAAGAGAAAGAAAAAGGGAAGAAAAGAAAGGTTAGAGAAAGAGTTGGGCACGGGGATAATTTCCACGGACTCGCAAAAATATGCTCGTTCCAAGAAAATAGGAAAGGCCACGATTGAAAGATTTAAATTCAAACTCATTTGAATTTAATTCAAATGGGTTTGAACTAGGACTTGATAAAAGGAAGGTCCAAAAATGTTCGGATTTTTGGTGGAGCTCCGGAATATGATAAAAGAATAAATGGCAAAGTTGGAGATCAAGAATTGAGATAACAACGGCATGGGATATTTTGCAAGTGTGTTATGGTGAATTCCAAAAATGGAATATTTATTATAGCTATCTAAATATCGAGAGGATATGTTTTAAAGAGAATCACCATGTGAATTCCCTCGATTTAAATGGACCAAAGATCCATGCCATTTATTTAGATGAGTTGCAAAAGATTTATGAGATGGTGGCATGATGACATGATGCAATGCAAAAATAAAAGAGCATGCACAAATGAAACACACGGCGAAACCCGGAATATATGGAAGTCTTCTGGAGCGTCGGTCTCGGGGCGTTACAACACTCCACCACTACAAGAGGATCTCGTCCCGAGATCTAGAATGGCACCGGAGGGAAAACGGAAGAGAAAAAGAAAGGTAAAACTAAGTTGCTTCTTTGACAAACGAGTGAAACCACGAACCTGAGAGGTTGAAAAGTTGAAAGAAAGAACACAACGGAGTTAACCACAATTGAGAGCACTGCGGTAGAAAAGAGAAACAAGGAACACCATGTGAACCTTGGAGGTTGCAAAGCTATGAATGCCGAGTACAATGGACAAGAAGGAATTGGTACCACTCTGGTTGAAACGAGAGGCAAAACTTGATAAGATGAAAGAACTTGAATGAGAACACAACACTCCGGTTAAATGGATAAGCAAGAAAATAACATGATCTTGAGAAAACGAGATGATGGGTCAACAAGAGCAACATCACAATGCCTCCGGAAGAAAGAATAGAAGATAGATCATTGGAATAATAGAATGTAGAAGAAAACAACATGTACTACCTCAAATGAATTTGAGAGAGCATCTTTAAAAAGAAGGATTGAACGGAGTTGTTGGAAAACCAACAACGAAACGAAAAGAATAAGCTTGTAGTGGGCTTATGGAAACATCTCAAAATTATGAGGTGACAAACGGCCACTAACGGAAATAATTGATTTGACTGAGAGCACCAAAGAGATGAAAAACTTCTTCACCGAGATGAGAAGGAGAAAATTGGATCATTGATAAGCACCACAAATAGCTACATTCCTTAGGGAAGGCTTTAGGTGAAATATGACACAAGATAACTCCAACAAGGAGATTGATGGACTTAAAATACCTCAATCTTGACAACATGTGAATTGCGAAACATGAATGAAAATTGTCAAGAATGATATAATACCACCTCCAAAATATGGTAGAAAGAATTGCACTCCGGATTACCATATGAAGAAAGCTTGAGCTCCTTAGGAAAGAATTTCGATGAAAACTTTGAGAAGGGAATTAAATCCTTGATGAACCATCATGTAGAACCTCCATGAAGAACTCCGGTAAACAAAAGGAATGAAAACAAAGAGAAATTGAAAACACAAGGTGAATCCTTGCAATGATTTAGATGGAGCTTCGCGATGATATAATGCGGAAAACTTGGAACTCAAGAAAAGAAAAGATGAAACACTAGAGCCGAGAATTACTTCATCATGAACAATCTCCGGAAGAAAAGAATTGAATCACCTTGAGGAAATAAGAATAAGATTTATTGTATGCTTATCCTTCATCAAATTAAATTGATGACAAGCAATGGATTTGGCATACTACTTATTCTTCTTGAGGGATTAAGGATAGAGATAGCGCAAACTTGAGAAGGTATTGATGGAACCACCGGTGGGATTTGGAAACAACGAATGAATGAATGAATTGACACGATGACGAAGGAAGAGAAATCTTGAACGAGCCACCATAAGAATTGAAAATGATCGAAGTAGGGGTGCATCACCGGTAAGAATTAGCAAATGAACGAAGGTGCTTGAGACAAACTAGATACATGAGAACAAAGAGATCAAGAACTGATTAGAGGATATTCGATTGATGCACCGGCAAGATAGGAGAATGATAACTGACAGCTGAGAATGAATAAACCTGAATTGATGGACTCCGGATGACAAACTGAGAAGACTCTTGAATATCTCCTGATGGGTGAAAAAGATTCTCACAATCGAAACAATTATGAGAGGATGGCAACAAGCTAGCACCATGAATCTTGAAGAGAATAGAGCAAGATTAATCTTTGGTCTTCAAATGATGAGAATGACAACGAGAAACACCACCAAGAATTATTAAGGCACACCGGAAGAATCAAAAGTGAAGAGGTTGAGCCAACTATGAAAAGAATTTGAAAGATCTTGGAGAAAAGCATTTGACTGATGATAACTCATTCTTACGTCAAACTTGGAGAAGAATTTAGGATAGCTCTGGGAAAATAGAAGAGTCAGGTAAGATCCTGGGAAAAGACCTGTGGGTTAGGGCCCACTCAAAAGAACACCGTTGAAAAGATTTAAAAGAGATGTTGCACCGGTTGAATTAAGTGACTTGAATGAGATACCAATCTCGAAAGAGCTTGAACGAATGCAGAGTGGAAACACGAATCTTCGAGATATCTTGAGCACTCCGGAATAACAAATAGCGAGAAGTAGAATGATAATGAGGTGCACCGGTATGAGAAGACATTGAAATGAGGAAAAAGGTATGATCAACAAAACTTGACTTGAATCCACCGGAGAAGAGAAAGGAATGAGGAATGACGAACTAGTAGAACATCTTCTTAAGAACCACCGGGTAAGAACATTGACGGAAAAGAATGGAGAAACTTCACAAAAATAAAAGGATACTTGGTAAAGAAATCTTAGTCCTTGAGGAAAAAGGGTGGGTGGGCGGGAAAACAAAGGCAACTTGGGACGGATGAAACAAACACCGTTGAGAAAACTTAGATTTGATCTTGCGGATGGGAAAAATGATGGGATCCACTTGAAGAGAAGCACACCGGTTGGAAAGGAGTCAACATGACAAAATCAATGATCAAAAGGATTAGTATTCACATAGCAATATGAGAACACCGTTTAGGAAAGGTATGGATTCAACATTTGACATCGAAGCAACTCGAATACCACAAATAACACAAAACAAAGGATTTGGCTTGCAGAATAAGCCGGAACAAATACATATGATAGAGATTTACCCAATCCCATATCATGCATCTGTCGAAAAGATATTCTAGGAGCTACTTGAATTCCCACCTATAAAACTCCCGAAACTTTCTGGTTATGCAATCTGGTGTTGGGGATACAGGGGAAGCAATATATCTCACCCAAACTAACAATGCCTACATCCAAGCTGTATCCATCCGTCAACACATAACCAAGAAACCTTCGGAAATCGTCTACATCAACCTTCGAAAAGCATCTGTTATACGAGTCATGGCAATACTCCCGTACTCACTTATCGGGGTTATCTCACCAACAACTGCATAAAAGAGATTTTCAATGTCGGCGTACTAAACTCAGGTATTCCAGAACTGCAACGATAAAATTATGACGACAACACCTCAGAGCTCAACTCCCCGGGACACTTCCACTAAACCCCTGACAGGAGGCACCAAGACAATGTTCTCATCATAAAACCATCGGAACAATTCCAAGATACCCGCGTGATCCTAAAAAAAATTTAGTGAAATTTGAGAAGAGAAGAGTCAAAACTCTACGTCAGGAGACCTCACCAGAGCGACGAAGGGACTGAGGAGTAAAAAGAATTCCTAACTCTCCGATATATATAATCCTAAATGACTCAAAACATTTTTCTAGACACAACTCGGCCGCTAAAAACGATCAAGCAATGGGGCTCCTAAGGTCGGAGAAGGCTCTGATTACCAACTTGTAACGCCCTCGATGCGGCTATATCTCCCACGTGTCGAAGCACGACTTAGAGGCATAACCGCATTGAAAGCAATGTCGCAAGTGAGGTAATCTTCACACAACCCATGTAATACATAAGGGAAAGAGATACATAGTTGGCTTACAATCGCCACTTCACACAAATACATGAATAAAGCATTACATCATCCAGATACAATCAAGGTCCGACTACGGAACCAAAATAAAAGAAGAACCCCAAATGCGACAAAAGGTCCCGATCGACCCCAACTGGGCTCCACTACTGATCAACTAGAACGAAACAACACAAAGGGCAAGATCTTCATCGAGCTCCTCCTTGAGCTTGGTTGCGTCACCTGCTCGGTAACATAGGCACCTGCAAACTGGTTTTGGAAGTATCTGGTGAGCCACGAGGACTCAGCAATCCCATTACCATGGGTATCAAGACTAGCAAAGCTTAATGGGAAAGGAAGGGGTAAAGTGGTGAGGTTGCAGCAGCGGCTAAGCATATATGGTGGCTAACATACGCAAATGAGAGCGAGAAGAGAAACAAAGGAACGGTCGTCAACTAGCAATGATCAAGAGGTGATCCTGAACACCTACTTACGTCAAACATAACCCAGAAACCGTGTTCACTTCCCGGACTCCGCCGAGAAGAGACCGTCACGGCTACACACTCGGTTGATGCGTTTTAATTCGGATCAAGTGTCAAGTTATCTACAATCGGACATTAACAAATTCCCATCTGCCACATAACCGCGGGCACGGCTCTCAAAAGTTTATACCCTGCAGGGGTGTCCCAACTTAGCCCATGACAAGCTCTCGCGATCAACGAAGGAATAGACCTTCTCCCAGGAAGACCCGATCAGTCTCGGAATCCCGGTACATCAAGACATTTCGACAATGGTAAAACAAGACCAGCAAGACCTCCCGGCGTGCCGACATCCTGATAGTAGCCGCGCGTATCTCGTCTCAGGCCACGACCGGATGAGCAGTCCGTACAACTAAAACCAGACCTCAAGTTTCCTTGAGGTGGCGCTGCAAAGCGCTCTAGTTTGGACCAACACTTAGACAAGCATTGGCCCGGGGGGGACTGAATAAAGATGACCCTCGAGAGAGCGACTCCCAAGGGAAAAAGTAGGTGGTGATGAGGCAAATGGTAAAAGTCAATGTTGGGCCTTGCTGGACAAGTTTTATTCAAAGCGAACTGTCAGGGGGGTCCCATAAATCACCCGACCGCGTAAGGAACGCAAAATCCGGGAACATAACACCGGTATGACGGAAACTAGGGCGGCAAGAGTGGAACAAAACACCAGGCATAAGGCCGAGCCTTCCACCCTTTACCAAGTATATAGATGCATTAATAATATAAGAGATATTGTGATATCCCAACATAAACCCTGTCCACCATGGAGCAATCTTCAACTTCACCTGCAACTAGCAACGCTATAAGAGGGGCTGAGCAAAAGCGGTAACATAGCCAAACAACGGTTTGCATAGGAAAGGTGTCAAAGGTTAGAGGTTCATGGCAATATGGGATGGCTTGATAAACAGGTAATAGGTAGCGCAGCATAGCGATAGAACGAAGCAACTAGCATAGCAATGATAGTAGTGAGATCCAGGGTAGCGGTCATCTTGCCTGAAATCCCGCAAGAAAGAAGAACGATTCCATGAAGAAGACAAACGGACGTAGTTGAACGAATCCTCACAACTTCGGAACGAAACCGAAGCTAACGAGAGAAGCAACCCGGAAAGAAACAAACAACATGGTAAACACACAAGCATAATCATGGCATGATGTACAAACAAGTATGATGCATGTCCGGTTTAAATAGCATGACATGGCAAAATGCACAAAACAAACTTACAAATTAAGTGCAGCTCAATATGCAACGAAGTGGCATATTAAAGAAAACACCACATGACTCATTTAGTTCTCTCTCATTATGCTACCAAAATATTAAGTATTGGTTAACATGGCAAGTGGTGAAGCATAATTAAACTACATATTTAGGCAAGTTTAAATGAGGCCGGAACAACAAACAACAATTCCGGAAAATCCCCATGTTATTTAGTAATTTAATGCAACAACAATTTTAAGCATTTAAATGTTGTTATCATAATGCGGATGACATGCACAAGTTTTATGCAATTTTTATGAAAACGTTAACATGAGCATGATAAGGAGCATTTGTCGCCATGGCGGAACGAAAAGGGTAACACGGCGGCGAAACAAAAATGGTGCCACGGCAACATATCCGAAAATGATGCCACGGCAACATATCCGAAAATGATGCCACGGCAACATATCGGTTCCAGTAGCTCACGGAGATACCGGTGCAAAAGAGCAAGTGTGCGGAAGCAAAGGATGGTGGGGTGATCCCGGTTACCGGGTTCCCACGGGACGACGGCATGGCCAACAAGGCGGAACGTGCATGAAGCAAACGGGCACGGTGCAAACAAGGACAACTCATTCAACACATGCATTCGGTCCACGGTTGATCGTCTTGGCTGTTATACCTTCGAAGCGTGCCTTTCGATGCGGTTCAAAAATGTCGAGGGAAGTAGTCGTTCACGGGTCGAAGTGGAAGTAGACGTTCTCGTGGCG
Organism: Triticum timopheevii; assembly: GCA_963921465.1. Taxonomy (NCBI): domain Eukaryota; kingdom Viridiplantae; phylum Streptophyta; class Magnoliopsida; order Poales; family Poaceae; genus Triticum; species Triticum timopheevii. The sequence continues at coordinate 472,012,412 of OY997264.1, read as the reverse complement.
GTCGTGGAAGTAGTCGTACACGGCGTAGTGGAAGTCGTTGTTCACGTGGCGACGGTAGTTGAACACGTTTTCGTAGATGTCCGGGCGGCGGTAGAGGTACTTGACCGTCCATGTAGTCGAACTAGCGCATCCGAAGGGGTACTTGGTGAATCCGAAGTAGAGGTACACTTGTCGAAGCGGGACTTGGCGCATCCACGGTATTCGGGCGTAGTGGTACTCATTCCGTAGACGAACTTGACGAGACATGGTTGTCGTGGTACTTGACATTCACGGGGTCTCGGTCTTGGCGTCCGTGCGGTAGCCACGAGCACATGGCCTATAGCAGCAGCAAGGTGCAGAACGGGACGGAGACGCCGGGCGCTGATGGTGGTGGAGCAGTGGCTTCACGCGAACAGGGCCGCGGTGATGCTGATGGTGGTGGAGGCGAGCGACGGCGAGAGGATGCAGCAGCTTCTGCTGCTGCCGGCGGCGAGGCCGAGGCGGTGCGGTTCCAGGGGCGGCGAGGAGGAGGTCGAGCGCGGCGCTCCTGGTCGCAGCGACCGGAGGGGCGACGGGGCAGGACGGTGGCGGGGCCTGGCTGCGGCGGAGGTGGAGAGGCGCGGGGCGGCGCGGTGCAGAGGCGAAGGCCGGCGGCGACGAGCTTCTGCTGCGGGTCGGGACGAAGGCGAGCACCGACGGCAGGGCTTGGCGGCAGGAGGTGCAGCAAGGCGGGACGGCTCGGGCACGAGGAGGCCGACGGCCATGGCGTCAGGCGGAGCAAGTGAGGCGAGGGAGGCGAGCGTGGGGGATCGGGCGCGGGGGAGATGGAGATCGAGGAAAAAAGGGAGAGGGGATCGAGCGTGCGGGTGTGGCGGCGGGCACGGGAACGAGAGGAAGAGAAGCTGCGAGGGGATCGGGCTAGGGTTAGGAAACTGGTGGGGGCGGCTGGGCCTCAAGAAATTTGGATGGGCCGGCGCGGGAGGTGTGGCTGCTGAGCTGCAGGGCTCCTTCTCTCTCTCTAACTCTAATTCTCTTATCAAAACAGAAAATAAAGAGAAAGAAAAAGGGAAGAAAAGAAAGGTTAGAGAAAGAGTTGGGCACGGGGATAATTTCCACGGACTCGCAAAAATATGCTCGTTCCATGAAAATAGGAAAGTCCACGATTGAAAGATTTAAATTCAAACACATTTGAATTTAATTCAAATGGGTTTGAACTAGGACTTGATAAAAGGAAGGTCCAAAAATGTTCAGATTTTTGGTGGAGCTCTGGAATACGATAAAAGAATAAATGGCAAAGTTGGAGATCAAGAATTGAGATAACAACGGCATGGGATATTTTGCAAGTGTGTTATGGTGAATTCCAAAAATGGAATATTTATTATAGCTCTCTAAATATCGAGAGGATATGTTTTAAAGAGAATCACCATGTGAATTCCCTCGATTTAAATGGACCAAAGATCCATGCCATTTATTTAGATGAGTTGCAAAAGATTTATGAGATGGTGGCATGATGACATGATGCAATGCAAAAATAAAAGAGCATGCACAAATGAAACACACGGCGAAACCCGGAATATATGGAAGTCTTCTGGAGCGTCGGTCTCGGGGCGTTACAAATGTAAAGTTGCTCAAACTTCAAAATGGACAGAAATGGTTTTGAGGGTATTTCATGGGGTTATACTATTCTCCATGACATGATACTTGTCAAGATCATCAAACATGTCATAAGTGACATGCTAGAATTTTCTTGGAATATTTGGAGAATATTTCCTTTGTAAATATTTCAAAAGCTTGAAATATCCAGAAAGGGTTTTTGAGGTATTTGACCAATATTTTGAACATGACTGTGTTGAAACTCTTATATATGGACAATATATGTCCTATGAGTTTCCCTAAATTTTGTCAAATATTTTTGAAGCAATAAAATAATTTTTCCCTATTAAAGACCATTTCTGGCCTTAAGAAAAATATTTTAAATAAAATAGCAAAATAACTTTTAAAATTATATTTTTGTGGTTTCTGGGTATCCTATATCTAATAGGAGTCACATATATTTTTGGAAATTTTTTTACTACCCTTAATTAAGTACTTGCAGTGCAAACCTCAATTTAGGGGTTTTTGGAAAACTAATTTTAGAAAATACTTTTTGGCCAAATTATTTTTTTAAGAAAATACTATATTGCTCTATACACATGGCATGATCATTGGGAAAAAAGGTTTTGGATCAAGGAGATGAAGTATAGAAGTTGGAGGATTTATTTGATTTTTAGAGCACTTGCAAATAGCAGACAACATTCAATCAAAGCAAAGACAAAACACCCAAAAGTTTTTGTCAAACCACATTTTTTCATGATTTATTAGCTTAAGTGTTGTGGCATGAAAATCAGGGTGTGACAGACCTACCCCCCTTACAAGAATCTCGTCCCCGAGATTCCCAAACTAGGCGTGGAAAGGAATATGAAAACTGGATCCGGGGTAGTCTTCAAGTCCTCATGTTGCTTCTGCTTCCGTGTAGTGCTCCATTGAGCTTGAAGTATTTGATAGTGTGGCTTCGTGTATGACGCTCTGCTTGATCCAGGTTGCTAAGGGGTTTCTTGCGGTGGTCATATTGGGCTAGGGGTCGATGGCTCTGTGGTTAATGCCCTCGTAGAGATCGGGCAAGTTAGGAAGTTGGAAACACTTCCGGGGTTGTGATGCATGGAAAGCATTGTGCACATCAGGTAGCTCAGGTGGCAACTCCAGCTGGTAACTGTCTACTCTTCGTCTTGAAGTGATCTTAGAGGGGGTTGTTAAATCCTGGAGTGATCTCGAAGGGGGCCGATGAATCTTGGTGTGGGTCTCCTTGTCATGGAAATGGTTGGTCCCTTAGAGAGAAGTGGCTTGCAGATACACCCGGTCTTCGACACGGATGTTTACTTCTTGATGATGGTGGTAGTTCTTCCTCCTTGGCATGGCGGTCTTCAAATGTTCCTGGACTAGCTGAATGGCTCTTCTTCTATCTTCAGGTGGACAAGTAGGTCACCAAGTGATGATGACAACTATCTTGTCTAAGCACTCCATGAAGACTTTGTTCGCGGGGTACATAAAGTAGGCTGGGGAATTAGTGGTGGTCTTGTTGAGTGTGGGCCAAGGTGGTTCTAGATCTAGTGTGAAGGCCCTAAGGTCCTGATCGACCATGTTGTAGCTTGGTAGGGCTTAAGAGTTTCAAGGGTTCTAGTGTGCGAGTGAATGTTTATCACCCCATCCTTGAGCACAGTTTCTGAGATGCCAATATTTCTACCTAGTCTTCATATCCCCAAATTGGTCTTTCCTATGGCATCGTCAGTTCTGGTGCTACCTTAGGATGGTAATGTGCTCATTCACTACGTCCACTAGTTCCATAATGAACCCAGTGATAAGCAAGGCTTACTGTAGCTTAACTTGTTCTCTTGTGATTCCGTAGGTTAAGCTCAGGGTTAAGGTTTCGAGCTAGGGTATCTCGTGAAGTCTCGAAGGATCTAGGATGGGTTTCTAATCTTGAGGGTTAAACATAATTCTACGGGGTTGCATTTGGTCGAGCAGGTTGTACCAAAAGTCTTCAGTGCTGGTTGGTTGCCAAAGTAGAATCCTTGGTGTACCTTGTCTTGTTAGCCTTCAGTTGAGGAGAGAGATGAGAGGGAAAAGTAGCATAGAGGAGGGGAATGCCTAAAGGGGGTTCTATAGTGCTAGTGCAAACAAACAGGTGCAAAGAGGGCCAAACAAAAGAAACAAGGTGAGGAAGGTGATATAGTCGCATACTTGTCGCCTAGGGCAAAAGTGCGACCTATATCAAAACTCATACAAATAAAAACAAGCAACACACAATCATGGTTCTATTCGAACTATCATACGGACTCGACTGCACATAGGGGGTACACGACTCATCCTACCCTAGGGGTTCTCGGACTCAGTAGTCGTGCCTTGTGCCTCATGCAGTCTTCTGAGTTTTCCTCAGGTGTTGCTACGTCTCTTGTAGTTGTTCGATGAAACAATCCGGGTTGAGCCTGAAGATTCTTCAACAACTTCTTGCCTGTTGAAGTGATGGGGTGAAGGTGGCTCCTCATAACTGACATTGACTTGGTCTTCTATTGTATTCGTAATCACGACGATCCCTTGTTGTCTTCTAAGTCGTCGATGGTACCAGGTAGGTAATCCTTTATGCAATGACATTATCAAGGCGTAATAGAGGTCCATCATGTCGGTTATGTTGATGAAAACATCGACACCAAGAGCGGGGGATGAGGAGAACCGTTTTCCTGCTCACTATGGTGAGGCGGACCAAATGGCTAGGTTCTCATCCATCGGTGGTTGCCGATACAACAACGGTAGTGACAGGGTTACTCTATTAGCGATGTATATCATTATCTTGCATATTCTACGCCCTGATCATCGTAGGCTAAGGTTGCATCATCTTGGGGCAGTGTCAAGGGTGTCACCATCTCCTGGGTCTTCAGGTCCTCATTCCTCGAGGATGTATCTTCTATTGGTATCGTCTTGTTGTGATGTCGCCTATCTTGTGTTCAGGAGATGTGGGTGAATGTCTGGCAAGGCATCTTCCTTCTAGATTATCCACGAGGATTACAAGGAATCCAGTGGTCAGGGGCATAAGGGTTCTAGCGACCAAGGGTTTTGAAGGGGAAGAGATCAATAAGGAAAGTATACCTTAGTTTTCGAAAAACTGAGAAGGGAAGAGAAGTACAGATAGTTTTGAAAACTAGTAGTAGTTTTGGAAATAGTTTTACCCTAACTAACGACCATGCTAACTAAGGCTTCCTACAGTCAGGATGGCTATGATACCAGCTCTGTGGGGACCCCGACTCATAAGTCGTGATCACCGAATGCACGTGTACAGTGACCAAGAGATCAATGCTCACTGAACACACAGAGGCTGAATAACAAGAGGCTTACATCCATACGTACCGTATACCATTATGGTCAAGTCTTGAGTATAACATTGCAGCGGAAATCTTTGTCGATAACTTGGACCCATGCCATCTGCCTTAACCCTACAGGCATTCTGACTGGGAAGCGTCCTAGCTCGCATGTTCGTCACCAAAGTATTCCTCATCATATCATGTTCTTTCATGCTTCGCAAATAAAATAACCAGTGGCAAGCCAATGAGTACTTTGAATGTACTCGCAAGCAACCCAAGAGTGATAACAAAATAATTATGCAAAGCTCTACTGCTTAATTGGCATTATTGCGGAAAGCTAGTTTTTCTCATGCAAGTATGATCAACATTTATCAAGGACAGGAATGCGTCTGCAACAAGCATCAGGAGGTTACAGACATCAACATCGAGAAAGAGTTATGAACAACTCATGCTCAAGCTCATCGTGACTTCCTCACGAGTCACATCATCAATATCACCAAACGGTGTTGTTTGTCAGAAACGTATGGACATAGTCTAAGCAGCATCGCCCAACTGTCCTTGACCGTGGACACGGCTATTCGAATAGTTTTACACTCTGCAGAGGTTGCACACTGTACCCACAAGATCCGGGGAACTTCCGTGTCATCCACGACCCGCGATACCTCAGGTACCCGGGGTAAGCACCCGATCACTACCTTTCCCTAGACGACACTAACTTGGAGTCCACCCGATTGGCAGTAACCCCCCATGCCCAACATTTCACATAACATTTTCGTGGAGCCTTGCTCCCATATTTATCACATACCACTAGCAGGGGGTACCAACGGTGTGTCCGGTGCCCCATAAAAATGGTCATGGCCGCCCTACCTGGCACGACCCCGTCCCGAGAGAGTGCACCAACAACTCTCCCGTCACTAGTAATGCAGGCCCCAAGCTAGTATCGGTCTAGGTACTCAATAATGCCCTTTCCCATATAAGGGTAGAGTGGTTGCGCATGTAAGGTTGGGACAGTCATCAAATCTTAAATCTAATCCAACTTTGTAAACAACACTTTCATCAAGCCTCGGTACACTACCTCTCCCCCAAGTAGTGACCTAGTTCATCATCATCTCCCAGGGGCATTAGTGGCACCCACTGGGCTATTTGCAAGTATGTCAAACCACACTTGGTTTCTTTCCATGCATAACCCCGACCCATTTTGCTCAGCCAACACTTATAGCATACTTCTACAACCCACCAACACAACTCTAAACAAGGATAGAGTCATGATCAGTGCAAGTATCAACGGGGTATGCAACGAAGGCAAACCTAGCAAGGTTGCCATTCAAGATATCATGCATTCAACAATCACGGAAAGAAATGTTACTATGATAAAAAGGGTTCATCATGGTCAAAGGGCTGCTTGCCTGTTTTAACAGAGTCTTCGAGGTCTTCAAATATCTCTGGTCCAACTCCGAGCATTGCGTCTACTTCGTCAACTATCGTCGAAAGCAACCATAATAAGCAACACAACAAGGCAGGAAATAAAAGTGCTCTAAAAATATGAGTTGGACTTTTCTGGGATACCTCTGGTCATATGAGAGATGACCAAAGTGGTTTCATTAGGATTTGATCAATGGACATCTCTGAACATTTCAATATGATGGAATCAAGAGGTTTATGGATTTGCAAGAAGTGTACAGAAATATATTTTTGGAAAATGGGCAAAGATACCCATTTAACAAAGGATGATTTTAGAAGCATTTAGGATTTGGTTTCACTGGATTTGGAGTTCAAATGAATATTCTATGGATTTGCAAAGTTGACAAACATGAAGAAATGGCTCATTATTTTGTGGGGTACAAAAAGTATCAAGAAAAATGTTCATAAACTAGGTTATGAATTTAGAAGCATCTAGGGATTTAAATCATGGCATTTGGATCAATCTTGAGCTCTCTGTGATTTTCTAAAGTTCATCATAGAAATAGGAAAAGTAGGATTTGATAAATATTTGTGAAGGAAAGGTTTCTAGAAAAATATGCATGTTGCATCACCAGGTATATCATGATTTATAGAGTCACTAGAAATTCGAATCATCAAATTTGGAGTCCATTTGAATTGTTTGGGAGATTTTACAAGTTTTACAGAAAAGAAAAAGGGAAAGATTTTTACCCGAATGGGCTGGATCTGGGCAGCGACAGCGCGCACGGGGCGAGATATAGTGCCGAGCGCACTGGGCCTGCCCGGTAGCTCAGCCGCGCAGAGCGGGGGAGTGGCAGCGTCGAAAACGCCCGCCGAGAGTGCGCCTTCGCCGCGGGGAGACGGCTTCCAAAGAAATCGTGTCCACTTAACTCGCGGGCCCGGCCCTCAGGGTCGCCGACACATGGGGCCCACTAGTCGGGTTCATCCCCAACCTCCCGCGCGAGCGCGTCAGGAGACAGAGGAGGCGAGGCCGGACGATTCCGACGCTCTCCGCGGTGGCACTGGCCATCTCCGGCGACGCCCAGCAGACCAGCGGGTCCAGGAGAAAACGCCGCATCCGCCAAGGTGCGCTGCGAGCGCAGGGTTGGTCGGACGCGGGCGCCTCGTCGACCATGGCGGGCGGGGCCGGTGGTGGAGATGGAGTTCGACCGCATGGCCACGGGAAGGAGGGGAAGTAGCAGGGGAGAGTTCCACGATTGTCGTGGTAATGCCATGGAATGATGAGGCGAGGAGGAGGGGCTCGGGTGGCGCGAATTTAAGACGAGGCCGACGGCAAGGCTCCGGCCATGGTGGTGGATGGAGGGCGCGGGGAGAGGAGTGAGTTGGTCGGGATGATGCATAGGAGGGAGAGGGAGCAAAAGGAGGCCAGAGAGGGCTCGGGGTGGCCTTTTATGGCGGGGCGATGGTGCACCGTGGACGTGGCCTACGGGCACCCGCGGAAATGGCCGTGGTGGCCACGGGTGGAGGCTCGGGGATGTCTGAGGCGCTCGTGGGAGTCTTGTAGGGTGCCAGGAAGAGAGAGAGGGAGCGGGGCGAGGCTCTGGTGCTCGCGCGTGTGAGGCCGGGCATTGGCCGAGCCGGGCGGCTCTGGGCACGCGCCGCAGGAGGTGAGAGAGAGGAAGAGACGAGGGGGCCTGCACGGTGGCGTGCTGCGAACGTTGAGGCACCTCGACTGGCACGAGGGGGGGCCTCGAGGTGGTTGGGGGACGCAGCATCAACGGTCGGGAGCAAGCTGACGTGCTCCAGAGCACGCAAATGGCCGACATCCGCGGCTTTTCCGCGCGTCCTCACGCGCCCACTTGTTTCTGGTAGCTGCAGGGGGATAAACAAGGGTGAAAGAAGCTTTGGATGCTCTGGAACCTGCCAGGAGTGAGAGAGAGATGAGAAGGGGAGGGGAAAGTGGTTGTCCAGAGAAGAAAAATGGGTCTTTGCCCCCCTCCATCATTGCCTCTCGGGCAGGGAAGCACACCAGAGGTAGAGGGAGACTAGGAGGGGCTGTGGAAAAAAGGATAACTCTTGGAGATTAGTGGAAGAGGTCAAAAATGGCATTTTGGTAAAGTGGCAGAAGGTGTTTGATATTGGTTTGGGCAAGTATATGATCGCCATTTGTCATGAGGCTTGACAGGGTCAAATGGTATGAGAAAATAAGAGGTACCACCAAGATTGAGTCCATTTGGGAAAAGTTGCCAATGCAACTTTTGTAAACCCTAGAAATCAGCAGAAATGGACTTTCCAAGATTTAGTCATGCAAATCTATTCTCCTTGATGCACCACTTGGTTTAGTGTCATCATTTGAGGAATTGAACATGTCCACAAAAATTCAGATCAAAAGGACACACTTGGCAATGTAGAGTTGTCCAAATTTGGTTCTGGACAGGAAGGGTTTTGGGGCACTTTGATCAAGTTAACTTGTTCTTCAACTTGTGCCATTTGGTCTAGATGAATAATTAGAACATTTGAGAATGTTCACAAGGTTTGAGATTATTTGGGAATGTTTGGCAATGTAAAGTTGCTCAAACTTCAAAATGGACAGAAATGGTTTTGAGGGTATTTCTTGGGGTTATACTATTCTCCAAGACATGATACTTGTCAAGATTATCAAACATGTCATAAGTGACATGCTAGAATTTTCTTGGAATTTTTGGAGAATATTTCCTTTGTAAATATTTCAAAAGCTTGAAATATCCAGAAAGGGTTTTTGAGGTATTTGACCAATATTTTGAACATGACCATGTGTTGAAACTCTTATATATGGACAATATATGTCCTATGAGTTTCCCTAAATTTTGTCAAATATTTTTGAAGAAATAAAATAATTTTTCCCTATTAAAGACCATTTCTGGCCTTAAGAAAAAGCTTTAAATAAAATAGCAAAATAACTTTTAAAATTATATTTTTGTGGTTTCTGGGTATCCTATATCTAATAGGAGTCACATATATTTTTGGAAAGATTTTTACTACCCTTAATTAAGTACTTGCAGTGCAAACCTCAATTCAGGGGTTTTTGGAAAACTAATTTTAGAAAATACTTTTTGGCCAAATTATTTTTGTAAGAAAATACTATATTGCTCTATACACATGGCATGACCATTGGGAAAAAAAGGTTTTTGATCAAGGAGATGAAGTATAGAAGTTGGAGGATTTATTTGATTTTTAGAGCACTTGCAAACAGCAGACAACATTCAATCAAAGCAAAGACAAAACACTCAAAAGTTTTTGTCAAACCACATTTTTTCATGATTTATTAGCTTAAGTGTTGTGGCATGAAAATCAGGGTGTGACAATTTGTCACTCTGATTGTCGGAGAGGTATCTCTGGGCCCTCTCGGTAATGCACATCACTTAAGCCTTGCAAGCATTACAACTAATGAGTTAGTTGTGGGATGATGTATTACAGTACGAGTAAAGAGACTTGCTGGTAACGAGATTGAACTAGGTATTGAGATACCGACGATCAAATCCCAGGCAAGTAACATACCGATGACAAAGGGAACAACGTATGTTGTTATGCTTTCTGACCGATAAAGATCTTCGTAGAATATGTGTGAGCCAGTATGAGCATCCAGGTTCCGCTATTGGTTATTGACCGGAGACGTGTCTCGGTCATGTCTACATAGTTCTCGAACCCGTTGGGTCTGCATGCTTAACGTTACGATGATAGTTATATTATGAGTTTATATGTTATGATGTACCGAAGGTTATTCGGAGTCCTGGATCTGATCACGAACATGAGGAGGAGTCTCGAAATGGTTGAGACATGAAGATTGATATATTGGAAGCCTATGTTTGGATATCGGAAGTGTTCCGGGTGAAATCGGGATTTTGCCGGAATACCGGGAGGTTACCGGAACCCCCGGGAACATAATGGGCCTTAGTGGGCCTAGGTGGAAGAGAGGAGAGGCGGCTAGGGCTGGGCCGCGCGCCCCTCCCCCCACCCTATCCGAATAGGACAAGGAGAGGGGGCAGCGCCCCCCTTCCTTCTTCTTCTCCACTCCTTCCCCCTCCCATGTCCTAATCCAACTAGGAAAGGGGGGGTAGTCAGGCGTCGGACCGGACTCGTTGGACAACGTCCAACGATCCAAGCTTCCAAATTCGGAAACTTCTCGGCCCTTGAGCCTCGAGATGGGTAGGGCTCCGGACTTAATTCCACCCACCCACCCAGACATATGCGATCTATCTCAAATCCGGCAAGAGCTCGCTGAAACAGTACATCATTACTGGGCCAGATTCCTCCTGGTTATGGACAGGATAAAGGACCGCCGAGAGGAAAACGCAATTTCAATTTTCTGCAATAATTGCACGGATGAGGGAATCTTGAACGCCATCAGTCGCCGTGAAATTACACGCTTCTCCGACCTGGCGTCCATAGTACGAAAGTACTGTGCGATGGAGAGTTTCCGGAAAACCGAAACTAAATTTTGGGACAATCCGCCCCGAATACAACCCTAGTCCGTAAAAAAGGGTGCAGCACACTCAGGCACCAGGTACAAAAACCAAAAAGCAAAAACCCCATAAAGGGCAAGGAACCGTACTGGAGGGATGGCTCAGCGGACCCTGTAAAATTCACAGTACAGAAGGCGCCACCCCAACACATAGCCTTCGAGCATGTTGGATATTGCGGCAGGTGGCCAAAAGTGGCGAGGAGCTTCTAGCCCCAGAAAACCACTCCAACAGTACCAGTACGGTGTCAACAGTCTTCGAGACTTTCGCATCAAATAATACGCGAAAACGAACAATCCGCAGCCTCGCCGAAGTCTACCAAGTAGCAACAACAAATCCCTGGAGCGACACGGCCATCACCTTCAACGCCAGCGACGAACCTAAATTCCGAACAGCCCGAGCACCAGCCGCATTGGTCCTCAGTCCAATAGTGGACGACTTTCGTCTTACCAAGGTACTCATGGATGGCGGCAGCGGACTAAACCTCATCTACGAGGAAACTCTTCGAAAAATGGAAATAGACTGGAGCCGCATTGAGCGAAGCAGCACAACCTTTAGAGGAATAATCCCTAGCCGAGAAGCGCGCTGCACAGGAAAAATTACACTTGATGTGGTGTTCGGCTTGCCGGACAATTACAGGTCCGAAGAGGTCACGTTCCAAGTGGCCCCGTTCAGCAGCGGATATCACGCTATATTAGGACGGGAGGCATTCACAATTTTCCAAGCCATACCCCATTACGGGTACATGAAGCTTAAGATGCCTGGGCCCGGCGGAACAATCACTCTCGCTAGTGATCCGGACATAGCACTCTGTGCCGAAAACAAGACAGCCGCATTAGCCTTGGAGGCACTATCCGAAGCCCTAGCGGCAGAAGAACTCACTGTGCTGCGCTCTACGGTGAATATGGACGATGTCATACTCGATAAGAGATCCAAGTCCACCTCTTTCAAACCAGCGGACGAAATAGTCAAATTCCAGGTCCACCCAACAAAGACGGCCTCCATCGGGGCATAGTTGAACCCTGATGTAGATGCCGCACTGCGAGAATTCCTTTGGGAAAATTGGGACATCTTCGCCTGGCACCCTTCAGATATGCCAGGAATCCCACGTAGATTGGCAGAACACAGCCTAAACATCCTAAAAGGATTCAAGCCAGTCAAACAGGCTCTTCGGCGATTTTCCGAACCCAAAAGACAGGCAATGGGAGAAGAGCTAGCCAAACTACTGGAAGCCGGATTCATCAGAGACATCAAACATCCGGACTGGCTAGCAAACCTGTTAATGGTACCAAAGAAGGACAAATCCTGGCGCCTATGTGTCGATTTTAAAGACCTCAACAAGGCCTGCCCAAAGGATCCCTTCCCTCTCCCCCCCATCGACCAAATAATCGATGCTACTGCAGGGCACGATTCATTGTGCTTCCTTGACGCATATTCCGGCTACCATCAAATCAAGATGGCGGAAGCAGACCAAGCCGCAATGGCATTTATTACTCCATATGGACCATTCTGCTTCAACACGATGCCCTTCGGACTCAAAAACGCCGGCGCAACATATCAGCGCATGATTCAGACATGTCTGGCTACCTAGATCGGCAAAACAGTAGAAGCATACATAGACGATTTGAGGCTCACATTTGACAACCTCCGAGCATATGACATTAAGCTGAATCCGGAAAAATGCGTTTTCGGCGTACCAGCAGGAAAGCTCCTAGGCTTCATTGTATCCGGTAGAGGAATTGAAGCAAACCCAGCCAAGATCCGAGCTCTGTCACACCTGGATATTCCAAAAGACCTCAAACAAACACAAAAATTGACTCGATGCGTGGCGGCTCTAAGTCGCTTTATCTCCCGATTGGGAGAAAAGGCATTGCCCCTCTATCGCCTCCTCAGGCGCACCGAACACTTCGAGTGGACGGATGCTGCCACTGCCGGACTCGAAGAAATAAAAGCCATATTGGCAACAAATCCAGTCCTGGCCGCTCCTAACCTGGGCGAACCAATGTTGTTATACATCGCGGCAACACATCAAGTTGTAAGCGCGGTAGTCGTCGTCGAACGAGAAACGGAAGGGCATAAATTCCCTCTTCAAAAACCAATGTACTACGTATCCACTATCTTAACTCCCTGCAAGTCCCGTTACCCGCACTATCAAAAGATAGCGTACGCAGTGTTCATGGCATCCCGGAAGCTCCGACACTACTTTCAAGAGTGTTCGATAACAGTGGCCTCCGAAGTGCCCCTCAACGACATTATAAACAACCGCGACGCAACGGGCAGGATTGCAAAATGGGCCATTGAGCTCTTACCATTCGATATAACTTACAAACCTCGGCGAGCTATAAAGTCACAAGTCTTGGCAGACTTTGTCGCCGAATGGACTGAAGCCGAACTCCCTAAAGAGTACGGCGCATGCTCCAATTGGACTATGCATTTTGACGGCTCCAAAATGTTGGCCGGCTTGGGGGCTGGCGTCGTATTGACGTCCCCAACCGGGGATACAATCCAATATGTACTTCAAATAATGTACACGGACTCCAACAATGCGGCCGAATATGAGGCCCTCCTACATGGCCTCCGGATGGCAATCTCCATGGGCATTCAAGGCCTAGAGGTGCGCGGGGATTCAAACCTCACAATATCCCAAGTAAATGGAGACTTTGACGCCAAGGATCCGAAGATGGCAACCTATCGTAACGCTGTCCTAAAAATGTCAGCTCGGTTCGAAGGACTTGAATTCCACCACGTAGCCCGAGATAATAACCAAGCAGCCGACGTATTGGCACGCATCGGCGCGAAACGCGACGCTGTCCCTCCAAACATCTTCCTGGAACGACTCTTTAAGCCATCCGTACTATGGGAAGAAGAGTCCGGAAATAACAACCCGGAGGCAGCCGCACCACCCAATACAGAACAACCTGACACAATCGGCGACTCAGCCGACGAAATAACACCTTTAGCCCACGAAATAATGGCGGTAATCGCCCCGTGGACAGAGCCATTCCTAGCCTACTTACTCAGGCAGGAACTTCCCGAAGACCAAAATGAGGCCCGCTGCATAGTCCGGCGATCTAAAGCCTACAAGGTCCACAAGGGAGAGCTCTATAAGAAAAGCACAACCGGAGTCCTTCAACGGTGTTTCTCCGAAGAGGAAGGGCGAAACCTTCTGGCTGAAATTCATGCCGGACTAGGCGGACACCACACCGCAGCCCGGGCCCTGGTAGGCAAGGCATTCCGTACAGGATTTTATTGGCCGACGGCCCGGGCAGATGCTCAGGACTTGGTCCAAAGATGCGTCGGTTGTCAGCTCTTTGCTAATCAGAGCCATATGCCACCCACCGCCCTCAAAACTATACGCATTACCTGGCCATTCGCGGTCTGGGGGCTTGATATGGTTGGACCCCTTAAAGGGGGAACCCACAAGCAAAGGTACCTATTGATCATGGTGGACAAATTCACCAAATGGATAGAGGCCAAGCCAGTTAAAACGGCAGAGTCCAGACCAGTGATAGACTTCATATCCGGGGTAGTACACCGTTATGGTGTCCCCCATAGCATCATTACCGATAACGGCACAAACTTCACAGCCGACGAGGTTAAATTATGGTGCAAAAATATGGGCATTAAGCTCGATTACGCTTCAGTCTATCATCCTCAAACGAACGGTCAAGTGGAACGAGCAAATGGTTTAATAATGAGCGGCATCAAACCCAGATTAGTGCGGTCCCTTACGAAATCTGACACGCACTGGGTAGAGGAGCTCGACTCTGTACTCTGGGGGCTGCGGACAACGCCCAACCGTACTACCGGATTCACACCATTTTTTATGGTATACGGCGCAGAGGCAGTTTTGCCCTGCGACATCATTCATGACTCACCTCGAGTGCGCATGTACGAAGAAAGAGAAGCCGAGCTGGATCGGCAGGACAGCTTGGACACATTGGAGGAAGAACGCGACGTTGCCAAGGCTCGTTCCACATTCTATCAGCAGCAGGCTCGAAGATATCAAAGCAGAGAAGTACGGGCTAAGACTTACAATGTTGGCGAACTAGTTCTACGCCTGCCGGACAAGAAAAAGGACAAGCTCAAGCCCAAATGGGAGGGCCCCTTCATTATCGATCAAGTCCTGACCGGCGGAGCGTACCGTCTGCGAAATGCGTCGGACAACCGACTCGAGCCGAACCCATGGAACGCAGCTCGCCTCTGAAGATTCTACGCCTAGCGCCGGACTAAGAGTTCGCCTCTGAAGATTCTACGCCTAGCGCCGAACCCATGGAACGCAGCCCGCCTCTGAAGGTATTCGGACACACTCCGGACTCTAGGGTCCCGAGGTTGAAGCGAAAAGGTCGGCAAAGACAAACGATCTACAATCCGGCTAGAAGGCATTTTACATGTCATTTTAAAATACATTGTCAAATCGACTGACTGTATTCCTCCTCAATCCCGTCTAACAGGCTGTCTAATTTACAGTCCCGTTGGGAATATTTAGCGGCCAACTCTACTTGGCCGTACACTAAACTCACAGGGATCTCCTTCCCATCGGGTCCCACAGGTCCGACCTCGGCCATGTGGTTGGGATCCACCTTCTTGTACCGCATCTTCACCATGGCCCAGGACTCCCTGGCACCTTGGCGGCAGGCCGAAATCTTCCATAAACGGAAGCGCTTCCGCGCTCCCTAAAGCTTCTCCGCAAGGTCTCCAAGGCCCTCGGGTAGGGAAAGGGACGGCCATAAAGCCTGGACGACGCTGCTCATCGCCTGCCGAACTCGTTCGAGCAGTTGCACCAGCTTGGGAAGTTGATCACCCGTTGATACGGGCATCTCCTCTACAGCGCGCCCTGTGAGCAAACCTACAGACATATTTTTGTTAATTGACTTCCTTGCCGAACTCTTCTTTTCAAAGGAGTTCGCTCAAGCACTTACTATAGATGCCGCGACGAAGCCGCTGATTCTCCTTCACGGAGCCAGACAGCTCGGCCCGAACACCTTTCAGCTCTTCTCCAAGCTGGGTGTGGGCATCCTGGAGTTTGTTCCTCTTGTGCTGCACCTTCGTCAGCACCCTCTCGCCGGCCTTCAGCTGGCGCAGCAGGTCTTGCTTGTCCGGATCCAGTCCGGCAACACCTGCAATGTCATTGTTAGACTTACACGCACGCCGCACATCGATTATCTTTTTGAAATAATGTGTTACCAGGAGGGGTCTCTGTGTTTCCTCCTGCGGCAGCTAGTGCAACCTCGAGTTGGGCCTTGCACTCTTGTAGCTCCTGGGACATCTGGGTATTCTTCTCTATAAGATCCTGCATATCAAATGATCCTTAAATCAGTTACTCTAAGTACTTTAAGTCTCGGGGGCTACTGGCATATACAACTATTAAAATTCTTACCCGTATGTCCTTTACATACTGCTCCGCGGCTCTGGTCAAATCATCTTGAGTAGCACGGAGGTGCGCGTCCCCCGCGTTAAAGGCATTCAACGCCTCAGGGGAGAAGCACGCATCACGAAAAACTGTCCGGCGACGCCTATGGTTCATGGCGCTCTCCACCTCAGATCTGGTGGCGGACAGTCTGTCGGCATCCTCCGTTGGAGGAGTATCCGGCTCGCGCCTTGCGCTCGCCTCCCCCTCCAGACCAGGTGTTGGAGCCTGGCTGGCAGAGGCTTGGTTGGCAACCTCTATGCCCACAGCCCGGCGGGCACTCTTTCTCCTGCAAAAGTCATGAGCATTCAAACACTTCCTAGGAATGTTGTCCTAAATAACAACCGCGAGCTATACCATTGCGGCGACGTTTCAATCCGTGCCGCACTCCTCTTTCGCCTGCTGGGCCGGACTGACCATTGTTGACCAGCTGCCGTGGGCTCGGCCCCCTGCCTTGAAGGCACCTTGAGGGAGTCCTGGACTAGGGGGTGTCCGGACAGCCGGACTATCATCGTCCGCCGGACTCCAAGACTATGAAGATACAAGATTGAAGACTTCGTCCCGTGTCCGGATGGGACTATCCTTGGCGTGGAAGGCAAGCTTGGCGATACGGATATGTAGATCTCCTACCATTGTAACCGACTCTGCGTAACCCTAGCCCTCTCCGGTGTCTATATAAACCGGAGGGTTTTAGTCCGTAGGACAACACAACCATTACAACAATCATACCATAGGCTAGCTTCTAGGGTTTAGCCTCCTTGATCTCGTGGTAGATCCACTCTTGTACTACCCATATCATCAATATCAATCAAGTAGGAGTAGGGTTTTACCTCCATCAAGAGGGCCCGAACCTGGGTAAAAACATCGTGTCCCTTGTCTCCTGTTACCATCCGCCTAGACGCACAGTTCGGGACCCCCTACCCGAGATCCGCCGGTTTTGACACCGACATTGGTGCTTTCATTGAGAGTTCCTCTGTGTCGTCACTGACAGGCTCGATGGTTTCTTCAATCAACAACAACGCCGTCCAGGGTGAGACTTTTCTCCCTGGACAGATCCTCGTATTCGGTGGCTTTGCGCTGCGGGCCAATTCACTTGGCCATCTGGAGCAGATCGAAAGCTACACCCCTGGCCGTCAGGTCAGGTTCGGAAGCCTAAACTTCACGGCCGACATCCGCAGAGACTTGATCTTCAACGGATCCGAGCCATAGCCGAGCGCGCTGCGCTGTCACGATGGGCATGATTTAGCTCTGCCACCGGACAGTGCCCCGGAGGCCGCACACGAGTCCGCTCTGACCCACAGTTCGGAGCAGACCGTGCAGATCGAGGACAGGTGGCTGGACACCGCCTCGAGAGCTGCAACTTCCACGAAGATGGAGCCGAATACTGACCTTGTCCCTTATAAAGCTCGTGACTCCGAGGCGCCAGACTCCTTGCCGGACTCCGAACCTCCTGCGCCCCTGCCAATCGAATCCGATTGGGCACCGATCATGGAGTTCACCACCGCGGACATCTGTCAGCACTCACCCTTTGGCGACATCCTAAATTCGCTAAAGCATCTCTCTTTATCAGGAGAACCCTGGCCGGACTGCGGTCAGGATGGTTGGGATGTGGACGACGAAGAAATTCAAACCCCACCCACCACCCATTTTATAGCCACTGTCGACGATCTAACCGACATACTAGACTACAACTCCAAAGACATCGACGGTATGGACGACGATGTCGGAGACTAAAAAGAACCAGCGCTTACCGAGCACTGGAAGGCCACCCCAACCCATGACGTATATATGGTGGATACCCCAAAAGGAAGCGACAACAAGGAACAACGGGACGCGGCAAAGGATAATTCCGCCGACAAACAACCAAAACGGCGACGCATATGCCGCCCTAAGTCCCGCCTCGACAAAAACAGCGCTCCTAATGACCCAGCAATAGAGCAGGGCAAACCAGTGGACGATGAATATGCAACCAAGCAACCATCCGAACAGGACGAATCGGATAACCAATCCATGCCCGGCGAAAACAACAGTCCAGACGATCTCACGCCGGACACACCATCGGAGCATAAGAACCTTCACAAAAGACTTCTCGCCACTGCAAGAAGTCTGAAGAAGGAAAAGCGGAAGCTCAAAACAGCGGAAGACATACTCAGAATGAGGTGGAGCAAAGTACTCAAGACCGCGGACAAATATGGCAATGGCCACCAAACGAAGAGCTACCCGAAGCGCAAGCTGCTGCCGGAATTCGACGAGGAGGCCACAGAGCCCCCACAGTCAAAAAGCAAAGAGGACGCCTGGCCGGATAGACGATCAGATGACAGACCAAAAGCGATAAGCGGCACCGCACACAAGACGACACATGATCCACATAACTCAGATGGCCCGGTCAGGTCCATTTATGGACCAAAAAAGAGGGCCCCAGGAAGCAACACAACACACCGAGTATTCGAAGACAGCGGCACACCCAAATACAGGGGCGCCGCACACTCACTATGTTTCACCGATGAGGTGCTGGATCATGAATTTCCAGCGGGGTTCAAACCCGTAAACATAGAGGCATACGATGGAACAACAGACCCTGGAGTCTGGATTGAGGATTACATCCTCCACATACACATGGCCAGAGGAGATGATCTCCACGCCATAAAATATCTACCCCTCAAGCTCAAAGGGCCAGCTCGGCGTTGGCTCGAAAGCCTCCCAGAAAATACTATTGGGAGTTGGGAAGAGCTCGAGGACGCGTTTAGAGCAAATTTTCAAGGGACTTATGTCCGCCCTCCGGATGCAGACGATTTAAGTCACATAACTCAACAGCCCGGAGAGTCAGCGCGCAAATTCTGGAACAGGTTCCTTACCAAAAAGAACCAAATAGTCGACTGTCCGGACGCCGAAGCCTTAGCAGCTTTTAAACATAATGTCCGAGACGAATGGCTCGCGAGACACCTCGGCCAGGAGAAGCCAAGAACAATGGCCGTGCTAACAAGCCTCATGACCCACTTTTGCGCGGGGGAAGACAGCTGGCTTGCAAGATGCAGCACCAGCGACCCGAGTACATCCGAGATCAGAGATGGAAACGGAAAATCACAGCGCAGAAAGGATCAACGCCGAAATAAAGAAAAAAGCCCAAAGAACACGGCGGTCAACGCCGGATTCAAAAGCTCGCGGCCGAACAACAAAACATGCCTCTTAAGGGCAACAGTGACGAGCTATCCAACTTAAACAAAATTTTGGATCGGATATGTCAAATCCACAGCACCTCCGGAAGGCCTGCAAACCACACCCACCGAGATTGTTGGGTCTTCAAACAGTCTGGCCAACTCAACGCCGAACACAAGGGGCTCGATGCGCCAAGTGAGGACGACGACGAACCCCACCAGCAGAGCGCCGGAAAACAAAAGACTTTCCCACAAGAAGTCAAAACAGTAAACTCACTTCATGTGATAATACGGAAAAACAATGCGGCACCCGCCAAAGTAGGTGTCGCATGGTCCACCCCAGCGGAACCTCGAGATTGGATGTCAAAACCAATCACTTTCGACCACCTGGACTATTCCAGAAGTATTCGGAATGCAGGATGGACTGCTCTGATATTGGATCCTATAATCGACGGACTACAATTTACACAAGTCCTGATGGACGGAGGCAGCGATTTAAACCTGCTATATCCGGACACAATCCGCAAGTTGGGGATAGACCTTACTAAAATTCAACATACCCGCACTACCTTCAAAGGAGTGACGCCAGGCCCTTACGCCAAGTGCACGGGCTCCTTACTACTAGAAGTTGTGTTCGGGTCCCCCGACAACTTCCGACGCGAAAAGCTAATCTTTCATATCGCCCCATTCGAAAGTAGCCATCAAGCTCTATTGGGACGTGAAGCTTTTGTCCGCTTTAACGCAGTACCACACTACGCGTCTCTTACACTTAAAATGCCCGGTCCACGCGGCATCATCTCATTAAAAGGTCGTTCAAGACCCCGGGCACGGCTAGACGAGTCTGGCATAAATAAGCTAGGGGCTCCCTAGCCGCACACCCCTTTACAAGGGGCTATGCGTACAAGCAATACTGAGCTAATATCAGCTCAGCCTTATTCATTCATTCATATTTCAATTTTTAATACATTTTTTGCACGATTTCCTCTCAAGCTAAGTTCCTCTTTTTTTACAGATGAACAACGTGTACGCCCGTCCAGGATACGGCACAATGGAGACACAGGCGTAGACGTGCAGCAGGGACCCGTCGCAAGGATTCTTTTCAGATTAAGTCCCTGCGTAAACCTTTCTTACTGTCTTTTGTTGATCACATCCCACGGTTCTTCACCGTAACCAACGAGGAGACTGGCGTTTTGGCATCGACCGCGCCAGAAATTCTCGCCTGTACCTGGACACTAGGGGCTTAGGGCATTGTTCTGCCCATTATTATAAAGACCGAACACCTTAGGGAGTGTTCGGCGTCTCGAGTTAGGCCCTATATGCATCAGCTCCGAGTCATGTCTTTGGTCAAATGTTGGGTTTGCCCGGCTCCTGTGTTTTGCTGCCTTACGTTCCGTATCATCGGCTAACGCAGCACCAGGAGAACTACTGCGATTGTGCCCCGGTTCGGCTGGGCGAGCACCTTAGTAGAGAAAGTCGAAAACTGACTGTCATGACATAGCGAGAGACTGGTCAACCACTCGATCGACTATCGAAATGTTTAGTATTCCTCCGCTTTGACGAAGGACCGCTTCCCGGTCAGGCACATACGCGCCCGAACTCGGAGAGCGCGGTGCCTGTCGTGGTTCTAAGTCTGACAGTAGAGTGGGGGGTAGGTATTGAGAGGCAAGGTCCTAGCTATGGAGAGGTTGTAAAGACAAGCGATGTACGAGTTCAGGCCCTTCTCGGAGGAAGTAAAAGCCCTACGTCTCGGAGCCCAGAGGCGGTCGAGTGGATTATGTGTACAGGTATTACAAGAGTGCGAACCCTTCTGCCTGTGGAGGGGGGTGGCTTATATAGAGTACGCCAGGACCCCTGCCAGTCCACGTAATGGAGGGTTTAAAGTATATTAAGTCTGGGGCGTTACTGGTAACGCCCCACATAAAGTGCCTTAACTATCATTAAGTCTATTCAATTTACAGGCCGTTGCAGTGCAGAGTGCCTTCTGACCTTCTGGTGGTCGAGTGTATCTTCATGGTTGAGTGAATCTCCATGGTCGAGTCCTTCTGGTCAGTCGAGTGGGTTCCTCGTTGGTCGACTGGAAGGTGATCTCTCCTAAGACTGTCCCTGGGTAGGACATTCAGGTCAGGCCTATGACCCTACCCGAGGTACATGAATCCATCAGTGCCCCCAGGGGCTATACCGTAGCCCCACCCTCGAACTCCTATGGCTAAGTGAAAGTGATAAAGCCTTATAGTCCGGTTGCCTCGTTTGCTACGCTACCACCTCCTTTACAGGACCAAGACGTTGGATTAAGTGCGAAAATGCGCTATTTCGCAAACACCCCCGCACTATGTGCATGGGGGCTAAAGCCGAAGACTGTCATCTTTCAGGTTATACACAAGTATACATTAAACGGCCGCACAGGAGATATTCCAATACTTGCACACACAAGTACAAAAAGAGCTTATATCATAAACATCGTTTTACAAATCATAAAGTTCATTTGAACACGACATTTTTTGAGCACTGCGACTCTATTACACGAGCACCACGCAGAACTTCCCCAAAATAGTGCTCGACGGGTAACCGGCTCTCGTCCGAACCCTGGGTCACAACAGCGGTGGCATCCATCTATGTCCAATGTGTCTTCACATGGGCGAGGGCCATCCGTGCAGCCTCTATGCAGGCCGACCGCTTCATCGCCTTGATATGCGACACCGCCCCAAGAAATTGCTGCAATAAGCCAAAATAACTCTTCGGCTTGGGCCTATCCGGCCAGACATGAGTCATGATATCCATCATGGCAAGTCCGGACAATCTATTAAGCTCAGCCCACTCGGCCAACCGATCGGTCAACGGAAGTGAACGCTCCGGACTATGGAATTGAGACCAAAACAGCTCTTCCGTCTTGTGATCCTTCTGACTTCGGAAGTGCACAACGGCATCCGCCGCACTCGCTGCTAAGTCCATATAAGGATCCTCCGGACCCCACAGCTGGCCAAGCTGAGCATACTTTGGATCCGTGAACCGTCGGCGCAGCAGAAAAGGCTTGCCAGCCACAATGTCTCCGGCCTGGCGCAGCTCCTTCTTTGTAGCTCGCATTGCAGAAAGGGCATCCTTGGCTTCGGCGGTGGCCTTCCCCAGGTCTTCTCGCTCCGCTAGGCGCTCATTTCCAAGAACCTCATTACGGTCGGTAGCATCTTTTAACTTCACGGCCATTTCGGCCATCTCCTCCCTGCTTCGGCAGTGTGCAGCCCTTTCGGCTTCTAGTTCTTCGGCTGCCCTCGAGGCAGCCGCATCACTCCTTCTGGCTTGCTCCTTGGCTTGAGCAAGTTCTGTCCGAAGGCTCTCCACAGCAGCGACACCATCTGCGTCAAGCACACATATTGTAAGGGGTGGGCTTCGGCTCCCTTACTAGCTGAACACGGAGAAGAAACCTACCTTGCGACTCGTCAAGTCGCCTGTTGACTAGCGCGATGTCCGCATCCGCAACATCGAATTGCCTCTTTAGTTCGGCAAGTCCATCAGTCCGGCTAGCCACCAAACTATCCGCCACCTGCTTAGGAAATGCAAAAATCAATACCTGGGATTTTGATCCTTGGCACGATGTCGTTCTCGACACCCTACCGAGTCTCAGGGGCTACTATCTATACAGGGCGCACTCTATGTGTAAAACTGTCAAAGGGTATGTCATTTTTACGTACCTCAAACCCCGCCAGCAAACTCCTGACGGCATCACGCAATCCGCCTTTGGCGTATGAAATTCTTTTAATCACCGTACTCATTAGTGTACGGTGACCTTCTGAGATGGACACCCTCTCAAGCAGCTCCTTCAACTCCCCCGCCGCACACCAGTTGGTGCCGAACTATCCGGCCCTGCCGGACTCGGGGATACCCTCCGTGATGACACTTCAGGCTCGTCCGCCCTATCCGATGGCACGGCAGATGGAGGCGTCTCGCTCTCCATCATCTCCGGACGGAGTTCCCTTGAAGACGAGCTCATCTAAGAAGGACGGAGATTCGAACTACAAGGTAAAAGATTAAGTTATCCTCAGAAGCACAAATAGGGATGTCCCTTATTACAAAACTCCCTTTTTTTCTACTTACGGCTTGCTGGAGGGCTGATTCTTTAGGGGAGACTGTGCGGTCGGAGCCTCTCCGGACGCAGGACCCTCTGGTGAAGATTTCTTCCCCCGCTTCGGGGCTTTGGCCTCTGGGTTTTCGGAAGCGGTCCTCTTCTCCCCCTGGAAGGAGGGATTCTCGATCCCCCCTTCCTCACAAGCCTCCTTGGTTGAGGCGGTAGCTCCCCTATTCTCCCCTTCGACTTCCTTTGAAGGCGCAACCTCCAGCATCCTGACCAGCACGGGATCCGGCGCGGTCTCTGGGAGGGGGGACGGACACCGTATCAGTTTTGCTTGCACTATCCACTCCTATTTAAAGGGCAGTTGGTCAAAAGTCGAATCATGCAAAGGGAAACAAACGGTATGTCCGGACACGGAGCTACTTACTTGGGTATCCGGACGATTGCAGCTTAGGCCGGCGTCCTCGGTCAATTCCGGACACACCTCTTGTGATCTGAAGAACAATTTGTACATCTCCACGGGCGTCGTGCCCATGAAGTGTTGGAGAATCCGTGGTCCCTCCGGATTAAATACCCATAGCCGGAGAGGACGGTGTTTGCAGGGCAGGAGACGCCTAATCAGCATAACCTGCATCACCACGACCAGATCGATCTCCCTCGCTTGGAGGTCTCGAATCCGGCCCTGCAATAGGGGCACGTCCTTTGACGGCCCCCAGTTGAGCCCTTGGTTGACCCATGACATCAATCGTCGTGGGGGTCCCGAGCGGAATATGGGCGGCGGCTTCTGCCTGCTGCCCCTGGGAGCAGTAATATAAAACCACTATGTCGTGGTGATTGGGAGCACGAGCACCTATGGGGCAGGGGGCCCCTTCTCGGTCCGGCAAGGGAGCGGAGGGCGCACGCAGAGCAGATCGAGGCGAAGGCACGCGGGGGATTTTTACCCAGCTTCGGAGCTCTCCGGAGAGATAAAACTCCTGCTGCTGCTTTGTGTTGGTATTATGTTCTTGCTCAAGAGCGTGAGCGTGTTGTGGTGTTGAATGTGTCGGATGAACCGAACCAACTGCGGAACCCCTTCTACGTGCGCATGGGCCTCCCTTTTATAGTCTAAAGGGGGTCACCGACAGGTGGTAGCGTAGAAAAGGGGGGTAAAAGAGTAAAAACGCGGGTTCGTACAACTACTACCAACAGTGTCCCCTACCTAACTCTGACGGCAGGGGACAAGGGCATTTAATGCCCGTCCGGTCGCCCCAACAGTGTAGGAAACGACCGTTTGAGGCGCCACCGATCGCCACGATGGCCTCCTTGTCAGCTTCGCTTGCCACCTCGCACCGCATGGCTGCACAGCGCCTCGCCACGTGCTCCTGGGATGATCCTGGGGCGACACGTCGTTTGATGCGCTGGAGCTCGGGTGCAGAGTGGCAGCCTTGCCGCGGCAAGCGCCTTGCCGCGGCCGTTGTCTTGTCGCATCAGCAAGCTTGCCGCTCGCCGTGCCTTGCCGGGACGCGCGGGGCGTCGCGGCAAGTCTTCTGAGGTGCCTTGGTTGGACTTCCCGGCAAGCTCCTCTTGCCGGGGTCTTTGTCCTTCCCGGCAAGCTCCTCTTGCCGGGGTTCTGTCTTCTCAGCTAACACTTTGTTCTTGAATGGCAGTAATGTGAATGGCAGAGGGTCTTGGCGGACGCCCGGCAAGCCTTGCCGCGGGACGCTGCGACTGCCCGTGCACAAGTACGGGGTACTAAGGTACCCCTACTTTAGTACACCAACAGGAGCCCCCGGGCCTGGGCCATACACGGTGCCGAGCGCTGTTGGGCCAGGCCCAAAACAGGGCACGGGCGCGCGCGGCCTGGGTCCAAACCAAGTCCACTCCATATCCATCGAGCCCTCCCGTAACGGCACGCGTCAATCGCGGCGTCGTGGGAGACGTGGGTGGCATGCGCGATTTTCGAGGCGCCCACTCCCCCCGTGATCACGGGGTGGGGCGATGTCACCTCACCCGTCGCCTCGGTTCTGCATCCCTGCCACGCGGCTCCCATGCACTCGGGGTCGCGGACGGTGGAAGTGGGAAACTGGGCCGTCACGGGCGGAGGCAGCGGGTCGGCCCCGACTCCCTGCTCCTCCCGTGCTCTGATTCGCTGAGCGGGGCGGCCGAGCCCCCACCTCGCTCCTTTAAGAAGAGCGGGAGGGGAGCGTAGAAGCCTGCACTCTCTCATCTCCTCCTTTCTTCAACTTCTGCTCCCCTTTCTCTCATCCGCCATGGAGGAAGGGAACCCTGGCCCTTCATCAGTGGCGGCGAGGGTCGCCGCCAGACAGCGCGTCCCTCCCTATCCCGCGCTCGTGGCGGCAGAGCCAGCCACAAGGGGAAGAGGGAGGGGGCAAGGTCGTGGACGAGGTCGAGGGCGAGGTCGAGGCGCGCGGGGGAGAGGCGTACGGGGTGGCGCGTCAGCTTCGCCTCCGCCGGCGGTTCCTCTTCCCTCGGCGGTCCATACGGGGGACGACCCTTGCGAGTTCTTTGTCAGGCTGCGCCGGGCGCCTCGTCGTCGCCTCCGGCTTCCAGCTCCTTTTCCGAGCGCGATGGAGCCGGAGCCGCCCGAGACGCTGAGATTGCACATGAGGGGCTGTGGGATCAGCGGCACGCGAGTCAACGTTATATCCCCAGCCCCTAATGTGATGTATCTTGACCGAGGGTGGAAGACGTTCGCCCGTATCCACAGCCTGACGGCGGGGTTTACCCTCCATTTTAAGTTAATGGAGGGCGACCTCCTCTCCGTCAAGGTCTTCGGGGACTCCGGCACTCGGGCGAGATGCTGCATGGACAGCTCCTTCGATAGCGAAGACTCCCCCTCGAGCGAGAGTGACGAGGAGGAGAGCGACAGTGAGGACGAGGGCGGCGGGCCAAACTAGGCGTCGGGCGTCGCCTCGTGCGTCACCGGCGACCCCATCATCCTGGTCGCCGGCCCCTTGAACTCCCCGGGGTCGTCTCCTTGGGCGGCTGGCGTAGGGAGGCTGCGGAAGGGGAAGAGGGCTGGCGACAAGGCCGTCAAGTCGGAGTACGAGGGCGTAGTGCCCTCGACAGCGTGCTGACGTCCTGCCGCCCCGTCTTCTAGCCCTGCTTCCGGCGCCGCCATCACCATCCAGCCTTCGGACGGCCCCCGGGATGTTCTCTTGGTGTCTTCTGGCACCCGTAGTTCACCTAGGCGCCTCTTTTGCCCTCTTCGCCTCCTTGACCTACCTCCTGAAAAGGGGGACAGGAAAGGGATTACGGGCATCTTATCTTTTTAATTTGTAAGCGTTCGGGTCGCAGCCGCATATTAAAACTTGTAATCCTCTCTTTCATGTTTTTCATCCTCTATGGACTGTACCCGAGTGGGATGTTTTTTTAATGAAAAGGGGAATGCTTGCTACGTCATATCCCTTACTTAATTCCATCCCTGGTATTTTTTTACCCTACGCTTTGAGGGGACTTGCCGGCGCAAGCACACTTGCTGAGTGCGGAACATCAGCAGCCCGCTGGCGGTGTTACCTCCGGCAAGAAACCTTGTCGGGGCTAGTTGCAGCGCACTTGTATTGTTGAGCGGACTCGAAAACAAATCAAGGGCGCAACTTAGCCACGAGTCGATTCCTCCGCGCACAGGCTTTCCATACAAGGAACGGTCGGGGAGGACACGGCTTCGCATTCCCCAGTCCATAAGAGGATGCATGATGAGGGACGAAAAACTTATCTGATATCGCAGCCCCCGGCAACTCTAGCTTGCCGTGGATGAATCTTGGTGCTCGCAGCCCCCAGCAATCACTGGCTTGCCGGGACCCAGGTGCCGGCACACCCTTCTTCTTCTTCCTTGTCACTGCTATTTTAGTTACGAGAACAACTTAGTCAATGCCGTAACAAGTTACTTTCGTAACATAACTTTGTCCTGGGCAACGCTTCCTATGTTATATCCTTCACTCTGTTACATCCCTTGTATGTTTTTACCCTACGCTTTGAGGGAACTTGCTGGCGCAAGCACACTTGTTGAGTGCGGAACATCAGCAGCCCGCTGGCGGTGTTGCCTCCGGCAAGAAACCTTGTCGGGGCTAGTTGCAGCGCGCTTGTATTGTGGAGCGGACTCGAAACAAATCAAGGGCGCAACTTAGCCACGAGTCGATTCCTCCGCGCACAGGTTTTCCATACAAGGCACGGACATTCAAGGAATATAACTTAAAAACTTAAAACTTGATCATGCTCAAACTTTGGCAACTTAGCTTTTCTGTCTTCTACGTCCCGACAAGGCCGTACTTCTTTGAGAGACGCCCGGTCCACACCCGCATCCTTTCCCTCTCGAAGCTTCTGGCGTTAACTTTGCGGCTATGGTAGCAGCGCAAAGCTTGCTGGTAGCGAGCAGCTCATACCGCAGCCTGAAGACGATCTACCTCGAGGAGCAGCGCGTCATCTTGGCGCAGCTGCTCTTGCTCTAGCTCATCATAAGCGAGTACTCGAGGCGACCCGTATACGAGGGGAAAGGGGCTGAGAATGTCGAGCCCCCAGACCGAAAATGGCCAGGATAAAGGGATTGTTTGGAGAGCTTGAACTGGCACGCTTCACACTTGGTTACTTGTGCAGTTGCATCCTGGAGGGCTGTCGGCCAGAAGAAACCTTGCCGGAAGGCTTTGCCGGCAAGTGCTCTTGCGCCAATGTGGTGACCACACATGCCTCCATGTATCTCCGCCAACAGCTCTTGTCCATCTTCCCGGGAAATGCACTTCAATTTCACTCCGTTGAATCTTCTTCTGTACAGTATGTCATCGACAAACTGGTACATACTCGATTGCTGGGCTACTTTTTCCACTTCTTCTTGCTCCTCGGGAAGTTCTCCTGTCTGAAGGAAGTGGACGATCTGCTGTGCCCATGCCGGAGCCTGTGGCTCGACGACAAGGACTAAAGGCGCAAATGCTGTTGCGGGAACATCCGCTTCTACGGCAAGAATCAGGGATCCTGCCGGAGCGTGATGCTCCCCGGCAAGCGTGTCGGGACACAGCTTGTCGGGAGCGTCTGCTTCAACGAAACAAACCCTAGGGCTTGTCGGAGCAGACTGCTCCTCAGCGCTTTCTGTGTTGATCCTGGGGACCTTCTTGGCGGCGGCTCCGGGAAGCTCTGCCGGAAAGTAGTCGCCAGTGACCAACTTTCTATTTTTGCTCTGTCCAGCTGATGATGTCACAGATGGTTGAGTCAGCTTGAGCACAAAAATCCCTGGTTCCACAGGCAACTTGAGTGCGGCACACTTTGACAGGCCATCTGCAATGTCATTCTGAGCTCTTGGAACATGTTCCATCTGCAGGCCGTCAAAATGTTCTTCTAGCTTCCTCACTTCATCGATGTATGCTTCCATCAACGGACTCTGATAATCTTTGTTAACTTGACGGACGACAAGCTGTGAATCACCCCTGACAATAAGCATCTTGATCCCAAGTTCTGCCGCGATCCTGAGTCCGGCAAGCAAGCCTTCATACTCTGCAGTATTGTTTGTTGCTTGCTCCTTGGGAAAGTGCATTTGGACCACGTACTTGAGGTACTCTCCGGTGGGGGCGACAAGTCGTACGCCCGCACCGGAGCCTTGCAGCGAGAAGGCACCATCAAAGTACATGATCCATTCTTTGCTTGCTTCCTTGACGGGGATGCTCCTCTCCGGAGTTTCTTCATCAGGCGTTGGCGTCCATTCTGCTATGAATTCTGCCAATGCTCGGCTCTGAATAGTTGAAGTACTTTCAAACTTGAGGCCAAAGCTTGACAATTCCAGTGCCCACTCGACAATCCTGCCTGTTGCTTCTGGATTTTGCAATATCCTCTTCAATGGAAAGCGAGTGACAACTGTGATCTCATGTGCTTGAAAGTAATGGCGCAGCTTCCTCGAGGCCATAAGAAGGCCGAAAAGCAACTTCTGCACACCAGAGTACCTTGATCTAGCCCCCTATAGAAGGGAACTGACAAAGTAAACTGGGCGCTGCACCATCTTCTTCTGTTTCTCTTCTTGTGGCTGCGCAGATCCATCCTTGCCGGAACCAGAACTTGTCGGATCAGGGCTTGTCGGGCCAGAGCTTGTCGGGGAAGCCCCCTGCTTGTCGCTGGACTCGCTTGCCGCGGCCGCTGGCTCATCATCTGCCTCCCTCTCCGCTACTAACGCAGCACTAGCCACTTGATTGGTTGCTGCCAGATATAGCAGCAACTTCTCTTGTGGCTTAGGTGCGACAAGTATTGGAGTGGAGGACAAGTATTTCATCAAGTCTTGCAGCGCAGCCTCCGCTTCCGGAGTCCATTTCATTGGACCCGCCTTTTTCAAGATTTTGAAAAACGGTAGGGCGCGTTCAGCAGAGTTGGAAATGAACCTGCTAAGAGCAGCAACGCAGCCGGCAAGCCTTCGTACGTCCTTGACTCGCTTCGGTGCTTCGATTTGCTCGATGGCCTTGATCTTGTCGGGATTAGCTTCAATCCCCCTCTGTTACACAAAGAACCCGAGAAGCTTGCCGGAAGGAACTCCAAACACACACTTCTCGGGGTTCAACTTGAGATTGATCTTGCGCAGATTTGTGAAGGTCTCGTCCAAATCTTGGATCAAAGTTGCTCTGTCTCTGCTCTTGACCACTATGTCATCCATGTAAGCTTCTATATTTCTGTGCAACTGTGGCTCAAAAGCATGACTAACTACTCTTGCAAATGTCAAACCAGCATTCTTTAGTCCGAAAGGCATCCGTACAAAGAAGTACGTGCCACATGGAGTAATGAATGCGGTTTTCTCTTCATCCTCTTCTACCATGAAGATCTGATGATATCCTGAGTATGCATCAAGGAATGAAAGCAGATCACATCCTGCTGTGGAGTCGACAATCTGGTCAATGCGCGGCAAGGGAAATGGATCCTTGGGACAAGCTTTATTAACATCAATGAAGTCAATACAAAGCCTCCACTTCCCGTTTGCCTTGCGCATGACTACTGGATTGGCTAACCACGTTGGATGGAGTACTCCTCGGACCAGGCCCGCTGCTTCCAACTTCTTGATTTTTTCTACCATGAACTCTTGGCGTTCCACCGCTTGCTTCCTGACTCTCTACTTGACGGGCCGCGCGTGAGGACAGACGGCAAGGTGGTGCTCAATTACTTTCCTGGGAACACCGGGGATGTCAGATGGTTGCCATGCAAACACATCGACATTCGCCCGCAGGAAAGCAACGAGCGCGCTTTCCTATTTAGGATCAAGCGTGGCACTGATGGTGAAGGTACCACCAGTGCCGTCCTCCTTGGCGGCCACTTTCTTGGTGTCTGGTGAAGCTGTCTTTGGCTTCTTGCACTTGCTGGTGGAGCTCGATGGTGCGTCCTCGACGGTAGCGCAGCACTCCGAAGAGGTGCGCTTGCCGGAGTGGGCATCAGAGCTACTCTTGCCGGACTTGGTCTTCTTCTTCCCCACGGGAGCTTCAGTGGCAAGTGGTTTGCGCTCTGCTATGGCTGGTGCTTCCCGGTAGATCTTGTCGGTACAAATAAGTGCATCCTTCTTGTCGCCATGGACAGAAATAACACTTATCGGACCAGGCATGTTGAGCACATTGTAAGCGTAGTGAGAGGCTGCCATGAACTTGGCAAGCGCTGGACGGCCGAGTATCCCATTGTAGGGCAATGGGAAATCAGCAACATCAAACGTGA
Source organism: Triticum timopheevii (assembly GCA_963921465.1). NCBI lineage: Eukaryota > Viridiplantae > Streptophyta > Magnoliopsida > Poales > Poaceae > Triticum > Triticum timopheevii. The sequence continues at coordinate 471,981,354 of OY997264.1, read as the reverse complement.
CTCTCTCTGTCCTGAAATTCAGCTCGCTGCCAAATGTCACTGGCAGCGTAATCTTCCCCTTCGGCTTGCTCCTTCCCGGGTTTATTCCTTGAAAGGTGCCAGTCTCTTCGAGCTCGCTGTCGGGGATCTGGAGCTTCTTGAGCACTGCGGAGGAGATCAGATTTAGGCCGGCCCCGCCGTCAACCAACATCTTTGTGACCTTGAGGTTGCGGATTGTTGGCGAGACCAACATCGGCAAGCACCCGACCGCAGTGATGCGATCAGGGTGATCCTCAACGTCGAAGATGATGGGCGTGCTGGACCACTTCAGGGGCTTGCGCGATTCAACGGATGGTTCTGCTGCGCTCACTTCTCGCACCCATTGTTTGAGTTGGCGGTGCGAGGTGTGCAGAGAAGCACCGCCGTCGACGCACAACACCTCTGTTGCCTTCTGGAACTCCTGCTCGTCAGTCTCATCCTCCTCCATCTCATCATCCTCATCTTCGTCTTCGTCCTTGTCGCGGCCGCGGGGAGGCCTATCTCCTTGCCGCTGCTTGGGCTTGCCGCGGCACCCTCCCCGGGCGGGACGCTTGTTGCCGGATCCTCCGCCACCTTCCCGGGCCTTCTCCTTGTCGCGGCGCTCGTATTCAGCTTTCTGTAGCTCCGCCATCTGCTCAACTTTCTTGCAGGCTTGGAGGTCATGGCCCTTGGTGCGGTGGATCTTGCAATACTGCTTGCCGGAGCCATCCTGCTTGTCGGCGGCTACCACAGCCTCGCCGGAGTCACCAGCTCTAGCCTTCTCGGAGCCGCCTCCGCTGCCGGACTGCTCAACAACTAGCACATCCTTAGCCTTTCTCTTTCTGTTGTTCCGCCTCCGGTTCTTCTTTGCCGGAGGGGCATCCTCACTGTCTGATCCTTCTGCTCCTGCATTCTCTTCGGGGATTCTCCTCCCCTCCTCAGCCCGCGCACACTTGTCGGCCAGAGCATATAGCTCGCTGACATCCCTGATTTTGCACATCGTCATCTCCTCCCTCATCCTGCGGTTACGCACGTTCTGATGGAACGCGCTGATAACCGCGGCAGGGTGGACGTCTGGGATGTTGCGCTGCACCTGACTGAATCTCTGTATATACTTGCGCAGGGGTTCTCCTTCCTTCTGGGCGAGCAGATGAAGATCACTGGCCATGGGGTTTGTGGCCGCCTGTGAAGGCGCCGACAAACTGATGGCACAGGTCCGCCCACGAAGAGATGGAGTTGTCCGGCAAGTGCATGAGCCAAGATCTGACGTTGGGTTTGAGCACCAGCGGGAAGTAGTTGGCGAGGATCTTCTCGTCGCGCCCCCCGGCAGCCTGCACCGCGATGGTGTAGACGCTGAGGAATTCTGACGGATGTATCCTGCCATCGTACTTCTCGGGCACGTCTGGCTTGAAGTTCTTGGTACTGGGCCACTGGACTTGCCGCAGCTCACGGGTGAACGCAGGGCAACCTACCGCGTACGGCAGGTCGCCTGGTTCCCCTGGCGCATGCATATCGACAGTGGGCCCCGCGCGCTGGTCAGATTGACGCCGCGCTTCTCTTCGACGCTCGATGCGAGTGCGAGCGTCTTCGTGTCGTCGTTCTTGGAGAACTTGGCGTTGGTCGCGGCGAGCTCGCGGGTCCGACGACGCAGTGGAGTCGGCGTCGAGGTTGGCCCGACGAGTCGGCGATCTTGGCCTTCGAGGCGGGGAGTGCACGGTGGTGGCACCCCCAGCGGTCTTGTCAGCATCGGCTTGCGCCTGGGCGTCTTGCCGGGGCTTCGATGTGCTCGGTTGCCGGGGCTTGTCGCCGTTGGCGAAGCCAATGAGGCTATAGATGGCGGCCCTCCAGTCGTCGATCTTGTCTGGCGCTGGAGGGTAATCTAGAAGCAGCTGGGCTCGGGCCAGTGCTTCCTCTGGAGTCTTGGGCGGCGGTGGTGAGCGACGCGAGGTGCGAGACATGCCCAAACTCCTAACAGTGTTAGAAGGAGCAACATCTTGTCCAGGCGACCGCACCGCACTCGTGCCAGCGTGTTGACGTGCATGTTGGCCTTGAGCGTCCCGCGACCCACCAGCTTGGCCTTGTTCCAACGCGAGTACGGTGCTAGGAGCACCGTGGCGTTGTCGATCCTGCACCTCCTGGGAGGGGTGCGGTGGATGTGCAGACGCTGAACCTTGCGGGGCCTTGTCTTTGTACCGGGTGACGATGTGAGTCCCCTCGCTGGCGCCCGCTCCTCCGCCGGCGTCCACCCCACCGCCCGTTTGCTCCGGTGGCGGTAGGACGGTCGCAGACGGAGCGGCCACCTCCGAAGTCTTCTTCTTCGGTGGCATGTCGATGGAGATGTTGATGTAGCGCGCGCAGACGCCGGATCAGATACGCACGACCTCGACGCCCCCCTACCTGGCGCGCCAAAGATGTCGTGGTGATTGGGAGCACGAGCACCTATGGGGCAGGGGGCCCCTTCTCGGTCTGGCAAGGGAGCGGAGGGCGCACACAGAGCAGATCGAGGCGAAGGCACGCGGGGGATTTTTACCCATCTTCGGAGCTCGCCGGAGAGATAAAACTCCTACTGCTGCTTTGTGTTGGTATTATGTTCTTGCTCAAGAGCGTGAGTGTGTTGTGGTGTTGAATGTGTCGGATGAACCGAACCAACTGCAGAACCCCTTCTACGTGCGCATGGGCCTCCCTTTTATAGTCTAAAGGGGGTCACCGACAGGTGGCAGCGTAGAAAAGGGGGGTAAAAGAGTAAAAACGCGGGTTGGTACAACTACTACCAACAGTGTTCCCTACCTAACTCTGATGGCAGGGGACAAGGGCATTTAATGCCCGTCCGGTCGCCCCAACAGTGTAGAAAACGACCGTTTGAGGCGCCACCGATCGCCACGATGGCCTCCTTGTCAGCTTCGCTTGCCACCTCGCACCGCATGGCTGCACAGCGCCTCGCCACGTGCTCCTGGGATGATCCTGGGGCGACACGTTGTTGGATGCGCTGGAGCTCGGGTGCAGAGTGGCAGCCTTGCCGCGGCAAGCGCCTTACCGCGGTCGTTGTCTTGTCACATCAGCAAGCTTGCCGCTCGCCGTGCCTTGCCGGGACGCGCGGGGCGTCGCGGCAAGTCTTATAAGGTGCCTTGGTTGGCCTTCCCGGCAAGCTCCTCTTGCTGGGGTCTTTGTCCTTCCCAGCAAGCTCCTCTTGCCGGGGTTCTGTCTTCTCAACTAACACTTTGTTCTTGAATGGCAGTAATGTGAATGGCGGAGGGTCTTGGCGGACGCCCGGCAAGCCTTGCCGCGGGACGCTGCGACTGCCCGTGCACAAGTTCGGGGTACTAAGGTACCCCTACTTTAGTACACCGACACACTCCTGTTGCCACAAGCCGAGCTCCTCTTGGAAGGAGCCCTCAGGCCACGGGGCATCGGCCCTCCTGCTTACGGCCGCCCCGCCGCACTCTGCTTGACGCCCCTCGATCATCTTCGGCTTCATACCGAAGGTCTTCAGCCACAAGTCAAAGTGAGGGGTAATGCGGAGGAAGGCTTCACAGACAACGATGAACGAATAAATATGGAGGATGGACTCCGGAGTCAAGTCGTGGAATTCCAACCCATAATAAAACATGAGCCCTCTCACAAAAGGATCCATCGGGAAACCTAAGCCCCGAAGGAGGTGGGATACAAACACAACATACTCGCCAGGCTCGGGGGTGGGGATGACTTGCCCTGTGGCGGGCAACCTGTGTGAAATCTCGTAAGTCAGGTACTTCGCCTCTCACAGCTTTAGCACGTCCTCTTCCGTAACGGAGGAGGGCATCCACCGGCCCTGTAGGTCGGAGCCGGACATCCGAAGCGCTCGAATCTGGGGCTCTGGGTGTTGGAACTCGGGGCAAGGAGTAGATTCAATTGAGGATTTAAGAAAAGAAACGAGCCTTGGTCCTATTATAAAGAAGGAGAATACCAAGAGCCGTATCCGTGACCGTTTGGAACCCGCCTTTGATGGAAGAGGCGTGGCGACGGGCGCGGTTGGGTTACCCACGTCCGTATTGATGGGAATCCTGGAATAAGGGGAACACGATCTTTGCTTCGACAAGACGTGCCAAGGAAATCGCTTCGCTAAACGCGCTGAGGTGGTATAATAAAAAACGATTCAAGTAAAGGCTTGGTGGTGGTATGACGTCATGCCACAAAATACGTCAGCAGATTGAACTTGTGTACATATTATTCTCTCTACGGTGGAATGTGGAAATTATTTTGCAGAGCCAGACACTATCCTGGTGTTCACAATCTTCTATGAATTATTCGGAGGAGGAACCCGCCTTGCAATGCTGAACAATATGCGCGCCGGACTCATCGTCATTGAAGCCTGGTTCAGGGGCTACTAAGGGAGTCCTGGACTAGGGGGTGTCCGGACATCCGGACTATCATCGTCCACCGGACTCCAAGACTATGAAGATACAAGATTGAAGACTTCGTCCCGTGTTCGGATGGGACTTACCTTGGCGTGGAAGGCAAGCTTGGTGATACAGATATGTAGATCTCCTACCATTGTAACCGACTCTGCATAACCCTAGCCCTCTCCGGTGTCTATATAAACCGGAGGGTTTTAGGCCGTAGGACAACACAACCATTACAACAATCATACCATAGGCTAGCTTCTAGGGTTTAGCCTCCTTGATCTTGTGGTAGATCCACTCTTGTACTACCCATATCATCAATAGCAATCAAGCAGGAGTAGGGTTTTACCTCCATCGAGAGGGCCCGAACCTAGGTAAAAACATCGTGTCCCTTGTCTCCTGTTACCATCCGCCTAGACGCACAGTTCGGGACCCCCTACCCGAGATCCACCGGTTTTGACACCGACACACCTCCTGCGAGACACCATTGTATACGGTGGTTAGAAATGCACAAGGACGAAATAAAGGTGTCAGGATTTCGGTCACAATCACCTGGGGAGCCGGAGATAGTCCGGGGTAGTCGGCCGTAATGGCGACTAGAGCATTGTCCATGCTGAGTTGATGAAACACCCCGTCAATTAGCTCCACCTTTATGTCTGGATCCTCTTCGGAGGATGGATCAAGGTATCTTTCTGGGTCCTCGATTTGTGGAGCCGGGCTATGTATGCTCTCCACAGTCCGGCGCAGATCCTGCATCAAAACCATAAAGTAAGGTACTTAACTTTGAAAGCATGGGTCGGATAAATGAACATCCGCTTACCCAGCTTCGAGGGTTGTTCATGGAGAACCCATTCAATGGGCTCGTCTGGAGGAAGTCCTCCTTCTCCCCCTTGTACAGGCCGGATAGAATCTTCACCAGATCTTCGGCCGATCCCGGCCCTTGGCAGCCATGACGAGTGGCATCGTTCTCTCCGTTGAAATCCCACATGGGGTGGCCCTTGTATTGCAGTGGGTGCACCCCCCGCATAATGCACGTGGCCATGACTCCAATCATGGTCAGTCCAGAATGGGCCAGTAACCTTATCCGGCCCATCAAATAATGGACGCTCTTGTCTTCCTGCAGCTGGGGGCTCCGCGGACGCCAACTCAGGCGTTTCTTCAGAGGAGCATTGCTGAACTCTGGGAGGCCGATCCGAACAGGGTCCGGCAGCGGAGCGTCTTCTACATAAAACCATTATGAGGGCCAGTCTTCGGACGCCTTCTTGGGGGTTCCGAATGGATATTCGGTCCCGGCGATGCGCCATATTTCGGCACCGCCCACTTGATATATGGACCCCTCGTGAGAGTGGGGTACGAGGCAGAATAAGCTCTTCCACAGCGTGAAATGGGGCTCGATGCCCAGGAATAGCTCGCAAAGAGCTATGAAGCCCGCAATATGCAGAATCGAGGCAGGCGTGAGGTGATGGAGCTGGAGTCCATAGAACTCCAGAAGCCCGCGGAGGAACGGATGTACAGGAAATCCAAGCCCCCTTATCAGGTAGGGGACGAAGCATACCCTCTCCCCTTTGTTGGGACTTGGGGTGGCCTCCGCTTGCTTCCCACCTTTATAGGTGGCTAGCACGGCTCGAACCGGAACCATGAAGGCCGGAGGAAGATATCCCTCCGCTTGGAGCATCACTAACTCGTTGTGCGGGACAGAACATCTCCTCCAATCTCCTGGCAGAGGGCTGGGAGCGCGAGAGGAGGAGCCGCGTCGACGGTCCATGATGGAATGGATTTTTGGTCAGAAGCGCTCCGATGAGTACTCGTGGAAGGAAGATGGTGTGGTTTGGATCTGGATTCTTGCCTCTCTTATAGGCAGGTTATTTGCGCAGCTAGGTGGTAAAACATAAAAGATACCCTGGCCTTTCGCATTCGTGTGACGCGTGGAAGAGGGCCATTATTGGGCGTGGAAGCCGAGGAGCGCAACATTTGTAAGGGAGCCGGACACTATTCGGCAAACACATGAAATCTGGAGGAGAACCCGCCTTGCAACGCCGAAGACTATATGCGCGCTGGACTCATCGTCATTGAAGCCTGGTTCAGGGGCTACTGAGGGAGTCCTGGACTAGGGGGTGTCCGGATAGCCGGACTATCATCGTCAGCCAGACTCCAAGACTATGAAGATACAAGATTGAAGACTTTGTCCCGTGTCCGGATGGGACTTTCCTTGGCGTGGAAGGCAAGCTTGGCGATACGGATATGTAGATCTCCTACCATTGAAACCGACTCTGTGTAACCCTAGCCCTCTTCGGTGCCTATATAAACCGGAGGGTTTTAGTCCGTAGGACACACAACCTTTACAACAATCATACCATAGGCTAGCTTCTAGGGTTTAGCCTCCTTGATCTCGTGGTAGATCCACTCTTGTACTACCCATATCATCAATATCAATCAAGCAGGAGTAGGGTTTTACCTCCATCGAGAGGGCCCGAACCTGGGTAAAAACATCGTGTCCCTTGTTTCCTGTTACCATCCTCCTAGACTCACAGTTCGGGACCCCCTACCCGAGATCCGCCAGTTTTGACACCGACAGCGGCCCTTTTCTTCATGCGCGGGGAGGAGGCCTTGGATTCCCCTCCCCAATTCTCCTCCTTTGGGGAGGAAGCAATTCCCCCGTTTCGGATGCGCAGTGTGTGAAGTTCGGCTTCACTGTTCTCCTCTTCGTCTTTCCCTGAGGTCATTTTGCTAAGCACAAGGCCAAGCATCTTGGCTATGGTAGGACTAGGCGAGCCTTCGGGAAGTGGCACCGGACACCTGATTCTCTCCGCTTTGATGAGGCATTCCTGGCCACGGAGGATTTTCAGAATGCTGATTATGATAAATATAAACAAAGTGTACGGTTTCAGGGTTACTTACTTGGGTATCTAGGTGGTTGCATCTTAAGCCCGCATCCTCGGTGGCGTCCGGACACTTTACTTGTGGTCCGAAAAATAATTTATACATCCCTTCGAGCTTCAGGCTGAAGAAGTGCTTGATAGTCCGCGGACCCTCTGGATTGAACTCCCACATCCAGAGAGGCCGGCGTTTGCACGGCAACATCCGTTGGATTAGCATTACCTAAATTATGCTGACAAGGTTGATGTACCTTTCAAGAAGCTCCCAGATACGGCCCTGCAGTGTTGGTACATCACTAGCAGACCCCCAATCCCATCCCATGTTGGTCCATGACGCCAGTTGTGACGGAGGGCCCGAACGTAAGTCGGGATCAGCCACCCACTTTGTGCCACCGGGAGCCGTGACGTAAAACCACCTCTGCTGCCATAAATCAGATACCTCTGGGAAAGAACCCTCGGGCCATGGAGCATCGGCATTCCTACTTATTATGGCACCTCCGCACTCTGCATGTCACCCCTCGATCATCTTCGGCTTCACATTGAAGGTCTTGAGCGATAAGACGAAGTGTGGGGTGACATGGAGAAAAGCCTCGCACACAATGATGAACGACGAGATATGGAGGATAGCGTCTAGTGCTAGATCGTGAAAATCTAACCCGTAATAGAACATGAGCCCCCTCATGAAGGGATGAAGGGTGAGGCCCAAGCCGCGAAGGAAGTGAGAAACAAATACGACGCTCTCATCGGGCTCGGGAGTAGGGACGACCTGCCCTGGAGCAGGAAGCCTGTGCTGGATGTCGGCAGTTAGATATCCGACCTCCCTAATCCTCGCAATGTCCTCATCTTTGATCGAGGAAGCCACCCACCGGCCTTGAAGGTTGGATCCAGCCATATTGGAGGATCTGGGGTGTTTGAGTTTGGGTCTTAGGTGTTAGAACTCGAGATGCAAAAGGGCGCAAGGGTGGTGGAAAAGAGGTATAGGCCTCGACTCCTTTATAAAGGGGGTGAATATCAAGAGTCCTCAGCGTGACCGCTTGGGACTTATCTAAAAACATGGAGTAATACCAACAGTCATCATGGGGTGGCGCATGCCCGTATTGATGGAAGATCCCTTAATAAGGGGAACACGATCTCTGCTTTTGTGGGGCGTGCCTATAAAACCGCCTCGCAACGTGTATCGAGGTGGGCTAAGAAAAACCGATTTGTGTTGGGCCGGACCACGATACAAGGGCACGACGCACAAATATTGCTAGCATATTAGATTTATGTTATGCCCCCTACGATGGTATGTGAAGATCATCTTGCAGTTCCGGACACGGTTCAAGTGTTTGATGATTACTTTGGAGTATCGGAAATGGAACCCGCCTTGCAATGCCGAATACAAGACTACGCGCCGGACTCACCGTCATTGAAGCCTGGTTCAGGGGCTACTGAGGGAGTCCTAGATTAGGGGGTGTCTGGACAGCCGGACTATATGCTTTGTCCAGATTGTTGGAGCGTGAAGATACAAGACTCAAGACTCCGTCCCATGTTCGGATGGGACTCTCCTTTGCGTGGAAGACAAGCTTAGCGATCTGGATATTATATTTCCTTCATTGTAACCGACTCCATGTAAACCCTAGCCCTCTCTGGTGTCTATATAAACCGGAGAGGTTGGTCCTTAGAAGCACGATCACGTTCATAGTCATAATCATCATAGGCTAGCTTCTAGGGTTTAGCCTCTACGATCTCTTGGTAGATCTACTCTTGTACTACTCATATCATCAATATCAATCAAGCAGGAAGTAGGGTTTTACCTCCATCGAGAGGGCCCAAACTTGGGTAAACATTGTGTCCCTTGCTTCATATAACCATCAGCCTAAGACGCAAAGATCGGGACCCCCTACCCGAGATCCACCGGTTTTGACACCGACACCCACCTTGGAAGGCGTGGTTATAGCAGGAAGAGGTCCATATGGGCCAAGGAGGATGCGGAAGCCGCGAGTCTGGGCATCCCAGACCCCTTGGCGGAGTTCACCGTCTCACAGGAGCGTGACATCCTCAGGGTCCGAAACCGTTGGGACCCAGTGAAGTAGGTTTTCGAGACGAACGGGGTCACGACGGATTTCATGAGACTGCTGGTAGTTTTAGTTTCTGATCAATTCGACTGCACGTTAGTCATATTTGTAAACAATCCTTGTGCATTTTGCAGAGAGAGCAGCACAGGATTGCTGCCGAAAGCGACTCGTCGTGTGAGGCGTTGGCGAGGCCCAAGTGGGACACTCTATTCAACCGGGCGTTGAACATATTGAAATGACTCCCGGTGGAGACTCCACCGTCATATGGACGCATGCATAGTGTCCGAGACGGCACCACGCGAAAGAAGTACTACCGTGAGACCACATAGGTGAGAAAGGAAAGACGAAGGTTAACTGAAGAAAACATCGACAAGAAGGTTGAGATTGCGGTTGAGAAGAAATCATCTGAGACGGTCGCAACAGCGATAGCTGCCGCAAAACAGGAGGTTGTTGATATGTCTACTACCTTGGTTCCAGCCGTTTTCAATTGGACCAGGCAAAATCCAGAAAAAAATGCAGCGGACTTTCCCCTTGCTGACTTCTTGGGTAGCAGCTAGACTAGCGTTGCACCAGCACCTGCACCTGCACTTGCTCCCGCACCGGCTCCTGCACCTGCTGCCGCACCGAATCCCGCACTGGACGTGCTCGGCGGTGCTTCATCTTTGGTTGAGCTCAACGCCCTTATGCTATCTGTCACACCGGCCCTCTTCAATAAATGCATAATCTCCCGTTTTCATTGCCTTTCGGATGTCTCACGTCGTAGACTTCTCTTTGCAGGCTTATTGTACACCATTGGCGACTAGAAGGTGGAAGTGGGGAAGGCGACGATAATGGAGCCGAAGGAACCATTGTTCCACAGTCGGCCGATCCCCCCGGACATCTTCAAGGTTTCCGTGGCCAGTGTCAAACCGGGCCACGAGAATTTGGCTCCTCTGGTACTGGTGGGGGATGAAGATGAGACCCCGCGGCGGCTTGGTTATTGTTGCAATGGGTGGGTCCTCTTGTGTCCAAAGAGTCTACTTTATTTGGAGGCCAACGGGAGCACACCCACGAGCACACAGTTAGGTATGAACATCAACACCTCACCTACTCAATTAGCGCCGGCTGTCGTGCTGGGTGATAGCAGAGGGGGTGAGGAAGAGGCTCCATTAGTCGTTGGTGACGTCGCCATATCTGAGGTTGAGGATGATGATGACACCCAACAATACGTCAATACCAGCGCGTACTTAGGGTTTGAGCGTCATGAGTTGGTGCCTGAATTGTCGCCTCCGGAGTCCGAACATATTATGGACAACCTTCCGGTACCAAAGAAGTCTAGGAAGAGACCGAGGAAAGGCAAAAAACCTGATTTTATGATCCATCCACCTCAGCAGCCTCGGGTTCAAGACCATATAGATATCCTCTGTGCGGCAAAATGGCATATCGCTGGTGAACCAATCCTACCTGAATCAGCGATAGGGGCCAGATTCGGTGATGTAAGGAGACTTCATGATGATGTGCCGTGGAGAGAGAAAGGCCTCATCACCTCGAAAAATCCAGGATACCCACTCTATGTGGTTAACGTGCCGCGGCAATTGTCATACGTCGACACATTCCTTGCAGACAAGTTCTTCCTTCGATTCGGTTACATCTTCGACATGTATCACCGGAAGAAGTTGGATTTTCCGTTTGTCCGCCTTTATGCCTTGCACATGAACTACCTCATCGGGGTGGAGCAGATACCTTTTATCTGTGTTGCTGACCCTACTTCATGCACGAGAGCTTCTTGGTACTATGCGCAAAGCACTGTAAATTCACGAGGGACTACCTCGTCAATTTCATGCTCGCCAATAAGGACAAGGAGGCGATTCTTGTGCCTTATCATCCCCTGTAAGTCATCCGCGTGGATATCCTTCCTTCAATTTCAAACATTCATTTGCACGATGGAGGCTAATTAATTTGTGGTGTACTTATTTTGCATAATGGCGGGCGCGCCGTCTTCATCATCCTCTACCCCCGATACTCCCACGCTCTTTACTTGGACTCATCGAAGAACATTACCAAAAAGGATTACACCCACATCTAGTATGTTCTCGACAGTGCTATCTTTTACTGCGGCAAAGGGGGTGGAGAGGTCAACAACAAGAAGACAAGGCACGGCAGGCCCGCCTTTAGCCATAAGACCGACTTCTGCTGCATCCAGCAACTGAGTGATTCTCTTAATGATGGATTCTATGTCCTACACCACATGCTGGAGTACAGACGGGATTACCAAAAACTTCACATGTCACCTAAATCCGGCGATGCCTCTATTCTGCAATGGGCAAAGCACACAGGAGATATCAAGGATCATCGACTTCGAGCTGAGTTCTATCACATCCAACGCGAACTTTCCCAAATCATCATGAAGGAGGTCCTCAAAAAAACAGGGATGTTCTACAAAGAAGGAGAAATGTCGCGGGAAGATGTCCGAACATGTGTAGCCTCTCAGCATCTTGACATGAAGCCTTTCACTAAGCTCGGGGACTTTCTTCCTGACATGGATGGATGGCACGACATGTTGGAGCGATTGTTGATATATGACAATGTGTGTCTGTTTAGTCCATACTTTCTGTATGACACAACTTTGAGTTGTGCACGGCGAAACTTTATTTGTAATATAATTAAACCATCCTCCTCCTCGACTAGCGAAGATCACTCTAGTTAAGGCATTTTGGGTACGATGAACTTTGTTATTTGTGCTTATGATATGTTGCTTCTATTTTTGCCAAGTCTGTCTCTTTCTGTTGCTCAACTATATATGTTGCATATCATCTGCTCATGTGATGATGCAGGTGCATAGATCATCGATGACGAAGAAGTGCTATGCTAGGAGTATACGACGAGTGGCCGGAGTGTCAGGCCCAGGTGTACCGGTTTCTGGTTTCCGAGCGATAGCCAGTAGTTAGTTTAGGTTCACGCTAATGCGAGAGGGATACGAACTCATGTACTTCATAGTTCCGCTCTCACTCATAGTGTAGCTCTTCTCGCGTATATCATTGTTTCGAAGATGACGATGTAGTTGCAAGTAATCGACACTTGTATCGCTATTTTCAAGATGATGACGAGAGCCACTTTGTGTTGGATGATGATTATGATGATGACATGATTTGATGACACTATTTGTATGTATATGCTATGATTACATTTGTATGGGTATAATATGCTAAAGATTATTGTATAAAGCCTATTCAAATACAAAACAAATATGCATAAAAAACAAAAAACTAATAAAACTAGCAGTAGTGAGGGGAACAAAGTTAGCAGTAGCGCTCCCTTACAAGTAGCGTTGCAGATATTAGCAGCAACGCTCTTACCTAAAGCGCGCTACTGCTAGCCATGTATAGCAGTAGCATGAGACGACAAGCACTACTGCTACACATTAGCTGTAGCGCCTTATCAGTAGCGCGACGTCCCGTGCTACTGATAGGCAAAATACCCACGCTACTGCTAGGGTTTTCCCTAGTAGTGCTATATGAGCGGTACTGATCCACACTTCGATCCCTTATGCGTATGGGGCAATGAGATATTCATGAACAAGCTTCAAGTGAGGAAACTAAGAGAGATTTTTAGGCAAAAGAAACGGGTGATGGGACTTAAGCTCTTTATTTACACTTTGTTCAAGACATCAGTGAACTTAGGATAGTAAGTAATCCATTGCCCTTTCCCCCTGCCCACAACAAGTTACTCTATTAGACCTCATGATATGATACTTTTCTCTTCTCAGTGGTTTCCGAAGCTATATACTGATGATTACCTTGCAAACTACATGACCGGAGTGCAGGCAACTAACGTTAAAGTATATAATTCATGCTACCATGATAATGCTCTAGAAGTCTTTCTGAAGGCGGTGAAGGATGAGCAGGCGATCGTCACAAGGGGTTGGACAAAAGTTTTTCGTGCCTATGGCATGCGGGAAGGCACATTATGGGCATTCCACTTCTTCAACAACATCGGCAGTCAAAGTGATTTACACTTGTCTCTTCACCATTACCGCCTGTAAATATTGTGGTTCATCATAGTTAATTCTTGTCTAATCCTGTAATTACTGAACATATTGTACTGACAATTTTATTTATGGATTCGTTGTTGAACCATTGTGCTGACAATTTGAATTTCACATTTCATATTTCAAAATTTCCAATTCGAATAATAAATTGCAGCCAAAAAATTGTATAGGAGCGAATAAAATAATGTGCACACGGTTAGAAAGAAAACAACGTGTGCGATGAAAAAGAAAACAGATGGTTCTTTGCTGTGAAACATTTGTGATGCCCTTCGGCGCACACACGGTTTCTTCTCATATGCGTGTGTGATTCATGGTAATACGACAAACGTTTCAAACCAGTGTGCGTGTGTGATAGGAATACCAATCGCACACAGTTACGAAAATGTACATGTTGGCGTTAGTAGAGGCACCGCACACATTTTACCTTCTTGAACCGTGTGCGATAACGTACGTATCACAGACATATCGGCAAATTAAATGTTGATGTCCACCTTTTTCACATGACTATAGCGGCCTAATCATTTGGGATGTACATACGAACGGAAACATTTTCCTGGGATTAACTATGTGGGATGTACATACGAACGGAAACGTTTCCCCTGGATTAACTGTGTGGGATGTACATAACAATGGAAACGTACTCCTTCGATTGACCGTGTGTGATATACATACGAACGAAAATGTTTTTCTGGGATTCACCGTGTGGGATGTACATACCTACGGAAATGTTTTCTAGGATCCACCGTGTGGGATGTACATACCTACGGAAATGATTGGGTTTCCACGGCTCACCAGATCGCACACGAACTCATTTGGTGTCCCAGGAGGGCCTATCCCTGACGATTTCTGGGTCATGTGGGAAAGACCCCCCTATCGCCCACACTCACTTGGCGACGGTTCCAAATGCCGTCACAAAAAGGGCTTAAAAACCGTTTGTATAGCACCGACACGTACCAGTGTCATTTCACTCCTCGTTGAATATCCATCCGCTGCTACCTCTGTAAATAAATAAAAATTTGCTTCTACCTCTGCAGCATGGTTAATAATATAGCATGTCAATCACGACGTAGAAATATCATTCACTGATACAATAGGGCTGGCTCTAAGGCTGGTGATTTTTTTTACTTTCTGTCTTTCTTATTTTGTCTCATTTACTCATTTTACATAGGAGCACATGTAGACGATGGCTATTCCTTTCAGTGGGACTTCTTCATGGGGTTTAAGACTAAGTAGCTCCAAATTATACCCGCTGCCCACCACTCTGAATCGTGCCATCTATGATAGTACTCCCATTGCGACAACCAGATCCACTAGGTCTAGCACGTCCTGTAAGAAGAGATTGTCACGAAAAACATACATCTTGTTGCCTTCTTCCTCATATAGTACGTGCCACTGGTACGTACTACTAGTACTACTAGTACTACTACTACTCGTTCTCCTATAAACCTTGCGCTTGGCATCCAAAAAATATTAACCTTGCGCTTAGCTCTTCGCCTCTTGGGGAAGTCAAGCAATAATGGTACTACAATATATGTTTTGGCTATCTGAGACCGAATGAATTGCTGCACGTCCACCACGTAGGCGAGGGTTGAGGGGCGAGGGAGAGTGCGTACTAGTACGTCCATTTCAATATGGACTACATACGGAGCAAAATGAGTGAATCTACACTCTAAAATACGTCTATATACATCAGTGTTTGGAGTATGTACTAGTAGTTCATATTGAAATCTACTACTCCCTCCGTCCCATAATACTAGTATCAGAAACATTCTTACATTATGGGACAGAGGGAGTAAAACTAAATACATTCGTATCTAGACAAATTTAAGACAAAAATTTTGGGACGGAAGTAGTATATTTCGAATAATATGGTAATCTCTCTACCCAAGGTAGGTACGAGGAGTAACGGAGGGAGTAGTAAAATTTTCTCCTCGTCCTGCCAGCCACCGCGCGCGTGGGCGAGGGAGCGGGCGTATGCGTCGTAAGCAAGCTTCTCCTCGTCCTGCGACTCTGCGAGCCACCGCGACCGTGGGCGGGGGAGACGGTGTACTAAGCAAGCTTCTCCTTGTTCTATGAGTTGACGGGACACATAAAAATTAATACGTACAGGGCATCAAAATTAATACCTTGCTTCTAAGGTAGGCCCCACCTGGTTTGCCTCTTTTTTAACATAATGCGTCAAGTCGCAATTTGTTTTTTCACCCGTGGTACACGATCCTCCATCAAGTAGACAATCAGTTTACGTGTCAAATTACCACGTGAGCTGCCTTTTCGTACAGAATGAGCTCCACCGTGTACCTGCGCGGGTGTGGTTGGGAAAGAGATGGGAGTAGGTGCGCATGTAGTGCGTGCACCTCTTCTCTTCGTGCATGCCCCCCACCTACGTGGGTGTGTGTGAGAGAGATACAAACCTATATAGATGGCTTCCGTTCGTGAGTGTTTTTTGATGGGGGTGATTTCGTGAATGTATTTGTGGGAATATGTGTCGATGATATCTCAAACAAAACTTTGACACATGCAATGTGTGTGAAATAGAGGCCTATATATATCATATATAGTGGGGGCGATCCACGAGAAGAGAGGGAGGGGTCATAGATATTGATAGAGTCGAAGAGAGGATCAAGTGGGTGGGTGCGAGATCGATGAAGAGAGTCATCGAAATTGTGTGTGTACAAGTGAAAGATATAGGGCGACTGACCTACTGAAACATCAGAGGGCACAAGGCAAGTTTGTGTGTAGCAGGGAGACGTGACTAGAGCACTCGATGTATCGGGGTGTGGTGGGAGGGGGAGGCAGAGACATCACTAGAGATGTAGATCGACTCGTATATGTGTTGAGAAGGAGAGACTCGGGTATGTCATGAGGGAGATTGGTTGACATCCATACATAAGTGAAGTACGGGAAATAGGTTGGGACAGAGAGAGACGGGGAGATAGAGGGGGGACGGACAGGGGTAGAGTGTTGGATGTGTGGTAGAATTCCTTCTCGAAGATGGTGGGAGAGGCCTAATAGACAAACTGAGGATATAACTGCAATATTATAAATTGGAGTGAGGATGTGTATCTGTGTGTGTGTGTGTGCATGGTAAATGTGTCGGGAGGCATGCATGGATGATGAAGGGGGACCATTTGTTTGGTAATAAGACCTAACAAGATTGGTAGATCAATTGTTGTGTGTCGGAGGAAGGGATAGACATAACAAATGAGGTAGATCGGTCTGCGGTTAGGGAAAACAAGTTATAACGACCTACCTAGCTATATGTTTAGGGGGAGTTCGTGAAGGAAATATGCCCTAGAGGCAATAATAAAGTTATTATTTATTTCCTCATATCATGATAAATGTTTATTATTCATGCTAGAACTGTATTAACCGGAAACATAATACATGTGTGAATGCATAGACAAAACTATAGTCACTAGTATGCCTCTACTTAACTAGCTCATTAATCAAAGATGGTTATGTTTCCTAACCATAGACATGTGTTGTCATTTGATTAGTGGGATCACATAATTAGGAGAATGATGTGATTGACATGACCCATTCTGTTAGCCTAGCACTTGACCGTTTAGTATACTGCTATTGCTTTCTTCATGACTTATACAAAGTTCCTGCAACTATGAGATTGTGCAACTCCCGTTTACCAGAAGAACACTTTGTGTGCTACCAAACGTCACAATGTAACTGGGTGATTATAAAGGTGCTCTACAGGTGTTTCCGAAGGTACATGTTGGGTTGGCATAATTCAAGATTAGGTTTTGTCACTCCGATTGTCGGAGAGGTATCTCTGGGCCCTCTCGGTAATACTCATCACCTAAGCCTTGCAAGCATGTAACTAATGAGTTAGTTATGAGATGACGTATTACGAAACGAGTAAAGAGACTTGACGGTAACGAGACTGAACTAGGTATTGGATACCAACGATCAAATCTCGAGCAAGTAACATACCGATGACAAAGGGAACAAAGTATGTTGTTATGCGGTTTGACCGATAAAGATCTTCGCAGAATATGTAGGAACCAATATGGGCATCTAGGTCCCGCTATTGGTTATTGACCGACAATAGTTCTAGGTCATGTCTACATAGTTCTCGAACCCGTAGGGTCCGCACGCTTAACGTTTCGATGACAGTTTTAATATGAGTTTATAAGTTTTGATGTACCGAAGTTTGTTCGGAATCCCGGATGTGATCACGGACATGATGAGGAGTCTCGAAATGGTCGAGACATAAAGATTGATATATTGGACGACTATATTCGGACACCGGAAAGGTTCCGGGTGATTTCGGAGAAAACCGGAGTGCTGGGGGGGTTACCGGACCCCCCCGGGAGAGTTAATGGGCCACATGGGCCTCGGTGGGAAGAGAGAGGGGCGGCCAGGGTGGGCCGCGCGCCCCCTCTCCCTCTGGTCTGAATTGGACTAGGAGGGGGGGGGGCGGCGCCCCCCTTTCCTTCCCCCCTCTCCCCCTTCCTTCCCCCTCCTAGTAGGAGTAGGAAAGGAGGAGTCCTACTCCTACTAGGAGGATTCCTCCTCCCTTGGCGCGCCTAAGGGGCCGGCCGGCCTCCCCCCTCCCTCCTTTATATACGGGGGCGGGGGGCACCCCATAGACACACAAGTTGATCTACGGATCGTTCCTTAGCCGTGTGCGGTGCCCCCTTCCACCATATTCCACCTCGATCATATCGTCACGGAGCTTAGGCGAAGCCCTGCACCGGTAGAACATCATCATCGTCACCACGCTGTTGTGCTGACGGAACTCATCTTCGGAGCTCGGCTGGATCGGAGGCCGGAGATCGTCATCGAGCTGAACGTGTGCTGAACTCGGAGGCCCCGTACGTTCGGTGCTTGGATCGGTGCGATCGTGAAGACGTACGACCGTGTTGTGCCAACGCTTCCGCTTACGGTCTACGAGGGTACGTGGATGAACACTCTCCCCTCTCGTTGCTATGCCATCACCATGATCTTGCGTGTGCGTAGGAAATTTTTTGAAATTACTATGTTCCCCAACAGTGGCATCCGAGCCTAGGTTTTATGCGTTGATGTTATATGCACGAGTAGAACACAAGTGAGTTGTGGGCGATACAAGTCATATTGCTTACCAGCATGTCATACTTTGGTTCGGCGGTATTGTGAGATGAAGCGACCCGGACCGACATTACGCGTATGCTTACGCGAGACTGGTTTCACTGTTACGAGCACTCGTGCTTAAAGGTGGCTGGCGGGTGTCTGTCTCTCTCACTTTAGCTGAATCGAGTGTGGCTATGCCCGGTCCTTGCGAAGGTTAAAACAGCACCAACTTGACGAACTATCGTTGTGGTTTTTGATGCGTAGGTAAGAACGGTTCTTGCTAAGCCCGTAGCAGCCACGTAAAATTTGCAACAACAAAGTAGAGGACGTCTAACTTGTTTTTGCAGGGCATGTTGTGATGTGATATGGTCAAGACGTGATGCTATATTTTATTGTATGAGATGATCATGTTTTGTAACCGAAGTTATCGGCAACTGGCAGGAGCCATATGGTTGTCGCTTTATTGTATGAAATGCAAACGCCCTGTAATTGCTTTACTTTATCACTAAGTGGTAGCGATAGTCGTAGAAGCAATAGATGGCATAAACGACAATGATGCTACGATGGAGATCAAGGTGTCGCGCCGGTGATGATGGTGATCACGACGGTGCTTCGGAGATGGAGATCACAAGCACAAGATGATGATGGCCATATCATATCACTTATATTGATTGCATGTGATGTTTATCCTTTATGCATCTTATCTTGCTTTAATTGACGGTAGCATTTTAAGATGATCTCTCACTAAAATTATCAAGAAGTGTTCTCCCTGAGTATGCACCGTTGCCAAAGTTCGTCATGCCGAGACACCACGTGATGATCGGGTGTGATAAGCTCTACGTCCATCTACAACGGGTGCAAGTCAGTTTTGCACACGCAGAATACTCAGGTTAAACTTGACGAGCCTAGCATATGCAGATATGGCCTCGGAACACGGAGACCGAAAGGTCGAGCGTGAATCATATAGTAGATATGATCAACATAGTGATGTTCACCATTGAAAACTACTCCATCTCACGTGATGATCGGTTATGGTTTAGTTGATTTGGATCACGTGATCACTTAGATGACTAGAGAGATGTCTGTCTAAGTGGGAGTTCTTAAGTAATATGATTAACTGAACTTAAATTTATCATGAACTTAGTACCTGATAGTATCTTGCTTGTCTATGTTTGTTTGTAGATAGATGGCTCGTGTTGTTGTTCCGTTGAATTTTAATGCGTTCCTTGAGAAAGCAAAGTTGAAAGATGATGGTAGCAATTACACGGACTGGGTCCGTAACCTGAGGATTATCCTCATTGCTGCACAGAAAAGTTACGTCCTGGAAGCACCGCTAGGTGCCAGGCCTGCTGCTGATGCAACTGACGACATTAAGAACGTCTGGCAGAGCAAAGCTGATGACTACTCTATAGTTCAGTGTGTCATGCTTTACGGCTTAGAACCGGGTCTTCAACGACGTTTTGAACGTCATGGAGCATATGAGATGTTCCAGGAGTTGAAGTTAATATTTCAAGCAAATGCCCGGATTGAGAGATATGAAGTCTCCAATAAATTCTATATCTGCAAGATGGAGGAGAATAGTTCTGTCAGTGAACACATACTCAGAATGTCTGGGTATAATAATCACTTGATTCAACTGGGAGTTAATCTTCCTGATGATAGTGTCATTGACAGAATTCTCCAATCACTGCCACCAAGCTACAAGAGCTTTGTGATGAACAATAATATGCAAGGGATGAACAAGACTATTCCCGAGCTCTTCGCAATGCTCATAGCCGCGGAGGTAGAAATCAAGAAGGATCATCAAGTGTTGATGGTCAACAAGACCACTAGTTTCAAGAAAAATGGCGAAGGGAAGAAGAAGGGGAACTTCAAAAAGAACGGCAAGCAAGTTGCTGCTCAAGAGAAGAAACCCAAGTCTGGACCTAAGCCTGAAACTGAGTGCTTCTACTGCAAGCAGACTGGTCACTGGAAGCGGACCTGCCCCAAGTATTTGGCGGACAAGAAGGATGGCAAAGTGAACAAAGGTATATGTGATATACATGTTATTGATGTGTACCTAACTAGAGCTCGTAGTAACACCTGGGTATTTGATACTGGTTCTGTTGCTAATATTTGCAACTTGAAACAGGGACTACGGAATAAGCGAGCACTGGCCAAGGACGAGGTGACGATGCGCGTGGGAAACGGTTCCAAAGTCGATGTGATCGCGGTCGGCACGCTACCTCTACATCTACCTTCGGGATTAGTTTTAGACCTGAATAATTGTTATTTGGTGCCAGCGTTGAGCATGAACATTATATCTGGATCCTGTTTGATGCGAGACGGTTATTCATTTAAATCAGAGAATAATGGTTGTTCTATTTATATGAGTAATATCTTTTATGGTCATGCACCCTTGAAGAGTGGTCTATTTTTATTGAATCTCGATAGTAGTGATACACATATTCATAATGTTGAAGCCAAAAGATGCAGAGTTGATAATTATAGTGCAACTTATTTGTGGCACTGCCGTTTAGGTCGTATCGGTGTAAAACGCATGAAGAAACTCCATACTGATGGACTTCTGGAATCACTTGATTATGAATCACTTGGTACTTGTGAACCGTGCCTCATGGGCAAGATGACTAAAACACCGTTCTCCGGTACTATGGAGAGAGCAACAGATTTGTTGGAAATCATACATACAGATGTATGTAGTCCGATGAATGTTGAGGCTCGTGGCGGATATCGTTATTTTCTCACCTTCACAGATGATTTGAGCAGATATGGGTATATCTACTTAATGAAGCACAAGTCTGAAACATTTGAAAAGTTCAAAGAATTTCAGAGTGAAGTGGAAAATCATCGTAACAAGAAAATAAAGTTTCTACGATCTGATCATGGAGGAGAATATTTGAGTTACGAGTTTGGTTTACATTTGAAACAATGCGGAATAGTTTCGCAACTCACGCCACCCGGAACGCCACAACGAAATGGTGTGTCCGAACGTCGTAATCGTACTTTACTTGATATGGTGCGATCTATGATGTCTCTTACCGATTTACCGCTATCGTTTTGGGGTTATGCTTTAGAGACGGCCGCATTCACGTTAAATAGGGCACCATCAAAATCCATTGAGACGACGCCTTATGAACCGTGGTTTGGCAAGAAACCAAAGTTGTCGTTTCTTAAAGTTTGGGGCTGCGATGCTTATGTGAAGAAACTTCAACCAGATAAGCTCGAACCCAAATCGGAGAAATGTGTCTTCATAGGATACCCAAAAGAGACTGTTGGGTACACCTTCTATCACAGATCCGAAGGCAAAACATTCGTTGCTAAGAATGGATCCTTTCTAGAGAAGGAGTTTCTCTCGAAAGAAGTGAGTGGGAGGAAAGTAGAACTTGATGAGATAACTGTATCTACTCCCTTATTGGAAAGTAGTTCATCACAAGAACCGGTTCCTGTGACGACTACACCAATTAGTGAGGAAGCTAATGATATTGATCATGAAACTTCAGATCAAGTTTCTACAGAACCTTGTAGGTCTACCAGAGTAAGATCCGCACCAGAGTGGTACGGTAATCCTATTCTGGAAGTCATGTTACTTGATCATGATGAACCTACGAACTATGAGGAAGCGACGCCCAGATTCCGCAAAATGGCTAGAGGCCATGAAATCTGAGATGGGATCCATGTATGAAAACAAAGTATGGACTTTGGTTGACTTGCCCGATGATCGACAAGCCATTGAGAATAAATGGATCTTTAAGAAGAAGACTGACGCTGATGGTAATGTAACTGTCTATAAAGCTCGACTTGTTGCGAAAGGTTTTCGACAAGTTCAAGGGGTTGACTACGATGAGACTTTCTCACCCATAGCGATGCTTAAGTCTGTCCGAATCATGTTAGCTATTGCTGCATTTCATGATTATGAAATTTGGCAAATGGATGTCAAGACTGCATTCTTGAATGGATTTCTAGAAGAAGAGTTGTATATGATGCAGCCGAAAGGTTTTGTTGATCCAAAAGGTGCTAACAAAGTATGCAAGCTCCAGCGATCCATTTATGGACTGGTGCAAGCATCTCGGAGTTGGAATAAACGCTTTGATAGTGTGATCAAAGCATATGGTTTTATACAGACTTTTGGAGAAGCCTGTATTTACAAGAAAGTGAGTGGTAGCTCTGTAGCATTTCTAGTTTTATATGTCGATGACATATTATTAATTGGGAATGATATAGAATTTCTGGATGGCATAAAGGGATACTTGAATAAAAGTTTTTCAATGAAAGACCTTGGTGAAGCTGCTTACATATTGGGCATCAAGATCTATAGAGATAGATCAAGACGCTTAATAGGACTTTCACAAAGCACATACCTTGACAAAATTTTGAAAAAGTTCAAAATGGATCAGGCAAAGAAAGGATTCTTTCCTGTTCTACAAGGTGTGAAGTTGAGTCAAACTCAATGCTCGACCACAGCAGAAGATAGAGAGAAAATGAAAAATGTTCCCTATGCTTCAGCCATAGGCTCTATCATGTATGCAATGCTGTGTACCAGACCTGACGTATGCTTAGCAATAATCTTGGCAGGAAGGTACCAAAGTAATCTAGGAGTGGATCACTGGACAGCGGTCAAGAACATCCTGAAATACCGGAAAAGGAATAAGGATATGTTTCTTGTATATGGAGGTGACAAAGAGCTAGTCGTAAATGGTTACGTCGATGCAAGCTTTGACACTGATCCGGACGATTCTAAATCGCAGACCGGATACGTGTTTTTATTAAACGGTGGAGCTGTAAGTTGGTGCAGTTCTAAACAAAGAGTCGTGGCGGGATCTACATGTGAAGCGGAGTACATAGCTGCTTCGGAAGCAGCGAATGAAGGAGTCTGGATGAAGGATTTCATTTCCGATCTAGGTGTCATACCTAGTGCATCGGGACCAATGAAGATCTTCTATGACAATACTGGTGCAATTGCCAAGGAATCCAGATTTCACAAGAGGACCAAGCACATCAAGAGACGCTTCAATTCCATTCGCGACCAAGTCCAAGTGGGAGACATAGAGATTTGGAAGATACATACGGATCTGAATGTTGCAGACCCGTTGACTAAGCCTCTCTCACGAGCAAAACATGATCAGCACCAAGACTCCATGGGTGTTAGAATCATTACTATGTAATCTAGATTATTGACTCTAGTGCAAGTGGGAGACTAAAGGAAATATGCCCTAGAGGCAATAATAAAGTTATTATTTATTTGCTCATATCATGATAAATATTTATTATTCATGCTAGAACTGTATTAACCGGAAACATAATACATGTGTGAATACATAGACAAAACTATAGTCACTAGTATGCCTCTACTTAACTAGCTCATTAATCAAAGATGGTTATGTTTCCAAACCATAGAAATGTGTTGTCATTTGATTAGTGGGATCACATCATTAGGAGAATGATGTGATTGACATGACCCATTCTGTTAGCCTAGCACTTGATCGTTTAGTATACTGCTATTGCTTTCTTCATGACTTATACAAAGTTCCTGCAACTATGAGATTGTGCAACTCCCGTTTACCGGAAGAACACTTTGTGTGCTACCAAAAGTCACAACGTAATTGGGTGATTATAAAGGTGCTCTACGGGTGTTTCCGAAGGTACATGTTGGGTTGGCATAATTCAAGATTAGGTTTTGTCACTCCGATTGTCGGAGAGGTATCTCTGGGCCCTCTCGGTAATACTCATCACCTAAGCCTTGCAAGCTTGTAACTAATGAGTTAGTTATGAGATGACGTATTATGGAACGAGTAAAGAGACTTGCCGGTAACGAGATTGAACCAGGTATTGGATACCGACGATCAAATCTCGAGCAAGTAACATACCGATGACAAAGGGAACAAAGTATGTTGTTATGCGGTTTGACCGATAAAGATCTTCGTAGAATATGTAGGAACCAATATGGGCATCCAGGTCCCGCTATTGGTTATTGACCGAGAATAGTTCTAGGTCATGTCTACATAGTTCTCGAACCCATAGGGTCCGCACGCTTAACGTTTCGATGACAGTTTTAATATGAGTTTATAAGTTTTGATGTACCGAAGTTTGTTCGGAGTCCCGGATGTGATCACGGACATGACGAGGAGTCTCGAAATGGTCGAGACATAAAGATTGATATATTGGACGACTATATTCGGACACCGGATAGGTTCCGGGTGATTTCGGAGAAAACCGGAGTGCCGGGGGGTTACCGGAACCCCCCGAGAGAGTTAATGGGCCACATGGGCCTCGATGGGAAGAGAGAGGGGCGGCCAGGGTGGGCCGCGCCCCCCCTCTCCCTCTAGTCCGAATTGGACAAGGAGGGGGGGGGGGCGGCTCCCCCCTTTCCTTCCCCCCTCTCCCCCTTCCTTCCCCCTCCTAGTAGGAGTAGGAAAGGAGGAGTCCTACTCCTACTAGGAGGAGGATTCCTCCTCCCTTGGCGCGCCCAAGGGGCCGGCCGGCCTCCCCCCTCCCTCCTTTATATACGGGGGCGGGGGGCACCCCATAGACACACAAGTTGATCTACGGATCGTTCCATAGCCGTGTGCGGTGCCCCCTTCCACCATATTCCACCTCGGTCATATCGTCGCGGAGCTTAGGCGAAGCCCTGCGCCGGTAGAATATCATCATCGTCACCACGCCATCGTGCTGACGAAACTCATCTTCGGAGCTCGGCTGGATCGGAGGCCGGAGATCGTCATCGAGCTGAACGTGTGCTGAACTCGGAGGCCCCGTACGTTCGGCGCTTGGATCGGTCGGATTGTGAAGACGTACGACTACATCAACTGCATTGTGCCAACGCTTCCGCTTACGGTCTACGAGGGTACGTGGACGAACACTCTCCCCTCTCGTTGCTATGCCATCACCATGATCTTGCGTGTGCGTAGGAATTTTTTTGAAATTACTATGTTCCCCAACAGTTCGGTCGGTGTACATCCATTTGTTAGAGGCAAATAAGGCCCAGCAAGATGGATAAACAAAGATAATGGAGCTAGGAGGTGGTGTGAGAGTCCTACTAGCTAGATAGGGGGAGGAGTGTGCGATTGTGAGATCGATGAAAAGAGGGGCAAGAGTTTACACGTGTGTGGGACCATACGAGAGACACGAGACATGGACACAGAAAGGAGGAGATGGAAGGTGCGTGTGTATGTGGTAGGCAGACATCACTGGAGAGTTTTATCGATCGGTGTGCGTCGGAATGGAGTTGTGGTGACCATGGGAGAACGACCTAAAGAAGAAGAAAATGAATGTGCGCGATGGATAGGATGTTGAGGGAGGGGGAGGGCGAGAAGGGTGTGTGCATGCACGAGAGAAAGTTAGTGCTAGCTACAAAAGTTAGAGGGTTGTGTGGGTGTAAGAGACTAACAAAGATCATAATTAAATATGAAAGTGGATTCATATATTTGAATATGAGATCATAGTGTTATAAACATATGCATGCATGAATATAGCGGTGATACACATGGTGTGGTTTTGGACATGTTATACCATAATGTGATAATGTGCGGCGTTGGCAATCTAAACCATACTATACATCAAACAATCTCATATTTTTTTTTGAATTTGTGATAATGTGTGGCGTTTGCAGCTCACAACTAAATATCGAACAATCTAAACCATACCATATATCGAACAATCTCACATTTTATTTGAATTTGTGATAATGTGTGGTTTTTGCACCTCACATCTAAATACTTGTAGGCGTAGTGGGCGGGGCACCATACATTATGTGATAAACACATTATACATACGAGACATGGTTTAGATTATGAAGATCTAGCTAGAGCTTGAAATGTACTGTGATTTGAAATCAACATAAAGTGGATTCAAAAAGTCGAGTTCGAGTTCATATAGTACACAAAGTTCATATCTAACTCGATAGTAATCATGTGGTGTGCTGTGAAGATAATATACAAATGATGGTTTAACTTGACAATAATGATGACTATAGGTCTTATTAAAATAGAGAAACAAATTCAAATGGTCTAACCAGAAAACAATCATGATTGTAGATCTTATTCAAATAGGGAAACAAATTCGAATTTAGTTCATATTAAACTGGTAGTATATACGTTTGGAATGCACTAAAACGTTCATTTGAGTAGCAAGTTGCATGCATTATACACGTGGCAAAATATTTTAATTGAACATAACATGAATTCAAAGTTTTGAATGGAATTTGTAGTGCGAATTGATTTGGTACAGTACACGAGACTAGACTCTCTTGTGTGGTGCGAATTGATTTCTTTTTGTTTTTTTGTTGAGGGAAGTGCGAATTGATTTGGTATAGTACACGTTAGGCTTGTCTGCAAATTCTAACCCGCGCCTTGTTACCTCGAAATATTTAAGATATATCTTTGTCTCATTGTGCTCCGAAAACTCCATCCATCTCAACCCGTGCCTTGCTATCCCAAAATTACAACGCGCGCAAAAACTCCCACCTCCTGCAAAATCCCAACAAGCGAAATTCCCGTGATACCCCTGAACCGAAAGAATTGTCTAGCTCAAATCGGTGGGGGTACATTTGTAACTTAACCCACATTTCGGACAAGCGCATCCCTAAGCCATGGTTCCCCCCTCCCGTCCCATCCGCCGACCCATTCGTACACCGAGGCCGCGAAAACCCGTGAAGCCCCACACCCTCCTCAGTCCGCCATCTAGCCGGAGCCTCTTCCCCGATGACGTCGTCCACAGAAACACCTCGACGTCCCTCATCCACCACACTGGATGAGGATTCGTCATCGATCTCGTCGTCCCGCCGGTTCGGCCACCCCGTCCTCCACCTCCAAGGAGCTGCCCCAATGTTCCCCTCCTCTTTCATGCCACCGCCATTCCCACACTTCCATCTTCACCTGCACCACCGGAAGAGCAGCATCATCACCGATTCATTGGAAGAACCTGAGGCCTAATCAGCGCCGCCAAAGAGGTTCTACACTAACCGCCGCATTTTCTTCTTGATTCGATCTCACGGTGCTGCCGGCGCTCGGTCCCAAGCCGACATGGCGCGGCTCCATCCACGGCGGCGTCGCCGGTGTTCCTCCACGGTGTCTCTCCCTTGGTGGCAACATCCACATCAGTAGGACTTGCTGTTGCTTTGGCTTTAGCTCGCTCTGCTGCTCTACTCTTGCTCTCGGTCCCCTGTCTGGTCTACTCTTGCTCTTGCTCTTGCTTGCGCTGCTGCTCTCGCTCTTGCTCTTGCTATTGCTACTGCTCCGATTTAGCTACACTTCACTCGACTGAATCGACTTTTGGGTCAGTCGATATTGAGGGAGTGGGGGGGCTCACCGGAGTTAAGGAAGAACCAGGCGCGGCAGGGAGGGGGTCTCGCCGGAGAGGTACCCCACTATCTATCTTAGGGTTCAGGGTGGGGGCGGTGGTCGCTTGCGGTGGTGGGCGGTGGTGTGGGGATCGCTAGAGAAAAAGATCGGCGTGGGGAGGGGGCAAGAGGGATGGTCGGGGCGGCAACGGACCGGCGGTGGGGACTGGTTTCGAGGCGGGCGGGGCGGCGAGGCGGCGTGGAAGAGCCGGCGGCCGGCGGTTTGGCCGGTGATGGCTAGCGGCTCAGGGGGTGGAGGTTGAAGATGAACAGCATGCCCTTGATTTCGTAACCAATGGCAGGAAAATTGACTGACCAGATGAGAAAGTCAGTGAACTCTGCCTACTGCTCTACTCTTGCACGCGCTGCTGCTGCACGAGCAGCAGATACTGCTCTCGCTCGAGCCCATGCAACTACTACCCGAGATGCTGCTACAAGACTAGCTACCCCGGCTCTCGCACGCGCTGCTGCTCCTGGCACTGCTTTTGCTACTACTGCTTTTCTGCTACTAGTGCGTTCAGCTTTGACAGTAAAATTCAGTTTCGATAGCAAAATTCAGTTTTGACAGTTAAATTCAGTTTCAACAGTTAAATTCAGCTTCAACAGTTAAATTCAGTTTCCACAGTTAAGTTCAGAGATGAGTGGCTGATGTATTTTATATCTAGCACTTTATGGTTATGTATTTTACGTCATCTATTGGAGATGCTATTAGAATTCCACTTGGGTTAACATTGTCTCTCTTGTCCTAATTCAGCCTCGTCGTCGTATAATTCACCGGAGCTACTCCAACGACGAAATCCTCCATCACAGTGGAGCAGTACCCCGGGCTCCATCTCCAGACACCTAAGATCTTCTTCCACTCCTCCGACAGCCAAATCAGCCGGAGCATCCTCACCGACCAACCCAATCACGCTGAGATCGACATGGCTTCTCCAAAGAGGTTGTACACTTGTTGCATCTCTTTTTTTACTCTACATGTTATATATATTGTCCACTGAGCACATGTAGTAATGTGAAATATGATTTGTTTCTCCTACTATATGACCAGAAGTGAGGTACCAGGCAACTTAGCTATCCGTGATGGACTCTCTTGAACATCGTCATTATTTATCTCTGCGTGTTTGAGCTGTGCATTGTAGATGGGCCTAGGAGTTGAGCTAGTAGGGAAGTGGCATGGGTCCAAAGTAGTAGAATTAGCACAAAAACATTTTTTGAGTGTAGGCTTTTCCCTGCTGAAGCCTGCCTACTAGAATCGTCACTGCTCTAAAGGAAAAGTGAAAGAAAAACATAGGAATTGGATAGTTTCCTATGGTACTACTATTCATGCATTTGGTTCAAAGGAATGGAGCGAAGGAAAACTATAGGATTTGTTCATTTAGTGTCTGCTTGAAAGAAAAACCATAAGAATTTTGATATCCACTTGTCCTCCTTTTCAAATTCCTATTGATGAAGCACAAGACTAAGAGATTGTAGCATAATAGCATTATAACCGTAAATTTTCTTGTGGTTTGACTTAATCTCACCATGCTTCTTTACATCATGTGATCTTCCAATTCTTGTGAACCAAACACCTAGATTGGCAGAAATTTAGTGTTTTTAAATTCTCCGTTTTGCACGTGCATTCCTATCCTATTCATGTGTATTTCCAATCCCTGAATTGTTAGAATCCTCAAATTTAAACAAGCCCTTACCCAATTACTTCCATTACAGATATGTGTCAAAGAAAACCTTGTGTGGTTTGTCCCGCTCCTGCTGCACTCTGTTCCACCCCAGCTCAGCTACTCCAACGATGGAAGGGCTCACCACAGTAGGGATCCGCCCTCCAGACTGTCTTTCACCGCCTCAGATCTTCTTCCCCGTTGTCGGCATCCACGACAACTACATTACCATCATCAACCGAGCATATGACCTCAAGGATTACACGGGGCCGCAAGAGAGGTTGCTCACTTTTGTGTCTGCTTACGTTATGCATCGCTTAATATTACATGCTACTTTATCATCATGTTCACCGATTAGACTCTGAGTCGGCTCCAAACTAATGCTCAAACTTGAGTTTTTAAATGGTTGTGGGGTACATATCGGGGCCACAATCAATAGTATCTATGTACTATCTGGTTAATCTCTGGTGTCTACTATGAGTTTCATGTTGGGTGGAAAACAAATAGTAAAGAAGCCATTATCCGTATTTCTTAACCGAAGCCATTATCTGCCTGCTATCATTGGTTTTGGGTCTATCCCCAGGTTGCAACCATCACTCTAGATTTCTACATGCACTCCTTACATAATCTCACTATGTTTTATTCCTATGCATGTCAGTTGTTGTACACAATGGAGCTGAACATGTAGAGCAAAAGAGACGAGCCTTGCGTGGCAATAAAATTTCATGTAGACGTCACTCCATGGTGGGTGCAAAAGCAGCCCCCCTCCATCTATTCCGGATTGTAATCAAGAGGAAGACAACTGTTCTGAGGGGGATTCAGAAGGAGAAGACCACTCCTATTTACCCCCTGAGGTCTTCGCTCTAACTCGGCATGCTGATGTTAGTAATATCATGCATATGGTGCCTTGCATTGCCTACTTTATACATCAAATATGTCATCTGCTTGGTTTATACATGCTTTGTGTGAATGCCATCTGTTTAGTTTTTTATCGTATATGTGAATTATGCAATGCCATCTTGTTTAGCCAGACATCATATATGTGAAATTTCCAATGCCATCCTGCTTAGCCAGTAATCTTATATGTGAATTATATCATGCCATTCTTTTTTCACTATGTATTACATTTGTCAACAATATTAGTACATTCAACTACTCTTCGTGTGCATCAACCATTTGACATGGTGATGGAAAATTCTGGAGTGAAAACAAGGTCTTTGGAGAAGACTATGTTATTTGGCGAAGCACATATCTAGCTGGTTACGGATAGCTCCTCAGAGGAGGATTCAGAGACAGATGACCAGTCCTATCCCCCCCCCCCCGAGGTGTATGCTCTAACTTGGAAGGGTTATGTTGCTCATATCGTGCGTATGGTGTCTTGCATTGCTATGTCATTTGCATAGTTTAGACATGCTTTGTGTGAATGCCACCTATTTAGTGTCTAATTACATTATATGTGAATTATGCAATGCCATCTTGTTGCAAGACATTATATATGTGAATTATGCAATGCTATCTTGTTGCAAGGCATTATATATGTGAATTATGCAATGCCATGATGTTTAGCCAATCATCATATATGTGAATTATATCATGTTATCCTTTTTTTGTATTATGTGTTCCATTTGTCGAAAACATTTGTATATTCAACTACTATTCCTATGCATCAGCTATTGAAGCAGTGATGGAAGTATCTGGAGTGAAAACAAGGTATTCAGTGCAGACAATGCTACCTGCTGAAGCAGACATTTTCCTGGTTACAGATAGCTCCTTAGAGGAGGATTCAGAGACAGATTGTGACAGCCTAATTTTTGGCCCTTTCTTTTTCTTTTGTTTTTCTGAGGTTTTTTCTTGAGTTTTCTTTTTCCATGGCTTTGTGGTCTGCAAACTGAAGAAGATGCCCTCTTCTTCATTTCCAGAGTGGCTTATCATTCCCAAATTGTTCCCTAGACCCTATCATTTTGATCCTTGGACCAAATCCCAATATTCTTTTTATTGGGAATATTCCTTTTCTATTAAAGGAATAACCCAAATTGCCCTAGGTTGTGAAGCAACCAATATTTCCTTCACTCCTAAAATTCCCAAATAATTCTCATAAACTGTTTGGGTCATATATTCATCAAATATGGAAAAACTTTTCATTGCCATGATAAAAAATAATCGTCCAATAATTCCTTTCCTATTCTGCCCTAAATGGCACATTGTGAAGCAAGTGCTATTTTCCTTTGCCCAATTGACCTCAAACTCCTTGGACATCTTTTCATGTCCACATCATTGCCACATGCCAAAATGAAACCTCATTTGCCTAGTAATTATTTAATTAAGATTTTCCAAAGTTTCTGTCCAAAAACAAGCTTTATGAAGGAGGTGCAAGATAAGAATATCAAAATGAGTTGCCATTTTGCATGGTCCTCAATATCATCATATCATAACCCTCCACCAAAGTTGAGTTCATGTCATGCCTCCATGTGAGCTCATCTTCAATTCTTAGTTTCTGTCCAAAATTTCAGTTTGTGAAGCAAGTATGTTTTATCTTGCTCCATTATGGCTGCAAATTTTTCTAGGCCTCCTCTTATCCATATAAGCTCCCTGCACCAAATTGTGGCTCAATCCATCTAGCCATTTTCCCTCTTGAAATTTTGCAAGTTTCTGGTCAGTAGGGATGTTTGTGAAGGAAGTACCATTTTGGTTTATCCAATTGATATGAAACCTTTTGCAACATATTCATATGATCAAATAACTCTACATTACCCAATTATAGCTCAAGTTGACACTCCATGTGAGTGCAACAGGTTGATCAAGTTTCTGGACCAAATTAGGCAGTTGTAAGGCAACTGTAATAAATCTTGATCCATTTCTTCTCCAACTCTCTTGGACTGTAGTCCTTCCTAAGCTAAACACCCAAGAAAACTCATTGGCCTCTAATACCACCTCAGTTGGTTACTGTTTCATGATTCAGTTTGATGCAGTAAACTTCAGAGCTCATTTCCCATTTGACCACAGAGTCTCTAACCAAGATACCACCATAGTTGAAACCGCCCCAGGAAGTACTAACCCCCAGACATCGTTTGGCATAGCTTGTGGCACTGTGTGCAGTAGTGCACGCGGTGACCACCGCTTTGGCGTGCAGTGCGCGCGTCTAGAGCGTCTTCAAGCTCCGGCCCCTTCCCCTCTCGTCGTCTTCGCGCTCGGGAGTGTGTCCAATAGCTTCACCGCGTCGTCGCTGCCCTCCTGGAGCCATCTCCCCCTCCGTAAGCCCCTCCGTCAATGCTCATCACTACGCGCCCACGGGCGCACTATGGCCGACCGAGCATTTAAGGTGTTCGATCGCTTCTCTCCTGCGCCCCTCGGCCCCTCATGCCCCGTGCACCTCTGTAGCTCGTCTGCACCCTCCCTCGTCACCTTCCCGTGCCCTCCCGTGATCGCTGGCCTTTGCCAGAGCGTGGCCGGACGTGAGTGGTGGCACCCGAGCCACGACCACGCGTCCGCGACCTCCCCTCCTCGGCCACGCCCATATAGAAGGCCACCCCGAGCAGCTTCGAGCACACCATCGCCTCCACCGCACTCCTCTCGGCCCTCACCACCTCTAGCCCGAGCTCCGGAGTCCCTCTCTGCCCTCCATTCCCACCGTGCCCATCATGGGTCTCGGCCTAAATTAGCTCGAGTCGAAGTTCCTCTCCCCCTTCCACCACAACCATTGGCTTCCCCAATAACCAGTGATCCTCCCCAGCCCCTTATCTCGTCGCCGTAGTGCCTGAAGCCACTGCCCCTAGCCCGACTGTTGCCCCCTACTTCTCTGTTGCCGTGAGTCGCCGTCGCCCTTGACCCTTCCCCAGTGCTGCTGCAGTGCTGGATGAGTGTGGTGCTCCGCACGGAGGCCGTCGGTGCCAGAGCCTCGGCCCAAGGTGGCCGGATCCGGCTGGGCCCTCGCCGGCAGCACTCTGCTGCGCCTCGCCTCTGTTCCTGATCGGGAGGATGAAGAAGTCCTGGGTCTTGTTCGTCGTTTGTTGTTTCTTCAGGGTTCTTTGTGTAAGACGCTGTACTTCTCTTTATCTGAATAAATAGTTCGGGATCCTTCGGGATCCCTCTCTTGTTCAAAAAAAAAGGATGAAGAAGGGACGAGCAGGAGAAGGCCAACACCCGCGGGCCCCGTGCGTCAGTGAGCCAAGCCCCGGCCCCGCCACTGCCATGTGGGTTAAGTGGAGACGGCAACCATAGAGTACGCTTTCAACTCAAGGAAACATATTTCTAATAATACGCTTTCCTTGTTCTGTAAGCAGACTTTCCTGTCTCTTCAGCCATGTTTATGGTTTCTCTTTCCCGATGACGTATTCTTAGAAATACACTTTCTCTTTTTCAGCTCAGGGACCTATTTGTGGTGGTATTTTTGCAGAATAGTCCCTGAACTTCAACTCTTCACAACTTTGTGCTTATAACTCCAAATGAGGCGAATCGAAAGCCCATTTCTTTGTTTCGTCCAGCCCGTTCTGTTGGTCACACTTTCACCATGTGTTAACATTCTGAAAATGACCATTTTGCCCTTTCACGTAAACAGTCCCTCTGGGAGAGGACTGTTTCCGGCGAATCTTTCCGCGGCTTCACCGCACTTCTCCCCGGTGCCTTCTTCATCCCCAGGCAAGCCACAATACCCACTTGCATGATAGTCATGCAGTAGCCAAGGTTTTCAACTAAAATATTTAATAAATGTTTGCTTGTTTAAAACATGGTTATCGTCGTTCCGGTGCTGCTTAGAGTTTCATGTTCACTCTGGTGTTATGTTGTCTTGTACCTGGTTATCTTGTACTAGTTGCTAGTATTCCTTTCATATGGTTATGATTGCTAGTAGTACATGTTGATGTTAGTGATGGTTTTCGGTGCATGACTATCTTTTGTTCCGAGTGCCATCGTATGCATGTTCCATTGCATTCAGTTGGTTAAATGCTTGCATGGTAGCATTGTTGATGTGTTCTTGCATGATATTTATTGTTGATGCTAGTCGTCATGCTAGGTTTCTATGAGTAGTGTTGTACTTGTGATATTCATGCATGTCATTATGTGATGCTCAGTTGGATATGATTCAATGTTGATATGGTCGATACTTATGTTGTACCCTCATGCTTATGTTGATATCATGCTCATGCATTGTAATTCCATCATGTTATTTTATCATGGCTCAGCATATTTACATTCAAGTTTAACCGGATTAAATTGAACTTGAACAACTGTTGGTTGAGCCATGGTGCGACCATATCAAGCTGCCCAATGCAACCACGCTTGCTTTTATGGGAGGGTCCTAACTGGGTCTATTGTCATGCCTCTCACCGGTGCCTCCAAGAAGGGAAGCTTATGGGCGTGCGGTACCCTGGCCCGGTAAGCAGACATAACCTTGTGTGCCCGTTGTTGTTATATCCGGATTGTCCCCGTTTGGGAACCGTTTTGCCACTATGGTGGCCATTTTGCCACGACGGTGGCCGTTGGTGTATTTGGTAGACTCGGGGCCACCCATGACTTAGCCTAGAGGGGAGTTAGTCGGAGTGGCCAGGAGAGTGTCATGGCAGTAGGACGGTTTTGTCAGAACGTCATTGGTCCACCCGAATGGGAGTGCGAAGCCATGGGTTCTGTGGTGTGGGTACAATGTGCTAACCTCTGCAGAGTGTATACTAAATCTATCAAATAGCCGTGCCCATAGATAAGGGCCTAGTTCATGTCGGTCACACTATGGGTCAATAGTAATAATAATAATAATGTGCTTAATAACAACCCCGATTCGATGATGAGATAAGTTGGTTATGTCATCCGTGAATGATCACCGTTTGGTTACGAGGTAGGCCGTTGAACCAAGAGTGGTTCCGTTTGTGATCCGTGAATGGTCACCGTTTGGTTATGAGGTAACCCATTGAAGCAAGAGTGCTTCCATTTGTGATCCGTGCGTGATCACCGTGGTATCGAGGATACCGAGTTGTTGACTACTTGTGATGTTGTGCGAGAATCATGGGTAAAGGTCTAGCTCCTTGTGATCATGTAAAGATTACAACGGTATTGTTTATACCAAGCTTGATTGGATTCTGAGATGAATGTGTGATGTCCAAGGATGGTAAGTGATGCATGTGATGGTTACGAGGTAGCCCGAGCAGAATAAGTGGTGCATATAGTGTCATCATGTTGCATGCTAGTATCGTCAGATTCATATGTTCTTGCCATGCTCATATTTTGCTAGTTGTATCAGGTTCATGTTATTCATGTCATGTTGCTATGATGATATCATGTTTATTTCTGCTCAACCTGTAATTGCCATGCTGCTGTTTGTCTTGAATGCTTCTGGTTATTGTGAGCATGCAAGTACATTCAATGTACTGACCTGAAGTGTCATGCCAGCTTGCAGGTCAAGCCGGAGTTGATTGCTTGTTTGCCGTGGATGCTTTGTTTGCGAGCTAGGATAAGCGTTCCAGCCAGAGTCCCTGCGGAGTTGAGTTCACCACCGTCGTTGTTGTTCCGCTGCAAGAAGTTATTCCGATGCTTCAAGTTATTCTGCTACTTGCATAGAGCAAAAGTGGCAGGCGTAGTGTCGCCGTGCCGATGTAATTCCCCGTTATATTGGAATCCCTTGTACCCAAATAGATTGTAATAAAGAGCTGATTTGTTCTAAGCTAAGCAGTGCCGTATTCTAGAAGACTTCTCCTCGATCTCTGGGCTGGAATACGGGGCGTTCCGGTTTCTCTGAGCCATGGTGCCACAGGCTTGGTATCAGAGCAGGTCTGGCTGTAGGATGCCCTAGACCGCGCGAACGGTAGAAAGCGGTAGTATAGACCCCAGTTGGTTTGTTGCACTTGATTGCTTCATTTGTTTGATGCATAGCATGCATATATATTATTATCTTGTCGCTAACGGTTAATCTTGTGAGTGTAGGTGGCATCAGTTATCCACTACCTGCACCCTCTTTTGTAGCATGTCTGCTCTTTGGTGTTCGGCGTTATCTCTATCCCACCAGAGTGATGCCCTGGTCCCGAGTGTTCCAGACACCATTTGCAGGAGTTATTGCTCAGGTATCACGCCGATATTTTTCCGCCACCCACCCATATTCTTTTGGTGATAGACTTGTTTCTATCCCGAATCGTGCCATCCATCTTGTCCCCTTGGCAACCCTTGCTGATCTTTGTTATTAGAAAAGGGCAATGTCATTAAACCCAGTCTTCCACCGTTATCTTGCCATGTCATTCCATTCTTTGGACATGTATAGTTCCTTTCGTATGCTTGATGATGAGGTCGTCGTGACCTTTGTGTCTTGCTACTTGATCACCAAGTCTGTCCTCACCAATGTATCCGTCCAAATGTAATCGGTGTTCAGCCAGTGCTTGGTGTAGGCTTGGTTACGCCAATACTTCCACACATGCATGGATATAATTTTCGTGCACACCGCCACAACATATTAGATCGTAATACCAGAGTTTCCGCGAGATTTGTGTGCTTAGGTGTGCATGCATATTATTTTGTGAGTAGCAGTAATATGTGTTGAGTGCTTGATTATTTATTTTATTAGTATGCTTGTGTTCTTTTGTTTTCGTCGTTTCTTTCTTTGCGCCTTCGGTGTTACAATTTTTTCCCTATTAAAGTTGCTCGTCAACCGACACCGGACCGGACGAGTCAGCAAGGAATGCATATATTTGGAAATTCAGCTAAACCAAATGGAGTTATGAGCTGACTGTAGTGAAATTTGGAATATCGCGTCTAAATGCAAAAGAAATCCTGAATGGACTGTCAGTATCAAGATTGCATTAGTGTGCCCTCCTCACAACAGTATGGAATTCTCAGCTGACTGCATTGAGATTGGGGATATCTGATCATGATACTGAATATTCAAGTTTGTCCTAGTGTGCACTCCTCATAGCAGAAATGATCAAATAAGCAAGAAGATAAATTGTGTGCAAGGTTGACAGAATATTATCAAAGGTATGGCTCAGATACAAGTTTAATTTTTCGTTGAGGATGATTTTGGAACCTGATGTGTCTGGAAGCAAGCAAAAATATGACATTGTATTTAATACTCAGAAGGAAGGATAGTCCTGCAATACCCCATTTCATAAAAAAAATCAACAACAGAAATATTAAGATGGTATGTATATGTGGTAATCGGTCCGCATATCACAATAAGAAGCTTCTGGTTTAAGCAACCCACTTTTGCCTCGCAAGCAAACCGAGAAGTTTCAAAGGCAAGATTCATCTATCTTCTTCAGTACGATACATGAATGATTTCCCGTGGAAGGTACCCTGTCTTCTTCGGTACGCAACCGCAAAAGGCTTTCAGCATAAGGTACTGAGTCTTTCCCCAGCAAAGTCTTTAAGGGGGTAAGCTTCTGAAGCACGATGTTCAGTCTTCTTCGGCAAGCGGTTTGATGAAAGTTTCAAGCACAACCTCACCAATATTCCTCAGTAAGGCATTGGCACAAGGTAGTATGCTGTGAATTGACAGCATATGGCAGTGAATCCCAAGAATCAGATCCGCAACATTCTGGTTAAAAGAAACAATCAGTCAAAATACACGTCTGTCCTTGTCGGCGTTCTGGGAATGGGGGTCCCCAGACTTGCCTGCCTGCGGCCTACAGCATGGCTCGAGTGGTGGCCTAGTATGGCCCATCTTCATCAACGCAAGACTCAAGAACCTCGCGAGGGGCCAAGCCTCGCAGGGCGGACGACACGAGGCTTCCTCAGGAGTGGTTTCGCCAGGCAGGCTCGCGAGGAGGCGGAGAGATCAAGGCAGGGGTACCTCGCGAGGTGCTCATGAGGCAAGCCGTGACGATCGAGACCAAGAGGGCGCCGGCCCGCATAGCGTCCTTGTTTCCTCTATGGTGCAAAGGGGGCAAGCACATGCATGGAGTACCGAGGCATCAAGCAAAGGTTGCCATTTCAGTGCAACGAGACCGAGACCAGCAGAGCGGTAGGATGGATGTCACCCTGGAGCCCAAGAAGGCGTCATCGCCAGTACCTTTGGCAGCCGAAGACCAACTTTAGTCAGGATAACTTGTACTAGATTTTCCCCTTCAAAATGGCCGTTGTTGGCGCCCTTCCCACTCAATATTTGGGAAGAGGACCAGGGCCTCTATAAATAGGACTAGCCACCACAGAAGAGGAGATCGGATCGAGTCCTCATCAGGTCCATAGGCGATTGAACTCATCCAAGTAGTTCACCGCATTAGCTCAAGAACACCTCTCGCGAGGTTGTTCATCCTTTGTAATGTTCATCATCAACCCCTGAGGCAATCCACCACACCACACACTGTAGTAGGGTATACACCACAATGGTGGCCCAAACCAGTATAAATCTTGTGTCCCTCGTGTTGTTCATTGTTTTAGCTTAGATTCTTCCGAGGCGATTGGGCATGGATCGGTAGGGGGAAGATCTTTGCGCACACCCTAGAATTTGAACCTTAAGGGTCTGCCGGAACCCAACATCCGACATTTGGCGCGCCAGGTAGGGGTGAGCTGGAATCTTTCTTCCACTGTTCTGCGTTCGATCACCCGTCGTATCCATGGCTGACGCTCGTCGGGCTCGTACCGAGCGTCGGGATGCTCTCGCCGCTCGCGTCGCTCTGATGGCTCCCGTCGGAGGATGTCCCCATCGTTCCCCGTCGCCTGCCGCCAACGCCACCACCGGCCCGGCGGGGAACAAGTAGTAGGCCTCGTCGCTACATCCTTCGGTGCGGCGGGAAGGCCACACCGCCACCCCGTCACTAACTCCAGTTGGTTCGTCGTCTCACGCCCATCGCGCCCCCACGGACGGGCACACCTCGTTGCTCCTGGCGCGTGAGCTCCTTCACTACCGTCCCATCGACGACCTCTACGAGGAGTGGCTCGCTTGCATCACCGAGCTCGTTAGCGCCGCAGGGGGCTCCCCTGCGCCGTCCCTCTCGCTGCCTCACCCTCCGTCCTGTGCGGGTGGTGCAGCCCAGGAGGTTCCTCCGCCACCTCCTCCCCAAGAAGGCGCCCTGGCTCCAAGGCGCGCAGCCCCAGGACGAGATCCACCGCGTCCGGTGCCCGCACGACAAGAAAGGAGCTGCCAAGAAATCCCTCGTCCCCAAGAAGGTGCTCGCGTGCTCCCGGCACTGGTGCACCATGACCGCATCCCCGCGCTAGCACGTCAAGACCCCGCATTGCTCCAGGCAGCGGCGCGTGAGAACCCCCAGGAGCAAGCCCTGCGCCAGCAGAGAGCTCTGGTGCCACCGCAGGCTGCCGCGCCTTCACCACCGAGTTACGCAGTGTCGCCTGGCCGGGCAAGTTCAACCCTGACCTGCCCCCTCGCTACGACGGCACTGCCGACCCCGCGGAGTTCCTACAACTCTACGAGCTGGGCATCAAAGCTGCCAATGGGCACGAAAAGGTCATGGCGAACTGGTTTCCCATGGCACTCAAGAATAGTGCCCGCACCTGGCTCCTGAACCTGCCCCCTGGCACGATCTCCTCCTGGGATGAGATGCGCACTCGCTTCATCACCAACTTTCAGGGCACTCACGACCACCCGCTGGCCACGAGTGACCTCCGCCGCATCAAGCAGCAACCTGGAGAGACCTTGCAGAAGTACATGCAGCGCATCAACAGCGCTCGCCTCAAGATTCCCAAGGTGACCGAGGAGGCCATCATCTCGGTGTTCTCTGACAGTGTCCGTGGCATCAAGATGAAGGAGGAGCTGGCGATCCACGAAGATTTGTGTACGTCTCTGGAGTTGTTCAACCTGGCGACCAAGTGCGCAAGGGCTAAGGAGGGAAGCCTCTCCCTTCTCAAGCTCCCAGCTGCAGATCCAGAAGAGAAGAAGGCCAAAGCCAAGGATGTGAAGCGCAAGGGAGCAGCTGTGCTCGCAGCAGAGTTAGACATGAAGCGCGGCAGGGACCAGCCGGAGTCATCCAAGGGCAGCCGGTACTGTGTGTACCACGATCTCCATACCCACAACACCAAAAAATGCCAAGAGCTCAGGGCCGTGCGAGAAGGCCGTGTCGGTCGACGCCCCGAGTGCAATGATTGGAGCTACGGCCGAGGCGGAGGAAGAGGTGGAGGACGATGGGACGACCGTGGTCCTTGCCAAGGGTGGCGTGACCGGCCTCGCGAGGACCGCTGGCAGGACCAACCTCGCGAGGGGGCTTGGAGGGATCAGCCCCGTGAAGATCGCCCACAAGGCAACGCAGGACTTCCTCCTCTACCACCACCGCCAAGAAGGAATGACGACCATCATCAGGACGAGGGGGCTGGGGGCTTCCAAGAGCCGCGTGCAATTGCTCTCATCTTGGGCGGTGCCCAGGCCCCAGCCTCCCAGCGCATCTTCAAGCAGTTTTCTCGCGAGGTGAATGCAGTCCTCCCCAAGCTTGAGGCCACGCGCCCTCTCAGGTGGTCCGCGTGCGCCATCACATTCAGCTCAGCGGATCAGCTCAATGCATGGCAACAGTCGGTGTCCTCCTGATGCTCTGTTCCCCAGTCATAGGCAATGTGCAAGTTACAAGGACCCTCATCAACGGCGGGGTAGGGCTCAACGTCCTGTCCGGCGAGACGTTCAACAACCTCCAAGTGCCATACGATCAGCTTCGACCAACCAAGCCTTTCTCAGGAGTCACTGATGGTTCCACTGTCCCGATAGAGTAGGTCCGCCTCCCTGTCACCTTTGGGCAGTGCAAGAACTACCGTACCGAGCTCATTGGCTTCGATGTCGCCCACATTCGCCTGCCATACAATGCCATCCTCGGGTATCCCGCCCTGGCCAAGTTTATGGCAGTGACTCACCATGGCTACAACGTCCTCAACATGCCAGGAAGTGGTGGAGTCATCACGGTCCCCTGTGAAGAGAAGGATGCGGTGTGCTCTCTCGAGCACGCCTTTCGAGCCACGTCAACCGAGGACCCAGACAGCAAGAGTGGAAACCTTCCTGAAGCAGCCCCCAAGAAGAAGAAGACATCACCTGGCTCAAGGCCTCAGGAGACAGGCACCTCCAAGAAGGGAAGGTTATGGGCGTGCGGTACCCTGGCCCGGTAAGCAGACATAACCTTGTGTGCCCATTGTTGTTATATCCGGATTGTCCCTGTTTGGGACCGTTTTGCCACTATGGTGGCCATTTTGCCATGACGGTGGCCGTTGGTGTATTTGGTAGACTCGGGGCCACCCATGACTTAGCCTAGAGGGGAGTTAGTCGGAGTGGCCAGGAGAGTGTCATGGCAGTAGGACGGTTTTGTCAGAACGTCATTGGTCCACCCGAATGGGAGTGCGAAGCCATGGGTTCTGTGGTGTGGGTACAATGTGCTAACCTCTGCAGAGTGTATACTAAATCTATCAAATAGCCGTGCCCACAGATAAGGGCCTAGTTCATGTCGGTCACACTATGGGTCAATAGTAATAATAATAATAATGTGCTTAATAACAACCCCGATTCCATGATGAGATAAGTTGGTTATGTCATCCGTGAATGATCACCGTTTGGTTACGAGGTAAGCCGTTGAACCAAGAGTGGTTCCGTTTGTGATCCGTGAATGGTCACCGTTTGGTTATGAGGTAACCCGTTGAAGCAAGAGTGGTTCCATTTGTGATCCGTGCGTGATCACCGTGGTATCGAGGATACCGAGTTGTTGAATACTTGTGATGTTGTGCGAGAATCATGGGTAAAGGTCTAGCTCCTTGTGATCATGTAAAGATTACAACGGTATTGTTTATACCAAGCTTGATTGGATTCTGAGATGAACGTGTGATGTCCAAGGATGGTAAGTGATGCATGTGATGGTTACGAGGTAGCTCGAGCAGAATAAGTGGTGCATATAGTGTCATCATGTTGCATGCTAGTATCGTCAGATTCATATGTTCTTGCCATGCTCATATTTTGCTAGTTGTATCAGGTTCATGTTATTCATGTCATGTTGCTATGATGATATCATGTTTATTTCTGCTCAACCTGTAATTGCCATGCTGTTGTTTGTCTTGAATGCTTCTGGTTATTGTGATCTTGCAAGTACATTCAATGTACTGACCTGAAGTGTCATGCCAGCTTGCAGGTCAAGCCGGAGTTGATTGCTTGTTTGCCGTGGATGCTTTGTTTGCGAGCTAGGATAAGCGTTCCAGCCAGAGTCCCTACGGAGTTGAGTTCACCACCGTCGTTGTTGTTCCGCTGCAAGAAGTTATTCCGATGCTTCAAGTTATTCTGCTACTTGCATAGAGCAAAAGTGGCAGGCGTAGTATCGCCGTGCTGATGTAATTCCCTGTTATATTGGAATCCCTTGTACCCAAATAGATTGTAATAAAGAGCTGATTTGTTCTATGCTAAGCAGTGCCGTATTCTAGAAGACTTCTCCTCGATCTCTGGGCTGGAATACAGGGCGTTCCGGTTTCTCCGAGCCATGGTGCCACAGGCTTGGTATCGGAGTAGGTCTGGCTGTAGGATGCCCTAGACCGCGGGAACGGTAGAAAGCGGTAGTATAGACCCCAGTTGGTTTGTTGCACTTGATTGCTTCATTTGTTTGATGCATAGCATGCATATATATTATTATCTTGTCGCTAACGGTTAATCTTGTGAGTGTAGGTGGCATCAGTTATCCACTACCTGCACCCTCTTTTGTAGCATGTCTGCTCTTCGGTGTTCAGCGTTATCTCTATCCCACCAGAGTGATGCCCTGGTCCCGAGTGTTCCAGACACCATTTGCAGGAGTTATTGCTCAGGTATCACGTCGATATTTTTCCGCCACCCACCCATATTCTTTTGGTGATAGACTTGTTTCTATCCCGAATCGTGCCATCCATCTCGTCCCCTTGGCAACCCTTGCTGATCTTTGTTATCAGAAAAGGGCAATGTCATTAAACCCAGTCTTCCATCGTTATCTTGCCATGTCATTCCATTCTTTGGACATGTATGGTTCCTTTCGTATGCTTGATGATGAGGTCGTCGTGACCTTTGTGTCTTGCTACTTGATCACCAAGTCTGTCCTCACCTATGTATCCGTCCAAATGCAATCGGTGTTCAGCTAGTGCTTGGTGTAGCCTTGGTTACGCCAATACTTCCACACATGCATGGATATAATTTTCGTGCACACCGCCACAACATATTAGATCATAATACCGGAGTTTCCGCGAGATTTGTGTGCTTAGGTGTGCATGCATATTATTGTGTGAGTAGCAGTAATATGTGTTGAGTGCTTGATTATTTATTTTATTAGTATGCTTGTGTTCTTTTGTTTTCGTCGTTTCTTTCTTTGCGCCTTCGGTGTTACAATTTTTTCCCTATTAAAGTTGCTCGTCAACCGACACCGGACCGGACGAGTCAGCAAGGAATGCATATATTTGGAAATTCAGCTAAACCAAATGGAGTTATGAGCTGACTGTAGTGAAATTTGGAATATCGCGTCTGAATGCAAAAGAAATCCTGAATGGACTGTCAGTATCAAGATTGCATTAGTGTGCCCTCCTCACAACAGTATGGAATTCTCAGCTGACTGCATTGAGATTGGGGATATCTGATCATGATACTGAATATTCAAGTTTGTCCTAGTGTGCACTCCTCATAGCAGAAATGATCAAATAAGCAAGAAGATAAATTGTGTGCAAGGTTGACAGAATATTATCAAAGGTATGGCTCAGATACAAGTTTAATTTTTCGTTGAGGATGATTTTGGAACCTGATGTGTCTGGAAGCAAGCAAAAATATGACATTGTATTTAATACTCAGAAGGAAGGATAGTCCTGCAATACCCCATTTCATAAAAAAAAATCAACAACAGAAATATTAAGATGGTATGTTTATGTGGTAATCGGTCCGCATATCACAATAAGAAGCTTCTGGTTTAAGCAACCCACTTTTGCCTCGCGAGCAAACCGATAAGTTTCAAAGGCAAGATTCATCTATCTTCTTCAGTACGATACATGAATGATTTCCCGTGGAAGGTACCCTGTCTTCTTCGGTACGCAACCGCAAAAGGCTTTCAGCATAAGGTACTGAGTCTTTCCCCAGCAAAGTCTTTAAGGGGGTAAGCTTCTGAAGCACGATGTTCAGTCTTCTTCGGCAAGCGGTCTGATGAAAGTTTCAAGCACAACCTCACCAATATTCCTCGGTAAGGCATTGGCACAAGGTAGTATGCTGTGAATTGACAGCATATGGCAGTGAATCCCAAGAATCAGATCCGCAACATTCTGGTTAAAAGAAAGAATCAGTCAGAATACACGTCTGTCCTTGTCGGTGTTCTGGGAATGGGGATCCCCAGACTTGCCTGCCTGCGGCCTACAGCATGGCTCGAGTGGTGGCCTAGTATGGCCCATCTTCATCAACGCAAGACTCAAGAACCTCGCGAGGGGCCAAGCCTCGCAGGGCGGACGACACGAGGCTTCCTCAGGAGTGGTTTCGCCAGGCAGGCTCGCGAGGAGGCGGAGAGATCAAGGCAGGGGTACCTCGCGAGGTGCTCAT
Organism: Triticum timopheevii; assembly: GCA_963921465.1. Classification (NCBI taxonomy): domain Eukaryota; kingdom Viridiplantae; phylum Streptophyta; class Magnoliopsida; order Poales; family Poaceae; genus Triticum; species Triticum timopheevii. The sequence goes on along the minus strand of OY997264.1, from coordinate 471,936,550 downwards.
GACGCAAGCCGTGACGATCGAGACCAAGAGGGCGCCGGCCCGCATAGCGTCCTTGTTTCCTCTTTGGTGCAAAGGGGGCAAACACATGCATGGAGTACCGAGGCATCAAGCAAAGGTTGCCATTTCAGTGCAACGAGACCGAGACCAGCAGAGCGGTAGGATGGATGTCACCTTGGAGCCCAAGACGGCGTCATCGCCAGTACCTTTGGCAGCCGAAGACCAACTTTAGTCAGGATAACTTGTACTAGATGTTCCCCTTCAAAATGGCCGTTGTTGGCGCCCTTCCCACTCAATATTCGGGAAGAGGACCAGGGCCTCTATAAATAGGACTAGCCACCACAGAAGAGGAGATCGGATCGAGTCCTCATCAGATCCATAGGCGATTGAACTCATCCAAGTAGTTCACCGCATTAGCTCAAGAACACCTCTCGCGAGGTTGTTCATCCTTTGTAATGTTCATCATCAGCCCCTGAGGCAATCCACCACACCACACACTGTAGTAGGGTATTACACCACAATGGTGGCCCAAACCAGTATAAATCTTGTGTCCCTCGTGTTGTTCATTGTTTTAGCTTAGATTCTTCCGAGGCGATTGGGCATGGATCGGTAGGGGGAAGATCTTCGCGCACACCCCAGAATTCGAACCTTAAGGGTCTGCCGGAACCCAACATCCGACATTTGGCGCGCCAGGTAGGGGTGAGCTGGAATCTTTCTTCCACTGTTCTGCATTCGATCACCCCTCGTATCCATGGCTGACGCTAGTCAGGCTCGTACCGAGCGTCGGGATGCTCTCGCCGCTCGCGTCGCTCTGATGGCTCCCGTCAGAGGATGTCCCCATCGTTCCCCGTCGCCTGCCGCCAACGCCACCACCGGCCCGGCGGGGAACAAGTAGTAGGCCTCGTCGCTACATCCTTCGGTGCGGTGGGAAGGCCGCACCGCCACCCCGTCGCTAACTCCAGTTGGTTCGTCGTCTCACGCCCATCGCGCCCCCACGGACGCGCACGCCGCGTTGCTCCTGGCGCGTGAGCTCCTGCACTACCGTCCCATCGATGACCTCTACGAGGAGTGGCTCGCTTGCATCACCGAGCTCGTTAGCGCCGCAGGGGGCTCCCCTGCGCTGTCCCTCTCGCTGCCTCACCCTCCGTCCTGTGCGGGTGGTGCAGCCCAGGAGGTGCCTCCGCCACCTCCTCCCCAAGAAGGCGCCCTGGCTCCAAGACGCGCAGCCCCAGGACGAGATCCACCGCGTCCGGTGCCCGCACGACAAGAAAGGAGCTGCCAAGAAATCCCTCGTCCCCAAGAAGGTGCTCGCATGCTCCCGACACCGGTGCACCATGACCGCATCCCCGCGCTAGCACGTCAAGACCCCGCATTGCTCCAGGCAGCGGCGCGTGAGAACCCCCAGGAGCAAGCCCTGCGCTAGCAGAGAGCTCTGGTGCCACCGCAGGCTGCCGCATCCTTCACCATCGAGTTACGCAGTGTCGCCTGGCCGGGCAAGTTCAACCCTGACCTGCCCCCTCGCTACGACGGCACTGCCGACCTCGCGGAGTTCCTACAACTCTACGAGCTGGGCATCAAAGCTGCCAATGGGCACAAAAAGGTCATGGCGAACTGGTTTCCCATGGCACTCAAGAACAGTGCCTGCAGCTGGCTCCTGAACCTGCCCCCTGGCATGATCTCCTCCTGGGATGAGATGCGCACTCGCTTCATCACCAACTTTCAGGGCACTCACGACCACCCGCTGGCCGCGAGTGACCTCCGCCGCATCAAGCAGCAACCCGGAGAGACCTTGCAGAAGTACATGCAGCGCTTCAACAGCGCTCGCCTCAAGATTCCCAAGGTGACCGAGGAGGCCATCATCTCGGTGTTCTCTGACGGTGTCCGTGACATCAAGATGAAGGAGGAGCTGGCGATCCACGAAGATTTGTGTACGTCTCTGGAGTTGTTCAACCTGGCGACCAAGTGCGCAAGGGCTAAGGAGGGAAGCCTCTCCCTTCTCAAGCTCCCAGCTGCAGATCCAGAAGAGAAGAAGGCCAAAGCCAAGGATGTGAAGCGCAAGGGAGCAGCTGTGCTCGCAGCAGAGTCGGACATGAAGCGCGACAGGGACCAGTCGGAGTCGTCCAAGGGCAGCCGGTACTGTGTGTACCACGATCTCCATACCCACAACACCAAAAAATGCCAAGAGCTCAGGGCCGTGCGAGAAGGCCGTGTCGGTCGACGCCCCGAGCGCAATGATCGGGGCTACGGCCGAGGCGGAGGAAGAGGTGGAGGACGATGGGACGACCGTGGTCCTTGCCAAGGGTGGCGTGACCGGCCTCGCGAGGACCGCTGGCAGGACCGGCCTCGCGAGTGGGCTTGGAGGGATCAGCCCCGTGAAGATCGCCCACAAGGCAACGCAGGACTTCCTCCTCTACCACCGCCGCCAAGAAGGAACGACGACCATCATCAGGACGAGGGGGCTGGGGGCTTCCAAGAGCCGCGTGCAATTTCTCTCATCTTGGGCGGTGCCCAGGCCCCAGCCTCCCAGCGCATCTTCAAGCAGTTTTCTCGCGAGGTGAATGTAGTCCTCCCCAAGCTTGAGGCCACGCGCCCTCTCAGGTGGTCCGCGTGCGCCATCACATTCAGCTCGGCGAATCAGCTCAAATGCGTGGCAACAGTCGGTGTCCTCCTGATGCTCTGTTCCCCAGTCATCGGCAATGTGCAAGTTACAAGGACCCTCATCAACGGCGGGGCAGGGCTCAACGTCCTGTCCGGCGAGACGTTCAACAACCTCCAAGTGCCATACGATCAGCTTCGATCAACCAAGTCTTTCTCAGGAGTCACTGATGGTTCCACTGTCCCGATAGAGTAGGTCCGCCTCCCTGTCACCTTTGGGCAGTGCAAGAACTACCGTACCGAGCTCATTGGCTTCGATGTCGCCCACATTCGCCTGTCATACAATGCCATCCTCGGGTATCCCGCCCTGGCCAAGTTTATGGCAGTGACTCACCATGGCTACAACGTCCTCAACATGCCAGGAAGTGGCGGAGTCATCACGGTCCCCTGTGAAGAGAAGGATGCGGTGTGCTCTCTCGAGCACGCCTTCTGAGCCACGTCAACCGAGGACCCAGACAGCAAGAGTGGAAACCTTCCTGAAGCAGCCCCCAAGAAGAAGAAGACATCACCTGGCTCAAGGCCTCAGGAGACAGGCACCTCCGGAGGCGCCACATCGGGATTTGTGCCCGTCCAAGGGGCGCCACCCTCCGTCGCATAGGGAGGCGCACCCGGTGCCCTCCTCGGTCAAGGCTCGGGGGCTCTCTCCTGGGGAGCCACTGACTTTGCCAAGATCATGAGGGAGGCGCTTGGGCACCACTTGGAGGCGTGCTTTGCGACACGTTTCCCTCAGGAAGGCGTAAGGTAAGGAGGGCCCAACCCTCATGACTTCATCACCAAGGTCGCTCAGGAGTTGCAGGAATCGAGGGTCATGCGCGGCAACCGCCGCCTGCCCAACATAGCTCCCCATCTAGGCGAGGATGGCGGGCTTCGCATCTGCATCGACTACCCAGGGCTTAATCGAGTCGCGTCTCAGGAGTGCTTCTGGCCCTTCGGCATCATGAGGGCCCACCTCACAGCTATGTTCGCATGCCCTTCGGCCTGCCAGATACGGCTGCTACCCACCAGCGCCCGATGAGAAGCATTCTGGAAGCTCAGGTGGACAAGCACCGCACACTCCTAGAGGAAATGGAGGTGGACCTCGCCGAGCCGCCCAGACCTCCTGAGCCTCTTGAGTCTCGGAGCCTCGAGGGCTCGTGAGGATTGGCTCCTTCACCATGCACTGTTAGCTACTCCGACACTCGCTCTGCAATGGTATCAGGTGACTTCTCTCAAGTTTTGTTTCAGCTGGCAGCGCCCTCAGGGCTGCATCATTTCCATGTCGCATGGGTCTGTCCCCGCGGCATGTATCTGTTTTGCTTATGTCTTCAGCTTACCTTGTTGGGGGCGCCCCTCAGGCTGCATCATCCCCAAGCTGCTTGGGCCTAAACCAGTGGCGTGTGCCTTTCTCTGCATCTATCTAAGTTGGTTTGCTTTTCCGTGCTTAACCTGCCTATGATTATTGTCTGCCGCGTGCTACGAGCCTATCCTTCCTCATGCAAACCGCTTGCACGTTAAAAGGGGGGCACCTGAGCATCGTGACTCAGTAGCTCTTACTGGCTCTCCATCCCTCATCCCCTGGCCTTGTCCACGGCATCGCGACCTGGCATACCAGCGGCGGGTGAGCTTGCTCGAGGGCCGGGACCTGAGGATGTAGAGCATTTGCATCTTAACCATCTTGCAGGAACGTACCACCGACAAAGACCCAGAGCCAGGCGCAACCCGCCTCGAGGTAGGGCCTCGTGAGTCCCGCGCTGGCTCACGGGTGCCCATATACACCTCTCATAACCCTACCGTGCCAGCCACGTGTCAGGGAGGGGCTGTACACGCCTCGGGGGCTCCTCTCGGAGGGGAGCCCCCCTCCCATGAACCAGTGGAAGCACCATGCTCCGCGCTGGCTGACAACACTGCCGAGGAGCGGCTATGCCCATACACATATGAAAACGCTATGCTCCACACTGGTGATAAACAACTGAGGGCAGCCCACGACTGTATCAACCTCAGGGAGCCCAGAGCTTAGTGTCTGGCCTCATTGCAAAGCCTCCCCTCGGGAGTGCTGCGCGAGGGTGCTAGGCATAGGGGCTGCACACGGGCCACGCCCGAGCACACGCCACCCCAGCCAGGTCCCGTGGACCTGGTCGTCGCACGCCCCTCCCTGAGCGTAGCCAAGGTATGAAGACCCGTTTGAGCATCAAGGGGGACTCCTGAGCATTGTGACTCAGGAGCCTAACTAGTCATGTAACCCCTCACTCCTTAGTTCCGAAAGGCTAACGGCGGTCGAGGTATGCGCGGGGCCGGGCCCTGCCGACGTAGAATGATAGATCCTCTCTTCCACCCCCTCCCTATTTGTTGTTTGCGCGTCAAGGGGGACTCCTGAGCATCGCGACTCAGGAGCCTAACTTGTCACGTAGCCCCTCACTCCTTAGTCCCATCCTGGTGATCCGGTCAGGGGTAACGACGACTGAGGTATGCGCGGGACCGGGCCCTACCGACGTAGAACACAGCAAATAGGAAGGAAACCGCAAAATCTAGCAAATCCAGAACCAAATATTACAGACCATAGATTGTTCTCACAATACCAGACACAAATTTAAATGCCTCCACGAGGCATGGTGCATGTTGCAGGAATCAAAGCAGGAGAAAGGCCGCGAGAAGATCACCCCTCGGCCACGCCACCGCTCGTGGTGGAATCGCGCTTGTCAGCTCCACCCCCCAGGGCCGCAGAGCCGGCAGCGCCTTGCTTGGGCGCGGTGTTGAAGGCGTGGAACTTCCCCAGCAAGGACTCCGCTCAACCCTTGACGGCTTCGGCAGCAGCGGTGGAGCGCTTGGCTTCCACGGGCTCTAGCAGGTCGTCAAGGTTGGCGTCGGGGTTGCGGAGGTAGACGTGGCTGAGGATCCGCGTCAGCGCTGCGGAGGAAAGGACGCGAGCCTCAACTTCGGCCATGGGGCCGATGCCAATCACGACTTCCTCAAGCGCCTCGACGAGGAAGGGAACAAGCTTAGCGGGGCCTTCCTTGGCTCCAGCCAATGGTTTCTCTAGGCCCCCGTCGTAAAGCATTTTCAGCGCTATGCGAGCCCTCTCCTCATAGCGCGTGAAGGCCGCGCGGTCCTCGACCAAGACCTTCGTCTCGGCATCCAGTTCGACCCTCTCCGTCTTCAGCGCCTACTCCAGCGTCTTCAGCCGGTCACGGTCGGCTGAGAGTTCGGCGTCGTAGTCCTTGACAGCAGCCTCCCGAGCCTTCATCTCCTCCTCCTTCACCTGGTGGTCGTGAATCTCCTTGGCGAGCTCATCATGCAGCCCTTGCAACTTGCCCTCCAGCATCTTGCCGCGGCCCTTGACAGTTTAAGCATCCTTCAACGCCACGTCGCGAGCGGCTATGGCCTGGGAGGTGACTTGCTTCTCCTCCTCAGAAGCCGTCACAGCCTGGCTCAGCGCCGCTCGGACGGAGCCGTCAGAGCGGACCCAGCTAGAGACCAACTCCAGGCGCCCGACCACCAGGCGGGGGTCCATGCTTTGGAGATCCTCCCACAGCCGACTCAGCTCGTCGGCGGCACAGTCCAAGGCGACGGAGGAAGCCGAGGAGACGGGAGCCGACGGAGTAGGAGGAGAAGACGGCAGCGTGATCATAGCTTGGGAGGCAGGGACCTCCTAAGCCTTGGACACTTCGGCGACAGCATCAAGCACAGGCGCCTCCAGGGTCAGCGGGGTCACAGGGGCTAACTCCTCGCCGGAGCGTCCCTGCTGGCCTCGTGAGGATGATCTGGCAGGGGATGTGCAGGCCCCGCTGCCTCCCTTCCCCGCGAGTGAAGACGCGGCCACGGCTGATGAGCCCGTTCCAGGCAGGGTCGCCGCGTCTCCCTTCAGCCTCTTCGCCGCAGGTAGCATCCTACCCAATGAAATATGTCAGGCCTCGACGGTGAAAGACATGAGCAAGGCGGAGTTCGAGTACTTACTGGTTGACTACCGCAGGATCCCATGGACTCCGGCCAAGCTTGAAGCCCGAAAGCCTCTTGCGGGGCTCAGCCTCGGAGACCCAGCCGCAGAGGAAGGCGCACCTGAAGGGCTAGAGCTGGCTTCGGCCGACGCGAGGGCTGGGGTAGACCCTCGGGAGATCGGCCCAGACCTGTCCTTCTTCGGGACAAAGGGCGGGTCCTCCCCTTCTCGCCTGGCGCCGGCCTCGTCTTCATTGGGCATGGAGCGGAGGGCGCTGGACCTGCGCCAGGGGGAAGTCTCCCCCGTCCCCTCGAAGGTTGACTTCGAGTCACGCTCCTCATCCTCTTCGTCGTCTTCCTCCTCTCCCCCGCCGGAGTCATCGGAGGACAAGTTCACCGTCGCCTTCACTGCCTGGCCCTCAGGATCCTCCGCTGGCACCAGGCCGACTCCGTCGAAGGTGGGCATGGTGTCCACCACCCGTTCCCAGTCGTCACAAAGGAACAAGGGGACTGGAGCATCCTCCGGGCCTGCCACGTCCTCTCCGACCAAGAAGCGGAGGGCTGTGGTCAGATCCTCGTCATTCGGGCATTCGAGCTCAGGCGGAGGACGACGTCCGCATCCTCGAGCCTCCACAATGGGCGCGAGTGCGCCTGAAGAGGGGCCACCCGGTGCGACAGGAACTCCCTCAAGAGCAAGGCCCTGGTCAGCTTCCCCGCCCTCAGATTGCCCGGTCTCAGGTTGGCGTTCATCTTCTCCTGCACCAGCTTCGCCCGCCGGTTGTCAAGCTTCGTGCGGGACCACGCCTCGACGGCCTTGGGCTTCTCTGTGGGCAGCTCCAGCAGGGGGTTGTTGGTCCTGGCGTCCACCATGACCCACTTGCTCCGTAAGCCGTCGGCCCTCTTCCTGGCCTTTCAGATGGCGTTGGACTTGGAGTTCGCGACAAAGCTCACGCACGCTGAGATATTGGCGCCAGTGACCCAGAGGGAGAAGAAGTGGCCAGCAAGGCCATGGAGGACATCACCCCAACATGCGCCTCATAGTAGTAGGCGAAGATCAACAAGAGGAGAATGGAGTTGGGGTGGATATGCAGGGCATGCAACTGATATTGGCGAAGGACGGCAAGGAAGAACTCAGAGAAAGGAGGAACCAGACCAGCAATGACGGCGCTCATGAAGAGGGTATAGAAAGTGCTCCCCTTGTCCTCCGGCCGGGCAGAGCCAAGCTGGAGCGCGGTCTCTCCCATCTCGTTGCTCTGCGCTGCCGCCATCTAGCACGTGAGGGCGAGATTCTTCTCCGTTACATCGAGGGAGACCAAAGCCGGCGAGTACCAGGCCGGTGGAGCCCCGGCCGCGGTCTTGCGAGGCGCCATTGCTCACCGGAGATGGAAGGCTGTGGCAAATCTGGAGATTTCAGAAGGAGGAGGGCGAACAACAGGAAAGGGGATCTGAAGCAAGGCGAACGAGAGTAATGAAAGTAAGGCTAACCCCGGGCCAGACTTTTTGTCAGTCGAGCAGTTGCCGAGACAGCATGGGGAAGCGGAGGCGCCCTCGTCCAATCAACCGCCATGTGGCGCCCAAGGCCGCAGGCTGATGGGGCGCGCGGCATTCCGCACTTGCCCATTCGCTTCTCTGCTAAGCCAAGTCTGAGCGCGCCTTGGGCCTGGGGCTACTGTCAGCGTTCTGGGAACGGGGGTCCTCAGACTTGCCTGCCTGCGGCCTACAGCGTGGCTTGAGTGGTGGCCCAGTACGGCCCCATCTTCATCAACGCAAGACTCAAGACCCTCGCAAGGGGCCAAGCCTCGCGGGGTGGGCGACACAAGGCTTCCTCAGGAGCGGCCTTGCTAGGCAGGCTCGCGAGGAGGCGGAGAGATCAAGGCAGGGGTACCTCGCGAGGTGCTCGTGACGCAAGCCGTGACGATCAAGACCAGGCGGGCACCGGCCCGCCCAACGTCCTTGTTTCCTCTTTGGTGCAAAGGGGGCAAGCACAAGCGTGGAGTACCGAGGCATTAGGCAAAGGTTGCCATTTCAGTGCAACGAGACCGAGACCAGCAGAGCGGCAGGATGGATGTCACCGTGGAGCCCAAGACGGCATCATCGCCAGTACCTTTGGCAGTCGAAGACCAACTTTAGTCAGGATAACTTGTACTATATGTTCCCCTTAAAATGTCCGTTGTTGGCGCCCTTCCCGCTCAATATTTGGGAACAGGACCAGGGCCTCTATAAATAGGACTAGCCACCACAGAAGAGGAGATCGGATCGATTCCTCATCAGATCCATAGGCGATTGAACTCGTACAAATAGTTCACCGCATCAGCTCAAGAACACCTCTCGTGAGACTGTTCATCCTTTGTACTATTCATCATCAGCCCCTGAGGCAATCCACCACACCATACACTGGAGTAGGCTATTACACCACAACGGTGGCCCGAACCAGTATAAATCTTGTGTCCCTCGTGTTGTTCATCGTTTTAGCTTAGATTCTCGTGAGGCGATTGGGCGTGGATCGGTAGGGGGAAGATCTTCGCGTGCACCCTAGAGTTCGAACCTTAACGGTTTGCCGGAACCCAACATCTGACAGTCCTGGGAATCAGATTCTCATATCTATGCGGTGAGCATACCACACCAAGATCTTAAAAGTCACTCGGATGAGGATCTGACAACCACGTGAGGATGGTTAAGAGAAGAAAGATAGTATATATCACAGTGTGACAAAGGATTATGAGTATTGACGACATCAATGAGCTCAGTACAAGTACCTGTGAAATTGGAAAATGATCCTGATGAGCCCTTGTCCCCTTTTTCTCCAATGACGGCACCACGCCTGTGATCTGATCTATTTTTAGCTATCCGGGGTGGATGCCAATTTTTATTTCTCTCTTCAACGACTGTCACGCGTTCTGAGCTGCTTTTCAGCCGTCTCGTACAACTGTTGAGTTTCTTTTTGTGACAGTAGCCCTATAGCTGCTTTTTGGCTATTTTAGGGAGCTACCACCTTCTTCTTATCGACCCGATCTCATGCTCTGAGCTGCTTTTCGGCCGTCCTGAGCCGTGGTTGAGTTATTTCAGTAATATCCAAGATCTGAGTTGTAAAGACCGTTCTAGTGGCTACTGATTTATTTCCATATTTCTTGCAATGGTTTGGATGATCATTTTCCTACGGTCAGAACTTGAGAGGTGTTGAACCTGCCATTTAATGGGTTACCATGTCAGAAGATGCGGATAAGAGTACATTTGTCAGAATCTTGTACACGACAGAAACCTTGGTCATACAAAGAAGCAATATGACTCAGCTCTTTCAGCCAAGGATCCGGACCAAGAAAACATTAATGAAGGAGCAAGACAAGTGATGCAGGTATGAAAATTGTTGCATGACCCCCATGGTGCAGATACTCCGGGCAGCCTGAGGAAGTATTGATACCCATGAATATTCACCTACGGGGCCTACTCAATTTTGGTAAGGACCCTATCCAGAAAACACGCTCGGTTAACAGTACATGCTCAGATTTTTCAGTATCAAATATCAGAGTCTGTCAAGTCAGACTAAAGGTCAATTCAATAGTTTGACCCCAGCAACTATGGTGAAGCATCACTATCCTCATGGACATACCGGCAAAATGAATAAGCATGAACGACCAAGGTAAAATCTGCCAGAATGTGGATACAGTAAAGCAAACCACCCCAGGGCCAGTCAGATAAACAATATTTGTGGGAACAAAAATAAAGGAAAAAAGGATACCTGAGTTGGAAACAGTATCCTTAAGAAAGAATATTCATACTTGTTCCGTGAGAAACCAAATCTCGAGGACGAGATTTCTTTAAGAGGTTAAGGTTTGTGACAGTCTGATTTTTGGCCCTTTCTTTTTCTTTTGTTTTTCTGAGGTTTTTGCTTGAGTTTTCTTTTTCCGTGGCATTGTGGTCTAGAAACTGAAGAAGATGTCGTCTTTTCATTTCCAGAGTGGCTTGTCATACCCAAATCCTTCCCAATACCATGTCATTTTCATCCTTGGACCAAATCCCAATATTCTTTTTATTGGGAATATTCCTTTTCTATTAAAGAAATGACCCAAATTGCCCTAGGTTGTGAAGCAACCCATATTTCCCTCACTCCTAAAATTCCCAAATAATTCTCATAATTTTTTTGGGTCATATATTCATCAAATATGGAAAAACTTTTCATTGCCATGATCAAAAATAATCCTCCAAAAATTTCTTTCCTATTCTGCCCTAAATGGCACATTGTGAAGCAAGTGCTATTTTCCTTTCCCCAATTGACCTCAAACTCCTTGGACATCTTTTTATGTCCACATCATTACCACATGCCAAAATTAAACCTCATTTTCTTAGTAATTATTTAATTATGATTTTCCAAAGTTTCTGTCTAGAAAGAAGCTTTGTGAAGGAGGTGCAAGATAAGCATATCAAAATGAGTTGCCATTTTGCATGGTCCTCAATAGCATCATATAATAACCCTCCACCAAAGTTGAGTTCATTTCATGCCTCCATGTGAGCTCATCTTCAATTCTTAGTTTCTGTCCAAAATTTCAGTTTGTGAAGTAAGTATATTTTATCTTGCTCCATTATGGCTGTAAATTTTTGTAGGCCTCCTCTTATCCATATAAACTCCCTGCACCAAATTGTGGCTCAATCCATCTAGCCATTTTCCCTCTAGAAATTTTGCATGTTTCTGGTCAGTAGGGATGTTTGTGAAGGAAGTACCATTTTGGTTTATCCAATTGATATGAAACCTTTTGCAACATCTTCTATGATCAAATAACTCTGCATTGCCCAATTATAGGTCAAGTTGACACTCCATATGAGTGCAACAGGTTGATCAAGTTTTCAGACCAAATTAGGCAGTTGTAAGGCAACTGTAATAAATCTTGATCCATTTCTTCTCCAACTCTCCAGGACTGTAGTCCTTCCTAACCTAAACACCCAAGGAACTCATTGGCCTCTAATACCACCTCACTTGGTTATTGTTTCATGATTCAGTTTGATACAATAAACTTCAGAGCTCATTTACCATTTAACCACAGTCTTTAACCAAGATACCACCATAGTTGAAATCGCCCCAGGAAGGACTAACCCCCAGACATCGTTTGGCATAGCTTGTGGCACTGTGTGCACCAGTGCACGCGGTGACCACCGCTTTTGCATGCAGTGCGCGCGTCGAGAGCGTCTTCTAGCTCCGGTCCCTCCCCCTCTCGTCGTTTTCGCGCTCGTGAGTATGTCCAACAGCTTCACCGCGTCGTCGCCGCCCTCCTGGAGCCATCTCCCCCTCTGTAAGCCCCTTCATCAGCGCTCGTTGCCACGTCACCCACGGGCGCACTATGGCCGACCGAGCATTTAAGGCGTTCGAGCGCTTCTCTCCTGCGCCCCTCGGCCCCACATGCCATGTGCACCTCTGTAGCTCGTCCGCACCCTCCCTCGTTGCCTTCCCGTGCCCTCCCGTGATTGCTGGCCGTTGCCAGAGCATGGCCGGACGCAAGCAGTGGCACCCGAGCCATGTCCACGCGTCCGCGACCTCCCCTCCTCGGTCACGCCTATAAAAAAGGCCACCCCGAGCCACTCCAAGCACACGATTGCCTCCACCGCACTCCTCCTGGCCCTCCCCACCTCTAGCATGAGCTCCGGAGTCCCTATCTGCCCTCCATGCCTACGGTGCCCATCTTCGGTATCGGCCTAAATTAGCTCGAGCCGAAGCTCCTATCCCCCTTCCACCACCACCACTGGCTTCCCCAATCGCTAGTGATCCTCCCAACCCCTTATCTCGTCGCCGGGGTGCCTGAAGCCACTGCCCCTAGCTTGACCGCCGCCCCCTGCTTCTCTGTTGCCGCGAGTCGCTGTCACCCTCGACCCTTCCCCAGTGCTGTTGCAGTGCTGGATGTGTGCGGCGCTCCGCGCGGAGGCCGCCGGTGCCAGCGCCTCTGCCCGAGGTGGCCGGTGCCGACCGGGCCCTCGCCGCAGCGCTCTGTCGCGCCTCACCTCTGTTCCCGATCGGGAGCATGAAGAAGGGACAAGGAGGAGAGTGTCAACACTCGTGGGCCCCGTGCGTCAGTGAGCCAAGCCCCGGCCCCGCCACTGCCACGTGGGTTAAGTGGAGATAGCAACCGAAGAGTACGCTTTCAACTCCAGGAAACGTATTCCTAGTAATACGCTTTCCTTGTTATGTAAGCGCACATTCCTGTCTCTTCAGCCATGTTTACGCATTCTCTTCTGCGAAGACATATTCTCAGAAATACGCTTTCTCTTTTTCAGCTCAGGGACCTATTTGTGGTGGTATTTTTGCAGAATAGTCCCTGAACTTCAACTCTTCACCACTTTTTGCTCATAACTCCAAATGAGGTGAATCCAAAGCCCATTTCTTCGCCTCGTTGAGCCCATTCTGTTGGTCGCACTTTCACCATGTGTAAACATTCTAAAAATGACCATTTTGCCCTTGCACGTAAACAGCCCCTCCGGGAGAGGACTATTTCCGGTGAATCTTTCCGCGGCTTCACCGCACTTCTCCCCGGTGCCTTCTTCATCCCCAGGCAAGCCACAATACCCACTTGCATGATAGTCATGTAGTAGCCATGGTTTTCAACTCGAATATTTAATAAATGTTTGCTTGTTTAAAACATGGTTATCGTCTTCCGGTGCTGCTTAGAGTTTCATGTTCACTCTCGTGTTATGTTGTCCTGCACCTGGTTATCTTGTACTAGTTGCTAGTATTCCTTTCATATGCTTATGCTTGCTATTAGTACATGTTGATGTTAGTGATGGTTTTCGGTGCATGACTATTGTCTGTTCCGAGTGTCGTCGTATGAATGTTCCATTGCATTCAGTTGGTTAAATGCTTGCATCGTAGCATTGTTGATGTGTTCCTACATGATATTTATTGTTGATGCTAGTGGTCATGCTAGGTTTCTATGAGTAGTGTTGTACTTGTGATATTCATGCACGTCATTATGCGATCCTCAGTTGGATATGATTCAGTGTTGATATGGTCAATAGTTATGTTGTACCCTCTTGCTTATGTTGATATCATGCTCATGCATTGTAATTGCATCTTGTTATTTTTTCATGGCTCGGCATATTTGCATTCAAGTTTAACCAGATTAAATTCAACATGAACAATTGTTGGCTGAGTCATGGTGCCACCATATCAAGCTGACCAATGCAACCACACTTGCCTTTATGGGTGGGTCCTAACTGGGTCTATTATCATGCCTCTTGCCGGTGCCTCCAACAAGGGAAGGTTATGGGCGTGCGGTACCCTGGCCCGATAAGCAGACATAACCTTGTGTTCCCATTGTTGTTATGTCTGGATTGTCCCCGTTTGGGACCGTTTTGCCACTATGGTGGCCATTTTGCCATGACAGTGGTCGTTGGTGTCTTTCATAGACACGGGGCCACCCATGACTTAGCCCAGAGGGGAGTTAGTCAGAGTGGCCAGGAGAGTGTCATGGCAGTAGGACGGTTTTGTCGGAACACCATTGGTCCACCCGAATGGGAGTGCGAGGCCATGGGTTCCGTGGTGTGGGTACAGTGTGCTAACCTCTGCAGAGGTTATACTAAATCTATCAATAGTCGTGCCCGCGGATAAGGGCCTAGTTCATGTCGGTCACACTATGGGTCAACAGTAATAATAATAATGTGCTTAATAACAACCCCGGTTCGATGATGAGATAAGTTGGTTATGTGATCCGTGAATGATCACCGTTTGGTTACGAGGTAACCCGTTGAACCAAGATTGGGTCCGTTTGTGATCCGTGAATGATCACCGTTTGGTTACGAGGTAACCCGTTGAACCAAGAGTGGTTCTGTTTGTGATCCGTGCGTGATCACCGTGGTATTGAGGGTACCGAGTTGTTGAATACTTGTGATGTTGTGCGAGAATCATGGGTAAAGGTCAAGCTCCTTGTGATCATGTAATGATTACTATGGTATTGTTTATACCAAGCTTGATTGGATCCTGAGATGATCGTGTGATGTCCAAGGATGGTAAGTGATGCATGTGATGGTTACGAGGTAGCCCGAGCAGAATAAGTGGTGCATATAGTGTCATGATGGTGCATGCTAGTATCGTTAGATTCATTTGTTCTTGCCATGCTCATATTGTGCTAGTTGTATCAGGTTCATGTTATTCATGTCATATTGCTATGATCATATCATGTTAATTTCTGCTCAACCTGCAATTGCCATGCTGTTGTTTATCTTGAATGCTTCTAGTTATTGTGAGCTTGCAAGTACATTCAATGTACTGACCTGGCGTGTCATGCCAGCTTGCAGGTCAAGACGGAGTTGATTGCTTGTTTGTCGTGGATTCTTTGTTTGCGAGCTAGGATAAGCGTTCCAGCCAGAGTCCCTGCGGAGTAGAGTTCACCACCGTCGTTGTTGTTCCGCTGCTAGAAGTTATTCCGCTGCTTCAAGTTGTTCTCCTGCTTGCATAGAGCAACAGTGGCAGGTGTAGTGTCGCTGTGCCGATGTAATTCCCCGTTATATCGGAACCCCTTGTACCCAAATAGATTGTAATAAAGAGCTGATTTGTTCTGTGCTAAGCAGTGTCGTGTTCCAAAAGACTTCCCCTCGATCTCTGGGCTGGAATATGGGGCGTTCCGGTTTCTTTGAGCCGAGGTGCCACACAGATGACCAGTCCTATTTCCGCCCTTAGGTCTATGCTCAAACTTGGCAGGGTTATATTACTCATGTCATGCATGTTGTCTTGCATTACTTAGTTTTTACACCATATATGCGATTGTCATCTGCTTACTTGCTTATTATATAAATCATATATTCGAATTATATCATGCCATCATGTTTACATAGACAACATCTATCTGAATTTTGGCATGCGAACCCGTTTGACAAAGACATCATATTGGAGGCATGTATGTGAATTATGGCATGCCAATCTATTTAATAAATACATTATATAGTTATATCATGTTTACATAGTCATCATATTTTGAATCATGTCTTTCCATCCTTTTTAGTTAGCCATCATATATGTGAAATTGCGTCATGCTATCCTGTTTAGTTAGCCATCATATGTGTGAAATTGTGTCATGCTATCCTGTTTGGTTAGACAACATAAATGTGAATTATTTCATGCCCTCTTTTATTCCCCACTATCCATTGCACCTGTCTATCATACAATGTATGTACATTCAATTACTTTTCTTGTTTATCGGCCATTTGAATTGGAGAGGGTGATGGCAGTATCTAAGGCAGTAAAAACACGGTCTTCACAAAAGATACTGCTACCAGTCGATGTTGATAGAACCACGGTTGTACTTGCCCAAGAACCAGCCCCACCACACATAAGCCAGACTCTTGCAGATTGTGCCCCTACCCAGTTGGACAGAGAACCAGCTACACCCCTTCTAACCCCTACACCAGCAGATAGTAACCCAGTTCCAGTTGACACAACACTGTCTCCACCACAAAGCACCCAAACATGAGCAATTAGTAAGGGAACTGCACTACCCAAAGCACGAGGACCACCACTTCGAATCCCAACTTTACACTTTAAGAAGAAGAAGAATTGTTCTCAGGTCAGGCTCTGCAGCTATGGTTCATACTACTTTACTCTTGCATCACTGTATTTACTCATACAAATTTGAAGGATGGAATTGAAACTCCAATGGTGCAACAGGTATGTTTTAAACCTGATTCTTTAAATGGTTTGTTGTTGTAACTTGCTCTATGTTGATTTCCGTTTCAATTCAATAAACAGTTATGTTCTCATGTCATGCACATTATAAGTGTTGTTATTGGTCTATAGTTTCCCACACTTATATTCTTACTATTCTGATTTGTCTTAAACAGATATTATTTGAACTGTGTCTCTATGTTGATTTGGCAACAAAAACTAGAATGATATAGACCATACAGTGACCATGGTACATAGATATATGTTTGTTTCATGTTGTTATCCTGTCCACTTTACTACTGAACTGATTTACCAAAATGAGTTTCGTATACAACATGGTAAACCTGTGATGTGTCTGCTTGTTTCTTTTTTAGAATGCAGACGAAATATTGGAGAAGAGTACCCCGCTATGCAATGGTAAAGGAAGTAATGAAGATAAGGTTCAAGATAGCGAGACATCCCTGTTAGTCTCCTAGAAAGCTAATAAAAACTATCTTGATGGCAGTGAGACAACCCAAAAGTCTTGTCTTGATGTAGTGCTCGAGTTACTGGCCACTACCACTGCCACAAGCTCTCTGAACTTGCTGCCTGAATCACTTCGGCTTCTTCAGTCTCAGCTACAAGCTGAAAAAGCATCAGTCAGCTGTGCTGCGGCAAGAAGCCAAAGGACTAAGGAAGTCCCTATAGAATTCAGATGCATACTTTATGGTGCAACAGCAAGCGCTGGAGGATTTAAGCGCCAAATAAGAGAAAGTTAATAAGCTTGCTAAGCATCTTGCCAGCATTATGGGTACCCAGGATATTGTTTCTTGAGCTTTTGTGAAGTGGTTTTAGTTCTGGACTTGTTTTGCCACGGAGTGTACTTGCACTTGTCGCCAACTTTGACAACCAGTGTATGTAATATGTTGCTTTGTTCCATATATTTGCACTGGTGGTGAACTTTGATGCCCAGTTGTGATGCCCTCGATTCATCGTACACTAATGATACACACAAATGTGCACGATCAAGATCAGGGACTCACGGGAAGATATCACAACACAACTCTAGACACAAATCAAAATAATACAAGCTTCATATTACAAGCCATGGGCCTCAAGGGCTCGAATACATAGCTCGAAACACAAGTGTCAGCGGAAACAACAATATTTGAGTACAGATATAAGTTAAACAAGGATGCTAAAAGGATCGAGAAGAGGTGTCTAGGGGGGTGATTAGACCCTCAATAAACAAAGTTGGCAGTTTTTAAGTTTTTCAAGTTGAGGTAATAGATTACCACAATTTCAAGCAAACACAACACATATGAGCTGCAGAAAGTAAAGCATGCAACTTGCAAGAAAGTAAAGGGATGGGATTGGAGTGTGCAAACGCAATTGGAGACACATATGTTTTTGGCGTGGTTCCGATAGGTGGTGCTATCGTACATCCACGTTGATGGAGACTTCAACCCACGAAGGGTAACGGATGCGCGAGTCCACGGACGGCTCCACCCACGAAGGGTCCACGAAGAAGCAACCTTGTCTATTCCACCATGGCCATCGCCCATGAAGGACTTGCCTCACTAGGGTAGATCTTCACGAAGTAGGCGATCTCCTTGCCCTTACAAACTCCTTGTTCAACTCCACAATCTTGTCGGAGGCTCCCAAGTGACACCTGACCAATCTAGGAGACACCACTCTCCAAAAGGTAATAGATAGTGTGTTGATGATGAACTCCTTGCTCATGTGCTTCAAATGATAGTCTCCTCAACACTCAGCTCTCTCTCTCATAGGATTGGATTTTGTGGAAAGATGATTTGAGTGGAAAGCAAGTTGAGGAAGGCTAGAGATCAAGATTCAAATGGTTGCATTGGAATATCTTGGTCTCAACATATGAGTAGGTGGCTCTCTCTTAGAAAATGAGTAGTGGAAGTGTAGGCACATTCTGATGGCTTCCCTCACGAATGAGGAGAGGGTGGAGGGGTATATATAGACTTCACACAAAATCTAACCATTACACACAATATATCAAACTCAGTGGGACCGAATCAGAAAACTAGGTCGGATCGATCCAGTACATAATGTGACCGTTAGGCAATTTCGGTGGGACCGATATGATAAACTCGGTAGGACCGATGTGCTAGGGTTAGGGTAGAACCTCATCTCGGTTGGACCGATTACACAAACTCAGTTGGACCTATTTTGGTAATAAGCGAAACAAAGAGTTGGTCAAGCAAATGCAGTGGGGCCGATTGCATATTCTCGGTGAGACCGAAATTATTGCAATAGGCAACAGAGAGTTTGCAAGCCCATCTTGGTGAGACCGAGATCCCATAGGTGAGACCGAATTGATTAGGGTTTCTGGCAGTGGCTATGTCAACTGAACTCGGTGGCGCCGGATGAATCAAATTGGTGGGGCTGAGTTTGACTTTTTGTCGGTGTACAAAAGTAGGGGCTCTCCTTTTGACCACTTTACTTGTGCACTGGAAGTCAAAGCCATGTGCCGTGGCCGCGCATAGCAGGGCAAAGGAGGGAAGCCGGACAGAAGCCGAAGGCACGAGACAAGCAAGGCAACATCAAGGACCAAGGCCACAAAGTGTAGACGGGCGATGTAGGTTTCCCCGGCAAGGCCCTTGCCAGGGCAGCCTCCGCAGCCCCGGCAAGCCCCTTGCCGGGGCAGCTCGCCCACACCAGCAGAGCGGGCCACCCTCGAGCCACGGTCTCCAACACCAACGACCACGTTGGGCCAGGGATCAGGAGGCACCTCCGTGGTGGCATGCAGATCTTTGTGAAGACAAAGAATACTCAAGATCAGATGAGGATTGAAAGGCAACTGTCGGTGTCAAAACTGGCGGATCTCGGGTAGGGGGTCCCGAACTGTGCGTCTAGGCGGATGGTAATAGGAGACAAGGGACACGATGTTTTTACCCAGGTTCGGGCCCTCTCGATGGAGGTAAAACCCTACTCCTGCTTGATTGATATTGATGATATGGGTAGTACAAGAGTGGATCTACCATGAGATCAAGGAGGCTAAACCCTAGAAGCTAGCCTATGGTATGATTGTTGTAATGGTTGTTCGTCCTACGGACTAAAGCCCTCTGATTTATATAGACACCGGAGAGGGCTAGGGTTACACGGAGTCGGTTACATTGGTAGGAGATCTACATATCCGTATCGCTAAGCTTGCCTTCCACGCCAAGGAAAGTCCCATCCGGACAAGGGACGAAGTCTTCAATCTTGTATCTTCATAGTCTTGGAGTCCGGCTGACGATGATAGTCCGGCTGTCCGGACACCCCCTAGTCCAGGACTCCCTCAGTAGCCCCTGAACCAGGCTTCAATGATGATGAGTCCGGCGCGCATATTGTTCGGCATTGCAAGGCGGGTTCCTCCTCCGAATAATTCATAGAAGATTGTGAACACCAGGATAGTGCCCGGCTCTGCAAAATAAATTCTACACTCCACCGTAGGGAGAATAATATGTACACAAGTTCAATCCGCTGACGTATCTCGTAGCATGACGTCACGCCACTACCAAGCCTTTACTTGAATCGTTTTTTATTATACCACCTCAGCGCGTTTAGCGAAGCGGTTTCCTTGGCACGTCTTGTCGAAGCAGAGATCGTGTTCCCCTTATTCCGGGATTCTCATCAATACGGACGTGGGTAACCCAACCGCGCCATTGATAGTGGCGCTTGGGAGATAAGCGAGTTTTACCAGGCCGGTGGGGACGCATAGTTTCCGTCCGCCCATATATAAGGGGATAAGGATCCACCCTTTTTACCTACGCCTTCTTCCTGCTTTGCTTATCCATATCCGCGCACTCTCGAGCTCCAGCGCCCAAGTCCGCGCATCTCGTCTCGACCTTCTCTGACCATGTCCGGAGCGGGAGGCAAATGGCTGGCCTCCTCCATGACGGAGGAGCACATCGCAAAACTGCGCAGTGCCGGATACCTTTCCGGCGACATCGCGCACCGGCTGCCCGACAAGGGGCAGCTCATCCCCACCCCCAGGCCTCATGAGAGGGTCGTATTCCTTTCCCACTTCCTCCGCGGACTGGGCTTCCCATTGCATCCCTTTGTCCGGGGGCTCATGTACTATTACGGCCTGGATTTCCATGATCTGGCGCCAAACATCATCCTCAACATCTCGGTGTTTATCGTCGTGTGCGAGGCCTTCCTCTGCATCCAGCCCCACTTAGGCTTGTGGCTCAAGACCTTCAACGTCAAGCCGAAGGTGGTGAAGGGCACTCAAGCGGAGTGTGGAGGCGCCATGTTGGGCAAGATGCCCAATGTCATCTGGCTCGAAGGGGCCTTCGTGGAGTCCGTCAAGGGGTGGCAATCGGGGTGGTTCTACATCACCGAGCCGCGCGACCCTAAGTGGGCGGTGGCCCCCGAGTTCAGATCTGGTATCCTATGCAGCTCACCTCCTGGAAAGAGAAGGGCTTGCTATGGGGCAGTTCGGAGGAGCTGACATGACTCCAGTCCTGTCTTCAGACCCTGGTGAACAAGAAGCTTACACTTGTCAATGTGATCCAGGTCATGCTCATCCGCCGGATCCTCCCCTGCCAACAACGGGCCTTCAATCTGCGAGAGTTTGATCCGGCACAGCACCGGACTCTGAGCGAGCTCTTCGACACGACGTATGAAGCCGTCTGGCGGGTGCTGTTCAAGGGCGGAGAAGCCCCCGCGTCTGCGACTGAGGATCGCGGATTGAGCACGAAGCGCCCGGCCGGTGAGGTAAGCTTTGTTATCCTCTATGGGACAGTTGTTTTCTTTCATAGTTTGACTTTATATGGGATCTAAAACTCCCAATGCCTTTGACAGGACTGGCAGAGGACGTCCGGACAGGTAGACTGTCCAGCTCCCCTTCCCGAAGACCCAGTGGATGCCCGCTTAACGGGGCTGCTGGTCCCGGCACTCTATGTGGTGGCGGAGAAGAAGGCCAAGAAGAAGGCCACGGGAACTCGAAGAAGTTCCCGGCGCCAGGTGATATCGGACTCATCGTCCGATGGCTCCGAGGCGGACTCCTCCCCAGAAGACGAGGAGGAGAAAGAGGACTCTCTCCCAGAGGAGGGAGAGAGGAAGAGGAAGGCCTGCCCAACAGGGGAGGCCGAAGGGTCCAAGAGGGGAAGGACTATTCCCCCGGATAGCTCCGCCAACGCCAACGTTGGCGACGAAGAGTGGCCCTCAAGGGCCAGGCCTCCGGCAAGATCGTAAGTATCCGGATTCCTGAATGATTTGTAATTTCTTTTGTGTCACATAGTGTCCTTCTAATGCCGCACACTGCCTGCAGTCCGGCCGATGATGATCTCCCCGCTTCATCGAGCGGGTCGTTGGCTCCGTCGGATGTAGATTCCATCCCGACTGCCTCCACCCCTTGCGCCGCTGAGGACGCGGAGGTGGGATCCCGGGAAGGGACCCATCGGGAGGAGGCTCCAGAGGCGCCACAAGGCAGCCTCCCGGACTTTGCGCCGGACTCCACGCCGAAACCCGCAGTGGTTCCGGAGTCCGGCAGGCGGCCCCTTCGCGAGAAGGGCAAGACCGTGATGCCGGCGGCCCCCGTCCAACCAGAGGCGCCGGACAACTTGCTGGAGGCGCTCAAAGGCGCTTCCATCGAGGAAGAACACCGCACTATTATGAGTGCGGTGATTCAGAAGGTTCAGCTCGCCAAGAGCGGGCTGACCGAAGCCTGCAGTAGCCTTCTAACTTGCTTTGAGGTAAGAAGTTAAAATTATGTAATGTAATACCGCATAGACAGTAGCCCCTAATGCTCGGTTCGGTGTTCAGAAAGAAAAGTCGGACTGAGGATCTAAAAAGATATACGCAGGGTTGCTAAAAATTATGTCAATATGGGTTTGCAAGCTGCGCTGCTGACCTCTGCCGCACTGACTGCGGAGGTCGGTGCTTTGAAGAAGGACCTCGAGCGGTCCGAGCAAGAGCTCGGCCGTGCCAAGAAGCAGCTCGAGGATAAAGAAGGTGAGTAACACCACTTTGAATAGTTACCTTACAGAAAAGGATTTAGGTTGCAATAAAAATAACAAGGATAACGTGGGTACTGCAGGGGCCATGAATGAGTTGGCAACCCTGAAGAAGGCTGTGTCCGCGGCCGCATTGCGTTCGGCCGCGGAACGGGCAGAGCGAAAGAAGACGGAGGCGCGGGTGGCGGAGGTGCGGCAAGAGCTCCAGGCTCTCATGGAAAAGCATGAGAGTTTGGAGCGCGACTCAAAGACTCGAGAGTCCGAGCTTGCCTCGGCTCTCGAAAGTGCCAAAGCCGCCAAGGCCGAGGCCCATAATGCCCTTCAGGAGGTTGAGGATGTGAAGAAAATAGCGGCGGGTAAGGCATTTTTCATGCAAAGCAAGCATGTTAATGTAAACTTCCTGATACTTACCCGAATTCGGAGCTCTCTAGGGGCGTTTGCAGATCTGCCTCGCAGTGTGTCTGATGCCGCCACATTCTACCGAGCCGAGGAGGGGAGCTCAACGGAGAAGGTCTTCTGGTCTCAGTACGCTAAGGCCGGCCATCCGGTGCCCCCTAGCGACCAGTTGAAGCAGCTGGTCGAGCTCCACAAGGTAGCCGAGCAGGCCATGAAGGGCCTCATAGTCCGGCTGTGGCCTGGAGAGGCCATGCCTGGGAGCTACTTCGGCCTCGTGCGGCGGCTGGTGGATGCATGCCCCTGGGTGGAGGCCATCAAGCGCTCTGCTTGTATTGAAGGTGCTCGTCGGGTCCTTGCCCGCGCAAAGGTGCACTGGGGCAGGCTGGATGCGGAGAGGCTTATCACTGACGCGCCGCCAGCGGGCAAGGAGTATCGTACGCCCGAGATGTACTATAAGATTGTCCTGAAGGGTGCCCGCAAGATTGCGGATGAGTGCCCCAGAGATGTAATTATTGAGTAAACTCGCTATGTGTTATCCTGTGCACTGAAAACTTTGTTCATATGCACTAAGCAATGCTTGTTTGATTTAAAATATTACCTTCTGTGCGGCCATTTATAAAATCTGAGAGATGGCAAGTCGCCGGCTTCAGCCCCCATGCCACGAGTGCTGGGGTGTTCGGGATAAACTTGAGCACTCTTGTTCCCATTTTTGGGTCCATCTAGGGAGGCGCTCAACACAACGAACAAGGCAACCGGACTTATAATGCTTGAACACTCTCACTTAGCCATAGAATTCTATAATTTTAAATTTCGACGAAGCCCCTAGTATTCGGAAGAGCGAGTTCAGGGCGCTATCCACGCCTTGGCCGGACATTATCCGGTTCTTCGCTCGAAGCGGCATAAGTCTTTAGGGACTCGAAAAGACCTCTCGAATAGCGACCAGTCTCTCGCCTTATCATGCCAGTCAGTTTTAGCTTTCTCCACTGAGGCGCTCGCCCAGCTCAACCGGGGCGCAATTGCAGTGGTTCTCCCAGTGCTACCTTAGCCGACAGAACGGAATGTAAGGTACCAAAACATGGGAGCCGGGCAAACCCAACTATTGATCCAAGACATGATTCGGAGCCGATTCATATAATGCTATAAGTTCGGGGTGCCACACTTGTGAAAGTGTTCGGACTTATCACACCATAATGCGGGGAACATAAGCCCCTGGTGTATTCGGCCGTACCAGAATATACGGGTGCAAGATGTCATTAATGAACATATATGTAAAGTAATGCAATTATAGGAAAAAAAGTGCTGCATTATTTATCTAAGGAATTCTGCTATGAGTGCGGAATGATACAAATAGTGCAGTAAGCAAGGGATTGGACTAATTAAACATGCCCCCCTCCAGGGGTGGGCTGCGGACTGGTGTGTATAATCAAATTTAATGCTTGTAATGGAGACCACCTGAGTGTTCGTCGCAGCCTTTTTCCCTCCCTGGCTGTTGCATCGTCAGTTCGGCAGGTTCGCCGCCGGACAGGGCCTCTGGTGAACGGAGTTCTATGTATAAAAAGAAGGGAAATAAAAATAAAAAGAGCGACACACTTGGGAGCCCCTAGTGTGGTCGAGCCGCACTCTAGGTCTGTTGTGGTCGTGCCCCTCCCCCTATGCCCATGGTATCTCCAGAGCGTAATGATGTACGCGGAGGGCTTGTCTTGCAATCATGCGAGGGCTGGGGTTGGGGCCGCATTGCTACGCATGCTCGGAACGTGCCAGGTGGTCTTGATTGATGTTGCTCCGGGCGCGTTTGGCCGTGTCCGGTCGTTTAACGGTCGGACTCGAAAATTGCCTTAGAAGGCTGCTTTGTACTTCTGCCGCGAGAGCCGCCGTATGTTCCTCCGTTCGGAGGGAGCGTTCCGTATTTCCGTTGACCGTGATGACTCCACGAGGGCCTGGCATCTTGAGCTTGAGGTATGCGTAATGCGGCACCGCGTTGAACTTTGCGAACGCGGTTCGTCCGAGCAGAGTGTGATAGCCGCTGCGGAACGGGACTATGTCGAAGATTAACTCCTCGCTCCGGAAATTATCCGGGGATCCGAAGACCACTTCCAGTGTGACTGAGCCTGTACAATTGGCCTCAACACCTGGTATGACGCCTTTGAAGGTCGTCTTTGTAGGTTTAATCCTTGAGGGGTCTATGCCCATCTTGCACACTGTATCCTGATAAAGCAGGTTCAGGCTACTGCCGCCGTCCATCAGGACTCTCGTGAGGTGAAATCCATCGACGATTGGGTCTAAAACCAATGTGGCAAATCCGCCATGGCGGATACTGGTTGGATGGTATCTTCGATCGAAAGTGATCGGGCAAGAGGACCATGGACTGAACTTTGGGGCGACTGGCTCCATTGCATATATGTCCCTTAGTGCACGCTTCCTCTCCCTCTGGGTATATGGGTTGCGTATATCATGTTTACCGTCCGCACTTGTGGGGGGAAACCCTTCTGTCCTCTACTGTTCGGCGGCCAGGTCTCTTCCTCGTCGTCGCTGTGCAGCCCCTTGTCGTTGTTTTTGGCAATTAACTTGCCTGCCTTCTTAAATACCCAACAATCTATGTTGGTGTGGTTACCTGGCTTTTCGGGGGTGCCATGTATCTGGCATGAGCGGTCGAGTATTCGGTCCAAATTGGACGGACCCGGAGTGGTTCTTTTGAATGGCTTCTTCCGCTGACCGGGTTTAGAGCCTCGGAATCCGGCGTTGACTGCCGTATCCTCATTATTGTCGCCGTTAACGTGGCGTTTGTTTTTGCTTCGACGCGACCTGCCGTTGTGGTCCTTAGTATCCGAACTGCCAGCATTTTGACTGAGGTTGTTGCTGCGAGCTAGCCAGCAATCCTCTCCCACACAGAAGCGGGTCATTAATGATGTGAGGGCTGCCATAGATTTCGGCTTTTCCTGTCCTTGGTGCCGGGCTAGCCACTCATCGCGGATGTTATGTTTGAAGGCTGCGAGGGCCTCTGCATCCGGACAGTCGACGATTTGATTTTTCTTTATTAAGAACCGTGTCCAGAATTACCTGGCCGATTCGTCTGGCTGCTGGATTATGTGGCTTAGGTCATCGGCGTCTGGTGGTCGCACATATGTGCCTTGGAAGTTGTTAAGGAATGCGGCTTCTAGGTCCTCCCAACACCCAATTGACTCTGCGGGCAAGCTGTTAAGCCAATGCCGAGCTGGTCCTTTAAGCTTGAGTGGGAGATATTTGATGGCGTGGAGATCGTATCCACGGGGCATATGGATATGAAGGAGATAATCTTCGATCCAAACCGCGGCTCTGTTGTGCCATCGTAGGATTCAATGTTGACGGGTTTAAACCCTTCAGGGATTTGATGATCCATTACTTCGTCTCTGAAGCATAGCGGGTGTGCGGCGCCTCTGTATTGAGCAATATCACGATGTAGCTCAAGGGAGCATTGTCTGCTGTGTTCGGCCCGGCCAGAGTTGTTGTATCCGGTGCGACGGGTATTCGTCGTGGGTCGTTGGGCGCCCTCGTGATCCATAGATAGATCTGGATTGCCTTGCTTTGTCCTCCAATATATCCCGCAAGTCCGGCGCGTTCTCTCGTGGCTTTGTACTTTTTGAGCGATGCCGGGGTACGGTCTTGGTGGAGGGCCTAGGTGCCTGTCGGTGTCAAAACCGGTGGATCTCGGGTAGGGGGTCCCGAACTGTGCGTCTAGGCGGATGGTAACAGGAGACGAGGGACACGATGTTTTACCCAGGTTCGGGCCCTCTTGATGGAGGTAAAACCCTACGTCCTGCTCGATTAATATTGATGATATGGGTAGTACAAGAGTGGATCTACCACGATATCAAGGAGGCTAAACCCTAAAGCTAGCCTATGGTATGATTGTTGTAATGTATGTTGTCCTACGGACTAAAGCCCTCCGGTTTATATAGACACCAGAGGAGGCTAGGGTTACACAGAGTCGGTTACAATGGTAGGAGATCTACATATCCGTATCGCCAAGCTTGCCTTCCACGCCAAGGAAAGTCCCATCCGGACCGGGACGGAGTCTTCAATCTTGTATCTTCGTAGTCTTGGAGTCCGGCGGATAATGATAGTCCGGCTGTCCGGACACCCCCTAGTCCAGGACTCCCTCAGTAGCCCCCCGAACCGGGCTTCAATGACGATAAATCCAACGCGTATATAGTCTTCGGCGTTGCAAGGCGGGTTCCTCCCTTGAATAATCCAGAGAAGATCATGAACACCAGGATAGTGTCCGGCTCTGCAAAATAAATTCCACATTCCACCGTAGAGAGAATAAAATGTACACCAGTCCAATCTGCTGACGTATTATGCGGCGTGACATCACACCGCTACCAAGCCTTTGTTTGAATTGTTTTTTACTATACCACCTCAGCACGTTTATCGAAGCGGTTTCCTTGGCACGTCTTGTCGAAGCAGAGATCGTGTTCCCCTTATTCCGGGATTCTCATCAATACGTGCGTGGGTAACCCAACCGTGCCCGTCGCCACGCCTCCTCCATCGAAGGTGAATCCCGAACGGTCACGGAGACGACCCTTGGTATTTTCCCCCTTTATAAGAGGACCAAGGACCATTCCTTTTCTTCAATCTCGCATCGAATCTCCTTCTCGCTCCTAGTTCCAGCACCCAGAGCCCCAGATTCGAGCGCTTCGGATTCTCAACCATGTCCGGCTCCGACCTCCATGGCCGGTGGATGCCCTCCTCCGTCACGGAGGAGGACGTGTCAAAGCTGCGGGAGGCCAGGTACCTGTCCTACGAGATTTCGCACAGGTTGCCTGCCCAAGGGCAGGCCGTGCCCGCCCCCGAGCCCGGTGAGTACGTTGTCTTCGTACCCCACCTCCGTCGGGGTTTAGGCTTCCCGACGGACCCCTTCGTTAGAGGGCTCATGTTCTACTACGGGCTGGATTTTCACGACTTGGCTCCGGAGTCCATCCTCGATATCTCCGCATTCATTATCGTCTGCGAGGCCTTCCTCCGCGTCACCCCCCACTTCGGCCTGTGGCTGAAAACCTTCAATGTGGAGCCGAAGATGATCGGGGGGCGTCAAGCGGAGTGCGGCGGGGCGGCCATAAGCATAAGGGCCGATGCCCCGTGGCCTGAGGGTTCCTTCCAAGAGGAACTCGGACTGTGGCAACAGGAGTGGTTCTATATCACCGCTCCGAAGGGCAGCAAGCAAAAGCCGCCGCCTTCATTCCGCCCGGGACCTCCACGCCGACTGATGTCGTGGGTCAACCAAGGGCTCAATTGGGGGCCGTCCGAAGACGTGCCCTCATTGCAGGGCCGGATTCGAGACCTCCAAGCGAGGGAGATCAATCTGGTCGTGGTGGTTGTAACGCCCTCGATGCGGCTATATCTACCACGTGTCGAAGCACGACTTAGAGGCATAACCGCATTGAAAGCAATGTTGCAAGTGAGGTAATCTTCACACAACCCATGTAATACATAAGGGAAGAGATACATAGTTGGCTTACAATTGCCACTTCACACAATTACATGAATAAAGCATTACATCATCCAGATACAATCAAGGTCCGACTACAGAACCAAAATAAAAGAAGAGCCCCAAATGCGACAAAGGTCCCCGATCGACCCCAACTGGGCTCCACTACTGATCAACTAAAACGAAACAACACAAGGGCAAGATCTTCATCGAGCTCCTCCTTGAGCTTGGTTGCGTCACCTGCTCGGTTTCATCGGCACCTGCAAACTGGTTTTGGAAGTATCTGTGAGTCACGAGGACTCAGCAATCTCACACCCTCGCGATCAAGACTATTTAAGCTTATGGGTAAGATAAAGGCATGAGGTGGAGCTGCAGCAATCGACTAGCATATATGGTGGCTAACATACGCAAATGAGAGCAAGAAGAGAGGGCAAATCACGGTCGATAAAAGTATGATCAAGAAGTGATCCTATAGCAACCTACGTCAAACATAACTCCAACACTGTGTTCACTTCCCGGACTTCGCCGGAAAGAGACCATCACGGTTACACACGCGGTTGATGTATTTTAATTAAGGTCAACTTCGGGTTTTCTACAAATAGACGTTAACAAATTCCCATCTGCCACATAACCGCGGGCACGACTCTCGAAAGTTCAAATCCCTGCAGGGGTGTCCCAACTTAGCCCATGACAAGCTCTCACGGTCAACGGAGGAATAGACCTCCACCCGAGACACTCCGATCAGACTCGGTATCCCGGTACAACAAGACATTTCGACAGGGTAAAACTAAACCAGCAACACCGCCCGAATGTGCCGACAAATCCCGACAGGAGCTGCACATATCTCTTTCTCAGGGCACACTCAGATGAGTCTAGCTACGAGTAAAACCAGACTTCGAGTTTCCCCGAGGTGGCCCCGCAGGCAGCTCAGTTCGGACCAACACTCAGAGGAGCACTGGCCCGGGGGGGGGGTTAGAATAAAGATGACCCTTGAGTCTGCAGAACCCAAGGGAAGGTGGTAGGTTGTTAGCGCAAATGGTAAAACCAATGTTGGGCATTGCTGGAGGAGCTTTACTTAAGGCGAACTGTCAAGGGGTTCCCATTATAGCCCAACCGCGTAAGGAATGCAAAATCCGGGAACATAACACCGATATGACGGAAACTAGGGCGGCAAGAGTGGAACAAAACACCAGGCATAAGGCTGAGCCTTCCACCATTTACCAAGTATATAGATGCATTAATTAAATAAGATATATTGTGATATCCCAACAAGTAAACATGTTCCAACAAGGAACAACATCTCCATGTTCCAACAAGGAACAAACTTCAATCTTCACCTGCAACTAACAACGCTATAAGAGGGGCTGAGCAAAGCGGTAACATAGCCAATCAACGGTTTGCTAGGACATGGTGGGTTAGAGGTTTGACATGGCAATTTGGGAGGCTGACAAGCAAATGGTAGGCATCGTAGCATTGGCATAGCAAAAGAGCGAGCAAACTAGCATAGCAAAGATAGTAGTGATTTTGACGGTATGATCATCTTGCCTGAGATCCCGCAAGGAAGAAGAACGAGTCCAAGAAAAAGACAAACGGTCGTAGATGAACGGATCCTCACAAACGCGACGTTAATCAAAACCAACCCGAAGAAGCAACACCGGAAAAGAGCAAACAACCTAATAAATAACCAACACATAATCATGGCATGGTGCGGAAACACGTATGATGCATGTCCGGTTTAATGAAACATGGCATGGCAAAATGCACAAAACTATCTTACAAATTAAGTGGAGCTCAATATGCAACGGAGTGGCATATTGAAAAAAACACCACATGACTTATTTAGTTCTCTCTCGTTATGTACCCAACAATATTAAATGTTGTTAAACATGGCAAGAGGGTGAAGCAAATGAGAACTACCTATCTAGGCAAGTTTAAATGAGGCCGGAACAACAAAACAACACGTCCGAAAAATCCTCATATGCATATATTAGGTTTGGTACTGTTCTGCCCTAAAACATATTTTAGAGTTGTTAAGCATGCAAAATGAAGCCACCATGTTAAACTAGGCATTTTTCCACCCTAATTACATATAAAGTTTATTAAAATCTGAGCTACGGTTAATTAGTTATGAATTAAATCATTTTAGCATGGCATAGGAGCAAATAATGCAAACATCGTTTTAAGCATTTTAACATGGCAAGAAATTGGCATATTACTAATCCACACATAATTTTAAGCAAGTTTCATATATAAATTATTTTAATCCGATGCACGGTTTGAAAGTTATTATATGCATGAACAGTAGGGGGGTTTTTGCAAAACTGTCTTTCTCTGGAAATTAGACAAATTTGCAGCAGGAAAAAAAACACCTCGGGCCGAAATTGTTGGCCCAACAACAGGAAAAAAAAACAGAGGGGCTGCTCACTTTGGGCTGAGGCCCAGTTTGTGGAGGAGGAAGCTAGCTGGGCCTGGCCGCGGGGGAGATGGTTGTCGATCTGGGCCTTGGCACTGGCTGCGGTTGTCGCTCTGGAGGCGGTCAACGCGAGATGCGGGCAAGCGGGCGCCTCATCCTGGAAGCAGAGGACACAGGCGGTGGTAGCGGAAGTAGTCGTTCTCGGGTCGTCGTGGGAAGTAGTTGTTCTCGTGGCGATGGTAGTCGTACTCGTTTTGTAGCCGTACACATGGCGATGGTAGTGGTACACTTAACGGTCTTCGGCGGCGGTAGTTGTACATGTCGGCGGTAGTGGTACTTGGTGTCCGGTGCGGTACTTGGCGAATCCAAGATGTAGAGGTAAACTTGTTGAAGCGGAACTTGATGAAATCCATCTGGAGGTAGCAGTCCGTGGTCGTACTCGTGTTGACGTGCAAATGGATCGTAGTCGAACTTGGCGGTCCGTATGGTTCACCGTAGATGAACTTGGCGACAGGGATTCTTGTGCTCATGAAACAGCAAAGAGACGCAGCATTAACTTGTCCTTGCAGAGGAGGTCAAGGCGGTCGGCCACCAGGGAGATAGTTGGCGCGACGCCGGAGGCTGGCGCAGCGACGGGGAGGTAGAGGTCATTGGAAACAGCGGCTGGGTGCAGCGACGGGGAGGTAGAGGTCATCGGAAACAACGGCTAGGTGCAGCAACAGCTGCTGCTGGCGGCGGCGAGGTCGAGGCGGGTTGGTGACGATGAGGAGATGCAGGAGGAGAGGCGGCGCGGGACTGATCCTGGCGTTGGAGGAGGACGGGCGATGGCTCCTGCTGGCGCGAAGGCGGAGAGGAGGCTCCAGCTTGGCGTGGCCTCGTCGGCCGGCGGGTTGGAGCTCCGGCGGTGGCACTCGACCGCGCGGCGCCGGAGATGGCAAGGGCGACGAAGAGCTGAAGGACGACGAGGACGAGGGAGTTCCTGGTTCCCGGCGGCAGAGGAGCTCCAGCAGGGCCGAGGCGGCGGCAGGGGAGGGCCCCAGCAGCGCAGCCTGATCCGGCGGCGGCGGCGGGCTCCGGTGGCCGGCTGGTGGTGCGAAGGCGGCAAGGTCTACGGGGAGGCGCGGGGCCGTGTGGGTGTGAAGGGGATCGGGCGAGAGATGGTGTGGCGATGAGGAGGAGATGGGATCGAGAGAGAGGTCGGGCAGCGGTTCCCTAGCGGCGCTGGGTGGAAGGGAACGAGAGGGAGAGGGGGTGGATCGGGCAAGGGAGCGCCTAGGGTTAGAGCTGGTGGCGTGGCTGGGCCTCCAGGGGCAAATGGGCCTTGGAGGCCGGCCTGGGTAGGGAAGGAAGTGGCCAGAGGCCTGGCTGGTCTCTCTCTCTCCCTCATATTCTTTAGCAGAAAAGAATTAGAGAGAAGAAAAGAAGAGAGGGTTAGGGAAAGAATTTGCGTATGCGGACAATTTTCCCGGACACAAAAAAATGAGCTTGATCCAAGAAAAATAGAAGTGGGCGTGACCGAAAGATTTAAATTCAAAGTCATTTGAATTTAATTCAAATGGGTTTGAACTAGGACTTGATAAAAGGAAGGTCCAAAAATGTTGGGATTTTTGGTGGAGCTCCGGAAGATGATGAAAGAATAAATGGCAAAGTTGGAGATCAAGAATTAAGACAACAAAGGCATTAGGATATTTGCAAGGGGGTTATGGTTAATTCCAAAAAATGGAATAATTTTATTATAGCTCCCTAATATTGGAGGATATGTTATAAAGAGAAGTCACCCTTCCCTCGATTTAAATGGACCGAAAATCCATGCGATTTATTTAGCTGAGTTACAAAAGATTTATGAGATGATGGCATGATGACATGATGCAATGCAAAAATAAAAGGGCAGGCACAAATGAAACACACAGCGAAACCCGGAATATATGGAAGTCTTCTCGAGCATCGGTCTCGGGGCGTTACAACACTCCACCACTACAAGAGGATCTCGTCCCGAGATCTAGGATGGCACCGGAGAGAAATGGAAGAGAAAGAGAAGAGGTAAAACTAAGTTGCTTCTTTGACGAACGAGTGAAACCATGAACCTTGAGAGGTTGAGCAATTTAAAAGAAAGAGCACAACAGAGTTAAACACAATTGAGAGCACTGCGGTAGGAAAGAGAAACAAGGAACACCATGTGAACCTTGGAGGTTGCAAAGCTATGAATGACGAGTACAATGGACAAGAAGGAATTGGAAGCACTCTGGTTGAAACGAGAGGCAAAACTTGATAAGATGAAAGAACTTGAAGAGAGGACACGACACTCCGGTTAAATGGATAAGCAAGGAAGAACATGATCTTCAATTCGAGATGATGAGTGAAGAGAGAACCATCACCATGCCTCCAGAAGAAAGAATAGAAGATAGATTATTGGAATAACAGAATGGAGGGGAAAATTGCAACTTCTGCCGCAATTGAGCTTGGAAAGCACCCTTCCAAGAAGGTTACAACGGAGTTGTTAGAAAACCAACAACGAAACGAATAAGCTTGTAGTGGGCTTATTGAAACATCTCAACACTTGAGGTGAAATTATGCCACTAACGAAAAACAATTGCTTGCTTGAGATAAAAAAAAAGATGAAAACTTCTTCCACCAAGATGATAAAGAGATAACTTGGATCATTGACAAGCACCACAAATAGCAACATTCACAATGGAAGGCTTTAGGTGAAATCTATACCAAGATAACTCCAATGAAGAGATTGACGGTTGAAAAGATCTCTTGAACAAAGAGAAAATGATGGATTTAAATATGTCACTCTTGAAAACTTGTGAATCAAGAAATGCAAAGGCAAATTATCAAGAATGACCTAACACCACCTCAGAATATAAGGTAGAAAGAATTGCACTTTGGAATGCAAGATGAAGAATGCTTGAACTCCTCAAAACAAAACATGTGTTGAGCACCATGTTTATTTTGAAGTATGGCTTGACGGATCTTAACTTCAAGAGAAATCTTGAAGAACAATCGAAGAATGAAAAGAATCCTTGACGAACCACCACTCCGGTAATAAACGGATGATAAAAAGAAAGAGAGGTTGAAAACACAAGGTGAAGCCTTGCGATGATTTAGATGGAGCTTCGCGACGAGATAATGCGGAAAACTTAGAACTCCGGAAGAAAGATGAACAACAAGAAGCCAAGAATTTATTACTCCTGAACAAACTCCGAAGGAAAGGATTAATCACTTGGATGAAACCAGAATAAGAATTATGTTATGCGTATCCTTCACCAATTTAAATTGATGACAAGCAATGGATTTGGCATACTACTTATTCTCGTAGAAAGGATTAAGAGAGATATGGCGTAAACTTCAGAAAAGTCTTCAACGATCCACAAGTAGGATTCGGAAAGAACGAATTAATTGATACGATAACAACAGAATAGGAATGTTGAAAGAACCACCGTAAGAATTGAAATTGAACGTAGCAAATGCACAAATCACCGGGAAGAATTGCAAAATGAATGAAGATACTTGAGGGTATTTAGATACAAATGAACGAATAGATCACGAGCTGATTAGAGAATACTTGAATGATGCACCGGTATGATTTGGAGAACGAGAGCTGAAAGCTTGAATGAATAATACTGAGATGATGGGCTTCAAAGAATGAAACTGAAAAGACTCCTAAAATGCTCCGGATGGGTGAAAAAGATTCTCACAATCGAAAACAATTATGAGAGGATGGCAACAAGCTAGCACCATGAATCTTGAAGAGAATAGAGCAAGATTAAAGAGAAACTCTTCTTCGGTCTTCAAATGATGAGAATGACAACGAGAAACACCACCAAGAATTATTGAGGCACACCGGAAGAATCAAAAGCGAAGAGGTTGAGCCAACTATGAAAAGAATTTGAAAGATCTTGGAGAAAAGCATTTGACTGATGATAACTCATTCTTACGTCAAACTTGGATTAAAATTTAGGATAGCTCTGGGAAAATAGAAGAGTCAGGTAAGATCCTGGGAAAAGACCTATGGGTTAGGGCCCACTCAAAAGAACACCGTTGAAAAGATTTAAAAGAGATGTTGCACCGGTTGAATTAAATGACTTGAATGAGATACAAATCTCGAAAGAGCTTGAACGAATGCAGAGTGGAAACACGAATCTTCGAGATATCTTGAGCACTCCAGAATAACAAATAGCGAGAAGTAGAATGATAATGAGGTGCACCGGTATGAGAAGACATTGAAATGAGGAAAAAGGTATGATCAACAAAACTTGACTTGAATCCACCGGAGAAGAGAAAGGAATGAGGAATGACGAACTAGTAGAACATCTTCTTGAGAACCACCGGGTAAGAACATTGATGGAAAAGAATGGAGAAACTTCACAAAAATAAAAGGATACTTGGTAAAGAAATCTTAGTCCTTGAGGAACAAGGGTGGGTGGGCGGGAAAAAAACAAAGGCAACTTGGAGACGGATGAAAAAAACACCGTTGAGAAGAAATGATAATTGGTCTTGCTGATGTTGAAGTGATCGGATCCACTTGAAGAGAAACACGTCGGTTGAAAAGGATTGACATGACAATCTTGATTGTCGAGAAGGACTGGTATTCACATCGGAGTATGAGAACACCATTTCGGAAAGGTATGGAATCAACACTTGACATTGAAGCAACTCGAATACCACAACTCAAAACAAAAACAAAGGACTGGCTTGCAGAATAAGCCGAAACAAACATATGATAGAGATTTCGTCCGAAGTTTTCGTGGTGGGGCCTACACGGGCTCGATCGTACAACACCATCATGTACAAGGAAGTGCACATGACATACGAAGCGTCCCCGAGTCGGCATAGCCAAGGACTCTTTAAGACACAACGAGACCACTGTAAAACCAACCGTGAATAGGCGGACCACTAGATGTCGAACCCCAATTTCATATCATACATCCGTCGGAAAGATATCCTAAGAGCTACTTGAATTCCCACCTATGAAACTCCCGAAATTTTCCGGTTATGCAATCAGGTGTTGGGGATACAGGGGAAGCAATATATCTCACCCAAACTAACAATCCCTACATCCAGATGTATCCATCCGTCAACACATAACCAACAAAGCTTCGGAAATCGTGTACCTCAACCTTCGAAAAGCATCCGTTATACGATTCATGGCAATACTCCCGTACTCACCTCAGTACTGGGTTATCGGGGTTATCTCACCAACAACTGCATAAAAGAGATTTTTGATGTCGGCGTACTAAACTCAGGTATTCCAGAACTGCAACGATAAAATTATGGCGACAACACCTCAGAGCTCAACTCCCCGGGACACTTCCACTAAACCCCTGACAGGAGGCACCAAGACAATGTTCTCATCATAAAACCATCAGAAAGATTCCAAGATACCCGCGTGATCCTAAAATTTTTTTAGTGAAATTTGAGAAGAGAAGAGTCAAAACTCTACGTCAGGATGCCTTACCAGAGCGATGAAGAGACTGGGGAGTAAAAAGAATTCCTAACTCTCCGATATATATAATCCTAAATGACTCAAAACATTTTTCTAGACACAACTCGGCCGCTAAAAACGATCAAGCAGTGGGGCTCCTAAGGTCGGCGAAGGCTCTGAATACCAACTTGTAACACCCTCGATGCGGCTATATCTCCCATGTGTCGAAGCATGACTTAGAGGCATAACCGCATTGAAAGCAATGTCGCAAGTGAGGTAATCTTCACACAACCCATGTAATACATAAGGGAAGAGATACATAGTTGGCTTACAATCGCCACTTCACATAATTACATGAATAAAGCATTACATCATCCAGATACAATCAAGGTCCGACTACAGAACCAAAATAAAAGAAGAGCCCCAAATGCGACAAAGGTCCCCGATCGACCCCAACTGGGCTACACTACTGATCAACTAGAACGAAACAACACAACGGGCAAGATCTTCATCGAGTGCCTCCTTCAGCTTGGTTGCGTCACCTGCTCGGTTTCATCGGCACCTGCAAATTGGTTTTGGAAGTATCTGTGAGTCACGAGGACTCAGCAATCTCACACCCTCGCGATCAAGACTATTTAAGCTTATGGGTAAGATAAAGGCATGAGGTGGAGCTG
This sequence comes from Triticum timopheevii, assembly GCA_963921465.1. Classification (NCBI taxonomy): domain Eukaryota; kingdom Viridiplantae; phylum Streptophyta; class Magnoliopsida; order Poales; family Poaceae; genus Triticum; species Triticum timopheevii. The sequence goes on along the minus strand of OY997264.1, from coordinate 471,900,023 downwards.
CAGCAAGCGACTAGCATATATGGTGGCTAACATACGCAAATGAGAGCGAGAAGAGAGGGCAAAGCACGGTCGATAAAAGTATGATCAAGAAGTGATCCTATAGCAACCTACGTCAAACATAACTCCAACACCGTGTTCACTTCCCGGACTCCGCCGGAAAGAGACCATCACGGTTACACACGCGGTTGATGTATTTTAATTAAGGTCAACTTCGGGTTTTCTACAACCGGATGTTAACAAATTCCCATCTGCCACATAACCACGAGCACGGCTCTCGAAAGTTCAAATCCCTGCAGGGGTGTCCCAACTTAGCCCATGACAAGCTCTCACGGTCAACGGAGGAATAGACCTCCACCCGAGACACTCCGATCAGACTCGGTATACCGGTACAACAAGACATTTTGACAGGGTAAAACTAAACCAGACTTCGAGTTTCCCCGAGGTGGCCCCGACAAATCCCGATAGGAGCTGCACATATCTCTTTCTCAGGGCACACTCAGATGAGTCTAGCTACGAGTAAAACCAGACTTCGAGTTTCCCCGAGGTGGCCCCGCAGGCAGCTCAGTTCGGACCAACACTCAGAGGAGCACTGGCCCGGGGGGGGGGGGGGGGTTAGAATAAAGATGACCCTTGAGTCTGCAGGTTGTTAGCGCAAATGGTAAAACCAATGTTGGGCATTGCTGGAGGAGCTTTACTTAAGGCAAACTGTCAAGGGGTTCCCATTATAGCCCAACCGTGTAAGGAACGCAAAATCCGGGAACATAACACCGATATGACGGAAACTAGGGCGGCAAGAGTGGAACAAAACACCAGGCATAAGGCTGAGCCTTCCACCCTTTACCAAGTATATAGATGCATTAATTAAATAAGATATATTGTGATATCCCAACAAGTAAACATGTTCCAACAAGGAACAACATCTCCATGTTCCAACAAGGAACAAACTTCAAAATTCACCTGCAACTAACAACGCTATAAGAGGGGCTGAGAAAAGCGGTAACATAGCCAATCAACGGTTTGCTAGGACATGGTGGGCTAGAGGTTTGACATGGCAATTTGGGAGGCTGACAAGCAAATGGTAGGCATCGTAGCATTGGCATAGCAAAAGAGCGAGCAAACTAGCATAGCAAAGATAGTAGTGATTTCGAGGGTATGATCATCTTGCCTGAGATCCCGCAAGGAAGAAGAACGAGTCCAAGAAGAAGACAAACGGTCGTAGATGAACGGATGCTCACAAATGCAACGTTAATCGAAACCAACCCGAAGAAGCAACACCGGAAAAGAGCAAACAACCTAGTAAATAACCAACACATAATCATGGCACGGTGCGGAAACACGTATGATGCATGTCCGGTTTAATGAAACATGGCATGGCAAAATGCACAAAACTATCTTACAAATTAAGTGGAGCTCAATATGCAACGGAGTGGCATATTGAAGAAAACACCACATGACTTATTTAGTTCTCTCTCGTTATGTACCCAACAATATTAAATGTTGTTAAACATGCCAAGAGGGTGAAGCAAATGAGAACTACCTATCTAGGCAAGTTTAAATGAGGCCGGAACAACAAAACAACATGTCCGAAAAATCCTCATATGCATATATTAGGTTTGGTACTGTTCTTCCCTAAAACATATTTTAGAGTTGTTAAGCATGCAAAATGAAGCCACCATGTTAAACTAGGCATTTTTCCACCCCAATTACATATAAAGTTTATTAAAATCTGAGCTACGGTTAATTAGTTATGAATTAAATCATTTTAGCATGGCATAGGAGCAAATAATGCAAACATCGTTTTAAGCATTTTAACATGGCAAGAAATTGGCATATTACTAATCCACACATAATTTTAAGCAAGTTTCATATATAAATTATTTTAATCCGATGCACGGTTTGAAAGTTATTATGTGCATGAACAGTAGGGTTTTTTTTGCAAAACTGTCTTTCTCTGGAAATTAGACAAATTCGCAGCAGGAAAAAAAACACCTCGGGCCGAAACTGTTGGCCCAACACAGGAAAAAAAACAGAGGGGCTGCTCACTTTGGGCTGAGGCCCAGTTTGTGGAGGTGGAAGCTGGCTGGGCCTGGCCGCGGGGGAGATGGTTGTCGATCTGGGCCTTGGCGCTGGCTGCGGTTGTCGATCTGGAGGCGGTCAACGCGAGATGCGGGCAAGCGGGCGCCTCATCCTGGAAGCAGAGGATACATGCGGCGGTAGCGGAAGTAGTCGTTCTCGGGTCGTCGTGGGAAGTAGTTGTTCTCGTGGCGACGGTAGTGGTACTCGTTTTGTAGCCGTACACATGGCGATGGTAGTGGTACACTTGACGGTCTTCGGCGGCGGTAGTTGTACATGTCGGCAGTAGTGGTACTTGGTGTCCGGTGCGGTACTTGGCGAATCCAAGACGTAGAGGTACACTTGTTGAAGCGGAACTTGACGAAATCCATCTGGAGGTAGCCGTCCGTGGTCGTACTCATGTTGACGTGCAAATGGATCGTAGTCGAACTTGGCGGTCCGTATGGTTCACCGTAGATGAACTTGGCGACAGGGATTCTTGTGCTCATGAAACAGCAAAGAGACGCAGCAGCAACTTGTCCTTGCAGAGGAGGTCAAGGCGGTCGGCCACCAGGGAGATAGTTGGCGCGACACCGGAGGCTGGCGCAGTGACGGGGAGGTAGAGGTCATCGGAAACAGCGGCTGGGTGCAGCGACGGGGAGGTAGAGGTCATCGGAAATAGCAGCTGGGTGCAGCAGCTGCTGCTGCTGCCGGCGGCGAGGTCGAGGCGGGTTGGTGACGATGAGGAGAAGCAGGAGGAGAGGCGGCGCGGGACTGATCCTGGCGTTGGAGGACGACGGGCGGTGGCTCCTGCTGGCGCGAAGGCGGAGAGGAGGCTCCAGCTTGGCGAAGAGGAGACCAAAAGATTTAAATTCAAACTCATTTGAATTTAATTCAAATGGGTTTGAACTAGGACTTGATAAAAGGAAGGTCCAAAAATGTTGGGATTTTTGGTGGAGCTCCGGAAGATGATGAAAGAATAAATGGCAAAGTTGGAGATCAAGAATTAAGACAACAAAGGCATTAGGATATTTGCAAGGGGGTTATGGTTAATTCCAAAAAAAGGAATAATTTTATTATAGCTCCCTAATATTGGAGGATATGTTATAAAGAGAAGTCACCCTTCCCTCGATTTAAATGGACCGAAGATCCATGCGATTTATTTAGCTGAGTTACAAAAGATTTATGAGATGATGGCATGATGACATGATGCAATGCAAAAATAAAAGGGCAGGCACAAATGAAACACACGGCGAAACCTGGAATATATGGAAGTCTTCTCGAGCATCGGTCTCGGGGCGTTACAGTGGTGCAGGTAATGCTAACCAGGCGTCTCCTGCCCTGCAAACGCCGTCCTCTCCGTCTATGGGAGTTCAACCCGGAGGGACCTCGAATTCTCCAACACTTCATGGGTGCAACACCCGTGGAGATGTACAGGTTGTTCTTCAGACTGCAGGTGGCGTGTCCGGAATTGACCGAGGACGCAGGCCTAAGCCGCAATCGCCCGGATACTCAGGTAAATAGCTCAGAGTCCGGACGTTTTATTTATCTGCTTTTCTAGGGTTCGCCTCCTGACCCATAACTTTTCACAGGAGTGGGTAGCGCGATCGAAGCTGATAAGGTGTCCGGCTCCCCTCCCAGAGACCGCACTGGAGCCCGTGCTGGTCAGAATGTTGGAGGTCGCGCCTGTAAAAGGGGGCAATGGGAAAGATAAAGGAGCTATTACTTCGCCCAAAGGGGCGTCTGAAGAGGGGGGAATCAAAAACCCCTCCTTCCAGGGGGAGAAGAGGACCGCCTCCGAAGATCCGGAGGCCAAAGGCCCTAAACGGGGGAAGAGATCTTCATCGGGGGGTCCGGCGTCCGGGGAGAATCCGGACGTACAATCATCACCAAAGGATCAGCCCTCCAACGAGCCGTGAGTATGAAAAGGGGAGTTCATTAGTAAGAAAATACCTCCATTTGTGCTTCTGTGGGTGACCGAAATTTTTATCTTGCAGTTCGGATTTGCAGCCTTCGCAGATGAGTTCGTCTTCGGGGGACCTTCTTCCGGAGATGATGGAGAGCGAAACGCCTCCGTTTGCTGTGCCGTCAGATAGGGCAGACGAGCCTGAAGTATCGTCACGGAGGGTGTCCCCGAGTCCGGAGGGGCTGGGGAGTTCGGCACCCGCTAGTGTCCGGCCGGGAGAACTGAAGAATCTGCTGGAGAGGGCGTCCATCTCAGAAGATCACCGTGCGTTGATGCGTACGGTGATTGGAAGGATTTTGTCCACCGAGAGCGGATTGCGTGATGCCGCTACGAGTTTGCTGGCGGGATTTGAGGTACGCGAAAATGACGCACCTGTTGTTTTGGCCGTTTTGCACATAAAAGTGCGCCCTGTATAGGTAGTAGCCCCTGAGACTCGGTAGGTTGTCGAAAGCGATAGCGTGCCGAGGATCGAAATCGCAAGTAATGAATGTCGCCGTTCCTATGCAGGTGGCGGATAGTCCGAGGGCTAGCCGGACTAGTGGGGTTGCCGAGTTAATGCGGCAACTTGATGTGGCAGATGCGGACATCGCACTTGTCAACCGGCGACTTGACGAGTCGCAAGGTAAATGAGTTCTCTACAATCGCTTTATTAAGGGGGTCAAAGCCCTCCTCTGATAAATTAAATGCTGTTATACAGACGGTGTTGCTGCTGTGGAGAGCCTTCGGGCCGAACTTGCTCAAGCTAAGGAGCAAGCCCGAAGGAGTGACGCGGCTGCCTCGAGGGCGGCCGAGGAGTTGAAAGCCGAAAGGGATGCACACTGCCTAAGCAGGGAAGAGGTGGCCGAATTGGCCGTGAAAGTAAAAGATGCTGCCGACCGCAATGAGGCTCTTGAAAAGGAGCGCTTATCGGAGCGGGAAGACCTGAGGAAGGCCACCGCTGTTGGACAGAGATGGATGCCACCACTGTTGCCACCCAGGGTTCGGATGAAAGCCGGCTCCCCGCCGAGCACTATTTCGGGGAAGTTATGCGTGGTGCTCGTGTAATAGAGTCGCAGTGCTCAAAAAATGTCACGTTCAAATGAACGTTTTAGCTTGTAAAACGATGCTTATGCTATAACTGCTTTTTATACTTGTGCGTCCCAAGTAGTAAAACTTCTCCTATGCGGCCGTTTACATATACATTTGTATAACCTGAAAGATTGCAGTCTTCGGCTTCAGCCCCAACGCACAAAGTGCGGGGGTGTTCGCAAAAATAGCGCGTGTTCACACTTAATCCGACGTCTCGGTCCTGTTTAGGATGTGGTAGCGTAGCAAACGAGGCAATCTGGACTATAATGCTTTATCACTTTCACTTAGCCAGTGGAGTTCGAAGGTGGGGCTACGATATAGCCCCTGGGGCCACCGCACTTCTCCGATTTCGGGGCGCGTGTGTGCCTGACCGGGAAACGGTCCTTCGTCAAAGCAGGGAATTCTAAACATTCCGGTAGTCGATCGAGTGGTTGACCAGTCTCTCGCTATATCATGACAGTCAGTTTTCGGATTTCTCTACTGAGGTGCTTGCCCAGCCGAACTAGGGCACAATCGCAGTAGTTCTCCTGGTGCCGCGTTAGCCGATGATACGGAACATAAGGTAGCAAAACGCAGGAGCCGTCAAACCCAACATTTGACCAAAGACATGATTCGGAGCTGATGCATATAATGCCTAACTCGAGACGCCGAACACTCCCTAAGGTGTTCGGTCTTTATGATAATGGGCAGAATAATGCCCTAAGCCCCTAGTGTCCAGGTACGGGCATGGTCTTCTGACGCGGCCGATGCCAAAATGTCAGGCTCCGCTTTGGTAATAGGAAGAAACCAAGGGAGAATAACAACAAGAGACAGTAAAAAGGTTTACGCAGGGTCTTAATCTTAAAAGAATCCTCGCAACGGGTCCCTACTGCACGTCTGCGCCTGTGTCTCCGTTGTGCCGTTATCCTGGACAGGTATGCACATTGTTCATCTGTAAAAAGAGAGGAACGCTTAGTTTGAAAACAACTCGTGCGAAAAAAAGGTATGTGTGAAAGAAAAAATATGAATAAGCAAAGCGGGGTTTGAATGAACCCGTAGTTGTTTGTGCGCGCAGCCCCTTGTGAAGGGGTGTGCGGCTAGGGAGCCCCTAGCCTACTGATGTCGGACTCGTCTATCCGTGTCCGGGGTCTTTGGGTGACCCTCGCACTGAGATGATGCCACGCAGACCGGGCATCTTGAGTGTAAGAGACGCGTAATGTGGTATGCCGTTGAAACGGACAAAAGCCTTTCGTCCCAAGAGTGCTTGATATCCACTTTTAAATGGGAAGATATGAAAAATTAGTTTTTCGCGCCGAAAGTTGTTCGGTGATCCGAACACGACTTCTAGTAATAGGGAGCCTGTGCACTTGGCATAAGGGCCTGGCGTCACTCCTTTGAAGGAAGTGTGGCTGTGTCAAATTTTGGTAGGGTCTATCCCCATCTTGCGGATTGTGTTTGAATACATCAGGTTTAAGTCGCTGCCTCCGTCCATTAGGACTTTAGTAAATTGTAATCCGTCGATTATGGGATTCAATATCAGGGCAGTCCGTCCCGCGTTTCGAACGCTTCTGGAATAGTCCAGGTGGTCGAAAGTGATTGGTTTTGATATCCAATCTCTATGGTCTGCTGGGTTGGGCCGTGCGAGGCTCTTTTTAGGAAGTGCCGCACTATTTTTCCGTATTATCACATGAAGTGAGTTTACTGCTTTAACCTCTTGTGGGAAAGTCTTTTGTTTTCCAGTGCTCTGCTGGTGGGGTTTATCGTCTTCGCTTGACGCGTCGAGCCCCTTGTGTTCGGCGTTTAGTCGGCCGGACTGTTTGAAAACCCAACAGTCTCGATGGGTATGGTTTGCAGGCCTTCCCGGGGTACTGTGGATTTGACATATCCGACCCAAAATCTTGTTTAAGTTGGACAGCTCATCGCCGTCATCCTTAAGAGGCGGTGTTTTGTTGTTTGGCCGCGAGCTTTTGAATCCGGCGTTGACTGCCATGCTCTTTGGGCTTTTCTCTTGATTCCGGCGCTGCTCTTTTCTGCGCCGTGATTTTCCGTTTCCATCTCTTATCTCGGATGTACTTGGGTCGCTGGTGCTGCATCTTGCTAGCCAGCTATCCTCTCCCGCACAGAAGCGGGTCATGAGGCTTGTTAGCGCGGACATTGTCCTCGGTTTCTCTTGGCCGAGGTGTCTGGCAATCCATTCGTCTCGGACGTTGTGTTTAAAAGCTGCTAAGGCTTCGGCGTCCGGACAGTCGACTATTTGGTTCTTTTTAGTGAGGAACCTGTTCCAGAATTTGCGCACTGACTCTCCAGGCTGTTGAGTTATGTGACTTAGATCATCTGCATCTGGAGGGCGGACATAAGTCCCTTGAAAATTTGCTCTAAACGCGTCCTCGAGCTCTTCCCAACTTCCCACAGTGTTTTCTGGGAGGCCTTTAAGCCAATGACGGGCTGGCCCTTTGAGCTTGAGGGGTAGGTATTTTATGGCGTGGAGGTCATCTCCTCTGGCCATGTGTATATGTAGTATATAATATTCTATCCAGACTCCAGGGTCTGTTGTTCCATCGTAGGCCTCTATGTTTATTGGTTTAAATCCTGCTGGGAATTCATGGTCCAGCACCTCATTGGTGAAACATAGTGGGTGTGCGGCGCCCCTGTATTTGGGTGTGCCTTCTTCTTTGGCCCGTAGATGGACCTGGCTGGGCCACCTGTCCTTCCAAGTTCATTGGTTGGTTTATGTGTGGCGCCGCTTTCAGAATTTGGCCTGTCATCCGGCCGTCTATCCAACTAGGCTGCCTCTTTATTTTTTGACTGTGGGGGCTCTATGGCCTCGTCGTCGAATTCTGGTAGCAGCTTGCGCTTCGGGTAGCTCTTTGATTGGTGGCCATTGCCGTATTTATCCGCGGTTTTGAGTACCTTGCTCCACCTCATTCTGAGTGTGTCTTCCGCTGTTTTGAGCTTCCTCTTTTCCTTCTTCAAGCTTCTTGCAGTGTTGACGAGTCTTTTCCGAAGGTTTTTACCTTCCGGCGGCGTGTCCGGCGTGAGATCGTCCAAACCGTCGTTTTCGCCGGGCCTGGACTGATTATCTGACTCGTCCTGTCCGGATGGTTGCTTATTTGCATGTTCGTCGTCCACTTTTGTGCCCTGCTGTATTGCGGGGTCCTTAGGAGCGTTGTTGTTGTCGAGGCGGGGCTTAGGGCGGCGTCTGCGCCACCGTTTTGGTTGTTTATCGGCGGGGTTATCTTCTGCCGCGGCCCGTTGGTCCTCGTTATCGCTCTCTTTTGGGGTATGCACCATGTATATGTCTTATGACGAGGTGGTCCTCGCGTGCCCTATAGGCGCTGTTTCTTGTTCGTCTTCGGCGTCATCGTCTATACCGTCGATGTCTTCAGAGCCGTAGTCTAGCATGTCGGTTAGATCGTCGATAGTGGCTACAAAGTGGGTGGTGGGTGGGCTCTGAATTTCTTCGTCGTCCATATCCCGACCGTCCCGGCCATAGTCCGGCCAGGACACTCCCGATAACGAGAGATGCTTTAGTGAATTTAGGATGTCACCAAAGGGCGAGTGTTGGAAGATGTCCGCGGCGGTGAATTCCATGGCCGGCGCCCAATCCGAATCGATTGGTAGGGGCGTGGGAGGTTCGGAGTCCGGCACCTCGGAATCGCGAGTTTTGCGGGGGACAAGATTGGTGTTCGGCTCCATCGCCGTGGAAGTTGAAGCCCTCGAGGCGGTGTCTATCCACCGATCCTCTATCTGGGCAATCGGCTCCGGACTAATGGCCGGAGCGGATTCGTGTGCGGCCACCAAGGCACTGTTCAGCGGCAGAGCTAGATCATGCCCATCGCAGCAGTGCGGCGCGCTTGGCTGTGGCTCGAGTCCGTCGAAGATCAAGTCTCCATGGACATCGGCCGTGAAGTTTAGGCTTCCAAATCTGACCTGACGGCCAGGGGCGTAGCTTTCGATCTGCTCCAGATGGCCAAGCGAATTAGCCCGCAGTGCGAAGCCACCGAATACGAAGATCTGTCCGGGGAGAAAAGTCTCACCCTGGACAGCGTCGTTGGTTGAAGATGCCATCGGGCCTATCGGTGACGACACAGAGGAACTCTCAATGAAAGCACCAATGTCGGTGTCAAAACCGGCGGATCTCGGGTAGGGGGTCCCGAACTGTGCGTCTAGGCGGATGGTAACAGGAGACGAGGGACACGATGTTTTACCCAGGTTCGGGCCCTATTGATGGAGGTAAAACCCTACGTCCTGCTCGATTAATATTGATGATATGGGTAGTACAAGAGTGGATCTACCACGAGATCAAGGAGTCTAAACCCTAAAGCTAGCCTATGGTATGATTGTTGTAATGTATGTTGTCCTACGGACTAAAGCCCTTCAGTTTATATAGACACCGGAGGAGGCTAGGGTTACACAGAGTCGGTTACAATGGTAGGAGATCTACATATCCGTATCGCCAAGCTTCCCTTCCACGCCAAGGAAAGTCCCATCCGGACACGGGACGGAGTCTTCAATCTTGTATCTTCGTAGTCTTGGAGTCCGACGGATAATGATAGTCCGGCTGTCCGGACACCCCCTAGTCCAGGACTCCCTCAGTGCCTCTCTGTCCCGACCACGGGGTGGTCGGTCTGCCATACTGTGCGCTGGTGATGAAGGTATATATCCTTCCTCCTCTAGTCGGGGGAGCAACTTGCGTTTTGGGTAGCTCTTGGAGGGGCGTTCGAGTTCATACTCTTCGGCCGCGAGGACCTCGGTCCATCTGTCGGCCAGCAGGTCTTGATCAGCTTGAAGCTGCTGCTGCTTTTTCTTTAGGCTATTTGCTGTGGTCATTAGCTTGCATTTGAAATGCTCTTGTTCGACGGGATCCTTAGGCACGACGAATTTGTCGTCGTCGAGGCTTGCCTCATCTCCGGAGGGAGGTATATAATTATCATCCTCAACCTCTTCGTCTGCCGCTCTCTCGTGAGGGCTTGCTTCTGCATCCTCCTGCGCTGAATCTTGCAGGAGGGGATTGTCTTCGGCACTTTCTGGGGTGTTGTTATCTCCTGTGCGGGAATCTCCATTCTTGCTTTGCCGGGATTTAGAGCGGCGCCGCTGATGTCGGCGCTTGGGCTGTTTCTTTAAGGAATCTGCCTCCGCTGCTTCTTCGCCATCCCCATCTTTTGGGGTGTCCACCATGTATATGTTGTATGACGAGGTGGTCTTCCAGTGCCCTGTAGGCACTGGTTCTTGATCGTCTCCGGCATCGTCGTCCATACCGTCGATGTCTTCGGAGTCGTAATCTAGCATGTCTGTTAGATCGTCGACAGTTGCTACGAAGTGGGTGGTGGGTGGGGTTTGAATTTCTTCGTCGTCCGCATCCCAACCATCCTGGCCGTAGTCCGGCCAGGGCTCTCTGGATAGCGAGAGATGTTTTAGCGAATTTAGGATGTCACCAATGGGTGAGCGCTGAAAGATGTCCGCGGCGGTGAACTCCATGATCGGCGCCCAATTGGATTCGATTGGCGGTGGCGCAGGAGGTTCGGAGTTCAGCAGGGAGTCCGGCACCTCGGAGTCACGAACTTTATAAGGGACAAGGTCAGTGTTCGGCTCCATCGCCGTGGAAGTCGCAGCTCCCGAGGCGGTGTCCAGCCACCCGTCCTCGATCTGCGCAATCGGCTCCGGACTATGGGTTGGAGCAGATTCATGTGCGGCCTCCAAGGTACTGTCCGGCGGCAGAGTTAGATCATGCCCATCGTGAGAGTGCGGCACGCTCGGCTACGGATCGGATCCATCGAAGATCAAGTCTCCGCGGGTATCCGCCATGAAGTTTAGGCTTCCAAATCTAACCTGATGGCCAGGGGCGTAGCTTTCGATCTGCTCCAGATGGCCAAGTGAATTGGCCCGCAGTGCGAAGCCGCCGAATACGAAGATCTCTCCAGGGAGAAAAGTCTCACCCTGGACGGCGTTGTTGTTGATTGAAGAAGCCATCAAGCCTATCGGTGACGACCACTCTCAATGAAAACACCAATGTCGGTGTCAAAACCGACGGATCTCGGGTAGGGGGTCCCGAACTGTGCGTCTAGGCGGATGGTAACAGGAGACAACGGACACGATGTTTTTACCCAGGTTCGGGCCCTCTCAATGGAGGTAAAACCCTACTCCTGCTTGATTGATATTGATGATATGGGTAGTACAAGAGTGGATCTACCACGAGATCAAGGAGGCTAAACCCTAGAAGCTAGCCTATGGTATGATTGTTGTAATGGTTGTTCGTCCTACGAACTAAAGCCCTTCGATTTATATAGACACCGGAGAGGGCTAGGGTTACACAGAGTCGGTTATAATGGTAGGAGATCTACATATCCGTATCGCCAAGCTTGCCTTCCACGCCAAGGAAAGTCCCATCCGGACACGGGACGAAGTCTTCAATCTTGTATCTCCATAGTCTTGGAGTCTGGCTGACGATGATAGTCCGGCTGTCCGGACACCCCCTAGTCCAGGACTCCCTCAGCAACACTCCCCGTCAAGATCCTTGCTGGGGACGCCAGCGTGCCACGGTAAGACCCTTGCCGGGCCACCCGACAAGACCCTTGCCAGAGGCGACAACAAGGCCACTGTCAGGCCCGCACGAACCAACTCCCCGCCGCCGTTCGCATATAGCTGCCAGCCCAACCGGCTAGGCAGTCACCTGCGTGGCAACATGCAGCTTCCAGGCCAACTCAGCACACACCTGCATGGCGGCATGCAGATCTTCATGGAGGCTCCACCACCGCGCCACCTCAGATGCTTCCCTACCTACATGGCACCGCATGCATTGTTGGCCAGGGCGCGTGTCGAAGCAAGGAGAAGCGGCGACGGACGGGACGGGCCTCATTCCTATCCCCGATAAAGTGAAGGGACACCTAAGCCACGCATTAAATGCATCTTGTCCTGTAATACGAGCGATAAGCTCGCAGCACTTTAGGCTCTTTCCACCTCCTGTGTGCCACTTTGGCAGCCCCTTTGGCCTATAAAAGGAGGCCCATGGCATACAGGAAAAGGATTCGGCTCTTTCGAACCACACATCACCCGTAGCTAGTTCGAGAGCTCAAGAACACTCAATACATCCACCAAGCAGGACTAGGGTTTTACGCATCCTCACGGCCCGAACCTGGGTAAACGATCCTCATGCCAATTGCTAGTCCTGCTCTTCTAACAACCCCGCGCTCCGCAACCGTAGTAGGAATTCTTGTGATCCCATAGGTGTCGTTTCCCACCGACACTTTTGGTTTGGGACATATGTGGATATCAGAAAGTGATTGAGAGCTTTGGAGCATATCACTAAGCACTTTGAGCAAGCAAGCCATTAAGCAACACCTCATCCCCTTTTAATAGTATTGGCTTTCCTATAGACTCAATGTGATCTTGGATCACTGAAATAGAAAATGTAGAGTCCTGAGCTTTGAGCTTGAGCCAATCCTTTGTCCTTAGCATCTTGAAGGGGTTCCACATCCTCTTGTCGATGCCACTCTACTGTTGGACTTATCTGAAATATACTAGATAAAAGTATTAGTCCAACAAGAGATATGTTGACATTAATTACCAAAATCACCCAGGGAGAACTTGTGATTTCAATCTCCCCCTTTTTGGTAATTGATGACAACATACATCAAAGCTTTAGATAAAGATATAGCGAAAGGCAGGTAAAGCTTTGGAAGCACATGTAACATGCATAGGCTCCCCCTACATGTATGCAATCATACAAATATGGAGCATAAGATCATGTGAGTGCATAGTCATGACAGAGTAAGCAATGAGTTACATGTATCTTGGCTATATGCATCAGAGTAAATGCTGTGAGTATGAGAAATGTATCTTCATGTTCATGAGTCCTTCTTGCAAACAATATGTACATTAGCAAGAGATCCCCATGTAAATGAATGTGATGCATATACTTACCTTGTGGTCTTGTGCTAGCTTTGGAAGAGATGAACCTGAGTAAACAAGGTTAGACAACACAGAAACATCTACCAAACCGAACAAGAGGAGTAAACCACAAGAGTACCAAGATTTGGGATGACATGTATAGAGTGAGTACTAGGTACTCTATTTGAGTGTAGACATGTCCCCAGAGGTAAAGATATGCAATGAAATCAAAGATTTCCTTCGCTTGGGTGTATTGCTCCCCCTTAATCTTATAATGGATTTTGGGAGAATATAGGGAGAAGAAAATCAAAGCAAAGCAAAGTAAACCTAGAAACAACATGAACTTGACTTTCCCCTCTAAAGACATGTAACTTCTCTCATCTTTGAATACCAAGCAACTGGGGTCTCTTTTTGAAAAGAATATCTCTCTCCCATTGTTGCTTTCTCCCCCTGTTGGAGTGATTAAGCTTTGATGTGAACTCTCTCTCCCCCTTTGACATCAATTTCCAAGAAGGATTCTTCTGGATGGTGATGCAAAGCAATAGGTTTGGTCCTTGAGTCACAGAGCAAAGCAGCACATAGTATATGATGTTGGTAGAGGATAAGAGTCATCGAGTGGAGCTAGAACAAAATGTGCAGATGAAAGTGACAAAGTGGTTTCTTAGCATTGAAATTGGCAACACCGAGTTGATTCCTTCCGTGGCACCAAAAAGTTTCGGTTTGACCGAAAGAGGCAAATCGGTTTGTCCGAGTTCATCACAGAGAGAAAGTACTACTCACCTCAGCTCACTAAGCAAGTAAGATCTCACAAGGATTTTCAATGAATTAAATACAGGGAAATGCAGAATAGAAATAAAAGAGAAGAAATCTAGATGAAGGTTTTTTAAGCATGAGATAATGCAAGAACAAGGAGAAACACTAGAGAACTTCATCTAGAATTGGTCGACAACAAGGTCACCTATGTTAGAGTATATTGACTTAGGATTCAAGTGAAGACACTTGATCATAGGTCATACTCATCGTTTAAGCTCAAAAACGGGGTTGCCATTTTTTGTTTAAGCATCCTGATGTATTCACATCTTATTGAGTTGCTTTGACCCATGTCTTGGGGAAAAGCTTCTCTAAGATGGAAAAACATACCTTGGGTGGTGGTGTTGATCTTGATTATGTAGTTGAACTTGTGGGATGCTAAAAGTTGACGTAGTTCATTTGGAGCACCACTTGTGATTGGAGTTCATCTTCCTACATGAGTTAGCCGTGCAAGGAATAGCACTTGTGTATCCAAAATGAAAATCATGAAATTTGACTTAGGAATTTGTCAAAGGATATATTTGAAGGGTTTCATGCTTCCTTGTCTTCAACCACCATAAAGTAGAGACTTGGTGATGTAGAGATTGCTCAAGATGTGAGTGAGTTGAAATCTCATAGATTTAGATCCATCCAAGTACCTACATGGGTTAGATAACATGCAAGGGTACAAATGTATCCAAGATATGTGATTATCATCATAAGAGAAATATCAAGGATTAGTCATAGGCTCATGTCTTGCATGTATCCAAATGGAGTTCCTACTCCAAGTTTGAAGCATCAATGATGTTCAATTCACCTCTCAACCTGCAAAACACTTTCTCATCAAGTGGTTTAGTGAATATGTTTGCCAATTGCTTGTCGGTGCAAACATGCTTAAGTTTAATATCACCCTTAGCAACATGATCTCAAATGAAGTGATGACGAACTCGATGTGCTTAGTTCGAGAGTGTTGCACTGGATTGTGAGCAATCTTAATAGCACTTTCATTGTCACAAAGCAAAGGAGCATGTTTCACATATATCCCATAATCTTTAAGAGTTTGGGTCATCCAAAGTAATTGAGCACAACATGAACCGGCGGCAATGTAATCCGCTTCGACGGTGGATAAGGATACTGAGTTTTGTTTCTTGGAGAACCAAGACACAAGAGATCTACCAAGAAATTGACAAGTACCAGAAGTGGACTTTCTATCAACCTTGTCACCGGCATAGTTCGAGTCGGAGTAGCCAACAAGATTAAAGGAGGCCCTCTTTGGATACCAAATGCCAAAGTTTGGTGTATGTATTAAGTATCTCACTATCCTTTTCACGGCCTTAAGATGACACTCTTTAGGGGTCTCTTGATATCGTGCACACATGCACACACTTAGCATAATATCGGGACGAGAGGCACATAGATCTAATAATGAACCAATCATGGAGCGGTAAACCTTTTGGTCAACGGGTTCACCATCTTTGGTCAAGTCAAGATGTCCACTAGTAGGCATGGGTGTATGATGTCTACTACACAACCTTCTTCTTGTAGACGTTGTTGGGCCTCCAAGTGCAGAGGTTTGTAGGATAGTAGCAAATTTCCCTCAAGTGGATGACCTAAGGTTTATCAATCCGTGGGAGACGTAGGATGAAGATGGTCTCTCGCAAACAACCCTGCAACCAAATAACAAAAAGTCTCTTGTGTCCCCAACACACCCAATACAATGGTAAATTGTATAGGTGCACTAGTTCGGCGAAGAGATGGTGATACAAGTGCAATATGGATGGTAGATATAGGTTTTTGTCATCTGAAAATATAAAAATAGCAAGGTAACTAATGATAAAAGTGAGTACAAACGGTATTGCAATGATAGCAAACAAGGCATAGGGTTCATACTTTCACTAGTGCAAGTTCTCTCAACAATAATAACATAGATAGATCATATAACAATCCCTCAACACGCAACAAAGAGTCACTCCAAAGCCACTAATAGCGGAGAACAAACGAAGAGATTATGGTAGGGTATGAAACCACCTCAAAGTTATTCTTTAGGATCAATCTATTCAAGAGTTCGTACTAGAATAACACCTTAAGACACAAATCAACCAAAACCCTAATGTCACCTAGATACTCCATTGTCACCTCAAGTATCCGTGGGCATGATTGGATGATATGCATCACACAATCTTAGATTCATCTATTCAACCAACACAAAGTACTTCAAAGAGTGCCCCAAAGTTTCTACCGGAAAGTCAAGACAAAAACGTGTGCCAACCCCTATGCATAGGTTCATGGGCGGAACCCGCAAGTTGATCGCCAAAACATACATCAAGTGGATCACGTGAATATCCCATTGTCACCACAGATAAGCACGGCAAGACATACATCAAGTGTTCTCAAATCCTTAAAGACTCAATCCGACAAGATAACTTCAAAGGGAAAACTCAATCCATTACAAGAGAGTAGAGGGGGAGAAACATCATAAGATCCAACTATAATAGCAAAGCTCGCGATACATCCAGATCGTGCCATAGGGAGAATACGAGAGAGAGATCAAACACATAGCTACTGGTACATACCCTCAGCCCCAAGGGTGAACTACTCCCTCGTCGTTATGGATAGTGCCGGGATGATGAAGATGGCCACCAGTGATGGGTTCCCCCTTCGGCAGGGTGCCGGAACGGGCTCCCGAGAGGTTTTTGGTGGCTACAGAGGCTTGCGGCGGCGGAACTCCCGATCGATCTTCGTCCTTGATGTTTTTAAGGTACGTGGACTTATATAGGCGAAAGAAGTCGATCGGGGGAGCCTCGAGGGGCCCAGGAGACAGGGCGCGCCCAGGGGGGTGGGCGCGCCCTCCTATCTCCTGGCTTCCTCGAACCTCCCCTGGCTTGAACTCCAAGTCTCCCGGATCATATCCTTTCCAAAAATCACGTTCCCGAAGGTTTCATTCCGTTTGGACTCCGTTTGATATTCTTTTTCTTTGAAATACTGAAACGGGCAATAAAACAGCAATATGGGCTGGGCCTCCGGTTAGTAGGTTAGTCCCAAAAGTAATGTAAAAGTGTATAATAAAGCTCGTAATCATTCAAAACAGATAATAAAATAGCATGGATGCTTCATAAATTATAGATACGTTGGAGACGTATCAGCATCCCCAAGCTAATTCCTACTCGTCCTCGAGTAGGTAAATGATAAAAGAAAGAATTTATGAAGTGTGAATGCTAGCAGGTCCACAAGTTTGATCAATGATAATTTCAGTAACCTTTTCTAGCATGATTATATGTCATAACAGTAGTTCATCTCATAAAACTTCTCACGATCAAGTAACAAACTATTCACATGTTAAAGCATAGACTGTAAACTTTCTTGAAAACTAGCAAACTTCGTTTTCAGTCATCAAACAATTGCAATTCATCTTATTTTTAGGAAGGGTCTATGTCAGAGCTTTGATTTAGCAAACTCCACATACTCGACTATCATATAGTCTTCTACAACTGCTAACACTCACGCAATACTAATGGTTATGGAGTTTCAATCGGACACTGAGAAAGATAGGGGTTTATAGTTTTGCCTCCCAATGTATTCACCTTTGGATGATGTCAACAATAATAGTTCATGCTAACTTACATCCAATTGGATATATATATCAGGATCTTTTCAACATGAGGTGCTTGCCAAAGGATAAAATGAAAAAGGGAAAGGTGAAGATCACCTTGACTCTTGCATAAAGTAAAAGACATAAAGTAAAAGATAGGCCCTTCGCAGAGGGAAGCAGAGGTTGTCATGCGCTTTTAGGGTTGGATGCACAAAATCTTAATGCGAATGAACGTCACTTTATATTGCCACTTGTATATGGACCTTTATTATGCAGTCTGTCGCTTTTATTGCTTCCATAACAAGATCGTATAAAGCTATTTTCTTCACACCAATAGATCATACATATTTAGAGAGCAATTTTTATTGCTTGCACCGATGACAACTTACTTGAAGGATCTTACTCAATCCATAGGTTGGTATGGTGGACTCTCATGGCAAAACTGGGTTTAAGGATATTTGGAAGCACAAGTAGTATCTCTACTTGGTGCAAGGAATTTGGCTGGCATGAGGGGGAAAGGCAAGCTCAACATGTTTGAATGATCCATGACAATATACTTTAACTGAGATGTGAGAAAACATAACCCACTATGTTGTCTTCCTTGTCCTACATCAACTCTTTAGCATGTCATACTTAATGGGTGCTCCCAACTATAAAAGATGTCTAGGATAGTATATTTATATGTGGAATCTCTCTTCCTTCAATATTCTTTCATGAATTGTTCAAATGACCAATACAATGCTTGCTAACCTTCAATAAATTTATAACCTCTACTTCTTAGATGTGAAGTCATTACTCCCCATGGGATAAGAAAATGAAACATATATAAATTCAGATTTATGACTTTTAACTAATTCAACCATTTACTCATAGGATGTAAGTGAAGAACACGAGTAAAATGACAAACTACTCCAAAAAGATATAAGTGAAGATCAATGAGTAGCTACATAATTCTGTAACTATGTGAAGACTCTCTCTCATTTAAGAATTTCAGATCTTTGTATCGTATTAAAACAGCAAACAAAATAAAATGACATTGCAAGGATAGCACAACTCATGTGAAGAAGCAAAAACTTAGGCTCAACCGATACTAACCAATAGTTGTTGAAGAAGAAAGGTGGGATGCCTAACGGGGCATCCCCAAGCTTAGATTATTGAGACTTCTTGAAATATTATCTTGGGGTGCCTTGGGCATCCCCAAGCTTGAACTTTTGTGTCTCCTTAATTCCTCTCATATCATGGTTTCTCTTTTTCTCAAAAGCTTCATCCACACCAAATTCAACAAGAACTCGTGAGATAGGTTAGTATAAACCAATGCAAAACCTTATCATTCTCTACTGTAACAAATCACTAAAATTATTATTCAACATTGTATACTAAATGCCTCTGCATATTTAATACTCCTATCCTCAAATAGAATCATTAAACAAGCAAACATATGCAAACAATGCAAACACAACAGCAATCTGTCAAAACAGTACAGTATGTAAAGAATGCAAGAGGATAAATACTTCCCTAACCCCAAAAATTATGAGAGAAAGTTCCCACTGTAGTAATTTTATCAGAGCTCATTATGCAAAAAGTTTCAACATTATATGATTCTCTGACTTTTCTAGGGAATTTTTGCAACCGCAGTAAACTTTCTGTTTTCAAACAGCAACATGTATACTAGGAAAATAAGCATGGTAAAGGCTATCCTTGACATTTTTATTGAAACTAAAGATGCAAAACATAAATCTAAATAAAAGAAAGCAAATACTAACAAAATAAAATGACGCTCCAAGCAAAACATATATCATGTGGTGAATAAAAATATAGCTCCAAGTAAAGTTACCGTTGGACGAAGACGAAAGAGGGGATGCCATCCGGGGCATCCCCAAGCTTAGGCTCTTGGTTGTCCTTGAATATTACCTTGGGTTTCCTTGTTCATCCACAATCTTAGGCTCTTGCCACACCTTATTCCATAGTCCATCGAATCTTTACCCGAAACTTGAAAACTTCACAACACAAAACTCAACAGAAAACTCGTAAGCTCCGTCGGTATAAGAAATAAAACCACCACTTAGGTACTGTTATGAACTCATTCTAAATTCATATTGGTGTAATATCTACTCTATTCCAACTTATCTATGGTTCATACCCTCTGATACTACTCATAGATTCATCAAAATAAGCAAACAACACATAGAAAGCAGAATCTGTCAAAAACCGAACAGTCTTTAGTAATCTGTATCAAACGTATACTTCTGGAACTCCAAAAATCCTACCAAATTAGGAAGTCCTAAGAAATTAGTGTACCAATCCATAACAAAAAGAATCAGATCATAATGACGTTTCTGTGAATTAAAAAAACTAACTTACTGGGTGCAATAGTTTCTGATTCTCAGCAGGATCAACACAACTATCACCGTAAGCTATCCTAAAGGTCTTACTTGGCACTTTATTGAAACAAAAGCTATAAAACATGATTACTACAGTAGCATAATCATGTGAACACACAAAAACATTAAGGATAAATATTGGGTTGTGTCGGGGGTTGGGTGCGACATATGCCAAAGGATGGCTTATCATGGTGGGGGCGAATAGAACGTCGCCGGTGCCTGGAAACGGGATGAGGCTTAGGCATGCACGCCGGCGAATCTTACCCAACTTTGGGGCTCTCCGGGGAGATAACACCCCTACTGCTGCTCTGCGGGGTCTCCGCATGATCACTAAAGCAAAGTGGCTACAATGGTGCTCCTGGAGCTGTATCGGGAGGCAGGAGAGAGCAAGGCTAGTTCTCTCCTGCCTGTGTTATGTGGTCTATCTCTATCAAGGTCCGAACCCTTTGCATGGGTGCCCCGGGGGCCTTATATAGGCCTACCCCCGGGGGTACAATGGTAATCCGGCTGGGTGCGGGCCCCAGCCGTCTGTCTCTCGCACCGCCGTCCTTCCCGCCGGCTTCTAGGGCCCGCCGACTGGTGGGTCCCGCGGACAGGCTGGACACTGTGCGGCGCTCCTGATGATGCAGGCTGGGTCACTGGTTCGTGGGAACAGTGCCGCCGTCTATCGGGCGATCACTGTCGCCATTCCCCATCCAATCTAGTTAATGGCTCATGGGGCCCTGGAGGGGAGACGGCCGACTCCGGGGAGGCCGACTCCCACAGGGCCATCTTCGGGCGCTCTGGCCGCCTTCGGTCCATCCACTGACAGGCGGCCCTGCGGTCTTCGGGCCGTACATGCCGGCGTCATGGGCACAGTGCATCGCGCACTGGGGCTGAGGTCAGGGCAGGCATGGCAACAGTGCCGCGCCTCACCGGAAATCTTCCGATGATACGGCTCACTGTAGCCATGCCAGTCCCTCGTAGGCGGGGAGGGACGGCCACGTCGTGACCGTACCCTGCATCGGGCTTCGGGAAGAGTCATGGGCCGACTCCCATAGTCGGCCCCTCCGGAGGTCGCTTGCTTGGAGTCGGCTTGTCCTGAAGTCGCCGTCTGGGACTCGGCTCCTCTAGGAGTCGCCATCTGGAACTCGACTGGTCTTGGAGTCGCCGTCTGGGACTCGGCCTGAGGGGCGCGGCCTGCCCCGATGTCTTGAAAGATCCTGGGACCCGGGTTAGCCTACCCGTGGCCCATTACTCCGACAGTAGTCCCCGAAGCTGGTGAAGCCCCGCGGACTCCGCCTTGTGGGGCTTCAACAGTTTCATCCTCCCCCATAAAGACTTCGAACTCGGCCGCCGTCTTCTCTTGGGCTGACTCGTGGAAAGTCGGATTTTTTAACGAAGGGCCGCTGCTTGAAAGTTGCGGCGGGAAAACGGGCGGCGTATCTGATACGCTTCCCTGCTGCCATCGGGGCGGTCCTATCGCGTGGCGCCACGTGGGGAGGATAGTCTGCTCACACACGCGCGCGACAGGACGGGCCGTCAGTTGGGGCCCGCCACTACCGCGCCCCAGCACACGAACGGATCCGTTGCGGCCGTGGGCGGTTAATTTCCCCACGCCGTTACTGCGCATAGTAATTTCATGGGGTAAATCATGGGGCGGCGTGGGGCATCGTGCGCAGTTAATCCCACACCCGCCCTCTCGGCTTCTCAGCCCGCGGGGCTATAAATAGGCGGGGGGGGGGGGGAACGGGGCGGCACCGCACGCGCACCCCTCTCCCCCACTCTCCCGCCTCATCTTGCCTTCTCTTCCTCCTGCCCCCGTCGTCGAGCAAGAACTCTTCTCACCGCGGCGATGAGCTCTTCCTCCGCCTTGGCCCCCGCCGTGCGCTCCGGCGTGTGGGACGGCTCAGAGGTGGAGGAGGAACACATCGAGTTCCTCCGCCAGATGTGCCGCCACCCCAGCGCGGACCTCGTGCGCACCCTTCCCGCGCCGGCGGGAGAGACCCGACCGGCGCCGGAGGAGGGCGAGCGGGTCATCTTCTGCTCGCATCTCATGCGCGGCCTGGGGCTGCCGGCGAGCGGTTTCTTCCGCTCGTTCCTGGAGTTCCATAGACTTCAACCACACCACCTTACTCCCAACATGGTGGTCTTGCTCTCCGCCTTCGCCACTCTGTGCGAAGGTTTCCTCGGTGTTCTCCCCACCCTCGAGCTGTGGGGAGAATTCTTCTCTTCGAAGCTCGGCACGCAAGCCGCCGGCATTCCGGCTCAGTGCGGCACCTACGTCGCGGTGCGGCGCTCAACGGCCGACAACCCCTTCCCTCCCATCTCGCTGATAAAGTCGGTGAAGATGTGACAGCGCTCATACTTCTACGTGAAGAACCTCTCCACCGACGGCGAATGGGTCAACCTGCCGCCCTTCAACGCCGCCCCCCTGGCAGGGAGGCTCCCCAACTGGTCTCACCGAGCCAGGTCGCTGACTCCCTCCGGAGCCGCCGCCGTAGCACGACTCCGAGTCTTGCTGCAGTCGGAGGGACTCGTCGGATCCGACCTTCTGGCCGCCTTTGTGGCGCGCCGAGTCCTCCTGCTCCAAGGCCGGCCTCACCTGATCTGTCAGATGAGCAGCCTCCGAGATCTGAGTCGAATGAGCACCAAGGAGATGCCCCGCAAGGAGGTGGCGAACTTGGTGAACCACATCGCGCACTGCTAGTTCACAGAGAACTGGCAGTTCGGCAAGGAGCCGTATTCGCGCGACAACCCCCGACCAGTGGGAAGTCATATTTTTCTCTGGTTTTGTCTTCTTTGTAGCCGACTCCGGCTTCTAACTCTGGTTGGTTTCCTGTCGCTAGAACCCCCTCATGGAGCCCGCCGCCGGCGCCACGAGGCAGCCCCGCGAGTACGTCCCTGACCGCGCGGACAACGATGTTGACGACCCCGAATTGGGGGCGGCGGCATTGGAAACCGACGTCGAAGGCGGCGGAGAAGGGGCAGACGGCGGCTTCAGGCCCTCGGCCACCTTCGCCGACTGGCCTGATGATGATGCTGACGAAGTCGCCCCACGCCACCAGCCAAGAGCCGGCCTGGCCGGCCAAGGCGGCCCGAAGAGGCGTCACGCCGGGCCGAGTGCGCCCGGCAGCAAACTGAAGAAGTTCAAGGGGGCGGCCGCCGCGACGAAACGGGAGGAGGCGGCCGCGAAGGCCAACCGCTTTCGAAGGGAAGTGAGAAGGCCGCCGCTAGTCTCGGTGTAAGTCTTCATGCTTTTTATTTCCCTTTGCTGAATCTTGCCCGAACTTTCCTTTATTCTCCCTCCGTTCTACTTCAAGGCTCCCCCCTCCCTATAGAGAGTCGCTGTCCCCTCTGTCATGGGGTCGGTGGAGACGTCTGCCAACACTCGGCGGCCCGATCCCGCCGCCGACCTCCGAGAGGCGACGGAGCGGAATGCGCGGGAGAAGCGCGACGAGGAGGAGGCTGACCGCCTGGAGAAGGCGCAGGCCGAGAAGGCGGCCGCCAATGCCCAGAAGAAGCTGGAGGACGCCGAAACCGCCCTTGCGGCGAAGCGGCGTGCTGAGGAGGCCGCGCGTCGCCGATCGCGATGCTCGTCCCTCCGTTGTCGTCGGCGCCGCCGGCTCCGGAGTTCACGGGGCAGACCGAAGAGGTCGGCACCGAGAACCCCCTCGTGGAGGAGGGCGGCGAGGCTTCAGGCTCGGACACCCTCGCGCCGCCTCTGCCACCGTCTGGGAGGCCGCACGGCAAACACCCGGTGGGCCAGACGGATCCGCCGATCGCGGATGAGGCCGAGGCGCGGCTGCTTCTTCAAGTCGCCGCGCCGGTGCGCCGCCGGCTTGAGAGGATGACCTCAGCGCCGCGAGCTCGGGAGGCCGGCGCCGCCAACTCGGCGAGTCTGGACGTCGAGGCCTCCAGTGCCGCGCCCACCGGGTGGCTGCGCGGAGGCGGCACCGGACCGCTGAACCAAGCGCTCCTGGACGTCCAGGCGAAGCTGCGCGCGGAAAGCGACTCCCTTCAAGTCTGCACCAAGGCGCATCTGGCCGTGCGGACATCTGTTCGAGTACATTTCTTCTTTTTTCTAATTCTTGTTTTTCTCTGTGGGGGCGCGCCAGCGCACCCACTGGTTGTAGTCCCCGAGTTCCGGGCCGGCTGCTGAGCAGGCGGGTCGGAACTCCCTCTGGCGAGTTCCGAATACTGACTTCGTCTTTGTCGGCTTTTGTAGGAGTATCATAACCTCCGCGCCACTGCCTTCAACCGCAATGTCGAGGAGCTGAATAAGCGGACCACCGACTTGGTGGAAAGCCGGGGTGAGCTCTTTTCTTCCTTCTTCGCGGGGGCGCGCTGGCGCACCCGCGGGCTGTAGTCCCCGAGATTCGGGCCGACTGCTGAGCAGTCGGGCCGGATCTCCCCGGCGATCTACTTTACTGATGACTTGCTTGTCTCTTCTTTGTTCTTCAGGTGCCAACACTGCTCTTCAAGAGCAGCTGGGCGAGGCCAACACCGCTCGGCGTGGCAAGGAGGAGGAGTGCGGCAAGCTCGCCAAGGAGCGAGACCTGCTGGCGGCGCAGCTGGCCGAGCAGAAGGAGCTGCTCCAGAAGGCACAAGGCGAGGCCAAGACGCGGGAGGCCACTCTCATGGCCGAGTTCGAGATCGAGCGCTCCGCCTGGACCGATAAGGAGGCGATGCTGACCTCCGGCTACCACGAGATCGAGGACATCGTTGATGGTAAGTTTCTTTCGTTTCTTCGGACTTCCGTCCTTGTGTCAGGCCGACTTCTGATTTTCCGACTTTCTTCTTTTTTTTTCTTTTTTTTGTCTTGGTAGACTTCTTTCCAGGTCATTCACAGGCAATCCCTCTGGCCATCGAGGCTGTTCGGGAGGCGCGAAGGGCGAAGGGTGAGGAGATCGCCGCCAATGCCCCCTGAACCATTGACGAGCAGCTCCTGAGCATCGAAGCCCGTCTTCGTCCGGCTCACCGGCTGCTGCGCCGGCTTCAGCGTGCCGGCGCCCAGGCGGTTGCCGCCCTGTGGCCGGACATGCCGGCTCTGCGCACCGCTAGTCAGACCGCCGACTGGCTGGAAGTCACCACCGGCCGTCTTGAGGCTTGGAAGGGTTCCTCGGCCCAGGCCGGAGCACGCCGGGCCTTGGAGTTCGTCAAGGCATGGTATCCAGGGCTGGACCTGGACCGCCTGGCCGCATTCCGGTCAGAAGCCCAGGCCGAGCTGGAGGCCGTGGAGGGCGCCCTTGTCGAGCGCGCGGCAGCCATCGCCGAGTACACGGACACCAACGTCTTCGTGCCCGAGCGGGCTGAAGGCGGCGAGGAAGTGCCACCGGACTAGTTCGGGATGAACCCGGAGTATGGCGAAAATTCGGCGGAGGTGATCGGCTCCAGCGCCGAGAAGGAGGACGAGGCGGAGGACGGAAGCGAGGCGAAGGCGCCAGAAGACGGAGCAGACGGCCAGCCTCAGCTCGATCGCGCCTCCAGCAACGAGCCGCATGGAGACAAGGCGACTGCCACCGGAGGCGACCAAGCCGAGACCGCCCAGCCGACTGCCCCGGCACCCGACACCGCCGTTACCTCCGATCCGCCGGCCCCTGAGACCGCCTCCTAGGCTGCCTTTTCCGCCTCTGTTTTATCTGTCTTTAGTAATCTTTGAACACTTGTTAGATTTGAACAGTTCCACCCGCGGGGTGTATCTTGAACTTCTATTCGAAGATTCAGCCAAGGGCCTATGTAAATATTTATCCGATTTCCGCCTTTCCCTGCTTATTGCTCCTTAGGCTTTTTCCTTGCTTCCTTCCCTTGTTGCCGCCTTGCCATTTGGACAGCCGCTCTGTGGACTGTCGCTGGGTCAAGTGTTTGGCTACTTTGGGAAGGCAAGTACATGGCCGTTTAGAGTTTCTTTAGCAAGTCGGCTGGAAAGCGACAGGCCGACTATCCAAGAGTCAGCTGTCTCTAATAGAGGTTAAGTCGGCGAGCCGACTACTTATGAGTCGGCTCTGCAGAGAGAGGTTGGGAGCCGGCTTTTGCTATGTATATGCTTTAGGTCCTTAGCATTTTTTCGTGTGTGCGCCCGTTCTTGCTTGTTCTCCGTCTACCAACAGTCGCTCTGCGAGCTGCGGCTTTCGACAGGAGACAGCTTGAGCACAACACATTACTTCTCCGACTGCAGGAAGCGTTTCATAGCGCAAGACGGCAAGTCCCCGGGCCGACTAGTCGGACCCAGTGCCAAAAGGTATGATAAAAAAGAGTAGCATATTCGGAAGCGTGATTCTTATCATACAGATAACAAAAAGGCAGTCCTTGAGCTCGTCTCGAGGGGCCCAAGGTCTTTAGTGGTTTTAATACAAAAAAGGGGGTAGTGTGATACATACTGCATCAACTCTAAAATCTTCGAAGAAGATTTGCATTCCACGTGCGCTCTGTTTCTTTGCCGGAGTCGTCCCTCTTGCGCGCTCGAGGCTTCTAGGCATCGATCGGGTAGTAGGAGCCATTGCCCAACACCTTGCTGATGAGGAAGGGACCTTCCCAAGGTGCCGACAACTTGTGCTGGCCGGCTCTTCTCTGAATCAGCCGGAGCACAAGGTCGCCCTCCTGAAACGATCTTGGCTTGACCTTTCGGTTGTAGTATCGGCGCAGACTCTGCTGGTAGATGCCGGACCGGCTGAGTGCCAACAGTCGGCCTTCTTCCAGCATGTCGACGCCGTCTTGGCGTGCTTCTTCAGCTTCCTCTTCGGTGTACATGGTGACTCGTGGAGAGTCGAACTCTATATCCGTTGGGATGACGGCTTCGGCACCGTAGACGAGGAAGAAAGGCGTGAAGCCAGTTAACTTGTTTGGAGTTGTGCGCAGACTCCAGAGGACAGCTGGTAGCTCCTCAACCCAACAGCCGGCCGAACGCTCGAGTGGTTCGACCAGTCGAGGCTTGATGCCGGACAAGATGAGGCCATTTGCTCGTTCCACCTGGCCATTTGACTGCGGATGGGCAACGGACGCTAAGTCCAGTCGGATGCCCTGCGTCGCGCAGAAACGGGCCAAGGCGCCCTTGGCAAAGTTTGTGCCGTTGTCGGTGATGATGCTATGCGGTATGCCATACCGCACCGTGATGTCGGCGATGAAAGTCACTGCAGTCGGTCCGTTCAGCTTCTTGATGGGCTTTGCTTCCACCCACTTGGTGAACTTGTCCACCGCGACAAGCAGATGAGTAAGGCCGCCTCGGGCCGTCTTGAATGGTCCTACCATGTCCTGGCCCCAAACCGCGAAGGGCCAGGCGATGGGGATTGTCTTCAGTATGGAGGCCGGCTGAAGTGGCTTAGAGCGGAACATCTGGCATCCCTTGCATTTTTGGACTAACTCTTTAGCCTCCTCTAGGGCAGTCGGCCAAAAGAAGCCGTGCCGGAAAGCTTTGGCGACGAGTGCTCTCGAAGCCGCATGGTGGCCACACTCGCCCTGATGAATGTCTCTGAGGATTGCTTGGCCTTGCTCTGGCTCTACGCAGCGCTGGTAGACACCAGTGACACTGCGCCTGACCAATTCTCTGTTGACTATGGTGTATGCTGCTGCTCGGCGCTGGACTTGCCGAGCCAGGATCTCATCTTTCGGCAACTCTCTGTCCACTAGAAACTTAAGGATGGGCTGTGCCCATGAGGGTGCTGCTATCTCTTCAGCTGCTATCACTGCGACTTGGACAAGGGTGGCCGGGCTGGGAGGCGGCGGGCTGGAGTCCACGGCCGTTTGCTGGATTGGCGGAGTCTCTGGGCCGACTGGCGCAGTCCTCGGGCCGGGCTCCAAAGTCCCCGGGCCGGCTGGCGCAGTCCCTGGGCCGGGTTCTGAAGTCCCCGGGCCGGCTTTGACTGCGATTTTCGTGAGGCCGTCGGCTGGGGCTCTAGAGTCGGATCCGACTACTTCTGGAGGAGCCGGCACAAAGATGGAGTCTGACTCTGGTGAAGGCTTGATAGACAGCTTGAGGAGGCGCTGGAGGGCGACGCCGGAAGGTATCGCCTGGCGAGTGGAGCCGACTCGTGCCAAGGCATCTGCTTGATCATTGTCGTTTCTTGGCACGTGAAGGAATTCACATCCCTCAAAGTATCCGCTGAGTTGCTGCACTAGGAAGCGATAGCTTGCCATGTTTGCATATTTGGCGTCCCAATCGCCGGATGATTGCTGAACCACCAAGTCGGAGTCGCCATAGCATAGGATCCGGCGAATGCCGAGTTCTTTGGCAAGCCGGAGCCCATGAATGAGCGGCTCATATTCGGCGATGTTGTTGGAGGCGGCGAAGTGGATCTGCAGCACATACTTGAGCTTGTCGCCTTTAGGGGAGGTGAGGATGACGCCGGCTCCCAGGCTGGTGCGCATCTTGGAGCCGTCGAAATGCATCCGCCAATGGGTGGAGTCAGGCGCTGGCGGCAGGTACTGGGTCTCGGCCCAGTCGACGAGGAAGTCGGCCAGCGCCTATGACTTGATGGCGGTGCGGGGCTGGTAGTAGATGGTGTAAGGATCCAGATCTATAGCCCACTTGGCTACTCGGCCGGAGGCGTCTCGGCTTCCAATGATCTCGGCGAGCGGAGCCGTGCAAACCACGGTGATTGGATGTTCTTGAAAGTAAGGCTTCAGCTTCTTGGCGGCAAAATGCACACCGTAGCACATCTTCTGGTAGTGAGGGTAGTTCTGCTCAGGTAATATACCGGCCTCTGGATTGGGAGCGCCTTGCCTTCCTCCTTGCGCTCGACTACAATGAATGTGCTGACTACTCGGCTGGTGGCGGTGATGTACAAGAGCATGGGCTCTTTGGGAGTCGGAGCCGCCAACACAGGGGGAGTAGTCAACATCTTCTTCAGTTGGAGAAATGCCTCATCCACCTTGTGGTTCCACTCAAAGAAGGTGGTCTTCTTCATCAATTGATACAAGGGCAGAGCTTTCTCGCCCAGCCGACTGATGAATCGGCTGATGGATGCCAAACAGCCGGTGAACTTCTGCACATCTAACAATCGGCTGGGTACCTCCATCCTCTCGATGGCCTTGATCTTCACGGGGTTGCACTCTATGCCGCGTTCGGAGACCAGGAAGCCAAGGAGCTGGCCGGCTGGTACTCCGAAAACGCACTTCTCTGGGTTGAGCTTGATCTGGAATCGGCGCAGGTTCTCAAAATTCTCCTTGAGGTCTTCCAGCAGCGTCCCACGCTTCTCCGTCTTCACCACCACATCATCCACATAGACATGGGCATTCCTGCCGAGTTGCTTGAGGAGGTACTTCTGCATGCAACGCTGAAAGGTGGCGCCGGCATTCCTCAAGCCGAACGTCATTGTCAGGTAGCAGAAGGCTCCAAATGGCGTGATGAAGGCGGTCTTCAGTCTGTCCGCTGGGTTCAGCTTGATCTGGTGATATCCTGAATATGGGTCTAGGAAACTCAGCAGCTCGCATCCGGCTGTGGAGTCTATCACCTGATCAATTCTTGGTAATGCAAATGGGTCCTTAGGGCAGGCATTGTTGAGGCTTGTGTAGTCGATACACATCCGCCATTGCTTGTTCTTCTTCAGCACCAAAACCGGGTTTGCCAGCCACTCTGGGAAAAATACTTCCATGATGAAGCCGGCTGCCAGGAGCCGGGCTATCTCCTCTCCAACAACTCTTCTTTTCTCTTCTAACAGGCGGCGCAGGGGCTGCCTGACGGGTTTCACATCTGGCCTGACGTGTAGCTTGTGCTCGGTGAATTCCGTCGGTACACCCGGCATGTCTTTGGGGGACCATGCAAAGATGTCCCGATTCTCATGGAGGAAATCGACGAGCTCGCCTTCCTATTTGCTGTCAAGGCCCGTGCCCATGACAGTGTATCTCTCTGGGTGCTCCGGGTCCAAGGGTATCTTCTTGGTTTCTTTGGCCGGCTTGAATGATCCTTCTGCTTCCGACTCCTTGGGGTCGGGCGACATCTCTGGCTGCTTTCCGGCCATCGCCACGACCCGGTCAAGGAGCCGCTTATCTGCCGCGATCACCAGGGACTCGGCCAGCCGACTGCTCTCGGCCGCACAGGCAGACGACTTCCGGTAGTCGCCGGCTACGTTTAGAATCCCCTTGGAACTCGGCATCTTCATTTTCAGGTAGGCGTAGTGAGGAACCGCCATGAACTTGGCCAAGGCAGGTCGGCCAAGCAGTGCGTGGTACGAGGTTTCCAGGTCCACTACTTCAAACCAGACCGGCTCTCGGCGGAAATGATCTTTGTCTCCGAAGAGGACGTCTATCAGGATCTTGCCGATTGGTGAACAGGAAAGGCCGGGTACAATTCCATGGAACACTGTCCGGCTGCTCTGCAACTGTCTTCGCTTGATTCCTAGCTTCTCCATGGTGTCTTTGTACAGGATGTTGATGCTGCTGCCTCCATCTATCAATACTCTTGAAAAGCGGGCGGCCCGCCTATCAGTGGCCAAGGTGGCACTTAGGACCAGGGCATAAGAGCCCAGATTCGGCATGACCTCTAGGTGATCCGCTCTACTCCAACTGATAGGCCTCTCGGACCAATGCATGAACTCTGGGGCATCTGTTGCTACTACATTTACTTCTTTCTGCTGTTGGCTCCTGCTGGGCCGGTCATCCGCCAGGCTGGTGAATACCACATAGGCTCCATGATCATCGGGGAACTCGTCTTGCACTGCACCGACTGGCCGAGCCGCCGGCTGCTGGGGCGGCGGCGGGGGCGGCGGCCCAGAAGGCGGTGGTGGAGTGAGGCCGTCTCCCTTGGCGATTCTGGTGAGCCAGTGGCACTTCCTGGTGGTGTGATTCGACGGCTTCGCGCTGCTGTGGAACTTGCAGGGACCATCCGAAGTCTGCTCATAGGAGAAAGCCGGCAACCAATTGGACTTGCCGCCTTTCTGCCGCTTGGCCGGAGGCTGCCCCTCCGGCTGTTGATCTTCAACTGCTGCCACTTGCCGACTATTGGAAGTCGGCTGTTGGGCCTTGCGCTTGTTGTCGTTCTACTGCTGGCGCCGACTGGTGTCTCCAGCCGGGGTTTTGGGAGCCTAAGGGGTCACCTTGCCAGCAGCGTTGACTTGGATCTCTGTCTTCATGGAAGAGTCGGCCGTGGCGTACTTGTCTGCTATGATTAGTAGTTCGTCGAGGGTCTCTGGCTCGTCGCAGAGGAGCCTGTGCTTGAGGAGGGTGCCTTCTCGGCACCCGGCAGTGAAGTATTCGATAGCCTGCACCTCATGCACGCCCTCGCAGGAGTTCCGAAGCTCGCCGCAGCGCATGAGGTAGTCGCATGTTGATTCATCGGGGCCTTGCACGCAGAAGGAAAGCTGACGCGGCTTGGGATGTCGCTTGTACGTGCTCGTGAAGTTGCGGATGAAGGCTTCAGTGAAGTCGACCCAGCTATTGATGCTACGGGGCTTCAGGCTGTTCAACCATGTCCGGGCCGTGCCCTGGAGCATGAGAGGAACGTACTTCACGGCAACTCGCTTGTTGCCATTCGCTATGCTGATGGCTATGGAGTAGTCTATCAGCCAGTCCTCCGGCTTCACGG
This sequence comes from Triticum timopheevii, assembly GCA_963921465.1. NCBI lineage: Eukaryota > Viridiplantae > Streptophyta > Magnoliopsida > Poales > Poaceae > Triticum > Triticum timopheevii. The sequence continues at coordinate 471,868,815 of OY997264.1, read as the reverse complement.
AGCCGGTGTACTTGGGTGAGTCTCGGGGTAGCGTGAACCCTTTGGGGAAGGGCTCGTCTCGGATGCGGGGCCCGAAACAAGGCGGGCCCAGCTCATCTTCCTCTTCCAGCGCCAGGGATCGATGGAGTCGGTCGATCCGATGGTGGGCGTCGTTCTCTCCGACTCCCTCTCGGCGGCCAAGGCGACCTCCGAGAGTCGGATGCTCAACAGGCGGCGGGGAAACTCGCCGCTCTCTTCTGGGTGGGGGAGGCACGTAGTCGTCCCGTCGTTCTACTGCTCTCGGGCGGCCGTCTTGGTCGTGCTCCATGGTGATGTGGGTCCGACTGTGACTGACAGCCGGCTCCTTCTCTGTCCTCCCGTGGACTCCGCCAGTCGGCGTCCGAGAGGTCGCGCCTTGATCTCGGCGGGGAGGCAAGTCGTCATTCTGCTGCTGCAGCGCGTCCGCGCGGCCGCCGGCCGTGTTCTGCGCAGCAACCGCGTCGAGGAGTGGACTCGCTCCGTCATCAAACGGCGCTCTTCGCCCTCGAAGTTCTTCAGCTCGTCAGTCGCCGCTTGGGCGGCGCGGATGTTCTCCGCAGGGGTGGCGTATACAGGGCGTTTTGCCCCGAACAAGTCGGCAATGGCCGCGCCGTGCTGCCGGACCGCGCCTAGGCGACTCGGCCCAGTCGGAGCCGGCGAGCCGCCTACGGCGCGATCCATCTCGCGCTGGTATGCCTCTGACAAGCGCCTCATGCTTGCCAGCTTCTGGGCGCCTTCGATGATCTGAAGGCGGCGTGTCTCCAGCGTCTCGGCGTCTGCGTCCTCTGGAATGGGCGCGGTAAGGTCTTGCAGGGCCGCAGCAAACGGGTCCTGGGCTTCTTCGCCGGAGCGCTCGCCATGACTGATGACGAGCACCTCCGTGACGGCGCTTCCGCCGCTCTCCTCGCATGGAAGTGGCTCGTCGTAGACCACCACGTTGGTGGGAAAAATGTCAAGCGACACGGCGTCGGAGTCGACCAGCATTGGGTCGGTGGAGCCTACGGACTCCAAGTCCATGGCGGGCTCACCGGCGACATGGAGTTGGTCAAGGAGGCCCGCGAGGAGGCTCTCGGGGCCACCCACGCCTGCATCGGATGCAAGCTCGTCGGAGAGGCGCACCTTGCCGACAAGTTCGGCGAGGCTGCTCGCGGCGCAGGTGGCTTCAGCGCGCAGCGCGTCGATGCAGACTCCATCTGGCGAGCCTGGCTGGCTGTGCTCGTCAGGGAGGAAGAGGGTTCCCGTCCAGAACAGATCTCCGGACGACGGTGCACCTCTCCCCACGGTGGGCGCCAAATGTCGGGGGTTGGGTGCGACATATGCCAAAGGATGGCTTATCATGGTGGGGGCGAGTAGAACGTCGCCGGTGCCTGGAAACGGGATGAGGCGTAGGCATGCACGCCGGCGAATCTTACCCAGCTTCGGGGCTCTCCGGGGAGATAACACCCCTACTGCTGCTCTGCGGGGTCTCCGCATGATCACTAAAGCAAAGTGGCTACAATGGTGCTCCTGGAGCTGTATCGGGAGGCAGGAGAGAGCAAGGCTAGTTCTCTCCTTCCTGTATTATGTGGTCTATCTCTATCAAGGTCTGAACCCTTTGCATGGGTGCCCCGGGGGGCTTATATAGGCCTACCCCCCGGGGGTACAATGGTAATCCGGCTAGGTGCGGGCCCCAGCCGTCTGTCTCTCGCACCGTCGTCCTTCCCGCCAGCTTCTGGGGCCCGCCGACTGGTGGGTCCCGCGGACAGGCCGGACACTGTGCGGCGCTCCTGATGATGTAGGCTGGGTCACTGGGTCGTGGGAACAGTGCCGCCGTCTATCGGGTGATTACTTTCGCCATTCCCCATCCAATCTGGTTAGTGGCTCGTGCGGCCCTGGAGGGGAGACGGCCGACTCCGGGGAGGCCGACTCCCACAGGGCCGTCTTCGGGCGCTCTGGCCGCCTTCGGTCCACCCACTGACAGGCGGCCCCGCGGTCTTCGGGCCGTACAGGCCGGCGTCATGGCCACAGTGCGTCGCGCACTGGGGCTGAGGTCAGGGCAGGCATGGCAACAGTGTCGCGCCTCACCGGAGATCTTCCGGTGATACGGCTCACTGTAGCCATGCCAGCCCCTCGTAGGGCGGGGAGGGATGGCCACGTCGTGACCGTACCCTGCATCGGGCTTCGGGAAGAGTCATGGGCCGACTCCCATAGTCGGCCCCTCCGGAGGTCGCTTGCTTGGAGTCGGCTTGTCCTGGAGTCGCCGTCTGGGACTCGGCTCCTCTAGGAGTCGCCATCTGGGACTCGGCTAGTCTTGGAGTCGCCGTCTGGGACTCGGCCTGAGGGGCGCGGCCTGCCCCGATGTCTTGAAAGATCCTGGGACCCGGGTTAGCCTACCCGTGGCCCATTACTCCGACAGGTTGTCTCCCAACAAGCGCTTTTCTTTAATGCCTTTCTAGCTAGGCATGATGATGACAATGATGCTGTCCTAAAAGATAAGAATTGAAACATAACGGGAGCATCATGAAGCATATGACTAGCACATTTAAGACTAAGCCATTTCCTATGCATAGGGATTTTGTGAGAAAACAATTTATGGGAACAATAATCAATTAGCATAGGAAGGTAAAATAAGCATAGCTTCAAAACTTTAAGCACATAGAGAGGAAACTTGATATTATTGCAATTCGTACAAGCATATGTTCCTCCCTCATAATAATTTTCAGTAGCATCATGAATGAATTCAAAAATATAACCAGCACCGAAAGCATTCTTTTCATGATCTACAAGCATATAAAATTTACTGTTCTCCACATAAGAAAAATTCTTCTCATTCGGAATAGTGTTGGGAGCAAACTCAACAAAGTAAATATCATGTGAAGCATAATCAAATTGAAAACTAAAATCATGATGACAAGTTTCATGGTTATCATTATTCTTAATAGCATACAAGTTATCACAATAAACATCATAGATAGCAACTTTGTTCTCATAATCAATTGGAACCTCTTTCGAAATAGTGGATTCATCACTAAATAAAGTCATTACCTCTCCAAATCCACTTTCATCAATATAATCATCATAAATAGGAGGCATGCTTTCGTCATAATAAATATTCTCATCAAAACTCGGGGGACAAAAAATATCATCTTCATCAAACATAGCTTCCCCAAGCTTGTGGTTTTGCATATCATTAGCATCATGGATATTTAAGGAATTCATACTAACAACATTGCAATCATGCTCATCATACAAAGATCTAGTACCAAACATTTTAATACATTCTTCTTCTAGCAATTGAGCACAATTTTCCTTTCCATCATACTCACGAAAGATATTAAAAATATGAAGCATATGAGGCAAACTCAATTCCATTTTTTTGTAATTTTCTTTTATAAAATAAACTAGTGATAAAACAAGAAACAAAAAGATTCGATTGCAAGATCTAAAGATATACCTTCAAGCACTCACCTCCCCGGCAACGGCGCCAGAAAAGAGCTTGATGTCTACTACACAACCTTCTTTTTGTAGACGTTGTTGGGCCTCCAAGTGCAGAGGTTTGTAGGACAGTAGCAAATTTCCCTCAAGTGGATGACCTAAGGTTTATCAATCCGTGGGAGGCATAGGATGAAGATGGTCTCTCTCAAACAACCCTGCAACCAAATAACAGAAATTCTCTTGTGTCCCAACACACCCAATACAATGGTAAATTGTATAGGTGCACTAGTTCGGCGAAGAGATGGTGATACAAGTGCAATATGGATGGTAGATATAGGTTTTTGTAATCTGAGAATATAAAAACAGCAAGGTAACTAATGATAAAAGTGAGCACAAACAGTATTGCAATGATAGGAAACAAGGCATAGGGTTCATACTTTCACTAGTGCAAGTTCTCTCAACAATAATAACATAGATAGATCATATAACAATCCCTAAACATGCAACAAAGAGTCACTCCAAAGCCACTAATAGCGGAGAACAAACGAAGATGTTATGGTAGGGTACGATACCACCTCAAAGTTATTCTTTCGGATCAATCTATTCAAGAGTTCGTACTAGAATAACACCTTAAGACACAAATCAACCAAAACCCTAATGCCACCTAGATACTCCATTGTCACCTCAAATATTCGTGGGCATTATTATACGATATGCATCACACAATCTCAGATTCATCTATTCAACCAACACAAAGTACTTCAAAGAGTGCTCCAAAGTTTCTACCGAAAAGTCAAGACGAAAACGTGTGCCAACCCCTTTGCATAGGTTCATGGGCGGAACCCGCAAGTTGATCACCAAAACATACATCAAGTGGATCACGTGAATATCCCATTGTCACCATAGATAAGCACGGCAAGACATACATCAAGTGTTCTCAAATCCTTAAAGACTCAATCCGACAAGATAACTTCAAAGGGAAAACTCAATCCATTACAAGAGAGTAGAGGGGGAGAAACATCATAAGATCCAACTATAATAGCAAAGCTCGCGATACATCAAGATCGTGCCATAGAGAGAACACGAGAGAGAGAGAGAGATCGAACACATAGCTACTGGTACATACCCTCAGCCCCGAGGGTGAACTACTCCCTCCTCATCATGGATAGTGCCAGGATGATGAAGATGGCCACCGCTGATGGGTTCCCCCTCCGGCAGGGTGCCGGAATAGGCTCCCGAGAGGTTTTTGGTGGCTACAGAGGCTTGCGGTGGCGGAAATCCCGATCTATCTTCGTCCTCGATGTTTTTAGGGTACGTGGACTTATATAGGCGAAAGAAGTTGGACGGGGAGCCTCGAGGGGCCCAGGATACAGGGGGCGCGCCCTCCTATCTCCTGGCTTCCTCGAACCTCCCCTGGCTTGAACTCCAAGTCTCCCGGATCATGTCCTTTCCAAAAATCACGTTCCCGAAGGTTTCATTCCGTTTGGACTCCGTATGATATTATTTTTCTTCGAAATACTGAAACAGGAAATAAAACAACAATATGGGCTGGGCCTCCGGTTAGTAGGTTAGTCCCAAAAGTAATATTAAAATGTATAATAAAGCCCATAATCATTCAAAATAGATAATAAAATAGCATGAATGCTTCATAAATTATAGATACGTTGGAGATGTATCAGTGTAATCATACCTTTGCATTCTTGCATATTGAACTTCTTGAACAAGTCCTTGATGTACTTCGTTTGAGAGACTAAGGTACCTTCCTTAGTTTGCTTGATTTGCAAACCAAGAAAGAACTTGAGTTCACTCATCATAGACATCTTAAAATTCTCCGAAATGAGCTTCCCAAACTTCTCACTAAAATGAGGGTTAGTAGATCCAAATATAATATCAGCAACATAGATTTGGCACACAAATAATTCTCCATTAACCCTTTTTATGAAAAGAGTAGAATCAATCTTTCAAATCTCAAATCCTTTTTCAATAAGGAACTTGGTCAAGCATTTATACCACGCTCTAGGAGCTCGTTTAAGACCATAAAGAGCTTTGTGAAGTTTGTAAACATGATTAGGTTTCTTAGGATTACTAAAGCCGGGAGGTTGTTTAACATAAACATCCTCCTCAATTTCACCATTTAGAAAAGCACTTTTAATGTCCATTTGGTATAATGTGATATCATGGTGATTAGCATAGGCAAGTAAGATGCGAATGGACTCAAGTCTAGCAACGGGGGCATATGTCTCAGCATAGTCCATACCTTCGACTTGAGTGTTGCCTTGGGCGACGAGACGTGCTTTGTTGCAAACTACTTGTCCATCTTCATCTTGCTTGTTCCAAAACACCCATTTGGTACCGATGATGTTATGGTTGTTGTCGAGCTTCTCGACCAATGTCCACACTTGGTTTCTCTCAAAGTTGTGTAGTTCTTCATGCATGGCATTTATCCAATATGGATCTTCCAATGCTTCTTCAACTTTCATGGGCTCAATGCTAGAGATGAATGAATAATGTTCACAAAAGTTAGCCAAATGAGATTTAGAGCGAGTGATTCTCGCAGTTTGGATATCATTATAGATTTGCTCGACGGGATGGTCTCTAGCGACTCTAGCTCGAACTCGTGAGAGCTTTTGTTTTGATCGGGGTGGAACATCTTCTTCATCATCTCGTTCTTCTTCTTGGACTTCTTCATTGTTGACATTGTCCTTCACTCGTCGTGGTGGAGAAGGTGGTTGTCGGTGTCAAAACCGGCGGATCTCGGGTAGGGGGTCCAGAACTGTGCGTCTAGGCAGAAGGTAACAAGAGACGAGGGACACGATGTTTTTACCCAGGTTCGGGCCCTCTTGATGGAGGTAAAACCCTACGTCCTGCTTGATTAATATTGATGATATGGGTAGTACAAGAGTGGATCTACCACGAGATCAAGGAGGCTAAACCCTAGAAGCTAGCCTATGGTATGATTGTTGTAATGTATGTTGTCCTACGGACTAAAGCCCTCCGGTTTATATAGACACCGGAGGAGGCTAGGGTTACACAGAGTCGGTTACAATGGTGGGAGATCTACATATCCGTATTGCCAAGCTTGCCTTCCACGCCAAGGAAAGTCCCATCCGGACACGGGACGGAGTCTTCAATCTTGTATCTTCATAGTCTTGGAGTCCGGCGGATATTGATAGTCCGGCTGTCCGGACACCCCCTAGTCCAGGACTCCCTCAGTAGCCCCCGAACCAGGCTTCAATGACGATAAGTCCAGCGTGTTTATAGTCTTCGGGTTCTCCCTTCAAATTCCATGTACCTGTCGAACAGTGTCCGGCTTCATCTTGAATATTGTGTTCCTCGGCTTCTATGCCAAATAATGGCCCTCTTCCACGCGTCGCACGAATGCGAAAAGCCAGGGTGTCTTTTGCATTTCACCCCCTAATTGTGCGAGTCGCCCGCCTATAAAAGGGGCAAGAATCCAGATCCAAACCACACCGTCTTCCTCCCGCGAATACTCCATCGAAGCGCCTTTGACCTAGAAATCCATTCCACCATGGATCGTCAACGCGGCTCTTCTTCACGCGCTCCCAGCCCACCGCCGGGGAATTGGAGGAGGTGCTCTATTTCGCACAACGAGCTAGTGAAGCTCCAAACGGGGGGATTCCTCCCTCCGGCCTTCATGGTCCCAGTCCAGGCCGGACTGGTTACTTATCAAGGTGGGAGACAGGCGGAGGACACTCCAAGCCCCAATAAGGGGGAGCGAGTATGATTTGTCCCTTATCTGATAAGGGGACTCGGATTTCCAATACATCCGATCCTCCGCGGGCTCCTGAAGTTCTACGGACTCCAGCTCCACCACCTCACGCCCGCCTCTGTCCTGCATATCGCGGGCTACATAGCTCTTTGCGAGCTATTCCTGGGCATCGAGCCCCATTTTGCATTGTGGAAGAGGTTGTTTTGCCTCGTACCCCGTTCTCACCAGGGGTCCATATGTCAAGTGGGCGGCGCCGAAATATGGCGCATCGCCGGGACCGGATACCTATCTGGTACTCCCAAGAAGGCGTCCGAAGACTGGCCCTCGGAGTGGTTTTATATAGGAGACGCTCCGCTGCCAGACCCAGTTCGAATCGGCCTCCTGGAGTTTAGTGCTGCTCCCTTGAAGAAACGCCTCAGCTGGCGCCCGCGGAGCCCCCGATTGGAGGAAGACAAGAGCGTCCATTACCTGATGGGCCGGATAAGATTAATGGCTCATTCCGGCTTGACCATGATCGGAGTCATGGCGACATGCATCAAGCGAGTGGTACAGCCACTGCAATACAGAGGCCACCCCATGTGGGATTTCAACGGGGAAGACGATGCTACCCGGCACGGCCGCAAAGGGCCGGATTCGACCGAGGATCTGGTGAAGATCCTGTCCAGCCGGTACAAGGGGGAGAAGGAGGACTTCCTTCGAACGAACCCTTTGAATGGGTTTTCCATGATCAACCCTAGAGGATGGGTAAGTGAACACCTTGAAGGGCTCAACCCATGCTTTCGAAGTTTAAGCTTCTTACATTATGTCTTCGGCGCAGGATCTACGCCGGACTGTGGAGGACATGGTGAGTCCTGCTCCGCAACCCGAGGATCCAGAAGGATCCCTGGATCCGGCCTCCGAAGAGGACCCGGACATCGAGGAGGAGCTGATCGACGGGGTGTATCACCAGCTCAGCATGGACAATGCTTTGGTCGCCATTACGGCGGACTACCCCGGGCTAAGTCCGGCTTCCCAGGTGACTGCGACTAACGTCCGGACACCATTATCTCATCCCTGCCCATTTCTGACCTTCGCGAACGATGGTATTTTGCAGGAAGCGCCTTTACGGCAGGAAGCCGAGCCCGCGGCGGCTGACCAACAGAGGTCAGTCCGAACCAGCAGGCGGAAAAGGAGCGCAATGCGGGCAGAAACATCGCCGCAAAGGTATAGCTCGTATTTAAATTTTCAGAGCAACGTTCTGAGGAAACGTCTGAGTGCTCATGATCTTTGTAGGAGAAAAAGCGCTCGCCGGACTGCGAGCGCAGGAATTGCCGATCCGACCAACACCGGCCAGGCTCCAGCGCCCGGCCTGGAGGGGGAGGCAAGCGCAAGACGCGAGCCGGATCCTTCTCCAACGGAGGATACCGACAGATTGTCCGCCACCAAGTCTGAGGTGGAGAGCACTATGAACCATAGGCACCACTGGACAGTATTTCATGAAGCGTGCTTTTCCCCTGAGGCATTGGATGCCTTTAACGCAGGGGACGCGCATCTCCGTGCCGCTCAAAATGGTTTTACCAGAGCCACGGAGCAGTATGTGAAAGACTTACGGGTAAGGGAATTTTAACGGTTGTATATACCAGTAGCCCCCGAGACTTAAAGTAGTTATGCTAACTGATTTAAGGATCATTGGAAATTTCAGGCACTTAACGAGAAGAACGCCTAGCTGTCTCGGGAGCTGCAAGATTGCAAGGCCCAACTTGAGGCCGCACTTGCTGCCGCAGGAGGAGACGGAAAGACCCCTCCTGGTAACACATTTTTATTAATAAATATAAGCGCTGTGCAGCGTGCGCGTGAGTCTAATAATGACATTGCAGGTACCGCCGGACAAGATCCGGGCAGGCAAGCATTGCTACGCCAGCCAAAGGCTGGCGAGAGTGTGCTGAATAGGGTTCAGCAGGAAAGGAACAAGCTCGAGGATGCCAACGCCAAGCTCGGAGAAGAGCTGAAAAGGCGCTCAGGCCGAGCTGTCCGGCTCCGTTAAGGAGAATCAGCGGCTTCGTCGCGGCATTTATAGTAAGTGCTTGAGCGAACTCTTTTGAAAAGAAGAGTTCGGCGAGGAAGTATTTTGACATGATATGTCTTGTAGGTATACTCACGGGTCATCCTGTAGAGGAGATGCCCATATCAATGGGTGATCAACTTCCCGAACTGTTGCAGCTACTCGAACGAGTTCGGCAGGCAATGAGCGGCGTCGTTCAGGCTTTATGGCCAGCCCTCACCCTACCCGAGGGCCTCGGGGAGCTTGCGGAGAAGCTGCCGGGAGTGCGGCAGCGCTTCCGTTTGTGGAAGATTTCGGCTTGCCGTCAAGGTGCCAAGGAGGCTTGGGCCATGGTGAAGACGCGGTACAAGAAGGCGGATCCCAACCACATGGCCGAAGTTGGACCGGTGGGGCCCGATGGGAAGGAGATCCCTGTGAGTTTAGTGTACAGCCGAGTAGAGTTGGCTGCTAAATTTTCCCAATGGGACTGTAAACTAGACAGCCTGTTAGACGGGATTGAGGAGGAATACAATCAGTAAATTTGACAATGTATGTTATCCTTTAAAGTGACATGTGAAATGCCTTCTAGCCGGATTGTAGATCATTTGTCTTTGCCGACCTTTTCGCTTCGACCTCGGGACCCTAGAGTCCGGAGTGTGTCCGAATACCTTTTTGGTTTAAGAAACAACCGTGGTATGGATGGAGACCAGGCGTAGGGGTCATTAGTGCTTTATCAGACAAGTGCCCAACTAGTTATGTTATATTACATGGTTAGTAAGAAACATCTTCCAGGGAGAATAGTTCCGTTAAGGGTTCCTTTCCCTGGGAGGCATGCCCTAAAGTGCATGTCCGGACTGCAAAGAAAGCAGTAAAACATCTGGGGGCAAATAGATAAATAGGTAAAAAGTCATCTTTTAAGTCACCGACCGAATATTCCCTTAAGAACGCTAGCTTTCGGCTTCACCCAGTCTGAGGTACACATCCGGCTGACCCGGCAGTAACAATCGCAGAGGTGCTCCCTTTACCTCCTAGCCGAACAATCGGGAACGTAGGGGTAAGCACAGGAGCCAGGCAACCCAGCTTGGCCAGAACTTAAGTCATATCGATGCATATAATGGCGAGTAAAAGGTACATGTGGAAGCTTGACACATGTGCTGGGTATGAAACCCGTATAATTGAGCTTCTGTAAAAGAAGCCCCCAGGAATAATGAGTGCGGATGGCACATCATGCGTATGCAAAGAATGCAAAAATAGGCCCGGAAGGACTTTTAAGTAAAAAGGATAAAAAGAGAAATAAAAGACAGCCGAAGTGTAAAAGTTTGGACGGGGGAAGGGGACGAACTCTTAGTCCGGCGCTAGTCATAGAATCGTCGGAGGCGGGCTGCGTTCCATGGGTTCGGCTCGAGTCGGTTATTCGACGCATTTCGTAGACTGTATGCTCCGCCGGTCAGTACTTGATCGATAATGAAGGGGCCCTCCCATTTGGGCTTGAGCTTGTCCTTTTTCTTGTCCGGCAGGCGTAGAACTAGTTCACCAACGTTGTAAGTCTTGGCCCGTACTTCTCTGCTTTGATATCTTCGGGCCTACTGCTGATAGAATGCAGAACGAGCCTTCGCGACATCACGTTCTTCCTCCAATGTGTCCAAGCTGTCCTGCCGATCAAGCTTGGCCTCTCTTTCCTCATACATGCGCACTCGAGGTGAGTCATGAATAATGTCACAGGGCAAGACTGCCTCTGCGCCGTATACCATAAAAAATGGTGTGAATCCGGTAGTACGGTTAGGCGTTGTCCGCAGCCCCCAGAGTACGGAGTCGAGCTCCTCGACCCATTGTGTGTCGGATTTAGTAAGTGACCTCACTAATCTGGGTTTAATGCCGCTCATGATTAGACCATTTGCTCTTTCCACTTGAATGTTAGTTTGAGGGTGATAAACTGAAGCATAGTCGAGCTTGATGCCCATATTTTTGCACCATGACTTAACCTCGTCGGCTGTGAAGTTCGTGCCGTTGTCGGTGATGATGCTGTGGGGGACTCCGTAACGGTGTACCACCCCTGATATAAAGTCTATCACTGGTCTGGACTCTGCCGTTTTGACCGGTTTGGCCTCTATCCATTTGGTGAATTTATCCACCATGACCAATAGGTACCTTTGCTTGTGGGTTCCCCCTTTAAGGGGTCCAACCATGTCAAGCCCCCAGACCGCGAAGGGCCAGGTAATGGGTATGGTTTTGAGGGCGGTGGGTGGCATATGGCTCTGATTAGCAAAGAGCTGACAACCAACGCATCGCTGGACCAAGTCCTGTGCGTCTGCCTGAGCCGTCGGCCAATAAAATCCTGGACGGAATGCCTTTCCTACAAGGGCCCGGGCTGCTGCGTGGTGTCTGCCTAGTTCGGCATGAATTTCAGCCAGGAGGTTTCGCCCTTCTTCTTCGGAGATACACCTTTGAAGGACTCAAGTGGTACTTTTCTTATAAAGTTCTCCCTCATGGACCTTGTAGGCCTTCGATCGCCGGACTATGCAGCGGGCCTCATTTTGGTCTTCGGGAAGTTCCTGCCTAAGTAAGTAGGCTAGGAAAGGTTCTGTCCACGCGGCAATTACTGCCATTATGACGTGGGCGGAGGGTGTTATGTCATCTGCCGAATCACCGGTTGGTGCGGTTTTCTCCGGTTTGTCACTACCGGGCTCCTCTTCCCATAGTACGGATGGCTTGAAGAGCCGTTCCAGGAAGATATTAGGAGGGACGGCATCACGCTTCGCACCGATGCGTGCCAGTACGTTAGCCGCCTGGTTATTATCTCGAGCTATGTGATGGAATTCCAGTCCTTCAAACCGAGCTGACATTTTTAGGACAGCGTTGCGGTATGCTGCCATTTTCGGATCCTTGGCGTCAAAGTCTCCATTTATTTGGGATATTGCAAGGTTTGAATCCCCGCACACTTCTAGGCGTTGAATGCCCATGGAGACTGCCATCCGGAGACCATGTAACAGGGCCTCGTATTCGGCTGCATTGTTGGAGTCCGTGTACATTATTTGAAGTACATACTGGACTGTATCTCCGGTTGGGGACGTCAGTACGATGCCAGCCCCCAGTCCGGCCAACATTTTGGAGCCGTCAAAATGCATAATCCAATTGGAGTATGCGCCGTACTCTTTAGGGAGTTCGGCTTCAGTCCATTCGGCGACGAAGTCAGCCAAAACTTGTGACTTTATAGCTCGTTGAGGTTTATAAGTTATGTCGAATGGTAAGAGCTCAATGGCCCATTTTGCAATCCTGCCCGTTGCGTCGCAGTTATTTATAATGTCATTGAGTGGTACTTCAGAGGCCACTGTTATCGAACACTCTTGAAAGTAGTGCCGGAGTTTCCGGGACGCCAGGAACACCGCATATGCTATCTTCTGATAGTGCGGGTAACGGGATTTGCAGGGGGTTAACACAGTGGATACATAGTACACTGGTTTTTGAAGATGGAATTTATGCCCTTCTGTCACTCGTTCGACGACGAGGACCGCACTTACAACTTGATGCGTTCCTGCGTTGTATAGCAACATTGGTTCGCCCAAAGTGGGCGCAACCAGGACCGGATTTGTTGCCAATATGGCCTTTATTTCTTCGAGTCCGGCAGTGGCGGCATCCGTCCACTCGAAGTGTTCGGTGCGCCTGAGGAGGCGATAGAGGGGCAGCGCCTTTTCTCCTAAACGGGAGATAAAGCGGCTTAGGGCTGCCACGCATCCTGTTAATTTTTGTATTTGTTTGAGGTCTTTTGGAATATCCAACTGTGACAGAGCTTAGATTTTAGCCGGATTTGCTTCAATTCCTCTACCGGATACGATGAAGCCCAGCAGCTTTCCGGCTGGTACGCCGAAAACGCATTTTTCCGGATTCAGCTTGATGTCATATGCTCTGAGGTTGTCGAATGTGAGCCTCGAATCGTCTACTAAAGTTTCGACGTGTTTTGTTTTGACGACTATGTCGTCTACGTATCCCTCGACTATTTTGCCAATCTGGGTGGCCAGACATGTTTGAATCATGCGCTGATATGTTGCACCGGCGTTTTTGAGTCCGAAGGGCATCGTGTTGAAGCAGAATGGTCCATATGGAGTGATAAATGCCGTTGCGGCTTGGTCTGCTTCCGCCATCTTGATTTGATGATAGCCAGAGTATGCGTCCAGGAAGCACAACGAATCGTGCCCTGCTATAGCATCGATAATTTGATCGATGCGGAGGAGAGGGATGGGATCCTTTGGGCAAGCTTTATTGAGGTCTTTAAAATTGACCCAGAGGCGCCAGGATTTATCCTTCTTTGGTACCATCACCAAATTTGCTAGCCAGTCCGGATGTTTGATATCTCTAATGAATCCGGCTTCCAATAGTTTGGCTAGCTCTTCTCCCATTGCCTGTCTTTTGGGCTCGGAAAATCGTCGAAGAGCCTGTTTGACTGGCTTGAATCCTTTTAGGATGTTTAGGCTGTGTTCTGCCAACCTGCGAGGGATTCCGGGCATGTCCGAAGGATGCCAGGCGAAGATATCCCAATTTTCCCGAAGGAATTAGCGCAGTGCGGCGTCTACTTCGGGGTTCAATTGTGCCCCAATGGAGGCCGTCTTTGTTGGGTCCGTTGGATGGACCTGGAAATTTATTATCTCGTCTGCTGGTTTGAAGGAGGTGGACTTGGATCTTTTATCGAGTATCACATCATCCCTGTTCACCGTAGAGCGCAGCGCGGTGAGTTCCTCTGCCGCTAAGGCTTCGGATAGTGCCTCGAGGGCTAGTGCGGCTGTCTTGTTTTCGGCGCGAAGTGCTATGTCCGGATCACTAGCGAGAGTGATTATTCCGCTGGGCCCAGGCATTTTGAGCTTCATGTACCCGTAATGAGGTATTGCTTGAAAAATTGTGAATGCCTCTCGTCCTAATATGGCGTGATACCCACTGCTGAACGAGGCCACCTGGAACGTGACTTCTTCGAATCTGTAATTGTCCAGAGAGCCGAACACCAAATCGAGTGTGATTTTTCCGGTGCAGCGTGCTTCCCGGCTAGGGATTATTCCTCTAAAGGTTGTGCTGCTTCGCTCAATATGGCTCCAATCGATTTCCATTTTTCGCAGAGTTTCCTCATAAATGAGGTTTAGTCCGCTGCCGCCATCCATGAGGACTTTTGTCAGTCGAAAGCCGTCCACTATGGGACTAAGTACCAGTGCGGCTGGGGCTCTGGTTGTTCGGAATGTGGGCTCGTCGCTGGCATTGAAGGTAATAGCTGTGTCGCTCCATGGATTTGCTGTTGCTACTTGGTAGACTTCGGCGAGTTCGCGGATTGTTCGTTTTCGCATATTATTTGATGCGAAAGTCTCGAAGACTGTTGATACCGTGCTGGTATTGTTGGAGTGGTTTCCCGGAGCTAGAAGCTCTTCGCCACTTTTGGCCACCTGCCGTAATATCCAACATGCTCGAAGGCTATGTGTTGGGACGGCTCCCTCTGTACTATGAAGCTTACAGGGTCCATTGAGCCATCCCTCCAGTACGGTTCCGTTTCCCTTATTGGGTTTTTGTTTTTTCGTTTTTGCATCTGGGGCCTGAGTGTAAGGCGCCCTTTTACTGCGGACTGGGTTTGGAGCCGCATTATCCCAAAATTGATTTTTGGTTTTCCAGAAACTCTCCATCGCACAGTACTTTCGTACAATGGATGCCAGATCGGTGAAGCGCGTAATTTTGCGACGATCAATGGCGTTTAGTATTCCCTTGTCCGTGCAGTTATTGCAGAAGATTGATATTGCGTTTTCCTCTTGGCAGTCCTTTATCCTGTCCATAACCAGGAGGAATCTGGCCCAGTAGTGATGTACTGTTTCAGTAGGCTCTTGCCGTATTAGAGATAGATCGCATATGTCTGGGCGGGTGGGTGGAATAAAATCCGGATCCCTGCCCATCTTGAGGCTCAAAGGCCAAGGGGTTTCCGAATTCGGAAGTTTGGTTTGCTGGGCACAATCCAGCGAGTCCGGGGCGATGCATGATTTTAAGTTCAATCCTCGATCGAAGTCCGCCCCTCCGCAGGAATCCGGCATGGAGGGTTCGTGAATCCGGACATGAATTGTTTTCAACACTGGCACAGAGTTGCCGTATTGCTCCTCTACCACTGCGACGTGGTGGGTGGCCTGGGGAGAGTTAATCTCTCTCAGATCGGTTTTAAGCCCAATCTGGTTGTAGTCCGTAGCGACTCCCAGGGCGGCGATGCGATCCAAGAGCTCGTTAACAGACGAGAGCTCTATTGGATCTAACTGTTCGGCAGCTTTAGGGCTGACGCGAAGATTGCTTCCGACGACTTGAGAAGTCATTGCCGAAGCGGCGGCCGGACAGGCGGTCATGAGAAAATCACCAAGCCAGATAGTCTGGCCGGCGGCCAAGGCCCCTCCGGCGAAAACACCATCTTTGAAGACGGGTGGAGGCATCCGCTCTATCGGTGACGACACAGAGGAACTCTCAATGAAAGCACCAATGTCGGTGTCAAAACCGGCGGATCTCGGGTAGGGGGTCCCGAACTGTGCGTCTAGGCGGATGGTAACAAGAGACGAGGGACACGATGTTTTTACCCAGGTTCGGGCCCTCTCGATGGAGGTAAAACCCTACGTCCTGCTTGATTAATATTGATGATATGGGTAGTACAAGAGTGGATCTACCACGAGATCAAGGAGGCTAAACCCTAGAAGCTAGCCTATTGTATGATTGTTGTAATGTATGTTGTCCTACGGACTAAAGCCCTCCGGTTTATATAGACACCGGAGGAGGCTAGGGTTACACAGAGTCGGTTAGAATGGTGGGAGATCTACATATCCGTATTGCCAAGCTTGCCTTCCACGCCAATGAAAGTCCCATCCGAACATGGGACGGAGTCTTCAATCTTGTATCTTCGTAGTCTTGGAGTCTGGCGGATATTGATAGTCTGGCTGTCGGGACACCCCCTAGTCCAGGACTCCCTCAGTGGTTGATGAGGTTCATCTTGGTGTACTTCCTCATTTTCTTCATCTTGGTGTGTCCCGCTTGTGGATGCTTCCATATCAACTCTTGGTTCACCTTGGCAGGAGATAGAAGCTTCCACTTGGACGGACGAGGTACTCTCCTTCACCTCCGTTGGTCGAACCTTACCAATAGACAAGTCCTAGATTGCTTCCGAAGGATCTTTATCTCCTACATCAATTGGCAATTGCTCTACTTGTGAGCCGTTAGATTCGTCAAACTTTACATCTACTGTCTCTTCAGCCTTTCGGGTGAAATTGTTGTAGACATGGTAAGTGTGAAAGTTTGAGACGTAACCAAGTAGAAATCCCTCATGAGATTTTGGAGAAAATTTAGAATGAAGATGCTTATCAAGAATATAGCACTTTGAGCCGAATACTCAAAAGTATCCAACTTGGTGTTTGTTACCAGTGAGGAGCTCGTATGCCGTCTTGCCAAGTAGCTTCTGAAGATACAACGATTTGATGCATGACAAGCTGTCTCGACCGCTTCCGCCCAAAAGTGCTTTGGCGTCTTGTACTCATCAAGCATCATTCTTGCCATTTCAATGAGCGTCCGGTTCTTCCTCTCAACAACTCCTTTTTATTGAGGTGTGTATGTAGCCGAGAACTCATGTGAAATCCCTTCTTCATCAAGAAAGGTGTCCACATTGGCGTTCTTGAACTCCGTTCCGTTGTCGCTGCGAAACTTCTTGATCTTCACTTCAAATTGATTTTGGGCCTTCCTAGCGAAGTTTTTGAAGATCTTTTGGACCTGCGATTTATCATCAAGAAAGAACACCCACGTAAATCTTGAAAAATCATCAACTATAACTAGACCAAATGAGTTTCCATCGAGACTTTTGTAAGCATTGGGACCAAAAAGATCCATGTGAAGTAGCTCGAGCGGTCTCTTGTGGTCATGATGTTCTTCACGGGGTGGCTTCCTCCAACCTGTTTTCCTACTTGGCAAGCGCTACAAAGTCTATCCTTAGCAAATATGACTTCTTTAACACCAAGGATATGATCTCCTTTAATAAGCTTGTCAAGGTTTTGCATGCCCACATGACCTAACCGTCTATGCCACAACCAGCCTTTAGAAGATTTAGCAATCAAGCAAGTTCTAGGTTGAGCCTTTTTTAGTGAAATCAACAATGTATAGATCACCTTTTCGTATACCGGTAAAGACCATTTTATGATTATCTCTACGAAACACTTGACAATCTACTTTGGTAAATAGGACATTGAAACCAAAGTCAACTAGTCTAGAAACAGAAAGCAGATTATAGCCAAGAGATTTAACGAGCATGACATTTTGTATGGAGCTATCATGTGAGATGGCCACCTTACCGAGGCCAACCACCTTACCCTTTGAGTTACCACCAAAAGTGACATACTTTCAAGGGCCGTCGTTTTCAGCAAGCTCACGAAACATATCTTTATCTCCGGTCATGTGATCGGTACATCCACTATCAAGGACCCATTCCTTTCCTCCTGCCATGTATCCCCGAGGATTTTCCATAAGACCAAAGTGTCTCATTTCATCATCAAGATCATAGTCACTATCATTATCCTCATCATAGTATCCATGTTCAACATCGTCATGTGGTGGATCAATTCCTAGAGAGGGTGATTCATTAGATAAGTGATTTTGACAATGATCTTCTTTATGAATTCTAATACCTTCAGAAATAATATTGCTAATAATTCCAACATCTCCTTTGGCACGCATAAGATTTGTAAGTCCAAATAGACAATCACCAAACTTAGGATCATTGGAATTCATCTTACTTGAGGCAATAGACTTATGAAGAATCTTATCTAGATTTTGCAAGGAATAATTTGGAAATCCTTCCTCAAGAAATCTCCATATAGTGTAGGCACACTTAAGAGTAGGCAAGCAACCACTCAAGTTTCTAGCAAACCTCTAGTGATAAGATTAACAGTTCTAAGATTGTGAATCATGTCAATTACCTCATCAAGGGTAGGATGCATAGGATCAACATGAGGTGCACAAGGGCTAGTAATGTACTTGTTCAACTGATATTTATTGAAAATCACAAGCATCTCATTTTTCCGCTCATGAAAGTACTCTCCATCAAGTATAGGCACTCTATGTCTAAGACTCCCCAAAGAAGACTCATCCATCTTCCTCCAATGGTGTTTAAACCAAAGCAATGGAGACCAAAGCTCTGATACCAATTGAAAGGATCGAGAGGAGGTGTCTAGAGGGGGGTGATTAGACCCTCAACAAACCAAGTTGGCAGTTTTTAAGTTTTTCAAGTTGAGGTAATATATTAGCACAATTTCAAGCAAACCCAATACATATTAAGCAAGCATGCAAAGAGTATATGAGTAGCGGAAAGTAAAGCATGCAACTTGTAAGAAAGTAAAGGGATGGGATTGGAGTGTGCAAACGCAATTGGAGACACGAATGTTTTTGGCGTGGTTCCAATAGGTGGTGCTATCGTACATCCACGTTGATGGATACTTCAACCCACGAAGGGTAATGGCTGCGCGAGTCCACGTAGGGCTCCACCCACGAAGGGTCCATGAAGAATCAACCTTGTCTATCCCACCATGGCCATCGCCCACGAAGGACTTTCCTCACTAGGGTAGATCTTCACGAAGTAGGTGATCTCCTTACCCTTACAAACTCCTTGGTTCAACTCCACAATCTTGTCGGAGGCTCCCAAGTGAAACCTAACCAATCTAGGAGACACCACTCTGCAAAAGGTAATAGATGGTGTGTTGATGATGAACTCCTTGCTCTTGTGCTTCAAATGATAGTCTCCCCAACACTCAACTCTCTCTCATAGGATTTGATTTTTTGGAAAGATGATTTGAGTGGAAAGCAACTTGGGGAAGGCTAGAGATCAAGATTCAAATGGTTGGATTGGAATATCTTGGTCTCAACACATGAGTAGGTGGCTCTCTCTCAGAAAATGAGTAGTGGAAGTGTAGGCACGTTCTGATGGCTTCTCTCAAGAATGAGGAGAGGGTGGAGGGGTATATATAGCCTCCACACAAAATCTAACCATTACACACAATATACCAAACTCAGTGGGACTGAATCAGAAAACTCGGTCGGACCGATCCAGTACATAATGTGACCGTTAGGCAATTTCGGTGGGACCGATATGATCAACTCAGTAGGACCGATGTGCTAGAGTTAGGGTAGAACCTCATCTCTGTTTGACCGATTACACAAACTCGGTCAGACCTATTTTGGTAATAAGTGAAACAGAGAGTTGGTCAAGCAAACTCGATGGGGCCGATTGCATATTCTTGGTGAGACTGAAATTATTGCAATAGGCAACAAAGAGTTTGCAAGCCCATCTCGGTGAGACCGAGATCCCATCGGTGAGACCGAATTGATTAGAGTTTCTAGCAGTGGCTATGTCAACTAAACATGGTGGTGCCGGATGAATCTAATTGGTAGGGCCGAGTTTGACTTTTGGTTTGGGACATATGTGGATACGACAAAGTGATTGAGGGCTTTGGAGCACATCACTAAGCACTTTGAGCAAGCAAGCCATTAAGCAACACCTCATTCCCATTTAATAGTATTGGCTTTCCTATAGACTCAATGTGATCTTGGATCGCTGAAATAGAAAATTTAGAGTCCTGAGTTTTGAGCTTGAGCCAATCCTTTGTCCTTAGCATCTTGAAGGGGTTCCACATCCTCTTGTCCATGCCACTCCACTATTGGACTTATCTGAAATATACTAGATAAAAGTATTTGTCCAAGAAGAGATATGTTGACATTAATTACCAAAATCACCCAAGGAGCACTTGTGCTTTCAGATGCCTTAAGAAGGCTAGCACAAAAGCAACAATGATCGAAGAGGCAAGGCCTCCTGCCTAGGACCTCCTAACTACTCCTGGTCGTCGGCGGTCTCCATGTATTAGCATCCACCGGCGGTGGCATCTGGCTCCAGGGATCCACCATCTGGTTGCAACAACCGGAAAGAAGAAAGAAGGGGGAAGGGGTAGCAAAGCAAATGTGAGTACTCATCCAAAGTACACGCAAGTATCAGATCTATACTACGTATGCATTGGCATCAAATGGAAGGTTTGTATCTGTGGACTGAATTGCAGAATGCCAGAATAGTGGGGAAGTCCTAGCCTATCAAAGACTAGCATCTTCAAGCAACTCCAAGCATCTTGCAGCATGTAGAAGAGTAAAGAATAGCATTTTAATATTAAACAAGCATGTTGTAACATTAACGCCTAGAGATCCTTTCTCGACTCCTTGCGAGAAAGCAATCCTGGAGCCACATATCTCAAGTATCCATTTCTAATTATATTAGATCAGGATACAAGTCTGAACGTCTGTACTGTGGACACGACTATTAATAGATAATCTTCCCTACAGGGGTGCACCATGTTTTCGAACACGCTTGATTACTCTGGTTGGACACACTTTTCTGGGTCACTGCCCAGCCTCAGAAGATCAACACGTTGCAGCCCTACCTAGGCTCAGCAGAGAGGTCCCCGCCGGTCTACATCCTAAGCACTCTGGGGTCTTGGGCCCATTGCCTGCAGCACTCCGAGTCATTGTGTGATGAGCCGGGATGAGCACCACAACATTATGGATGGCACTGTCCCGAAAGGCCCACGATGCTGAACTAGACGTCTAACAAAGCTTTGGCTAATACTATGACGTTGACGCCCATAACTATTCTTGTGTGGTGGTTAGTGCGTAAAGGCCAGAGGCCAACTCAGAACAAATACCCAAACCATAGTGTATTATTAGCTTGCGGAGACGAGTAGAGACTCACGATCGATGTGACCCCATCGGCCCATCTCATGGACTTATGGCAAGGGCCTAGAATGCCCGGCCGTGCCACGTAATTATCTTGCGGGTGATCTCCGGGCCCGCCCGACTTTCACAAAGATCTCAAGTAAAGTCAAGGTAACCGTGTGTCCAAACATCAAGGGGGAAACCTGAGGAATCGCCCTAGGTGGATTCCACTCGATGTAATCGTCAAGGTGAACATAAGAGGAACCACCCTCGAGGTTCACGCTTGAGGGGTTGCACGATAGAGTCATATCAGGCGTGGTCAAGGAGGAATCACCCTCGATGACCACGACCGAGTAGCTACACTACAGAGTTATCATCAGGAGTGTGTTACGAGGTATCACCCTCGCCACTCGATAGTAGCTCTGCAGAGTCAAGCAACAAAAGGGGCGTGATGTGATGTGAGGTGTCAGGTCTGGTCATCGATCACGTTGATCGAGTCATCAATGATGAAGTAGGGGCAACAAGGATAAGGTGGGGGTCACTGATGGATCACTAACCAAACTATACTAAGAAGTTTAGAATAAGTAGGTAGGTAACAATAAGCAGATTACAAAAGCAGGCTATCCATCAGAATAGGAACAATCAATTACAGTAGCAAAATCTAATGCAAGCATGAGAGAATTGAATGGGCGATATCGGGATGATCAAAGGTGGGCTTGCTTCGAAGCTCTGCTGAAATGGAAGAAGGGTCGCCGTCGACGTAGTCGACCATCGGGGAATCAGCAGTGGTCTCGGGGTCTACCTGTAACACCCCGGATGTAACTTCCCATAATCTTAACTCCAACTCTTGCCATTTCCGGCTATGTGATATATTATTTTCTCCGTGGTTGGGTTTTTGTCTTCTTTTTGCATTGTGTTCATGTCATACATCTCATCTCATAGCATCATGTGCATTGCATCTGCATGTTTTCATAAAGCTTGCATCCGTTCGTAGTTGCCGTGTTTCCCCCTTGCCTTCGTTATTCCTTTCAAGACCAACCATTCATTTGTTGTCGACCGTTTGAGCCTCTCTGGACAGCCACCGACCACCTCCGCAACCTAGTCCGAAAACTTCTCCTGGACCCGAACCGGGCTGTCATGACCGATGGGTCTGGATCATCCCCCAACATCTATAAAACATCTCTGTTTTCTTATTTGGACTTCCTAAGCATAGTTTTCTTGGAACGTCTGATTTCGATCCGAGGGTCGAGATAGCCCCTAACCTAATCCACGTGACATATATATATCATCCAACCCTAATTTCTAGGACGGCTGTCCCATCCTTCCATTCCCTCCGCGCCGCCACTTCACCTAATCCTCTTCGGGATTCCCCTGCCCGATCCACCCCACCAGTCACAGCCTCCCCCTTCCTCAATCCAAATCCACCGAGCCCACCCGCGTCCGAACCAACCAGCACCCGATCCCCCTGCCGGAGCTCCTCACCGCGCCACCGGAGCCCCGAGCTGCCATGGGAACCGACGCCGCCGGAGTCCCTCCTCACCTACAAGACCCGCGCAGCCGCGCCCGATCCCCTTGCCTCCTCGTTCCTGTGACCGCAGCAGCCGAGTAGGAGACCTCGTCTAGGAGGCAGGAGCCCGAGCTCATCGATCCCTCCTCGCCGGCCAAGTCCCTCGCCGGAGCACGCCGCCGCTAGCGTGCTCGACCACCAGGTCGTGCCCCTACTCCCTTCCCTGTTCCCTTCTCCGCTGAAGCCCCCTCTCTTCCATCACCTCACATCTCTCTCTGTTCTCGGTTTCTCTGTCCACAGGAGCACCCCCGTGCCATGGCCTTGCAGCTCCTGCCGCCGCCCTGCTCCATTCATCGCCGTCTCCGCCAGATCCGGTGAGGCCTTGCATCCCCACCTTCAGATCGACACTGCCGCTCGAGACCACTGTGCGCCAAGTCCCAGCTGCCGCCGCGCCTGACCCCTGCCTCGACCTGTTGTTGCGCCCCTTCTTCCTCTGCTTCGAGGACGAGCCAAGCGCCCGTGTTGACTTCTCGTCGCGAGGCTCTAGTCGACCCCGTCCGCCTTCGCCAAGTCCCAGCGTTGCCGGCCTCTGCTCGCTCTGCATCGAGCAGAGGGGCTTTGCTCGTCCCACTCGCCCTCCCGTTGACCGTGTCCCCACCTCCTCGTTTGATCCAGCCAGGAGCAGCCCAGCAACCGTGGCCCAGCCCCAGATCTCCTATGCTCCACCGACCGGCCTGATATGGCCCAATGTGAGCAGCCCAGTCCCAGCAGATCTAGCCCCTGTCATGTTTTTTTTTAGTTCTGTGAATTTAGCATTATCCAGTGATTTACCAGTTTTGCAGAAAAACCCTTGCTATTCATGCATTTAATAACTCATCAACCATGCATCATATCAAATTGTTTTATATATGTAACTTGCTTAAAATTTTGCCTAGTTTCATAATATGCTGCTTTCTTCCATGTTAAAAATGCTTAAACTACTGTTTGTTTAGATTTGCTCAAATGTCATGCTAAAATGATTTAATTCATAACTAATTAACCGTAGCTCCGAATTAAATGTTCTTTATATGTAAATGGGGTGGGAAAATGCATAGATTAATTTGGTGCACTTTGTTTTATTGTTTAACAAAATTAAAATATGCTTTAGGACAGAACAGTACCAAATCTAAAATATGCACATGGGTATTTTTTTCCGGAATTGTTGTTTGTTGTTTCAGCTTTATTTAAACTTGCCTAAATAGTTAGTTTACTTATGCTTCACCTCTTGCCATGTTTAAAAACATTTAATATTGTTGGGTATATAAACGAGAGAGTACTAAATAATTGATGTGGTGTTTTGTCAATATGCAACTCATTGCATATTGAGCTCCACTTAACTTGTAGTGTTGTTTGTGCCCATTGCCATGCCATGCCTCATTAAACCGGACATACATCATACTTGTTTGTGCATGATGACATGTTTATGCTTGTGTGTTCACCATATTGTTTGCTTCTTTCCGGTTTTCTTCTCTCATTAGCTTCGGTTTCGTTCCGGAGTTGTGAGGATTCGTTCGACTACATTGGTTTGTCTTCTTCATGGACTCGTTCTTCTTCCTTGCGGGATCTCAGGCAAGATGACCATTACCCTCGATATCACTTCTATCTTTGCTTGCTAGTTGCTTCGTTCTATCGCTATGCTGCGCTGTCTATCACTTGTTTACCATGCCTCCCATATTGCCAGTCAGCCTCTAACCTTTTCACACTTCCTAGCAAGCCATTGCTTGGCTATGTTACCGCTTTGCTCAGCCCCTCTTATAGCATTGTTAGTTGCAGGTGAAGTTTAAGATTGCTCCATGATGGACAGGATTATGTTGGGATATCACAATATATCTTATTTTAATTAATGCATCTATATACTTGGTAAAGGTTGGAAGGCTCGGCCTTATGCCTGGTGTTTTGTTCCACTCTTGCTGCCCTAGTTTCCGTCATGCCGGTGTTATGTTCCTTGATTTTGCATTCCTTACGCGGTTGGGTGATCTATGGGACCCCCTTGACAGTTCGCTTTGAATAAAACTCCTCCAGCAAGGCCCAACATTGGTTTTAACATTTGCCACCTAAGCCTTTTTCCCTTGGGTTCTGCAGACTCAAGGGTCATCTTTATTTTACCCCCTGGGGCAGTGCTCGTCGTGAGTGTTGGTCCAACTTGTCAGCCTCCGGTGGCCACCAGGGGCAACTCTGGGCTAGCCTACCGGAAGTTTGGACAATCCGGTGTGACCTGAGAATGAGATATGTGCAGCTCCTATCAGGATTTGTCAGCACATTAGGGCGGCTTTGCTGGTCTTTTTTTTACCATTGTCAAAATGTCTTGTAAACCGGGATTCCGAGACTGATCGGATCTTCCTGGGAGAAGGAGTATCCTTCATTGACCCTGAGAGCTTGTGATGGGCTAAATTGGGACACCCATGCAGGGTATAAACTTTCAAGAGCCGTGCCCGCGGTTATGTGGCAGATGGGAATTTGTTAATATCCGATTGTAGAGAACTTGACACTTGACTTAATTAAAATGCATAAACCGCGTGTGTAGCCGTGATGGTCTCTTTTCGGCGGAGTCCGGGAAGTGAACACGGTTTTGGGTTATGTTTGACGTAAGTAGTTTCAGGATCACTTCTAGCTTCACGACCGTTCCGTTGCTTCTCTTCTCGCTCTTATTTGCGTAAGTTAGCCACCATATTTGCTTAGTGCTTGCTGCAACTCCACCTCATTACCACTTCCTACCCATAAGCTAAAATATTGTTGATCTCGCGGGTTTTGAGATTGCTGAGTCCTCGTGACTCACCAGATACTATCACAATAGTTGCAGGTGCCGATGATACCAGTACAGGTGATGCAACCGAGCTTAGATGGGAGCTCAACGAAGACCTTGGTCGTTGCTATGTATGTTTCATGTTGATCAGTAGTGGAGCCCAGTTGGGACGATCAGGGATCTAGCAGTTGGGTTATCTTCTTTTCTTTTGGCTTCGTCCGTAGTCGCACTATGTGTGTGCTCCGAATGATGTATGAATTATATGTTCATTGTGTGAAGTGGTGATTGTAAGCCAACTCTTTATCCCATTCTTGTTCATTACATGTGATTGTGTGAAGATGACCCTTGTTGCGACAAAACCACAATGCGGTTATGCCTCTAAGTCGTGCTTCGACACGTGGGAGATATAGCTGCATCGTGGGTGTTATCAGTTGGTAATCAGAGCCATCCCTGACTTAGGAGCCCCCTGCTTGATCGAATCGCTGGCGTTGTTGAGTCTAGAACAAAAATGTTTTGAGTCTTAGGATTATATATATCGAGAGTAGGATTCTTTTTACTCCTCAGTCCCTTCGTCGCTTTGGTGAGGCCTCCTGACGTAGATGTTTTGTCTTTCCTCTTCTCAAATTTCACTAAATTTTTTTTTGGATCGCGCGGGTATCTTGGGATCATTCCGATATTCTTATGACGAGAACATTGTTCTTGGTGCCTCCTGTCATTTAGGGGTTGTGGAAGTGTCCGGGGGAGTTGAGCTCCGAGGTGTTGTCATCATAATTTTATCGTTGCAGTTCTGGAATACCTAAGTTTTGCCGACATCAAAAATCTCTTTTATGCAGTTGTTGGTGAGATAACCTCGACGCCATCCAGTACTAGGGAGTTCGGGAGTATTACCATAGCTTGTATAATGGATGCTTTTTGAAGGTTGAGGTACACGATTTCCGAAGGTTTCTTGGTTATGTGTTGACGGATGGATACAGCTTCGATGTAGGGATTGTTAGTTTTGGGTGAGATATATATTCCTTCCCCTGTATCCCGAACACCAGATTGCATAACCAGAAAGTTTCGGGAGTTTTATAGGTGGGAATTCAAGTAGCTCCTAGAATATCTTTTCGACAGATGCATGATATGAGATTGGGGTTTGACGTCTAGTGGTCCGCCTATCCATGGTCGTTTTACAGTGGTCTCGTTGTGTCTTAAAGAACCCTTGGCTATGCTGGTTCGGGGACGCTTCGTAAGTCATGTGCACTGCCTTGTACATGATGGTGTTGTACGATCAAGCCCTCCCCACCACGAAAACTTCGGAAGAAATCTCTATCATATGTTTGTTTCCGGCTTATTATGTGGTATTCGAGTTGCTTCAAAGTCAAATGTTGAATCCATACCTTTCCTAAACGTTGTTCTCATATTGCTATGTGAATACTAATCCTTCTTGATCATCAAGGTCGTCATGTTAATTCCTTTCCAGTCGGTGTGCTTCTCTTCGAGATGATCCCATCATTCTCCCCATCCGCAAGATCAATTCTAAGTTTTCTCAATGGTGTTTGTTTCGTTCATCCCGTCGGGGGTTGGATGCGACATATGCCAAAGGATGGCTTATCATGGTGGGAGCGAGTAGAACGTCGCCGGTGCCAGGAAAGGGGATTAGGCGAAGGCATGCACGCCAGCGAATCTTACCCAGCTTCGGGGCTCTCCGGGGAGATAACACTCCTACTACTGCTCTGCGGGGTCTCCGCATGATCACTAAGGCGTAGTGACTACAAAGTTGCTCCTAGAGCTGTATTCGGGAGGTAGGAGAAGGCAAGGCTAGCTCTCTCCTTCCTATGTGATCTGGTCTAAGGCTAATGGATGCGAACCCTTTGCATGGGTGCCCCGGGGGGTTTATATAGGCCTACCCCCGGGGGTACAATGGTAATCCTCCTGGGCGCGGGCCCCAGCCGTCTGTCTCTCAGGCTTGGTCACGGAGTCATGGCAATAGTGCCGCCGTCTATCGGGCAATCACTGTCGTTACTTCCCGTCTTGTCTGGTTAATGGCGCGTGGGACCCGTGGGAGAGGCCGACCGACTTTGGGGAGCCGACTCCCACGGGGCCGCCTTCGGGGCGTATCCGCTGTCTTCCATGCTCTCACTGACTGGCGGGTCTGCCTTCTCTGAGCCATACAGGTAGGCCATCGTGGCCACAGTGCACCGTGCACTGTGGCTGAGGTTAGGGCTGGCATGGCAACAGTGCCGGGCCACGCCGGAGATCTCCAGCAGTACGGCACACTGTAGCCATGCCGGGCCATCGTAAGCAGGAGGGGACGGCCACGCCGTGGTCGTACCCGCCTTGCCTATCGCGACGAGAGTAGAGTAGTTGGCCGACTCTCCATAGCCGGCTCCTCAGGAAGTCGCCGTCTGAGGCTCGGCTTGTCTTGGAGTCGTCATCTGAGCCTCGGCTTATCTTGGAGTCGCCATCTGAGACTCGGCTTATCTTGGAGTCGCCATCTGAGACTCGGCTTATCTTGGAGTCGCCGTCTGAGACTCGGCTTGTCTTGGAGTCGCCCTCTGAGACTCGGCTTATCTTGGAGTCGCCATCTGAGACTCGGCTTGTCTTGGAGTCGCCATCTGAGACTCGGCTTATATCGGAGTCGTCATCTGAGACTCGGCGTTGAGGGGCGCGGCCTGCCCCGATGTCT
Source organism: Triticum timopheevii (assembly GCA_963921465.1). Classification (NCBI taxonomy): domain Eukaryota; kingdom Viridiplantae; phylum Streptophyta; class Magnoliopsida; order Poales; family Poaceae; genus Triticum; species Triticum timopheevii. The sequence continues at coordinate 471,840,949 of OY997264.1, read as the reverse complement.
TGAAAGGTTCTGGGGCTCGGGTTAGCCTACCTGTGGCCCATTACTCCGACAGTGGTCCCAAAGCTGGTGAGGCTCTGAGAGTGACACGCTGTGGGGCCTCAACAGTTCATTCCTCCGGTGGCGGAATCAGGGCTTCGCTTGCCGTCTTCCTCTGGGCCGACTACTGGAAATCGGATTCGTAGAGGGTCGTCTTTTCTCTGTGAAGAGCTTGAAAGTCGTGGCGGGAGACCAGGCGGCGTGCCTGATACGCTTCCCTGCTGCCACCTGCCGCGGCCCTATCGCGCGACGCCACGCGGCGGGGACAGTCTGCTAGCCCACGCGCACGACGGGACAGGCCGTCAGGCGGGGCCCGCCACTACCGCGCCTCGGCAGCGAACGGATCCGCTGCGGCCGTGCGAACGGTTGGGCTTCTCACGCTGTTACTGCACGCAGTAACTTCGTGGGTTAAATCGTGGGCGGCGTGGGGCTCTAGGCGCAGTTAATCCCATGCCCGCCCCCTCGGCTTCTTAGCCCCCAAGGCTATAAGTAGGAGGGGGGGAGTAGAGCGGCAAAGCACGTGCGCCCATCTCCCCCGCTCCCCGTCTCCTCCTGCCTCCTTTCTCCTTCTTCTTGCCGCCGGCGAGAAGATCCACACCGCACCAGCCGGTGAGGAGCTCTTCCTCCGCCGCCGCGCCTCCGGCCGTGCGTTCCGACGCGTGGGAGGGCTCGGTGGTCGACGACGACCTCATTGAGTTCCTCCGCAAGATGCGCCGCCTTCCCGGCGCGCACTTCGTGCGAGCCCACACCGCACCGGAGAGGGAGATATCGCCGACGCCGGAGGAGGGAGAGCGGGTCATCTTCCACTCGCACCTTATGCGCGGCCTGGGGCTACCGGCGAGCGGCTTCTTCCGCTCCTTCTTCGAGTTTCACGGCCCCCAGCCGCACCACCTCACCCCGAATACGGTGGTGTTGCTGTCCGCCTTCACCACTTTGTGCGAAGGTTTCCTCGGCGTTCTCCCCACTATCGAGCTGTGGGGAGAATTCTTCTCTTCTAAGCTCGGCACGCATGTCGCCGGCGTGCCGGCTCAATGCGGCGCCTTCTTTGCGATGCGGCGCTCCACGGCCAACAACCCCTTCCCTTCCATCTCGCTGATCAAGTCGGTGAAGATGTGGCAGCGCTCGTACTTCTACGTGAAGAACCTCGCCCCCGACGGCGACTGGGTTAATCTGCCGCCTTATGAAGCCGGCGCCCCAGCTGGGATGCTCCCCAGCTGGTCTCATCGAGTCAAGACGCTGTCTCCCGCCGGAGCCGCCACCGTAGCTGACTCCGAGTCTTGACGCAGTCGGAGGGTCTCGTCGGGGCCGACTTGCTGGCCGCCTTCGTGGCGCGCCGAGTCCTCCCGCTCCAAGGCCGGCCTCACCTGATCTATTAGATTAGCGGCCACCGAGACCCGAGTCGGATGAGCACCAAGGAGATGCCCCGCGCGGAGGTGGCAAACATGGTGAATCATATCGTGAACTCCGAGTTCGGGGAGGACTGGCAGTTTGGCAAGGAGCCGTACTCGCGCGCCAACCCCCCTCCAGTGGTAAGTCGTATCTCCTTATTGCTTTGTCTTCTTTATAGCCGAATCCGACTTCTGATTTTCATTGTTTTCTTCTGAGCTAGAACCACCTCATGCAGCCCGCAGCCGGTGTCGCGAGACAGCCCCGCGAGTTCGTCCCCGACCGTGCGGAGAGCGACGTTGATGACCCCGACTTGGGGGCGGCGGCGATGGAAGCCGACGCCGAAGGCAGACGAGGAGGAGCCGGAAGCGGCCTCAGGCTCTCGGCCACCTTCGCCGACTGGCCCGAGGACGATGCTGAAGGGGAAGTCGCCCCGCGCCATCAGCTAAGGGTTGGCCCCTCGAGCGCTGGCTCCTCCGCCGGCCTGGCCGGCCAAGGCGGCGCGAAGAGGCGTCACGCTGGGCCGAGTGCGCCCGGCGGCAAGTTGAAGAAGTTCAAGGGGGCGGCCGCCGTGACCAAACGGGAGGAAGCGGCCGCAAAGGCCAACCGCTTCCGTAGGGAAGTGAGAAGGCCGCCGCTAGTCTCTGCGTAAGTTTTTTCGCTTTGTCTTTATTTTTCTCTGGTGAATTTTGTCCGAGTCTTCTTTTACATTCCTCCCCCCTTTTTTTCTTCAGGGCCCCCCTTTCCCTTGAAAGAGTCGCCGTCCCCTCCGTCATGGGGTCGGCAGAGACGTCCGCCAATACTCGGCGGGTTGACCCCGCCGCCGACCTCCGGGAGGCGCCGGAGCGAAACGCGCGGGAGAAGCGCGACGTGGAGGAGGCCGACCGCCTGGAGAAGGCCGAAACCGAGAAGGCGGCTGCCTCCGCCCAGAAGAAGCTGGAGGACGCTGAAGCCTCCCTTGCGGCGAGACGGCAAGCTGAGGAGGCCGCACGTCGCCAATCGGCGTTGCTCGTCGTCCCACTGTCCTCCGCACTGCTGCCTCCAGAATTCATGGAGCAGACCGGAGAAGCCGGCACCGAGAACCCCATCATGGAGAGGGAGAGCAGCGAGGCCTCCATGACGGACACGCTAGTGCCACCGCCTCCGCCTCCCGCCGTCTGGGAGGGCCCACGGCAAGCAGCCGGCAGGCCCGCTGGTGCCGCCGACTAAGGATGAGGCGAGGCTGCTTCTTCAGGTCGCCTCGCCAGTGCGCCGCCGCCTCGAGAAGGCGACTTCGGCGCCGCGGCCCTTGGAGGTTGGAGCCGCCAGCTCGGCCATCCCAGACGCCGAGGTGATGAGTGCCGCGCCCGCTGGGTGGGTGCGCGGAGGCGACACAGGCCCGCTGAACCAGGTGCTTCTGGATGTCCAAGCGAAGCTACGAGCTGAAGGCGACACCCTCCAGATCTGCACCAAGGCGCATCTAGCGTCGCAAGCGGCCGTCTGGGTATGTTTTCCTCTTCGATTCTTGTCTTTCTTGCTCTTCTCTGTGGGGGCGCGCCAGCGCACCCACTGGGTGTAGTCCCCGAGTTTCGGGCCGGCTGCTGAGCAGGCGGCTCAGAACTCCCTCTGGCGAGTTCCAAGTACTTATTTTTGTCTGAAATCTTTGTTTGCAGGAGTATCACAACCTCCGCGCCACTGCCTTCAACCGCAATGTTGAGGAGTTGAGCAAGCGGACTGCCGACTTGGCGGAAAGCCAGAGTAAGTTCCTTTCTTCTTCTTCACGGGGGCGCGCTGGCGCACCCGCTGGCTGTAGTCCCCGAGATTCGGGCCGACTGCTGAGCAGTCAGGCCGGATCTTCCCGGCGATCTTCCTTCTTAACGACTTCGACGTCTCCTTCCTTGTTCTTCTTTTTTTGCGGGGGCGCGCTAGCGCACCCGCGGGCTATAGTCCCCGAGATTCGGGCCGACTGCTGAGCAGTTGGGCCGGATCTTCCCGGCAATCTTCTTTGCTGACAACTTATTTGTCTCTTTCTTTCATTCTTCAGGGGCTAACTGTCATGCCCAATATGCGACCCTATCCAAAAGGAACTCGAAGGTCCCACCAAGGATAGACCCGCATATTGAAACGCTTTTGCAAGGTGGATATCATTACATCAGCATTACATAATAGTGGGGATACATCCAAAACATACAATGTCACATGAATACAACAATACAACATACAAGAACAACATCCGACTATGGATGAATCATAAACAGAAACTCAAACAATATCCACCCTGCTAGCCCAGGCTGCCGACCTGGAACCTATCCCCTGATCGAAGGAGCAGAAGAAGAAACTCAACACAAGCAAGCATCGCTCTCGCGTCATGATCATCGCATAACCTGTACCTGCAACTGTTGTTGTAGTAATGAGCCACGAGGACTCAGCAATCCCATTACCATGGGTATCAAGACTAGCAAAGCTTAATGGGAAAGGAAGGGGTAAAGTGGTGAGGTTGCAGCAGCGGCTAAGCAAGTATGGTGGCTAACATACGCAAATGAGAGCGAGAAGAGAAACAAGCGGAACGGTCGTGAAGCTAGCAATGATCAAGAGGTGATCCTGAACACCTACTTACGTCAAACATAACACAGAAACCGTGTTCACTTCCCGGGCTCCGCCGAGAAGAGACCATCACGGCTACACACACGGTTGATGCGTTTTAATTCGGATCTGGTGTCAAGTTATCTACAACCGGACATTAACAAATTCCCATCTGCCACATAACCGCGGGCATGGCTCTCGAAAGTTTAAACCCTATAGGGGTGTCCCAACTTAGCCCATGACAAGCTCTCGCGATCAACGAAGGAATAGACCTTCTCCCAGGAAGACCCGATCAGTCTCGGAATCTTGGTTTACAAGACATTTCGACAATGGTAAAACAAGACCAGCAAGACCTCCCGGCGTGCCAACATCCTGATAGTAGCCGTGCGTATCTCGTCTCAGGCCACGACCGGATGAGCAGTACGTACAACTAGAACCAGACCTCAAGTTTCCCCAAGGTGGCGCTGCAAGTGGCTCTAGTTTGGACCAACACTTAGACAAGCATTGGCCCGGGGGGCTGAATAAAGATGTACCTTGGGTTAATTACTCCCAAGGGAAATATAGGTGGTGGTGAGGCAAATGGTAAAACCAATGTTGGGCCTTGCTGGACAAGTTTTATTCAAAGCGAACTATCAGGGGGGGTCCCATAAATCACCCGACCACGTTAGGAACGCAAAATTCGGGAACATAACACCGGTATGACGCAAACTAGGGCGGCAAGAGTGGAACAAAACACCAGGCATAAGGCCGAGCCTTCCACCCTTTACCAAATATATAGATGCATTAATAATATAAGAGATAGTGTGATATCCCAACATAAACCCTGTCCACCATGGAGAAATCTTCAACTTCACCTGCAACTAGCAACGCTATAAGAGGGGCTGAGCAAAGCGGTAACATAGCCAATCAATGGTTTGCTAGGAATGGTGTCAAAGGTTAGAGGTGCATGGCAATTTGGGATGGCTTGATAAACAGGTAATAGGTAGCACAGCATAGTGATAGAACGAAGCAACTAGCATAGCAATGATAGTAGTCAGATCCAGGGTAGCGGTCATCTTGCCGAAAATCCCGCAAAGAAGAAGAACGACTCCATGAAGAAGACGAACGGATGAAGCCGAACCAATCGTAGACGAACGAATCCTCACGATCGCAACGAAACAGGAACTAACAAGAAGAAGCACACAACATAGGTGAACACACCTCACATGAACAAGGCATGATGCACAACAAGCATGATGCATGACCAAGCTACATGAAGCTACTCATGGCAAGAGATGATGCAAACAAGAACAACACATCAAGGCAAGTTTAAATGAGGCCGGGAACAACATATAACAATTCCGGTAAGTCCTCATATGAATATTTCGAAATTGGTCCAGAACTGAATAAACCTTATGTTCAAGTTGTTAAACAGCAAGTAAAGATGCACCAAAATGATCTACACGAAATTCTAGTCAAGTTACATATAAAGTTCATTAGATTCGGAGCTACGGCCTAGAATGCATACAAACATCAAGCAAACACCTCAAAACAAGGATGCAACATGATAATATGAAACTACATGCAAAATCACGCAAGTTTCATTTAGAGCACACTCAAAACGGAGCAACGGTTCAACACATACACTCTATACAAGTCATAGCAGCAATCTGTCCATAACAGCAACTAGGCATAATGCAAGCATCAAAACATCATGCTACAGCATTTCAACATAAGAACAAAAGGCATGGTCATGAAGTACAGGTAAAGGACAACAAAACATGAACACTGAGCTATCTCCAGAAATCACTAGAACATGCTCAAAAGGACATGGGAAGATTGCAAATTATAATGGTTTCAGACTTTAGCAGAAATAACATCAAGTTGCAATGTTTAGAGCTATCAAACAACATGTTACAGGAACTTATCATGGCGAACAAAAGCATGGCATGAATCTACTAATTGCATAGATCAAAAGTCCCTTACTGACCATGAGCCAAAAAGGATCAGAAAATATGATGGCACCCATGTAAACATGGCAAGTTATATTACAGATTCATACATGGCAGGAACAACAATAAGTAGGCATGTTGGTGAGCTTGAACCACTCACTACAGAGCAATACATGGCATGGCAAGGCAACCAACAGCAAGAAGGCATGTTTGTGAAGCTAAGCATGGCAAGACCAAGTTCATAGGGTGCATGGATCACTAGGAAACAATCATGGAAACATTGAACTTCATGTTAACAGGTTGACAGCAACATTTTCAAGCAAATTTGGAGCAAGATAACAACAAGCTACAGTAGTCTATAATTGCAACCAAGGGCATGGATGGATAGAGCATAACATGTAGATCGAAACATGTCTATAGAACATCTACAGATTATGCATAGAATGATTAGTAGAAGCATGTTTACATAGCAACAAAATATAACAGAATCTGTCAGGAAAACAGCAACAGCAACTACCCTACTTAACAAGCTTTATACACTCAGCACACAACTCACAAAAATACATGGTTGGCACCCCTGGAAAGATAGCATGGCATAGATCAAAACACATGTAGAGCTCATACTCATAGGATGCACACATCAAACATGGCAAAAATGATAAATGAGCAAGTTATAACAGTTTCAGCAGATTAACATCAACATGCACTCTTCCAACAGCACTTAGGACATCAAGATGAGCTCAAATGAAAATGATGCAATGGAATGAAATGAAGTACTCGTCGAGACGAACAATTTGACATATTATACGCATGAAACGGAGCTACAGATGCAGAGATACAGCATGATGAACATGGCAAGATAATGTCAGAAAACGGGGACTTAGTGGATTTCAACCTCGCGGGGGTCAACGCGGATCGGGTCGGGACGAAATGGATCCGGGCGCGGGCCCGCGGATCGGGTCGGGGCGGACCCGGACTGTAGCGGCGGCGGCGGCGCGGGGCTCCGGCGAGGTCGGAGGAGGCCGGGGAGGCGACGACGGGGCGGCCCCGGCCCGGATCCGGCCGGCGGCGGGCGCGGGCGACGGCTGGAGGCGGGGCGCCGCCGAGGGACGACGTGGCCGGCGGCGGAGCACTTCGGCGGAGCGGCTGCTGGGCTCTCGGGGCCGGGGCGCGGGGGGAGCTCGGGGCGGCGCTGGGACGGCGCGGCCGGAGCCGGTGGAGGCGATGCAGGCGGCGGGGAGCGAGGCGCGGCGGCGGGGCACTTGCCGGCGGCGGGCGCGAGGTCGCCGGCGGGAGAACTCCGGTGGCGGGGAGCGGCGCTGGGGCGCGGGCCGAACGGGATGGCGGCGGCGAGGGCCCGCGCGGGCTCGCGATGGGCTCCGCGGGCCGGCGGCGAGGGGGCGGCGGCGATGCCACGTGGCCAGCTCGGATTGGCCGGGGCGTGGCGGCGCGGACGTGTCCGGCTCCATCCGGACATGTCCGGCGGCAGAGAGGGAGCGGGGCTAGGGTTTAGACCGACAATTTCGGGGGAGGGGCTAGTTTTATAGGTAGAGGGAGCTAGGAGAGTCCAAATGAGGAGCGGTTTTCGGCCACGCGATCGTGATCGAACGGCCGAGAGCATGGAGGGGAGTTAGGTGGGTTTTGCGCCAGTTTGGAAGGGGTGTTGGGCTGCAACAAAAGAGGCTTTTACGGTTACCCGGTTAACCGTTGGAGTACCAAACAAACTCCAAATGGCACGAAACTTGACAGGCGGTCTGCCGGTGCTATACCAAGGCCGCTTGGCAAACCTCGGGCCATTCCGAGAAAGTTTAACACCCGCACACAAAAAGAGAGAAGAGGGGGACGCCGGATGACATAGGAGTGCCGGATTGCAAAACGGACAACGGGGAAAATGCTCGGATGCATGAGAGGAACACGTATGCGAATGCAATGCACATGATGACATGATATGAAATGCATATGATGACATGGAAAGGTGCAACACGCAAGCAAATGACATGGCAACAACGACGAATAACTGGCGGACACCTCGCGCATCGAATCCGGGGCGTTACAACACTCCTCCACTAACAAGAGATCTCGTCCCGAGATCTTAGGATCGAGACGGAAGGGAAAAAGGGATGAGGTGAAACAAGAACTCAAAAGAAGATGCAAAGAATCGAGAGCACTCGAGAAGAAGAGAGGAACGATGTGAATGGCGAGAATCGAGAGCTCACGGAATCAGATAGACTATGAACCACTCGTTCTAACCGGAGTGGTTAGTATGAGAAAAGAAACGGATAAGACTGAAAGGATTTAGGCAGCACTCCGGCTGAAAATGGAAGGATAGAACACGAGCTTGAGAGGATGGAATGACACTTGATGAAATCTTGAAGAATGAATTGTCTCATGAAGAACCACCATGAAGAACTCCGTAGACAAAAGGATGATGAGATCAAATGAAGGATGAAAGAATAAGATGAGCCTTGTGATGATTTAGATGGAAGGTTCCGACGAAAAGACCAAGGAAATATGAACTCCGGAAAAGAAAAGATAAAAACATTTGGAACTAGAATTTATTCATCAAGAACAAACTCCGAAAGAAGGGATTACTCACTTGGATGAAATAAGAATAAGATTTATTGTATGCTTATCCTTCATCAAATTAAATTGATGAGAAGCAATGGATTTTTCATACTACTTACTCTTCTTGAAAAGGATTGAGAAGTGACATATCGTGAACTTGAGAAGGTCTTCATGAACCACCGGTAGGATTGAAAAGAACGAATGGATTAATATGATAATCAAGGAAAAAGAATCTTGAACGAACCACCGTAAGAATTCAAAATGACTGATGAAAAAGAATGAATCACCAGGAAGAATCAGAAGAACCAATATGCTCGAGGGGATTTAGATGCAAAATAACAAAGAGATCACGAGCTGATAAAGAATACTTGGCAGATGCGCCAGGATAAATAGAGAACGATAGCTGGAATGATGGCCTCCGGTGAAAAGAAACGGGAAAACAACTTCTGACATACTCCGGATTGGATGAAAAGAATTTGAAAACGAACTTGAAGAAGGCATGTGACTGATGAAATTCATTCTTACGTCACACTTGAAAAGAATTGAGAATAACTCCGGGGGAATTAGAAGAGTCAGGTAAGATCCTGGGAAAAGACCTGTGGGTTAGGGCCCACTGAAGAAAACACCGTTGGAAAAGATTGTTGAAAAGATAGTTGATGCACCGGAACAATTGAAATATTTGAATGAGGTGACAACCTCGAATTAATTGTAACACAGAGGAATCTCCTGAGATATCTTGAACTCCGGAATGATTGAATGGCGAGAGGCAAACGAGCAAGGAGAACACTTGAGCTGAGGAAAAGAATATGATCAACCCGAAAAACTTGAATTGAATCCACCGAAGAAGAAAAAGAGATGAAGAATGACGAACGAGACGAGAATTCACCGGTTGAGATAATTGAGGGAAGACTGGAGAGACTCCACACGAATGAAATAGATGGTCGAAAGAGACTCAAACTCCGGTAAGAAGAGGGTGGGAGGGCGGAAAAACATAGGCAACTAGAAGGGGAACCGACGAATATCTTCAAGAGGAAACACCGGTTGAAATCATTGAGGAAAGAAAGCAAAGACTTCGCACGACTAGGATGGATACTCGATTACGGACTCCGGATTCGAGAAGAAGAAGGGAGGGCGGGTGGGAAAAACAAGGACAACTTCGGACAGGGAAACAACATCGATCGAAAAGAGCTGAGGATTGATCTCCCAAAGAGAGACAGGTTCGAATCAGCTTGACGAGGAATGCGCCGGACAAAAGAGGATGGACAACGAACGAAAACTAACCGCGTGATCCTAAAGAAAAATTTGAACAGGAAGAGGAGTAATTCAAAACACCTACGTCAAGATTCCTCACCAGAGCGACGAAGGGGCTGAGGAGTAAAAAGAATTCCGACTCTCCGATATAACTAGACTCAGAAAACAGTTTTCTTCTAGACTCAACAATGGCCAAACTACACAACCAATCAAGGGGGCTCCTAGGGTCGGTCGAGGCTCTGATACCAACTTGTCACGCCCAATATGCGACCCTATCCAAAAGGAACTCAAAGGTCCCACCAAGGATAGACCCGCATATTGAAACGCTTTTGCAAGGTGGATATCATTACATCAACATTACATAATAGTGGGGATACATCCAAAACATACAATGTCACATGAATACAACAATACAACATACAAGAACAACATCCGACTACGGATGAATCATAAACAGAAACTCAAACAATATCCACCCTGCTAGCCCAGGCTGCCGACCTGGAACCTATCCCCTGATCGAAGAAGCAGAAGAAGAAACTCAACGCAAGCAAGCGTCGCTCTCGCGTCATGATCATCGCATAACCTGTACCTGCAACTGTTGTTGTAGTAATCTGTGAGCCACGAGGACTCAGCAATCCCATTACCATGGGTATCAAGACTAGCAAAGCTTAATGGGAAAGGAAGGGGTAAAGTGGTGAGGTTGCAGTAGCGGCTAAGCAAGTATGGTGGCTAACATACGCAAATGAGAGCGAGAAGAGAAACAAGCGGAACGGTCGTGAAGCTAGCAATGATCAAGAGGTGATCCTGAACACCTACTTACGTCAAACATAACACAGAAACCGTGTTCACTTCCCAGGCTCCGCCGAGAAGTGACCATCACGGCTACACACACGGTTGATGCGTTTTAATTCGGATCTGGTGTCAAGTTATCCACAACCGGACATTAACAAATTCCCATCTGCCACATAACCGCGGGCACGGCTCTCGAAAGTTTAAACCCTGCAGGGGTGTCCCAACTTAGCCCATGACAAGCTCTTGCGATCAACGAAGGAATAGACCTTCTCCCAGGAAGACCCGATCAGTCTCGGAATCCTGGTTTACAAGACATTTCGACAATGGTAAAACAAGACCAGCAAGACCTCCCGGCGTGCTGACATCCTGATAGTAGCCGCGCGTATCTCGTCTCAGGCCACGACCGGATGAGCAGTACGTACAACTAGAACCAGACCTCAAGTTTCCCCAAGGTGGCGCTGCAAGTGGCTCTAGTTTGGACCAACACTAAGACAAGCATTGGCCCGGGGGGGCTGAATAAAGATGACCCTTGGGTTAATTACTCCCAAGGGAAATACAGGTGGTGGTGAGGCAAATGGTAAAACCAATGTTGGGCCTTGCTGGACAAGTTTTATTCAAAGCGAACTGTCAGGGGGGGTCCCATAAATCACCCGACCGCGTTAGGAACGCAAAATCCGGGAACATAACACCGGTATGACGGAAACTAGGGCGGCAAGAGTGGAACAAAACACCAGGCATAAGGCCGAGCCTTCCACCCTTTACCAAATATATAGATGCATTAATAATATAAGAGATAGTGTGATATCCCAACATAAACCCTGTCCACCATGGAGAAATCTTCAACTTCACCTGCAACTAGCAACGCTATAAGAGGGGCTGAGCAAAGCGGTAACATAGCCAATCAATGGTTTGCTAGGAATGGTGTCAAAGGTTAGAGGTGCATGGCAATTTGGGATGGCTTGATAAACAGGTAATAGGTAGCGCAGCATAGCGATAGAACGAAGCAACTAGCATAGCAATGATTGTAGTGAGATCCAGGGTAGCGGTCATCTTGCCTGAAATCCCGCAAAGAAGAAGAACGAGTCCATGAAGAAGACGAACGGATGAAGCCGAACCAATCATAGACGAACGAATCCTCACGATCGCAACGAAACAGGAACTAACAAGAAGAAGCACACAACATAGGTAAACACACCTCACATGAACAAGGCATGATGCACAACAAGCATGATGCATGACCAAGCTACATGAAGCTACTCATGGAAAGAGATGATGCAAAGAAGAACAACACATCAAGGCAAGTTTAAATGAGGCCGGGAACAACATATAACAATTCCGGTAAGTCCTCATATGAATATTTCGAAATTGGTCCAGAACTGAATAAACCTTATGTTCGAGTTGTTAAACAACAAGTTAAGATGCACCAAAATGATCTCCATGAAATTCTAGTCAAGTTACATATAAAGTTCATTAGATTCGGAGCTACGGCCTAGAAGATATGAGCAAAACAAGTTAAACATGGCATTGATGCAAAATGCATACAAACATCAAGCAAACACCTCAAAACAAGGATGCAACATGGTAATATGAAACTACATGCAAAATCACGCAAGTTTCATATAGAGCACACTCAAAACAGAGCAACGGTTCAACACATACACTCTATACAAGTCATAGCAGCAATCTGTCCATAACAGCAATTAGGCATATTGCAAGCATCAAAACAACATGCTACAACATTTCAACATAAGAACAAAAGGCATGGGCATGAAGTACAGGTAAAGGACAACAAAACATGAACACTGAGCTATCTCCAGAAATCACTAGAACATGCTCAAAAGGACATGGGAAGATTGCAAATTATAACGGTTTCAGACTTTAGCAGAAATAACATCAGGTTGCAATGTTTAGAGCTATCAAACAACACGTTACAGGAACTTATCATGGCAAACAAAAGCATGGCATGAATCTACTAATTGCATAGATCAAAAGTCCCTTACTGACCATGAGCCAAAAAGGATCAGAAAATATGATGGCACCCATGTAAACATGGCAAGTTATATTACAGATTCATACATGGCAGGAACAACAATAAGTAGGCATGTTGGTGAGCTTGAACCACTCACTACAGAGCAATACATGGCATGGCAAGGCAACAAACAGCAAGAAGGCATGTTTGTGAAGCTAAGCATGGCAAGACCAAGTTCATAGGGTGCATGGATCACTAGGAAACAATCATGGAAACATTGAACTTCATGTTAACAGGTTGACAGCAACATTTTCAAGAAAATTTGGAGCAAGATAACAACAAGCTACAGTAGTCTATAATTGCAACCAAGGTCATGGATGGATAGATCATAACATGTAGATCGAAACATGTTTATAGAACATCTCCAGATTATGCATAGAATGATTAGTAGAAGCATGTTTACATAGCAACAAAATATAACAGAATCTGTCAGGAAAACAGCAACATCAACTACCCTACTTAACAAGCTTGATACACTCAGCACACAACTCACAAAAACACATGGTTGGAACCCCTGAAAAGATGGCATGGCATATATTAAAACACATGTAGAGCTCATACTCATAGGGTGCACACATCAAACATGGCAAAAATGATAAATGAGCAAGTTATAACAGTTTCAGCAGATTAACATCAGCATGCACTCTTCCAACAGCATTTCGGGCATCAAGATGAGCTCAAATGAAAATGATGCAATGTAATGAAATGAAGTACTCGTCGAGAGGAACAATTTGACATATTATACGCACGAAACGGAGCTACGAATGCAGAGATACAACATGATGAACATGGCAAGATAATGTCAGAAAACGGGGACTTGGTGGATTTCAACCTCGCGGGGGTCAACGCGGATCGGGTCGGGACGAAGTGGATCCGGGCGCGGGCCCGCGGATCGGGTCAGGGCGGACCCGGACTGTAGCGGCGGCGGCGGCGCGGGGCTCCGGCGAGGTCGGAGGAGGCCGAGGAGGCGACGACGGGGCGGCCCCGGACCGGATCCGGCCGGCGGCGGGCGCGGGCGACGGCTGGAGGCGGGGCGGCGCCGAGGGACAACGTGGACGGCAGCGGGGCACTTCGGCGGAGCGGCTGCTGGGCGCTCGGGGCCGGGGCGCGGGAAGGTGCCGGCGCGGGGGAGCTCGGGGCGGCGCCGGGACGGCGCGGCCGGAGCCGGTGGAGGCAATGCAGGCGGCGGGGAGCGAGGCGCGGCGGCGGGTGCGAGGTCGCTGGCGGGAGAACTCCGGTGGCGGGGAGCGGCGCTGGGGCACGGGCCGAACGGGCGGGGGGCTGCGAGGGCCCGCGCGGGCCCGCGATGGGCTCCGCGGGCCGGCGGCGAGGGGGCGACGGCGATGCCACGTGGCCAGCTCGGATTGGCCGGGGCGCGGCGGCGCGGACGTGTCCGGCTCCGTCCAGACATGTCCGGCGGCGGAGAGGGAGCGGGGCTAGGGTTTAGACCGAGAATTTCGGGGGAGGGGCTAGTTTTATAGGTAGAGGGAGCTAGGAGAGTCCAAATGAGGAGCGGTTTTCGGCCACGCGATCGTCATCGAATGACCGAGAGCATGGAGGGGAGTTAGGTGGGTTTTGGGCTAGTTTGGAAGGGGTGTTGGGCTGCAACAAAAGAGGCTTTTACGGTTACCCGGTTAACCGTTGGAGTACCAAACGAACTCCAAATGGCACGAAACTTGACAGGCGGTCTACCGGTGCTATACCAAGGCCGCTTGGCAAACCTTGGGCCATTCCGAGAAAGTTTAACACCTGCACACGAAAAGAGAGAAGAGGGGGACGCCGGATGACATAGGAGTGCCGGATTGCAAAACGGACAACGGGGAAAATGCTCGGATGCATGGGACGAACACGTATGCGAATGCAATGCACATGATGACATGATATGAAATGCATATGATGACATGGCAAGGTGCAACACGCAAGCAAATGACATGGCAACAACGACGAATAACTGGCGGACACCTGGCGCATCGAATCTGGGGCGTTACACTAACGCCGCTCTCGAGGAGCAGCTAGGTGAAGTTAACACCGCCCTGCACGTCAAGGGGGAGGAGTGCAGCAAGCTTGCTGCGGAGCGCAATCTGCTTGCTGCGCAGCTGGCCGAGCAGAAGGAGCTGCTCAAGAAGGCGCAGGATGAGGCCGAGAAGAAGGAGGTTGCTCTTCTGGCCGAGTTTGAGAGCGAGCGCTCCTCCTGGACCAACAAGGAGGCGATGCTGACCTCCGGCTTCCACGAGATCGAGGATATCGTCGATGGTGAGCTTTCTTTCTTTGAGTCTCCGACTATGTGTCAGGCTGACTTCTGATTTTTCGACTTGCTTCTTTTTTGTCTTGGCCGACTTCTTCCCTGGCCACTCGCAGGCAGTCCCTCTGGCCATCGAGGCTGATCGTGAGGCGCGAAGGGCAAGCGGCGAGGAGATTGCCGCCAACGCTCCCCTGACCGTTGATGAGCAGCTTCTGAGCATCGAGGCCCGTCTTCGTCCAGCCCACCGGCTGATGCGCTGGCTTCAGCGTGCCGGCGCCCAGGCAGTTGCCACCCTGTGGCCAGACATGCTGGCTCTGCGCACCGCCAGCCGGACTGCCGACTGGCTGGAGGTCGCAGCCGGCCGTCTTGAGGCCTGGAAGGGTTCCTCGGCCCGGGCCGGAGCGCGCCGGGCCTTGGAATTCGTCAAGGCGTGGTATCCAGGGCTGGACCTGGACTGTCTGGCCGCGTTCCCGTCAGAGGCCCAGGCCGAGCTGGAGGCTATGGAGGGCGCCCTTGTCGAGCGTGCGGCGGCCATCGCCGACTACACAGACACCAGTTTCTTCGTCCCCGAGCGGGCTGAAGGCGGCGAGGAGGTGCCGCCGGAGTGGTTCGGGATGAACCCTGAATATGGCGAGGACTCGGCGGAGGTGATTGACTCCAGCACCGAGGAAGAGGGTGAGGTGGGGGACGAAGGCGAGACGGAGGCGCCAGAAGGCGGAGCGGGCGACCAGCCTCAGCTCGACCGTGCCTCCAGCAACGAGCCACGTCCGACCGGGCCGACTGCCACTGGCGGCGATCAAGCCGAGACTGCCCAGCCGACCCCCCCCCCCCCCCGGCGCCTGGCACCGCCGTCTCCTCCGACGCTCCGAACCCGTCTGCCGCTCCCTAGGCTGCCTTCTGGCTTTATTTATCTGTTCTAGGAAGTCTTTGAGGAACTTGTTAATTTGCACAATTCCACCCTCGGGGTGTATTTTGAACTTCTGTCTGAAGATTCGGCCAATGGGCCTATGCTTATGTAAATATTAATCCGAGTTCTATCCTTCCTTGCTCATTGCTCCTTTGGCTTTTTTCCTTTGCCGCCTTCCCCTAGTTGCCGCTTTGTCAGCCGGACGTCCGCTCCGCGGACTGCCGCTGGTCCAAATGCCCGGCTACTTTGGGGAAAGCAAGTACTTGCCTTTTATTGGAGTTTATTTAACAAGTTGGATAGAAAGCGGCAAGCCGAATACTCGTGAGTCGGCTTGTGAAAGGGGGCTGGAAGCCGACTTAAGCTATGTTAATGTTTTAGGTCCTTAGCCATTTTTCGTGTGGACGCCCATTCATCCTTACTCCTGCCTACCAAACAGTCACTCTACGAGCTGCGGCTTCTTGCAGGAGAAGGCTTAGGCGCCGCACACTACTTATCCGACTTCAGGAAACAATTCATAGTGCCAGTCGGCAAGTCCCCGGGCCCGACTAGTCGAACCCGGCGCCAAGCGGCGTAGCAGGAAGTAGCATACTTAAAGGCATAATTCTTATCATACAGATAATCAAAAGGGGCAGTCGAGCTCGTCTCGGGGGGCCCGAAGTCTCGGTACTTTAATACAAAGTGGTAGCGTGATACATACTGAATCAACTGTAAAATCTTCGAAGGAGGTTTGCATTCCATGGCCGTTCCGACTCTTTGCCGGAGTCGTCTATCTTGCGTTCTCGGGGCTTCTGAGCGTCAATCAAGTAGTAGGAGTCGTTGCCCAACACTTTGCTGACAATGAAGGGGCCTTCCCAAGGTGCCGACAGCTTGTGCTGGCCGGCTGCCCGCTGGATCAGTCGGAGCACAAGGTCGCCCTCTTGCAAAGATCATGGCCTGACCTTCCTGTTGTAGTATCGGCGCAGGCTCTGCTGGTAGATGCCGGACCGACTGAGTGCCAACAGCCGGCCCTCTTCCAGCAGATCGACGCCGTCTTGACGTGCTTCTTCTGCTTCCTCCTCGGTGTACATGGTGACTCGCGGGGAGTCGAATTCTATGTCCGTTGGGATGACGGCTTCAGCACCGTAGACGAGGAAGAAAGGCGTGAAGCCGGTTGACTTGTTTGGAGTCGTGCACAGACTCCAGAGGACGGCTGGTAGCTCCTCGAGCCAACAGCCGGCCGAACGCTCCAGTGGTTCGACCAGGCGGGGCTTGATGCCGGATAGGATGAGGCCGTTTGCTCGCTCCACCTGGCCGTTTGACTGCGGATGGGTGACGGATGCTAAGTCCAGTCGGATGCCCTGTGTTGCGCAGAAACGGGCCAAGGCTCCTTTGGCAAAATTTGTGCCATTGTTGGTGATGATGCTGTGTGGTATGCCATACCGAGTCGTAATGTCGGCGATGAAGGTTACTGCAGTCGGACCATTCAACTTCTTGATGGGTTTTGCTTCTATCCACTTGGTGAATTTTTCCACCGCGACAAGTAGGTGAGTTAGGCCGCCTCGTGCCGTCTTGAATGGTCCGACCATGTCCAAGCCCCAAACCGCAAAGGGCCAGGCGATGGAATGGTCTTGAGCGTCGAAGCTAGCTGGAGCGGCTTGGAACGGAACATCTAGCACCCTTTGCAGTTTTGGACTAATTCCTTGGCCTCTTCTAGGGCAGTCGGCCAAAAAAAGCCGTGTCGGAAGGCTTGGCGACAAGTGCCCTTGAAGCCGCATGATGGCCACACTCGCCTTCATGAATGTCTCTGAGAATTGCTTGGCCTTGTTCTGCCTTGACACAGCGTTGGTAGACACCAGTGACACTGCGCCTGACCAGCTCCCTGTTGACTATGGTATAGGCTGCCGCTCGGTGTTGCACTTGCTGAGCCAGGATTTCATCAGCTGGTAGCTCTCTATTTACTAGGAACTTGAGGATGGGCTGGGCCCATGAGGGTGCTGCTATTTCTTCGATTGCCACCATTGCGACTTGGACAAGGGCGGCCGGGCTGGGATCCGCGGCTGCTTGCTGGATCGGTGAAGTCCCCGGGCCGACTGGCTCAGTCCCCGTGCTGAGTTCTGAAGTCTTCGGGTTGACCGTCGCAGTCCCCGGGCCGGGTTCTGAAGTCCCCGGGCCGGCTTCAACTGCGGTATCTTTGAAGTCGTCTGTAAGGATTCTTGTGCCGTCTGTTGGTGCTCTTGAGTCGGATCCGACTTCTTCGGGGGGAGCTGGCACAAAAATGGAGTCTGATTCTGGCGAAGGCTTGATAGACGGCTTGAGGAGGCGCTGAAGGGCGACGCTGGATGGTATTGCTTGACGGGTGGAGCCGACTCGTGCCAGGGCGTCTGCTTGGCCGTTGTCATTTCTTGGAACGTGAAGGAATTCACACCCCTTGAAATATCCGCTGAGTTGCTGCATCAGGAAGCGGTAGCTTGTCATGTTTGCATCTTTCGCATCCCAGTCGCCAGATGACTGCTGGACCACCAAATCGGAATCGCCGTAGCACAGGATCCGGCGGATGCCGAGTTCTTTGGCAAGCCGGAGCTCGTGATCGAGCGCCTTGTACTCGGCAACATTGTTGGAGGCGGCGAAGTGGATCTGCAGTGCGTACTTGAGCTTGTCACCTTTGGGGGAGGTGAGGACAACGCCGGCTCCCAAGCCGGTGCGCATCTTGGAGCCATCGAAATGCATCCGCCAATGGGTGGAGTCGAGTGCTGGAGGCAGGTACTGGGTCTCGGCCCAGTCGCCAAGGAAGTCGGCCAGTGCTTGTGACTTGATGGCGGTGCGGGGCTGGTAGTAGATGGTGTAGGGAGCCAGATCTATGGCCCACTTGGCTACTCGGCCTGAAGCATCACAGCTTCCGATGATCTCGGCTAGTGGAGCAGTGCAAACCATAGTGATTGCGTGCTCTTGAAAGTAAGGCTTCAACTTCTTGGCGGCGAAATGCACGCCGTAGCACATCTTCTGGTAGTGGGGGTAGTTCTGCTTGGAGGTCGACAGTACCTCACTCAGGTAATATACCGGTCTCTGGACAGGGAGCGCCTTGCCTTCCTCCTTGCGTTCGACAATGATAACTGTGCTGACTACCCGGCTGGTGGCGGCAATGTATAGGAGCATAGGCTCTTTGGGAGTCGGAGCCGCCAGCACAAGGGGAGTAGTCAACATCTTCTTCAACTCGAGAAATGCTTCGTCCGCCTTGTAGTTCCACTCAAAAAAGGTGGTCTTCTTCATCAGCTGGTACAAGGGGAGAGCCTTCTCGCCCAGCCGACTGATGAATCGGCTGATGGACGCCAAGCAGCCGGTGAACTTCTGCACATCTAACAGTCGGCGGGGGACTTCCATCCTCTCGATGGCTTTGATCTTTATAGGGCTGCACTCTATGCCGCGTTCGGAGACCAGGAAGCCAAGGAGCTGGCTGGCTGGTACTCCGAAGATGCACTTCTCCGGATTGAGCTTGATCTGGAATCGGCGCAGATTCTCAAAAGTTTCTTGGAGATCTTCCAACAGTGTCCCACGCTTTTCCGTCTTCACTACCACATCATCCACGTAGACATGGGCATTTCTGCCGAGTTGCTTGAGGAGACATTTCTGCATGCAACGCTGAAAGGTGGCCCGGCATTCCTCAAGCCGAACGTCATGGTCAGGTAGCAGAAGGCTCCAAACGGCGTGATGAAGGCAGTCTTCAATCTGTCTGCCGGGTTCAGCTTGATCTGGTGATATCCTGAATATGCATCTAAGAAGCTCAACAGCTCGCATGCGGCTGTGGAGTCTATCACCTGGTCAATTCTTGGTAGAGCAAATGGATCTTTGGGGCAAGCTTTGTTTAGGCTTGTGTAGTCGATACACATCCGCCACTACTTGTTCTTCTTCAACACTAGGACCGGGTTCGCCAGCCATTCTGGAAAGAACACCTCCATAATGAAGCCGGCCGCTACGAGTCGGGCTATCTCTTCTCCAACAACTCTTCTTTTCTCTTTTGACAGGCGGCGCAAGGGCTGCCTGACGGGCTTCACATGAGATCGGACATGTAACTTGTGCTCGGCGAATTCCGTCGGTACACCTGGTGAGGGAGTCCTGGACTAGGGGGTGTCCGGACAGCCGGACTATCAATATCCGCCGGACTCCAAGACTACGAAGATAGAAGATTGAAGACTCCGGCTCGTGTCCGGAAGGTACTTTCCTTGGCGTGGAAGGAAAGCTTGGCAATACGGATATGTAGATCTCCTGCCATTGTAACCGACTCTGTGTAACCCTAGCCTCTCCGGTGTCTATATAAACCGGAGGGCCTTAGTCCGTAGGACGAACATACATCTCAACAATCATACCATAGGCTACCTTCTAGGGTTTAGCCTCCTTGATCTCGTGGTAGATCTACTCTTGTACTACCCATATCATCAATATTAATCAAGCAGGACGTAGGGTTTTACCTCCATCGAGAGGGCCCGAACCTGGGTAAAAACATTGTGTCCCTCGTCTCTTGTTACCATCCGCCTAGACGCACAGTTCGGGACCCCCTACCCGAGATCCGCTAGTTTTGACACCGACATTGGTGCTTTCATTGAGAGTTCCTCTGTGTCGTCACCGATAGGCTTGATGGCATCTTCGACCAACAATGCTGTCCTGGGTGAGACTTTTCTCCCTGGACAGATCTTCGTATTCGGCGGCTTCGCACTGCGGGCCAATTCTCTTGGCCATCAGGAGCAGATCGAAAGCTACGCCCCTGGCCGTCAGGTCAGATTCGGAAGCCTAAACTTCACGGCCGATGTCCGCGGAGACTTGATCTTCGACGGACTCGAGCCACAGCCAAGCGCGCCGCACTGTGACGATGGGCATGATCTAGCTCTGCCGCCGGACAGTGCTTTGGTGGCCGCACTCGGATCTGCTTCGGCCATTAGCCCGGAGCCGATTGCCCATATCGAGGGCCGGTGTATAGACGCCGCCCAGGGGGCTTCAACATCCACGGCGATGGAGCCGAACACTAATCTTGTCCCCTGCGAAACTCGTGATCCCGAGGCGCTGGACTCCTCGTCGGACTCCGAGCCTCCCGCGCCCCAGCCAACTAATTCGGACTGGGCGCCGGTTATGGAATTCACCGCCGCGGACATCTTCCAGCACTTGCCTTTCGGCGATATCCTGAATTCACTGAAGCATCTCTCGCTATCAGAAGAGTCCTGGCCGGACTGCGGCCAGGATGGTTGGAGTTCGGACGACGAAGAAATTCAGAGCCCACCCACCACCCACTTTGTAGCCACTGTCGAGGATTTCACTGACATGCTAGACTATGACTCCGAAGACATCGACGCTATGGACGACGATGTTGGAGACGAACAGGAACCAGCGCCTACAGGGCACTAGAAGGCCACCTCGTCATATGACGTATACATGGTGGATACCCCAAAGGAAGGGGATGGCGAAGAAGCAGCGGAGGCAGACTCTTTAAAGAAGCAGCCCAAACGCCGGCGTCAGCGGCGCCGCTCTAAATCCCGCAACAGCAAGAATGGAGATTCCGGCACAGGAGACAACAATACTCCAGAGAGCGCCGAAGACAATCCCCTCCTGCATGACTCAGCGCAGGAGGATGCAGAAGCAAGCCCCCATGAGAGGGCGGCAAACGAAGGGGTTGAGGACGATAACTATATGCCTCCCTCTGAAGACGAAGCAAGCCTCAACGATGACGAATTCGTCGTACCTGAGGATCCCGTCGAACAAGAGCGCTTCAAGCGCAGGCTTATCGCCACAGCAAACAGCCTAAAGAAAAAGCAGCAGCAGCTTCAAGCTGATCAGGACCTGCTGGCCGATCGATGGACCGAAGTCCTCGCGGCCGAAGAGTACAAACTCAAACATCCCTCCAAAAGTTACCCAAGACGCAAGCAGCTCCCCCAATTAGAGGAGGAAGCATACATACCTTCTTCACCAGCGCACGACATGGCTGACCGACCACCCCGTGGTCGCGACAGAGAGGCATCGAGGCCCCCAGCCAAGACCGTACCCCGGCATCGCTCCAAGAGTACGAAGCCAAAAGGGAACGCGCCGGACTTGCGAGACATATTGGAGGACAAAGCATGACAATCTAGATCCATCTATGGATCACGTGGGCGCCCTACGACCCACGACGAATACCGTCGCGCCGGACATAACGCCGGCCGGGCCGAACATAGCAGACAACGCTCCCTCTAGCTGCGTCGCGATATTGCTCAATACAGGGGCGCCGCACACCCGTTATGTTTCACTGATGAAGTAATGGATCATCAGATCCCCGAAGGGTTTAAACCCGTAAACATCGAATCTTACGATGGCACAACAGACCCCGCAGTGTGGATCAAAGATTACCTTCTCCACATCCATATGGCCCGCGGCGATGATCTCCACGCCATCAAATATCTCCCACTCAAGCTTGAAGGACCAGCTCGGCATTGGCTTAACAGCTTGCCCACAGAGTCAATTGGGTGTTGGGAAGACCTGGAGGCCGCGTTCCTTGATAACTTCCAAGGCACATATGTGCGACCACCAGACGCTGATGACCTAAGCCACATTATTCAGCAGCCAGACGAATCGGCCAGGCAATTCTGGACACGGTTCTTGACGAAGAAAAATCAAATCGTCGACTGTCCGGATGCGGAGGCCCTTGCAGCCTTCAAACATAACATCCGAGACGAATGGCTAGCCCGGCACCTGGGGCAGGAGAAGCCGAAATCAATGGCAGCCCTCACATCGTTAATGACCCGCTTTTGTGCGGGAGAGGACAGCTGGCTAGCCCGCAGCAACAATCTCCGCAAACATTCTGGCAGTCCGGACACTAAGGACAACAACGGCAGGTCACGTCGAATCAAAAACAAAGCACCGCATTAACGGCGACGATAAGGAGGATACGGCAGTCAATGCCGGATTCCGAGGCTCCAAACCCGGCCAACGGAAGAAGCCATTTAAAAGAACCACTCCGGGTCCGTCCAATTTGGACCGAATACTCGACCGCTCATGCCAGATACATGGCACCCCCGAAAAGCCAGCTAATCACACCAATAGAGATTGTTGGGTGTTCAAGCAGGCCGGCAAGTTAATTGCCGAACACAATGAGAAGGGGCTAAATAGCGATGATGAGGAAGAGACCCGGCCGCCGAACAATAGAGGACAGAAGGGTTTCCCCCCACAAGTGCGGACGGTGAATATGACATACGCGACCCATATACCCAAGAGGGAGAGGAAGCGCGCACTACGGGACGTCTATGCGATGGAGCCAGTCGCCCCAAAGTTCAATCCATGGTCCTCCTGTCCGATCACTTTCGATCGAAGAGACCATCCGACCAGCGTACGCCATGGCGGATTCGCCGCATTGGTCTTAGACCCAATTGTTGATGGATTTCACCTCACAAGAGTCCTGATGGACGACGGCAGCAGCCTGAACCTGCTTTACCAGGATACAGTGCGCAAAATGGGCATAGACCCATCCAGGATTAAACCTACAAAGACAACCTTTAAAGGTGTCATCCCAGGAGTGGAAGCCAACTGTACAGGCTCAGTCACACTGGAAGTGGTCTTCGGATCCCCGGATAATTTCCGAAGCGAAGAATTAATCTTCGATATAGTCCCGTTCCGTAGCGGCTATCATGCCCTGCTCGGACGAACCGCGTTTGCAAAATTCAACGCGGTGCCGCATTATGCATACCTAAAGCTCAAGATGTCAGGCCCTCGTGGAGTCATCACGGTCAATGGGAATACGGAACGTTCCCTCCGAACGGAGGAACATACAGCGGCTCTCGCGGCAGAAGTATAGAGTAGCCTTCTACGGCAATTCTCAAGTCCGGCAACTAAAAAGCCGGATACATCAAAGCACGCCCGGAGCAACACTAACCAAGACCACCTGGCGCGATCGGAGCACGCGTAGCAATGCGGCCCCAACCCTCGCCCGCGCATGATCACAAGAATAACACTCCGCGTACATCATTACGCTTTGGAGATACCATGGGCGCAGGGGAGGGGCTCGATCACAAGGGACCAAGAGTGCGGCTCGACCACACCAGGGGCTCACGCGAGCGCCCCCCCCTTGATTTTATTTTTATTTTTATCTTTTCTTCTTTTTATGTATACAGGACTCTGTTAATCAGAAGCCTTGTTCGACGGCGCACTTGCTGAACTCACGATGCAAACAGTCAGGGACTAAAGGAGGCCGCGGCGAATATTCAGGTGGTCTCAATTACGAGCATTAAATTCAATTACATACACCAAGTCTGCAGCTCATCCCTGGAGGGGGACATGTTCATTTAGTCCAAATCCCTTGCTTACCGCACTATTTGTATCAGTCCGCTTTATTAGCAGACCTTCTTTCATAAATAACGCATCACTTCTTTTTTGCAAGTACATTACCTTTTCATTGCAATTGCGTTATCTTTTATCTATGTTCATTATATGACATCTTGCATCCGTATACTTTGGTACGGCCGAATACGCCAGGGGCTTCTGTTCCCCAGATTATGGTGTGATTAAGTCCGAACACTTTCACAAGTGCGGCACCCCAAACTTATAGCATTATATGAATCAGCTCCGAATCATGTCTTGGGTCAATAGTTGGGTTTGCCCGGCTCCCACGTTTTGGTGCCTTACGTTCCGTTCCGTCGGCTAAGGTAGCACTGGGAGAACCACTGCGATTGCGCCCCGGTTGAGCCGGGTTAACGCCTCAGTGGAGAAAGCTAAAACTGACTGGCATGATAAGGCGAGAGACTGGTCGCTGTTCGAGAGGTTCTTTTGGGTCCTTAAAGACTCATGCCGCTTCGAGCGAAGTTCCGGATGATGTCCGACGAAGGCGTGGATAGCGCCCCGGATTCGGTCTTCTGAATACCAGGGGCTTCGCCGAAATTTAAAATTATAGAATTCTATGGCTAAGTGAGAGTGTTCAAGCATTATAAGTCCGGTTGCCTTGTTCGTCGTGTTGAGCGCCTCCCTAGATGGACCCAATAATGGGAACAAGAGTGCTCAAGTTTATCACCGAACACCCCGGCACTCGTGGCTTGGGGGCTGAAGCCAACGACTTGCCATCTCTCAGATTTTACAAACAGCCGCACAGAAGGTAATATTTTAAATTAAACAAGAGTTGCTAATGGCGCATATAAACGAAGTTTTCAGCGCCCAGGATAAATAAACAGCGAGTTCACTCAAAGACTACATTTCAGGAGCACTCATCTGCAATATCACAGGCTCCCTTTAGGACAACCTTATAATACCGCTCCGGCGTACGATGCTCCTTGCCCGGCGGCGGCGGATCCGTGAGAAGCTTCTCCGCATCCAGTTTGCCCCATTGCACCTTTATGCGGGCAAGGGCCCGACGAGCACCTTCAATGCAGGCGGAGCGCTTGATTACATCCAGCCTGGGGCATGCATTCATCAGCCGCCGCACCAGGCCAAAGTAGCTTCCGGGCATGGCCTCTCCAGGCCACAGCCGGACTATGAGACCCTTCATGGCCTCCTCAGCTACCTTGTGGAGTTCGACCAGCTGCTTCAGCTGGTCGCTTGGGGGCACCGGATGGCCGGCCTCAGCATACTGAGACCAGAAGACCTTCTCCGTCGAGCTCCCCTCCTCGCCACGATAGAATGCGGCGGCATCAGACGCACTACGCGGCAGATCTGCAAACGCCCCTGGAGAGCTCCGAATTCGGGTAAGTATCCGGTAATCCACATTAACATGCCTGCTTTGCATGAAAAATGCCTTACCCGCAGCTATCTTCTTCATGTCCTCGACCTCCTGAAGGGCCTTCTGGGCCTCGACCTTGGTGGACTTGGCACTTTCGAGAGCCGAGGCAAGCTCGGACTCTCGAGTCTTGGAGTCATGCTCCAAACTCTCTTGCTTTTCCATGAGAGCCTGGAGCTCTTGCCGAACTTCCGCCACCAGTGCCGCTTGCTTTTCTCGCTCAGCCCGTTCCGTGGCCGCATTGCGTTCGGCCACGGACACGGCATCCTTCAGGGCTGCCACCTCGTTAGTGGCCCCTGCAATACACACATTATCCTTGTTAATCTTTTTTGCAACCAAAACCCTTTTCTGTAAGGTACTTATTTAAAGTGGTGTTATTCACCTTCTTTTTCCTTGAGCTGCCTCTTGGCATGGCCGAGCTCTTGCTCCGATCGCTCAAGGTCCTTCTTCAGCACCTCGACCTCCGCCGTTACTAAGGCAGAGGTCACCAGCGCAGCCTGCAAACCCATATTGACATATTTTTAGCAACCCTGCTTATATCTTGTTAGATCCTTAGTCCGGCTTTTCTTTTCGAACACCGAACTAAGCATCAGGGGCTACTGTCTATGCGGTATTACATTACATATTTCAACTTCTTACCTCAAAGCCTGTTAGAAGGCTGCTGCAGGCTTCGGTCAGTCCGCTCTTGGCGAACTGGACCTTCTCAATCACCGCACTTATGAGAGTGCGGTGTTCTTCCTCGATGGAAGCGCCTTTAAGCACCTCCAGCAGGTTATCCGGCGCCTCCGGTTGGACGGAGGCCGCCGGCGTCACGGTCCTGCCCTTCTTTTGAAGGGGCTGCTTGCCGGACGCTGGAACCACTACGGGTTCCGATGTAGAGTCCAGCGCAAAGTCCAGGAGGTCGCCCGACGGCGCCTCCGGAGCCTCCTCCGGATAGGTCCCTCTCTAGGATCCCACCTCGGCGTCTTCGTCGGCGCGTGGGGTAGAGGCAGTCGGAAGTGAATTCACATCCGACGAGGCCAAGGACCCGCTTGATGAAGCGGGGAGGTCGTCATCGATCAGACTACGGACAGAATGCGGCGTTAGAAGGATGCTACGTGACAGGAAAGGTACAGCACATGAACGATCCGAATACTTACGATCCGGCCGGACGCCTGGCCCGTGGAGGCCATTCATCTTCGCCAACGCTGATGTTGACGAAACTGTCCGGGGGGATAGTCCTCCCCCTCTTGGACCCTTCGGCCGCCCCTATTGGGGAGGCCTTCCTCTTCCGCTCTCCCTCCTCCGGGAGAGAGTACTCCTCCTCCTCCTCGTCTTCAGGGGAGGAGTCCTCGTCGTCGTCAGACGCCTGATTACGGGAACTCTTTCGAGTCCCCGTGGCCGCCGTCTTGGCCTTCTTCTCCGGCACCACGTGCGGTGCCGGAACCAGCAGCCCTGCCAAGCGGGCGTCCACTGGTTCTCCTGGCATGGGAGTCGGGCTGATGAGCAGCTCGACCTTCTCCATCCATTCCTGTCAAAGGAAGAGGCAGATTAAAAACCTCACTAGAGTTAATCTAATTACCACGAGTGTCCCGTAATGGGGTTGAATCACTCACCTCGTCAGTCGGAGACTGCGAGCTGAATCCGCGGTCTTCGGTCGCAGATGCGGGGGCTTCGGCGCCCTTGAACAGCACCCTCCAGGCACCTTCGTGTGTTGTATCGTAGAGTCCGCTCAACGTCTGGTGCTGTTCCGGATTAAACTCCCACAAATTAAATTCCCGTTCTTGGCATGGGAGAATCCGCCGGAGGAGCATGACTTGGATCACATCGACAAGCCGGAGCCTATTGCTCACCATATTCTTGATGCAGGCTCGGAGTCCCGTCACCTCCACCGGATCACCCCACTGCAAGCCCTTCTCTTTCCAAGAGGTGAGCTACGTGGGGATTCCAGATCTAAATTCGGGGGCCGCCGCCCATGTAGGCTTGCGCGGCTCGGTGATGTAGAACCACCCCGATTGCCACCCCTTGACGGAGTCCACGAAGGTCCCTTCTAGCCAAGGGACGTTGGGCAGTTTGCCCAACATGGCGCCTCCGCATTCCGCTTGCGTCCCCTTCACAACCTTCGGCTTGACGTCGAAGGTCTTGAGCCACAGGCCGAAGTGGGGCCGGATGCAGAGAAAGGCCTCGCACATGACGATAAACGCCGAGATGTTGAGGATGAAGTTCGGCGCCAGATCGTGGAAATCCAGGTCGTAGTAAAACATGAGCCCCCGGACGAATGGATGGAGCGGAAAGCCCAGTCCGCGGAGGAAGTGGGGAAGGAAGACGACCCTCTCATGGGGCCCTGGGGTAGGGATGAGCTGCCCCGCGTCGGGCAGCCGATGCGCAATATCGCTGGAAAGATATCCGGCATCGCGCAGCTTGGTGATGTCCTCCTCCTTAGCGGTGGAGGCTAACCATTTACCTCCCGCTCCGGACATATTCGGAGAAGGTCGAGGCGAGATTAGCGAGCTTGGGCGTTGGAGCTTGAGTTCGCAGGGATGGATGAGCAAAGGAGGAAGAAGGCGTAGGCGAGAAGGTGAATCCTTATCTCTTATATGTGGGCGGACAAAACTATGTGTCCCCCCACCGGCCTGGTAAAACTCGCTTATCTCCCAAGCGCCACCATCAATGGCGCGGTTGGGTTACCCACACACGTATTGATGAGAATCCCGGAATAAGGGGAACACGATCTCTGCTTCGACAAGACGTGCCAAGGAAACCGCTTCGCTAAACGTGCTGAGGTGGAATAGTAAAAAACGATTCAAACAAGGGCTTGGCTGCGGTGTGATGTCACGCCGCATAATACGTCAGCAGATTGAGCTAGTGTATATGTTTCATTCTCTCTACGGTGGAATGTGGAAATTATTTTTGCAGAGTCGGACATTATCCTGGTGTTCATTATCTTCTCCGGATTATTCAAGGGAGGAACCTGCCTTGCAATGCCGAACATTGTGCACGCCGGACTTATCGTCATTGAAGACTGGTTCAGGGGCTACTGAGGGAGTCCTGGACTAGGGGGTGTCCGGACAGCTGGACTATCAATATCCGCCGGACTCCAAGACTACGAAGATAGAAGATTGAAGACTCCGGCTCGTGTCCGAAAGGTACTTTCCTTGGCGTGGAAGGCAAGCTTGGCAATACGGATATGTAGATCTCCTACCATTGTAACCGACTCTGTGTAACCCTAGCCTCTCCGGTGTCTATATAAACCGGAGGGCCTTAGTCCGTAGGACGAACATACATCTCAACAATCATACCATAGGCTAGCTTCTAGGGTTTAGCCTCCTTGATCTCGTGGTAGATCTACTCTTGTACTACCCATATCATCAATATTAATCAAGCAAGACGTAGGGTTTACCTCCATCGAGAGGGCCCGAACCTGGGTAAAAACATTGTGTCCCTCATCTCTTGTTACCATCCGCCTAGACGCACAGTTCGGGACCCCCTACCCGAGATCCGCCGGTTTTGACACCGACACCTGGCATGTCTTTAGGGGACCATGCGAAGATGTCTCGATTCTCATAGAGGAAATCGACGAGCTCGCCTTCCTATTTGCTATCTAGGTTTGCACCTATGACAGCATGCCTTTCCGGATGCTCCGGGTCCAAAGGTATCCTGTTTGTTTCTTTAGCTGGCTTGTACGAGCCCTCAACTTCCGATTCCTTGGGGTCTAGAGACATCTCTGGCTTCTTGCCGGCCATTGCCACAACCCGATCAAGGAGCCGCCTCTCGGCTGCGATCACCAGGGACTCGGCCAGCCGACTACTCTCGGCCGCACAGGCGGATGACTTCCCGTAGTCGCCAGCTACGGTCAGAATCCCCTTTGAACTTGGCATCTTCATCTTGAGGTAAGCATAGTGGGGGACCGCGATGAACTTGGCCAAAGTAGGTCGGCCAAGCAATGCTTGGTATGGGCTTTCAAGGTCCACCACTTCAAACCAAACTGGCTCTCGGCGAAAATGATCTTTGTCTCCGAAGAGGACATCTATCTGGATCTTGCCGATTGGGGAGCAAGAAAGGCCAGGTACAATGCCGTGGAAAACAGTTCGGCTGCTTTGAAGCTGCTTCTTCTTGATTCCTAATTTCTCCATGGTATCCTTGTACAGGATGTTGATGCTGCTGCCTCCGTCTATCAACACTCGCGAGAAGCGAGCGGCCCGCCTATCAGTGGCCAAGGTAGCGCTCAGAACCAAGGCGTAGGAGCCCGGATTTGGCATCACCTCTGGGTGATCAGCTCTGCTCCAACTGATAGGCCTCTCGGACCAGTGCATGAACTCCGGAGTATCTGATGCCACTGCATTTACTTCTTGCTGTTGTAACCGTCTGCTACGTCGATCATCTGCCACACTGGTGAACACTACATAAGCCCCATGTTCTTCGGGGTATTCATCTTGCACGGCACCGACTGGCCTGGCCGCCGGTGTTACGACCGGTTTTCCGGGTATAAATTTCCAGAAAAGACCATCGTGCTCATCAGCCCCAGGATTACTGTTAGCTGACGAGGCTCCAACTTGATACAGAAATTCCAAGCAAAATACAAAATATGAAGTACAAGACCATTCTGGCCTATGAGTACAACAAATGATTTCTAGTGGTTGATGGCGGAAGCGGGTTCTGAAACATCAGTGTCTATGGGACTCCATTTCCCACGGGAACAGCTGACCAGGTTAACTCCTATCTTCGCGAGGCTGCTATCTCCATTGCTTAGGTTCCGGGACTGTCATCGCGTCGCTCCTCTCCGTGGAAGAAAATCTGGCCAAGACAATAGCCAGGGACAAGCCAGTGAGTACTTTGAATGTACTCGCAAACATTATGAACACAGGTATAATATAACAATGATGTGCTGAAAATATTTTATGCTCATGACGTCAGTCACAAAAGATAAATGAAACTCCGATGCGTGCAAGCAAGTTATTTATAAGAATGCAATAACATATTAGTATTAAAATTTATGAAGTAAATAATAAGCAATGCCACAGTCGGGCGTCTGAGAGACACCACATAAAGGGCTTTAAAAGAAATGCCACAGTCGGGCGTCTGAGCGACACCACATAAAGGGCTTTAAAAGAAATGCCACAGTCGGGCGTCTGAGCGACACCGCATAAAGGGCTTTAAAAGAAATGCCACAGTCGGGCGTCTGAGCGACACCACATAAAGGGCTTTAAAATAAACAATCATAGTGGATATCCCGGAGGTAGGACCATCCCAGAGATACTCGATAATAACAATAATATCACGGGTTAGTCAACAATAATAATAATCATAAATTATCACAAGTCAAAAGTAGTAGTTCCAGTTCTGGTTAACAGTTTCACCTCCGAAGAGCGACGCTAAGACCGACATTTGACCCATCCCAGACTGTAATCCTTAACCATGGACACGGCTATTCGAATAGGTTTATTCTCTGCAGAGGGTGTACTCTTTACCCACGAGTAACGGATTTCTTTAGTCCATCGGGACTAATTCCGTGTACGGTCTTTTTGTTGAAAACACACCTAACCTGCACACACCAGCTTAACTCACACGTGTCTGGAATCACCCACGACACCTGTCAAGCAAACTCTAAGTGGGGAGGTTACAACCTCCCGTAGCATGGGATCAAATTTATATCACGCGCTCTAAGGGGTGGCCTCCCCTCTCGGTCCCAACCAGAAACACCCATGCCCCCGGACCAGGTGGCCTGCCTACCAGCTACAACCGGTATCTTCCACCATGGCCTCTCTGTACGGTGTGTGCTAGAAAGAGGTTGACAACTTACTGAACCGTACTCTGCTTGCTGTAGAGACGAGTGGTAGTACGAAACAAGTAAGGGGGTTACTGGAACAAGACTCGATCTACGGTCGACTCAGGAGGTTTAAGTATTCACTGCATGATTAGTATAACGAATACATTTCATCCAACAGAGTCACCGCTCATATCACCTTACCATGCCATACCAGACATAACCGTCCCGACGGAGACCGGCAACAAACTCATGCCTACCCAAGGCAGAGGTTTTCCCGGGTTCCTGCCGGTATGCATGCAAGGCACATGAGGGTGATTATCATCACAAGTGTGTTCATTTCCAACAGCATGGAAATCACTAATATGCACTCATGCATATGATCATACCACATGAAATAACAGGTCCTTCGAGTTGCGGTTGTGTTATAAATGTATCAACGATCACACCAAAAATATTACGCCGGGATTCAGAATGCTTGCCTTCAATGTGTGGAAAGGCAGGGTGTCGGTGTCAAAACCGGCGGATCTCGGGTAGGGGGTCCCGAACTGTGCGTCTAGGCGGATGGTAACAAGAGACGAGGGACACGATGCTTTTACCCAGGTTCGGGCCCTCTCAATGGAGGTAAAACCCTATGTCCTGCTTGATTAATATTGTTGATATGGGTAGTACAAGAGTGGATCTACCACGAGATCAAGGAGGCTAAACCCTAGAAGCTAGCCTATGGTATGATTGTTGTAATCTTAAAATAAATCTTAAAATAAATTAGGCATTATTTGAGAGAGGTAGGAAAAGGAATTAATTCATTTGGAGTTATATTTAAAAAGATATAGTCAGTCAAAGTTCTGGTCAAATCTGTTTTTAAATTAAAATAGACAAAAAAAACGTTTTAGATAGAAATACGCTTCCAGGGTAAAGGAGACGTACTTCTGAAGTTTATGCCTTCATTTAAACACGTGGACGGCGCGGGGTGTCACTGACAGTGGGTCCTAGGTGGCCCACTAGTCAGGTTTGACTAGTCGCCCTCCCTCCCCTTCCTCTGGCCGAACAAAGGCGGGGGCTCCGGCGATCTTCGCCGGTGTTAGGGGGCTCCTCGCGGGCATCCGAGGGTAGGGATGGATCCGCATGGCTGGGGCGATCCTCCCGGTAGTCGTTGGGTCGGCGGGGACGAAGTGAGCTGCCGGCGGCGAGCTTCTCGGCG
The DNA here is from genome assembly GCA_963921465.1 of Triticum timopheevii. NCBI lineage: Eukaryota > Viridiplantae > Streptophyta > Magnoliopsida > Poales > Poaceae > Triticum > Triticum timopheevii. The sequence continues at coordinate 471,808,610 of OY997264.1, read as the reverse complement.
GAGGTGGCCTCGGGAGCAAAGTGATTTTGTGGCGGCGATGGCTCCCGATCAAAATCGAGTAGGGGGTTGGGTTCCTGGAAGGAAGGAGGTGTTCTTGGCGAAGAGAAATGGGAGGAAGAGACCCTGGTGGCGCTAGGAGAGCTGGGGCCATGGAGGCGGCCGCTGCTGCCGGAGGTGGAGAAGACGACCTCCTCAGGTCAATTGGCTGCCATGGGGAAACTAGGGAAGTGGACTGAGGTTGCATGCGTGCTCAGATGGGCTCGGGGTCCCTTATATACGCAGTGGAGGTCGGTTCCGAGGCGGCCGGTGATAAGGACGACGGCGAACCGCCTCCCTGTAGCGTCAGGGCGTCGTGGCGGCGATGAGGGCTTGCGGACAAGGCTGTGGATGAGCTTGAGCTGTTCAAGGGGCCAGGTGGCGAGCCGGGGTGGCTTGGGCGGCGCTGAATGGCGCAGAGGCTGTCGGCCAACGCCGGCGTGCCGCCAAAAGTGCTCTGGTGGTGGCGCTGTGCGGCTTTGGATGGTTCCTGCGAGTGGATGAGGTCGAGCGCGGCTCTGCGGGCGAGCGGGGGTAGGTGGGGTGAAGCGGGCGCGACGCGGCGGCTCGGGCGCACGTGCGTGCCAAACACACGCTCTGGGCGCGCCCAGAGCACGCCCACCATCTGCTCGGCGAAATGCCGTGGCCTGCTAGATGGCTTGGTTGGAGCTGAGGATTATCAGTTCTAGTCTAGGGATAGTTTAGATGCTAGTGGACATGCTAGTATGATCCGAGGTGCAAGGTCACAATGCAAAGACAAAAATCTTGTCAAAACTGGCCATGCACACCAGGTGTTTGACAAAATGTTAATGGCATCTAAGCAACTCTTGGGGTGGCCCAAATCTTCAGATCAAAGTCTCTTTAGAAGAATGAGATGGTGGTAAGGTTAATTGGCCAAATTTAGAAACTTGTTAGTGCAAAACTTTGAGAAAACCAAATCTGGTCAGAAAGAAAAGTATATGGTTTCATGGACTAAAACTACTCCAATGGGTTCACTCTCTTGGAATTAGGGGTTTGGTATGGTGTAGTACAAGCAGGAGAAAGCTCATGGGTAAAGGAGCAAGTTAGAAGATGGTTGCAGTACAAATCATCAAGTTAGACCAGAATGAATAAGAGGATGATTCACTCAAATTTTTCAAAGAACATAAATAGGTTTTTGCACAAAGTGGAATAATATGCTCCTACTGACCTCCCCTAATTTTGGTAGAAGTTTTAAAGAAATATTTAAATAGGTTGTAGTGTAAAATTGCCCACTGGACCAGATTTGAAAACTTGGTGTAGAACTCAAAAATGTCCAATGAATGAAATATCTTTTTGCATAAAAGTGATTTAAAAGCATCACATGACATCTCCAAATTTTGGTGGGATTTTTAAATAAATTTATCAAAGTATTGCAGTGCAAATGGAACCCTGAAATTTATGAAAAACCAATTTAGAGAAATAAAGCTCAGGGAAAAATAATTATATAGATAATCCAACTGATAAAGGAATTGTTTTTCTTAAGAGAGGAAATAAGTCCAATAATGACTGAAAAGTTTTGAAATCCACAGAAATAATCTTGCAGGCAAAATTTTAAACTCTTGGCAAAATTTTGATAACTAAAACCTGGTTAAAAATTTTGGGGTGTTACAATACTACCCCCCTTAAGAAAAATCTTGTCCCCGAGATTTGCTAAGGGTTGTAAAACAAAAATACCTTTACTTGGTCAAAAGGTCATTTTACACAGGCGGTAAAAAGAGGCTACACTGAGACGGCAATAAGTGGTGAGTAACTACAGTGTGGTACTGGCGCTATGTGGAAAAATCCATGTTTATGAAAACGAGCGATTTCTTCGCTGGGCGCCGTGAATTTAGAATAAATTCTAAATTTAACAATACGCTGGTCGTACCCGAGAGCACGGTGCTCTCTCTGGCTGACAGGTGGGACCGGGGCCCATTGTCAGTCTCACCTTCTTCCTCTGGCTCTCTCTTCTTCCTCTCTCCCGCGTGCTTTCCCGGCTTTCTCCACCGGCGACGTCTAGCGCGTAGGGCATCTAGGCCGTACTGCGGTAGTGCGGGACGTGCTTGCTGCCAGTGCAGTGTGCACTCACCTCGCGGGCCAATGCGCTGTTGGCACTGCTCGCGGATTCGCCTCCGAACACCGGCGATGGGGCGACGAGCGGCGCTGGTGGACCTCGCCCACCGTGCACCGAGCTCGAGCTATAAAAATGACCGAGGCGTTCTCCTCTTCTTCCTCACACCTGGCCTCGCTCCTCCTCTCTTCTTCTCCTCTGTTTCTGCTGGCCGGAGCTCGAGACGAGGCTCTAATGGCGGAGGTGGTGCCGGACTGGTACGTGATCCTGTTGTGCGGGGGGCTGGCGGCAGTGCTGGGGCTCTCCGTGCTCCTGTGCGCGATGATCCTTGATGATCGCCGTGATGCTGCCGCTCGGGTGCTGGCTCTCCGTGGTGGCGGTAATCACGAGGAGTAGGTGGGGTGTGCCGGGTGTTAATTGTTGTACGGGGTGCTTAGTTAGATGCAACACCGTCGCAATTTTTTTTTGCGAGCGGTGTATGTGTCCATGCAATTGTGGTTGTGAGGCTGCTGCCGTGGTGCTGCGTGAAATAAAACAATCCATGTCGTGAGAAATTATACGATGCGGCAACACAGGGAAAAGAAATCTCACTCCAGGATAAGTAGAAACTACATACTCGACTCGTCGCACAAATTTGAGGTACCATGCATGAGATACGACGCAATAATAAATGCTGAAATAACAAATACAGTAGTGACGTCTAAAATGAAAACGGTAACTGGGTGTGGTCCTGATAAAATGTCTCTGGTAAAGGGATACACTCCTCTTCTATCGGAGGAAGTGGATTGACCAGTCGATGTATGCGTCTCTCCGGGTCGGGCCTCAGTGATCTGCCGATTGCAATCTGAGGATTTAAATTAGCGAGACTCTGGAGATAATCCATTACTCGCTGGTTCAAATGCTCTTGAGCGATGATGTACTGGATAAGGTTGGCTAGTACTGGGTCCTTCTCAATCCGTCCACCGGGAAAAGATGTAACTTCTCCGGGTGCTGCACGGCTCGGAAAGTAATAATATCCTCGTTCGCGGGCATAGGGTACTGCGGATCGAAGGCGAGCAATCGCTTCTTTCGCAGCAGCTTCTATGGCCAGGTGTGGGGTTGGCATAGATTTCCCCACGAAGGAAACTTCTGTTGGATCTTGGTTGGGGTCTATGGGAGGAATGTGTACTGCTGCCCAATATTCCGAGGTGGAAGGGGTGATTCTAGATTTGAACAGCTAGTACTGGGGTGGCTGGGTAGAACCCATGGTACTGCGGGTAAAGTCCCACAATATTTTGACAAAGCTACCTGGGTTTGCATCTGGGGTTCTCAGATGAATACTGGGGCTCGGCATGACAAGAAATGGTTGTGAGGGTGGTGCACGAGGTGAGGGTTGCTGGGTAAGGTCACAAGGTGGCCTTCTTATATAGCATCTGGGCTGGTTTATTTACCGTGGTGAAAGGTAATAAAACTGCCAGATCACCTCCAAGGGTCGGGTCAGTGTCAGAGATACACATATCTCATAAAGAGACGTGTTACTGTGGTTGTCGTCGGGTTGGTCTTGGTAGCTGTGCCCGGAAATTATGCAATTGCGTGCTGACAAAAATACGCAAGGCTACTCTATTAAAACAGGGGCACATCAACAGGCTGTGTTAATATACACGGTCGCACGATTACAAGGTGAGGATACAATGAGACTCGGTACTACTCGTACGGCTTAGTCTACCTCGTTTATGTCTAAACGGGCGTGCCTGGTGGATGTCGAGGCTTCTCCACGTGTCTCACTGCCGGGATTAGTCGGAGATGGCGGAGGAACGACAGGGTTGGGGTAGCAATGATGACCATCACGGGGATTGTTGGCCACAATCCCGTTGGAGTGTGCTCCCAAAAGGTGACGAAGCACTTCTGGGGTCATCAAAGCATCTTGGTTGATGGCTGGAGCTGATCTCAGTGTCTCGATCGGGTGTCCAAACAGCACGACTGGGTTGTCGTCGTCGGGCTCGCCTTCTCTCCTTGCTGGGGCTCGACGAACCAACTCTCCTCGAGCTGCAATCAGATCAATGGTGATCTGGTCGAACAGTGCCTGTAGTGCACTTACATAGCGCACTAGGTGCTATAAGGCGGGATCTGTCTCATGATCTCCGTTGGCAACTTGGGGTGGTCTACCATACCCTTCGCGTCTGGGGTAGTAGTGTAACGAGCGACAGTTAACTCTGGGCGACAAGTGCCTGAGATGAATTATAGCCTCTCGAGCAGCTAGTTGTATGGCTTGTGGCTCAAAGGAAGTTGTTCTTCCAGTGAACCTGTAGGGGCGTTCGGGCGCTAGACCCCTACCGTAGATGTGCACAGTGGCCCAGAATTGACGGTCCTCACCGCTCATGGGTCCTTGGTACACAACATATTCAGGTGGCTCTTCTAGCACATAGGCACGAAGGGTGAGGTTTGCGAGGATGGTCACAAAACCTCCAAGGTTGGTTGCTGTGGTCTCATTGTGCACGACGAGGCCGGGCATTGTGGCTAGGTTGGGAAAGAGGCTGTGCTGTGCTGGTTGAGGCTAGCGTGCCCTTTTTATAGAAAAAGGGGACGGAGTCTTCCTTTGCACGCTTGCGAATGAGACATTTCTGCCATCGGTCACTAGTATGCGATCGACAGGCTAGGCTGATAGGTTGGGCACCGACTGCCAAAAGTGTCGGGATTACTGTGTGGCTATCTTGCACGAGAAGCTTGGCTGGGGTTTGGTTAAGGTCTGGTGGGTTGGTTTGCCTAAGTTTTTCGACCTGGCTAAGATAGGATTAGCCAATGGTTAGCTTGGCTCTGATACCAAGTCTGTCACGACCGGTTTTCCGGGTATAAATTTCCAGAAAAGACCGTCGTGCTCATCAGCCCCAGGATTACTGTTAACTGATGAGGCTCCAACTTGATACAGAAATTCCAAGCAAAATACAAAATATGAAGTACAAGACCATTCTGGCCTGTGAGTATAACAAATGATTTCTAGTGGTTGATGGCGGAAGCGGGTTGTGAAACATCAGTGTCTATGGGACTCCATTTCCCACGGGAACAGCTGACGAGGTCAACTCCTATCTTCGCGAGGCTGCTATCTCCATTGCTAAGGTTCCGGGACTGTCATCGCGTCGCTCCTCTCCGTGCAAGAAAATCTGGCCAAGACAACAGCCAGGGACAAGCCAGTGAGTACTTTGAATGTACTCGCAAACATTATGAACACAGGTATAATATAACAATGATGTGCTGAAAATATTTTATGCTCATGACGTCAGTCACAAAAGATAAATGAAACTCTGATGCGTGCAGGCAAGTTATTTATAAGAATGCAATAACATAGTAGTATTAAAATTTATGAAGTAAATAATAAGCAATGCCACAGTCGGGCGTCTGAGCGACACCACATAAAGGGCTTTAAAAGAAATGCCACATTCGGGCGTCTGAGCGACACCACATAAAGGGCTTTAAAAGTAATGCCACAGTCGGGCGTCTGAGCAACACCGCATAAAGGGCTTTAAAAGAAATGCCACCGTCGGGCGTCTGAGCGACACCACATAAAGGGCTTTAAAATAAACAATCATAGTGGATATCCCGGAGGTAGGACCATCCCAGAGATACTCGATAATAACAATAATATCACGGGTTAGTCAACAATAATAATAATCATAAATTATCACAAGTCACAAGTAGTAGTTCCAGTTCTGGTTAACAGTTTCACCTCCGAAGACCGACGCAAAGACCGACATTTGACCCATCCCAGACTGTAATCCTTAACCATGGACACGGCTATTCGAATAGGTTTATTCTCTGTAGAGGGTGTACTCTTTACCCACGAGTAACGGATTTCTTTAGTCCATCGGGACTAATTCCGTCTACAGTCTTTTTGTTGAAAACACACCTAACCTGCACACACCAGCTTAACTCACACGTGTCTGGAATCACCCACGACACCTGTCAAGCAAACTCTAAGTGGGGAGGTTACAACCTCGCGTAGCATGAGATCAAATTTATATCACGCGCTCTAAGGGGTGGCCTCCCCTCTCGGTCCCAACCGGAAACACCCATGCCCCCGGACCAGGTGGCCTGCCTACCAGCTACAACCGGTATCTTCCACCATGGCCTCTCTGTACGGTGTGTGCTAGAAAGAGGTTGACAACTTACTGAACCGTACTCTACTTGCTGTGGAGACGAGTGGTAGTACGAAACAAGTATGGGGGTTACTGGAACAAGACTCGATCTACGGTCGACTCAGGAGGTTTAAGTATTCACTGCATGATTAGTATAACGAATACATTTCATCCAACAGAGTCACCGCTCATATCACCTTACCATGCCATACCAGACATAACCGTCCCGACGAAGACCGGCGACAAACTCATGCCTACCCAAGGCAGAGGTTTTCCCGGGTTCCTACCGGTATGCATGCAAGGCACATGAGGGTGATTATCATCACAAGTGTGTTCATTTCCAACAGCATGGAAATCACTAATATGCACTCATGCATATGATCATACCACATGAAATAATAGGTCCTTCGAGTTGTGGTGGTGTTATAAACACTACTAGAAAAACCCCTACTAATGGCGCACCTAATATGGCCATTAATGGCGCATCTGTGGTGCGCCATTAACAGCACGCCATTAGTAATTTTTACTAATGGCGCACCACCTGGTGCGCCATTAGTATCTGGTATACTAATGGCGCACCGCGGGTGCGCCATTAGTATAGGCCAGCGTGCGCCATTAGTATGCCTCCCAGGGGCCATGTATACCCAGGTGCTTTGGCATACTAATGGCGCACCACCACTGGATGCGCCATTACTAACCGCGGCATACTAATGGCGTACTGCCCTGTGATGCGCCATTAGTATGCACTGTCATACTAATGGCGCACTGTCATGTGATGCGCCATTAGTATGAATATTAGGTTTTTTTTATTTTTTTATTTTCTGTTTTTTGCACAGGTTACAAAATGTATAATTTGACAAAATATAGATAGCACACATCAACAACAGATTCATCGAATACAATAGAAGATTAGTCTTTGAATACAATTCATCATATTAGTCTCCGAATACAATTCATCATATTAGTCTCCGAATTAAAAAGACCGAACAAAGATAGAACATTATATTACAAGTCTTTAGACCGCGAGTAGCGAGTTTGTCTTCACATTACAAGTCGATATTGATCATCTAAACTACCATCACATAGAAGAGAGCTGCGGTCATCACGATGAGCATCATCACGATGAAACTCGTCTTCATCCGGTTCCTCCAACGCTCCCTCCCCTCTCCCGCTAGATAGCGGGCGTATCTAGATTCGGCCTCGGCCCTAGTGGTGTACCCTTTGTAACTGTTACCGCTGAATCGGTGAACCTGTCTCCGACACTCCTCCCAGTCATCGTAGACTCCGGGAACCTTACCCTTGTACACGACATACGTCGGCATCGCTATGCACTAGCCAAACGAAACGTTAGTACCAATTCACAGACAATACATAAGCAATATATAATTATGCAACAGAACGATCGGAAGAGAAAAGCAAGACATTAATAGCATCGATTACATCTAAGTTGAACGACTCTCGAAACCAAAGAGACATACTACAAGTTCATTAAAGTTTAATTACAACATGAACCAATCGATGTTTCAGAACTAGACAACTCGACTCAAGGGACCGGAGCGTGGATGAAGCCGCCGTCTATTGTGGGAGTCATGAAAGAACGGGCGTTGTCATCCTGCATTTGTAGCATTGTGTCGATGTCACTGTTGGACGGTTGATTTCTGAGGTAGAACTGCCCCGAGGTACGAAGGACATCTTGATGGATGATTTCCGCAAACTCCGACTGGATGTGAAAGAATTCTTGTCGGAGGTCCGCGTCCTGGATTGCCGACATGCTCGCGGCCCAATCTTTGAGTTTAGTCGGTAGCAGAAGTTGATGATGGTCCCGTACGATCGCCCGCATGTGATGGATGGCGTAGTAGGCACCCTTCTAACCGCTAGGCGGCTGCTTGACGCAGCAGAACGTCGTATTGTGGGAGAACACGTGCTTGCCGTACTTACGAATAGGCCTGGTGAAGGTGCCTCCAGATTGGGCGTAGCCGGGGAGAACATCATCAAGAACCTTCTTGACATTTGTGTAGTCTATGTTCGACTGACGGTCCGGGTCGAAATACGTGGCCATGGAATATTTGGGGCTTAAGAGGATGAGCGTGCAATGTGTGTCACTGCAGAAAACACGGAATGTTAAAAGAAAAACGATCGAAATGTAAGAATTCATATGTTACGGGCCGGTTGAGGGGAGGACTTGCTCGGGAAAGTAAGGCACGAGGAAGTTATCCTTATCTTGGTTTGCCAGAATGACGCCTTCGAGGTAAGAACTCGCGACTTGGCGGTCCCCAGCGCTGCCCAAGATCTTGGCACGCATGTAGAAGGGGTCGACTATCACGATGTCCGGGGTCTTGTCGCGAATGATCCGCATCTCCATACTTAGCGAAAATAGCCGAACGAAGGTGTAGTGTAGCGGATGAAGGTTCAACATAGCGTGGATGTCATCAAAACGCAGGACGATCGTACGCCCGATGGAGTTATCCACAAAGCCCTTGCCCTCTGGCACCTTGGCCGCGAAAACCAGGTGTCGGTGTACTAAAGTAGGGGGGTACCTTAGTACCCCGAACTTGTGCACGGGCAGTCGCAGCGACCCGCGGTAGGGCTTGCCGGGCGTCCGCCAAGATCCTCCGCGGCTACTTTGATGCTGGTATTTTAGCTTGAGTATTTTGTTCTTGGATGGCATCAAAGTAGCCGCGGAGGATCTTGGCGGACGCCCGGCAAGCCCTGCCGCGGGTCGCTGCGACTGCCAACTGCTGCTTTGTGTTGTTATTTGATCTTGCTTGAATACGAGCGCCCGGTGGGGCGGCGTGTGTGTGTGTGTGTTGAATGAACCCTAACCGAACCGAACCGAGCCGAACCGAACCGAACCGAACCGAACCCCTTCTACGTGCGCATGGGCCTCCCTTTTATAGTCTAAAGGGGGCACCAACAGGTGGCAGCGTAAGAAGAGGGGGTAGAAAGGTAAAAACACAGGTTGGTGTAACAGTGACCAACAGTGTCCCCTACCTAACTCTGGCGGCAGGGGACAAGGGCATTTAATGCCCATCCGGTCGCCCCAACAGTGCAAGGAGGCGATCGTCAGGTGAGCCACCGGTTGCCACGATGGCGTTTCTGTCAGCTCCGCTTGCCACCTCGCTCCGCATGGCTGTGTGGCGCCTCGCCACGTGCCTTTGGGGCTGCCTTGTGATGACACGTGGCCGGATGTGCTGGAGTTTGGTTGGCAATCTTGCCGCGGCAAGTGCCTTGCCGCGGTCCTCCTCTTGTCGGGCTGGCAAGCTTGCCGGCCCTCGGGCCTTGTCGGGACGCGCGGGGCGTCGCGGCAAGTCTTCTGGAAGTGCCTTGCTTCCCAGCAAGGTCCTCTTGCCGGGGCCTTTATTTTCTTCCCGGCAAGCTCTTCTTGCCGGGGTCTTGGCTGGCCTTCCCGGCAAGCTCCTCTTGCTGGGGCTTTAGCTTGAGTATTCTATTCTTGGATGGCATCAAAGTAGCCGCGGAGGATCTTGGCGGACGCCCGGCAAGCCCTGCCGCGGGTCGCTGCGACTGCCCGTGCACAAGTTCGTGGTACTAAGGTACCCCCCTACTTTAGTACACCGACACCGGGTATGCCACATCCTTCTCCCTAAGACGCCGCTTCTCCAAAGCAAGAACACGGTCATGCAGACTCCGCATAGCACCGGTTGCAGCATTGAGCATATTTGTCGGTAGCATCGCCCTACCCGCCACATGCACCCTCCTCGAGATATCCTGCGGTGAAGGTGGCCCGTCCTGAGCACGGATCGTACTCAGTGCCGGCTGGTTCGCACCCTTCTTAGTCTTTCTTTTGCGTGCCTTCTTCTTCTCCTGTAATGGGACCGAGTTCTGCTCACAGACCGCCTTCTTGAGTGTGTTGGGGCTGATAATATTTCGCACCTCGCCTATCTGAGGCTCGGTGAAGTCGGCAGCTGGAGGCGTCTCCTGAGAGCTGAACGCCAGACGGCGCGTGTTGCAACTTGGCTTCTCCGCGGTACGAGCTAGATCACACACGTCTTTTGTTGGGTTTGGTTCTTGAGAAGGAGGACCCATGAAGTCGCCATCATACCCATGCTCGGCAAAGTACTGATCGACGTTGCCAAATGTATCATCGTCGTAGTCGTCGTTGTTCTGATCCTGTGCCATATGCATGTTTGGATCCAGTGGCATAGGGATGTCCGGCACCGTTACGGCGGTCTTGCCATGGGGCCGACTTTGCGCCGGCACGACTGGCGGTGTTGTCTTTGGGGTGGTGTCCCCCGCCCCCAAACGAATCTGGCTCTTCGGCCAAAGCAGGGGCCAGCTCAGGCAGGCGCTGAGGGTCATCACGTCTTCATCGTCGGCCCCGACGGGTCGAATCGGAGGTAACAAGTCGTCGCAGCCTGGCAGCACCCGAGCCAGTTGAACCCTAAACAAGTTGGGTGGCATCTGGGTACCGTGGAACAAGGGGTTGCCCGGTTGAACGATTTTGCCCTTGGCGACATCAACCAACTCGTTGTTCACGAAGTGGAGGAGAGTGCACGGAACATCGGCGGCGCCCTGCGAAAACATGTAGGGCGTCAGGGATGCCCAGTCAAAGGCAAGGAGATGAAGTCCTCGGCCGAGAGACGCTTAATTAGTTACCGTGATGATGGCGTCAAGCTCGGCTAATGTCGAGTCACCGCCAACGGCGGGCGTGCAGTTGACGGAGGGGCCGGCGTACACCCGGGTGCATTAAGCTCCCGTGCCGGCGTCGGAGACACCAATGCCGCCTCCGCCGGAGGCACCAATGGCCCCGCCATCGCATTATGCGAGTTGCTGGCCGTGAAGCTAGGAATCGGGGGCGGCCCCTGTTGGCCGCCCGCAATCCACGCACTCAACCCCGAGATCAAGGTAGGCACAAGGGCGGTGATCGTCGCTCCGAGTCGTTGTTCCACTTGCTCTTGGACAATCTCCGGAATCCGCGCCTCCTGTGCCTTGAGTTCTTGAACCTCTCGCGCCTGGCTTTCCGAGTTGGTCTTTTTCTCCTTCCGCACACCAGCGGTATAGTATGACCCCCATTTTGTCGACAAGCCTTTGCCGGCCACACGACCAGCTGACGTCGGCTTACTGAGCTTATCCTTGTTCTTCATTTAGAGTGGTGTCCCAAGGGTTGCTCTTAGTCGACCCCTGCGGAAGGAATGTGAACCATTTAGAAATTTGGCTTCATTAATTAGAATGCAACCATATGGAGCTAATTACGCGGGGGTGTATTCCTTACCAGAACAAGCTCAAGCTGCCTGGTCTTCGGATCCGTGGTAAGCTCCTTTGTTTTCGGGTCCTTCTTGTACGGGGCCCTAACAAAGTTCCTGGTCTGCTTGCCACCGTATTTATCGAAGATGGGCGGTAGGCCTTGCTCGGCACGGTCCGCCTCCTCCTTGTCCCATATAGGCTCCGCCACTCTGTAACCGCCGGGACCGAGTGTGTGTTCCCCTATGTTCAGCTCCCACATTTGTTTCCCCCACTCACTTGATTGGGAGCTTGCGGTGCTCGAGCAATTGATCTTGAATTCGTTGTAGTCATCTTTGGTGATCGAAGGATTTTTCTCCTTGATCTTCTGATAACTCTCACCTTTCTCGATCATTCTCTTCACATTGCTTTTCCAAGTAGACAGGGCCTTGCTCATCTTCGTGAGGGCAGCATTATTCACTTTATTCCCTTTGAGGCTTGTGTTTTCAAATTCAGCCGGGAACTTGTATCATTCGTGCAGCTTCGTGAAGAGGAGGTTGCGCAAATTCCCTCGGTCAGGATACCTCAGGTTCTCGGTGTTGATCGAGATGGTGCTCCGGACAATGCACCCGAGATGAAGCGAGTACCCCTTGACTATTCGTTCGGGCGCCGTTGGATTCCCGTTGGAGTCCACTTCAGTAACTTCCTCCTTGAGGGTGCGGAGCACGATCGGGCGCGGGTCCTTCCGTTGCCTCTTCGGTTGGCTGCCATCTGTGCGTGCGCCGCCATCATCAGTGGTGGCATCCTCGGCGGCACCATCAGTGGTGGCATCAGTGTGGTCATCCTCGGCGGCACCATCCATGGTCTCAGGATCGGTGGGGATGGCGGCGGCCTCATACAAGTGAGGTTGTTCCTCCATCTCCTGGGACAGCTCCCAGAATGCCTTGCCGCCCGAACCCCCGGCCTCATCGTTGTGGGCCATGTTTCTCTCTAAATAGAAACAAAGTTTGGTTAAAAAGTTGGTTATTGTCAAGGAACAAGATCATGGTCTCATCATTTAGGGTTTGTCGACACCGAGGCATCCTAAAATCTAAGCTTTTATCATTGAGGGTTTTTCGACGCCGAGGCACCCTAAAAGCCTAACCTTTCATCATTTCGGTTTTTATCGACACCGAGGCACCCTAAAAGCCATGCATTAGTCACAAGTACGCCGGGGCACTTGATCCTACTTAATTAACTACTAAGATACCCCGGCCCATGCATTAGTCACAAGTACCCCATATGTCCTATTTTTAGCAAAGTCGTGCTAAAATTCACGGAAAATTTCAGCATGACCTTTGCTGAAAATAGGACATATGGAGTACCCAAATTTGCCGAAACGGAAGTTAATCAACATTCCGGCAAACTCAAGGGCCTCTCGGGGTACCTGCAATATCATCACGACACGATGGTCGGAGACAAAACCCAGCAAACTAGCACCACAATGTGCCTCTACTTTCATATGGATGAAAAGGCCACAATGTGCCTCTACTAGCATCACAAAAAACCCCTTGAGTTAGAAGATGGTATCCTCCATTTTGTACATCTTTGCGACCGCACGGAGCTAATTTTCTCCATACATGAAACATGACATATGAACATCCGTATGCATTGATTTATGAAAGAGACAGCCTAGCATGGGCAGCAAGAGCCACTCAGGCTAGCCAAGGGGACTGCCCATGAAACCACACCCCAAGGTAGAAGCCATCATTCATTACAAATTTGAATATATGATATTCCAGAAAATAATCTGTCTACAAAATGAGATACATTCCGTTTGAACTACCAAGTTACACAAAGAAAATGCACCTAAGCACCAAGAGGAACTGTTACAACTCCATAAGGTATATCCAAGTCACTGCTACTCATATTCAAAAAACCTAACTCCAATATAACCAGAAAGATTGTAAAACATTATATCTCCCTGCTGACACGAACTGAAAGTGTAACAAAAATACCTATTATTCTAGGCAGCTGCCTTGCTAGTGATTCGATGTCGTCGCAACTGGATCCCTCCCACTCGACCTGCGATCTTCTACAAGGAAAAAGTAGCAGCTCAGTCAACCACCATATAATTATCAAAGGAAAAAATGCTACTTGGCACAAGTGTAAACGAGAAGCTTGAGGTAGCAGCAGATTGAAGTGATAAAGTGCAAAGGAGAAGCTTGAGCTAGTAAACAATTTCTGAATGTTATAAAGAGGGGAAAGTAAAATAAAATTCATGACTAGTCATGGCACTAGAAAAGAGATGAGATTTCACAAAACCAGAGCCAAGCATAGTCCAGAATGTCCAGTTCTTATAGTATTTTGGAGTACATTGCCTGTTATGCTGCTTGCAAGGTTAGCATAGGTTCAAAAATGGGGACTAAAAAACAGTGATTTGATTGAAGGCCACTGGCTTCAACTTGTCGGTCTGCTCCCACTGTCACTCGAAATTACTCAAATCTATGGATGGCAACTACTCTAGCTTCAGCTTTCGAAATAAACTGGTAGGTTGGCAGTACCATTCATAGAGGATCGATGAACAGGCCATCTAGACAGTGTGCATGCAAAAAGGATTTCGGTGAAATTAAACTGCCAAAGTTGCATGATAAATAAATAAAAACATCCATGCCCACTCACAGTCGTTTATTTCATTCATTCTCTGACTGATGACAATACAAGTCATTCATTATCTGCCAAAGTTGCATTTGCGCGACTCTCAAGCATGACTTTTGGTTTGAATTCTGAAAAGGAGACTAACAAACAGAGCAAGCATACAACTGAGAGAGCGCACGCAAAATTACAAGCATGGTTTTGGTCTGGTTTCAGAAAATCAAACGCCACGACAGTAAGCCGTTAGGAATTCAGAAATTCATTCATGCACTCCAATAACACTGCCGACCACTGGAGGAGCACATCACGATGAGAGAAACTTGTTTTCTACACAGAATGAATTTGCCAAAGCTGCATGACAAAACAGAGAAACCCAAATGCACACATGAACGATGAGTAAGTTTCCGCATTAGTGGCATGATAAAACAGGCAGCAGTTCAGACAACTTTTACCATGTCCGAATTCATTCAGAAAATAAGCTAACCGAACACCCATGACAGTTAAGCTGTCCGGAATTCAGTGATCATTCCTTCATACTCTCTGATGATGGGAAATCAAAAAGCAATATGTTCAAGTGAGTTTCTGCATTCTTGGCATGCATAAACATAAGAATTTGAAATTGTAAATTGGCCTTCAATTCAGTGCATGCATGCAGCTCTACCTATGCCAGTATATACAGTTGCAATCAGCTCTACCTATGCCAGTATAAACAGTCATATTTTTTGACAAAGAATTCTGCATCTAATCAACTACTCTAGGTATGTACGTACATGGCAGACAAAAACACCTAGCAATAGCAACAAGAGAACATAGTTTCGTCCCTTAGGAAAAAAACACGCCAGAGCATGAGAGATGGAGAGAGCAGAGAGAGGGGGGGGGGGATGATACCTTGACGAGCTCCCCTGATGGCGTGGGTAGTAGGGTCGGGGCAGTGTCCTGGGAAGAACTAGGCACACGCGGTCTGAGGTGCGTGCAGCCTACGCGCGAGAGGAACCAGCATCATCAGGGAACCTTGACGGCGGCACAATCGAATCGAACAAAGGGGGAGGGGGAGGAGAAGAGGACCTTGCGAGACCTTCAATGGCGGGGTCGCGGGAGAGAAGAAGCACGTGAGCAGCGGCGTGGTCGATGGGAGCAGCTCGAGCAGAGGTGGCGGCGGATCTGGCCGGCGTCGAGGGCGGCGGGGCGGCGGTGTCGGGAGAGGAGAGGGGAAGGGGATCGAGGGCGAGGGCGAGGGCGAGGGCGAGGGAGAGAGAGGGGATCGAGGGCGAGGGCTCGGGCAAGGGAGAGAGAGGGGATCGAGGGCGAGGGCTCGGGCGAGGGAGAGAGAGGGGATCAGAAGTAGGGGGGCACAATACTAATGGCGCACCACCCCTCAGTGCGCCATAAGTATATACATGCTAATGGCGCACCTCGACCTGGTGCGCCATTAGTATTTTTTCGAGCCAACAGGTTATCTCCCACCTGACCTTATCCACATCAACTCCCCTCTACTAGCTCGACTGGTCAGGTGCCCGTTCTCACACCAGGAGGTCTTGGGTTCGATTCCTAGGCTCCACAAATTTTTTTTATGCATTTAAAATGCTGTTTGATACTTTTTTGTGTTTAAATATGTTCAAACTTGTTTAAATCATAACAGTAATTTTTTTTATAAGACAGTAATAATTTTTTTAAAAATATCATCAAACAGTAATGCCGGTGGAGCGGGGGAGGGTGCGGGGGGTCAGTGGCGGCGGTTGAGTAGGGGAGGGGTGCGGGGGGTCGGCGGCGGCGGTTGAGTAGGGGAATCGAGGGTGCGGGGGGTCGGCGGCGGCGGCCGGTGGACCGGAGGGTGCTCGGCGGCGAGGGGGACCGGATCTGGCGAGGTGGGATAGCGATCGAGATGGAGGGGGATCGAGATCGAGTGTCCATGAAATTTAAAAATATTCATGATAGTTTAAAAAGTGCCCATGAAATACAATCGAGAAATGAAGGCTACGATTTAAATACAATCGATCTTAGCTAGCTATCTGTTAACAATCTTCTTGCCCTTCTTTTTCGCAAATGGAGTTCTTCTGTGGAACGGACGTCCTTTAGGTAGGGTGGTCCTCCTTCTTCTTGTGGTCCTGCTTCTTCTTGTGGTCCTGCTTCTTCTTGTGGTGTATGCTGATACTTCTTGCGGCTCTCATAGGGAAATATTCTTTCTCTGTGGCGTCCCACATATTGGCTGGCGTTTGCCACAGCGTGTCAATCTCCTCTTTCAGCAGCCCCAGATACAGATTGATGTTGTTCCCTGGTTGTTTCGGCCCTTCAATTAGCATACTCATGTGAATGTACTTCCTCTTCATGCACAACCAGGGGGGAAGGTTGTACATCCACACGAACACAGGCCAGGTGCTATGTGTGCTTCTCTGGCTGCCAAACGGATTGACTCGATCGGTACTCGCGCCCAGCATGATGTTCCTTGGTTCGTTCCCAAATTCTGGGTATTCGAAGTTCAACGCTTGCCACTGGCTCGCATCCTTAGGGTGACTCAGCATCTTGTCTTTTTTATCTATCTCCGGATCATTTGCATCATCTTCTCGCTTCTTCTCCTCCCTATCCGCGTGCCAACGCAAGAGCTTTGCTACCTTAGGGTCCGCGAAATACCGCTGTAGACGAGGAGTGATCGGAAAGTACCACACCACTTTTCGAGGAGCTTTCTTCCTCTTCTTGTATCGAGTGACACCGCACACCAGACATATGGTAGACTCCGCGTGCTCGTCCCGATAAATGATGCAATTGTTCATGCACACATGGTATTTCACGTGTGGTAAATCCAGAGGACACACGATTTTCTTCGCCTCCTCCAAACTGGTCGGGCACTTGTTCCCCTTGGGAAGACGTTCGTGCCAGAATGACATGTTCTTGTCGAAGCATGCGTCGGTCATTTTGTGTTTTACCTTCATATCTAGAGCCATGAGCGTTACTTTCAGGCGGGTATCCTCGGGCCTGCATCCTTCATACAATGGAGTAACCGCGTCTAACTCAAGTTGATCCATCTTCGCTTTCTCTCGGGCGGCAGCTCTTGCGTTATCCGTCTGCTTGAGAAGTAGCTCTTGAATATGAGGGTCCTGCACCCAGCCCATCGATGGTCCAGCGTCGTCTGCTCCGCCGGCATCATCATCATGTCCTGCATCTTCTACATGATGACTGTGTACAGCATCACCGTCGTGATCATCTCCTGGGGATTCTTCGTCTTCTCGCCCCCCCGAGCCGCGGTGGTTGTCTTGCTGCCCTTCCTCATTTTTCGCCCGGCCCCCATGGACGACTTCGTAGTCATCTTCATCACCTTGCCACCGATAGCCATCCATGAAACCACGCAAGAGCAGGTGGTCCCGCACCTGCCCAGAATCCGGGTCCGCAATAAGGCTATTCAGCTTGCATCTTCGACACGGACATCTTATCTCTGTCTCGTTCTTTTGAAGCATCTCGGCCTTCGCGGACCTCAAAAACCTATTCACTATGCCTTCGGTCATCGTGCGGACCATGGTCGCCTGCGGGGTAGAGCAAAACGATATTTTAGAACCAAGAAAAAATTTGCCATGACTTTCCCTAAAAATAGGACCAAAAAGAATGCTTAATGCCAAAATTCTCGCCGAAACGGAAATGAATCAACATTCCGGCAAAATATTGGCAACTATCGCATTTCAAATACCGGTAAACCTCCAAACACAAACACATATGCAACACCACAAACATATGCAACACCACGAACATACATAGATCTAGCTAGGCCATAAAAAGTGCATGTGCACATTGTTGTAGGGAGAACAACATAAATATAGCTTCCCCCCTTACTTACCTAGCAAAACAAGGTAACTTAACCACTTAATTTGAATGAATCTATGGTGGAAATGAGGTGAAAAAGAGGAGGCACCCGAGACAAGGAGGAGGCGGTGGAGAGAATGAAGTGGGGAGAAAGTGAGTGTGGGAGGAGAGGCTGTCCAAAATATCTTGTTGCTCCCCACTTACTAATGGCGCACCAGCAACAGATGCGCCATTAGTAATCCAGGTTACTAATGGCGCACCCCCTGGTGGTGCGCCATTAGAACTTTTGCAAAAAAAGGAATAAAAGCAATAATAAAAAAAATAACATTAGTGGCGCACCTTCTGGCTGGTGCGCCATTACTAGTTACAACTAGTAATGGCGCACCACCAGGGGATGCGCCATTAGTATGTTTGGACAGGCGCACTAGTTCAAAAAAAATTGGTACTAATGGCGCACAGTGGTCAAGGTGCGCCATTAGTAGTTTCAACATGAATGGCGCATCAGAAGGTGGTGCGCCATTAGTATATACTAATGGTGCACCACTTGTCTGGTGCGCCATTAGTGTCATTTCCATCTATAGCCCTTTTCCTAGTAGTGAAATGTATCAACGATCACACCAAAAATATTACGCCGGGATTCAGAATGCTTGCCTTCAATGTGTGGAAAGGCAGGGTGTCGGTGTCAAAACCGGCGGATCTCGGGTAGGGGGTCCCGAACTGTGCGTCTAGGCGGATGGTAACAAGAGACGAGGGACACGATGTTTTTACCCAGGTTCGGGCCCTCTCGATGGAGGTAAAACCCTACGTCCTGCTTGATTAATATTGTTGATATGGGTAGTACAAGAGTGGATCTACCACGAGATCAAGGAGGCTAAACCCTAGAAGCTAGCCTATGGTATGATTGTTGTAATGTATGTTGTCCTACGGACTAAAGCCCTCCGGTTTATATAGACACCAGAGGAGGCTAGGGTTACACAAAGTCAGTTACAATAGTAGGAGATCTACATATCCGTATTGCCAAGCATGCCTTCCACGCCAAGGAAAGTCCCATCCGGACACGGGACGGAGTCTTCAATCTTGTATCTTCGTAGTCTTGGAGTCCGGCGGATAATGATAGTCCGGCTGTCCGGACACCCCCTAGTCCAGGACTCCCTCAGTAGCCCCCGAACCAGGCTTCAATGACGATAAGTCCAGCGCGTTTATAGTCTTCGGCGTTGCAAGGCGGGTTCTCCCTTCGAATTCCATGTACCTGCCGAACAGTGTCCGGCTTCATCTTGAATACTGTGTTCCTCGGCTTCTATGCCAAATAATGGCCCTCTTCCACGCGTCGCACGAATGCGAAAAGCCAGGGTGTCTTTTACATTTCACCCCCTAGTTGTGCGAGGCGCCCGCCTATAAAAGAGGCAAGAATCCAGATCCAAACCACACCGTCTTCCTCCCGCGAATACTCCGTCGCAGCGCCTTTGACCTAGAAATCCATTCCATCATGGATCATCGACGTGGCTCTTCTTCACGCGCTCCCAGCCCACCGCCGGGGGATTGGAGGAGGTGCTCTATTTCGCACAACGAGCTAGTGAAGCTCCAAACGGGGGGATTTCTCCCTCCGGCCTTCATGGTCCCAGTCCGGGCCGGACTGGTTACTTATCAAGGTGGGAGGCAGGCGGAGGACACTCCAAGCCCCAATAAGGGGGAGCGAGTATGTTTTGTCCCTTATCTGATAAGGGGACTCGGATTTCCAATACATCCGTTCCTCCGCGGGCTCCTGAAGTTCTACGGACTCCAGCTCCACCACCTCACGCCCGCCTCTGTCCTGCATATCGCGGGCTACGTAGCTCTTTGCGAGCTATTCCTGGGCATCGAGCCCCATTTTGCATTGTAGAAGAGGCTGTTTTGCCTCGTACCCCGTTCTCACAAGGGGTCCATATATCAAGTGGGCGGAGCCGAAATATGGTGCATCGCCGGGACCGGATACCTATCCGGTACTCCCAAGAAGGCGTCCGAAGACTGGCCCTCGAAATGGTTTTATATAGGAGACGCTCCACTGCCAGACCCAGTCCGGATCGGCCTCCCGGAGTTTAGTGCTGCTCCCTTGAAGAAACGCCTCAGCTAGCGCCCGCGGAGCCCCCGATTGGAGGAAGACAAGAGCGTCCATTACTTGATGGGCTGGATAAGATTAATGGCTCATTCCGGCTTGACCATGATCGGAGTCATGGAGACATGCATCAAGCGAGGGGTACAGCCACTGCAATATAGAGGCCACCCCATGTGGGATTTCAACGGGGAAGACGATGCCTCGACGGGCTCAACCCACGCTTTCGAAGTTTAAGCTTCTCACATTATGTCTTCGACGCAGGATCTACGCCGGACTGTGGAGGACATGGTGAGTCCTGCTCCGCAACCCGAGGATCCAGAAGGATCCCTGGATCCGGCCTCCGAAGAGGATCCGGACATCGAGGTGGAGCTGATCGACAGGGTGTTTCACCATGTCAGCATAGACAATGCTTTGGTGGCCATCACGGCGGACTACCCTGGATTAAGTCCGGCTTCCCAGGTGACTGTGACCGAAGTCCGGACACCATTATCTCTTCTTTGCCCATTTATAACCCTCGCGAACGACGGTATTTCGCAGGAAGTGCCTTTACGGCAGGAAGCCGAACCTGCGGCAGCTGGCCAACAGAGGCCAGTCCGGACCAGCAGGCGGAAAAGGATCGCGGTGCGGGCGGAAACGTCGCCGCAAAGGTATAGCTCGTATTTGAATTTTCAGAGCAACGTTCCGAGAAAACGCCTGAGTGCTCATGATCTTTGCAGGAGAAAAAGAGCTCGCCGGACTGCGAGTGCATGAATTGCCGATCCGACCAACACCGGCCAGGCTCCAGCGCCCGGCCTGGAGGGGGAGGTAAGCGCAAGACGCGGGCCGGATCCCTCTCCAACGAAGGATACCGACAGACTGTCCGCCACCAAGTCTGAGGCAGAGAGCGCCATGAACCACAGGCGCCGCCGGACAGTATTTAGTGAAGCGTGCTTTTCCCCTGAGGCATTGGATGCCTTTAACGCAGGGGACGCGCATCTCCGTGCCTCTCAAAATGGTTTTACCAGAGCCACGGAGCAGTATGTGAAAGACATACGGGTAAGGGAATTTTAACGGTTGAATATACCAGTAGCCCCCGAGACTTAAAGTAGTTATGCTAACTTATTTAAGGATCACTGGAAATTTCAGGCACTTAACGAGAAGAACGCCCAGCTGTCTCGGGAGCTGCAAGATTGCAAGGCCCAACTTGAGGCCGCACTTGCTGCCGCAGGAGGAGAAGGAAAGACCCCTCCTGGTAACACATTTTTATT
This sequence comes from Triticum timopheevii, assembly GCA_963921465.1. Taxonomy (NCBI): domain Eukaryota; kingdom Viridiplantae; phylum Streptophyta; class Magnoliopsida; order Poales; family Poaceae; genus Triticum; species Triticum timopheevii. The sequence continues at coordinate 471,787,454 of OY997264.1, read as the reverse complement.
AATAAATATAAGCGCTGTGCGGCGTGCGCGTGAGTCTAATAATGACATTGCAGGTACCGCTGGACAAGATCCGGACAGGCAAGCATTGCTACGCCAGCTAAAGGCCGGCGAGAGTGTGCTGAATAGGGTTCAGCAGGAAAGGAACAAGCTCCAGGATGCCAGGCCAAGCTCGGAGAAGAGCTGAAAGGCGCTCAGGCCGAGCTGTCCGGCTCCGTTAAGGAGAATCAGTGGCTTCGTCGCGGCATTTATAGTAAGTGCTTGAGAGAACTCTTTTGAAAAGAAGAGGTCGGCGAGGAAGCAATTTGACATGATATGTCTTGTAGGTATACTCACGGGTCGTCCTGTAGAGGAGATGCCCATATCAACGGGTGATCAACTTCCCGAACTGTTGCAGCTATTCGAACGAGTTCGGCAGGCAATGAGCGGCGTCGTTCAGGCTTTATGGCCATCCCTCACCCTACCCGAGGGCCTCGGGGAGCTTGCGGAGAAGCTGTAGGGACTGAGGCAGCGCTTCCGTTTATGGAAGATTTTGGCTTGCCGTCAAGGTGCCAGGGAGGCTTGGGCCATGGTGAAGACGCGGTACAAGAAGGCGGATCCCAACCACATGGCCGAAGTTGGACCGGTGGGGCCCGACGGGAAGGAGATCCCTGTGAGTTTAGTACACAGCCAAGTAGAGTTGGTTGCTGAATTTTCCCAACGGGACTGTAAACTAGACAGCCTGTTAGACAGGATTGAGGAGGAATACAATCAGTAAATTTGACAATGTATGTTATCCATTAAAATGACATGTGAAATGCCTTCTAGCCGGATTGTAGATCGTTTGTCTTTGCCAACCTTTTCGCTTCGACCTCGGGACCCTAGAGTCCGGAGTGTGTCCGAATACCTTTTTGGTTTAAGAAACAACTGTGGTATGCATGGAGACCAGGCGTAGGGGTCATTAGTGCTTTATCAGACAAGTGCCCAACTAGTTATGTTATATTACATGGTTAGTAAGAAACATCTTCCAGGGAGAATAGTTCCGTTAAGGGTTCCTTTCCCTGGGAGGCATGCCCTAAAGTGCATGTCCGGACTACAAAGAAAGCAGTAAAACATCTGGGGGAAAATAGATAAATAGATAAAAAGTCATATTTTAAGTCACCGACCGAATATTCCCTTAAGAACGCTAGCTTTTGGCTTCACCCAGTCTGAGGTACACATCCGGCTGACCCGGCAGTAACAATCGCAGAGGTGCTCCCTTTACCTCCTAGCCGAACAATCGGGAACGTAGGGGTAAGCACAGGAGCCAGGCAACCCAGCTTGGCCAAAACTTAAGTCATATCGATGCATATAATGGCGAGTAAAAGGTACATGTGGAAGCTTGACACATGTGCTGGGTATGAAACCCGTATAATTGAGCTTCTGTAAAAGAAGTCCCCAGGAATAATGAGTGCGGATGGCACATCATGCGTATGCAAAGAATGCGAAAATAGGCCCGGAAGGGCTTTTAAGTAAAAAGGATAAAAAGAGAAACAAAAGACAGCCGAAGTGTAAAAGTTTGGACGGGGGAAGGGGACGAACTCTTAGTCCGGCGCTAGGCATAGAATCGTCGGAGGCGGGCTGCGTTCCATGGGTTCGGCTCGAGTCGGTTATCCGACGCATTTCGTAGACGGTATGCTCCGCCGGTCAGTACTTGATCGATAATGAAGGGGCCCTCCCATTTGGGCTTGAGCTTGTCCTTTTTCTTGTCCGGCAGGCGTAGAACTAGTTCACCAACGTTGTAAGTCTTGGCCCGTACTTCTCTGCTTTGATATCTTCGGGCCTGCTGCTGATAGAATGCGGAACGAGCCTTGGCGACGTCACGTTCTTCCTCCAATGTGTCCAAGCTGTCCTGCCGATCAAGCTCGGCCTCTCTTTCCTCATACATGCGCACTCGAGGTGAGTCATGAATAATGTCACAGGGCAAGACTGCCTCTGCGCCGTATACCATAAAAAATGGTGTGAATCCGGTAGTACGGTTAGGCGTTGTCCGCAGCCCCCAGAGTACGGAGTCGAGCTCCTCGACCCATTGTGTGTCGGATTTAGTAAGTAACCTCACTAATCTGGGTTTAATGCCGCTCATGATTAGACCATTTGCTCTTTCCACTTGACCGTTGGTTTGAGGGTGATAAACTGAAGCATAGTCGAGCTTGATGCCCATATTTTTGCACCATGACTTAACCTCGTCGGCTGTGAAGTTCGTGCCGTTGTCGGTGATGATGCTGTGGGGGACTCTGTAACAGTGTACCACCCCTGATATAAAGTCTATCACTGGTCCGGACTCTGCCGTTTTGACCGGTTGGCCTCTATCCATTTGGTGAATTTATCCACCATGACCAATAGGTACCTTTGCTTGTGGGTTCCCCCTTTAAGGGGTCCAACCATGTCAAGCCCCCAGACCGCGAACGGCCAGGTAATGGGTATGGTTTTGAGGGCGGTGGGTGGCATATGGCTCTGATTAGCAAAGAGCTGACAACCAACGCATCGCTGGACCAAGTCCTGTGCGTCTGCCCGAGCCGTCGGCTAATAAAATCCTGTACGGAATGCCTTTCCTACAAGGGCCCGGGCTGCTGCGTGGTGTCCGCCTAGTCCGGCATGAATTTCAGCCAGGAGGTTTCGCCCTTCTTCTTCGGAGATACACCTTTGAAGGGCTCCGGTGGTACTTTTCTTATAAAGTTCTCCCTCATGGACCTTGTCGGCCTTCGATCGCCGGACTATGCAGCGGGCCTCATTTTGGTCTTCGGGAAGTTCCTGCCTAAGTAAGTAGGCAAGGAAAGGTTCTGTCCACGCGGCGATTACTGCCATTATGACATGGGCGGAGGGTGTTATGTCATCTGCCGAATCACCGGTTGGTGCGGTTTTCTCCGGTTTGTCACTACCGGGCTCCTCTTCCCATAGTACGGATGGCTTGAAGAGCCGTTCCAGGAATATATTAGGAGGGATGGCATCACGCTTCGCACCGATGCGTGCTAGTACGTCGGCCGCCTGGTTATTATCTCGAGCTATGTGATGGAATTCCAGTCCTTCAAACCGAGCTGACATTTTTAGGACAGCATTGCGATATGCTGCCATTTTCGGATCCTTGGCGTCAAAGTCTCCATTTATTTGGGATATTGCAAGGTTTGAATCCCCGCGCACTTCTAGGCGTTGAATGCCCATGGAGACTGCCATCCGGAGACCATGTAATAGGGCCTCATATTTGGCTGCATTGTTGGAGTCCGTGTACATTATTTGAAGTACATACTGGACTGTATCTCCGGTTGGGGACGTCAGTACGACGCCAGCCCCCAGTCCGGCCAACATTTTGGAGCCGTCGAAATGCATAATCCAATTGGAGTATGCGCCGTACTCTTTAGGGAGTTCGGCTTCAGTCCATTCAGCGACGAAGTCAGCCAAAACTTGTGACTTTATAGCTCGTCGAGGTTTATAAGTTATGTCGAATGGTAAGAGCTCAATGGCCCATTTTGCAATCCTGCCCGTTGCGTCGCGGTTATTTATAATGTCATTGAGTGGTACTTCAGAGGCCACTGTTATCGAACACTCTTGAAAGTAGTGCCGGAGTTTCCGGGACGCCATGAACACCGCATATGCTATCTTCTGATAGTGCGGGTAACGGGATTTGCAGGGGGTTAACACAGTGGATACATAGTACACTGGTTTTTGAAGAGGGAATTTATGCCCTTCTGTCACTCGTTCGACGACGAGGACCGTGCTTACAACTTGATGCGTTGCTGCGATGTATAGCAACATTGGTTCGCCCAAAGTGGGCGCAGCCAGGACCGGATTTGTTGCCAATATGGCCTTTATTTCTTCTAGTCCGGCAGTGGCGGCATCCGTCCACTCGAAGTGTTCGGTGCACCTGAGGAGGCGATAGAGGGGCAGCCCCTTTTCTCCTAAACGGGAGATAAACTGGCTTAGGGCTGCCATGCATCCTGTTAATTTTTGTATTTGTTTGAGGTCTTTTGGAATATCCAACTGTGACAGAGCTTAGATTTTAGCCGGATTTGCTTCAATTCCTCTACCGGATACGATGAAGCCCAGCAGCTTTCCTGCTGGTATGCCGAAAACGCATTTTTCCGGATTCAGCTTGATGTCATATCCTCTGAGGTTGTCGAATGTGAGCCTCAAGTCGTCTACTAAAGTTTCGACGTGTTTTGTTTTGACGACTACGTCATCTACGTATGCCTCGACTATTTTGCCGATCTAGGTGGCCAGACATGTTTGAATCATGCGCTGATATGTTGCGCTGGTGATTTTGAGTCCGAAGGGCATCGTGTTGAAGCAGAATGGTCCATATGGAGTGATAAATGCCGTTGCGGCTTGGTCTGCTTCCGCCATCTTGATTTGATGATAGCCAGAGTATGCGTCCAGGAAGCACAACGAATCATGCCCTGCTGTAGCATCGGTAATTTGATCGATGCGGGGGAGAGGGAAGGGATCCTTCTTTGGTACCATCACCAAATTTGCTAGCCAGTCCGGATGTTTGATATCTCTAATGAATCCGGCTTCCAATAGTTTGGCTAGCTCTTCTCCCATTGCCTGTCTTTTGGGCTAGGAAAATCGTCGAAGAGCCTGTTTGACTGGCTTGAATCCTTTTAGGATGTTTAGGCTGTGTTCTGCCAACCTGCGAGGGATTCCGGGCATGTCCGAAGGATGCCAGGCGAAGATATCCCAATTTTCCCGAAGGAATTCGCGCAGTGCGGCGTCTACTTTGGGGTTCAATTGTGCCCCAATGGAGGCCGTCTTTGTTGGGTCCGTTGGATGGACCTGGAATTTTATTATCTCGTCTGCTGGTTTGAAGGAGGTGGACTTGGATCTTTTATCGAGTATCACATCGTCCCTGTTCACCGTAGAGCGCAGCGCGGTGAGTTCCTCTGCCGCTAAGGCTTCGGATAGTGCCTCGAGGGCTAGTGCGGCTGTCTTGTTTTCGGCGCGGAGTGCTATGTCCGGATCACTAGCGAGAGTGATTATTCCGCTGGGCCCAGGCATTTTGAGCTTCATGTACCCGTAATGAGGTATTGCTTGAAAAATTGTGAATGCCTCTCGTCCTAATATGGCGTGATACCCACTGCTGAACGAGGCCACCTGGAACGTGACTTCTTCGGATCTGTAATTGTCCCGAGAGCCGAAAACCACATCGAGTGTGATTTTTCCGGTGCAGCGCGCTTCCCGGCTAGGGATTATTCCTCTAAAGGTTGTGCTTCTTCGCTCAATACGGCTCCAACCGATTTCCATTTTTCGCAAAGTTTCCTCATAAATGAGGTTTAGTCCGCTGCCGCCATCCATGAGGACTTTTGTCAGTCGAAAGCCGTCCACTATGGGACTAAGTACCAGTGCGGCTGAGGCTCTGGTTGTTCGGAATGTGGGCTCGTCGCTGGCATTGAAGGTAATAGCTGTGTTGCTCCATGGATTTGCTGTTGCTACTTGGTAGACTTCGGCGAGTTCGCGGATTGTTCGTTTTCCCATATTATTTGATGCGAAAGTCTCGAAGACTGTTGATACCGTGCTGGTATTGTTGGAGTGGTTTCCCGGAGCTAGAAGCTCTTCGCCACTTTTGGCCACCTGCCGTAATATCCAACATGCTCGAAGGCTATGTGTTGGGACGGCTCCCTCTGTACTATGAAGCTTACATCGTCCATTGAGCCATCCCTCGAGTACGGTTCCGTTTCCCTTATTGGGTTTTTGTTTTTTCGTTTTTGCATCTGGGGCCTGAGTGTAAGGCGCCCTTTTACTGCGGACTGGGTTTGGGGCCGGATTATCCCAAAATTGATTTTCGGTTTTCCGGAAACTCTCCATCGCACAGTACTTTCGTACAATGGATGCCAGATCGGTGAAGCGCGTAATTTTGCGACGATCAATGGCATTTAGTATTCCCTTGTCCGTGCAGTTATTGCAAAAGATTGATATTGCGTTTTCCTCTCGGCAGTCCTTTATCCTGTCCATAACCAGGAGGAATCTGGCCCAGTAGTGATGTACTGTTTCAGTAGGCTCTTGCCGTATTAGAGATAGATCGCATATGTCTGGTCGGGTGGGTGGAATAAAATCCGGATCCCTGCCCATCTTGAGGCTCAAAGGCCAAGGGGTTTCCGAATTCGGAAGTTTGGTTTGCTAGGCACAATCCAACGAGTCCGGGCGATGCATGATTTTAAGTTCAATGCTCGATCGAAGTCCGTCCCTCCGCGGGAATCCGGCATGGAGGGTTCGGGAATCCGGACATGAATTGTTTTCAACACTGGCAAGGAGTTGCCATATTGCTCCTCTACCACTGCGACGTGGTGGGTGGCCTGGGGAGAGTTAATCTCTCTCAGATCGGTTTTAAGCCCAATCTGGTTGTAGTCCGTAGCGACTCCCAGGGCGGAGATGCGATCCAAGAGCTCCTTAACAGACGAGAGCTCTATTGGATCTAACTGTTCGGCAGCTTTAGGGCTGCCGCGAAGATTGCTTTCGACGACTTGAGAAGTCATTGCCGAAGCGGCGGCCGGACAGGCGGTCATGAGAAAACCACCAAGCCGGATAGTCTGGCCGGCGGCCAAGGCCCCTCCGGCGAAAACACCGTCTTTGAAGACGGGTGGAGGCATCCGCTCTATCGGTGACGACACAGAGGAACTCTCAATGAAAGCACCAATGTCGGTGTCAAAACCGGCGGATCTCGGGTAGGGGGTCCCGAACTGTGCGTCCAGGCGGATGGTAACAAGAGACGAGGGACACGATGTTTTTACCCAGGTTCGGGCCCTCTCGATGGAGGTAAAACCCTACGTCCTGCTTGATTAATACTGATGATATGGGTAGTACAAGAGTGGATCTACCACGAGATCAAGGAGGCTAAACCCTAGAAGCTAGCCTATGGTATGATTGTTGTAATGTATGTTGTCCTACGGACTAAAGCCCTCCAGTTTATATAGACACCGGAGGAGGCTAGGGTTACACAGAGTCGGTTACAATAGTAGGAGATCTACATATCCGTATTGCCAAGCTTGCCTTCCACGCCAAGGAAAGTCCCATCCGGACACGGGACGGAGTCTTCAATCTTGTATCTTCGTAGTCTTGGAGTCCGGCGGATAATGATAGTCCGGCTGTCCGGACACCTCCCAGTCCAGGACTCCCTCACAGGGTGCACTCCAAAACTTGAAACATTTCTCCTCTCTTCAAAAATCCTATTTTAGCAATATAAAGAATTAACACACAACATAAAAACAACACCAAAAGTTGTTCTAATTTTTTTTTCAAATAAATCTTAAAATAAACTAGGCATTATTTCAGAGAGGTAGGAAAAGGAATTAATTCATTTGGAGTTATATTTAAAAAGATATAGTCAGTCAAAGTTCTGGTCAAATCTGTTTTTAAATTAAAATAGACAAAAAAAACGTTTCAGATAGAAATACGCTTCCGGGGTAAAGGAGACGTACTTCTGAAGTTTACGCCTTCACTTAAACACGTGGACGACGCGGGGTGTCACTGACAGTGGGTCCTAGGTAGCCCACTAGTCAGGTTTGACTGGTCGCCCTCCCTCCCCTTCCTCTGGCCGAACAGAGGCGGGGGCTCCGGCGATCTTCGCCGGCGTTAGGCGGCTTCTCGCGGGCACCCGAGGGTAGGGATGGATCCGCATGGCTGGGCGATCCTCCCGGTAGTCGTTGGGTCGGCGGGGACGGAGTGAGCTGCCGGCGGCGAGCTTCTCGGCAGAGGTGGCCTCGGGAGCAAAGTGATTTTGTGGCGGCGATGGCTCCCGATCAAAATCGAGTAGGGGGTTGGGTTCCTGGAAGGAAGGAGGTGTTCTTGGCGAAGAGAAATGGGAGGAAGAGGCCCTGGTGGCGCTAGGAGAGCTGGGGCCATGGCGGCGGCCGCTGCTGCCGGAGGTGGAGAAGACGACCTCCTCAGGTCGATTGGCTGCCATGGGGAAACTAGGGAAGTGGACTGAGGTTGCATGCGTGCTCAGAGGGGCTCGGGGTCCCTTATATACACGGTGGAGGTCGGTTCCGAGGCGGCCGGTGATATGGACGACGGCGAACCGCCTCCCTGTAGTGTCAGGGCGTCATGGCGGCGACGAGGGCTTGCGGACAAGGCTATGGATGAGCTTGAGCTGTTCAAGGGGCCAGGTGGCGAGCCGGGGTGGCTTGGGCGGCGCTGAATGGCGCAGAGGCTGTCGGCCGACGCCGGCGTGCCGCCAAAAGTGCTCTGGCGGTGGCGCTGTGCGGCTTTGGATGGTTCCTGCGAGTGGATGAGGTCGGGCGCGGCTCTACGGGCGAGCGGGGGTAGGTGGGGTAGAGCGGGCGTGAAGCGGCGACTCGGGCGCACGTGCGTGCCAAACGCACGCTCTGGGCGCGCCCAGAGCACGCCCACCATCTGCTTGGCGAAATGCCGTGGCCTGCTAGATGGCTTGGTTGGAGCTGAGGATTATCAGTTCTAGTCTAGGGATAGTTTAGATGCTAGTGGACATGCTAGTATGATCCGAGGTGCAAGGTCACAATGCAAAGACAAAAATCATGTCAAAACTGCCCATGCACACTAGGTGTTTGACAAAATGTTAATGGCATCTAAGCAACTCTTGGGGTGGCCCAAATCTTCAGATCAAAGTCTCTTTAGAAGAATGAGATGGTGGTAAGGTTAGTTGGCCAAATTTAGAAACTTGTTAGTGCAAAACTTTGAGAAAACCAAATCTGGTCAGAAAGAAAAGTATATGGTTTCATGGACTAAAACTACTCCAATGGGTTCACTCTCTTGGAATTAGGGGTTTGGTAAGGTGTAGTACAAGCAGGAGAAAGCTCATGGGTAAAGGAGCAAGTTAGAAGATGGTTGCAGTACAAATCATCAAGTTAGACCAGAATGAAAAAGAGGATGATTCACTCAAATTTTTCAAAGAACATAAATAGGTTTTTGCACAAAGTGGAATAATATGCTCCTACTGACCTCCCCTAATTTTGGTAGAAGTTTTAAAGAAATATTTAAATAGGTTGTAGTGTAAAATTGCCCACTGGACCAGATTTGAAAACTTGGTGTAGAACTCAAAAATGTCCAATGAATGAAATATCTTTTTGCATAAAAGTGATTTAAAAGCATCACATGACATCTCCAAATTTTGGTGGGATTTTTAAATAAATTTATCAAAGTATTGCAGTGCAAATGGAACCCTGAAATTTATGAAAAACCAATTTAGAGAAATAAAGCTCAGGGAAAAATAATTATATAGATAATCCAACTGATAAAGGAATTGTTTTTCTTAAGAGGGGAAATAAGTCCAATAATGACTGAAAAGTTTTGAAATCCACAGAGATATTCTTGCAGGCAAAATTTTAAACTCTTGGCAAAATTTTGATAACTAAAACATGGTTAAAAATTTTGGGGTGTTACAGCCAGCTACTGGGGCGGCTGTGGAGGCGGCGGCCCAGCAGGCGGAGGAGGAAGGAGGCCGTCTCCCTTGGCGATCCTGGTGAGCCAGTGGCATTTTCGGGTGGTATGGTTTGACGGCTTCGCGCCGCTATGGAACTTGCAGGGGCCATCTAGAGTCTGCTCGTAAGAGAAAGCCGGCAACCAGTTGGACTTGCCGCCTTTCTGCCGCTTCGTCGGAGGCTGTCCCTCAGGTTGTTGGTCTTCGACTATCGCAACCTGCCGACTGCTGGAAGTTGGCTGCGGGGCCTTGCGCTTGTGATCATTCTGCTGCTGTCGCCGACTGGTGTCTCCAGCCGGAGTTGTGGGAGCCTGAGGGGCCACTTTGCCAGCCGCACTAACTTGAATCTCCGTCTTCATGGAGGAGTCAGCCGTGGCATATTTGTCTGCTATGACCAGCAACTCGTCGAGGGTCTCTGGCTCGTCGCAGAGGAGCCTGTGCTTGAGGAGGGTGCCTTCTCTGCACCCGGCAGTGAAGTACTCGATAGCCTGCACCTCGTGCACGCCCTCGCAGGAGTTCCGAAGCTCGCCCCATCGCGTGAGGTAGTCGCGAGTCGACTCGTCTTGGCCTTGCATGCACAGGGAGAGTCGGCGCGGCTTGGGGGGTCGCTTGTACGTGTTGGTGAAGTTGCGGACGAAAGCCTCGGTGAAGTCGACCCAACTGTTGATGCTGCGGGGCTTCAAACTGTTCAACCATGTCCGGGCCGTGCCCTGGAGCATGAGCGGAACGTACTTCACGGCAACGCGCTTGTTGCCGTTCGCTATGTTGACGGCCGTGGAGTAGTCGATTAGCCAGTCTTCTGGCTTCACGGAGCCGATGTACTTGGGTGTGTCTCGGGGGAGCGTGAACCCTTTGGGAAAGGGCTCGTCTCGAATGCGGGGCCCAAAGCAAGGCGTACCCAGCTCATCTTCTTCTTCCAGCGCCAGGGATCGGTGGAGTCGGTCGATCCGGTGGCGGGCGTCATTCTCTCCAACTCCCTCTCGGCGACCAAGGCGGCCACCGAGAGTCGGATGCTCAACAGGCTGCGGGGAAACTCGCTGTTCCCTTCTTGGTGGGGGAGGCAGGTAGTCGCCCTGCCGCTCCACTGCTCTTGGGCAGCCATCTTGGTCGCGCTCGATGGTGATGCGAGTCCGACTGTGACTGACAGCCGGCTCTTTGTCTTTTCTTCCGCAGACTCCACCAGTCGGCGTCCGAGACGTCGCGCCTTGATCTCAGCGGGAGGCAAGCCGTCGTAGGGTTGCTGCGGCGCATTGGTGCGGCCGCCGGCCGCGTTCTGCGTAGCAACCGCATCGAGGAGTTACTGGACTCGCTCCGTCATCATGCGGCGCTCTTCGCCTTCGAAGTTCTTCAGCTCGTCAGTCGCCGCTTGGGCGGCGCGGATGTTCTTCGCAAGAGTGGCGTATACGGGGCGATTGGCCCCGAACAAGTCGGTGACGGCCGCGCCGCGCTGTCGGACCGCGCCTAGGTGGCTAGGCCCTGTCGGAGCCGGCGAGCCGCCCACGGCGCGATCCATTTCGCGCTGGTAGGCCTCTGATAGGCGCCTCATGCTCGCCAGCTTCTTGGCGCCTTCGATGATCTGAAGGCGGCGTGTCTCCGGCGTCTCGGCGTCAGCATCCTCCAGAATGGGTGCCGTCAGATCTCGCAGAGCCGCGTCGAACGGGTCATGAGCTCCTTCACCGGAGTGCTCGCCATGACTAATAACGAGCACCTCCGTGACGGCGCTTCCGCCGCTCCCCTCGTGAGGTAGCGGCTCGTCGTAGATCACCATGTTGGAGGGGAACGCGTCGAGCGATGCGCTGTCGGAGTCGACCAGCATCGGGTCTGTGGAGCCTACGGACTCCAGGTCCACGGCAGGCTCGCCGGTGACGTGGAGATGGTCGAGGAGGCCCGCGAGGAGGCTTTCGGGGCCACCCGTGCCCGCATCGGATGCGGGCTCGTCGGAGATGCTAACCTCGCCAAGAAGGTCAGCGAGGCAGCTCGCCACGCAGGCGTCGTCGGTGCTTTGCAGCGCGTCGGGGCAGACGCCATCGGGCATGCCGGGCTGGCTACGCTCACGGGGGAGGAAAAGGATTCCCGTCCAGAGCAGGTCTCTGGACGACGGTGCACCTTGCCCCAAGGTGGGCGCCAAATGTCGGGGATTGGATGCGACATATGCCAAAGGATGGCTTATCATGGTGGGAGCGAGTAGAATGCCGCCGGTGCCAGGAAACGGGATTAGGCGAAGGCATGCACGCCGGCGAATCTTACCCAGCTTCGGGGCTCTCCGGGAGATAACACCCCTACTGCTGCTCTGCGGGGTCTCCGCATGATCACTAAGGTGTAGTGACTACAAAGTTGCTCCTAGAGCTGTATTCGGGAGGTAGGAGAAGGCATGCCTAGCTCTCTCCTTCCTATGTGATCTGGTCTAAGGCTAATGGATGCGAACCCTTTGCATGGGTGCCCCGGGGGGTTTATATAGGACTATCCCCCGGGGGTACAATGGTAATCCGGCTGGGCGCAGGCCCCAGCCGTCTGTCTTCCACGCCGCCGTCTTCTCCGCTGACTGCTGGAGCCCGCCGACTTGCAGGCCCCGCCGGCGAGTCCGGCACTGTAGCCGTGATGCTGGTGACGCAGGCTTGGTCATGGGGTCATGGCAACAGTGTCGCCGTCTATCGGGCGATCACTGTTGTTACTTCCCGTCTTGTCTGGTTAATGGCGCGTGGGACCCGTGGGAGAGGTCGGCCGACTCTGGGGAGCCGACTCCCACGGGCCGCCTTCGGGGTGTATCCGTCATCTTCCATGCTCTCACTGACTGGCGGGTCCGCCGTCTCTGAGCCGTACAGGTAGGCCATCATGGCCACAGTGCGCCGCGCACTGTGGCTGAGGTCAGGGCTAGCATGGCAACAGCGCCGGGCCACGCCGGAGATCTCCAGCGGTACGGCACACTGTAGCCATGCCGGGCCCTCGTAAGCAGGAGGTGACGGCCATGCCGTGGTCGTACCAGCCTCGCCTATCGCGACGAGAGTAGAGTCGTGGGCCGACTCTCCATAGCCGGCTCCTCCGGAAGTCGCCGTCTGAGACTCGGCTTGTCTTGGAGTCGTCATCTAAGACTCGGCTTATCTTGGAGTCGCCATCTGAGACTCGGCTTATCTTGGAGTTGCCATCTGAGACTCGGCTTATCTTGGAGTCGCCGTCTGAGACTCGGCTTGTCTTGGAGTCGCCATCTAAGACTCGGCTTATCTTGGAGTCGCCGTCTGAGACTCGGCTTATCTTGGAGTCGCCCTCTGAGACTCGGCTTATCTTGGAGTCGTCATCTGAGACTCGGCGTTGAGGGGCGCGGCCTGCCCCGATGTCTTGAAAGGTTCTGGGGCTCAGGTTAGCCTACCCGTGGCCCACTACTCCAACACATCCCAAGTTGTCTTTGTTTTCCCCCACCCTCCCACCCTTTTCTTCAAGGACTCATATATGTTAGTCAAGTATCCATTTATTCATTTGAAGTCTCTCCATTTTTTTCCATCAATGTTCTTATCCGGTGATCCTTAGGAAGATACTAACGGGGCTTCAAGTCTATTATTCTTTGTATCTTTTCTTCTCTGGTGGATTAATTTCAAGCTTCGGTGTTGATTATATCTCTTCCTTTTGTTTCATATATCATCCCATGTGAATTTCTTATCTAAGGCTCTCTTATTTATTCACCTTGCCCAATTCATATCCGGAGTGTTGAAGATATCTTGGAAGATTCGTGTTTCCATTCTCAATCCGTTCAAGTTATTTTGAGGTTGTTATCTCATTCAAGCCATTTATTTCAACCGGTGCAATCCCCCCTTTTCAAGCAATCCTTCAACGGTGTATCTTTTAGTGGCCCCTAACCCACAGGTCTTTTCCCAGGATCTTGCCTGACTCTTCTAATTATCAGGAGTGATTCTCAAATTCATTTCCAAGTTTGACGTAAGAATGCATTTTCATCAGTCAGATGTCTTCTTCAAGATCGCTTTCAAATTCTTTTGATCATTGGTTCAAACTTTCTATTCTTAATCTTGGAGTGCCTCAACAATTCATGGTGGTTCTCATCATCATTCTCAACATTTGAAGACCGAGGAAGAGATTTCTTCTAAAATCTTGGTCCATTCTCTTGAAGATTCATGGTTATAGCTTCATGCCATCCTCATAATTTTTTTGATTGTGACGATTCTTTTCTTACCATTCGAAGCATTTCATGAGTTGTTTCCATTTCTTTCCTTCGAAGGCCATCATGTCATAATTTTTCATTCTCAGCATGTAGCTATCGTTCTCCAAATCTTACCGGTGCATCGTTCAAATACCCTCTAATCAGTTCATGATCTCTTCGTTCTCTTGTATCAAAATCCCCTCAAGTATCTTCTTTCGTTTTCCAATTCTTCCCGGTGAATTGTGCCTTTGCTACTTTCATTTTCAATTCTTATGGTGGTTCATTCAGGATTTCACTTCCTTCGTTATCATATCAAATATTCGTTGTTTCCAAATCCCACCGGTGGTTCCATCATTAACTTCTCAAGTTTGCGCTATATCTTTCTTAATCCTTTCTACGGGAATAAGTAGTATGCCAAATCCATTGCTTGTCATCATCTTAAATTGGTAAAGGATAGGCATAACGTAATTCTTATTATTGTTTCATCCAAGTGATCTAGTTTCTTCCTTCCAGAGTTGTTCATCATGTCATTTTTCTCGGTTCGAGATGCTTCATCTTTTTTTTCCGGAGTTCCAAGTCTTCTGCTTTATCTCGTCGCGAATCTCCATCTAAATCATCGCAAGGCTTCACCTTGTGTTTTCAACTTCCCTTTCTTTTTATCATCCTTTTATTACCGGAGTTCTTCATGGAGGCTCTACATGGTGGTTCATCAAGGATCCCTTTCATTCTACAATTGTTCGTCAAGATTTCTTATGGAGCTAAGATTTGCCAAGCTATACTCTAAAATGAACATGGGGCTTAACACATGTTTTGTTTTGAGGAGTTCAAGCATTCTTCATTTTGCATCCGAAGTGCAATTCTTTCTACCTTATCTCTTGAGGTGGTGTTATATCATTCTTGACAATTTCCATTCATGTTTCGCGATTCACATGTTGTCAAGAATGAGGTATTTTAAATACATTAATCTCTTCGTTGGAGTTATCTTGTGTCATATTTCACCTAAAGTCTTCCCTAAGGAATGTTGCTATTGTGGTGTTTATCAATGACCCAAGTTATCTCTCCATCATCTTGGTGGAAGAAATTTTTCATCTCGTCGGTGTTATCAATTATATTATTTGTTTCCGTAGTGGCATAATTTCACCTCAAGTTTTGAGATGTCTACATAAGTCCACGAGGATCATATCCTTTCGTTGTTGGTTTTCCAACAACTCCGTTCAATTCTTCTTTGCAAGGATGCTTTCCAAGTTCATCTGTGGCAAAAGTTGTCATTTTCTTCTCCGTCCCTTTATCCCAACAATCTAGCTTCTATTCTTTCGTGCCGGAGGCATTGTGATGTTGCTCTCTTCAACCATCATCTCGTTTTGTCAAGATCATGTTATTTTCTTCCTTATCCGTTTAACCGGAGTGTTGTGTTCTCATTTAAGTTCTTTCATCTTATCAAGTTTTGCCTCTCTATTCAACCTGAGGCTGTCTGAAATCCTTCTTACCCATTGTGCCATTCTTTCAATAGTTCCGGAGGTAGTGTGTTGTTGATTTCATCAAGTATCATCCCATCTTCTCAAGTTCATGTTCTATTCCTTCCATGTTCAACCAGAGTGGTTTCGAATTCCTTCTTGTCCATTGTACTCGTCATTCATAGCTTTGCAACCTCCAAGGTTCACATGGTGTTCTTTGTTTCTATTTTCTACCGCAGTGCTCTCAATTGTGTTGAACTCCATTGTGTTCTTTTTTTCAAGTTTTCAACCTCTCAAGGTTCGTGGTTTCACTCTTTTGTCAAAGAAGCAACTTAATTTTACCTCTCCTCTCCCTCTTCCGTTTCTCTCCGGTGACATCCTAGATCTCGGGACGAGATCCTCTTGTAGTGGTGGAGTGTTGTAACACCCTAGATGTAACTTCCCATCATCGTAACTCCAACTCTTGCCATTTCCGGCTATGTGATATATTATGTTCTCTGTGGTTGGTTTTTTGTCTTCTTTTTGCATTGTGTTCATGTCATACATCTCATCTCATAGCATCATGCGCATTGCATCTGCATGTTTTCATAAAAGCTTGCATCCGTTCGTAGTTGCCGTGTTTCCCCCTTGCCTTCGTTATTCCTTTCGGGACGAACCGTTCATTTGTTGTCCAACCGTTTGAGCCTCTCTACACAGCCACCGACCACCTCCGCAACCTAGTCCGAAAACTTCTCCCGGACCCGAACCGGGCTGTCATGACCGATGGGTCCGGATCATCGCCCAACATCTATAAAACATCTCTGTTTTCCTATTTAAACTTCCTAAGTATATTTTTCTCGAAACGTCTGATTTCGATCCGAGGGTCGAGATAGCCCCTAACCTAATCCACATGACATATATATCATCCAACCCAAGTTTCTAGGACGGTTGTCCCATCCTTCCATTCCCTCTCCGCCGCCACTCCACCTAATCCTCTTCGGGATCTCCCCTGCCCGATCCACCCAAGCAGTCGCAGCCTCCCCCTTCCTCGATCCAAATCCACTGAGCCCACCCGCGTCCAAACCAACCAACACCCGAGCCGCCCCGAGAACCGACGCCGCTAGAGTCCCTCCTCACCTACAAGACCCGCATAGCCACGCCCGATCCCCATGCCTCCTCGTTCCCATGCCCGCAGAAGCCGAGTAGGAGACCTCGCGCCCGAGCCTTCCCTCGTCCAGGAGGCAGGAGCCCGAGCTCCTCGATCCCTCCTCGCCGGCCAAGTCCCTCGCCGGAGCACGCCGCCGCTAGCATCCTCGACCACCAGGCCATGCCCCTACTCCCTTCCCTATTCCCTTCTCCGCTGAAGCCCCCTCTCTTCCATCACCTCACATCTCTCTCTGTTCTCAATTCCTCTGTCCACAGGAGCACCTCTGTGCCATGGCCTTGCAGCTCCTGCCGCCGCCCTGCTCCGTTCGTCACTGTCTGCGCCAGATCCGGTGAGGCCTTGCATCCCCACCTTCAGATCGACGCTGCCGCTCGAGACCACTGTGCGCCAAGTCCTCGCTGCCGCCGCGCCTGACCCCTGCCTCGACCTGCTATTGCGCCCCTTCTTCCTCTGCTTCGAGGATGAGCCAGGCGCCCGCGTTGACTTCTCGTCGTGAGGCTCCAGCCGACCCCGTCCGCCTTCGCCAAGTCCCAGCGTCGCCGGCCTCTGCTCGCTCCACATCGAGCAGAGGGGCTTCGCTCGTCCCGCTCGCCCGCCCGTTGACCGCGTCCCCACCTCCTCGTTCGATCCAGCCAGGAGCAGCCCAGCAACCGCGGCCTAGCCCCAGATCTCCTCTGCTCCACAGACCAGCCTGCTATGGCCCAATGTGAGCAGCCCAGTCCCAGCAGATCTGGCCCCTGTCATGTTTTTTTTAGTTCTGTGAATTTAGCATTATCCAGTGATTTACCAGTTTTGCAGAAAAACCCTTGCTGTTCATGCATTTAATAACTCATCAACCATGCGTCATATCAAAATGTTTTATATATGTAACTTGCTTAAAATTTTGCCTAGTTTCATAATATGCTGCTTTCTTCCATGTTAAAAATGTTTAAACTACTGTTTGCTTAAATTTTCTCAAATGTCATGCTAAAATGATTTAATTCATAACTAATTAACCGTAGCTCCGAATTAAATGTTCTTTATATGTAAATGGGGTGGAAAAATGCATAGATTAACTTGGTGCACTTTGTTTTATTGTTTAACCACACTAAAATATGCTTTAGGACAGAACAGCACCAAATCTAAAATATGCACATGGGGATTTTTTTCCGGAATTGTTGTTTGTTGTTCCAGCCTCATTTAAGCTTGCCTAAATAGTTAGTTTACTTATGCTTCACCTCTTGCCATGTTTAACAACATTTAATATTGTTGGGTACATAAACGAGATAGAACTAAATAATTGATGTGGTGTTTCGTCAATATGCAACTCATTGCATATTGAGCTCCACTTAACTTGTAGTGTTGTTTGTGCATATTGCCATGCCATGCCTCAATAAACCGGACATGCATCATACTTGTTTGTGCATCATGACATCTTTATGCTTGTGTGTTCACCATATTGTTTGCTTCTTTCCGGTTTGCTTCTCTCGTTAGCTTCGGTTTCGTTCTGGAGTTGTGAGGCTTCGTTCGACTACATCCGTTTGTCTTCTTCATGGACCCGTTCTTCTTCCTTGCGCGATCTCAGGCAATATGACCATTACCCTCGATATCACTTCTATCTTTGCTTGCTACTTGCTTCGTTCTATCGCTATGCTGTGCTGCCTATCACTTGTTTGCCATGCCTCCCATATTGCCATGTCAACCTCTAACCTTTTCACCCTTCCTAGCAAACCATTGCTTAGCTATGTTACTGCTTTGCTCAGCCCCTCTTATAGCGTTGTTAGTTGGATGTGAAGTTGAAGATTGCTCCATGATGGACAGGATTATGTTGGGATATCACAATATATCTTATTTTAATTAATGCATCTATATACTTGGTAAAGGGTGGAAGGCTTGGCCTTATGCCTGGTGTTTTGTTCCACTCTTGCCGCCCTAGTTTCCGTGATATCGGTGTTATGTTCCTTACGCGGTTGGGTGATTTATGGGACCCCCTTGACAGTTCGCTTTGAATAAAACTCCTCCAGCAAGGCCCAACCTTGGTTTTAACATTTGACACCTAAGCCTTTTTCCCTTGGGTTCTGCAGACTCAAGGGTCATCTTTATTTTACCCCCCTGGGCCAGTTCTCGTCGTGAGTGTTGGTCCAACCTGTCAGCCGCCGGTGGCCACCAGGGGCAACTCTGGGCTGTCCTACCGAAAGTTTGGACAATCCGGTATGCCCTGAGAACGAGATATGTGCAGCTCCTATCAGGATTTGTTGGCACATTCGGGCGGCTTTGCTGGTCTTGTTTTACCATTGTCAAAATGTCTTGTAAACCAGGATTCTGAGACTGATCGGGTATTCCTGGGAGAAGGAATATCCTTCGTTGACCGTGAGAGCTTGTGTTGGGCTAAGTTGGGACACCCCTGCAGGGTATAAACTTTCGAGAGTCGTGCCCGCGGTTATGTGGCAGATGGGAATTTGTTAATATCCTGTTGTAGAGAACTTGACACTTGACTTAATTAAAACGCATCAACCGCGTGTGTAGCCGTGATGGTCTCTTTTCGGCGGAGTCGGGGAAGTGAACACGGTTTTGGGTTATGTTTGACGTAAATAGTTTCAGGATCACTTCTTGACCACTTCTAGCTTCACGACCGTTCTGTTGCTTCTCTTCTCGCTCTTATTTGCGCAAGTTAGCCACCATATTTGCTTAGTGCTTGCTGCAACTCCACCTCATTACCACTTCCTGCCCATAAGCTTAGATAGTCTTGATCTCGCGGGTTTTGAGATTGCTGAGTCCTCGTGACTCACCAGATACTATCACAACAGTTGCAGGTGCCGATGATACTAGTACAGGTGATGCAACCGAGCTCAGATGGGAGCTCAACGAAGACCTTGGTCGATGCTATGTATCGTTTCATGTTGATCAGTAGTGGAGCCCAGTTGGGACGATCAGGGATCTAGCAGTTGGGTTATCTTCTTTTCTTTTGGCTTCGTCCGTAGTCGGACTATGTGTGTGCTCTGAATGATGTATGAATTATATGTTCATTGTGTGAAGTGGCGATTGTAAGCCAACTCTTTATCCCATTCTTGTTCATTACAAGGGATTGTGTGAAGATGACCCTTCTTGCGACAAAACCACAATGCGGTTATGCCTCTAAGTCGTGCTTCGACACGTGGGAGATATAGCCGCATCGTGGGTGTTATACTACCGAAGAAGAAGAGGGGGAAGAAACAGTAAATACAGAGCAAACAAGTGCAATACTATTCATGGCAAGACAATTGGTGGGGGCTGTCGGTGTCAAAACCGGCGGATCTCCGGTAGGGGGTCCCGAACTGTGCGTCTAAGGATAATGGTAATAGGAGGTGGGCGACACCTTGTTTACCCAGGTTCGGGCCCTCTCTATGGAGGTAATACCCTACTTTCTACTTGATTGATCTTGATGAATATTAGTATTACAAGAGTTGATCTACCACGAGATCGTAATGGCTAATACCCTAGAAGTCTAGCCCATGATTATGACTGCCTCTACGGACTAAACCCTCCAGTTTATATAGACACCAGAGGGGATTAGGGTTATACAAAGTCAGTTACAGAGAAAGGAATCTACATAATCAAACCACCAAGCTTGCCATCCACGCAAAGGAGAGCCCCATCCGGACACGGGAAGAAGTCTTCTGTCTTGTATCTTCATAGCCCAATAGTTCGGCTCATGTTAATAATCCGGCTATCCGTGGACCCCTTAATCCAGGACTCCCTCAGTAGCCCCTGAACCAGGCTTCAATTACGATGAGTCCGGCGCGTAGATTGTCTTCGGCACTGCAAGGCGGGTTCCTTCTCCGAATACTCCACAATAGTCTTTGGACACAAGAATCGTGTCCAGTTCTGCAAAACAAGTCCCACACATAACCATAGAGAGTATAATATTTCACGAGTCCAATCTGCTGACAACTTTCTGTAGCGTAACATGACGTCATCGCTCGGTCATTATTCGAACCATTTTTTAGCCTGCCGCTTCATATTTCGAGATGCGGTTTCATTGGCACGTCTTGTCAAAGCAGAGATCATGTCCCCTTATTATGGGATTCTCATCAATACGGGTGTTGGTAACCCAACCGTTCCATTGGCATGATTCCTTGGGAATAGGCATGTTTTAAGGCCTAGGAGGGACGTTTGATATTCATTGCCTTTATAAAGGAGTAGAGACCCGTCCTTCTTCCCTTACGCCAAGCCCTTTCAACCCCTCCCACCTCGAGTTCCAGCACCCAAAGTTCAATCCAATCGCTTCATGCTTCCCAATCATGTCCGATCCCAACCGTCAAGGTCGGTGGGTGGCCTCCTCTACCACAGAGGAGGATATCACGAAGCTCCAGGAGGCGAGATACCTGACTGCGGAAATCCTCCATAGCCTTCCTGCACAAGGGCAGGCTATTCCTACTCCCAGATCCAATGAGAGCGTTGTATTCATCTCCCACTTCCTCTGAGGGCTAGCTTTCGCTCTTCATCCCTTCGTCCGAGGGCTCATGTTCTATTACGGATTAGATTTTCATGATCTAGCCCCGGATTCTTTCCTTCACATCTCGTCATTCATTATCATGTGCGAAGCCTTCCTCCACATTCCCCCACACTTCGGCTTGTGGCTCAAGACCTTTAATGTGAAGCTGAAGGTAGTCGACGGGAAACAGGTGTCACAACCCTAGTTCAGTAATGCACTTGGGTTAGATCTGCATTGCATCATGTCTAAATTTCTTTTAAACTTGAAATGGGGATTGTCCAAACCCTAGCACCAGATCAATTCAAATAGGTTCAACCTAAAATAATTTTCAATGACCTAAAATGTCCCTAAGAAAAGTTCATGATTTCTGGTTAAGGTGGGAACCTCTGCCAAAAATGATGAATATATTCTTAGATCATTTTTGGATTTTTGAATTAAATCATATTGTAATTGAGTTGGACTTATAAATTTCTATAAATACTTTTATAACTCCAATAATTCTGGAAAATGTTGCGGGACTTTGGGATAGTCCATTTAGCACCCACAAATAATTTCAGAAGAAATAAAAATGGTTTAGTATTATTTCTAAATCAAAACAAAATTGAAATATTAGGAAAAAGTGAAACAAAACAATAGAAATAAAATAGAACAGAGCTTACCTAGCGCCACCAACCGGCCCAGCACTGTAGCTGGCCGGCCCAGCCCACCAGGGCCCCTGCCCTGTAGTCTTTCTCCCTATGCCAGTAGGCAGAGCGCGTGCTCACCATGCGCGCACACGCAGCCGAGCCACCTCCTGCCTGGTTGCCTACGTCCCCGATGCCCTGGACGCCTCCATGCGTCGCCACGCACCCCCCCCCCCCCCAGGCCTCTCACTCTCTCCCGTGCCTTCTTCCCCCCTCTGGATCCCTCTCTCCCCCACCGAGCGGAGCTCGTCGCCGCTGCTCGCTGCTGCCGCAGCCACCGCCTCCCCCTTGCTTCTCCGACGTGCCCACATGCTTCACCTCGACCCCCTCTTCCTCCCCACTGAGCCGTGCCTCACCGGAGGCCCTGCATCGATGCCATCTTCATCACCTTCATCGCCGGCCGCCGGAGATCCCTCTCGCCGCCCCGCTCGCTCCGGTGCTTCCCCGAGCATGCCGAGGCCACCTCTACACTCGCCGTGAGCTCCTCTACTGATCCCCCATCTCCCCTGGCCGCTTCCGCCCTCTAGGCCATAGCCCCGTCCTGGCCGAGAACCCCGCGCCGCCGACGATGTCGCTGCCGTCACTGCAGCCACCGAGGCCCGAAACCAAGCATGGCACCGTGCTCCTAGCATCTTCAGGATCTCGGTGAGCCCCTTAGCCAGCCTTCCCGTCCTCTGTGGCCTCGCCCCGCTCGAACCCGTATGCTCCGGCCGCCGCCGTCGTCGTGGCTGCCGTCACCACAGGCCACCCTGCGACCTGCCGCTGCCTCTGCTGGATGCGCGGGCGCAAGGGCTACGCCCCGGTGGTCTCTGCGCATCCAGCCACCGCCCGTAGCGTGTTTTCAAGTCGCGCCGCCGTCGTTTTGGTCGCCGTCGGCCAGGCTCCGGCGAAGCTGATGTGGCGGATTAGCTTAGTGTTGATTACGCGATTAGACTAACCCTAGGTCAATGACAGATGGGCCCGACGCCCTAATTAACCCGGGTTTGTTTCTGTTTAAATAAAACTAAACCCCACGGGCCCCACAGGTCAGTTTAACCTGGCCACGTCACCCGTTGACCGGCCCCACACGTCAGTGCTGACTTGCTGATGTGGCTGTTGACCCGACCCCACCTGTCAGCGACACTAGCCAGCATTGGGTCACTGACTAGTGGGACCCACTGGTCAGGTTTGACCAGGGGCAGTCCTGTTGACCCACTGAGGTCAGCATGACGCAATGCTGACGCAGTAATAGGTTTTTATGGATTTACTCTTATTCAGAAATTCTAGAAAATAGTGTAAACTTCTAAAATTTATATAAAATCAACTGTAACTCCAAATGAAATAATTTATATAAGAAAAATGATCAGAAAAATCCAATCTATCCATGTGTACCATTTTCATGCATATTTAAACAACTTAACCTTGCTTTGTTAGTGCAAAACATTTTAAGGCACTATTTAAATTCATAATTTGAGTTTGGGATTGAACCTTTGGTTCAAAATGACCCAAGTCCATCTGGTTGTAGTTGCACTAGGCCAACACACTCATATTGCCATGTCATGAGCATGCATCATATTGTGCATTGCATTGATTGTGTTTCATTCTCAGTTGTCGGTAATTTCCCCCCTCTCGATAGACGCGTTTCGTTGATGTGATCGATGACACCGATGAAGAACTATACTATCTTCAGGAGTGCCAGGCAAGCAAAAACCCCTTGTTCATTCCGATACAATCCCACTCTCTCGCCCTTGCTCTCTTTTACTGCATTAGGACAACAACGATTCATCCGTTACTTGTTGCGGTAGTTGAACCCCTTTCCTCTGCATGACTTGTTATTGCCACAGTAAATAGATGAAACCCACTATCATGAGTAGGAGTTGTTTGAGCCCTGATGTGCCTACTCATTCATGCTTGTTTGTCATGCCTGCTATTGCTTAGAGTTGTGTCAGTTCTGATTCATCAGGGACGAATTGGAGGTGTGTGAACATGTCCTACTGTGTGTGAGCTAAGTGTGTGAACACGATTTGGTAAAGGTAGCAGTGAGAGGCCATGTAGGAGTACATGGTGGGTTGTCTCATTGAAGCCGTCCTCAGGAACTGAGTTCTGTGTTTGTGATCCATGAACAGTTACTATCACGCATTGGAAAGCTTAAGTGCCCCTCTCGAATTATTAATCAACTTGATCTCTTTCCAGGAGTTGCAACTAGTTTCTGGTGTTTGTAGGTAGTGTTAGTAGTCTACCAAGTGGCACCCAGTACAGGTGGGCTTGGGACAGACTAGGCGCAGTGGCACGGTGTACCAAGCGTAGATCCACCCGTCAAGGTGGGCTTGGGAACCCTGCACACATCGTTTGGGGCTGTGAGCGACACCCCAGTCGGATCTCCTTGCGGATGGAACCCGAATAGGCGATAAACCTGGACGAGAGACTTGTGTTGTTAGTCAGGTCGTGGCCGACACCCTCGTTAGGCTTCCGCTTGAAGGTTGCCGAGTACATGTCGTGTAAACAACGATGAGTGGTGAGAGCGTGTGTGAAGAAGTACACCCCTGCAGGGTTAACATTATCTATTCGAATAGCCGTGTCTGCGGTAAAGGACTTCTGGGTTGCCTATACAGTTCATAGACAAGTGAAAGTGGATACTTTAAAATACGCAAGATAAGCGTGAGTGCTATGGATGGCGTTCTCATAGGGAGACGGGAGCGGATCCATAGTGGCGTATTGATATGATGAATATGTGGACTCGTGTGCGCCACCTCAAAAGAGTTACTTGCAGTCGTAGTTCAGGATAGCCACCGAGTCAAAGCTGGCTTGCTGCAGTTAAACCCCCACCTTCCCCTTCGTTGATAATGATGCATATGTAGTTAGATCTGATGTAAGTCTTGCTGGGTACATTTGTACTCACGTTGCTTAATTTATGTTTTTGCAGAGAGACTTCAGTCTCGCTAGTAGTTCTGAGTGGACTTCGACGTTTAGCTTGTTACCTCAGCTACGATCTTGTGCCCGCGACAGGATCTGGTAGATAGTCAGGCTCCTCAGCCTTTTTCATTTATAGTTGTCTGTACTCAGACATGTTAAGCTTCCGCATGTGTTTTGACTTGGATGCTCTGAATGTTGGGTCATGAGACCCATGTTTGTAATATCTCGCTCCTCGGAGCCTATTGAATAAATACTTGAGTTGTAGAGTTATGTTGTGATGCCATGTTGTATTTGCACATATTGAGCATATTGTGTGTATGATTTGAAATGCTTGGTATGTGTGGGATCTGACTATCTAGTTGTTTATCCTTGGTAGCCTCTCTTACTAGGAAATGTCTCCTAGTGCTTCCACTGAGCCCTCGTAGCTTGCCACTGCTCTAGAACACTTAGGCTGGCCGGCATGTGTCCTTCATCGTTCCTGTGTCTGTCCCTTCGAGGAAATGTCATGCGGTGACTACCGGAGTCCTGTTAGCCTGCTACATCCCGGTTTACCGGAGTCCTGCTAGCCTAGTTGCTACAGCCCGGATTCACTCGCTGATGACCGACACGTTCATTGCTGGGTCATGTATGCCTGTCCCTGTAAGTTAGTGCCACTTTGGGTGCACGACTAGCCATGTCAGTCCGGGCTCCTTGTCATATGGATGCTAGCGACACTATCATATGTGCCAAAAGGCGCAAACGGTCCCGGGCCTGGTAAGGCGACACCCGTGGAAATACTGTGCGTGAGGCCGCAAAGTGATATGAGGTGTTACATGCTAGATCAGTGTGCCATTGAGTCGGGGTCCTGATAGCTTTGGTATCAGAGCTTGACTGCCTATAGGATTACCAAGCCAAACTGGTCGAAGTCGAGTCTAGAAATTCTTTAGTTATATAAGGGAATTGATTTTGGGATGGAACGTAAGGCTCTTTTTACTCCTTATACCTTATGCCTTCTGATATGAGTCATCTTATCTTTCCTACGGGGTTAAGGAACTAGGATTTCTCTTCTTTCTATTAGGATCACGTGTTACTAATCTATAGACTTATAAGATTGTTGAATTCAAGCCTCAGTTCAGTTCCTACTGTCTTTGTGTATTCATAGTTGATCTCAGAACGTTGATATTATGATGATCGTGTGGTTATGCCACCATTTTGCAGGATTTCTCAAATCTTTTTGAGCATTTACAACCGTTAAGCTATCTGAGTCATCCCGGGTTTCAAAACAATCTAATGCATTTGCAAAATCCTTTCCCTCTAGTTTTGATGTACCTTTAGGCCAGGTTAATCACACCAATTGTTGGGTTGAGGTATTCTATTGCCTCGACATATATGTTGGAATTATTATTATGACCCTAGGTTTCTTAGGAGATCATCTAGTAATCTAGCCATGTTTTGTAATCCCAGTGTGATGATTTCGGCCATTATTCTCGAAAGCATCCCGTGATGCCAGTTAGTATGGTATGTAGGTATTCTATTCCTGGGTTCTTGAACCCGAGATTCACCTTACTTACCGCATGTTGTTAGTGTTTGCTCGTTCCTTTAGGTTATTAGTAACCCTTGTGATAGTCCTCAAGGTCCTTGGTATTTCTTTCTTCCAAATACCATGAGCTTCTTATGGAAGAAGTTCCTTGTTGAACCAAAAGATCACAGCCAGAGTGTTCTTGATGAGTTCTTCTTTCTATATTGTGACTCTGCCAGTTCAACCTTTCTGCATGGGTTATCCGGAAGAAATATGTTGAACTCATTCGACATGCTAGTCCATGCATCCACAACTCAGAAAATCATATGTTCTTTTGGGTTGTCCCTCTTTAGTTGTCTTCTGACCTCGTCTATCAATTGATAGTCAAGAGTATGTGTGCATTCGTTCATCGATGCCTATTACTCTTGTGGTCCGTCAAGCCATTCTATTTCGGAATGACTAGGAGAAACAAACTCCAGTACCTTGTCCATTTCCAGGATTGGGTCAAAGTAGTTGTATTCCGCAGATCAAATGCCAATCCACCTTTTGATTCTGTTCTACCTTGGAGTATTACCATATTTAAATCAAGAATGTCATGGGAATTGCACACCATCATATGAACTCTTGATATAGTGATACTTCTCACCCTCATTATTCATTTCTCATCTCCTGTGTTGTTGCAACCGGAGTGCCGACAAGTGAACCATGATGTGTGGTGTCAATACACCTAGCAACCTTGTTGCTTGGTAGTTAAAGGACAATAACTTCGTTCTTAGCGTGTTGGTTATTGAAATTATCATTCTAAGATTTATCGTGCTACCTAGTCCTTATTTCTGGTGCACTCTCCGATCAATGAGTTAGGATTGAGTCAATCGCTCGCTTTATTGATCATATCGTCTTGCCCTGAAAAGCAAGAATGCTCCTGAGCTTAATAACATATCGGTGGTTCGAGATTTTCCGAATATCTTCTCGGAAGTATTACCAGGTTGACACCTGACCGCTATGTTGAGTTCGTGATCAGGTGGTTTCTCTATGAACCACCCTTTCTCCAAGAATCTGTGTTGGATACCCTAAGCTAGTTGGTTAAGCTAAACAACAACCTGGAGGGTTGGAAGATAAAAGTTTTATCTGACTCAGTTCATTCCAAAGGGATATCTTTGAGTGTGTGTGTGTTGAAGAAAGATGATATCTTCATTGATTGATCCTCGTGGTCAATTGTTGGATCTATTGTCTTATCGAAGCTTTGATTTGAGTGTGGGTTATCGTCAAATCAAATCTGAACCAATGATGGTCGTAATGTTCTCTTACTCGTGGTTGTCTCCTCGAGCATACACCATTACATCTTTTGGTCTGACCAATGCTATCACCATGTTCACACAATTTTGGAACTCCAATTATATGGAAACCTGGATGAACTGTTGCTGAGCCCATCAGCAACATTGTTATGTTCTCCATGATCTGTGTTGAACATCCAGCTAGTATTGGAAACTTTTATAAGCATTATCTTCATGACCCGTTCGTGAAGCATATGTTTGGAAGAAAGAAGTGAGTCCCTCTAATTCATGTGCACTTGATGAAAGTTCCCACCATGAATTTGAGAAGGCTTGTTTTACCTCCTCTGGAATCATCCCAAGTCAGTCATGCATGTGCAAAGTATTCTTTGGTCTGATAGACTGATCATCTTCATTCCATAAGTATCCCTAGCACACCAAGCCACTGATTGATTTGTTCAAGGAGAAGGAGTTCCTTCATAAGAGCTAATCATGACTTATGTTAGGACTTTGTTATCCTCGATGATGGTTCCCAACCTGAACTCAGTAGTGTTTTATTATAAGACTACTATGTGGTCATGCTTGTTTGCGACAGTGTGTCCACATGTGTGTAGCAGAACCATCTCATGTTTTGGAGCTTGCTATCGTAGTTATTTTCCCGAGAATCTTGCAATGCCGTCTCGTCAATTTGTGTTGCAAACTTCCATTTTTCCTTCTAGATTTGATGAGTCTGGAATATTTGACACCAACCAGATCTAAATCTCAGGTAGATATGATGGTTGGAATGTCTTCCAAGAACTATAATATTGGTCTCTCTGTAACCCGATAAAGTGAATGTCATGGCCAACACACCCAGCCGGAAGACCTATTATTATAGTATCTTGATTGAGGAAGTTGGTCACCTCCCCATAAGGATTTCGTAGGACTTACTCCCTAGTTGTTCCCTTATGGATTTTGTGTTTCCGAAGTCTGACCTTTTATTTGATGTTCTAGATATCAAACCATATCTATGAATGGGATACGCTAGTACATTAAGGAGAACATTAGAAGCGGAGTGCTAAATGTCTCTTGGTCGATCGTCCAGATTTTGTTCCCTTGGCTTTGCTAAGGTGAAATCTGAGAAGAGATATCTTCCTTTGCATCTGCATCCTCCACCAATATCCATCGTGGTGGTATGTTGTGTTGCCGGGATCCTTGTCACGGATATTGGTAAAACCTTGATGAATATGGAAATGCTCGAGTACTTGAGAGCACGCACAAGCGCTAGGTGTTATCATCGGCACTAACTGGGATTGCTCTCAGTTTCCTCGGTTATGCTATAACCACTTCAACAGTGGAATCACTCTCTACTGTTGAGCTTCTCCCCAGTTACAAGAATCATCCCTTGTGTTGTTTTCAACAAGGTAATCCACATCATCCATTCTAATTCGGGTATGCCATTCTACCAAACCCCTGTAAGTTAGTGCCACTTTGGGTTAGTGCCACTTTGGGTTCACGACTAGCCATGTCAGCCCGGGCTCCTTGTCATATGGATGCTAGAGACACTATCATATACGTGTGCCAAAAGGTGCAAACGGTCCCGGGCCTGGTAAGGCGACACCCGTGGAAATACCGTGCGTGAGGCCGCAAAGTGATATGAGGTGTTACATGCTAGATCGGTGTGCCATTGAGTCGGGGTCCTGACAACAGGCGAAGTGCGGTGGTGCTACGGTGAGCAAGCTCGCCAATACTACTTGGCTAAAGGGCTCCTTCACAAAAACTTCCGACCTGTGGCAATGGGAGTGGTTTTACATCACCGAACCCCATGGTACCAGGTGGGCAGCTAGTCCTGCATTCCGATCTGGCCCTCTGTTGCAGCTCGCATCATGGATTAACAAGGGTCTAGACTGGGGATCCATCAATGAAGTGCGGACACTGCAAAGCTACATTCGGAGCCTTATTGAAAAGGACACCGGTCTTATCAACGTAATCCAAGTAATGCTGGTCCAGCGGGTCCTACCATGCCAGCAATGGCCTCTCCGCATGTGAGAGTTTAATCCGGAAGGACCACGAAGCCTTCAACAAATCTCCGGCATGACGCTCTGAGGAATGTGGAAATCATTCCTTGGGATGCAAAAATAGTGGCCGGGTACTACAGAGAACATCGGCCTTGACTGCAACCATCCGGATACCTCAGCAAGTACTCGACTTCCGAACACTATTTAGTCAAATTCCTCATAACAATATACTGGGAAGATCATACTCGGCCAGGGCTGGATAAAGAAGGCGGAGAGGATTAGGTATCCGGCCCCTCTTCCCGAAGACTCAGCCGATCTGGTGTTAATAAGGATGCTGGCTCCAACACCCTACCAAGTGCCGGTAAGGGAAGACAAAGAGGAGAGCGAGGTGGCCCAAGGTGGCCTATGATACGTCTCCGTCGTATCTACTTTTCCAAACACTTTTGACCTTGTTTTGGACTCTAACTTGCATGATTTGAATGGAACTAACCCGAACTGACGTTGTTTTCAGCAGAACTGCCATGGTGTTATTTTTGTGCAGAAATAAAAGTTCTTAGAATGACCTGAAAATCCACGAAGCAACTTTTTAGAAAATATAAAAAATACTAGTGAAAGAATCAAAGCCAGGGGGGCCACACCCTGTCCACGAGGGTTGGGGGCCGCCCCCTCTCCCTTGGTGCGCCCCCTGCCTCGTAGGCCCCCTTGATGTCCACCGACCTCAACTCCAACTCCATATATTCTCTTTCATGGAGAAAAAAATCAAAGAGAAATTTTCATCGCGTTTTACGATACAGAGCCGCTGCCAAGCCCTAATCTCTATCGGGAGGGCTGATCTGGAGTCCATTCGGGGCTCCAGAGAGGGGGATTTGTCGCCATCATCATCACCAACCATCCTACATCACCAATTTCATGATACTCACCGCCGTGCGTGAGTAATTCCATCATAGGCTTGTTGGACGATGATGGGTTGGATGAGATTTACCATGTAATCAAGTTAGTTTTGTTAGGGTTTGATCCCTAGTATCCACTATGTTCTGAGATTGATGTTGCTATGACTTTGCTATGCTTAATGCTTGTCACTAGGGCCCAATTGCCATGATTTCATATCTGAACCTATTATGTTTTCATGAATATATGTGAGTTCTTGATCGTATCTTGCAAGTCTATAGTCACATATTATGTGTTATGATCCGACAACCCCGAAGTGACAATAATCGGGATACTTCTCGGTGATGACCGTAGTTTGGGGAGTTCATGTATTCAGTATGTGTTAATGCTTTGGTCCGATACTCTATTAAAAGGAGGCCTTAATATCCCTTAGTTTCCATTAGCCCCCGCTGCCACGGGAGGGTAGGACAAAAGATGTCATGCAAGTTCTTTTCCAAAAGCATGTATGAGTATATTCAGAATACATGCCTACATTACATTGATGAACTGGAGCTAGTTCTGTGTCACCATATGTTATAACTATTACATGATGAACCGCATCCGACATAATTATCCATCACTGATCCAATGCCTACGAGCTTTTCACA
This sequence comes from Triticum timopheevii, assembly GCA_963921465.1. Taxonomy (NCBI): domain Eukaryota; kingdom Viridiplantae; phylum Streptophyta; class Magnoliopsida; order Poales; family Poaceae; genus Triticum; species Triticum timopheevii. The sequence continues at coordinate 471,756,983 of OY997264.1, read as the reverse complement.
TATTGTGCTTTGCTTATTTACTTTACCGTTCCTATTGTCACTGTCGGGGGAACTGATCCACGAACACCTATGGGACCGGCGGACCGAGCCCCTTTCGGTTCGGCGGGGGGCGGAGGTCGCGCGGAGAGCAGATCGAGGCGAAGCACACGAGCAGTTTACCCAGCTTCGGAGCTCTCCGGAGAGATAATACTCCTACTGCTGCATGTCTGAGTGTATTGAGTTCTTGCTCGGGAGCGCTGAGTGCTACAGTACACACTAGCTGCTAACAAGATCAGGCGTGAGTGTTTTTCTGCCTTCGAACCCCTTTCTACGTTGCGCATGGGCCTCCTTTTATATGCTCAAGGGGTCACCGACAGGTGGCAACATAGACAAGGGTAAAAATGGAAAGGTGTTGCGGTTGGTACAACTACCTGTACAGTGTATCATACCTAACCCTGACGGCAGGGGACAAAGGCATTAAATGCCCGTCTGCGTCGCCCAAATAGTGCAAAAAGGGACCGTCAGGGACGCCACCGCTTGCCACGATGGCAATCTTGTCAGCGCCGCTTGCCACAGCACACCGCTGGCTGCACAGCCTCTTGCCACGCGCACCTGGAACGGTCCCAGTGTGACACGTTGGTGGATGTGCTGGAGCGCGGGTACAGAGTGGTAGCTTGCCGCGGCAAGCGCCTTGCTGTGGTCGTTGTCTTGTCGCATCCGGGAGCTTGTCGCTCACCGGGCCTCGCCGGGACGCGTGGCGCGTCGCGGCAAGTCCCTTGAGATGCCTTGGTTGGCCTTCCCGGCAAGCTCCTCTTGTCGGGGCCTTGTCTCCTTGGGTTGAATACTTTGTTCTTGAATGGCTCCAAAGGAACCACGGAGGACCTTGGCGGTCACCCAACAAGCCTTGGCGCGGGGTGCTGCAACTGCCCGTGCACAAGTTCGGGATACTAGGGTACCCCTACTCTAGTACACCGATAGGAGCCCCCGGGCCTGCGCCACACACGGTGCCGAGCGCTGTTGGGCCAGGCCCAAAACAGGGCACGGGCACGCGCGGCCTGGGTTACGCCGTATCTTACTCCGTATCCACCGCGCCCTCCCCGAACGGCAGGCGTTGAATGCGGCGTCGTGGGAGAGATCGTGGGTGGTTTCTTTATTCGGAAAGACGGAACGTCCGCCCCCTCCCTCTTTATAAGCAGGGGAAACAGGGGCAGTTCGCCCATCTCGCCGGTTGCTATTCCAATCTCAAAAAACCTCCGCCGCTCCCCCCTTCTTCCCAAAGCTGAAAGAGAGCAACGCTCCGCCCCCCATCACCACTAGCACCACCAACACCGTCGATCTCCCCCACCACCTCCGCCATGGCTCCGAAAGCCGACAAGGGGAAGGCCGTGAAGTCGACCAAGGCGCAGCGGCTCGCGGCGCTGCGAAAGGAGCGGGCAACCTTCCCCCCCAAGCTCGCCGCGACGGAGCTGAGGGAGTATTACTACATCTTCTGGTCGACGGAGACACGAGCGCATCCGCGCACGGAAGTACTCTCAGCTGCCGCTTCGAAACGGGCTCCGAAAGGGTATCCCTTCTTCGCGTTGTTCTTCTACTGCGGGCTCTGCCCTCCTTTCTCTGAGTTTTTCTGCGACATTATGAACACCTACGGGTTCCGCCTCCTTGACTTCACACCCAATGCTGTTCTGACCATGGCAGTTTTTGCAGATCTCTGCGAAAACTTTGTCGGAGTCTATCCAAATGTAGCTCTTTTTCGCCACTTCATTATGCCCCGAGTTGAGAGAGGGGAGCCTTTATCCGGCGGAATCGCCTGGATCTCGAGAGCTGGCAGAAGGAAGCTTATCTGGAGGGAGAGCTCCGCGGCAAGTGGGAGGAATGGAGAGCAGACTGGTGCTGGATTGTCGAGGAGAACCCGCAACCATTTACCGCCCAGCGCCAAGCCCCAGTAGCGCGCGGCAACGATTGGAGCAACGTGGCCCCGGAAGACGATAGGCTGAAGATTGCCGTCACCCGGATCCTACGCCTCAGGCTTGCCGGGCTCACTGTAGGCGCCGTTGGCGCAGATTTTCTTCGCCGCCGCATCGCTCCCCTGCAGGAGGGGAGGAGACCCGCCTGGGAGTTCCAGAATGCGGCGGATATCATGAGGCTACGCCCGGGCCTCAACTTCAACTTCACTGTCCTGGAACTGTAGGCAATGCTCCAGGAACTGTTCAAGCACGACCCTCAACATCCCGAAGTGTTCAGGTTGCCGAAGGGTGTCGTTCCGCTGTGCAACCACTCCTCGCTCGACCGCATCCGTGCAATGCTGCCGCTGTGCGATTCGCATGGAATTGTCCCAACTTGGCAAGAGCCTGCAGACGACGTCGTGCATGAGTTCTTTGACGGCTTGGTAGAAGTGCCGGTCTGCTCCAATGAACAGAAAAGCCTTACTCACGACACCACCGATGCGGAGATGCAACGCATCGCCACTAGGCTGGAAGAGGCGGCGGCAGCCGCTGCCGCAGGCGAGTTTGGATTCACCGTGGAGGAGGCAGAGTCAGCAGAGGCGGCAAGCCTTACCGAGCGAGAGGAGCTTGCCGGCGAGGGAGAGCTTGCCGGGCCTGAAGTCGAGTCGAGCGAGCCCGCCGAGGGTGCGAGCGGCTCGTTGAAGACCAACTCCTCTTCCTCCTCATCTTCAGACAGCTCGCCGCAAGCAGAGCCCCCAGCTCCGCCAAGAAGGCGTCTCCGCAAGGCCGGGGACGTAGCGAGGCGACAAGCGAGTCAATAGCCGCCGTGCTGCGCGACACGCTCCACCGTGGCAAGCACTGTTGCCGCGGGAGCACCTCACGCCGCTGCGGCAACTGGAGCGGGGTCCTCCCGGACCACCGCTTCTGCTCCTGCCGCTCCTCATGCCGCGGCGGCGGCCGGTGCTGGGCCATCTCAGACCACCGCCACTGCCCCCGCCAAGCGGCTAAGGGAACCTACTCCTCCGCCTCGTCACGCCGGAGGTGAGCCGGACTTCGACCTCTCCGCGCTCAGCTCTGACGAGGAAGAAGAAGAGTAAGATACTTTGCTGTACTTGTAGTTCTTCAATTCTTGCTGTTTTGTCTTGTATCTGATTTGCTTTACTCCGAACCCATTCCTTTTCAGGACTCTGGCCCAGAGAGCGGCGAAGAGAGCCAAGGTCCCGGTGATTGTCATCGAGGACGAACCCACCGCGATAGCGGGGGGTGTGTCCGAGACCGCCTTGCCGGACCCGGCAACTATTCCCCAAAGCAGCCCCCAGCGCAGCCCCCAGTGTAAGTATATGGTTTACTTCCCGCTGTTAGGGGAGCATGGGTGCTCTTTCTTTGCTGACATCTGACTATTAGTTTGTGTAGGAGCAGAGCAGCCTCACCAGGAGCGCTCGGAAGCCATCCCCGACATGCCATCTGCTTCGACTACGCCGCCAAGGGAGGGTTCCCCGGCACGGGAGCGTTCTCCGGCAAGGGAGGATTTTCCAGTAGGGGAGAAGTCTCTGGCAAGGGAGAGTTCTCCGGCAAGGGACAGCACCAGCGACCCCCCGGTGGCGGAGACCACGACTGTAGAACCTAGTACAGGTAATTCTCTTGCTTGAAAACTTCCCTTGGGTTCTTCTTCTTCTGATTTTCTTTTTGGATATTTGCTTGACTTTTCTCCCTTTTCCGGCCGTCAGATCCATCTGCCATGGAGCCGATGGAGACCGAGGTTGCCAGCAAGGAGAACGCGCACGGCAATACCGACGACATCGCTGCTGCGGAAGAAGCAGCCGGCGCTGATGATCCCGCCGGCGAAGAGGCCGCCAAAGCTGCTGCTGCAAAAGTCTGCGAGGGGTCTGGCGATCGCACTGACGGCCCTGAGGCCGCAGGAGCGCCAGGCGGTACACCGACCGCCGATCCCTCCGCCGCTGCCGCAGCGTCCGTCTCTGAAGAGCCCCAGCCCGGCGCCTATTTGAAGGTCGGCGATGGCGTCTTCATCAAGCTCCCCTGGGCGTCAAGCTCCAGGGCGCCGATCGAAGGAGAAATCTTGGATGGAGAGGTGCTTGCCTCCGCTGGGCTGACGCTTGTTGATGCGCCGAGCAGCAGCAGTGGCGAGCCTAAGGAGGAGCGGCTGCTGCGGAAGCTGCTGTCGCTCTACCGCGTTCAACAGGCAAAGATGGAATCCCGAGAAGCGCTTGTTGCGAAGGCGGGAGTGGATATCGAGAAGCGCGCGAAAGAGCTCCGGGGTTTTAACCAGGAAGCTCTCCGGTCCCTGGTAGAGGAGCGGAAGCAACTTGCCGAGGAGCGGAAAGCCTTCCTCCTCAAGAGGGCTGAAGTTGAAGAGCAACAGCGGCTTGCTGCTGAGAAGCTGTCTGCGTGGGAGGGAGAGTTGGCGCAGCGGAAGGTCAACCTTGACAGCCATGAGGAGGAGCTTGCTGCGCGCGAGCAAACATTCGGCGGAGCTCTCAAGGAAGCAGAGGATGCTACCGCAGCTGCCGAGGCCGCCAAGAAGGAGCTAGAGACGAAGGTGGCGCAGCTGGAGGCCGATCTCAAGGCGAGCGGTGAAGAACTTGCCGTGCTCAAGCGTGAGAGCGAGAAGGACACCTACACCTTTGGCAAGCTGCAGGGTCATCTCGCCGAGAGGGGCAAGGAGCTTAGCACCGCCAAGGACTCCAACGCAGATCTTGAGTTGAAGCTGACTACTTTGACCAAGACGCTGGACGGCGCCAGGGAGCAGGAGGTGGCCTTGAAGGAGAAGATCAAGGCTGACGAGGCGCTGCTGGCGAGTGCTTCCACCGCCCAGAACACTTTTAGGGAGAATGTGGAGCACTGGACGGAGGGTCTCGTGGATGTTGCCGCATCCATCGACAGGGAGCTGGCGTAGCTAGGGATGGAGGATCTCGGGTATCCCTCCGATGAGAACCTCCAACCCAGCGCCAAGCTCACCTTGTTCTTCTAAGGCGTGGCGACGACCCTCCAGCGACTCCGAGAGAAGATCCCAAAGCAGCTGGCCGACGAGTCGCGCAAGATCTGTGCGGGAGCTCTTCAAAAGGTGTTGGTGAAGGTGGCCTTCCACAATCCAGGCCTCAACCTCACCAACGTCCTCAGGACCTTGCCGCCAGATGCTGATCTGGAAGCGCTCAAACCCTTGTCGCACCCATTGTGGACAAGGTGAGCGGGATCAAGAGGGTTGAGGGCGATCGTGTAGATTAGGCCGCCCGTTTTCTCCTTTTCTTGTCGCTGCTGGTCATGTTATGAGAACAATCTGTTAGAGCTGCGACAAGCTATCTTGTAATACAACTCTATTTTGGGTAGCGATTGCTATGTTATTTCCTTTACTTGATTCCTTCCTTTGTATGTTTTTGCCCTACGCTTTTAGGGAACTTGCCGGTGCAAGCGCCTTAGCCGTGAGCGCTGAGTGCGGGACGTCAGCAGCCTGCTGGCGGTGCCGCTACCGACAGGAAACCTTGTCGCAACTAGTCGCAGCTCACTTAAGTTGTTGAGCGGACTCGAAACAAAGTAAGGGCGCAACTAGTTACGAGTTGGTTCCTCCGCGCACAGGTTTTCCATACAAAGCACGGTCGTTCGAGGAAGATAACTTAAAATTTTTAAAACTGATTGCTCAAACTTTGGCAACTTAACTTTTTTGTCGTTTGCTTCCCGGTAAGTCGAAACTTTCTTGAACGACGCCTGGTCCACACCATTATCTTCTCCTTTCCCCCCGGCAAACTTCTGGGCGAAGGAACCTTCCTTTCTTTGAGAAAGAGAAAGAAGAGAAAATAAAGATATGGAGCCTTACGGCTCGTTATTGCTTACCGAGGGTAGGTGCTGCACAAGGTGTCAGGTAACACATGCAAAAAATAGAAAGCATGAAATTAACAAGATGTGCGGAGCACATGAGCTTTACTTATGCACGGGGTCTGCGCCCGGCTTTGTACAAAGGATTACATGCAACAGCAGCAAGACTTGTACAAAAGGTTGTTGCCGAAACAGGTTCCGGCAACCGCGCCTTACGGGTAAAACTTACGAAGATGCTCAATGTTCCAGGAGTTGCTCACCGGAATGCCATCTTCGGTCCCAAGGCGGACAGCGCCAGGCCTAGTGACTCGTTTCACCCGGTAAGGGCCTTCCCACTTTGGCGTCAACTTGTTGGAATTCTTGGCGGACTGAACACGCCGAAGAACAAGGTCGCCTTTCTCGAGACTTCTGGCATTAAGTTTGCGGCTATGGTAGCGGCGCAAAGCTTGCTGGTATCGAGCAGCTCGTACAGCGGCCTGAAGACGGTCTTCCTCAAGGAGCAGCTCGTCATCTTGTCGCAGCTGCTCTTGCTCAAGCTCATCATAAGCGAGCACTCGAGGTGACCCGTATACGAGTTCCGTGGGGAGAACTGCCTCTGCTCCATAGACTAGAGCGAAAGGTGTCTGGCCAGTGGCTCGATTTGGCGTCGTCCTGATCTACCAAAGAACCACCGGCAGCTCCTCAATCCAGTTCTTTCCGCACTTGCGCAGTCTGTCAAAAGTCCTGGTCTTGAGCCCGCGCAGCACTTCAGCATTTACCCTCTCCGCTTGACCGTTGCTTCTCGGATGAGCAACAGAAGCGAGGCAGACCTTGGCGCCAAGATCTTGGACGTACTGCATGAAGGTGCGGCTCGTGAATTTCGTGTCGTTGTCGGTGATGATCCTGTTAGGGATCCCGAAGCGGCAAACAATCGACCTGAAGAACTTGACTGCTGACTGTGCTGTCACCTTCCTCACTGCTTCCACTTCCAGCCACTTTGTGAACTTGTCGATTGCAACGTACAAGTACTCAAAGCCCCCGACAGCTCGGGGAAAGGGGCCGAGGATGTCGAGCCCCCAGACCAAAAATGGCCAGGATAAAGGGATCGTCTGCAGAGCTTGAGCTGGCTGGTGTATCTGCTTGGAATGGAACTAGCACGCTTCACACTTGGTTACTTGTGCAGTTGCATCCTGGAGGGCTGTCGGCCAAAAGAAACCTTGCCGGAATGCTTTGCCGGCAAGCGCTCTTGCGCCAATGTGGTGACCACATATGCCTCCATGTATCTCTGCCAACAGTTTTTGTCCATCTTCTCGGTGAATACGCTTCAATTTCACACCGTTGAGTCTTCTTCTGTATAGTGTGTTGTCGACAAACTGGTATATACTTGACTACCAGGCTACTCTTTCCGCTTCTTCTTGCTCTTTGGGAAGTTCTCCTGTCTGAAGGAAACGGACAATCTGTTGTGCCCATGCTGGAGCTTCCGGCTCGACAACAAGGACTAAAGGCACATCTGCTACTGCGGGAACATCTGCTTCTACGGCGAGAACCTGCGGCTCAGCCGGAGCTTGACGTTCCCCGGCAAGCTTGCCGGAGCAAAACTTGTCGGGAGCGTCTGCTTTAACAGAACAAACCCTAGGGCTTGCCGGAGTAGACTGCTCCTTACCACTCTTGGTGTTGATCTTGGGGACCTTCTTGGCGGCGGCTTCGGGGAGCTCTGCTGGAAAATAGTCACCAGAAATCAACTTCCTCTTCTTGCTCTGTCCAGTTGATGGCGTTACAAACGGTTGAGTCAGTTTGAGCACAAAGATCCCTGGTTCCACAGGTAACTTAAGTGCGGCGCACTTCGACAGGCCATCGGCAATGTCGTTCTGAGCTCTTGGAACATGTTCCATCTGTAGGCCGTCAAAGTGCTCTTCTAACTTTCTCACTTCATCAACGTAAGCTTCCATCAACGGACTCTGATAATTCTTGTTCACTTGGCGAACGACAAGCTGCGAGTCACCCCTGACAATGAGCTTCTTGATCCCAAGGTCTGCTGCGATCCTGAGACCGGCAAGCAAACCCTCATACTCTGCGGTATTGTTTGTTGCTTGCTCCTTGGGAAAGTGCATCTGGACTACGTACTTGAGGTGCTCTCCGGTGGGCGCAACAAGTAGCACGCCCGCACCGGCGCCTTGCAGCGAGGAGGCACCATCAAAGTACATCAGCCACTCTTTGCTTGCTTCCTTGACGGGGATGCTCGTTTCTGGAATTTCTTCATCTGGTGTTGGCGTCCATTCTGCTATGAATTCCGCCAATGCTCTGCTTTGGATAGTTGAAGTGCTCTCAAACTTGAGGCCAAAGCTTGAAAGTTCCAGTGCCCACTCGACAATCCTGCCTGTTGCTTCTGGATTCTGTAGTATCCTCTTCAGCGGAAAACGAGTGACAACTGTGATCTCATGTGCTTGGAAGTAATGGCGCAACTTTCTCGAGGCCATGAGAAGGCCAAAAAGCAATTTCTGCACACCAGAATACCTTGACCTAGCCCCCTAGAGAAGGGAACTGACAAAGTAAACTGGGCGCTGCACCATTCTCTTCTGTATCTCCTCACGCGCCTGCGAAGATCCACCTTTGTCGGGACCAGAGCTTGTCGGTGAAGCCCCCTGCTTGTCGCTGGATGCATCTGCCGTGGTTGCTGGCTCATCATCCGCCTCCCTCTCCGCTACTAACGCAGCACTAACCACTTCATTGGTTGCCGCTATATACAGCAGCAACTTCTCTTGTGGCTTAGGTGCGACAAGTGTTGGAGTGGAGGACAGATATCTCTTCAAGTCTTGCAGCGTAGCCTCCGCTTCCGGAGTCCATTTCATTGGACCTGCCTTTTTCAATATTTTGAAAAACGGCAGGGCGCGCTCAGCAGACCTAGAGATAAACCTGCCGAGAGCCGCCACACAACCGGCAAGTCTTCATACATCCTTGACGCCCTTTGGTGCTTCAATCTGCTCAATGTCCTTGATCTTGTTGGGATTGGCTTCAATTCCCCGCTGAGACACAAAGAACCCGAGAAGCTTGCCGGAGGCGACTCCAAACACACACTTCTCGGGGTTAAGCTTGAGGTTGATCTTGCGCAGATTTGCAAAGGTTTCGTCTAAATCCTGAATCAGAGTTGCCTTGTCCTTGCTCTTGACCACTATGTCATCCATGTAGGCTTCCACATTTCTGTGCATTTGTGGCTCAAAAGCGTCATGGACTACCCTTGCAAATGTTGAACCAGCATTCTTTAAACCGAAAGGCATCCGTATGAAACAGTATGTGCCACATGTAGTGATGAATGCGGTCTTCTCCTCATCCTCTTCTGCCATGAAGATCTGATGGTATCTTGAATATGCGTCAAGAAATGATAGCATGTCACATCCAGCCGTGGAGTCAACAATCTGGTCAATGCGCGGTAAGGGAAATGGGTCTTTGGGACAAGCTTTATTAACATTGGTAAAATCGATACAAAGCCTCCATTTCCCGTTTGCCTTGCGCACGACTACAGGATTGGCCAACCACGTAGGATGGAGCACTCCTCTAACAAGGCCTGCTGCTTCCAATTTCTTGATTTCTTCTGCGATGAATTCTTGGCGCTCCACTGCTGGTTTCCTGACCTTCTGCTTGACGGGCCACACATGAGGACAGACGGTAAGATGGTGCTTGATTACTTTCCTGGGAACACTTGGGATGTCAGACGGTTGCCACGCAAACACGTCGACGTTCGCCCGCAGGAAAGCAACGAGCGCGCTTTCCTATTTAGCGTTGAGAGTGGCACTCATGGTGAAGGTACCACCAGTGCCGTCCTCCTTGGCGGACACCTTCTTGGTCTCTGGCGGAGCTGCCATTGTCCTCTTACACTTGCCGGTGGAGCTCGATGGTGCGTCCTCGACGGTAGCGCAGCACTCCGAAGAGGTGCGCTTGTCGGAGTGGGCATCCGAACTCTTGCCGGACTTGGTCTTCTTCTTCTCCCCGGGAGCTTCAATGGCAAGTGACTTGCGATCTGTTGCGGCTGCTGCTTCCCGATAGATCTTGTCGGCGCAGATAAGAGCATCCTTCTTGTCGCCAGGGACAGAGATGACACTTATCGGGCCTGGCATCTTCAGTATGCTGTATGCGTAGTGAGAGGCTGCCATGAACTTGGCGAGTGCTGGACGGCCGAGTATCCCATTGTAAGGCAATGGAAAGTCAGCAACATCAAAAGTGACCCTCTCAGTCCTGAAGTTCAACTCGCTGCCAAATGTCACCGGCAACGTGATCTTTCCCTTTGGCTTGCTCCTTCCCGGATTGATTCCTTGGAATGTGCCGGTCTCCTCGAGCTCGCTATCAGGGATCTGGAGTTTCTGGAGTACCGCGGAGGAGATCAGGTTCAAGCCGGCCCCGCCGTCAACTAGCATCTTAGTGACCTTGAGGTTGCGGATAGTTGGTGACCAACATCAGCAAGCACCCGACCGCAGTTATGCGATCAGGGTGGTCCTCAATATCAAAGATGATAGGCGTGCTGGACCATTTCAGAGGCATGCGTGACTCGACGGGTGGTTCTGCCGCATTGACTTCCCACACCCACTGCTTGAGCTGGCGGTGTGAAGTATGCAGAGAAGCACCGCCGTCAACGCATAGGACCTCTGTGGCTTTCTGGAACTCCTGCTCACCGGTCTCGTCATCATCCATATCTTCATCGTCGTCGTCATCTTCATCCTTGTCGTGGCCGCGGGGAGGTCTGTCTCCTTGCCGCTGTTTGGCCTTGCCACGGCGTCCTCCTCGGCCGGGGCATTTCTTGCCGGATCCTCCAGTACCTTCTTGGGCCTTCTCCTTGTCGCGTTGCTCGTATTCAGCCTTTTGCTGCTCGACAAGCTGCTCGACCTTCTTGCAGCTCTGGAGGTCATGGCCCTTGGTGCGGTGGATCTTGCAGTACTGCTTGTTGGTGCCGTCCTTCTTGTCGGCGACCGCCACAGCCTGGCAGTTGGTGCATGCGGCAATCTCCTTGCCGGAGCTACCAACTTTGGCTTTCTTGGCGCCACCTCCGTTGCCGGACTGCTCAACGAGTAGCACATCTTTGCCTTTCTTCTTCCTGTTGTTCCGCCGCCGGTTTTTCTTTGCCGGGGCAGCATCCTCGCTGTCAGATCCTCCTGCTCCTGTATTCTCTCCCGGGAGTTTCCTCCCTTCCTCAGCACGTGCACACTTGTCGGCCAGTGCATATAGCTCACTGACGTCTTTCATCTTGCACATTGCCATCTCCTCCCGCATCCTGCGGTTTCGCACGTTCTGATGGAATGCGCTGATGACCGCGGCAGGGTGGACATTTGGGATGTTGTGCTGTGCACGGCTGAATCTCTGAATGTACTTGCGCAAGGACTCTCCTTCCTTCTGGGCGAGCAGATGAAGGTCGCTCTCTTGGCCATGAGGCTTGTGGCCGCCTGTAAAGGCGCCGACAAACTGATGGCATAGGTCTGCCCAGGAGGATATGGAGTTGTCCGGCAAGTGCATGAGCCAGGACCTGACATTAGGCTTGAGCACCAGCGGGAAGTAGTTGGCAAGGATCTTGTCGTCCCGCCCCCCGGCAGCTTGCACCGCGATGGTGTAGATGCTGAGGAACTCCGATGGATGCGACTTGCCGTCGTACTTCTCTGGTACGCCTGGCTTGAAATTCTTCATGCTGGGCCACTGGACTTGCCGCAGCTCACGAGTGAACGCAGGGCAACCTACCGCGTACGGCAAATCGCCTGGTTCCCCTGGCGCATGCATGTCGACAGAGGGCCCAGCGCGCTGGTCTGATTGACGCCGCGCTTCTCTTCGGTGCTCGATGCGAGTACGAGCGTCTTCTTGCTGTCATTCGTGAAGAACTTGGCGCTGATCGCGACGAGCTCGTGGATCTGATGATGCAGTGGAGTCACTGTCGAGGTAGATCCGGCGAGTCAGCGATCTTGGCCTTCGGGGTGGAGAGTGCACGGTGGTTGCACCCCCACCGGTTTTGTCGCCATCGGCTCGTGCCTGGCAATCTTGCCGCGGCTGCGATGTACTCGGCTGCCGTGGAGTGTCGCCGTTGGCGAAGCCGATGAGACTCTGAATGGTGGCCCTCCATTCGTCGATCTTGTCTGCCATTGGAGGGTAATCCAGAAGCAGTTGAGCTCGCGCAAAAGCTTCTGCTGGAGTGGTGGGTGGCAGTGGCGAACGTTGCGAGGAGCGGGATATGCTCGGACTTCTAATTATGTTAGAAGGAGCAGTACCCCGTCCAGGCGACCGTGTCTCGCTCATGCCAGCATGTTGGCGTGCATGCTGGTCTTGAGCACCCTGAGATCCACCAGCTCGATCTTGGTCCAACGAACGTATGGTACCGCGAGTACCATGACGCTGTCGGTCCTGCGCCTCCTGGGATGGGCGCGGTGCATGTACGGACGCCGAGGTCTGCGCAGCCTTGTCCTTGGACCTGGCAGCACCGTGAGCTGCTTCGTCGACGCCCGTTCTTCCGCCGGCGTCTACCCCACCACCCATTTGCTCCGGTGGTGGTGGGATTGACGCGTACGGAGTAGCCGCCTCCGAAGCCTTCTTCTTCGGTGGCATGTCGATGAAGAAGATGAAGATCTAGCTCGTGTGAACACCGGATCAGGTTCACACAGCCTCGACGCCCCCTACTTGGCACGCCAAAGATGTCGGGGGAACTGATCCACGAACACCTATGGGACCGGCGGACCAAGCCCCTTTCGGTTCGGTGGGGGGCGGAGGTCGCGCGGAGAGCAAGCCGAGGCGAAGCACATGGGCAGTTTACCCAGCTTTGGAGCTCTCCGGAGAGATAATACTCCTACTGCTGCATGTCTGAGTGTATTGAGTTCTTGCTCGGGAGCGCTGAGTGCTACAGTACATGCTAGCTGCTAACAAGACCGAGCGTGAGTGTTTTTCTGCCTTCGAACCCCTTTCTACATTGCGCATGGGCCTCCTTTTATATGCTCAAGGGGTCACTGACAGGTGGCAACGTAGACAAGGGTAAAAATGGAAAGGTGTTGCGGTTGGTACAACTACCTGTACAGTGTATCATACCTAACCCTGACGGCAGGGGACAAAGGCATTAAATGCCCGTCTGCCTCGCACAAATAGTGCAAAAAGGGACCGTCAGGGACGCCACCGCTTGCCACGATGGCAATCTTGTCAGCGCCGCTTGCGACCGCGCACCACTGGCTGCACAGCCTCTTGCCACGCGCGCCTGGAACGGTCCCAGGGCGACACTTGGTGGATGTGCTGGAGCGCGGGTATAGAGTGGTAGCTTGCCGCGGCAAGCGCCTTGCCGCGGTCGTTGTCTTGTCCCGTCCGGGAGCTTGTCGCTCACCGGGCCTCGCCAGGACGCGTGGCGCGTCGCGGCAAGTCCCTTGAGATGCCTTGGTTGGCCTTCCCGACAAGCTCCTCCATGCTCCAAAGGAACCACGGAGGACCTTGGCGGTCACCCGGCAAGCCTTGCCGCAGGGTGCTGCGACTGCCCGTGCACAAGTTCGGGATACTAGGGTACCCCTAATCTAGTACACCGACAGTCACAATTACTACAAAACTGCTACTGTTACTTTTGCCACTGTTATCGTTACTATCATACTACTTTGCTACTAAATACTTTGCTACAGATACTAAGTTATCCGGGTGTGGTTGAATTGACAACTCAACTGATAATACTTGAGAATATTCTTTGGCTCCCCTTGTGTCGAACCAATAAATTTGGATTGAATACTCTACCCTCGAAAACTGTTGCGATCCCCTATCCTTGTGGGTTATCAAGACTATTTTCTGGCACCGTTGCCGGGGAGCATACCTCTATTCGTTGAGTCACTTGGGTTTATATCTGTTGATCACTATGACGAACTTGAAAGACGAAAGAACTAAGATTTTCCCTCAACTACGAGAGGAGGTAAGGAACTGCCATCTAGCTCTGCACTAGATTCACAATCTGTTTTGAGTAAGCTTGCAACACCTAAACCTGCTACTGCTATGAATTCTGATATGTCACATGTTATTGATGATGCCGCTTGTACTATGCATGATACTTATGATGAAACTACTTCTGTGCTTGATACCACTTTGCCATTAGGTCAATTTCTAGATGAACAACGTGCTAGGGTTAGAGAGAATGAAATTATTGAAGATGATATTATTGAAGATAGTGATGATGAAGGTTCTGCCCCTAAGTATGAATTACCTGTTGTTCCCGAGGGTTATGTTATGGATGAATAAACTACTAGAGTTATTCTTGCTTGCAATGATAGATCTGATCTTAAGAAATTACTAGCTAAACGGAAACAGAAATCTCTAAATGCTAGAATGAAATATGACATTGCTTTTGCTACTTCACCTATCTTTGTTACTGATAAGGATAATGAATTCTCTATCGATCCCGAGATAATTACTTTGGTTGAATCTAATCCTTTTTATGGCTATGAATCTTAAACTGTTGTGGCACATCTTACTAAACTGAATGATATAGCCACCCTGTTCACAAATGATGAGAAATCTTACTACTATTATATCCTTAAGATATTTCCGTTATCATTAAAGGGTGATGCTAAATCTTGGTTTAATTCTCTTGATCCTGGTTGTGTGCGTAGTCCCCAGGATATGATTTATTACTTCTCTGCTAAATATTTCCCCGCTCAGAAGAAACAAGATGCCTTGAGGGAAATATATAATTTTGTGCAAATTGAAGAAGAGAGTCTCCCACAAGCTTGGGGGAGGCTTCTCCAATTACTTAATGCTTTACCTGATCATCCTCTTAAGAAAAATGAAATACTTGATATCTTTTATAATTGACTAACCGATGCTTCCATGGACCACTTCGATAGTTGTGCTGGTTGTGTTTTCAGGGAAAGAACAGTCGACCAAGCTGAATTGTTATTGAATAATATGTTGACTAATGAAAATAATTGGACTCTTGCTGAACCAATTCCTGAGCCAATTGAGCCAACACCTGGGCCTACTCCTAAACCAACTCCGAAGAAGAGGGGGCGGTTCTATTTCACTGTCCTGAAGATATGCAAGAGGCAAAGAAAACTATGAAAGAAAAAGGTATTAAAGCTGAAGATGTTAAGAATTTACCTCCTATTGAAGAAATACATGGACTTAATATACCACCTATTGAAGAAACACATAGTCTTGATAACCCGGCACAGGTAGTAAAGGTAAATTCTCTCTATAGATATGATAAAGTTGAAATCCCCTCTACTAAATTTCCTAGCCAATGTTTAGATGAATTTGATGACTTTATGGCTAGACAAGAAAATTTCAATGCTTATGTTGGCAGAGAATTAAAGAGTAATTCTTACATTATTGGACGCTTGAGTGATTATATGGCTAGAGTTAAAGGTGAACTTAAACTCATTAGCAAATATGCTTCTATGGTTACCACTCAAGCAGAACAAGTCCTTAAAGTTCAAAGTGATTTGCTTGATGAATTAAATAATAAACATGATTTTGCTGTTAGAGTGGCTACTAGAACTGGTAAAATGACTCAGGAACCTTTGTATCCTGAAGGCCACCCTAAGAGAATTGAGCAAGATTCTCAGAGAAATAATTTAGATGCACCTAGTCCTTCTAAAAAGAAGAAAAAGAAAAATGATAGGACTTTGCATGCTTCTAGTGAACCTGTTGTGGACACATCTAAGAATCCCAATGATATTTCTATTTCCGATGCTGAAACACAATCTGGTGATGAACATGAACCTAGTGATAATGTTAATGATAATGTTCATGTTGATGCTCAACCTAGCAATACTAATGATGTAGAGATTGAACTTGCTGTTGATCTTGATAAACCACAATCAAATAATCAACGTTATTATAAGAGAGACTTTGTTACTAGGAAGCATAGTAAAGAAAGAGAACCATGGGTTCAGAAACCCATGCCTTTTCCTCCTAAGCCATTCAAGAGGAAAGGATGATGAGGATTTTGAGCGCTTTGCTGAAATGATTAGACCTATCTTCTTACGTATGCGCTTAACTGATATGCTTAAAGTAAACCCTTATGCTAAATACATGTAGGATATCATTACAAATAAAAGAAAGATACCGGAAGCTGAAATTTCCACCATGCTTGCTAATTATACTTTTAAGGGTGGAATACCAAAGAAACTTGGAGATCCAGGGGTACCAACTATACCATGCTCCATTAAAAGAAACTATGTTAAAGCTGCTTTATGTGATCTTGGAGCCGGTGTTAGTGTTATGCCTCTCTCTTTATATCGTAGACTTGAATTGAATAAGTTGACACCTACTGAAATATCTTTGCAAATGGCTAATAAATCAACTGCTAGACCTGTCGGTATTTGTGAGGATGTGCCTGTTGTGGTTGCAAATGTCACTATCTTAACGGACTTTGTTATTCTTGATATTCCTGAGGACGATAGTATGTCGATTATCCTTGGTAGACCCTTTTGAATACTGCAGGGGCTGTTATTGATTGCAACAAAGGCAATGTCACTTTTCATGTGAATGGTAATGAGCATATGGTACACTTTCTGAGGAAACAACCTCGAGTTCATAGCATCAATTCTATTGGAAAAATTCCAACTAGTACTATTGGAGGTTTTGAATTTCCTCTTCCTACTATCAAGAAGAAACATGATATTCTTATTATTGGGCATGTTCATATCCCCGTGAGGTAACCTCGTGTTATTCGAAATTTCTCCGGTTCGATGTTATTCGGATGAGTTTGTTAACAAGACTTGATCAACCTTTTAGTGGATTCCTTTTGATGATCTTGAGATGGATGAAATTAGAAGGCACAACCTTCTGTACTCTCTTTTTACTTTCTGTTATTTAGACTAAATAAAGTAAAAAT
This sequence comes from Triticum timopheevii, assembly GCA_963921465.1. NCBI lineage: Eukaryota > Viridiplantae > Streptophyta > Magnoliopsida > Poales > Poaceae > Triticum > Triticum timopheevii. Next base: position 471,740,432 of record OY997264.1, on the reverse strand, counting down.
ATTATTTTCTGTCTGTTTTCTGAATAATCCATGCAATAAAAAATATCCCGGAAATAAAAGTTCTCCAAATGCCCTGCCAATTTAGTATGATTTTTTCTGGAACATTTGAGAATATTTGGCACTAAGAATATAGCAGGGGGGCAAGCACCTGGCCACGAGGGTCCAGGGCGCGCCCCCCTGCCTTGTGGGCCCACGGTGGCCCCCTCCACTTATTCCTGCACCCACACACTCCATCTTCCTCCCAAAAAATCCCCATCCAGCTCAAGCACGAGTTCTAGCTCAATTTGCTGCCATTTTCGTTCTCCTTGCTCAAAGCTCCATTCACAAAACTGCTTTGGGAGATTGTTCCTTGGTATGTGACTCCTCCAATGGTCCAATTAGTTTTTGTTCTAGTGCTTTATTCATTGCAAATTTCGCTTCCTAGGTGATCATGTTCTTGAGCTTGCATGTCAAATTTATGAGGTCCCAAGTAATTCTAATGCATGATATAGGCTCAAGGCACTTGTGGGAGTAGTTGCTATCAGTTTTGTTGAGTTTGATTCACTTTTATTTTGAGTTACTAGAAAGTTCAGAAATTTTTAGAAAATGATGAAGAGATTTTTGAGGGGCTCTTATAGCCAAGGCTCCAAGGACAAGCAAGCTAACGAGAAAGAAAAGGCCAAGTATAATCTTCCTCGCGTAACAGATGTACGGCCGTGTGAATGGCCTTGTCATAATTTCTTGAGAGCAGCAGGGATTTATGAAGAGTTTTATTCTTTGGCTGATAATGCGTGCCTGATGTCTACTACACAACCTTCTTCTTGTAGACGTTGTTGGGCCTGCAAGTGCACATGTTTGTAGGATAGTAGCAAATTTCCCTCAAGTGGATGACCTAAGGTTTATCAATCCGTAGGAGGCGTAGGATGAAGATGGTCTCTCTCAAGCAACCCTGCAACCAAATAACAAAGAGTCTCTTGTGTCCCCAACACACCCAATACAATGGTCAATTGTATAGGTGCACTAGTTCGGTGAAGAGATGAAGATACAAGTGCAAAATAGATAGTAGATAAAGGTTTTTGTAATCTGAAATAATAAAAACAGCAAGGTAACAAGCAATAAAAGTGAGCGTAAACGGTATTGCAATGATAGGAAACAAGGCCTAGGGTTCATACTTTCACTAGTGCAAGTTCTCTCAACAATAATAACGTAGATAGATCATATAACAAGCCCTCAACATGCAACAAAGAGTCACTCCAAAGCCACCAATAGCGGAGAACAAACGTAGACATTATGGTAGGGTATGAAACCACCTCAAAGTTATTCGTTCGGATTGATCTATAAAAGAGTTCGTACTAGAATAACACCTTAAGACACAAAACAACCAAAACTCTAATGTCACCTAGATACTCCATTGTCACCTCAAGTATCCGTGGGCACGATTATACGATATGCATCACACAATCTCAGATTCATCCAACCAACATAAAAGTACTTCAAAGAGTGCCCCAAAGCTACTACCGGAGAGTCAAGAACGTGTGCCAAACCCTATGCATAGGTTCCCAATGTCACAAACCCTGCAAGTTGATCACCAAAACATACATCAAGTGGCACATGATACCCCATTGTCACCACAGGTAATCACGGCAAAACATACATTAAGTGTTCTCATAAAGACTCAATCCGATAAGATAACTTCAAAGGGGAAACTCAATTCATCACAAGAGAGTAGAGGGGAGAAACATCATAAGATCCAACTACAATAGCAAAGCTCAGGATACATCAAGATCGTGCCATCGAGGAACATGAGAGAGAAAACGAGAGAGAGAGAGAGATCAAACACATAGCTATTGGTACATACCCTCAGCCCCGAGGGTGAACTACTCCCTCCTCGTCATGGATAGCGCCGGGATGATGAAGATGGCCTCCGGTCACGGGATCCCCCTCCGGCAGGGTGCCGGAATAGGGTCCCGATTGGTTTTTGGTGGCTACAGAGGCTTGCGGCGGCGGAACTCCCGATCTATCTTCTGTTCTGGAAGTTTTAGGGTACGTAGGTATATATGGGTGCAGGGGGTACGTCGGTGGACCTCCGGGGTGCTCACGAGGTAGGGGGCGCGCCCCCACCCTCGTGGGCAGGCCGGGACTCCCCTGACGTGCACTCCAAGTCCATCAGGTGGGTTTCCTTCCAAAAATAACTTCTCCAGTTGATTTCGTTCTATTTTGACTCCGTCTGATATTCCTTTTCCTTGAAACACTGAAATAGGCATAAAACAGCAAATCTGGGCTGGGCCTCTAGTTAAGAGGTTAGTCCCAAAAATAATATAAAAGTTGATAGTAAAGCCCAATATTACCTAAAACAGTAGATAAAAGTAGCATGGAGCAATCAAAAATTATAGATACGTTGGAGACGTATCAAGCATCCCCAAGGTTAATTCCTGCTCGTCCTCGAGTAGGTAAATGATAAAAAAGAATTTTTGATTCGAAGTGATACTTGGTATAATTTCAATGTAAATCTTCTTAATTGTGGTATGAATATTCAGATCTGAAAGATTCAAGACAAAAGTTCATATTGACACAAAAATAATAATACTTCAAGCATACTAATCGAAGCAATCATGTCTTCTCAAAATAACATGGCAAAAGAAAGTTCATCCCTACAAAATCATATAGTTAGGTTATGCTTTATTTTCGTCACACAAAGATGTTCCCAACTTCTATACCCCCGATGACAAGCCAAGCAATTGTTTCATACTTAAATAATCTCAAACTTTTTCAACCTTCACGCAATACATGAGCGTGAGCCATGGATATAGCACTACATGATGAACAAGGTGCTACTTTGAAGCACAAGTGTGGAAAAAAGATTGTAGCATTGCCCTTTTTCTTTTCTTTTCTTTTCTTTTTTTTCTTTTCCCTTTTTTTGGGACTTTCTTTTTTTTCTTTTGGCCTTTCTTTATTTCTTTTTTTTCTTTGGGCAATGCTCTAATAATGATGATCGTCACACTTCTATTGATTACAACATAAAGATTACAACTCGAAACTTAGAACAAGATATAACTCTATATGAATGCCTCCGGCGGTGTACCGGGATGGTGCAATGAATCAAGAGTGACATGTATGAAAAATAATACATGGTGGCCTTGCCACAAATACGATGTCAACTACATGATCATGCAATGGCAATATGACAAAAGTAATGTATGTCATGATGATGATGGTGGAAGTTGCATGACAATATATCTCGGAATGGCTATGGAAATGCCATAATAGGTAGGTATGGTGGCTATTTTGAGGAAGATATAAGGAGGTCTATGTGTGATAGAGCGTATCATATCACGGGGTTTGGATGCACCGGCGAAGTTTGCACCAACTCTCAAGGTGAGAAAGGGCAATGCACGGTACCGAAGAGGCTAGCAAAGGCGGGAAGGTGAGAGTGCGTATAATCCATGGACTCAACATTAGTCAAAAGAACTCATATACTTATTGCAAAAATTTAGAAGTCATCAAAAATCAAGTACTACGCGTATGCTCCTAGGGGGATAGATTGGTAGGAAAAGACCATCGCTCGTCCCTGATCGCCACTCATAAGGATGCACAAGCCAGGTACACTTCATGTTTCAAATTTGTTACACAACTTTAACAATACGTGCATGCTACGGGACTTGCAAACTTCAACACAAGCATTTCTCAAATTCACAATTACTCAACTAGCACGACTTTGATATTATCACCTCCATATCTCAAAACAGTTATCAAGCATCAAACTTATCTTAGTATTCAATTCACTCAAAGGAAAGTTTCACATATCTTGAACACCAAGTATATTAACATTAAGCAAATTACCATGCTATTAATGACTCTCAAAATAATCTAAGTGAAACATGAGAGATCAATAGTTTCTTTAAAACAAATCCACCACCATGCTCTAAAAGATATAAGTGAAGCACTAGAGCAAAAACTATCAAGCTCAAAAGATATAAGTGAAGCACATAGAGTATTCTAGCAAATTCCAATTTGTGTATGCTCTCTCTCATTAAAGAATTTCAGATCTTGACACTTTATTCAAACAGCAAGCAAAGCTAAAGAAAACTACATTGCAAGGATAGCACAACTCATGTGAAGAAGCAAAAACTTAGGCTCAACCGATACTAACCGATAGTTGTTGAAGAAGAAAGGTGGGATGCCTACCAGGGCATCCCCAAGCTGAGATGCTTGAGATTTCTTGAAATATTATCTTGGGGTGCCTTGGGCATCCCCAAGCTTGAACTTTTGTGTCTCCTTAATTCCTCTCATATCATGGTTTCTCTTCTTTTTATCAAAAGCTTCATTCACAACAAACTCAACAAGAACTCGTGAGATAGGTTAGTATAAACCAATGCAAAACCTTATCATATTCTACTGTAACAAATCACCAAAATTATTATTCAACATTGAATACTAAATGCCTCTGTATATTTAATAATCCTATCCTCAAATAGAATCATTAAACAAGCAAACATATGCAAACAATGCAACCATAACAGCAATCTGCCAAAACAGTATAGTCTGTAAGGAATGCAAGAGTATAAATACTTCCCTGACCCCAAAAATTATGAACTAAAATTCCCACTGTAAAAAATTTATCAGAGCTCAATATGCAAAAAGATTCAACGTTAGACCATGCTCTGAATTTTCTAGGGAATTTCTGCAACAGAGGTAAACTTTCTGTTTTCAAACAGCAACATGCAAACTAGCAAAATAAGCATGGCAAAGGCTATCCTTGACTTTTTTATTGAAACTAAAGAAGCAAAACATTATTCTAACTAACAGCAAGCAAACACTAACAAAAGAAATTGACGCTCCAGGCAAAACACATATCATGTGGTGAATAAAAATATAGCTCCAAGTAAAGTTACCGATGAATGAATACGAAAGAGGGGATGCCTTCCGGGGCAACCCCAATCTTAGGCTCTTGCCACTCCTTATTCCATAGTCCATCGAATCTTTACCCAAAACTTGAAAACTTCAACCACACAAAACTCAAAACAAAAACTCGTAAGCTCCGTTAGTATAAGAAAATAAAACCACCACTTAGGTACTGTAATGAACTCATTCTAAATTCATATTGGTGTAATATCTACTGTACTCCAACTTATCTATGGTTCATACCCTCCGATACTACTCATAGATTCATCAAAATAAGCAAACAACACATAGAAAACAGAATCTGTCAAAAACAGAACAGTCTGTAGTAATCTGTATAAAACGTATACTTCTGGAACCCCAAAAATTATGAAATAAATTGCTGGACTGGAGGAATTTGTCTATTAATCATCTTCAAAAAGAATCAACCTAAAATCACTCTCCAGTAAAAAATGGCAGCTAATCTTGTGAGCGCTAAAGTTTCTGTTTTTCACAGCAAGATCACACAAACTTCACCCAAGTCTTCCCAAAGGTTCTACTTGGCACTCTATTGAAACAAAAGCTATAAAACATGATTACTACAGTAGCATAATCATGTGGACACACAAAAATAGTAAGGATAAATATTGGGTTGTCTCCCAACAAGCGTTTTTCTTTAATGCCTTTCTAGCTAGGCATGATGATGACAATGATGCCATAAAAGATAAGAATTGAAACATAACGGGAGCATCATGAAGCATATGACTAGCGCATTTAAGTCTAACCCACTTCCTATGCATAGGGATTTTGTGAGCAAACAACTTATGGGAACAATAATCAACTAGCATAGGGAAGTAAAACAAGCATAGCTTTAAGATTTTAAGCACATAGAGAGGAAACTTGGTATTATTGCAATTCCTACAAGCATATGTTCCTCTCTCATAATAATTTTCAGTAGCATCATGAATGAATTGAGCAATATAACCAGCACCTAAAGCATTCTTTTCATGATCTACAAGCATAGAAGTTTTAATACTCTCCACATAAGCAAAATTCTTCTCATTCGGAATAGTAGTGGGAGCAAACTCAACAAAATAACTATCATGTGATTGAAAATTAAGATAAAGATGACAAGTTTCATGGTTATCATTATTCTTTAAAGCATACGTGTCATCACAATAATCATCATAGATAGGAGGCATGCTTTCATCATAGTAAATTTTCTCATCAAAGCTTGGGGGACAAAAAATATCATCTCCATCAAACATAGCTTCCCCAAGCTTGTGGCTTTGCATATCATTAGCATCATGGGTATTCAGGGAATTCATACTAACAACATTGCAATCATGCTCATCATTCAAAGATTTAGTGCCAAACATTTTAGAGATTTCTTCTTCTAGCACTTGAGCACAATTATCCTATCCATCATACTCACGAAAGATATTAAAAAGGTGAAGCGTATGAGACAAACTCAACTCCATTTTTTGTAATTTTCTTTTATAAACTAGACAAGTGCTAAAACAAGAACAAAAAGATTCGATTGCAAGATCTAAAGATATACCTTCAAGCGCTAACCTCCTCGGCAACGGCGCCAGAAAAGAGCTTGATGTCTACTACACAACCTTCTTCTTGTAGACGTTGTTGGGCCTGCAAGTGCAGAGGTTTGTAGGACAGTAGCAAATTTCCCTCAAGTGGATGACCTAAGGTTTATCAATCCATAGGAGGCGTGGGATGAAGATGGTCTCTCTCAAGCAACCCTACAACCAAATAACAAAGAGTCCCTTGTGTCCCCAACACACCCAATACAATGGTCAATTGTATAGGTGCACTAGTTCGGCGAAGAGATGAAGATACAAGTGCAAAATAGATAGTAGATAAAGGTTTTTGTAATCTGAAATAATAAAAACAGCAAGGTAACAAGCGTTAAAAGTGAGCGTAAACGATATTGCAATGATAGGAAACAAGGCCTAGGGTTCATACTTTCACTAGTGGAAGTTCTCTCAACAATAATAACATAGATAGATCATATAACAAGCCCTCAACATGCAACAAAGAGTCACTCCAAAGCCACTAATAGCGGAGAACAAACATAGAGATTATGGTAGGGTACGAAACCACCTCAAAGTTATTCGTTCGGATCGATCTATAAAAGAGTTCGTACTAGAATAACACCTTAAGACACAAATCAACCAAAACCCTAATGTCACCTAGATACTCCATTGTCACCTCAAGTATCCGTGGGCATGATTATACGATATGCATCACACAATCTCAGATTCATCCAACCAACATAAAAGTACTTCAAAGAGTGCCCCAAAGCTACTACCGGAGAGTCAAGAACGTGTGCCAACCCCTATGCATAGGTTCCCAATGTCACGAAACCCGCAAGTTGATCACCAAAACATACATCAAGTGGCACATGATATCCCATTGTCACCATAGATAATCACGGCAAGACATACATCAAGTGTTCTCATAAAGACTCAATCCGATAAGATAACTTCAAAGGGAAACTCAATTCATCACAACAGAGTAGAGGGGGAGAAACATCATAACATCCAACTACAATAGCAAACCTCGGGATACATCAAGATCGTGCCTTAGAGGAACACAAGAGAGAACACGAGAGAGAGAGAGATCAAACACATAGCTACTGGTACATACCCTCAGCCCCGAGGGTGAACTACTCCCTCCTCATCATGGATAGCGCCGGGATGATGAAGATGGCCTCCGGTGATGGGATCCCCCTTCGGCAGGGTGCCAGAATAGGGTCACTATTGGTTTTTGGTGGCTACAGAGGCTTGCGGCGGCGAAACTCCCGATCTATCTTCTGTTCTGGAAGTTTTAGGGTACGTAGGTATATATGGGTGCAGGGGGTACGTCGGTGGACCTCCGGGGCACTACTAGGAAAAGGCCTACTAATGGCGCACCTAATTTGGCCATTAATGGCGCATTAGTGGTGCGCCATTAGTGCCACGCCATTAGTATATTTTACTAATGGTGCACCACTGGTGCGCCATTAGTATCTAGTATACTAATGGCGGACCTCAGATGCGCCATTAGTATATACAGCAGTGCGCCATTAGTATGCCTCCCAGGGGGCCATGTATACCTAGGTGCTTTGGAATACTAATGGCGCACTACAACAAGATGCGCCATTAGTAACTTCGTCATACTAATGGCGCACTGTTTAATGATGCGCCATTAGTATCCTTTGGCATACCAATGGCGCACTGTGATGTGATGCGCCATTAGTATGAATATTAGGTTTTTTTATTTTTTTTATTTTCTGTTTTTTGCACAGGTTACAAAATGTATAATTGGACAAAATATAGACAGCACACATCAACAACAGATTCATCGAATACAATAGAAGATTAGTCTTTGAATACAATTCATCATATTAGTCTCTGAATACAATTCATCATATTAGTCTCCGAATTGAAAAGACCGAACAAAGATAGAACATTATATTACAAGTCTCGAGACCGCGAGTAGCGAGTTTGTCTTCACATTACAAGTCGATATCGATCATCTAAACTACCATCACATAGAAGAGAGCTGCGGTCATCACGATGAAACTCGTCTTCATCCGGTTCCTCCAACGCTCCCTCCCCTCTCCCGCTAGATAGCGGGCGTATCTAGATTCGGCCTCGGCCCTAGTGGTGTACCCTTTGTAACTGTTACCGCTGAATCGGTGAACCTGTCTCCGACACTGCTCCCAGTCGTCGTAGACTCCGGGAACCTTACCCTTGTACACGACATACGACGGCATCGCTATGCACTAGCCAAACGAAACTTTAGTACCAATTCACAGACAATACATAAGCAATATATAAGTATGCAACAGAATGATCGGAAGAGAAAAGCAAGACATTAATAGCATCGATTACATCTAAGTTGAATGACTCTCAAAACCAAAGAGACATACTACAAGTTCATTAAAGTTTAATTACGACATGAGCCAATCGATGTTTCAGAACTAGACACGGCATCACTACTTTCGACTCGACTCAAGGGACCGGAGCATGGATGAAGCCGCCGTCTATCGTGGGAGTCATGAAATAACGGTCGTTGTCAGCCTGCATTTGTAGCATTGTGTCGATGTCACTGTTGGACGGTTGATTTCTGAGGTAGAACAGCCCCGAGGTACGAAGGACATCTTGATGGAGGATTTCCGCAAACTCTGACTGGATGCGAAAGAATTCTTGTCTGATGTCCGCGTCCTGGATTGCCGACACGCTCGCGGCCCAATCTTTGAGTTTACTCGGTAGCAGAAGTTGATGATGGTCCCGTACGATCGCCCGCATGTGATGGATGGCGTAGTAGGCGCCCTTCTGACCGCCAGGCGGCTGCTTGACGCAGCAGAACGTCGTATTGTGGGAGAACACGTGCTTGCCGTACTTACGAAAAGGCCTGGTGAAGGTGCCTCTAGATTTGCCGTAGCCGGGGAGAACATCATCAAGAACCTTCTTGACATTTGTGTAGTCTATGTTCGACTGACGGTCTGGGTCGAAATACGTGGCCATGGAATATTTGGGGCTTAGGAGGATGAGCGTGCAATGTGTGTCACTGCAGAAAACACGGAATGTTAAAAGAAAAACGATCGAAATCTAAGAATTCATATGTTACGGGCCGGTTGAGGGGAGGACTTACTCGGGAAAGTAAGGCACGAGGAAGTTATCCTTATCTTGGTTTGCCAGAATGACGCCTTCGAGGTAAGAACTCGTGACTTGCCGGTCCCTAGCGCTGCCCAAGATCTTGGCACGCATATAGAAGGGGTCGACTATCACGATGTCCGGGGTCATGTCGCGAATGATCCGCATCTCCATACTCAGCGAAAATCCCCGAACGAAGGTGTAGTGCAGCGGATGAAGGTTCAACATAGCATGGATGTCATCAAACCGCAGGACGATCGTACGCCCAATGGAGTTATCCACAAAGCCCTTGCCCTCTGGCACCTTGGCCGCGAAAACCGGGTATGCCACATCCTTCTCTCTGAGACGCCGCTTCTCCAAAGAAAGAACACTGTCATGCAAACTCCGCATAGCACCGGTTGCAGCATTGAGCATATTTGTCGGTAGCATCGCCCTACCCGCCACATGCACCCTCCTCGAGATATCCTTAGGTGAAGGTGGCCCATCCTGAGCATGGATCGTACTCGGTGCCGGCTGGCTCGCACCCTTCTTAGTCTTTATTTTGCGTGCCTTCTTCTTCTCCTGTAATGGGACAGAGTTCTGCTCACAGACCGCCTTCTTGAGTGTGTTGGGGCTGATAATATTTCGCACCTCGCCTATCTGAGGCTCGGTGAAGTCGGCAGCTGGAGGCGTCTCCTGAGAGCTGAATGGCAGACGACGCCTGTTGCAACTTGGCTTCTCCGTGGTACCAGCTAGATCGCGCACGTCTTCACCTACTACCTTGGTAAAAGTGGGATTGGAGAGGTCAAGACTTTAAATAGCATTGAACCCACTACCTTGGATTTCAAGGAATTTGATTATGATAATTGTCCTTTAGAAGGTTGTATTTCCTTGTTGCAATTCGTTGTAAATTCTCCTCATGCTTATAGTCAAAATAAAGCTTTTACCAAACATATTGTTGATGCCTTGAGGCAATATTATGATGAAAAACTTAATTTGGAAGTTTCTATACCTAGAAAACTCAATGATGAGTGGGAACCTACTATAAAGATAAAAATTAAAGATCATGAGTGTTATGCTTTATGTGATTTGGGTGCTAGTGTTTCCACGATTCCGAAAACTTTATGTGATATTCTAGGTTTCCATGATCTTGATAATTGCTCTTTAAATTTGCACCTTGCAGATTCCACCATTAAAAAGCCAATGGGAAGGATCAATGATGTTCTCATTGTTGCAAATAGAAATTTGGTGCCCATAGATTTTATCGTTCTTGATATAGATTGCAATCTTTCTTGTCCTATTATTCTTGGTAGACCTTTTCTTGGAACGATTGGTGCGATTATTGATATGAAGGAAGGGAATATTAGATTCCAATTTCCACTAAGGAAAGGCATGGATAACTTTCCAAGAAGGAAAATTAAATTACCTTATGAATCTATCATGCGGGCTACTTATGAATTGAGTGCCAAAGATGGCACTACTTGAATCTATCCTCGCTTTTATGCCTAGCTAGGGGCGTTAAACGATAGCGCTAGTTGGGAGGCAACCCAATTTTATATGTGTTTTTTGTTTTTGTTTCTGTTTAGTAATAAATTTTGCATATACCTTCTGCTTAGATGTGTTTTTATGTTTTAATTAGTGTTTGTGCCAAGTAGAACCTATAGGATAACCTATGGTGATAGTTAATTTGATTCTGCTGAAAAACAGAAACTTTGCACGCACGAATTTAGTTTTGTTAAATCACAAAAACGTGCTTTTGCATTGATTTTTTTTCCTGTAGATCAATAGACAAATTGCCCAGGACTTACTATTTTTGTAGGAGTTTTAGAGTTCCATAAGTATTCGTGGGTTACAAATTGCTACAGACTGTTCTGTTTTTGACAGATTCTGTTTTTCGTCTGTTGTTTGCTTATTTTGATGCATCTATGGCTAGTATTAAGTGATATGAACCATAGAGAACTTGGAATACAGTAGGTTTAACACGAATATAAATAAAGAATGAGTAAATTACAGTACCTTATGTGGTGGTTTTGCTTTCTTTCACTAACGGAGCTTATGAGATTTCATGTTGAGTTTTGTGTTGTGAAGTTTTCAAGTTTTGGGTAAAGATTTGATGGACTATGGAATAAGGAGTGACAAGAACCTAAGCTTGGGGATGCCCATGGAACCCTAATATATTAAAGAGTATCCAAAAGCCTAAGCTTGGGGATGCCCCCGGAAGGCATCCCCTCTTTCGTCTTCGTTCATTGGTAACTTTACTTGGAGCTATATTTTTATTCGCCACATGATATGTGTTTTGCTTGGAGCATCTTGTATGATATTAGTTTTGCTTTTTAGCTTACCACAATCATCCTTGTTGTACACACCTTTTGGGAAGAAGCCCACTTGATTGGAATTTATTAGAATACTCTATGTGCTTCACTTATATCTTTTGAGCTAGATAGTTTTTGCTCTAGTGCTTCACTTATATCTTTTAGAGCACAGCGGTGGCTTAATTTTGAAGAAATTGTTGATGTCTCATGCTTCACTTATATTATTTTGAGAGTCTCTTAGAACAGCATGGTATTTGCTATGGTTATAAAATTGGTCCTAGAATGGTAGGCATCCAAGTTGGGTATAATAAAAACTATCATAGAAAGTGAATTGGATGTTATGATCAATTTGATACTTGATAATTGTTTTGAGATATGGAGGTAGTGATATTAAAGACATGCTAGTTGGGTGATTATGAATTTAAAGAATGCTTGTGTTGAAGTTTGTGATTCTCGTAGCATCCACGTATGGTGAACCGCTTTGTGATGAAGTTGGAGCACAATTTTATTTATTGATTGTCTTTCTTATGAGTGGCGGTCAGGGACGAGCGATGGTCTTTTCCTACCAATCTATCCCCCTAGGAACATGCACGTAATACTTTTTTTTGATGACTTGTAGATTTTTAAAATAAGTATATGAGTTCTTTTGACTAATGTTGAGTCCATGGATTATACGCACTCTCAACCTTCCACCATTGCTAGCCTCTCTTGTGCCGCGCAACTTTCGCCGGTACCATACACCCACCATATACCTTCCTCAAAACAGCCACCATACCTACCTATTATGGCATTTCCATAGCCATTCCGAGATATATTGCCATGCAACTTTCCATCGTTCCGTTTATATGACACGCATCATCATTGTCATATAGCTCTTTGCATGATCATGTAGTTGGCATCGTATTTGTGGCAAGGCCACCTTCATAATTTTCATACATGTTGCTCTTGATTCATTGCATATCCCGGTACACCGCCGGAGGCATTCATATAGAGTCATATCTTGTTCTGAGTATTGAGTTGTAATTCTTGAGTTGTAAGTAAATAAAAGTGTGATGATCTTCATTATTAGAGCATTGTCCCAGTGAGAAAAGGATGATGGAGACTATGATTCCCCCACAAGTCGGGATGAGACTTTGGACTAAAGAAAAAAAGAAGAAAAAAAGAGAGAAAGGCCAAAAAAAAGGCCAAAGAAAAAAAGAGAAAATAAAAAATATACATATAAGAAAAAAATGAGAGAAAAAGAGAGAAGGGACAATGCTACTATCCTTTTTACCACACTTGTGCTTCAAAGTAGTACCATGATCTTCATGATAGAGAGTCTCCTATGTTATCACTTTCATATACTAGTGGGAATTTTTCATTATAGAACTTGGCTTGTATATTCCGATGATGGGCTTCCTCAAAATGCCCTAGGTCTTCGTGAGAAAGCGAGTTGAATGCACACCCACTTAGTTTCTTTTGCTGAGCTTTCATACATTTATAACTCTAGTGCATCCGTTGCATGACAATCCCTACTCACTCACATTGATATCTATTAATGGGCATCTCCATAGCCCGTTGATATGCCTAGTTGATGTGAGACTATCTTCTCAAAAACTGAGGGATATACTTACGCTACTATTGCTGCATCACCCTTTCCTCTTCAAGGAAAACCAACACAAGCTCAAGACGTAGCACACTGTTACCGTTACTACCATACTACTTTGCTACTAAATACTTTGATGTAGATACAAAGTTATCCGGGTGTGGTTGAATTGACAACTCAACTGCTAATACTTGAGAATATTCTTTGGCTCCCCTTGTGTCGAATCAATAAATTTGGGTTGAATACTCTACCCTCGAAAACTTTTGCGATCCCTATACTTGTGGGTTATCAGCCTCCATTCTAGAGGCACACCAGGCACTTTTTCCGGGGAGATTGGAACTTCCACTTCCAAAGGTGGAAGGGAAGGGCAAACTGACCTCCCTTCTCCTCATGGGAAGAAGAGGACCGCCACCGAAGACTTGAAGAGAGAAGCTTGTAAGCAGGGGAACATATCCCAGTCAGGGGGTTCTGGTTCGGGAAGTGATGTTGAAACGCAGTTCTCCGTAAAGATAGGCCCTTAGCTGAATCGTAAGTGAACAAGGGTGTTTTAAACATATCCCCTTTTTTCTGGTTGTAAGGGTAACATTTAAAATATATGTTTGCAGTCCGGCACGCAGCTTTCCTCAACAGTCCTCCTGTTTGGGGGATCTTCTTTCGGAGATGATGGAGAGCAAGATGCCTCCATAGATCTCCCTGCCTGATAAGGCAGACGACGCCGAGGTGTCATCCCAGAGGATCTCTCCCGATCAACAAGGACAGTGAAGGCTGGGCCCGAAGGTGACACTTCGACCGCCCAGGATCCGGGGTGTGCGGCCCCTACGGGGACCAACAACAAAGGTCCCAGACTATCCAAGTTCGAGGGACGACGCAATCTGCTCCGGATCCGGAGGCGCCGGATACATTGATGGACACATTGTGACATGCATCCGTCTCAGAGGAACATCCTACCTTGATGGGTACGGTGGTTGAGAGGGTTCGGTCCGTGAAAAGCGGATTGAATGAAGCCTTTATGAGCCTGCTAAGAGGCTTCGAGGTACGTATTATAATGTTTGTAGTTGTGTGATAAAAGCAAAATGCGCCTGTGTATAGATAGTAACCCCTGAGACTCTGGTTGGCATCCAAAGGAAGGTGATCAGAGGATCAAGAAATATATGCCCAGAAAATGATCTGACTAATTAAAACATAGGCTATTACATCCGTGGCGACTGCCCAAACTTCAGAGATTGCACATCTGAAGCAGAAAGTTCATGTGGCAGATGATGACATCACGCTTATGAACAGGCGGCTCAACGAGGCACAAGGTATGCTTTTGGGACACTCAGTGTATGCAAGTACTATAATATAAGCATGACGCTGAAAATTGAACACTGAGATATGCATTACTGCAGATAGTGCCGCCGCAGTTGAGACCCTTCGAGCTGAGCTTGTCCGAGCCAAAGAGCAGGCCAGGATGAGTAATGCGGCTGCCGAAAAGGCAGCTACTGAATTAAAGGCCGAGCAGGCTGCTCGGCGCCAGTGCAAGGAGAGACTATCTACTATGGCGCTTGAGCTAAAGGATGCCGCTAGCCGATGTGACGTTCTCGGGAGAGATAACAAAACCAAAACGTCTAATCTTGACAAGGCCTTACAAGAGGCGCGGGAAGCACAGTCCGAGTCTAGAGCGACTCGGGAGGAGATCCGATAAGCTGGGGAGATCGCGGATGGTAAGCCCTTCTTATTGCAAACAAAATTTTGTGATCCGAAGTATGCCCTGCTTAATCAGATGTGGAGTTCTCTAGATACATTATTGGACCTGCAGAAGAGTGTCTCTGATGCAATGCAGTTTTTCCAAGAGCAAGAAGGACATGCGACAGAAAAGCTTTTCTGGTCGCAATTCAGCATGCCAAAGCGTCCACTGTTGTTGAGCGAACAGATGGCTCTGTGGGCCGAGCTCCGCAAACTATCTGGATCCTCCATGAAGGACATCATAGTCCGGTTGTGGCCGACTGAGCCAATTCCAAATAGTTATTTCGGGTTGGTGCCGCGTCTTGTTGATGCGGTGCCGCGTATCGACGCTGTTAAGCGGTCAATGTGCATAGAAGGTGCACGAATGGCCCGTGCCCGTGTCAAGACGTACTGGGCAAAGATGAAGGCCATTGATATTGCAGCGCAAAGTCCACCCGAAGGCAAGGAACATGACCGGAACATTATTTTGTAGATGTCCTAGAGGGTGCCCGCTTGATAGAGGGTCAGTGCTCGAAAGATATTATGTTCGAGTGAAGTGTACTGAAATTGTAAAAACAATGTTAGGATATATTTAAGGCTATGTTTTTATACTTTTGCCTAAAAAGTTTTTGGTGCCTCCTGTGCGGCCGTTTGTATATAATCTGAAAGTTTGCCAGCTGTCGGCTTCTGCCCCCTCATGTATAACGCGAGGCTGTTCGGAAAAGCACTTGATCACTCTTGACCCAACATCTTGGTCCATTAAGGAGGTGTCAATGCGGCGAACCAGGCAATCGGACTATGGGGCTTTAACACTTTCACTTAGCCATAGGAGTTTGACGGTTGGTCTATGATAAAGCCCCTGGTATGTACGCGGTTATCCGAATATGGTGCGGTTTACATACATGACCGAAAGAATGGTCCTTCGTCTAATACGGAAGGAATCGTGAAGATTTTGATGAGTCATCGAGTGGTTGACCAGCTCTCGCCTTATCATGACAGTCAGTTTTCGGCTTTCTCTACTGAGGTGCTCATCCGGACGAACCAGGACACAATCGCAGTAGTTCTCCCTTTACTACCTTAGCCGATAGAGCGAAACATAAGGTAGCAAGCACAGGAGCCGGGCAACCCAACTATTGACCAAAGACATGATTCGGAACTGATGCATATAAGGCCAAACTCGCGACGCCGAACACTCCCTATAGGTGTTTGGACTTTTCAAAGTATACCGGGCCAAATATAGCCCCTAGTAATGGACCCTGGTGTCAAGGAACGTGTGGCAATCTGACATGGGGAGAGAACGCAGGTGGTAAGAGAATTACACTCCAAACATGATATGGACCAAGCTGCTTCTATAATATCCCTTTATAGCACGGCGAGCCCTGTATTTACAGATAATGTCGATAACTTCCTAGGACATTGTACATGCCAGAAAAGTATAAGACAAAAAGAGATAAAAAGGTTTACACGGGGTCTTAATCTAAAAAGAAACCTTAGTGCGGGGCCCTGCTACACGTCTGCGCCGTTTTCTCCTTTGTGATGTGTCCTTGAAGGGGTAGTGTGATGGCCATCTGTAAAAAAAGGAAAAACACTGGAAAAGAAAATCCAGTGTGGCCATAAATAAAGCTAGTTTGTTTAATGAACCTTGAAAGATAACCATAGAGTCCGAATAGGGTCGAGGCGAACTATGGACTATTTGTGTGCAGTGTGCCCCCAGCGCCGCCCTAGGGATTTTAAGGATGTACTTGTGTATACGAGGTATGTATGTTGTCGCCTTATGGGGTAGTCGATGGGGGCGTAACTACTAATCGAGCTCAGGTTTGTCTGAGCTACCTCACTGAGGCGTACTCCGGACATGTTTAGCTGTGTCTACAGTCTTAACGACTGCTGATCTGTTTGGCTTGAATAGGCCTTTTTGGACTTCGGCTGCTAGGGCTGCAGTGTCTTTCTCCGTACGGAGAGAGCGGTCCATATTTCCACTGACCGTAATGATGCCCCGTGGTCCTGTAAGTGCATCTAGTGCCCCTTAGTGATTTTGGTGTATTGAAGACTTATAGGTTAAGGGACTAATGTGTTTGTGAGTGTACACAGGTCTATAAGTCTATGAGGAGTTTGATATTTACAGAGAAAGTCGACCCCTAAAAATGAAGTTCTTCGACTGAAGACTTTGATATTCTGAAGACTTTCTGAAGACTTTGAAAGTGAAGAAATTGGTGTGACCTTGAGACTTGGTATTCATTTGAGGAACATGAAGTGTGAAGACTTTTGTTTTCGTAGTTTCATTTACTCTTTGTTGAGTCATAGGAAACACCGTACTGTTAAAGGGGGTCGAGGAAATACTAAGGAAAAATTTCCATGTGATGCTCAACTCAGAATCCTACACCTACCAATCCCTTCGAGTGAAGCCTTTGGAAATCTCATACAGTTCAGTCACTTTCTTCAGTGACAGAGACGAAGTTCTTCTGGTCGTTGATGAATTTGTTCTGACTGAGGAGTTAGGAATTCACCAGTGCGAATTGCCTACACAGTGAGGAACATGATAGCCTTGAGGAATTTGAGAGTCAAATTTTCGACCGTTGCTGTGCTGCGCGCCAGCTGTCCCAAAATATCTTGTCCACCTAACGGTCATATCATTGAAGGGCATTTATGTCTTATCATGTCGGGCTGCTCCCTAGGCTATAAATAGCCACCCCCTACAACCACTAGCTGGTTGGCTGCTCCGAGAGAACTTGAAACTTGTCATTTGGGAGCAACCCATCCTCCGAGGACTTTGAGCGAAAATCATCGAGTGAGGAAAACCCAAAACCAAACCCCTACAAACCCAAAGTGATTGAGCATCACTGAAGAAATTGATCCTGCGTGGATCCGACGCTTGTTACCTTTGAAGACTGTGCTTCTTCCAGACGGTTAGGCCTCATGGTCTATAGCATCCAAGAGGAATTGTGGATCGCCGAGTGACCAAGTCCGTGAAGGTTTGGAAGTCGCCTAAAGACTTACCACGAGTGATTGGACGAGGTCTGTGTGACCTTAGTTCAAGGAGAATACGGTGAGGACTGGGTGTCCTGAGCAGCGTGCTCAGCGACTGGGTGCCCAGGACTGTGTGTCCTCGAGTTTAAATACACAGCCGCTCCAACCAGACGTACAACTGAGATAGCAGTTGGAACTAGTCTACCAAATCATTGTCTTCACCAACCTAACTGGTTCTATTTCCTCAACCCTTTCATTTCCTCATTACTGTGTTGAGTGTTTGTTCATATCTGTGTTTGAAGACTTCGACTGAAGACTTTCTCAATTTCCTCAGATCAATTTCTTCAGTCTATTTGTCTTCACCTTGTGTTATCCTGTGATTACGCTTTTTGTACTCAGTGCTTGTCTTCATTTCATCTTGATGACCATGCTTGTATTCTGTTATGCTTACTTCTGAGTACTTATTCCGCTGCTGGTAGTGCTTCGCTAAGGAATTTCCTCACCGGCAAATTCCTCAGTGAAGAATTCATAAAAATCGCCTATTCACCCCCCCCCCTCTAGTCGATATAACGCACTTTCAGTTGGTATCAGAGCAAGGTACTCCCTTGTTCTGTGTGATTTTGGTTTAACCACCTGGAGTTTTAGTTATGTCGACCGCAGGTATGATCAAGGTCTCGGCTGGGTGTCCTACCTTTGATGGGACGGACTACCCCTACTGGTAAAACAAGATGCGAATGCATCTTGAGGCAATTGACAACGATCTCTGCTATGTTGTGGAAAATGGTGTTCCCTCTGTCTCACCCTCACTGAATGCTACCGATGTGAAGAGATTCAAGCAACTCGATTCTCAAGCGAAGAATATCATATGTGGCCATCTGAGTAAAGGAGAGTATGGAAGAGTGAGTGCTTTGGAAACTGCTAAGCTTATCTGGGATAGGCTGTCCAAAGTAAATGAAGGAGTCTCAACTCAGCGTGACTCTCGAGTTGATGTTCTTCGGAATCTCTTCAACCACTTCAAAAGACTCGACAATGAAAATGTCCAACAAACCTTTGATCGCCTGACTGACATCTCAAATGTGCTTCAAGCCCTCAGTGCCACTGACATCACTAACCATGAGGTGGTGAAGAAACTGTTGAGATCGCTTGATTCCTCATTTGATACTCTGGGACTAATGATACAAGAACGGGCTAACTACAAGTCTCTTGATCCTGCCGATATCCTCGAAAGGCTAAATACTCACGAGTTCCAGCTTGCTGAAAAGAGAGATTTCTATGGTTCGAGCTATGGTAAACCACGTGCCCTGAAGGCCAAGGTTGTGTCTGAGTCTGAATGTGAGGATTCTGGTAGTAGCCTTGGTGATCCTGAAGAATTGAGCCAGGAGCTAGCACTGCTCGTGAAGAAATTACAGAAGTTCTCAAGACATGGTCGCCTTGGAAAATCCTCAAGAAGCAGTGATTCCTCATCAAGTGACTATAAGAGAAGGCTGTGCCACAAATGCAAGAAACCTGGTCACTATATTCAAGATTGTCCTCAGTGGGAAAAGGAATTGAAGAAGAAGAACTACAAGGATTACAGTTCTGATGATGCAAAGAAGAAGAATAAATCGTTAAAATCTTCGTCATCAAAATCCTCGAAGTCTTCATCTCACAAGAAGAGAAGCTCCAAGAAGGCTCGGGCATTCATTGGCAAGGAAATGGACTCTGAAGCTGAATTTGAGGAACATGAGGAAGAGGAGGCGTCTGAAGAATCCGAATCTGGTGTGGCGAGTCTGGCCTTCGCTACTGCTTTCATTAGCAAGTCCATCTTGAACACTGAAGAAACTGACCCCACCGACAAGCCTGATGAAGATAATGATGACTACGCTCCCACCTATTGCTTCATGGCGAAAGGTGCAAAGGTACTCAAATACACCTCCTCTGAATCTAGTGAAAATGAATCTGATGAGGATCTCAAGCCCAGCTACTCTAAACTTGCTAAGATTGCTGTAAAACAACAAAGGGCTTTTGAAAAGGTTCAAAACATGCTAGACCAAAGTGATGATATGTTGGGTGAAGAAATGGATCGCACTAAAGCCCTGACTGAAAATCTTCAGAGACTTCAGTCTAGGTTTGATAACCTTCAAAGTCATCATAACACTCTCTTATCTGATCATGAGAAACTTTCTTATGAATTTCTTCAAAGAAAGCAAGATCTTGAGAAGCTAAGAGTGAGTTATGAAGATCTTCAGAAGGAGCGCGATTCATTACTAGCTCAACAAATCAGCGCTTCTCAGGAAGAATTTGTTCCTTCATGCTTAAAGTGCATTGAACGTGAATCTGCTAATTCTTCACCTGAATGTTCAAATGCTTCAACTGTTACAAATTCTTCACCTGCCTCTGCTATCACTAATTCCTCATCTGAGGACATTGCTAGTATCACTGACGATGCAGGGCTGAAGGAATTGTACATGACAGGCATGTACAAAAGCCTCAAAGGGCATCAGACTCTTTGTGATGTGCTTAAAAAGCAGATCCTCAACAGAAACCCTAGGAAAGAGGGTATCACCTTTGAGAGGAAACTTAATGCTGATGGAACATATTGGAAGCCTGAGCAATACCCCAAAACCTCATGGGTTGCTGCAAAGGGACCTCCAGTTGATCCATCTAACTTATCTGGCTTTACATGTGAATCTCCTCATTCTTCTGATGAGTCATTTGACTCCAACTATAAACTGTTCAAAAATCAGAATGGTGAAGTATTTGCTAGATATGTTGGCACTAACTGCAGGAACGGTTCTCCTAGGATGAAAATCTGGGTTCCCAAGAAGTTCTTTGAAAGTATTCAGGTGAATGTCCTCATGACACCACCTGTGAAGAACAGGAACCCAGATCAAATCCTTCACGTGGATCAAATTCCTCAAATGGATTAAAGTCCTCACATGATTATCATCGTGCTAACAACTCTGTTCGGCAGGGTAGAGCTAAGGGCTATGAATATGTGCATTATTCTTCAAACCATTATGTTCATAAGTCCTCGAAGAATTTCTCTGCTTATTCATATGCTTACCCTAACCCCTCTTATGTGAAACGAAATGGTTTGGCCTCTATGCCACCATTCTCGTATGGTGCTCGCAGAGTGATAAACTCTTTGCCACCCCTTCAGATGTGGGTGGTGAAGAAAAAGAACTAATCTCTTCTGCAGGGTCAGGTCTCCAGACGTGCTTTAACGTCTGAAGAATTTGCTGGGGACCTGACAAAATTGCCTGAAAGGACGCAGGCGAATCATGATGAAGTGAACCTTCATTTCACACGTCCTCATACTGCTATATCTGTTTACTGATGAAATTCATCTGATGAACTTGATATCATATTCTTCACTAATGAAGCATATGAGATTGTAAGCTACACTAATTCATCTGCAGGATGATCAACCCAAAGCTACTGAGTGGGTCCTCGATAGTGGATGTACGAATCACATGACTGGTGACAAGAATCTATTGATGGATGCTCCCTTATCACCATCACATCTGAAGCATATCATCTTTGCTGACAAAGGCAAAAGTCAGGTATTGGGTCTTGGTAAGGTTGCAATCTCTAAGGATAAACACATGGACAAAGTCATGCTTGTTGAGTCCTTAGGATACAACCTCATGTCAGTCTCAATGCTTTGTGATCTTGATATGGTTGTTGTCTTTGGCAAGTATCGCTGTGTTGTGATTATGGAAGCTGGCAATTCCAAAGTCTTTGAAGGCTTTTGGAGAGGAGATTTGTATATTGTTGATTTCTCTACAGGACCACAGCCAACCGTGTGTCTACTTGTAAAAGCTTCAGAAGGCTGGCTATGGCATCGACGACTTGGTCACGCAGGCATGAGGAATTTGCACACGCTTGCGAAGAAGAAGCATGTCATTGGCATTGAGAATGTCAAATTCCTCAAGGATCACTTATGCGGAGCCTGTGAAGCTGGAAAAATGACCAAGGCCAAGCATCCAGCAAAGACTATCATGACCACTACTCGTCCATTCGAATTGCTTCACATGGACCTCTTTGGACCTAATCATTACTCAGCAGTCACTAATGATGCATCTCTATATGGTTTTGTCATTGTTGATGATTACTCTCGATATACATGGGTACACATTGTTACTTACAAACATGAAGTGCAGGAAGTCTTCAAACGATTTTCCTCGAGGGCTTCAACCAACTTTGGTGTGAAGATCAAGCACATCAGAAGTGACAATGGAACTAAGTTCAAGAATTCCGGTCTTGATGACTATCTTGATAAACTTGGTATTACTCATGAGCTATCTGCTCCCTATACTCCTCAGCAAAATGGCGTCGTGGAGCGCAAGAACAGAACTCTTGTTGAGATGGCTCGCACTATGCTTGATGAATACAAAACGCCTCATCGTTTTTGGATTGATGCAATTGATACTGGGTGCCACATCATCAACAGAGTATATCTTCACAAATTCTTCAAGAAGACGGCCTATGAACTCCTCACTGACAAGAAACCCAATGTGAGTTATTTCAAAGTCTTCGGTGCTAAATGTTGGATTAGAGATCCTCACCACAATTCTAAATTTGCACCGAAAGCACATGAAGGTTTTATACTTGCTTACGGAAAGGACTCGCACACCTACAGAGTCTTCAACATTGTTCTTCACAAGATTGTTGACAACCTAGATGTGCGGTTCGATGAAACTAATGGCTCGCAAAGAGAGCACCTACCTTCTGTGTTAGATGAACCAGCACCTGAGGATTCTATCAAGTTCAAGGCAACTGAGGATGTCATTCCTACTGAAGAATCTGCTGAAGAATTCATTCCAGTCCATGAAGAACATCGAGCTGATGCACCTGAAGAAAATGCTGAGGAAAATGGTGCTGAAGAAAATGCTGATCAAACTCCTCAGCGACAACCAGCTCATCCTCGTGTTGCAAAAGAAGTGCAAGTGGAGAAGATCCTCGATGACATTAGAGCACCAGGTCCTCTCACACGCTCAAAAGCTTCACATTTATCTAACTTTTGTGGGCACTATGCTTTTGTCTCTATCACAGAGCCCACTAAGGTAGATGAAGCATTTTTGGAGCCGGAGTGGATTCAGGCTATGCAAGAATAATTACATCAGTTCGAGCTCAACAATGTCTGGGAACTGGTCAAACGTCCAGATCCTCGCAAGCATAATATCATTGGCACAAAGTGGATCTACCGCAGCGAGCAAGATGAAAATGGCCTTGTGGTGAGGAATAAGGCACGACTAGTAGCTCAAGGCTACACACAGGTTGAAGGAATTGATTTTTCAAAGTGCATTATATTGACTAGAGGGGGGGGGTGAATAGGCGATTTTTAAGAATTCTTCACTGAGGAATTTGCTGGTGAGGAAATTCCATAGCGAAGAACTACTTGCAGCGGAATATGTACTCAGAAGTAAACATAACAGGATACACACATAGTCAGCATGATGAAATGAAGACTAAAGCAGAGTACGGAAAGCGTAAACACAGGATAACAAGATGCAGACAAACAGACTGAAGAAATTGAAGTGAGGAATTTGTGAGAGTCTTCAGTCAAAGTCTTCAAGCACATATATGAACAACATTCAACACAGTAATGAGGAAATGAAAGAGTTGAGGAAATAGAACCAGTCAGTTGGTGAAGACAATGATTTGGTAAACCAGTTCCAACTGCTGTCTCAGTTGTACGTCTGGTTGGAGCGGCTGAGTATTTAAACTCAAGGACACACAGTCCCAGACACCCAGTCTCTGAGCCGCAACTCAGGACACCCAGTCCTCACCGTATTCTCCTTGAACTAAGACCACGCAGGCCTCGTCCAATTACTCGTGGTAAGTCTTCAGGTGACTTCCAAACCTTCACAGACTTGGTCACTCGGCGATCCACAATTCCTCTTGGATGCTCTAGACCTTGACGCCTAACCGTCTGGAAGAAGCACAGTCTTCAAAGGTAACAAGCGTCGGATCCACGCAGGATCAATTTCTTCAGTGATGCTCAATCACTTTGGGTTTGTGGGGGTTTGGTTTTGGGATTTTCCTCACTTGATGATTTTCGCTCAAAGTCCTCGGAGGATGGGTTGCTCTCAAATGACAAGTGTCAAGTTCTCTCGGAGCAGCCAACCAGCTAGTGGTTGTAGGGGGCGGCTATTTATAGCCTAGGGAGCAGCCCGACATGATAAGACATAAATGCCCTTCAATGATATGACCGTTAGGTGGATAAGATATTTTGGGACAGCCGGCGCGCAGCACAACAACGGTCGGAAATTTGACTCTCAAATTCCTCAGGGCTATCATGTTCCTCACTGTGTAGGCAATTCGCACTAGCGAATTCCTAACTCCTCAGTCAGAGCAAAGTCCTCAGTGAACAGAAGAACTGCGTCTCTGTCACTGATGAATTTGACTGAACTGTATGAGATTTCCAATGGCTTCACTCGAAGGGATTGGTAGGTGTAGGATTTTGAGTTGAGCATCACATGGAAATTTTTCCTTAGTATTTCCTCGACCCCCTTTAACAGTACGGTGTTTCCTATAACTCAAGAAAGAGAAAATGAAACTACGAAAACAAAAGTCTTCATGCTTCATATTCCTCGAATGAATATCAAGTCTTCAAGGTCACACCAATTTCTTCACTTTCAAAGTCTTTAGAAAGTCTTCAGAATATCAAAGTCTTCAGTTGAAGAACTTCATTTTTAGGGGTCGACTTTCTCTGTAAATATCAAACTCCTCATAGACTTATAGACCTGTGTACACTCACAAACGCATCAGTTACTTAACCTATAAGTTTTCAATACACCAAAATCACTAAGGGGCACTAGATGCACTTACAATCTCCCCCTTTTTGGTGATTGATGACAACATAGGTTAAGTTTTCTACGGGGATAAACATATGAAGTGTAAATACTGATATTTAGGAATTTGATTGCAAGATATAGAAGAACTCCCCCTGAATATGTGCATAGTGAGGAATTTGCTTTTGAGGCATTGCACATTTGAAGAATCGAATCATGGAGATCTCCCCCTATATCTTGTAATTCATACACGCATTTTATATATAATATGAAGAATTTGAAATGCATGATGAAATATGGTGCCTGATGAGATTCAGCATGCGTGCAATAATATTAACGAGGAATAAGCATGCAGAATATCACATCAAAAGTTTCAGAGCTCAGTGTATCAAAAGCATCAGAGCACGACCAAAAGTATCAAGGCACCATCGGATTTAAGATTACAACTCGATCCAATAAAAGTTTCGGAAGAACGAGAGTTGTAAATTAATAAAATCGCCCATAATATAAACCCGCTTGAACACTAACTCAGATTTCTCCCCCTTTGTCATCAAATGACCAAAAGGATCGAAACTGAGGACTAACGCCCCTGAAGATTTTCAAGTTGATGGAGGAGCACCAGCGTTGTCGGGGTTGGTTGTTGAAGAAGGGCCTGCCGCAGTGTCGTCCAAATCTTCATGTTCATCAGTTTCGCGCGATGAAGAATAAGAGCTGGCCACCAGATCGGGAACTTTGACTCTCTTGAATTTCTTCGGAGGTGGTGCAGACCAGTCAAATGCTTCCTGGAGACCCATAGTCTTCAATTCTTCCGCGGAATATACATGATTGAGAACAGCCCAGGTGCGGTTGAGGGTTTCATGAAGGTAGTACTGATTTTTCTTCACGGCATTATGTGTTGAGGTCATGTTGTGAAGAATTGCAGCAAATTGACGCTTCACCCATTTCTGATTGCATTCAACCTTCTGATGAAGACTGAGGAGTAACTCACGATCAGTCATCACCCTGGGTGCTGTTGCTTGAGGCTTTTGCTTGGCTGAGGTATTTGCGGCAGTGTCATGTGTTGCAGAATCGTCATTGATGGAGTAAGATGTAGCGAGACGGAATTGACCATCGAATGGACGAGTGCCTTCATCAATCACAGCAGCTGCCTTGACCTTATCATCAGAGTGGGCGGCAAGTAGCTACCATGGTTCAGAGTGTCAGCCTTGTAATTCAGTGAAGATCTTGCCCTTATGAATCTCATAATCCAAGGCGCATATGGCTTCAGCTCAAAAGGCGACATTGCAACATTAGCCAGAGTCCTCATGAAGAAATCATGGAAGTTGACAGGAATGCCATGAATGATATTGAAAAGCATGTTCTTCATGATCCCAACGACATCTTCATCATTTGAGTCGTGGCCTTTGATGGGACTCATTGTCTTTGTTAAGATTCTATAGACAGTCCGAGGCACATACAGCAATTCCTTGACGAGGAATTTGGTTTGAGGGGCCTGCCCTGGCTTCAAAGGCTTCATGAGCACTTGCCTAAAGTGATCAGATAGTTCGCGGTCATTGTAGATGCAACGTGCAGTTTCATAAAGGACACGAAGCAATTCAGTTGCTGGTGCCTTGTAGTGAGTATTTTCTGTCATCCAATCCAGCACCCATGAATTGATATCTTCAGCATCTCCGGTGATGTGCAGGGTGGCATAGAACTGAAGAATGAGTTCTTCATTCCAGTCACAGATATCAGTGCAGAAATTCAGCAGCCCTGCATCGTGAATAACTCTGAGGACTGCCTCGAAGCATGGCAATGATTCCATATCCACATGAGGAATATGCTCATGATCGAAGATTTTGTCCTTGTCAAAGAGCACTGAGGAATAGAAGTTGGCTTGAGTTGGAGTCCAGAAGCGTCTTTTCCTCATGCGATCAGAGTCATATGGATTATAAGCAGTGAAGAACACATGCTCAGAAAAGAAGTCTTCAGCCTTGAATTTTTGCTTGCTCGAGAACGGATTCTTCGGTTTGGGCAGAGGAATGTCAGTGATTTGCAGCACAACCTCAGGAATCACGATCTCAGGTTTTCAGGCTGAGGAATTTATGGTTCCTCTTCTTGTGCAGTTTGGGGATCAGCAGCAGGTTCTTCAGCACTAGCGGCTGGAATTTCTTCATTAACAGACGATGTGGGATGAGTTTCTTCAGAGCCCAATTGAACAGTTGTAGCCGGGGACTGAGGAACTTGTTGAATCGGAGTGAAGAGAGGAGTATTGGGATGCTGACTTTCCCAAAAGTCATCGTTCATCACTGGTGTAGTGCACCCAATATCCACGTCTTCATCTTCTTTTTCAATTTCCTCAACACCAGCCTCTTCAGCTATGAACTGAGGCATGGGTGAGGAAACAACTGGTGAGGAAGGGAATGTTTCCACTTCAATTTCTTCATCAAACTGTTCTGAGGTAGCAACAGATTGATTATCTTCATCAGATTCGCTTGGGATCTTGTAATCTTCTCCATAAGGAACAATTTCCTTAGACGACATGGAGGAAATGGGATTGGCATCAATGGGATTTTCAAGAGAGTTGGTCATTGGCTTCATTTTCTTCGTAGCCGAAGAATTTGATGCAGCAGATGCCTTCCTCTTCTTCACTGCAGCTCGCTCTGCAGCCTTTGTCTTCTTCACTTCATAAGCAGAAGGAAGAATTGGAGTTGGCGTTGGCGCAGGAGGAGCTGAGGACTGTGGTTCAGTTTCTTTAGGCGCAACTGGTGCAGTTGCCCTGATCTCTTCAGTTTCTTCAAGCACACCACTAGTGGATGCCCTGGGAATTTCTTCAGTGGCTGGGATGGAGTCATCAGCCCTGGAACTTGTATTCTCATCGGCAAGCTGAAAGTCATCAGCAGTGCTGGCATGTTCTTCAGCAGGCTGAGCAGAGTCTTCAGCCTGAGGATTTTCTTGTTGCGATGGGGCTGCAACAGTTGTCATTTTCTTCGTCAAATTGACGAATCTCACCTTGGCTCCTTGCCAATCAGCATTGTAAGCATCGAAATCCTTGCTGAGGGCTTGGATTTCAGATTGAGCTTTGAGAAGTTCTTCAGGAGTCAGGTTGACGATGTTCTTCCTCAGAAGCTTCTCCTTTCTGGCTTGTGCTCTCTTTAGTTCACGAGCCTTTTCAAATTTCCATTTCTCTTCAGTGATGAAATGGTTCAGCATATGACTTTGACCAGGAGTCAGAGGCAGATCAGGTATAGGAGTGCTTGGATCCTGATGCCATAGGTCGATGAAGTCAAGGATCTTCTTCGGATCCAGAAGCAGAGGCACAGTTGTTCCTTTGGCTCTAGCGGCCTTGGTCAGTCTGTCTTTGATGATTTCTGCGAGTTCTTCATCATAAGCTTCGTCATCAGAGGGCACATTGAATGCAACCTGTTTCTTTCTAGGACTTGGCCGAGGACCGCGTCCAGCAGTTGCTTTTGTCTTCAGCAGAGTGGGACCTGATGAGGACATTGGTGCAGCTGAGGAACTTGCTGAGACACCAGAAGCAATTGAGAAACCCTGAGTCCTTTGACATGTAGCCAGATGCACAGGAGTTGAGGACTTGGAGGGAGCTGCTGAGGATTTTGAGTGAGCAGCAGCAGTCTGAGGAATTTGCCGTGAGGGCGCGGCTGAGGAACTGGGCCGTGAGGGCGCTGATGGTGAAGCACTTGGCTTGCGAGCAGGCTTCTTCGGCATTGATTTCCTCGGCTTGACCGAGGTCTCAGCGGCAGCAGCAGCAGCAGAATCCTCATTGAATTTCCTCACTGCCTCCTTGGCCTGTCTTGCCAATTTGGCTTGGCGCCTGGACCATTCTTCAGGAAAGTCTTCACCACGCTTGATGTTGGTGGGATCAGCGACTTGGCCAGGTGCCAAAGGAGCTATTGGGCATGGAGGATTTAAGGCGAATTTCCTCATGTACTTGGGAGTAACATAGCGATATTCCCTCCATTCTCGTGCCCATCTTCGTTCTATCCTCTGAATACGCACTTTGCGCTGATTTTTGGTCTCCTTGCCAAACTTGGCTTCATCAGGTGTGCAGTAATCTTTGTAAATTTCATCAGGAATCTCAAAGGCAGTCATGACCTCCGGTTTCTTTCCTCCCTTCTGTGGTCTCTTGCCTTCTGCCATTTTCTTCAGATGAGGAATTTGAACTATAGAGCACTCTGAAGAAGTATGCAGTTTTTCTTCGAGGAACGCTGCAAATGAGTTAAGTTGATGAGAACCTAGTGATTCAGCAGCGGACATGAGTACCTGTGAACAGAGTGTAGGTGCGAGGAATTTGGAGAGGTCATATGCGTTCTCAGAAGATTTTTCGAAAAAGACAAGTTTTTAGGAATTTGACCAGTTGAGCCTTGAGGAATTTCACTAAGCGTTTCGTCTTAGGTTCCAGAGTTGTACAGATTGAAAATCCACACAATTGAGGAATCTTGAAGAAATGAATGCTTAGAGAGATAAATCAAGAGCATATAGTGTGTGAGGTGTTCATATGTGAAGATTTGAAGAACAAAAACACCTTTGAAGATTTTCAGAAAGATTTGAGAATCAAAGCGAGTAATAAAAGTGACTTTTAATTACCCGAACTGAAGAACACGACGAACAGAGATGAACTGTAGTGAAGTTCGTCACGTTAGATCTCCCACGCCCTAACTTGGCAGAGGGAGACGGCTACGGCGGCGGCGGAGTGAAGATTTCCACGGCCGGCGCGAGTACGACGGCGACGAGGTCGAGGCAGTGAAGGTCTTCCTCACCGACGGTGATGGAGTAGCGGCGGAGCTAGGGTTTGAGGAGAGCTCGAGCGAGAGACAGCGACCGAGCGGAGTAAATGAAGTAAGGAAGGGAGAGGGGTATTTATAGCCACGGTAAAAACTGTTCGTCCGAAGATTTTGGGACGAACATGCCCCTACCCTTTCTTCTTCACGCGACATGTGTCACCCACGCACTGTGCAGATGAGATCGTGTAAGATCGTGGGTGAATAAACTAATGTATCGTGGGAAGCGGAACGGTTTGAGCGGTAAAAACGAAAATCTGGATAAGATTTGTTTAAAAATTTCGTTCGCAATTTGTTCAGCTGTCAAGGACACAGTGAAGACTTTGAACGAGTTTCAATCAGAACGCACATGAAGAATTTGTGAATAGATTGGGTTGAGTATAGCATAGAGGGGGAAGGGTCCGATCACATTCACTTAGCAGAAATCACAACTTGAAGAAATAGCAATAAGTGAATGCTGTAGAGGACATTAACTCACATATATATATAGCCAATGAAGAAAAATGACGGAAATATTGAAGATTTTGCAAAGTTGAAGAATTTGAAAAACTGAGGAATTTCAAAAATGAGGAAAAACTCAAATTGAAGATTTTTCAACTTTTGTGGTGGCGTAGCCCACCGTATAAGAATGATGATTTCAGACACCGCGTACAATTGTCGTAGGGTTCTGAGAATCAGAATGTTCATTAATTTCTTCACACTTAGAGTGTTATTCTTCATTGATTGAAGAGAAACATTTCTTCATGTGTTGCACATCTAAGTCATCAATTCTGCATAAGAGTTAGGATGTGTGTCCTTTTCAAAGAACATTCGAAGATTCTAAGATATTTAGCTCACACCGCAACTTGCTAAATCTCTTCTCATCCAAGGGCTTAGTGAAGATATCAGCCAGCTGTTCTTCAGTCTTCACATGCTCGATGGAGATATCACCCTTCAACACATGATCACGAAGAAAATGATGACGAATCTGGATGTGCTTAGTCTTCGAGTGCTGAACTAGGTTGTGAGCAATCTTGATGGCACTCTCATTCTCGCAGAGGAGAGGCACATTCTTCACGTTGACGCCATAGTCCTTGAGGGTTTGCTTCATCCAAAGCAGTTGAGCACAGCATGAGCCAGCAGCAATGTATTCAGCTTCAGCAGTAGACAGTGATACGCAATTCTGTTTCTTCGAGGACCAACAGACCAAAGATCGTCCGAGGAAATGACAAGTGTCAGATGTTGACTTGCGGTCCACACGATCACCAGCATAGTCAGAATCAGAATATCCAATGAGATCAAAAGCAGAGCCCTTGGGGTACCATAATCCTAGTGTTGGTGTGTGAGCTAGATATCGAAGAATATGCTTCACAGCCTTATGGTGTGATTCCTTCGGTGCAGCTTGAAATCGGGCACACATGCAAACACTAAGCATTATATCTAGCCTAGATGCACATAAGTACAATAAAGAACCAATCATGGAGTGGTATACCTTGTGATCAAAGTCAATACCATTTTCATCAGTGCATAGATGGCCATTTGTGGGCATAGGAATTTTGACGCCTTTACAATCTTGCATGCCGAATTTCCTCAGTACATCTTTGAGGTATTTCTCCTGAGATATGAATATGCCATTGTGCTGCTGACGAATTTGAAGACCTAAGAAGAATTTCAATTCTCCCATCATAGACATTTGATATTCTTCACTCATCATATAGGCAAATTCATCACTGTACTGTTGGTTTGTACAGCCAAAGATAATATCATCAACATATATTTGGCACACAAACAGTTCACCATCATATGATTTAGTAAAAAGAGTAGGGTCGAGTGAACCAGGTGTGAAGCCATTCTTCACGAAGAATTCCTTCAATGTGTCATACCACGCCCGAGGGGCTTGCTTGAGGCCATAGAGGGCCTTATTGAGTCTGAAGACTTTGTCAGGATTCTTGGGATCTTCAAAACCTGGGGGTTGAGCAACATATACTTCTTCCTCAAGCTTACCATTGAGGAATGCACTTTTCACATCCATTTGATATAAGATGATATCATGATGGTTAGCATAGGCAAGTAAAATGCGAATAGCCTCAAGTCTAGCAACAGGTGCAAAAGTTTCATCGAAATCAATTCCTTCAACCTGTGTGTAGCCTTGAGCTACTAGTCGTGCCTTATTCCTCACCACAAGGCCATTTTCATCTTGCTTGTTGCGGTAGATCCACTTTGTGCCAATGATATTATGCTTGCGAGGATCTGGGCGATTGACCAATTCCCAGACATTGTTCAGCTCGAACTAATGTAATTCTTCTTGCATAGCCTGAATCCACTCCGGCTCCAGAAATGCTTCATCTACCTTAGTGGGCTCTGAGATAGAGACGAAAGCATAGTGCCCACAAAAGTTAGATAAGTGTGAGGCTTTTGAGCGTGTGAGAGGACCTGGTGCGCTAATGTCATCGATGATCTTCTCCACTTGCACTTCTTTTGCAACGCATGGAAGAGTTGGTTGTCGCTGAGGATTTTGATCAGCATTTTCTTCAGCACATCATGTTCTTCAGGTGCATCAGCTCGACGTTCTTCATGAACAGGAATGAATTCTTCAGCAGATTCTTCAGTAGGAATGACATCCTCAGTTGCCTTGAGCTTGATAGCATCCTCAGGTGCTGGTTCATCTAACACAGAAGGTAGGTGCTCTCTTTGTGAGCCATTAGTTTCATCGAACCGCACATCTACAGTGTCAACAATCTTGTGAAGAACAATGTTGAAGACTCTGTAGCTGTGCGAGTCCTTTCCGTAACCAAGCATAAAACCTTCATGTGCTTTCGGTGCAAATTTAGAGTTGTGGTGAGGATCTCTAATCCAACATTTAGCACCAAAGACTTTGAAATAACTCACATTGGGTTTCTTGTCAGTGAGGAGTTCATAGGCAGTCTTCTTTAAGAATTTATGAAGATATACTCTGTTGATGATGTGGCAGGCAGTATCAATTGCATCAATCCAAAAACGCTGAGGTGTTTTGTATTCATCAAGCATAGTGCGAGCCATCTCAACAAGAGTTCTGTTCTTGCACTCCACGACGCCATTCTGCTGAGGAGTATAGGGAGCAGATAATTCATGAGTAATACCAAGTTCATCAAGATAGGCATCAAGACCAAAATTCTTGAACTCAGTTCCATTGTCACTTCTGATATGCTTGATCTTCACACCAAAGTTGGTTAAAGCCCTCGAGGAAAATCGTTTGAAGACTTCCTGCACTTCATATTTGTAAGTAACAATGTGTACCCATGTATATCGAGAATAATCATCAACAATGAAAAAACCATATAGAGATGCATCATTAGTGACTGCTGAATAATGATTAGGTCCGAAGAGGTCCATGTGAAGCAATTCGAATGGACGGGTAGTGGTCATGATAGTCTTCGCTAGATGCTTGGCCTTGGTCATTTTTCCGGCTTCACATGCTCCGCATAAGTGATCCTTGAGGAATTTGACATTCTCAATGCCAATGACATGCTTGTTCTTTGCAAGCGTGTTCAAATTCCTCATGCCTACATGACCAAGTCATCGATGCCATAGCCAGCCTTCTGAAGCTTTTGCGAGTAGACACACGGCTGGTTGTGGTCCTGTAGAGAAATCAACAGTATACAGATCTCCTCTCCTAAAGCCTTCGAAGACTTTGGAATTGTCAGCTTCCATAATCACAACATAGCGATATTTGCCGAAGACGACAACCATATCAAGATCATAAAGCATTGAGACTGACATGAGATTGTATCCTAAGGACTCAACAAGCATGACTTTGTCCATGTTCTTATCCTTAGAGATAGCAACCTTACCAAGACTCAATACCTGACTTCTGCCTTTGTCAGCAAAGATGATATGCTTCAGAGGTGAAGGTGATAAGGGAGCATCCATCAATAGATTCTTGTCACCAGTCATGTGATTTGTACATCCACTATCGAGGACCCATTCAGTGGTTTGGGTTGATCATCCTGCAGATGAATTAGTGTAGCTTACAATCTCATATGCTTCATCAGTGAAGAATATGATATCAAGTTCATCAGATGAATTTCATCAAGCAGTAAACAGATATAGCAGTATGAGGATGTGTGAAATGAAAGTTCATTTCATCATGATTCGCATGCGTCCTTTCAGGCATTTTTGTCAGGTCCCCAGCAAATTCTTGAGACGTTAGAGCACGTTTGGAGACCTGACCCTGCAGAAGAGATTAGTTCTTTTTCTTCACCACCCACATCTGGAGGGGTGGCAAAGAGTTCATCTTCCTGCGAGCACCATGTGAGAAAGGTGGCAAAGATGCCAAACCATTTCTCTTAAAATAGGAGGGGTTAGGGTATGCATATGAATAGGCAGAGTAATTCTTCGAGGACTTATGAACATAATGATTTGAAGAATAATGCGCATATTCATAGCCCTGAGCTCTACCCTGCGAGACAGAGTTGTTAGCACGATGATAATCATATGAGGACTTTGATCCAGTTGAGGAA
Source organism: Triticum timopheevii (assembly GCA_963921465.1). Taxonomy (NCBI): domain Eukaryota; kingdom Viridiplantae; phylum Streptophyta; class Magnoliopsida; order Poales; family Poaceae; genus Triticum; species Triticum timopheevii. The sequence goes on along the minus strand of OY997264.1, from coordinate 471,706,335 downwards.
TTTGATCCTCGTGAAGAATTTGGTCCGTATGAGGAATTTGATCTAGGGTTCCTGTTCTTCATAGGTGGTGTCATGAGGACATTCACCTGAAGACTTTCAACACAGCTTTTGGGAACCCAGATTTTCTTCATAGGGGAACCGTTCCTGCAGTTAGTGCCAACATATCTAGCAAATACTTCACCATTCTGATTTTTGAACAGTTTATAGTTGGAGTCAAATGACTCATCAGAGGAATGAGAAGATTCACACGTAAAGCCAGATAAGTTAGATGGATCAACTGGAGGTCCCTTTGCAGCAACCCATGAGGTTTTGGGGTACTGCTCAGGCTTCCAATATGTTCCATCGGCATTGAGTTTCCTCTCAAAGGCAATACCCTCTTTCCTAGGGTTTCTGTTGAGGATCTGCTTTTTGAGCACATCACAAAGTGTCTGATGCCCTTTGAGGCTTTTGTACATGCCTGTCATGTACAATTCCTTCAGCCCTGCATTGTCAGTGATACTAGCAGTGTCCTCAGATGAGGAATTACTGATAGCAGAGGCAGATGAAGAATTTGTAACATTTGAAGCATTTGAACATACAGGTGAAGAATTAGCAGATTCACGTTCAATGCACTTTAAGCATGGAGGAACAAATTCTTCCAGAGAAGCGCTGATTTGTTAAGCTAGTAATGAATCGCGCTCCTTCTGAAGATCTTCATAACACACTCTTAGCTTTTCAAGATCTTCCTTTCTTTGAATAGCTTCAAGAGAAAGCTTCTCATGATCTGACAAGAGGGTATTATGTTGATCTTGAAGGATGTCAAACTTGGAGTGAATTTTCTGAAGACATTCACCCAATGATTTTGACTGATCCATTTCTTTGCGCAACATATTATCACTTCTTTCTAGCATATCTTGAGTTTGTTCTAAAACGGTTTGTTGCATAGTGGCAATGCAAATAAGTTTGGTATAGCAGGATTCAATATCATCATCATATTCATCATTATCAGATTCATTATCACACGACTCGGATGAGGAGCATTCGGTTACCTCAGCACCGTTTGCCATGAGACAAGATGCAGAAGATGATGATTCTGGCTCGAAAGTCATCGTATTGAGAGATTCCTTGAAGTCCTCAAACCAGGGATCATGACAAGTTCGATGACCTTCATAGACATCAGAGATTCGGTCCCAGATGAGCTTTGAATTGCCAAGATGCATAATTCGCCCGAATTGATCTCTGGATAGGCAGGAGCAAATGATATCCTTCGCTATAATATCAAGTCGAGTGTACTTGCGAATATCATCAGCGTTCGCCATCTTGCATAGATCAGTAAGACCAATCTCAGTGACGGTCCACAGCTCGTTGTTCTTTGCCATGAGGCGCTTCCTCATCATGGCCTTCCACTTGGGATAGTCATGACCGTCAAAGATAGGGCATGTCACTTTCTTCATACCTGCGGTCGACATAACTAAAAACTCCAGGCGGTTAAACCAAAATCACACAGAACAAGGGAGTACCTCGCTCTGATACCAATTGAAAGTGCGTTTTATCGACTAGAGGGGGGGGTGAATAGGCGATTTTTAAGAATTCTTCACTGAGGAATTTGCTGGTGAGGAAATTCCTTAGCGAAGAACTACTTGCAGTGGAATATGTACTCAGAAGTAAACATAACAGGATACACACATAGTCAGCATGATGAAATGAAGACCAAAGCAGAGTACGGAAAGCGTAAACACAGGATAACAAGATGAAGACAAACAGACTGAAGAAATTGAACTGAGGAATTTGTGAGAGTCTTCAGTCAAAGTCTTCAAGCACAGATATGAACAACATTCAACATAGTAATGAGGAAATGAAAGAGTTGAGGAAATAGAACCAGTCAGTTGGTGAAGACAATGATTTGGTAAACCAGTTCCAACTACTGTCTCAGTTGTACGTCTGGTTGGAGCGGCTGAGTATTTAAACTCGAGGACACACAGTCCCGGACACCCAGTCTCTGAGCCGCAACTCAGGACACCCAGTCCTCACCGTATTCTCCTTGAACTAAGACCACGCAGGCCTCATCCAATCACTCGTGGTAAGTCTTCAGGTGACTTACAAACCTTCACAGACTTGGTCACTCGGCGATCCACAATTCCTCTTGGATGCTCTAGACCTTGACGCCTAACCGTCTGGAAGAAGCACAGTCTTCAAAGGTAACAAGCGTCGGATCCACGCAGGATCAATTTCTTCGGTGATGCTCAATCACTTTGGGTTTGTGGGGGTTTGGTTTTGGGATTTTCCTCACTTGATGATTTTCGCTCAAAGTCCTCGGAGGATGGGTTGCTCTCAAATGACAAGTGTCAAGTTCTCTCGGAGCAGCCAACCAGCTAGTGGTTGTAGGGGGCGGCTATTTATAGCCTAGGGAGCAGCCCGACATGATAAGACATAAATGCCCTTCAATGATATGACCGTTAGGTGGATAAGATATTTTGGGACAGCCGGCGCGCAGCACAGCAACGGTCGGAAATTTGACTCTCAAATTCCTCAGGGCTATCATGTTCCTCACTGTGTAGGCAATTCGCACTGGCGAATTCCTAACTCCTCAGTCAGAGCAAAGTCCTTAGTGAACAAAAGAACTGCGTCTCTCTCACTAATGAATTTGACTGAACTGTATGAGATTTCCAATGGCTTCACTCGAAGGGATTGGTAGGTGTAGGATTTTGAGTTGAGCATCACATGGAAATTTTTCCTTAGTATTTCCTCGACCCCCTTTAACAGTACGGTGTTTCCTATAACTCAAGAAAGAGAAAATGAAACTACGAAAACAAAAGTCTTCACGCTTCATATTCCTTGAATGAATATCAAGTCTTCAAGGTCACACCAATTTCTTCACTTTCAAAGTCTTCAGAAAGTCTTCAGAATATCAAAGTCTTCAGTTGAAGAACTTCATTTTTAGGGGTCGACTTTCTCTGTAAATATCAAACTCCTCATAGACTTATAGACCTGTGTACACTCACAAACACATCAGTTACTTAACCTATAAGTCTTCAATACATCAAAATCACTAAGGGGCACTAGATGCACTTACAATTTCGATGAAACTTTTGCACCTGTTGCTAGACTTGAGGCTATTCGCATATTACTTGCTTATGCTAACCATCATGATATCATCTTATATCAAATGGATGTGAAAAGTGCATTCCTCAATGGTAAGCTTGAGGAAGAAGTATATGTTGCTCAACCCCCAGGTTTTGAAGATCCAAAGAATCCTGACAAAGTCTTCAGACTTAATAAGGCCCTCTATGGCCTCAAGCAAGCCCCTCGGGCATGGTATGATACATTGAAGGAATTCTTCGTGAAGAATGGCTTCACACCCGGTTCTCTCGACCCTACTCTCTTTACTAAATCTTATGATGGTGAAATGTTTGTGTGCCAAGTATATGTTGATGATATTATCTTTGGCTGTACTGACCAACGTTATAGTGATGAATTTTCCTATATGATGAGTGAAGAATATCAAATGTCTATGATGGGAGAGTTGAAATTCTTCTTAGGTCTTCAAATTCGTCAACAGAGCAATGGTATATTCATATCTCAGGAGAAATACCTCAAAGATGTACTGAGGAAATTCGGCATGCAAGATTGCAAAGGCATCAAAATTCCTATGCCCACAAATGGCCATCTATGCACTGATGAAAATGGTATTGACTTCGATCACAAGGTATACCGCTCCATGATTGGTTCATTATTATACTTATGTGCATCTAGGCAAAATATAATGCTTAGTGTTTGCATGTGTGCCCGATTTCAAGCTACACCGAAGGAATCACACCATAAGGCTGTGAAGCATATTCTTCGATATCTAGCTCACACACCAACACTAGGATTATGGTACCCCAAGGGCTCTGATTTTGATCTCATTGGATATTCTGACTCTGACTATGCTGGTGATCGTGTGGACCGCAAGTCAACTTCTGGCACTTGTCATTTCCTCGGACGATCTTTGGTCTGTTGGTCCTCGAAGAAACAGAACTACGTATCACTGCCTACTGCGGAAGCTGAATACATTGCTGCTGGCTCTTGCTGTGCTCAACTGCTTTGGATGAAGCAAACACTCAAGGGCTATGGCGTCAACGTGAAGAATGTGCCTCTCCTCTGCGACAATGAGAGTGCCATCAAGATTGCTCACAACCCAGTTTAGCACTCGAAGACAAAGCACATTCAGATTCGTCATCATTTTCTTCATGATCATGTGTTGAAGGGCGACATCTCCATCGAGCACATGAAGACTGAAGAACAGCTAGCTGATATCTTCACTAAACCCTTGGATGAGAAGAGATTTAGCAAGTTGCGGTGTGAGCTAAATATCTTAGAATCTTCGAATGTTCTTTGAAAAGGACACACAGCCTGACACTTATGCAAAATTGATGACTTAGATGTGCAACACATGAAGAAACGTTTTTCTTCAATCAATGAAGAATAACACTCTAAGTGTGAAGAAATTAATGAAGAATTTGATTCTCAGAACCCTACGACAATTGTACGTGGTGTCTGAAATCATCATTCTTATACGGTGGGTCACGCCACCACAAAAAGTTGAAAATCTTCAATTTGAGTTTTTCATCAGTTTTGAAATTCTTCAGTTTTTCAAATTCTTCAACTTTGCAAAATCTTCACTGTTTCCTTCGTTTTTCTTCAATGACTATATATATATATATATATATATATATATATATATATATATATATGAGTTTATGTCCTCTACAGCATTCACTTATAGCTATTTCTTCAAGTTGCTTTTTCTGCTAAGTGAATCTGATCGGACCCTTCCCCCTCTATGCTATACTCAACTCAATCTATTCACAAATTCTTCATGTGCATTCCATTTGAAACTCGTTCAAAATCTTCACTGTGTCCTTGTCAGCTGAAGAAATTGCGAACGAAACTTTAAAACAAATCTTATCCAAATTTTCGGTTTTGCCGCTCAAACCGTTCCGCATCCCACAATGCATTATTCTATTCACCCACGATCGTACACGATCTCAACTACACAGTACGTGGGTGACACATGTCGCGAGAAGGAGAAAGGGCAGGGGCACGTTCGTCCCAAATCTTCGGGCGAACGGTTTTCACGGTGTCTATAAATACCCCTCTCCCCTTCCTCACTTCATTTACTCGGCTCGATCGCTTCTCTCTCGCTCGAGCTCCTCAAACCCTAGCGCCGCCGCTACTCCATCATCGCTGGTGAGGAAGAGCTTCGCTGCCTCGACCTCGTCGCCGTCGTACTCACGCCGGCCGTGGAAATCTTCACTCCGCCGCCGCCGTAGTTGTCTTCCTCTGCCAACTTAGGGCGTGGGAGATCTAACCTGACAAACTTCACATCTGTTCTTCTCAGTTCGTCGTGTTCTTCACTTCGGGTAATTAAAAGTTACTTTTATTACTCACTTTGATTCTCAAACTTTCCTGAAAATCTTCAAAGGTGTTTATTCTTCAAATCTTCACACATATGAACACCTCAAACATCATATGATCTTGAACTGTTTCTCTAAGCAATCATTTTCTTCAAGATTCCCTAATTGTGTGGATCTTCGATCTGTACAACCCTGGAACCTAAGACAAGAACGCTTAGTGAAATTCCTCAAGGTTCATCTGGTCAAATTCCTCAAAACTTGTTCTTTTCGAAAAACCTTCTGAGAACGCATATGACTCTGTTCACAGGTACTCATGTCTGCTGCTGAATCATTAGGTTCTCATCAACTTAACTCATTTGCAGCGTTCCTCGAAGAAAAACTGCATACTTCTTCAGAAAATTCGATTGTTCAAAATCCTCAACTGAAGAATATGGCAGACAGTAAGAAGCCGCAGAAAGGAGGAAAGAAACCTGAGGTTATGACTGCGTTTGAAATCCCTGAGGAAATTTATGCTGACTATTGCACACCTGATGAAGCAAAATTTGGCAAAGAAAACAAAAATCAGCGCAAGGGGCGCATACAGACGATTGAACGGAGATGGGCAAGGGAATGGAGGGAATACAGATATGTGACTCCAAAGTACATGAGGAAATTCGCCCTCAACCCTCCATGCCCAAGAGCTCCATTGGCACCTAGCCAAGAAGCTGACGCCACCAGCATCAAGCGTGGTGAGGACTTTCCTGAAGAATGGGCTAAGCGCCAAGCTAAATTAGCAAGACAAGCCAAGGAGGCAGTGAAGAAATTCAATGAGGATTCTGCCACTGCTACTGCTACTGAGGCCTCGGTCAAACCGAGGAAATCCATGCCAAAGAAGCCTGCTCGTAAGCCAAGTGCTTCACCAACAGCGCCCTCACGGCCAAGTTCCTCAGCAATGCCCTCACGGCAAATTTCTCACACTGCTACTGCTCCACCAAAGTCCTCAGCAGCTCCTTCAAAGTCCTCAGCTCCTGTGCATCTGGCTACATGTCAAAGGACTGCTGGTTTCTCGATTGCCTCTAGTGTTTCAGCAAGTTCCTCAGCTGCACCAATTTCCTCATCAGGCCCCACACTGTTGAAGACTAAAGCAACAGCTGGACGCGGTCCTCGGCCAAGTCCAAAGAAGAAATAGGTCATGTTTCACGTGCCTTCTGATGATGAAGCCTCTGATGATGAACTTGCAGAAATCATCAGAGACAGACAAGTGAAGGCCGCTAGAGCCAAAGGCACATATGTGCCACTGCTTTTGGATCCGAGGAAGATCCTCGACTACATTGACCTCTGGCACAAGGATCCTAACACCCCTATGCCTGATTTTCATCTGACCTCTGGTCAAAGTCACATGCTGACCCATTTCATCACTTAGGAGAAATGGAAGTTTGGAAAGGCAAGAGCGATCAGGAAAGCTCAATATAGAAAGGAGAAGCTCCTGAGGAATAATGGTGTCAGAATGACACCTGAGGAACTTCTCCAGGCTCAGTCTGAAATTCAAGCCCTCAGCAAAGACTTTGATGCCTACTATGCTGATTGGCAAGGAGCTAAAGTGAGATTCATCAATCTGACGAAGAAATTCACAAATGTTGCAGCCCCATCGCAACAAGAAAATCTTCAGGCTGCAGACTCTGCTCAACCTGCTGAAGAACATGCCAGCACCGCTGATGACTTTCAGCCTGCTGAAGAAAATGCTAGTTCCAGGGCTGGTGAAGAAATTCCAGCCGCTGAAGAAATTGCCAGGGCATCCACTAGTGGTGCGCCTGAAGAAACTGAAGAGATCGGAGCAACTGCATCAGTTGTGCCTGAAGAAAATGAACCAGATTCCTCAGCTCCTCCCGCGCCTACACCAACTCCAATTCTTCCATGCGCATCTGATGTGAAGAAAACCACGGCTGCAGAGTGAGCTGCAGTGAAGAAAAGGAAGGCATCAGCTGCGTAAAATTCTTTGGGTGCAAAGAAGATGAAGCCAATGACCAGCTCACTCGAAAATCCAATTGATGTTGTTCCGATTTCCTCCATGCCATCAAAGGACCTTGTTCCTTTTGGAGAAGACTATGAGATACCAAGCGGATCTGATGAAGAAAATCATTCTGCTGCTTCGTCAGAGCAGATTGATGAAGAAATTAAAGTGGATGAAACCCCTTCAACGCCTGTCATCTCATCACCTATGCCTCAGTTCACAGCTGAAGAGGCTGGTGTTGAGGAAATTGAAGATGAAGATGTGGATATAGGATGCACCACACCTGTGATGAATGATGACTTTTGGGAAAGTCAGCATCCAAATACTCCTCTCTTCACACCTATCCAACAGATTCCTCAGTCCCCTGCAACAACAGTTCAAATGGGATCTGAATAAACTCAACCCACTCCCTCTATGCATGAAGACATTCCAGCCGCTAGTGCTGAAGAACCTGCTGCTGCTGATCCTCAGGTTGCACACGAAGAGGAACCAGAAATTCCTCAGCCTGAAGAACCTGAGCTCGCCATTCCTGAGCTGGTGATGCAACTCACTGACACCCCTCTGCCAAAGCCAAAGACTCCGTTCTCAAGCAAACAGAAGTTCAAGGCTGAAGACTTCTTTGCCGAGCATGTATTCTTCACTGACTACAACCCCTATGACCCTCCTTGCATAAGGAAGAGGCGTTTCTGGACTGCTAGTTAGGACAACTTCTACTCCTCTGTGCTATTTGACAAAGACAAAATCTTCGATCATGCACATATTCCTCACGTGGACATGGAATCTCTGCCATGCTTCGAGCCAGTCCTCAGTGTTCTTCACGATGCAGGATTACTAAATTTCTGCACGGACATTTGCGATTGGAATGAAGAACTCATTCTTTAGTTCTACACGACACTGCATATCACTGGAGACGCTGAAGATGTCAACTCATGGGTGTTGGACTGGATGACTGAAAACACTCACTGCAAGGCACTGGCAACTAAATTGCTTCATGTCCTTCCTCTCAATCCTCCCCATGATAGTGCACGTTGCACCTACAGTGACCCTGAACTGACAAATCACTATATGCAAGTGCTCATGAAGCCTTTGAAGCCTGGGCAGGCCCCATGAACCAAATTCCTCGTCAAGGAATTACTCTATGTGCCTCGGACTGTCTATCGCATTCTGATGAAGACAATGAGTCCTATCAATGGCCACGACTCAAATGATGAAGAAGTCGTTGGCATCATGAATAATATGCTTTTCAACATCATTCATGGCGTTCCCGTCAACTTCCATGATTTCTTCATGAGGACTCTGGTCAATATTGCTATATCACCATTAGAGCTGAAGCCCTATGCGCCTTGGATTATGAGATTCATCAGGGCAAGATCTTCACTGAATTACAAAGCTGACACTCTGAACCACAGCAGCTACTTGCCTCCCATTGAAGTCCTCAAACGGATAGTTTCATCAGCTGATGATAAAGTCAAGGCAGCTGCTGTGATCGATGAAGGCATTCGTCCATTGGATGGTCAATTTCGCAAGGCTACATCTTACTCTACCAATGACGACTCTGCCACACATGACTCTGCCACAAATACCTCAGCCAAGCAAAATCCTCAAGCCACAGCACCCAGGGTGATGACAGACCGTGAGTTACTCCTCATTCTTCATCAGAAGGTTGATCGCAATCACAAATGGGTAAAGTGTCAGTTTGGTGCACTTCTTCACAATATGACCTCAACACACAATGCAGTGAAGAAGAACCAATACTACCTTCATGAAACCTTCAACCGCACCTGGGGTGTCCTCACTCATGTCTATAGCGCTGAAGAACTGAAGACTATGGGTCTCAAGGAAGAATTTGACTGGTCTGCACCTCCTCCGAAGAAACTCAAGAGGGTCAAAGTTCCTCCACTGGTGGCTAGCTCTTATTCTTCATCGCGTGACACTGATGAGTATGAAGATTTGGACGACACTGCGGCACGCCCTGCTACAACAAACAAGCCCGACAACGCTGGCGCTCCTCCATCGACTTGAAATTCTTCAGGGGCGTTAGTCCTCAGTTTCAATCCCTTTGGTCATTTGATGACAAAGGGGGGGAAATCTGAGTTAGTCTTCAAGCGGGTCTATATTAAGGGCATTTTTTTAAGTTACAACTCTCGTTCTTCTGAAACTTTTATTTGGATCGAGTTGTAATCTTAAACCCGATGGTGCGCTGATACTTTTGTTGCATTATGCTTTTGATGCTTTCGGCATGCTTATTCCTCGTTAATGACATTGCACGCATGCTGAATCTCATCAGGCACCATATTTCATCATGCATTTCAGATTCTTCATATTATATATCAAATGCGTGTATGAATTACAAGATATAGGGGGAGATCTCCATGATTCAACTCTTCAAATGTGCATTGCCTCAAAGGCAAATTCCTCACTATGCACATCTTCAGGGGGAGTTCTTCTATATCTTGCTATCAAATTCCTCAATATTAGTATTTACAGTTCATACATTTATCCCCGCTGAAAACTTAACCTATATTGTCATCAATCACCAAAAAGGGGGAGATTGTAAGTGCATCTAGTGCCCCTTAGTGATTTTGGTGTATTGAAGACTTATAGGTTAAGGGACTAATGCGTTTGTGAGTGTACACAGGTCTATAAGTCTATGAGGAGTTTGATATTTACAGAGAAATTCGACCCCTAAAAATGAAGTTCTTCGACTGAAGACTTTGATATTCTGAAGACTTTCTGAAGACTTTGAAAGTGAAGAAATTGGTGTGACCTTGAAGACTTGGTATTCGTTTGAGGAACATGAAGCGTGAAGACTTTTGTTTTCGTAGTTTCATTTTCTCTTTCTTGAGTCATAGGAAACACCGTACTGTTAAAGGGGGTCGAGGAAATACTAAGGAAAAATTTCCATGTGATGCTCAACTCAAAATCCTACACCTACCAATCCCTTCGAGTGAAGCCTTTGGAAATCTCATATAGTTCAGTCACTTTCTTCAGTGACAGAGACGAAGTTCTTCTGGTCGCTGATGAATTTTTTCTGACTGAGGAGTTAGGAATTCGCCAGTGCGAATTGCCTACACAGTGAGGAACATGATAGCCCTAAGGAATTTGAGAGTCAAATTTCCGACCGTTGCTGTGTTGCGCGCCAGCTGTCCCAAAATATCTTATCCACCTAACGGTCATATCATTGAAGGGCATTTATGTCTTATCATGTCGGGCTGCTCCCTAGGCTATAAATAGCCACCCCCTACAACCACTAGCTGGTTGGCTGCTCTGAGAGAACTTGACACTTGTCATTTGAGAGCAACCCATCCTCCGAGGACTTTGAGCGAAAATCATCGAGTGAGGAAAACCCAAAACCAAACCCCTACAAACCCAAAGTGATTGAGAATCACTGAAGAAATTGATCCTGCATGGATCCGACGCTTGTTACCTTTGAAGACTGTGTTTCTTCCAGACGGTTAGGCGTCATGGTCTAGAGCATCCAAGAGAAATTGTGGATCGCCGAGTGACCAAGTCTGTGAAGGTTTGGAAGTCGCCTGAAGACTTACCACGAGTGATTGAACGAGGTTTGTGTGACCTTAGTTCAAGGAGAATACGATGAGGACTAGGTGTCCTGAGCTGTGTGCTCAGTGACTGGGTGTCCGGGGTGTTCTCGAGTTTAAATACTCAGCCGCTCCAGCCAGACGTACAACTGAGACAGCAGTTGGAACGGGTCTACCAAATCATTGTCTTCACCAACCTAACTGGTTCTATTTCCTCAACCCTTTCATTTCCTCATTACTGTGTTGAGTGTTTGTTCATATCTGTGTTTGAAGACTTCGACTGAAGACTTTCTCAATTTCCTCAGATCAATTTCTTCAATCTTTTTGTCTTCACCTTGTGTTATCTTGTGATTTCGCTTTCTATACTCAGTGCTTGTCTTCATTTCATCTTGATGACCATGCTTGTATTCTATTATGCTTACTTCTGAGTACTTATTCCGCTGCTAGTAGTTCTTCGCTATGGAATTTCCTCACCGGCAAATTCCTCAGTGAAGAATTCATAAAAATCGCCTATTCACCCCCCCTCTAGTCGATATAACGCACTTTCAGGTCTGGGTATTTTGAGCTTTAAATAAGCATAATGCAGGACTGCATTAAAGCGGGCGAAGGTCGCTCTTTCGAGTAGTCCATGATAGCCACTTCGGAACGGAGCTATGTGAAAGATTAGCCCTTCGCTTCAAAAGTTATTGGGAGAGCCAAATACGACTTCCAATGTTAAAGAGACCGTGCAGCGGGCTTATACGCCCAGTATAACTCCTTTAAAGGTCGTGCTGCTTGGCTTGATTCTTGACGGGTGTACCCCCCATCTTGCGGACAGTGTCCTGATATATCAGATTTAGGCTGCTGCCGCCATCCATAAGGACTCGAGTGAGATGGTATCCATCGATTATTGGGTCGAGCACTAGGGCAGCCGAACCCCCATGAAGGATACTAGTCGGGTGATCCCTGCGATCAAAGGTGATCGGACAGGACACCCATGGGTTGAGTTTTGGGGTAACAGGCTCAACGGCATAGACATCACGGAGTGCACGTTTGCGCTCCATCTTTGGGATATGAGTGACGTAGATCATGTTCACTGTTTTGATCTCTGGTGGAAATTTCTTCTGTCCCCCCGTGTTCGGCTGGCGAGATTCATCCTCGTCTTCGCTCTGAGGTCCCTTCCCCTTGTGTACGGCAGTGAGCTTGGCGACCTACTTGAAGACCCAACAACTATGCTTGGTGTGGTTCGCGGGTTTAGCGGGGGTGCCATGGATCTGGCAGTTCTTGTCTAATATTTTGTCCAGGCTGGATGGACCATCCTTATTTCCTTTAAATGGTTTCTTCCGCTGACTGGGTCTGGAGCCGCTGAATCCTACATTTACTGCTATATCATCTGGGCTGTCCTCATTGTTTCAACGTTTGTTTTTGTTATGTCGTGGCTTTCCATTGCTATCTCTAACTTCAGATGTGCCAGGTTCACTAGTGCTGCTACGGGCTAACCAGCTATCCTCGCCCACGCAAAAACGGGTCATGTGTGTAGTTAGGGCTGTCATCGTCCTTGGTTTTTCCTGGCCGAGGTGTCTAGCTAGCCATTCGTCCCGGACATTATGCTTGAAGGCTGCTAAGTCTTTGGCGTCCGGGCAATCAACTATTTGGTTCTTCTTAGTGAGAAACCGGTTCCAAAGCTTACGGGCTGATTCCCTGGGTTGTTGGATTATGTGACTTAGATCGTCAGCGTCTGGGGGCCGGACATAAGTCCCTTGAAAATTGGCCTGAAAATCATCCTCAAGTTCTTCCCAACTTCCAATGGAATTTTCTGGGAGGCTTTTCAGCCAGTGTCGAGCTGGTCCTTTCAGCTTGAGGGGTAAGTATTTGATAGCATGGACATCATCCCCGCGAGCCATGTGGATGTGAAGAATAAAGTCTTCTATCCAGACCACCGGATCTATCATTCCATCATATGCCTCGATGTTTACGGGTTTAAACCCTTCTGGAAATTCGTGATCCAGCACCTCATCGGTGAAGCACAGGGGGTGCACGGCACCTCTGTATTTGACTGTGTCGTGGCGTGGGTTCGACGGTTGTGATGTTCGGTATTGACTCCGAAATGGTATATGACCGGTGTATTTGGCCTGATAGTCCCAATCCCGTGGAGGGCACGGTCCTTAGATCCGTAGATGGATCTAGCTTTCCCGGCCTTTTTGTCCAGGTCCTCACATAGATCGTGTTTCTGGTCCTGAGCCGCAATCTCCCTTCCTTTACGGGGAGGGGGTGCGGGCTTGTGTATGGCGTTGCTAGCTGGCCACTCTGTCTCGTCCACAAGGTGGTCAGTCCAGCTTGTCGGACGTATTGTTTTTTGGCAGTGTAGGCGCAATAGCCTCGTCGTCGAATTTAGGCAGCAGTTTACGCTTAGGATAGCCCCTTGTTTGGCAATTACAACCGTATTTTTCCTCAGTGTCTAGCACTTCGTTCCATCTATCATTGAGCGTATCCTGTGCGGCTTTAAGCTGTGCTTCTGCTTCTTCAGGCTCCTTGCGGTGGTGATGAGCCTTTGATGGAGGCGTTCTTATTCTAAGGGTTCTTCTGGGATGACGAATTCGTCGTCGCGCAGGCTCATCTCCTCTACAGAGATAGGTTGATAATTGCTATCTTTGGTATTGTTGTGGTCAGACAACATCCCCGTACTGCGCTCACCGTCCTCTCGCACGTACTGCTCCAATGCTGTGTCTGCAGGGTCCACAGCTTGGTCCATATTATCACCGTCGTTCGTGACAATGTTGTTGTTTTTCCCTTTGCCGGATCGAGATCGACGCTTCTGATGCCGACGCCTGGGAGATTCATCGACAGGCATATCATTATCGCTGTCGGCCTCCTTCTCTTTAAGTGTGTCCACCATGTATATATTGTATGAGGATGTAGCCGTCCACCGCCCTATGGGCGGTGGTTTTTGTGCCTGCTCCTCTCCGGCATCATCGTCCATACCATCGATGTCTTCAGAGCCGTAATCGAGCGTGCCGGTTAAGTCTTCGATAGTGGCGATGAAGTGGGTGGTGGGTGGAATGTGAAATTCTTCATCATCAGCTTCCCATTCAAACCGGATATAATTCGGCTGTGAGTCCCCGGACAGGGAGAGGGATTTTAACGAATTTAACACATCGCCTAAAGGTGAGTGTCGGAAGATGTCCACGGAGCTAAACTCGATGAGCGGCGCCCGGTCAGATTCGATGGGCGCGGATGTACGCGGTTTGGAACTTATGATCGGGGACAGATCCAAGGTTCCGAAGACACAGGCCCCGTTCAAGCCTGGTTCTATGTGCGGCTCCAAAGCCGCTAAGTCTGCGGCTTCCATGGCGGGGTTGAGCATCCCCTCCTTGGATGGCGTGATCTGCTCCGGATCTAGGGCCAGAGCGGTTATAGGTGCTATCTCCTGAGCGCGGTCCGATGATAGATTTAGGTCATGTTTGTCGTGGTGGCGGGGAGCAACCGACATGGGCTTGAATCCGTCAAAGATCAAGACTTCGCGGATATCGGCCACATAATTCAAGATTCCAAATCTGACCCGATGGCTAGGGGCGTAGCTTTCGATCTGCTCTAGATGGCCTAGCGAGTTGGCCCACAGTACGAAGATCTATCAGGGTAGGAAAACCTCCCCCTGGACTGCATTGTTGTAGACAATTGATGGAGCCATCAAACCTTTTGGTGACGACGCAGTGGAACTCTCAATGAAAGCACCAATGTCGTTGTCAAAACCGGCGGATCTCTGGTAGGGGGTCCCGAACTGTGCGTCTAAGGGTAATGGTAACAGGAGGCGGGGGACACAATGTTTACCTAGGTTCGGGCCCTCTCTATGGAGGTAATACCCTACTTCCTGCTTGATTGATCTTGATGAATATGAGTATTACAAGAGTTGATCTACCACGAGATCGTAATGGCTAAAACCCTAGAAGTCTAGCCTATGATTATGACTGCCTCTACGGACTAAACCCTCCGGTTTATATAGACACCGGAGGGGATTAGGGTTATACAAAGTCGGTTACAGAGAAAGGAATCTACATATCTGAACCACCAAGCTTGACATCCATGCAAAGGAGAGTCCCGATCCGGACACGGGAAGAAGTCTTCTGTCTTGTATCTTCATAGCCCAATAGTCCGGCACATGTTAATAGTCCGGTTGTCCGAGGACCCCTTAATCCAGGACTCTCTCAGGGGCACCTTGTTAACTATATGGATGGTGCAAAAACAGCAATATCGTACATCTTAGATCGGATAATTATCAATAAAAGTAACCAGTATGAAATAAAAACACAATTGGACACTAACAATAAAAAAATACATGAAAAATATTAGAAATTACACTAAACCAACAATAATGAAAAAGCCAAACGCCCTCACCATACTAGGCAATGGTCACTTCTTTCTTGAAACAAGATCTAGAAATCGCTAAGGAAGTACGGTTGGAGCACTTCCTGTGCAACATAGCTTGCAATTCACCACCATCGGTCCACAAAGTATGAGCAACTGGAATATGTCTTAGAACAACACAAAAGAAAATGTCAAAGATCCAATTCATTTCCAGTCAAGATCCAAAGAGATCCAACGAGTATGGATACACAAACTCTCACTGGTCCTATGTCAATGCCGGATCAGTCGTCGTCGAGGTAGGAAGGTCACATGTTGGGAAATCAATCAGGTCTTCAACATTCTTTCAGGGGGGAAATCCCAGAAGGAATTTTTGGTCATGGAGTTCTCTAATTTGCTATGGCCATTCTTTGTTCTTGCAGAAGATCTTCTTTTTTTTGCAAAAAGATCATGTTAGGACCAAGAATATATCGACCAGAGGGGGGTGAATGGGAGATTCAAAAATTCCTTTGAATTTACTGAATTGATCCCAATCACAGCAGCAGAAATAAGGTTCGGTAGAAATGATCTCCAACAAGCTCACGACTGAGGAACAAAACCTTCAATGTAAGATGCATTACAACTGGCCTGATGATAATGATGTTAGTGCAATATGCAAGTAGAAATAATATCATGATGAAGAACTAGAAAAGGACAGCGATAGATAAGTGAGATGAAAAACTACAATGATGAAAATGAAGACATCACAGAGTATAACAAGAGCAAAGACATCATGACAGACTGAAGGGAATGCAACAATCACAGTGAACGAATGACAATAAACTCCGTGAGAGATAAGATGAATGACAAGTAGCAGAGAGTAACAGATCAGATTTCTATCATCACAGAGGACACATAATGACTGCTGAAAGTAATGCAATGAAGTAAATAGAACTGGTGGTCCTCGATGGCGACAGGGAGATTTGGTATACCAGTTCACCCGTTTGCCAAAGGGTTACGTCGGGTTGGAGGGGCTGTGACTTAATGCTGAAGATAAACTCTCTTCAACCTATTCTCCTTCAACTCAAAGCTGATCAGACTTCAGTTGATTTCACTCATGGTAGATCCTTGTCGGCGATCCCCAAACCTTCGGTCGACCTTCGCCGAACCATAGTCACTCTTAGTTGCTGAAGATCAAGCTCGGTGAGGATAACAACTCTTCAACACTCGAGCGAAAACCTATCCGTCTAGAGAGTGCGCATCTCTCAAGAGTAATAGGTACAAGAACGCTAACTCGGAACTACAGTGATGCTCAAACACTATTTAAGTTTGGGCTCTTGATTTTCTCTCGATGGATCTTAAACTCAAATCACTTGGAGAGGGGGTGCTCAAATCAATCTTCTCAGAAATCTTAAGCAGAGCAGCCACCGGACAAACCCGGTGCGGAGTGGCTATTTATAGCCGCATCCTTCCATGATGGGAAAAGACCAAATTGGACGTCGGAAGCAGCCAATGGCCGAACGACATGAGTCCAACGGTCGGATTTTGAGCACAACGGTAACATTACTTGCGGAGCAAGCAATGCTGACTCCTCGGTCTAAGATAAATCTTTTGCAACGAAGAAGATCACAGTCTTGGTGGCAAGTATTTGCTCGGAGCACAAAGAGATTTCTCTCGCAACTTTCATAGGTTTGGGGTTAGGCATCACAGCATATCTAAGCATCGAGAATCTATACCCCTCTTAATAGTACAGAGGTCCTATGACTCAAATGAACAAAAGAAGAAAGACGAAAAGAATACTACGACTTCATTTGTCTTCGACTTCTGTTCGTTGTAGTCAATTTCTTCGGACGACACCGAAACAAATGCTTCACTTTAGTAGTAAACTTTTGAGGGCTTAATTCTTTCACTTCAATCTTCTAATCTATATGGCTTCAGCAAATATAGCTCATTCTTCTCTGCAATGTAGATGTACTTTGGCGAAGTTCCTCAAACTTGTCACCGAAGACATCATTCTCTTCTGTTTTGTATGGACTATTTCTCTGTGTATGCACTAGCAAACAAATCAGTCCATACATGTTTCTGTCAAAAAATCTCCAAAACATAGGAAGGCAGATATTGCACCAACAATCTCCCCCTTTTCGGATGATTGTTGACAAAACAGATCACATGGAAGGATATATAAAGAATGGAATGTAATGCAAAGGATAATAAAAGATGAGAGATAAGTACAAGATTAACATAGGCTCCCCTTGAAGGTATGCATCATATCATAAAATAAACTGGGAGGTAGCATGATAATCCTTCGTACGAGTGACATTGACATATGATATCAATCGAAGCTTCTTTTAGTCCATTCAAGGGTGTCTGAGATGGTTTTTGTCACAAAAACTTCGAAAAGTATTAGATAGATATGGTTAGTAATTTGAAAAGATTTGCGACGAACACTACAAAAAATACACTTCCGTGATGATATGTGTTTGTAACAGTAGGTCACGTTTTTTGTCATGCATGTACATCCATGACGATTTTATGATAGAATCAAGATAGTCATACCTATGCTATCATAGAAGTGTTCCATGACATTACCAAAATTATCATCACGGAAGTGTGCACTTCCATGACAAAAAATCGCGCGTCATGGAAGTGCTTTCTTCAAGGGTGACCGACACGTGGCATCCACCGTAACGGAACGCCGTTAAGCTATCGGGTCCGGTTTTGGATCCGATAACCCGTTAACAGCCCCGGCCAATGGGGATTTTCCACGTGTAAAATCATCATTGGCTGGAGGAAACACGTGGCGGCTCACCGTTGGGACAGATGTCATCCACTCATTGGACCGAAGGCGCCTATGATACGGCGACACATGGCACGGCCCAACAGAGGCCCATTCCTGTGAAAAGGATGGCCCATTTGACTTGGTCAAAAGGTGGCGGCCCACGGAAAGCCTATTAACGGCATGTTCGCATATAGCCCATTTACAGCCCGCTAACCCAAGGCCCGTTACGACCTCTCCAAATTAGGCCCAGTAGCGTCATCTGGGCCGTCCAATATGATTCCAGCCCGTTTTAACTTCCAGCCCATGTGTGGCCCATGACTTCTTTCGGCCCATATGAGGCCCTTTGTAACTCTTGGCCCATTAACGGTCTGTGGTGAAACTGGCCCATAATGAACAATGTATCACTTTATACCCATTAATGGCCTGTTATTCCATTGGGCCGTTTCCAGCGCAAGTTATCTTTCGGCCTTCTCAGGGCCCATTATTCTTGGGCTCATTTGCAGCATTCAACTACATACAGCCCGTTACTGTCATTTTCTGCTTGTGGGCCAAATTCAGCCTGTCGTTACAGTCGGCCCGTTTGTGGACCTTAATACGTTGGGTTGTTTTCATGTAAAAAAACCGTTGGGCTGTTTTCATAGAGTTATCAAATACGGCCTATTAACGTCCCGTTATGGTCCACGAATAGTACGGCCCATGATTGGCGAAATGATGATACGCCCCGTAGAAGGCCCATGGATCCTACGGCCTGTATAAGGCCCATGGATCATAAGGCCAGTAGAAGGCCCATGGATCGTAGGGCCCGTAGAAGGCCCATGGACCCTATGGCCCCTAGAAGGCCCATGGATCCTAAGGCTCGTATAGAAGGCCAATGGATCCTACGCCCCGTAGAAGGCCCATGGATCATCCGACCCGCAGGAGGCCCATGGTTACAACAGTCAGTGTGTTGCCATGATTATTTTTGCCTAGTTACCAAAAATAGGCTATTGTGGCCACTAGAAAAACACAGAAAAAGAACTGTAGTGACTACAAGCAAACAACTAAACAAGACAATAAGGAAATAAATAAGCAAGAAATTAACGCTAGCCTATTACCGCTATTACATATATTTCATCCACTGGGCATCAAAGTTCGCCACTAGTGCAAATATAGGGAACAAAGCAGCATATTACATACACTGGCCATCAAAATTGGCCACCAGTGCAAATAAACGCGGCAGCAAAACAAGAGCATAACTGAAACAACTTCAGAAGAGCTCAAGAAACGTTATCCTGGGTATCCACTATGCTAGCAATAAGCTTAGCAAGCTTATTAGCTTTGTCCTGTTTGGCGTTATAATCCTCCAACGCTTGCTGTTACACCAGAAAGTATGCATCTGAATGCTCCAGGGACTTCCGCAGTCCTTCTGCTTCTTGTCGCAGCACATCTGATCGATGTTTTTTAGCTTGTAGTTGAGACTCAAGAAACCGAACTAATTCAGACAGTGAGTTTGAATAGCTTGTGCAAGCGGTAGTGGCCAGTAACTCGAACACTAAACCAAGATAGGACTTTGGGGTTGTCTCGTAGTCTTCAAGATAGTCTTCCTTAGCTGTTTTATCAGCTTTGTTGGAGACCAACAAGGATGTGTCACTATCCTGAACCTTATCTGCATTACTTCCTTTACCATTGCTTAATAAGGCACTCTTCCCCAATATTCTGTCAGCATTCTAAAAGAAGAAACAAGCAGACACATAACAAGTTTAGCATCTACTAGTATATGAAACTCATTTTGGTGAACCAGTTCATTAGTAAGGTGGACAGGATTAAACTACCAAGTCTTCTATTGCCAAGTACTAGTACATAATAAAAGCATCAAACAAACATATATCTTTGTCCTATGGTCACTGCATTGTCTTGCCAAATCAAAATAGAGACACGGTTCAAATCATATCAGTTCAAGACAAAGCAGCAGTGAAAGAATACAAAGCGTGGGAAACTACACGGCACAACAAGATTTCAGATGGGTACCACGGGTCTACATGTACAACAACACTATTGGCTCTGTTGTGATGCTAGTAATGTGCATGATATGAGAAGTCCACTGTATACACAATTGAAATTGAAATCAACAGAGCTATTGATAAGAGCAAACCTGTTAAAGAAACATGCGTGAACATACCTGCTATGCAATTGGAGTTTCGATTGGATCCTTCAACTTAAAAATAAGTTTTTATGAGTAAATACAATGATACAAGAGCAAAGCAATCATAGTTAAAAAAGACGCGCCTAAGCGAGCGCTTAAGCGTGCCTAGGCTCTACGCGTTGGCAAAACGCATTGCGCATAACTATGCTTAATCTGTGCATAACTGCGCATAAGCATGCGCTTTGGTCAGTAAAGCGCAAGGCAGTGGCAAAACGCACAAGTAACGCCTAGCGCTTTTTTGAACTATGATAGAAATGGAATCTTAAATTAGAACAGTTGTTCTTAAGGTTTAGGCACTTGTTCTACATGAACAGAGTACAATTAGACACAAGAATATAGTATTTAAAATAGAAAATGAGCTCATAGACCTTACCATATTCTTGGTTCGGGACCAGTACAGAACAAGGCGTTCCCAGTCATCGTCTGGTAAATGTGTCTCAGGAGAACGTAAGGGAATTTGATGAGTTTCTTTGCCGGTGAAGTACGTTTTCTTCACCTAATTCCGATACTGCCACCAAGCATTCTTGAAGATAGCAGAGGTATTAGCACAGGTTACCTCATCCTGAGTTTCCAAATCGGCCCTTCTATAGAAAAAATGGGAAAATTCGCTGTATTATAACCATCATGGAGGTAGGATGTATGGGAAAAAGCAAAGTAATTGCCATGAATAACATTTTTCGCACATAACTCCTGGACAAACAACTGCAACTGGCATTTTCCTTCATCTTCAGTGTAATATTTCCAAGATGGGATGATACGCACATACGATTTAACAACATCAAATGCGATAGATGCTAAACTACGACTAGCTGGTTGTGCTTCCTCCACAGGAATAGGCGTACTAACTGGTGGAGTTGGGGTTCAACGTGGTAGTACTAGCCCTTTGGGCACTAGAGTTGCCTTACTAACTGCTCTTGTTTGGGAGCTCTGTCGTGGAGATGGTGCTGTGTCAATAGGAACTAGGTTACTATCGGCCGGCTGGGGTTGGGGTTAGATTGGGTGAAGCTGGTTCTCTGTCCATCGCAGTAGGGGTACAATCTGTGAGTGTTTGGGTTATGTGTGGTAGGGCTGGTTCTTGTGCATGTACAACCGGGGTGCTATCTCCACCAAGAGGTAGCACTGTTTTATTTGAAGACAGTGTTTTTAGTCCGCTAGATACTGGCATCACCCGCTCCAATTCAAATGGTTGATAAACAGGAAACATAGTTGAATGTACAGACATTGTATGAGAGACAAATTCAATAGATAGTGTGGAAAAAAGAGGGCATGAAATAGTTGACATGTATATTGTTTAACTAAAACGGATAGCATGACATAATTTCACATATATGATGTCTATCTAAACTGGATAGCATAGCATAACATAATTCAAAGATATGATGAATAACTAAATATGATCGCATGACATAATTCACCTACATGTTATCTAAGTAATCAGGATCACATCATTATTTCACATATGTGATTGCTACGTCTTAAGATTGTGTTGGTTTTCCTTGAAGAGGAAAGGGTGATGCGGCAAAGTAGCGTAAGTATTTCCCTCAGTTTTTGAGAACCAAGGTATCAATCCAGTAGGAGGCTCCTCAAAAGTCCCACGCACCTACACAAACAAACAAAGAACTCGCAACCAACGCAACAAAAGGGGTTGTCAATCCCTTCACGGCCACTTGCAAAAGTGGGATCTGATAGAGATAGTATGATAAGATAAATATATTTTTGGTATTTTATAATATAGATGCAAAAAGTAAAGATGCAAATAAAAGTAGATTGAAAGCTTATATGATAAAGGATAGACCCGGGGGCCATAGCTTTCACTAGCGGCTTAACTCAAGATAGCATAAGTATTACGGTGGGTGAACAAATTACTGTCGAGCAATTGATAGAAAAGCGAATAATTATGAGATTATCTAGGAATGATCATGTATATAGGCATCACGTCCGTGACAAGTAGACCGACTCCTGCCTGCATCTACTACTATTACTCCACACATCGGCCGCTATCCAGCATGCATCTAGAGTATTAAGTTCATAAGAATAGAGTAACGCATTAAGAAAGATGACATGATGTAGAGGGATAAACTCAAGCAATATGATATAAACCCCATCTTTTTATCCTCGATGGCAATAATACAATACGTGGCTTGCAACCCTTTCTGTCACTGGGTAAGGACACCGCAAGATTGAACACCAAGCTAAGCACTTCTCCCATGGCAAGAAAGCACTACAAAAAAATACACTTCCGTGATGATACGTGTTTGTTACAGTAGGTCGCGTTTTTTGTCATGCATGTACATCCATGACAAATTTATGACAGAATCAAGATTGTCATACCTGTGCCATCGTAGAAATGTTCCATGACATTACCAAATTATCATCACGGAAGTGTCCACTTCCATGACGATAAATCGCGTGTCACAGAAGTGCTTTCGTCAAGGGTGACCGACAGGTGGCATCCACCGTAACGGAACGCCGTTAAGCTATCGGGTCGGGTTTTGGATCCGATAACCCGTTAACAGCCACGACCAATGGGGATTTTCCACATGTAAAATCATCATTCACTAGTGCAGAACCGGGCAATAGCACCGGTTCGTAAGGCCCTTTAGTGTCGGTTCCATAACCGGCACTAAAGTGTGGGCACTAAGGGCCCCCCCCCCTTTAGTACCGGTTCGGCACGAACCGCCACTAAAGGCCCACCACGTGGCGTGAGCTCGCGCCGTGGTATGGGGGACCTTTAGTACCGGTTGGTGTTACCAACCGGTACTAAAGGTATTTTTTTTGAATTTTTTTTCTGAAAATCTTATAAAAAATATTTGATTTTTTTATTTTCAAATTTTTGAATTATTTTAACCTCTAATCTCTAATCAACCCTCACCACTGCTCAATTTAATATATAATCTCTAATCACCCCTCATCATTCCAAATCATCTAACTTTCCGGACGGTCACCCATCCTCTCACTACTCTAGCCTAAGCACGCTTAACTTTCAGGTTCTATTCTCCCTGGTTTCCAAGTCTGCAATTGTTGTTTTCCTGACAAATGTAAGCTGTCAATCCTATTAACCCTCAGCAGTTTAGCTTGAGCATTAGGTCACACGTTTCACCGTTTGAGTTTGGAACTATTATTCTAAAAAACATTTAGTAACACTAATATTTCTTGAATAAGTTTGACCATAGTTTGACCATAGTTTGACCACAGTTTGACCATAGTTTGACCAGATTTGACCAAAATTCAAAAAATGAAAATAATTATTTAGTAACACTAATATTCTTTAATAATTATGTAGCAACATTAATACTTCTTGAATAAGTAGTTTGACCATAGTTTGACCAGATTTAACCAAAATTAAAAAAACAGAAATTATGTAGCAACATTAATACTTCTTGAATAAGTAACACTAATATTATTGCGTAATTATTTAGTAACACTCTATATTTCTTGAATCAGTTGTTTGACCGGTTTGACAAGATTTAACCAAAATTTTAAAAAACATAAATTAGAGCATATCTTTTTCTCCTTTTACAATTTTGTCATTTCAAAAATTGTCCTAAACCCTAAACCCAGGACTTAATACGTCGGAAACTCTATGCTAAACAATAAAAACTAAGGGTTTAAACCATAAAACCTAACCCTAAACTCTGAAATCTAAACCCTAGCACTAAAGGCACAAAACGTCTAAAAACGTCCAAAAACTCTATTTTCCCTTTGGAATTTTGAGATTTTAAAAAATTGTCGAAACGAAAAACTTGTTGTTTCAGCGGGTGAATCCTTTTGTTCTGCAAATTTTGATATATTATATGTATTTTTCTGAATTAGGATGATTTAGTTATGACTTTTCCAAGTTTGAAAATTGCCATATAGTCCCGGTTTGTGTCTACAACCGGGACTATAGGTTAGACCCCTTTAGTGCCGGTTCGTGGCACAAACCGATACTAAAAGTTGGCCCTTTAGTACCGGTTTGTGCCACAAACCAGAACTAAAGGGGTTCGTGGGGCCCCGGCCTGACGCCAGCCTGCCACCACCCCTTTAGTACCGGTTCGTGCCACGAACCGGTACTAAAGGTTCTACACGAACCGGCATTAATGCAAATCCATTCGAACCGGCACAAATGGTACCATTAGTACCATGCCAAAATCAAACCGGCACTAATGTGCTTCACGTTTGACCCTTTTTCTACTAGTGATTGGCTAGAGGAAACACATGTCGGCTCACCTTTGGGACAGATGTCATCCACTCATTGGACAGAAAGCACCTATGATACGTCAACATGTGGCACGTCCCAACAGAGGCCCATTCCTGTGAAAAGGCCGGCCCGTTTGACTTGGTCAAAAGGTGGCGGATCGGCCCATGTAAAGCCAGTTAACTACATGTTCGCACATAGCCCATTTACAGCCCGCTAACCCAAGGCCCGTTATGCCCTATCCGAATTAGGCCCAATAGCGTCATCTGGGCCACCCAATATGATTCCAGCCCGTTTTCACTTCTGGCCCATGTATGGCCCATGACGTCTTTCGGCCCATGTGAGGCCCTATGTAACTCTTGGCCTATTAACGGCCCGTGGTGAAACTGCCCCGTAATGAACAATGTATTACTTTACACCCATTAACGGCCCATGGTGAAACTGGCCCGTAATGAACAGTGTATCACTTTATACCCATTAAGGGCCTGTTATTCCATTGGGCCGTTTCCAACACATGTTATCTTTTGGCCTTCTTAGAGCCCATTTATTCTTGGGCTCATTTCCAGCATTCGTTTACTTACGACCTGTTACTATCATTTTCTGCTTATGGGCCAAATTCAACCGGTGGTTACAGTCGGCCCGTTTGTGGTCCGTTAACATGTTGGGCCATTTTCGTAGCATCATGAAATACGGCCTATTAACGATGGCCCGTTATGTTCGGCCCATGAACAGACGATTCCAACTCTAGCCCGTTTACGGCCATTATGCAGCCTGTTATTGGCCCATGTTTGGCCAATCGATCATACTGCCCGTATAAGGCCCATTGATGATACGGCTCGTAGGAGGCCCATTGTTTCTGCGGCCCGTAGAAGGCCCACTGTTTATACGGCCCATAGAAGGCCGACTGTTTATACAGCCCGTAGAAGGCCCATTGTTTCTACGGCCCGTAGGTCTAGTGTCACTACAGTAAATATTAGCCCATGGTTATTGTGGCCTAGTTTTAAAAAATAGGTTATTGCAGCCACTAGAAAACCGCAGAAAAAGAACTGCATTGACTACAAGCAAACAAATAAACAAGACAACAAGGAAATAAAAAAGCAAGCAACTTACACTAGGCTATCACGGCTATTACACATATTACATCCACTGTGGCATCAAAGTTCGCCACCAGTGCAAATATAGGGAACACAACAGCATATAGATGCCACAGCAAAACAAGTCCAGAAC
Organism: Triticum timopheevii; assembly: GCA_963921465.1. Lineage (NCBI taxonomy): Eukaryota > Viridiplantae > Streptophyta > Magnoliopsida > Poales > Poaceae > Triticum > Triticum timopheevii. The sequence continues at coordinate 471,680,749 of OY997264.1, read as the reverse complement.
TGAAACCACTTCAGAAGAGCTCAAGAAACAATATCCTGGGTACCCATAATGCTAGCAAGATGCTTAGCAAGCTTATTAACTTTCTCTTGTTTGGCGCTTAAGTCCTCCAGCGCTTGTTGTTGCACCAGAAAGTATGCATCTGAATTCTGCAGGGACTTCCTCAGTCCTTCGGCTTCTTGTTGCATAACATCTGATCGATGTCTTTCAACTTGAAGTTGAGACTCAAGAAGTCGAACTGATTCAGGCAATGAGTTCAAAGAGCTGGTGCCAGCAGTGGTAGCTAGTAAATCGAACACTACATCAAGACAGGACTTTGGGGTTGTCTCAGTGTCCTCAATATAGTTTTTATCAGCTTTCTTGGAGACCAACAAGGATGTCTCACTATCTTGAACCTTATCTGCATTACTTCCTTTACCATTGCATAACAGGGTACTCTTCTCCAATATTTTATCCGCGTTCTAAAAGAGAAACAAACAAATACATGTCAGGTTTACAATGTAGTATATGAAACTCATTTTGGTAAACCAGTTCAGTAGTAAGGTGGACACGATAACAGCATGTAACAAACATATATCTATGTAGTATGGTCACTGTATGGTCTATATCATTCTAGTTTATGTTGCCAATCAAGATAGATACAGTTTGAATCATATCTATTTAAAACAAAGCAGCATAGACAGAATATAAGTGTGGGAAACTACACAGCAATAACAACACTTGTAATGTGCATGGCATGAGAACATAACTGTTTATTCAATTGAAATTGAAATCAACATAGAGCAAGTTACACCAGCAAACAGCCAAACACGTTGAAGAAACAGGTTTAAAACATACCTATTGCGCCATTGGAGTTTCAATTGCATCCTTCACATTTGAAATTGGTTGGTATCAGTAAATACAGTGATGCAAGAGCAAAGTAGTATGAACCATAGCTACGGAACCTGACCTGAGAACAATTCTTCTTCTACTTTAAGCGTTGATTTCGGGTTTGGAGTGGTGGTCCTCGTGATTCGGGCACTGTAGTTGCCTTACTAATTGCTCATGTTTGGGTGCTCTGTGGTGGAGACGGTGCTGTGTCAATGGGAACTGGGTGTCTATCTGCTGGGGTTGGGGTTAGAAGGGGTGTAGCTAGTTCTCTTTCCAACTGGGTAGGGGTACAATCTGCATGAGTGTGGGTTATGTGTGGTGGGACTGTTCTTGGGCAAGTACAACCGTGGTTCTATCTGCATCGACAGGTAGCACGATCTTTTCTGAAGACCGTGTTTTTACTCCCACAGATACTGCCATCACTCCCTCCAATTGAAATGGCTGATAAACAAGAAAAGTAATTGAATGTACAGATATTGTAAGATAGACAGGTGCAATTGATAGTAGGGAAGAAATCAGCGCATGAAATAATTCACATTTATGTTGTCTAAGCAAACAGAATAGCAGGACATAATTTCACATATATGATGGCTAATTAAACAGGATAGCATGACGCAATTTCACATGTATGATGGCTAACTAAACAAGATAGAATGACATACTTCAAAATATGATGACTATGTAAACAGGATGACATGATATAACTATACGATGTGTCTATTAAAGTGGTTGGCATGCCATAAATCACAAACATTCCATTGATGGAAACTTGATGGCATGATATAATTCACGGATAGAATGACATAATTTAAAATATGATGACTATGTAAACATGATGAGATGATATAACTACATTATGTCTTTAGAAAATGGGTTGGCATGCCATAATTCAGATAAATGCTGTCTATGTAAACATCATGGCATGACATAATTCAAATATATGATTTATATACTAAGGAAGTCAGCAGAGGGCAATTGCATATATGATGTGTCAACTATGGAGATGGCATTCAATATTGTGTATATGATGTAAAAACTAAGCATTGCAATACAACATATGCATTATATGAGTAATATAACCCTGCCAAGTTTGAGCATACACCTCAGGGGGATAATAGGACTGGTCATCTGCCTCTGAATCCTCCTCTGAAGAGCTATATGTAACCAGCAAGATATCTGCTTCAGCAGGTAGCATTGTCTGCTCTGAAAAGCTTGTTTTCACTCCAGATTTCTCCATCACCAATTCAAATGGCTGATGCACAGGAAGAGCAGTTGAATATACAAACATTGTCGACGAAAGCAATGAAAAATACATGACGCTTTCCTAAACAGCATGGCATTGCATAATTCACATACATAATGCCTTGCAACAAGATAACATTGCATAATTCACATATATAATGCCTTGCAACAAGATTGCATTGCATAATTCACATATATGGTAATTAGACACTAAAAAGGTGGCATTCACACAAAGCATGTCTAAACTAAGCAAATGACATAGCAATGCAAGATACCATACGCATGATATGAGTAACATAACCCTGCCAAGTTAGGGCATGCACCTCAGGGGGGAAATATGGCTGGTCATCTGTCTCTGAATCCTCCTCTGAGGAGCTATTGGTAACCAGAAAGACATGCACTTCATCAGATAGCATTGTCTGCTCTAAAGACCTTGTTTCCACTCCAGATTTTTCCATGACCGTGCCGAATGGCTGATGCACACGAAGAGTAATTGAATGTACTAAAATTGTTGACAAATTTAACACGTAATAAAAAAATGATGGCATGATATAATTCACATATAAGATGACTGACTAACCAGGGTGGCATTGCAAAATTCACATATATGATGCCTGGCTAGACAAGATGGCATTGCATGATTCACATATATGATAAAGAAACTAAACAGATGGCATTGACACAAAGCATGTCTAAACTAGGCAGATGACATCTTTAATGTATACAGTAAGCAATGCAAGGCACCATATGCATGATATTACCAACATCAGCATGCCAAGTTAGAGCAAATACCTCATGGGGTAAATAGGAGTGGTCTTCTCCTTCTGAATCCCCCTTAGAACAGTTATCTTCCTCTAGATTACAATCCGAAATGGGTGGAGGGGGGGTTGCCTTTGCGCCCACCATGGAACGACATCTGCATGAAATTTGATTACCACGCAAGGCTCATCTCTTTTGCTCTACAGGATCAGTTCCATTGTGTACAATAACTGGCATGCATAGGAATAAAACATAGTGAGATTATGTAAGGAGTGCATGCACAAATCCAGAGTGATGGTAGCAAATTGTGGATAGACCCAAAACCAATGATAGCAGGCAGATAATAGCTTTAGTTAAAAAATACAGATAATGGCTCCTTTAATGTTTGTTTGCACCCAACATGAAACTCATAGTAGACACCGGAGATTAACCAGATAGTACTGATTGCTGCCCCAATATGTACCCCACAACCATTTCAATACTCAAGTTTCAGCATTAGTTTGGACCTGACTCGGTGTCTAATAGGTGAACACGATGATAATGTAGCATGTCATCATATTAAGCGACGCATAACGTAAGAAGACACGGAAGAGTGCGACCTCTCTTGCGGACCCGTGTAGTCCTCAAGGTCATCTGCTCAGTTGATGATGGTAATGCAGTTGTCGTGGCTACCGGCGGCGGGGAAGAATATCTAAGGCGGCGAAAGACAGTCTAGAGAGCGGATCCCTGCTGTGGTGAACCCTTCCGTTGTTGGAGCAGCTGAGCTGGGGTGGAACACAACGCCGCAGGAGCAGGACAAACCACACAAGGTTTTCTTTGACACATATCTATAACAGAAGTAATTGAGTAAGGGCTTGTTTGAATTTGAGGATTCTAACAAAGCAGGGATAGGAAATAGACAGGAATAAGATAGGAATGCATGTGCAAAACAGAGAATTTAAAAACACAGGATTTCTGCCAATCTGGGTGTTTGATTCACAACAATTAGAAGATCACATGATGCAAAAAAGCATGGTGAGATTAAGTCGAACCACAAGAAAATGTACGGTTATAATGCTATTATGCTACTATCTCTTAGTCTTGTGCTTGATGAATAAGAATATGAAAAGGAGAAGTGGAAATTAGAATTCCTATGGTTTTTCTTTCAAGGAGACACTAAAGGAACAAATCCTACAGTTTTCCTTTGCTCCATTCCTTTGCACCAAATTCATGAAAAGTAGTACCATAGGAAGCTTTCCAATTCCTATGTTTTTCATTCACTTTTCCTTTCAAGAACTAGCGATTCTAGTAGACAAGCTTGAGCAAGGAAAATCCTACACTAAAAAAAGTTTTTGTGCTACTTCTATTACTTTGGACCCAGGCCACTGCCATACTAGCTCAACTCCCAGGCCCATCGACAAATGCACAGCTCAAACACGCAGAGATAAATAATGATGGCGTTCAAGAGAGTCCATCACGGATAGCTAAGTTGCCTGGTACCTCACTACTTGTCATATAGTAGGATAAAATAATCGTATTTCCCGTTACTACGAGTGCTCAGTGGACAATATATATAACATGTAGAGTAAGAAGAGATGCAACAAGTGTACAACCTCTTTGGTGAAGCCATGTCGATCCTAGCGTGATTGGGTTGGCCGGTGAGGATGCTCCGGCTGACTTTGCTATCGGAGGAGGGGAAGAAGATCTTAGGCGTCTGGAGATGGAGCCCGAGGTACTGCTACGCTGTGATGGAGGGTTTCGCCGCTGGAGCAGCTCCGGTGAGTTGTACGACACCGAGGCTGAAGCAGGACAAGAGAGACAACGAACAACGTTAACCTGAGTGGAATTCTAATAGCATCTCCAATAAATGACGTAAAATACATAACCAAAAAGTGCTAGATGTAAAATACATCAGCCGCTCATCTCTAAACTTAACTGTCGAAACTGAACTTAACTGTCGAAACTGAACCTAACTGTCGAAACTGAATTTTGCTGTCGAAACTGAATTTTGCTGTCGAAACTGAATGCACTAGCAAGGTGAGGCTACACGTTGGTCGACTGACTTTTTCATCTCTGGTCAGTCGATTTTGCAGCCGTTGGATACAAAATCAAGGGCCTGCCGTTTATCTTCAACCTCCACCCCCTGAGCCTCCAGCCACCACCGGCCAAACAGCAGCCCCCTGTCGCCCACGGCCGGCGCTGTGCCGCCCCGCCCGCCCCAAAAACACTCCCCACCGTCGGTCCGCTGCCGCCCCGGCCATCCCTCTAGGCCACCCCGTGCCACGCTTTTTCTTCGGCGATCCCCACGCCACCGCCCCGCCAACGCCGGCGACCACCGCCCCCATCCTGAACCCTAAGATAGATAGTGGGGTACCACTCCGGCGAGCCCCCCTGCCCGCTGTCGCTGGTTCTTTCTTCACCCCGGTGAGCCCAGCCCTTGAAAATTGACTGACCCAAAAGTCGATTCAGTCGACTGAAGTGTAGCCAAATCGGAGCAGCATCGCAAGCAAGAGCAAGAGCGAGAGCAGCAGCGCGAGCAAGAGCAATAGCAAGAGCAGACCAGGCAGGGGACCGAGAGCAAGAGCAGAGCAGCAGCGCGAGCAAGAGCTAAAGCATCAGCAGCTCCTACTGATGTGGACGTCGCCGCCGAGGGAGCGACGCCGTGGAGGAAGTGGCCGGCGACGCCGCCGTGGATGGAGCCGCGTCGTGTCCGCTTGGGACCGAGTGCCGGCAGCACCGTGAGATTGAATCAAGAAGAAAATGCGGCAATTAGTGTACAGCCTCTTTGGTGGCGCCAATTAGGCCGCAGCTTCATCCGAGGAAACAGTGATGATGATGCTCTTCCGGTGGTGCAGGTGAAGATAGCGGTGTGGGAATGGAGGTGGCGCGAAAGACGAGGGGAACATCGGGGCAGCTCCTTGGAGGTGGAGGACGGGGTGGCTGAACCGGCGGGACGATGAGATCGATGACGGATCCTCATCCGGTACGGTGGATGAGGGACGTCGATGTGTTGCTGTGGACGACGTCATTGGGGAAGAGGCTCCGGCTGGGTGGCGGGCGGAGCAGGGTGTCGGGTTTCGTCGCGGGTTTTCACGGCCTCGGTGTACGAATGGGTGGGCGGATGGGATGGTAGTGGGGAACCATGGCTTAGAGACGCGCTTGTCCGAAATGTGGGTTAAGTTACGAAAGTACCCCCCACCGATTTGAGGCGGTTCTTTTGGTTCAGGGGTACCACAGGCATTTCGCGTGTTGGGATTTCACAGGAGGTTCGAGTTTTCGCGCGCGTTGTAATTTCGGAATAGCAAGGCGCAGGTTGAGATGGAGGGAGTTGTTGGAGCACAATGAGACAAAGATATATCTTAAATATTTCGGGCTAACAAGGCGCGGGTTGAAGAGGCGGGAGTTTTGCAGCACGATAGACAGAGACGCTAGCTTCAATTTTCGGCATAACAAGGCGCGTCTTGAAATTTTGTAAGAACAAGCTTAACGTATACCCAAAAAAAGACAATTAGCACCTCAACACACACAACACACACACAAACACCATTTAGACTAGAGTAAGGTACACGTGCATTGCACGAATGAGATATGGCAACCAAATTATGAATAAATACCACATTATAGCATGCAAGCTTTGAGTCATATATGCATGATGTAGATGTTCGTTCAATTCTTATAGTTCATTTCATTCAAAATCATCTAGTTTTTATAAGAAAGCTAATCTATTTTAAAATTCATGGAATTGTGCGTTGTAAGACATAAAGTAAAAACAAATAATGGCAAATCATGTAGAAAAACATTTGGGCAATTCTGATACGGAAGATTCTAGAACAAATAAGAAGTGCTTGTGTTTTGATGTTTGTGCATTATGCTTAAGTTCAACCATGGAGTCTTCTAGATTATACATGTGGCGAAATCTGGTGGAATCTAGATGATATCCAACAGCCAATAGTGCTCAAATTTGCTATCTTTGGACCATCGGATTCGCCTCATCCAACGACCATCTTTCAAAGTTAAAGTTACCCGCACACAATATAAAAAAATATAATATATATATATATATATGGGTATAGATATAGATATGTGATGCCAAAGCCGCCCATCATCTCCAATTAGAATAGTGTGTCCATGCACGGATGCGACGTGGGCAAATGATGTCTGCCATCGGTATCTCAAATTCAAATCAGTCTGACCTTGTTCAATGTGTATACATTACAACATGCTCGTTTACAAACCACACCGCGCAGATCTCTGTTATATTCATGCATGGATGGGTTTCAAACATCAGGATCTCTTATTCAAATATTTGAATTCAACTTTACATTGATTATGATCTCACCTATTCTTTTACAACCACATAGTAGTCTTCTCTTTATAATTGTACCACTAACTTTCTCTCGTGCATGCATGCACACACACTACCAGTCGACATTATCTATCGCACGCATGCAATCTTTTTCTTAAGGTCGGTCTCCCATGAAGGCACACACCCACACCCATCCCCCTCTCCATCATGCCGAGAATTCTTTATCTCTCACGCGTGCATGAGCAACGATCGATGTTCCTCTATGTATGTGTGTATATAGCTAGGTCTTTCATAGTTTTCCACACAAACCGATCAATCGATATATCTAGTGAGGTCTCACCCTCTTTCCCACGTCCACATTGATCAATCTATACCTCTCTATATAGGATTAACATAAATAGCTAATACACCCACATTAATTATATATCCAACGTCCCCCTCTCATCATCCATGCCTTCCGCTTCATCTCTCAGACACGTGCACAATGGCGAAGACAGGGGGCAGTAAGGGCCCTGCCCCCCTAACATCACTATATATCGAGGCTAATATGAATGTGATCATTAGACAATTGCTGCTAAAAAGGGTTTAATTTCATGAATTGACCCTCCTCGTAAAGGATTAGCAATGCTTGGCCCCCTAGCTCATTTATTTTTCATGGCTCCGCCACTGCGTGCAATAGCGCATGTGTTCGCCCCCTCTCTCTAAATATCGATCTCGCACTTGTGCATTCCTTCATAGTCTCCCTCCACTCGGCACCTGGCACCATCTTCTAGCCCCCCACCGGATTTTGCCACATGTACAATCTAGCAGACTCCATGGTTGAACTTAAGCATAATGCACAAACCTCAAAACAACAGTGGTTCTCTTTTGTTCTAGAATCTTCCATATCATAACTGCCCAAAAAAACATTCTAGTTGAATTGCCATTATTTGTTTTTACTTTATGCTTTACAACGCACAATTCCATGAATCATAAAATAGATTAAGGGCTTCTTTGATTCAAAGGATTCCCAAAGGAATTTTGGAGGATTCTAATCATTAGGAATTTTTCCTATCTTGGTTGTTTGATTTGTAGGATTGTAAACCATAGGAATTTTTCCATATGATTCATTTGCACTAGATTTCATAGGAAACATCCCATCCACTCAAACCTCTTTGAAAGAATTCTGCGTTTTTTCTATGCACAATCAAACACACGTACAATCATGTAGGATTCAAGACGACATTCCACCATAATCCCATGTTTTTCCTATTCACGCGTTCTTAGCTTTTTTATAAAAACTAATTGATTTTGAATGAGATGAACTATGAGAATTAAACGAAGGGCTACATCACGCATATATGACTCAGAGCTTACATGCTATAGTGTGGTATTTATTCATAATTTGGTTGCAAAATCTGATGCGTGCAATGCACGTGTACCTTACTAGTACTTCGAGTATGTGCAAAACACGTAAATTAGAATACCAATGGCACGCTACACAGTGTCTTTCTTACAGTTCATGAAGCCACGTGGAACATGTGGAGGCGTTGTCGGGACCTCCTTGCGTGCATTGATCACAATGACGTGTTGCTGGTTCCAGAAGAATGTAATCGTCCTCCCTGAGCCATATTGGCGGTACATGCACGAAGCAAAGATGTGCACGCACGCCACGCACACACTCATTCCCTCGCACGCACACGCGGGTACACGGGCGGACGCAATTTTGTACCAAGATCCACCCCATGTGATAATTTGATGCGTGTAAAGTCGTTCACTTCATTGATGGTCAATTAATACAGCGCATGCAAATTGAGTGGACGTGAGGGCGGAAGAAGACATTATTACTCCACTGCGCGCATGCGAGTAGTTAAATCGTGGGTTGCTAGTAGTACTTCCATTGGTCTCCTTCGTATTTTGTGCCAATTTTTGACAGTAACATAATATTTACGCATTTGAGCGGTGTAGTACGTGAAATTTATGTTCCGCTAAACTCATCGGGAGCCATTTTGGGCCTCGAAACCAAAACCATCAATTAATCTTTACCTTGTTCCCATCACATTCGAAAGCCTGCTCACACCTACTAGTACATACCAAATCTGAATGTGTTCCCACTATGCAGGTATTAGTACTACTAGTGCTAGTACTTAGGTTATAAAAAGGGGAACTACCTAACCGAAAATTACTCTACCTTTCCTCCTCATAAGTGCTTCTTCTTCGTTCGTCGTTGCCATGGCCGGTGAGCAGAGCTCTAGGTCGAGAACTACTCGTAACAAGGGAGCGGCAACCAAGGCTGTGGAAAAAAAAGAGAGGGCTCGCCGCCACGCAGAGACCTCGAAAGATCTCTCACGGGCAGGCGATGGCTCCCAGGAGCGCCCTAGCCGCGGAGGCGAACATGCCGAGCCGGCGGAGCTGGAGTCGTTATCCCTCGACGGCATACCCGATCGGCTCAATAAGCACCTCAGCAAGTAGAAGGAGTTCATCCAAGGCTTGACAGAGTTGCTGAAGGAGAACCTCAACGACATGCCCGCTGAGCTCAATCAGCAGGGGGAGTTGACCGCCGGCTTGGTGATGTTGCTGAAGAAGAGCATTGCCTTGGAGAAGAAGGCGACCGGCGAAATCCCGCGACTTCAGGAGGACAAGGCGAAGCTCTGCCACCAGGTCGACCTGTTGAAGGAGAAGAACGCCGGCTGGAAGAAGCTGCATGAGAATAGTAGTTCCTCAGTGAAGATGCTCCAGGCCCTCATCATGGAACAGAAGGAGGAGTTGGCGAAGCTCCGCATCGATCACCCGGCTGCTGTCAAGGTACGTAATGCGTCCGTGGAACAGATGATGAAGGCTCGCATCGAGAAATCCCGCGTCATGGATAGAATGAAGAAGATGGCGGAGGAGACGCGCAAGGAGATGGAGGTCGTGGAGGCGATGAAAAAGTAGTTTCAACTCCGTGGCGAATTAGATCATTTGGGGTGATAATCTTCCTTCTTCTTTTGCTGCTGTGTTTCATCTTTTGCTTCGGGGTTTTCGCCGCACGTGTCACGTTCTCTGCGAGGCATGAATAGAACAATGGTTTTTGTTTTTTGAGGGAATGAATAGAACAATGCTAACAATGAGATGACTAGAAAATTAGATCATTTTTATCGCCATATGGCACTGGGCTGCTGTGTTTCGTGCTCCTCCATCGCAGTACTACTCCAGTGGAAAACTTGAGTATACCGCATGGTTCTTTGCTCCTCCTCGATCAGGTCGTCGGCGCATTTATACGAGCAGTCAAATCGCAAGGCCCCGCCTTCCAGCAGTAATGAGCCGTCAAATCACAAAGGCCCTCGCCTCTCGTGAAACCGACCAAGCTAGACTGCCCCGCCCTCTAGCGTTTTAAAAAATGTATACTTTTGTACAGCAGTAGTATCAATGGATTGCGCCATGGAGCAAAACCTGAAATAAAAAAAAGGTGGTACATATAGAAAGCGCTCGTCGCCAAATTATGCATATAGTACTATTAAAAAGGCTAGTCACAATAATGGTGTCCAGCACAACCCACCCCTCAAATAAAACTAAGCACCCTGGAATTCTTTGACAAAACTAAGCACCCTAAAATTCTTTGACAACTAAACTGCTGGCTATATGATGTTGGCCATATATATTGTACGTATATAATGTGAAGAAACGAGTGGTAGTACTATACCAACTAAAATATGAAATGTAAGAAATACTAGTATGTACTTACTGAAGAGTTAAAGTAACAAGAAGAAACATAACATAGTTCTGTTGGGGGCTCAGCACAACACACCCCTCAAATTAAATTAAGCACACCTGAAATTAAACTTTGCAACTATTCCGGTAGACACTGCATTAGAACCACCATGAGCAACAACACTGCCACCTTACTCGGAGTCCTCGTCCACGTCCTTGACTTCGTCCTTGTCCCTCTTCCTCTTGGCCGATACTTCTTTGCTTGAACCGCCAACTTGGTTGTTGCTCTTCATCCAACCCTTGTAGATATTGAAACAAAGGTAGCCATCCATTGCAGCGTACTGGATGTGGTCAATATCTAGTAAATTCTGCTGTCATGCATGGCGATGAAACGTGTAATGAGGTTTCTCTAGTTTACCGTACGAAGGATGAACCATGGCTCCTGCCAGGGTCAGCATTGAAGGCTGACGAGATGACACCAGCCGATTTTTTTGGAGGTCGAAGGTGTTGCCTACAATGAGGCCTATCCGACGCAGGACTTCTTTGTCGTTACCAAAGTCTACAGTAACGAATTTGACTCGGTTGCTCTCGAGGAAGTCCTTAAAATGCTGGCACTCAATGTCGGCATGGCATATGTGGTAGACCAACCATAAGTCATGCATGCAAACCTGGATCACGGCGGGCTTCTTCCTCTCTTCGTCCTTTAAATCCTTCTCTCGTCCCACGACTGTGGTGTACTCAACATCTAGCCCAGCGACCCACTCATCATGTGAGTTTTCGAACATGCATCTGAAGCGAGAAAGGCATCTGTCGGGGCGTCTCTGTGCGGCCACGAGCACCTATGGGGCAGGGGGCCCCTTCTAGTCCGGCAAGGGAGCGGAGGGCGTGCGCAGAGCAGATCGAGGTCGAGCGCGCGGGGGAGACGGGCAATTTTTTACCCAGCTTCGGGGCTCTCCGGAGAGATAAAACCCCTACTGCTGCTTTGTGTTTGTATTTGTTCTCGCTCGAGAGCGCGAGCGTATGGTGGTGTTGGATCTACGAATGGTGGAACCCTAGTCTGGAAAAGTTCCGAACCGCCGAACCTCTTCTACGTGCGCATGGGCCTCCCTTTTATAGTCTGAAGGGGGCACCCACAGGTGGCAGCGTAGGAAGAGGGGGTAAAAGAGTAAAAACGCAGGTTGGTACAACAGTGTCCAACAGTGTCCCCTACCTAACTCTGACAGCAGGGGACAAGGGCATTTAATGCCCGTCCGGTCGCCCCAACAGTGTAAAGAAACGACCATTAGGTGAGCCACCGGTTGCCACGATGGCCTCCTTGTCAGCTCCGCTTGCCACCTCGCCTCGCATGGCTGCGCAGCGGCTCGCCACGTGCTTCTGGGACGGCCCTGGGGTGACACGTCGTTGGATGTGCTGGAGTGCAGGGCGGCAGCCTTGCCGCGGCAAGCGCCTCGCCGTGGCCCTTTTTGTGTTTGTGAAGGGAAGCTTGCCGGCCACCAGGCCTTGCCGGGACGTGCGGGGCGTCGCGACAAGTTCCTCTGGAGCGCCTCGGTTGGCCTTCCCGGCAAGCTCCTCTTGCCGGGGTCTTTGTCTTCTTAGTTGGTACTTTGTTCTTTAGTGGCAGTAATAGGAAATGACGGAGGGTCTTGGCGGGCGCCTGACAAGCCTTGCCGCGGGGCGGGCGCTGCGACTGCTCGTGCACAAGTTCGGGGTACTAAGGTACCCCCTACTTTAGTACACCGACAGGAGCCCCCGGGCCTGGGCCATACACGGTGCCGAGCGTTGTTGGGCCAGGCCCAAAACAGTGCACGGGCACGCGTACCCTGGGTCCACACAAAACCGGCTCCGCTCCCACCGCGTCCTCCTGTAACGGCACGCGTCGATTGCGGCGTCGTGGGAGGCGTGGGTAGTGCACGCGATTTTCAAGGCGTCCACCCCCGTGATCACGGGGCAGGGTGAGGTCACTTCATCTGTCGCCCCGGCTTTGCCTTCCCGCCACGCGGCTCCCATGCGCGTGGGGTCGTGGGCAGTGAAGGTGGGAAACCGAGCCGTCACGGGCGGAGGTGGTGGGTCGGCCCCGTTCCTCTGCTCTCCCCGTGCTCCGATTGGCTGAGCAGGGCGGCCGAGCCCCCACCTTGCTCCTTAAAAAGGGGCGGAAGGGGAGCGCAAAAATCCCGCACTTCCTCCTCTTCTTCTTTCTTCAACTTCTGCTTCCCTTCCTCTCACCCGCCATGGAGGGAGGGAACCCTGGCCCTTCGTCGGTGGCGGCAAGGGTCGCCACCAGGCAGCGCGCCTCTCCCTATCCCGCGCCAGTGGTGGCGGAGCCAGCTACGAGGGGAAGAGGGAGGGGGCAAGGTCGTGGGCGAGGTCGAGGGCGTGGTCGGAGCGCTCGAGGAAGGGGCGCCGGGGAGGTGCACCACCTTCGCCTCCGCCGACAGCTCCTCTCATCGAGGCGGTCCACACTGCGGACGATCCCTAGGAATTCTTCGTCAAGCTGCGCCGGGCACCTCGTCGTCGCCTCCGTCTTCCGGCTCCGTTTGCGAGTGCGATGGAGCCGGACCCGCCCGAGATGTTGGAGTTGCGCATGAGGGGCTGTGGGATCAGCGGCACACGAGTTAGTGTCGTATCCCCAGCCCCCGGCGTGATGTATTTCGATCGAGGGTGGAAGACGTTCGCCCGCATCCACAGCTTGACGGCGGGGTTCACCCTCCATTTTAAGTTAATGGAGGGCGACCTTCTCGCCGTCAAGGTCTTCGGGGACTCCGGCACCCGGGCGAGATGCTGCGTGGATAGCTCCTCCGATAGCGGAGGCTCCTCCTCGAGCGAGAGTGACGAGGAGGGGAGCGACAGTGACGACGAGGACGGCGGGTCCGACTAGGCGTCGGACGCCGCCTCGCCCACCACCGGCGACCCCATCATCCGGGTCGCCGGCCTTCTGAACTCCCCGGGGCCGTCTCCTTGGGCGGCTGGCGTAGGGAGGCTGCGGAAGAGGAAGAGGGGTGGCGGCAAGGCCGTCACGTCGGAGTACGAGGGCGAGGTGCCCTCGACAGCGTGCTGACTTCCTGCCGCCCCGTCTTCGAGCTCTGCTTCCGGCGCCTCCGTCTCCGCCAAGCTCCTGGCCGGCCCCCGGGATGTTCTCTTGGTGTCTTCTGGAACCCGTAGCTCACCTAGGCGCCCCTTTTGCCCTCCCCGGCAAGCTTCTCTTGCCGGGGCCTCCTTGACCTACCTCCTGAAGAGAGAAACAGGAGAGGGATTACGGGCATCTTATCTTTTTTTAATTTGTAAGCCTTCGGGCCTTAGCTGCATTTAAAACTTGTAATCCTCTCTATCATGTTTTTCATCCTCTATGGACTTGTATTGGAATGGGATGTTTTTTAATGAAAAGAGGGGAATGCTTGCCGGGTTATATCCTTTACTTGATTCTGTGCCTTGTATGCTTCCACCCTACGTTTTGAGGGAACTTGCCGGCGCAAGCACACTTGCTGAGTGCGGAACATCAGCAGCCCGCTGGCGGTGCTGTTTCTGGCAAGAAACCTTATCGGGCTAGTTGCAGCGCACTTGTATTGTTGAGCGGACTCGAAAACAAATCAAGGGCGCAACTTAGCCGCGATTCGGCTCCTCCGCGCACAGGTTTTCCCATACAAGGCACGCTTGTTCAAGGACGCGGCCTCGCATTCTCCAGTCCATAAGAGGATGCATGATGAGGGATGAAAAACTTATCTGATATCACAGCTCCCGGTGACTCTATCTTGCCGTGGGTGGATCTTGGTATTTGCAGCCCCCGCCAACTCTGGTTCGCCGAGACCCAGGTGCCGATGCGCCTCTCTTTGTCCTTGTCGCTGACGTCGCGGCCCCCGGGGACCCTGGCTTGCCGCGTAGGAATCTTGGTACTCGCAGCCCCCAGCAACGCTGGTTTGCCGGGGCCCAGGTGCCAGCGCGCCCTTCTGTTCTTTCCTTGTCGCTGTTATTTCAGTTAAGAAAACAGCTTAGACAGTGCCGTAATAAGTTACTTTTTGTGGCGTAACTTCGTGTTGGGCAATGCAATGCTATGTTCCGCCCTTTGTATGTTTATACTCTATGCTTTTAGGGGACTTGCCGGCGCATACACACTTGCTGAGTGCGGAACATCAGCAGCCCGCTGGCGGTGTCGCCTCCGGCAAGAAACCTCGTCGGGCTAGTTGCAGCGCGCTTTCATTGTAGAGTGGACTCGAAAACAAATCAAGGGTGTAACTTAGCCACGAGTCGGCTCTTCCGCGCGCAAGTTTCCCATACAAAGGACGTCCCACGACAAGGCTTGCTATGTTACATCTTCTACCCCATTACATCCCTTGTATGTTTTTACCCTACGCTTTTAGGAAACTTGCCGGTGCTAACACACTTGCTGAGTGCGGAACATCAGCAGCCCGCTGGCGGTGTTGTCTCCGGCAAGAAACCTTGTCGGGCCAGTTGCGGCGCACTTTTATTGTTGAGCGGTCTCGAAACAAAGCAAGGGCGCAACTTAACCACGAGTCGGTTCCTCCGCGCACGGGTTTTCCATACAAGGCACGAACGTTCAAGGAATATAACACAGAAATTTAAAAACTTGTTCTGTACTCAAACTTGGGCAACTTAGCTTTTCCGTCTTCTGCGCTTCGGCAGGGCCGTACTTCTCCCTTAATTCCCTCCCTTGTACGTTTTCACCCTCACGCTTTCAGGGAACCTGCCGGCGCATACACACTTGCTGAGTGCGGAACATCAACAGCCCGCTGGCGGTGTTGTCTCCGGTAGGAAGAACTCGTCGGGCTAGTTGCAGCGCGCTTTCATCGTTGAGCGGACTCGAAACAAAGAAAGGGCGCAACTTAGCCACGATTCGACCCCTTTGCGCACAGGTTTTCCATACAAGGTATGGCCTTTCAAGGAATACGACTCAAAAGTTTGAAACTGACTGCTCTCTTTGCTCTACTTGCCGGTGGAGCTCGATGGCGCGTCCTCGACGGCGGCGTAGCACTCCGGGGAGGTGCGCTTGCCGGAGTAGGCACCAGAGCTGTTCCTGCCGGACATAGTCTTTGGTAGAACTGCCTTTGCCTTCTTGCACTTGCCGGTGGAGCTCGATGGTGCGTCCTCGACGGCAGCGCAGCACTCCGGAGAGGTGCGCTTGCCGGAGTGGGCACCATAGCTGTTCTCGCCGGACTTGGCCTCCTTCTTCCTCCGGGGAGCTTCAGCGGCAAGTGGCTCGCGCCCTCCTGCGGCTGCTGCTTCCCGGTAGATCTTGTCGGTGCAAATAAGTGCATCCTTCTTGTCGCCTTGGACAGAAATGACACTCATCGGACCGGGCATCTTGAGCACATTGTAGGCGTAGTGAGAGGCCGCCATGAACTTGGCGAGCGCTGGACGGCCTAGTATCCCATTGTAGGGCAACGGGATATCAACAACGTCGAATGTGACTCTCTCTGTCCTAAAATTCAGCTCGCTGCCAAATGTCACTGGCAGTGTGATCTTCCCCTTCGGCTTGATCCTTCCCGGATTTATCCCTTGAAAGGTACCAGTTTCTTCGAGCTCGCTGTCGGGGATCTGGAGCTTCTTGAGCACTGCGGAGGAGATCAGGTTCAGGCCGGCCCCGCCGTCAACCAACATCTTTGTGACCTTGAGGTTGCGGATTGTTGGTGAAACCAACATCGGCAAGCACCCGACTGAAGTGATGCGGTCAGGGTGATCCTCAACATCGAAGACGATGGGCGTGCTGGACCACTTCAGAGGCTTGCGCGACTCGACAGACGGCTCTGCTGCGTTTACTTCTCACACCCACTGCTTGAGTTGGCGGTGCGAGGTGTGCAGAGAGGCACCGCCGTCGATGCACAACACCTCCGTTGCCTTCTGAAACTCTTGGTCATCAGTCTCATCTTCCTCCATCTCATCATCCTCATCTTCATCTTCCTCCTTGTCGCGGCCACGGGGAGGCCTGTCTCCTTGCCGCGGCTTGGCCTTGCCGCGGTGCCCTCCCCGGGCGGGGAACTTCTTGCCGGATCCTCCGCCACCTCCCTGGGCTCTCTCCTTGTCCCGGCGCTCGTACTCAGCCTTCTGTAGCTCCGCCATCTGCTCGACTTTCTTGCAGGTTTGGAGATCATGGCCCTTGGTGCGGTGGATCTTGCAATACCGCTTGCCGGAGCCATCCTGCTTGTCTGCGGCTACCACAGCCTCGCCGGGGTCATCAGCTTTGGCCTTGTCGGAGCCGCCTCCGTTGCCGGAATGCTCGACAGCTAGCACATCCTTAGCCTTTCTCTTCCTGTTGTTCCGCCTCCGGTTCTTCCTTGCCGGGGCGACATCCTCACTGTCAGATCCTTCTGCTCCTGCAATCTCTACGGGGATTTTCCTCCCTTCCTCAGCCCGCGCACACTTGTCGGCCAGAGCATAGAGCTCGCTGACATCTCTGATCTTGCACATCGCCATCTCCTCCCTCATCCTGCGGTTACGCATGTTCTGATGGAACGCGCTGATAACTGCGGCAGGGTGGACGTCTGGGATGTTGCGCTGCACCTGGCTGAATCTCTGTATGTACTTGCGCAGGGGCTCTCCCTCCTTCTGGACGAGTAGATGCAGATCACTCTCCTGGCCATGGGGTTTGTGGCCGCCTGTGAAGGCGCCGACAAACTGATGACACAGGTCCGCCCATGAAGAGATGGAGCCGTCTGGCAAGTGCATGAGCCAAGATCTGACGTTGGGCTTGAGCACCAGCGGGAAGTAGTTGGCGAGGATCTTCTCGCCGCGCCCTCTGGCAGCCTGCACCGCGATGGTGTAGATGCTGAGGAACTCCGATGGATGTATCCTGCCATCATACTTCTCGGGCACGTCGGGCTTGAAGTTCTTGGTTCTGGGTCACTGGACTTGCCGCAGCTCACGGGTGAATGCAGGGCAACCTGCTATGTACGGCAAGTCGCCTGGTTCCCCTGGCGCATGCATATCGACAGTGGGTCCAGCGCGCTGGTCAGATTGATGTCGCGCTTCCCTTCTGCGCTCGATGCGAGTGCGAGCGTCTTCGTGCTGTCGTTCTTGGAGAACGTGGTGTTGATTGCGGCGGGTTCGCGGGTCCGACGACGCGGTGGAGTCGGCGTCGGGGTTGGCCCGGCGAGCCGGCGATCTTGGCCTTCGGGGCTGGGAGTGCACGGAGGTGGCACCCCCGGCGGTCTTGTCGGAGTCGGCTTGCGCCTGGGCGCCTTGCCGGGGCTTCGATGCGCTCGGTTGCCGGGGCTTGTCGCCGTTGGCGAAGCCGATGAGGCTGTAAATAGTCATCCTCCAGTCGTCAATCTTGTCTGGCGCCGGAGGGTAATCTAGAAGCAGCTGGGCTCGGGCCAGCGCTTCCTCTGCTGTCTTGGGTGGTGGCGGCGATGAGCGGCGCGAGGAGCGGGATGTGCTCGGACTCCCAACTGGATTGGAAGGAGCAACACCCCGTCCGAGCGACCGTACCTCACTCGCGCTAGCGTGCTGGCGTGCATGCTGGTCTCGAACATATCGCGACCCACCAGCTTGGCCTTGCTCCAACGCGAGCACGGTGCTGGGAGCACCGGGGCGTTGTCGACCTTGCACCTCCTGGGAAGGGTGTGGTGTCTGCATGGTCGCCGACGCTTGCGGGGCCTTGTTTTTGGACCTGGTGACGACGTGAGTCCCACCGTCGGCGCCCGCTCCTCCACCGGCGCCCACTCCACCGCCCGTTTGCTCCGGCGGTGGTGGCGGAATCGATGTAGACGGAGCGGCCACCTCCGAAGGCTTCTTCTTCGGTGGCATGTTGATGAAGGAGTTGATGTAGCGCGCGCGGAGACCGGATCAGATGCTCGCGACCTCGACGCACCCCTACCTGGCGCGCCAAAGATGTCGGGGCGTCTCTGTGCGGCCACGAGCACCTATGGGGCAGGGGGCCCCTTCTAGTCTGGCAAGGGAGCGGAGGGCGTGCGCAGAGCAGATCGAGGTCGAGCGCGCGGGGGAGACGGGCGATTTTTTACCCAGCTTCGGGGCTCTCCGGAGAGATAAAAACCCTACTGCTGCTTTGTGTTTGTATTTGTTCTCGCTCGAGAGCGCGAGCGTATGGTGGTGTTGGATCTACGAACGGTGGAACCCTAGTCTGGAAAAGTTCCAAACCGCCGAACCTCTTCTACGTGCGCATGGGCCTTCCTTTTATAGTCTGAAGGGGGCACCCACAGGTGGCAGCGTAGGAAGAGGGGGTAAAAGAGTAAAAATGCAGGTTGGTACAACAGTGTCCAACAGTGTCCCCTACCTAACTCTGACGGCATGGGACAAGGGCATTTAATGCCCGTCCGGTCGCCCCAACAGTGTAAAGAAACGACCGTTAGGTGAGCCACCGGTTGCCACGATGGCCTCCTTGTCAGCTCCTCTTGCCACCTCGCCTCGCATGGCTACGCAGCGGCTCCCCACGTGCTTCTGGGACGGCCCTGGGGTGACACGTCGTTGGATGTGCTGGAGTGCAGGGCGGTAGCCTTGCCGCGGCAAGCGCCTCGCCGTGGCCCTTTTTGTGTTTGTGCCGGCAAGCTTGCCGGCCACCAGGCCTTGCCGGGACGCGCGGGGCGTCGCGACAAGTTCCTCTGGAGCGCCTCGGTTGGCCTTCCCGGCAAGCTCCTCTTGCCGGGGTCTTTGTCTTCTTAGTTGGTACTTTGTTCTTGAGTGGCAGTAATAGGAAATGACGGAGGGTCTTGGCGGGCACCCGGCAAGCCTTGCCGCGGGGCGGGCGCTGCGACTGCCCGTGCACAAGTTCGGGGTACTAAGGTACCCCCTACTTTAGTACACCGACAACATCTGAGGGAGTCCTGGACTAGGGGGTGTCCGGACAGCCGGACTATCATCGTCCGCCGGACTCCAAGACTACGAAGATGCAAGATTGAAGACTCCATCCCGTGTCCGTATGGGACTTTCCTTGGCGTGGAAGGCAAGCTTGGCGATACGGATATGTAGATCTCCTACCATTGTAACCGACTCTGTGTAACCCTAGCCTCCTCCGGTGTCTATATAAACCGGAGGGCCTTAGTCCGTAGGACACAACATACATTACAACAATCATACCATAGGCTAGCTTTAGGGTTTAGCCTCCTTGATCTCGTGGTAGATGCACTCTTGTACTACCCATATCATCAATATTAATCAAGCAGGACGTAGGGTTTTACCTCCATTGAGAGGGCCCGAACCTGGGTAAAACATTGTGTCCCTCGTCTCCTGTTACCATCCACCTAGACGCACAGTTCGGGACCCCCTACCCGAGATCCGCCGGTTTTGACACTGACATTGGTGCTTTCATTGAGAGTTCCTCTGTGTCGTCGCCGATAGGAAGGATGCCTCCACCCGTCTTCAAAGACGGTATTTTCGCCAAAGGGGCCTTGGCCACCGGCCAAACTATCCGGCTAGGCAGTCTTCTTATAACCGCCTGTCCGGCCACCGCTTCGACAATGACTTCCCAAGTCGTCGAAAGCAATCTCCGCGTCAGCTCGGAATTTGCCGAGCGGCTGGATCCAATGGGGCTCTCGTCTATCAACGAGCTCTTGGACCGCATCGCAGCCCTGGGAGTCGCTACAGACTACAATCAGATTGGGATTAAAACCGATCTGAGAGAGATTAACTCTCCCCAGGCCACCCACCACGTTGCAGTGGTAGAGGAACAACGCGGCGACTCTTCGCCCATATTGAAAACTAGTCACGTCCGGATTCCCGAACCCTCCATGCCGGATTTCTGCGGAGGGACAGACGTCGATCGAGCATTGAACTTAAAATCATGCATCGTTCCGGATTCGCTGGATCGTGTCCAGCAACGCAAGCTTCCGAATTCGGAAACCCCTCGGCCTTTAAGCCCCAATACGGGCAGGGATCCGGATTTTAGTCCACCCACCCACCCAGACATATGCGATCTATCTCTAATATGGCAAGAGCCCACTGAAACAGTACATCACTACTGGGCCAGATTCCTCCTGCTTATGGACAGGATAAAGGACTGCCAAGAGGAAAACGCAATCTCAATCTTTTGCAATAATTGCACGGGCAAGGGAATATTGAACGCCATCGGCCGTCGTAAGATTACACGCTTCACCGATCTGGTGTCCATACTACGAAAATACTGTGCGATGGAAAGTTTCCGGAAAACCGAAAATCAGTTTTGGGACAATCCGGCTCCAAATACAACCCTAGTCCGCAACAAAAGGGTGCATCGTACTGAGGCACCAGATGTAAAAACCAAAAAGCAAAAACCCCTTAAAGGGCATGGAACCGTACTGGAAGGATGGCTCAGCGGACCCTGTAAGCTTCATAGTATAGAGGGCGCCGTCCCAACTCATAGCCTTCGAGCATGTTGGATACTACGGCAGGTGGCCAAAAGTGGCGAGGAGCTTCTCGCCCCGGAAAACCACTCCAACAATACCGGTACGGTATCAACAGTCTTCGAGACCTTCGCATCAAATAATATGCGAAAACAAACAATCCGTGGCCTCGCCGAAGTCTACCAAATAGCGACAGCAAATCCATGGAGCGACACAGCTATTACCTTCCACGCCAGCGACGAACCTAAATTCCGAACAGCCCGAGCACCAGCCACACTGGTGCTTAGTCCCATAGTGGACGGCTTTCGACTTACAAAGGTCCTCATGGATGGCGGCAGCGGATTAAACCTCATTTACGAGGAAACTCTTCAAAAAATGGAAATAGACTGGAGCCGTATTGAGCGAAGCAGCACCAGAGGAATAATCCCTAGCCGGGAAGCGCGCTGCACCGGAAAAATCACACTCGATGTGGTGTTCGGCTCGTCGGACAATTACAGATACGAGGAAGTCACGTTCCAAGTGGCCCCGTTCAACAGCGGATATCACGCTACATTGTGACGAGAGGCATTCACAATTTTTCAAGCAGTACCTCATTACGGGTACATGAAGCTCAAAATGCCTGGGCCCGGCGGAATAATCACTCTCGCTAGTGATCCGGACATAGCATTCCGCGCCGAAAACAAGACAGCCGCACTAGCCCTGGAGGCACTATTCGAAGCCTTAGCAGCAGAAGAACTCACCGCGCTGCGCTCTACGGTGAACAGGGACGATGTGATACTCGATAAAAGATCCAAGTCCACCTCCTTCAAACCAGCAGATGAAATAATAAAATTCCAGGTCCATCCAACGGACCCAACAAAGACAGCCTCCATTGGGGCACAATTGAACCCCGAAGTAGATGCCGCACTGCGCGAATTCCTTCGGGAAAATTGGGACATTTTCGCCTGGCACCCTTCGGATATGCCCGTAATCCCACGCAGGTTGGCAGAACACAGCCTAAATATCCTAAAAGGATTTGAGCCAGTCAAACAGGCTCTTCGACGATTTTCCGAACCCAAAAGACAGGCAATGGGAGAAGAGCTAGCCAAACTATTGGAAGTCGGATTCATCAGAGATATCAAACATCCGGATTGGCTAGGAAATCTGGTAATGGTACCTAAGAAGGACAAATCCTGGCGCCTCTGTGTCGATTTTAAAGACCACAATAAGGCTTGCCCAAAGGATCCCTTCCCTCTCCCCCGCATCGACCAAATTATCGATGCTACCGCAGGGCACGATTCGTTGTGCTTTCTTGACGCATACTCTGGCTAATATCAAATCAAGATGGCGGAGGCAGACCAAGCCGCAACGGCATTCATCACTCCATACGGACAATTCTGCTTCAACACGATGCCCTTCGGACTTAAAAATGCCGGCGCAACATATCAGCGCATGATTCAAACATGTCTGGCTACCCCAGATCGGCAAAACAGTCGAGGCATACATAGATGACGTAGTTGTCAAAACAAAACACGTCTAAACTCTAGTAGACGATTTGAGGCTCACATTCGACAACCTCGGAGCATATGACATCAAGCTGAATCCGGAAAAATGCGTTTTCGGCATACCAGCCGGAAAGCTGCTCGGCTTCATTGTATCCGGTAGAGGAATTGAAGCAAACCCGGCTAAAATCCGAGCTCTGTCACAGTTGGATATTCCAAAAGACCTCAAACAGATACAAAAATTAACAGGATGCATGGCAGCTTTAAGCCGCTTTATCTCCCGTCTAGGAGAAAAGGCATTGCCCCTCTATCGCCTCCTCAGGCGCACCGAACACTTCGAGTGGACGGATGCTGCCACTACCGGACTCGAAGAAATAAAGGCCATATTGGCAACAAATCCGGTCCTGGCTGCGCCCAATCTAGGCGAACCAATGTTGTTATACATCGCAGCAATGCATCAAGTCGTAAGTGCGGTACTCGTCGTCGAACGAGAGACAAAAGGGCATAAATTCCCTCTTCAAAAACCAGTGTATTATGTATCCACTATGTTAACTCCCTCCAAATCCCGTTACCCACACTATCAGTAGATAGCATATGCGGTGTTCATGGCATCCCGGAAGCTCCGACACTACTTTCAAGAGTGTTCGATAACAGTGGCCTCCGAAGTACCACTCAATTACATCATAAATAACCGTGATGCAACGGGCAGGATTGCAAAATGGGCCATCGAGCTCTTACCATTCGATATAACTTACAAACCTCGGCGAGCTATAAAGTCACAAGTTTTGGCTGACTTTATCGCTGAATGGACCGAAGCCGAACTCCCTAAAGAGTACGGCGCATACTCCAATTGGGTTATGCATTTTGACGGCTCTAAAATGTTGGCCGGACTGGGGGCTGGCATCGTATTGACGTCCCCAACCAGGGACACAGTCCAGTACGTACTTCAAATAATGTACACGGACTCCAACAACGCAGCCAAATACGAGGCCCTGTTACATGGTCTCCGGATGGCAGTTTCCATGGGCATTCAACGCCTAGAGGTGCGCGGGGATTCAAACCTTGCAATATCCCAAATAAATGGAGACTTTGATGCCAAGGATCCGAAAATGGCAGCATATCGCAACGCTGTCCTAAAATGTCAGCTCGGTTTGAAGGACTCGAATTCCATCACATAGCCCGAGATAATAACCAAGCGGCCGACATACTGGCACGCATCAGTGCAAAACGTGATGCTGTCCCTCCAAATATTTTCCTGGAACGGCTCTTCATGCCATCCGTACTATGGGAAGAGGAGCCCGGAAGTGACAAACCGGAAAAAACCGCGCCAGTCGGCGATTCAGCCGATGACATAACACCTTCAGCCCACGACATAATGGCAGTAATCGCCCCGTGGACAGAACCATTCCTAGCCTACTTGCTTAGGCAAGAACTTCCCGAAGACCAAAACGAGGCCCGCTGCATAGTCTGGCGATCGAAAGCCTACAAGGTCCATGAGGGAGAACTTTATAAGAAAAGTACAACCGGAGTCCTTCAAAGGTGTATCTCCGAAGAGGAAGGGCGAAACCTCCTGGCTGAAATTCATGCCGGACTAGGCGGACACCACGCAGCAGCCCGGGCCCTTGTAGGAAAGGCATTACGTATAGGATTTTATTGGCCGACGGCCCGGGCAGATGCCCAGGACTTAGTCCAGAGATGCGTTGGTTGTCAGCTCTTTGCTAATCAGAGCCATATGCCGCCCACCGCCCTCAAAACTATACCCATTACCTGGCTGTTCGCGGTCTGGGGGCTTGATATGGTTGGACTCCTTAAAGGGGGAACCCACAAGCAAAGGTACCTATTGGTCATGGTGGATAAATTCACCAAATGGATAGAGGCCAAATCGGTCAAAACGGCAGAGTCTGGACCAGTGATAGACTTTATATCCGGGGTAGTACACCATTACGGAGTCCCCCACAGCATCATCACCGACAACGGCATGAACTTCACGGCCGACGAGGTTAAGTCATGGTGCAAAAATATGGGCATCAAGCTCGACTACGCTTCAGTCTATCACCCTCAAACCAACGGTCAAGTGGAACTAGCAAATGGTCTAATAATGAGCGGCATTAAACCCAGACTAGTGCGGTCACTTACTAAATCTGACACGCAATGGGTCGAGGAGCTGGACTCCGTACTCTGGGGGCTGCGGACAACGCCTAACCGCACTACCAGATTCACACCATTTTTTATGGTCTACGGCGTAGAGGCAGTCCTACCCTGCGACATTATTCATGACTCACCTCGAGTGCGCATGTATGAAGAAAGAGAGGCCGAGCTGGATCGGCAGGACAGCTTGGACACATTGGAGGAAGAACGCGACGCCGCCAAGGCTCGTTCCGCATTCTATCAGCAGCAGACCCGAAGATATCAAAGCAGAGAAGTACGGGCCAAGACTTACAACGTTGGTGAACTAGTCCTACGCCTGCCGGACAAGAAAAAGGACAAGCTCAAGCCCAAATGGGAGGGCCCCTTCATTATCGATCAAGTCCTGACCGGCGGAGCGTACCGTCTACGAAATGCGTCGGATAACCGACTCGAGCCGAACCCATGGAACGCAGCCCGCCTCCGAAGATTCTATGCCTAGCGCCGGACTAAGAGTTCGTCCCCTTCCTCCGTTCAAATTTTTACACTTCGGCTGTCTTTTGTTTCTCTTTTCATAACATTTTTCTAAAAAGCCCCTAAGGGCCTACTTTCGCATCGTTCGCATACACTTGATGTGCCATCTGCACTCATTATACCTGGGGGCTTCTTTTCCAGAAGCTCAATTATAAGGGTTTCATGCCCAGCACATGTGTCAAGCTTCCACATGTACCTTTTACTCACCATTATATGCATCGATATGACTTAAGTTTTGGCCAAGCTGGGTTGCCTGGCTCCTGTGCTTACCCCTACGTTCCCGATTGTTCGGCTAGGAGGTAAAGGGAGCTCCTCTGCGATTGTTACTGCCGGGTCAGCCGGATGTGTACCTCAGACTGGGTGAAGCCGAAAGCTAGCGTTCTTAAGGGAATATTCGGTCGGTGACCTAAAAGATGATTTTTTACCTACTCATTTATCCGCCCCCAAATGTTTTTCTGCTTTTTTCGCAGTCCGGACATGCACTTTAGGGCATGCCTCCCAGGGAAAGGAACCCTTAACGGAACTATTCTCCCTGGAAGATGTTTCTTACTAACCATGTAATATAACATAACTAGTTGGGCACTTGTCTGATAAAGCACTAATGACCCCTACGCCTGGTCTCCATGCATACCCCGGTTGTTCCTTAACCAAAAAGGTATTCGGATACACTCTGGACTCTAGGGTCCCGAGGTTGAAGCGAAAAGGTCGGCAAAGACAAACGATCTACAATCCGGCTAGAAGGCATTTCACATGTCACTTTAAAGGAAAACATACATTGTCAAATTTACTGATTGTATTCCTCCTCAATCCCGTCTAACAGGCTGTCTAACTTACAGTCCCGTTGGGAAAATTTAGCAGCCAACTCTACCTGGCTGTATACTAAACTCACAGGGATCTCCTTCTCATAGGGCCCCACCGGTCCAACTTCGGCCATGTGGTTGGGATCCGCCTTCTTGTAACGCGTCTTCACCATGGCCCAAGCCTCCCTAGCACCTTGATGGCAAGCCGAAATCTTCCACAAACAGAAGCGCTGCCGCACTCCCTGAAGCTTCTCTGCAAGCTCCCCAAGGCCCTCGGGTAGGGAGAGGGCTGGCCATAAAGCCTGGACGACGCCGCTCATTGCCTGCCGAACTCGTTCGAGCAGTTGCAACAGCTCGGGAAGTTGATCACCTGTTGATATGGGCATATCCTCTGCAGGGCGACCTGTGAGTATACCTACAAGACATATTATGTCAATTTACTTCCTCGCCGAACTCTTCTTCTCAAAGGAGTCCGCTCAAGCACTTACTATAAATGCCGCGACGAAGCCACTGATTCTCCTTCACGGAGCTGGACGGCCCGGCGCAAGCGCCTTTCAGCTCTTCTCCGAGCTTGGCGTTGGCATCCTGGAGCTTGTTCCTTTCTTGCTGCACCCTATTCAGCACCCTCTCGCCGGCCTTCAGCTGGCGTAGTAATTCTCGCCTGTCCAGATCTTGTCCGGCAGCACCTGCAATGTCACTATTAGACTTGCGCGCACGCCGCACAGCGCTTATATTTATTAATAAAAATGTGTTACCAGGAGGGGTCTCTGCGTCTCCTCCTGCGGCAGCAAGTGCGGCCTCGAGTTGGGCTTTGCATTCTTGCAGCTCCTGGGACAGCTGGGCATTCTTCTCGGTAAGAGCCTGCGTTTCAAATGATCCTTAAATCAGTTAACATAACTACTTTAAGTCTCGGGGGCTACTGGTGTATATAACCATTAAAATTCCCTTACCCGTATGTCTTTCACATACTGCTCCGTGGCTCTGGTAAAACCATCTTGAGCGGCACGGAGGTGCGCGTCCCCTGCGTTAAAGGCGTCCAATGCCTCAGGGGAGAAGCATGCTTCACGAAACACTGTCCGGCGGCGCCTATGGTTCATGGCGCTCTCCACCTCAGACTTGGTGACGGACAGTCTGTCGGTGTCCTCCGTTGGAGGAGGATCCGACCCGCGTCTTGCGCTTGCCTCCCCCTCCAGGCCGGGCGCTGGAGCCTGGCCGGTATAGGTTGGATCGGCAACTTCCGCGCCCGCAGTCCGGCGAGCGCTTTTTCTCCTATAAAGATCATGAGCACTCAGACGCTTCCTAGGAACGTTGCTCTGAAAATTCAAATACGAGCTATAACTTTGCAGCGATGTTTCAGTCCGTGCCGCGCTCCTTTTCCGCCTGCTGGTCCGGACTGACCTTTGTTGGTCAGCCGCCGCGGGCTCGGCTTCCCGCCCTGAAGGCGCTTTCTGTAAAACACCATCGTTCGCGAAGGTCAGAAATGGGCAAGGAAGAGATAATGGTGTCTGGACCTCGGTCACAGTCACCTGGGAAGCCGGATACAGTCCGGGGTAGTGCGCCGTAATGGCGACCAAAGCATTATCCATGCTGAGCTGGTGAAACACCCCGTCGATCAGCTCCACCTTGATGTCCGGATCCTCTTCGGAGGCCGGATCCAGGGATCTTCCTGGATCCTCTGGTTGCGGAGCGGGACTTTCCATGTCCTCCACAGTCTGGCGTAGATCCTGTGCCGAAGACATAATGTAAGAAGCCTAAACTTCGAAGGCATGGGTTGAGCCCTTAAAAGTGTTCGCTTACCCAGCCTCTAGGGTTGTTCATGGAAAACCCATTCAAAGGGTTCGTTCGAAGGAAGTCCTCCTTCTCCCCCTTATACAGCCTGGACAGGATCTCCACCAGATCCTCGGTCGAATCCGGCCCTTCGCGGCCATGACGGGTGGCATCGTCTTCCCCGTTGAAATCCCACATGGGGTGGCATCTGTATTGCAATGGTTGTACCCCCCGCATGATGCATGTCGCCATGACTCCAATCATGGTCAACCCAGAATGGGCCAGTAATCTTATTCGGCTCATCAAGTAATGGACGCTCTTGTCTTCCTCCAATTGGGGGCTCCGTGTGCGCCAGCTGAGGCGTTTCTTCAGAGGAGCAGCACTAAACTCCAGGAGGCCAATCTAGACTGGGTCCGGCAGCGGAGCGTCTCCTATGTAAAACCACTCTAAAGGCCAGTCTTCGGACGCCTTCTTGAGAGTACCGGATGGGTATCCGGTCCCGGCAATGCGCCATATTTCGGTGCCGCCCACTTGATATATGGATTCCTCGCGAGAACGGGGTACGAGGCAGAACAGCCTCTTCCACAATGCAAAATGGGGCTCAATGCCCAAGAATAGCTCGCAAAGAGCTACGTAGCCCGTTATATGCAGGATAGAGGCGGGCGTAAGGTGGTGGAGCTGGAGTCCGTAGAACTCCAGGAGCCCGCGGAGGAACGGATGTATTGGGAATCCGAGTCCCTTTATCAGATAGGGGACGAAGCATACCCACTCCCCTTTATTGGGACTTGGGGTAGCCTCCGCTTGCCTCCCACCTTGGTAGGTGACCAGCCCGGCTCGAACCGGGACCATGAAGGCCGGAGGGAGATACCCCCCCGCTTGGAGCTTTGCTAGCTTGTCGTGCGGAATAGAGCACCTCCTCCAATCCCCTGGAGGTGGGCTGGGAGCGCGAGAAGAGGAGCCGCGTCGACGGTCCATGATGGAATGGATTTTTGGTCAAGGGCGCTCCGATGAAGTATTCGCGGAAGGAAGGTGGAGTGGTTTGGATCTGGATTTTCGCCTCTTTTGTAGGCAGATGACTCGCACGACTAGAGGGTGAAACATAAAAGACACCCTGGCTTTTCGCATTCGTGCGACGCGTGGACGAAGGCCATTATTGGGCATAGAAGCCAAGAAACACAGTATTTATGATGAAGCCGGACACTGTTCGGCAGGTACATGGAACTTGAAGGGAGAACCCGCCTTGCAACACCGAAGACTATATACGTGCTGGACTTATCGTCATTGAAGCCTGGTTCGGGGGCTACTGAGGGAGTCCTGGACTAGGGGGTGTCCGGACAGCCGGACTATCATCGTCCGCCGGACTCCAAGACTACGAAGATACAAGATTGAAGACTCCGTCTCGTGTCCGGACGGGACTTTCCTTAGCATGGAAGGCAAGCTTGGCGATACGGATATGTAGATCTCATACCATTGTAACCGACTCTGTGTAACCCTAGCCTCCTCCGGTGTCTATATAAACCGGAGGGCCTTAGTCCGTAGGACACAACATACATTACAACAATCATACCATAGGCTAGCTTTAGGGTTTAGCCTCCTTGATCTCGTGGTAGATCCACTCTTGTACTACCCATATCATCAATATTAATCAAGTAGGACGTAGGGTTTTACCTCCATCGAGAGGGCCCGAACCTGGGTAAAACATTGTGTCCCTCGTCTCCTATTACCATCCGCCTAGACGCACAGTTCGGGACCCCCTACCCGAGATCCGCCGGTTTTGACACCGACAGCATCCTTTCATCGTCGCGGAAGTACGGGTGTAGATGACATCGAACTCATCGCCGGTGATGGTTCTAACCTTGTACTCACCGCCGATTGGGGAGATTTGGGACACCATGGATTTGGGAGGAGGGTTAGGATTAGTGGAACTATCGTAATGTACTAATGTGAATGGACGGGACGACTAGGAGCGAACCGCCATAGTATTAAAGGACGTGCAGGGATGAGTAGGAGCGAACTGCCAGCGTGCGAACGGCAGGGTAGTGGCTTTCCATTCTCCCATGATACGGGCTTCCGAGATCCCTTGGATCTGAGATCGAATGGTTGCATGGCGTGATTCTAGACCTATGGGTGAATATCCTATCCTGGAGGGTTATTCTGTAAATTTTCAGCAACTTAGCATGCAACCATTTGATCTCAGATCCAATGGCTGCCTGCAACCTGTATCATGGTCGCGCCTACCACGACCGTCACGTCGCTCGCGTGGTCGCGCCCTTGGAGATTTAACACGGTGCGTTAGGCTATCTAATGTTGGCATGTCATACATAGTCATCACTTAGTCACTCATACTACAGCAAGGTTGGCTATATAAGGTTGGCTATAAGTGTATTTTTTAATCCTCTCATACTCCCTCCGTCCCATAATATAAGAACATTTTTGACACTAGAAGGTGTAGTGTCAAAAACGTTATTATATAATGGGACATAGGGAGTACTAGTATTTATTGCATTTGCCAAGGAGTGACCTCTTCCAATGAAATGGTATTGCTAAGTTTGCTTCATTTAATTAGAGGGCGCTTGGATCCAAGGGACTATTTTTAGTCTGAGTAAAAATAGTATCTTTTAGAGGCTAGCACCCCTGACTAAAGAGAGGCTAGGACTAGTCTTGAGGCTAAAAATTTTAGTCAGGGGAAACCTACTAAAATATAGAATAGTCCTCTCTCTCCTCATTTAACTCCTCTCCTTTAACACATGCGAGTTCTGGATTGGAGGGTTTGGAGGATAATAAATGCTCATTAACTTGATTTTAGTCTCTTTAGTATTTGGATCCAAGCATGGGTGAGGCTAGCAAGTTTTAGTCAAAATACTTTTAGTCATGGGACTAAAATGTATCAAAGCACCCTCTTAGCTATAGACTCAAAATTGTCTTTTCACCTAGGTACACGTGCTTAGCACCGTTTCTTCCTTGGTCACCAAACTAGTCTAGGGTTGTTTGGTTCCTAGCCACACTGTCGGTGTCAAAACAGGCGGATCTCGGGTAGGGGGTCCCGAACTGTGCGTCTAGGCGGATGGTAACAGGAGACAAGGGACACGATATTTTACCCAGGTTCGGGCCCTCTTGATGGAAGTAAAACCCTACGTCCTGCTTGATTAATATTGATGATATGGTTAGTACAAGAGTGGATCTACCACGAGATCAAGGAGGCTAAACCCTAGAAGCTAGCCTATGGTATGATTGTTGTAATGGATGTTATGTCCTACGGACTAAAGCCCTCCGGTTTATATAGACACCGGAGAGGGCTAGGGTTACACAGAGTCGGTTACAATGGTAGGAGATCTACATATCCGTAACGCCAAGCTTGCCTTCCACGCCAAGGAAAGTCCCATCCAGACACGGGACGGAGTCTTCAATCTTGTACCTTCGTAGTCCTGGAGTCCGGCGGACGATAATAGTTTGGCTGTCCGGACACCCCCTAGTCCAGGACTCCCTCAGTAGCCCCTGAACCAGGCTTCAATGACGATAAATCCAGCGCGTATATAGTCTTCGGCGTTACAAGGCGGGTTCTCCTTTTAAGTTCCATGTACCTGCCGAACAGTGTCCGGCTTCCTCATCAATGTTGTGCTTCTTGGCTTCCACGCCCAATAATGGCCTTCTTCCACGCGTCGTACGAATGCGAAAAGCCAGGGTATCTTTTATGTTTTACCCTCCCATCCATGCAAATAATCTGCCTACAAGAGAGGAAAAAATCCAGATTCAAATCACATCATCTTCCTTCCGCGAATACTCATCGGAGCGCCTTTGACCCAGAATCCATTCCATCATGGACTGTCGACGCGGCTCCTCTTCTCGTGCTCCCAGCCCTCTGCCAGGAGATTGGAGGAGATGCTCTGTTCCGCACAACGAGCTGGTGAAGCTCCAAGCGGGGGGATATCTCCCACCGGCCTTCATGGTTCTGGTCCGAGCCAGCTGGCCACCTACCCAGCTGGGAAGCAAGCGGAGGCTACCCCAAGTCCCAACAAAGGGGAGCGGGTATGCTTCGTCCCCTATCTGGTAAGGGGACTCGGATTTCCTATACATCCGTTCCTCCGCGGGATCCTGGAGTTCCACGGACTCCACCTCCATCACCTTACACCCGCCTCCATCCTGCATATCGCGGGTTACATAGCTCTTTGCGAGCTATTTCTGGGCATCGAGCCCCATTTTGCACTGTGGAAGAGGTTGTTCTGCCTCGTACCCCGTTTTCACGAGGGGTCTATATATCAAGTGGGCAGCGCCGAAATATGGCGCATTGCCGGGACCGGATATCCATCCGGAACCCCTAAGAAGGCGTCCGGAGACTGGCCTTCAGAATGGTTTTACATAGAAGATGCTCCGCTGCCAGACCCTGTCCGGGTCGGCCTCCCGGAGTTCAGCACTGCTCCTCTGAAGAAACGCCTTAGTTGGCGCCCGCGGAGCCCCCAACTGGAGGAAGACAAGAGCGTCCATTATCTGATGGGCCGAATAAGATTACTGGCCCATTCCGGGTTGACCATGATTGGAGTCATGGCAACATGCATTACGCGGGGGGTGCAGCCACTGCAATACAGGGGCCACCCCATGTGGGATTTCAATGGGGAAGACGACGCTACCCGTCACGGCCGCAAAGGACCGGATTCGGCCTAGGATCTGGTGGCAATCCTGTCCGGCCAGTACAAGGGGGAGAAGGAGGACTTTCTCCAGACGAATCCGTTGAACGGGTTCTCCATGAATAACCCTCGGCGTTGGGTAAGCGGACACTTTAAGGGCCCGACCCATGTGTTCAAAGGTTAAGCTTCTTATATTATGTCTTCGACGCAGGAACTGCGTCGGATCGTGGAGGACATGGTGAGTCCAGCTCCACAACCGGAGGATCCAGAGAGATCCCGGGATCCGGCCTCCGAAGAGGATCTGGACATAAAGGTGGAGCTAATCGACGGGGTGTTCCACCAACTCAGCATGGACAATGCTTTAGTCGCCATTACGGCTGACTGCCCCGGATTATATCCGGCTTCCCAGGTGATTGTGACCGAAGTCGCGACACCATTGTTTCTTCCTCGCTCATCTCTGACCCTCGCATACGATGGTGTTTTGTTGGAAGCGCCTCCGGGGCGGGAAGCCGAGCCCGCGGCGGCTGACCAACAAAGGCCAGTCCGAACCAGCAGGCGGAAGAGGAGCGCGGCGCGGACTGAAACGCCGCCGCAAAGGTATAGCTCATAGTTCATTATTCAGAGCAACGTCCCTAGGAAGCGTTTGAGTGCTCATGAATTTTGTAGGAGAAAAAGCGCCCGCCGAACTGCGGGCGTGAAGGTTGCCAATCCAACCTCTACCAGCCAGGATCCAGCACCTGGTCTGGAGGGGGAGGCGAGCGCAAGGAGCGAGCCGAACACTCCTCCAACGGAAGATGCCGACAGACTGTCCGCCACCAAGTCTGAGGTGGAGAGCGCCATGAACCATAGGCGCCGCCGGACAGTATTTCGCGACGCATGCTTCTCCCCTGAGGTGTTGAATGCCTTTAACGCGAGGGACGCGCACCTCCGTGCTGCTCAAGATGGTTTTACCAGAGCCACGGAGCAATATGTAAAAGACATACGGGTAAGAGAAATTAATAGCTATATATGCCAGTAGCCCCCGAGACTTGAAGTAGTTATGTTAACTGATTTAAGGATCATTTGAAACGCAAGATCTTACTGAGAAGAATACCCAACTGTCTCAGGAGCTGCAAGAGTGCAAGACCTAGCTTGAGGCCGCACTTGCTGCCGCAGGAGGAAGCACAGAGGCCCCTCCTGGTAACACATTTTTTTTGAAAAATATAAGCGCTGTGCGGCGTGCGCGCAAGTCTAATAATGACATTGCAGGTGTTGCCGGACAAGATCCGGACAGGCAAGAATTACTGCGCCAGCTGAAGGCCGGCGAGAGGGTGCTGAATAGAGTTCAGCAAGAAAGGAACAAGCTCCAGGATGCCCACGCCCAGCTCGGGGAAGAGCTGAAAGGTGTTCGGGCTGAGCTGTCTGGCTCCGTTAAGGAGAATCAGCAGCTTCGTCGCGGCATCTATAGTAAGTGCTTAAGCGAACTCCTTTGAAAAGAAGAGTTCGGCGAGGAAGTCGATTGACAAAATATGTCTTGTAGGTATACTCACAGGTCGCCCTGCGGAGGAGATGCCCGTATTGACGGGTGATCAACTTCCCGAACTGTTGCAACTGCTCGAACGAGTTCGGCAGGCAATGAGCGGCGTCGTCCAGGCTTTATGGCCAGCCCTCTCCCTACCCGAAGGCCTTGGGGAGCTTGCGGAGAAGCTTCAGGGAGTGCGGCAGCGCTTCCGTTTGTGGAAGATTTCGGCCTGCCGCCAAGGTGCCAGGCAGGCTTGGGCCATGGTGAAGACGCGGTACAAGAAGGCGGATCCCAACCACATGGCCGAGGTCAGACCTGTGGGGCCTGATGGGAAGGAGATTCCTGTGAGTTTAGTATACGGCCAAGTAGAGTTGGGCGCTAAATTTTCCCAATGGGACTGTAAATTAGACAGCCTATTAGACGGGATTGAGGAGGAATACAGTCAGTAGATTTGACAATGTATTTTAAAATGACATGTGAAATGCCTTCTAGCCGGATTGTAGATCGTTTGTCTTTGCCGACCTTTTCGCTTCAACCTCGGGACCCTAGAGTCCGGAGTGTGTCCGAATACCTCCTCGGTTAAGAAACAACCGGTGTATGCATGGAGACCAGGCGTAGGGGTCATTAGTGCTTTATCAGACAAGTGCCCAACTAGTTATGTTATATTACATGGTTAGTAAGAAACATCTTCCAAGGAGAATAGTTCCGTTAAGGGTTCCTTTCCCTGGGAGGCATGCCCTAAAGTGCATGTCCGAACTGCGAAAAAAGCAGAAAAACATCTGGGGGTAGATAAATAAGTAGGTAAAAAAATCATCTTTCAAGTCACCGACCAAATATTCCCTTAAGAACGCTAGCTTTCGGCTTCACCCAGTCTGAGGTACACATTCGGCTGACCCAGCAGTGACAATCGCAGAGGTGCTCCCTTTACCTCCTAGCCGAACAATCGGGAACATAGGGGTAAGAACAGGAGCCAGGCAACCCAGCTTGGCCAAAACTTAAGTCATATCGATGCATATAATGGTGAATAAAAGGTACATGTGGAAGCTTGACACATGTGCTGGGCATGAAGCCCTTATAATTAAGCTTCTGTTAAAGAAGCCCCCAGGTATAATGTGCGGATGGCACATCAAGTGTATGCGAATAATGCGCAAGTAGGCCCCTAAGGGCTTTTTAGTAGAAGGGTTAAGAATAGAAAGAGAAAAAAGACGGATGAAGTGAAAAAATTTGGACGGGGGAAGGGGACGAACTCTTAGTCCAGCGCTAGGCATAGAATCTTCGGAGGCGGGCTGCGTTCGATGGGTTCGGCTCGAGTCGGTTATCCTATGCATTTCGTAGACTGTATGCTCCGCCGGTCAGGACTTGATCGATAATGAAGGGGCCCTCCCATTTGGGCTTGAGCTTGTCTTTTTTCTTGTCCGGCAGGCGTAGAACTAGTTCGCCAACGTTGTAGGTCTTGGCCCGTACTTCTCTGCTTTGATATCTTCGGGCCTGCTGCTGATAGAATGCGGAACGAGCCTTGGCAACGTCGCGTTCTTCCTCCAATGTGTCCAAGCTGTCCTGCCGATCCATCTCGGCTTCTCTTTCTTCATACATGCGTACTCGAGGTGAGTCATGAATAATGTCGCAGGGCAGAACTGCCTCTGCGCCGTATACCATAAAAAATGGTGTGAATCCGGTAGTACGGTTGGGCGTTGTCCGCAGCCCCCAGAGCATGGAGTCGAGCTCCTCTACCCAGTGCGTGTCAGATTTCGTAAGTGACCGCACTAGCCTGGGTTTAATGCCGCTCATTATTAGACCATTTGCTCGTTCCACTTGACCGTTGGTTTGAGGGTGATAGACTGAAGCTTAAGCGAGCTTAATGCCCATGTTTGTGCACCATTACTTAACCTCGTCGGCTGTGAAGTTCGTGCCGTTATCGGTGATGATGCTGTGGGGGATGCCATAACGGTGTACTACCCTGGATATAAAGTCTATCACTGGTCCGGACTCTGCCGTTTTGACTGGTTTGGCCTCTATCCATTTGGTGAATTTGTCCACCATGACCAATAGGTACCTTTGCTTGTGGGTTCCCCCTTTAAGGGGTCCAACCATGTCAAGCCCCCAGACCGGGAACGGCCAGGTAATGGGTATAGTTTTGAGGGCGGTGGGTGGCATATGGCTCTGATTAGCAAAGAGCTGACAACCGACGCATCTTTGCACTAAGTCCTGAGCATCTGCCTGGGCCGTCGGCCAATAAAATCCTGTACGGAATGCCTTTCCTACAAGGGCCCGAGCTGCTGCGTGGTGTCCGCCTAGTCCGGCATGAATTTCAGCCAGGAGGTTTTGCCCTTCCTCTTCGGAGATACACCTTTGAAGGACTCCGGTTGTACTTTTCTTATAAAGTTCTCCCTCATGGACCTTGTAGGCTTTAGATCGCCGGACTATGCAGCGGGCCTCATTTTGGTCTTCGGGAAGTTCCTGCCTAAGCAAGTAGGCTAGGAATGGTTCTGTCCACGGGGCGATTACTGCCATTATGTCGTGGGCTGAAGGTGTTGTGTCATCGGCTGAATCGCCGGTTGGCGCGGTTTTTTCCGGTTTGTCGTTTCCGGACTCCTCTTCCCATAGTACGGATGGCTTGAAGAGCCATTCCAGGAAGATGTTTGGAGGGACAGCGTCACGTTTTGCGCCGATGCGTGCCAGTACGTCGGCTGCTTGGTTATTATCTCGGGCTACGTGATGGAATTCAAGTCCTTCAAACCGGGCTGACATTTTTAGGACAGCGTTGCGATATGCTGCCATTTTTGGATCCTTGGCGTCAAAGTCTCCATTTATTTGGGATATTGCAAGGTTTGAATCCCCGCGCACCTCTAGGTGTTGAATGCCCATGGAGATTGCCATCCGGAGACCATGTAAAAGGGCCTCGCATTCGGCTGCGTTGTTGGAGTCCGTGTACATTATTTGAAGTACGTATTGGACTGTGTCCCTGGTTGGGGACGTCAATACGATGCCAGCCCCCAGTCCGGCCAACATTTTAGAGCCGTCGAAGTGCATAATCCAATTGGAGTATGCGTCGTACTCTTTAGGGAGTTCGGCTTCAGTCCATTCAGCGACAAAGTCTGTCAAGACTTGTGACTTTACAGCTCGCCGAGGTTTGTAAGTTATATCGAATGGTAAGAGCTCAATGGCCCATTTTGCAATTCTACCCATCGCGTCGCGGTTGTTTATAATGTCGTTGAGTGGTACTTCGGAAGCCACCGTTATCGAACACTCTTGAAAGTAGTGTCGGAGCTTCCGGGATGTCATGAACACCGCATATGCTATCTTTTGATAGTGCGGGTAACGGGACTTGCAGGGGGGTAAAATAGTGGAGACGTAGTACACTGGTTTTTGAAGAGGGAATTTATGTCCTTCTGTCTCTCGTTCAACGACGAGTACCGCGCTTACAACCTGATGTGTTGCCGCGATGTCTAACAGCATTGGTTCGCCCAGGTTGGGCGCAGCCAGGACCGGATTTGTTGCCAATATGGCCTTTATTTCTTCGAGTCCGGCAGTGGCAGCATCCGTCCACTCGAAGTGTTCGGTGCGCCTAAGGAGGCGATAGAGGGGCAATGCCTTTTCTCCTAGACGGGAGATAAAGCGGCTTAGAGCCGCCACGCATCTGGTCAATTTTTGTATTTGCTTGAGGTCTTTTGGGATATCTAGCTGTGACAGAGCTCGGATCTTGGCTGGGTTTGCTTCAATTCCTCTACCGGATACAATGAAGCCCAGGAGCTTTCCGGCTGGTACGCCGAAAACGCATTTCTCCGGATTCAGCTTGATGTCATATGCTCTGAGGTTGTCGAATGTGAGCCTCAAGTCGTCTATTAGAGTTTCGACGTGTTTGGTTTTGACGACTACGTCGTCTACGTATGCCTCTACTGTTTTGCCGATCTGGGTGGCCAGACATGTTTGAATCATGCGCTGATATGTTGCGCCGGCGTTTTTAAGTCCGAAGGGCATCGTGTCGAAGCAGAATGGTCCATATGGAGTGATGAATGCTGTTGCGGCTTGGTCTGCTTCCGCCATCTTGATTTGATGATAGCCGGAGTATGCGTCAAGGAAGCACAATGAATCGTTCCCTGCAGTAGCATCGATTATCTGGTCGATGTGGGGGAGGGGGAAGGGATCCTTTGGGCAGGCCTTGTTGAGGTCTTTAAAATCGACGCATAGGCGCCAGGATTTGTCCTTTGGTACCGTTACCAGGTTTGCTAGCCAATCCGGATGTTTGATATCTCTGATGAATCTGGCTTCCAATAGTTTGGCTAGCTCTTCTCCCATTGCCTGTCTTTTGGGTTCGTAAAATCGTCGAAGAGCCTGTTTGACTGGCTTGAATCCTTTTAGGATGTTTAGGCTGTGTTCTGCCAATCTGCGTGGGATTCCGGGCATATCCGAGGGGTGCCAGGCGAAAATGTCCCAATTTTCCCGAAGGAATTCTCGCAGTGCGGCGTCTACATCAGGGTTCAATTGCGCCCCGATGGAGGCCGTCTTTGTTGGGTCTGTTGGATGGACCTGGAATTTTACTATTTCGTCCGCTGGTTTAAAGGAGGTGGACTTGGATCTCTTATCGAGTATCACATCGTCCCTATTTACAGTAGAGCACAGTGCGGTGAGTTCTTCTACCGCTAGGGCTTCGGATAGTGCCTCCAGGGCTAATGCGGCTGTCTTGTTTTCGGCGCGGAGTGCTATGTACGGATCACTAACGAGAGTGATTATTCCGCCGGGCCCAGGCATTTTGAGCTTCATGTACCCGTAATGGGGTACGGCTTGAAAAATTGTGAATGCCTCTCGTCCTAATATAGCGTGATATCCGCTGTTGAACGGGGCCACTTGGAACGTGACTTCTTCAGATCTGTAATTATCCGGCGAGCCGAACACCACATCAAGTGTGATTTTTCCGGTGCAGCGTGCTTCCCGGCTAGGGATTATTCCTCTGAAGGTTGTGCTGCTTCGCTCAATGCGGCTCCAGTCTATTTCCATTTTTTGAAGAGTTTCCTCGTAAATGAGGTTTAGTCCGCTGCCGCCATCCATGAGGACCTTTGTAAGTCGAAAGCCGTCCACTATAGGACTAAGCACCAGTGCGGCTGGTGCTCGGGCTGTTCGGAATTTAGGTTCGTCGCTGGCATTGAAGGTGATGGCTGTGTCGCTCCATGGATTTGTTGTTGCTACTTGGTAGACTTCGGTGAGGCCGCGGATTGTTCGTTTCTGCATATTATTTGATGCGAAGGTCTCGAAGACTGTTGATACCGTACCGGTATTGTTGGGGTGGTTTTCCGGAGCTAGAAGCTCCTCGCCACTTTTGGCCACCTGCCGTAATATCCAACATGCTCGAAGGCTATGTGTTGGGACGGCGCCCTCTGTACTGTGAAATTTACAAGGTCCGCTGAGCCATCCCTCCAGTACGGTTCCGTGCCCTCGATGGGGTTTTTGATTTTTGTTTTTTGTATCTGGGGCCTGAGTGTGATGCACCCTTTTGTTGCGGACTAGGGTTGTATTCGGGGCCGGATTGTCCCAAAACTGGTTTTCGGTTTTCCGGAAACTCTCCATCGCACAGTACTTTCGTACTATGGACGCCAGATCGGCGAAGCGTGTAATTTCGCGATGGCTGATGGCGTTCAATATTCCCTTGTCCGTGCAATTATTGCAAAAGTTTGAGATTGCGTTTTCCTCTCGGCAGTCCTTTATCCTGTCCATAACCAGGAGGAATCTGGCCCAGTAGTGATGTACTGTTTCAGCGGGCTCTTGCCGTATTAGGGATAGTTCACATATGTCTGGGCGGGTGGGTGGATTAAAGTCCGGAACCCTACCCCTATCAAGGCTTGAAGGCCGTGATGTTTCCAAATTTGGAAGCTTGGATTGCTGGACGTTGTCCAACGAGTCCGGTCCGATGCCTGATTTTAAGTTCAGTGCTTGATCGAAGTCCGTCCCTCCGCGGAAATCTAGCATGGAGGGTTCGGGAGCCCGGACATGACTAGTTTTCAATATAGGAAGAGAGACGCCGCATTGTTCCTCTACCACTGCGATGTGGTGGGTGACCTGGGGAGGGTTAATCTCTCTCAGATCGGTTTTAAGCCCAATCTGATTGTAGTCCGTAGCGACTCCCAGGGAGGCGATGCGATCCAAGAGCTCGTTGACAGACGAGAGCTCTATTGGATCCAGCCGCTCGGCAAGTTCCGAGCTGACGTGAAGATTGCTTTTGACGACTTGAGAAGTCATTGTCGAAGCAGTGGCCGGACAGGCGGTCATAAGAAAACCACCTAGCCGGATAGTTTGGCCGGCGGCCAAGGCGCCTTTGGCGAAAATACCGTCCTTGAAGACGGGTGGAGGCATCCTTCCTATCGGCGACGGCACAGAGGAACTCTCAATGAAAACACCAATGTCGGTGTCAAAACCGGCGGATCTCGGGTAGGGGGTCCCGAACTGTGCGTCTAGGCGGATGGTAACAGGAGACAAGGGACACGATGTTTTACCCAGGTTCGGGCCCTCTTGATGGAGGTAAAACCCTACGTCCTGCTTGATTAATATTGATGATATGGGTAGTACAAGAGTGGATCTACCACGAGATCAAGGAGGCTAAACCCTAGAAGCTAGCCTATGGTATGATTGTTGTAATGGATGTTATGTCCTACGGACTAAAGCCCTCCGGTTTATATAGACACCGGAGAGGGCTAGGGTTACACAGAGTCGGTTACAATGGTAGGAGATCTACATATCCGTATCGCCAAGCTTGCCTTCCACGCCAAGGAAAGTCCCATCCAGACACGGGACGGAGTCTTCAATCTTGTACCTTCGTAGTCTTGGAGTCCGGCGGACGATGATAGTCCGGCTGTCCGGACACCCCCTAGTCCAGGACTCCCTCACACACCTTGCCACACTTTGCCACACCTAACCTTAGGCAAGTTTGACCAAGTTAGGTAGGTGTTTGGTTCTAGCCACACATAAGGCAAGGATTTTTTTATGAGCAGTGAGCCCCACATGACATAGACACAAAAAGTGTGGCAAGATTCCCTTAGGCAAGCCAAAGTGTGGCTAACAATTTGAGCAACTCAACTAAGGCAAGTGTGGCAAGTGTGGCAAAAATCATGTGGCAATATATGGCAAAGATAGTCACAATCCAAACAACCCCTCTCTCTCTTCTTGATTAACTTGCCACATCAGACTTTATGACCATGTGGCAAGCTTAAGCACCTGTAGGAGCAAGTAAGTACAATAGTGCGCTTTACATGGCATTTTTGCATATGTGGAGGAAAGAGAGGCAAGGAAAAAGTGGA
The DNA here is from genome assembly GCA_963921465.1 of Triticum timopheevii. NCBI lineage: Eukaryota > Viridiplantae > Streptophyta > Magnoliopsida > Poales > Poaceae > Triticum > Triticum timopheevii. Next base: position 471,639,529 of record OY997264.1, on the reverse strand, counting down.
GAAGTGGGCTCTCATATAAGAGCCAGCCTCTACTACATGGTGGAGCATTGGGAGAGGCACCTGTATGGAGGTGGTCAGGAATTGGGAGAATCACGCCGTCGTAGCACCGCAGTTAAAATGATAATGGCAAGTCAAATCACGGGGCCTCACCTGTCCAGTAGTAACTCGCTGTAAAATCACACAACCCTACGTTTGCAGCAGTCTACTCCGTCGTCTTCTCGCGTCTCTGTCGAACCGACTAGGCGGAACTGTCCTGCCGCCTACCGGGCAGGAAAAGCCCCACCCTCGACTTTTAAATAGTATATAAATACTAATTTTGTATCCATGGATTGTGCCCACGCCATGGAGCAAAGTGTCTAGAAAACGGCGGTACACATGTACGAAGTATACAGCACGCCCGTCGCGTTCACGTCGCACCCCAGACGGTCGGTCGGTCTGGCACGCTGCTCTCCGAATGGAACGCGCGTCATATTGCGTTTGCACAGACATGTGGGACGGCAATTGAGAACCGACCATAGGCACACTCCCCGGCCCCGCAAGTTGGGTGACTTAATAGAAGAGGGAGACGAGCGATAGTACTAGAGAAGTGTTGTACTACGTTGGTGCCTGGACGATCCCTGCAAGACACAGAAGATCAGTTCTTCCATGCATGTGACCAGACTCCAGCAGACACGCCTGGATTGGCTATCGTCTACATATCGTGCAGGCTGTGTTGTACATGGTTGTAGTTGTGGTGAGAAATCTAAAAAAAGGTTTCTTGTCATCTCACAAAATTATGTGTCATGTGCTTCAGATCACTGCGAGGGTTAAACAGCAACAACTGAGTTGGGCTAGTCATTGGGGGCACATGCACGAACAGTGACTACTCGGCTGCCATCTAGGTCAAGCCGGCTATGTTAATTAGGACATCTATCGACGAACCCCTTTTCTACGAGTTTATCTTTAATTTGAGCTTTGTTCCTCGTCTAGTTTGTCCGTCGGGATTCATGTTGTCTCCTTTGGGCAGTGAGGTTATGATTTCTTGTCATGTGGCATTTTTTGGTGTTATATGTTATAATCCGGCGCTTCAGATCAAAATGACGACAACTGCACCTCCGGGCCACGTGCATGAAGACTTCTCGACAGTCATTGACGAGGTCAAGCCGACTCCGGTAGACAAAAGAAAACTATTAAGTACTACTCCACTATATAGGCAGGAGCCTCCGCGCTTGCTTTCTAGTGTTGCTCTCTTCACACTGTCTCGGCCTCTCCAGATCTAAACACGACAGCGGTGGCCACACACTCTCTCTCTCTCTCTGCTCACTGCTGGTCACAGATCCAGCCGGATCCTCTCCGCCGGGGAAGGTGAGAAGGTGCAATGTTCATGCGGTCGTCCTCGACGACGGCTCTTACCCACTGCTGGGCGCGTCCTGATCAGCCTACCTTGCCGTTCTCTCCCAAGCACCACTGGCGAGGGAGGGCCTCCGACCACTTCTTCCTCGCCGCCGTAGTGTGGGAAGATCCGGCCTCCCGCCGCCCACCTAGCGGCATCCGGCGACCATCAGGTATAACTTCCTTCGAAACCGGCCTTGTTCTACTTCCCGAGCCCCTGACGTCGCTGCATTTGTAACTTTTACTATTTCTTAGGCCCCCTCGTAGATAGGATCGATCGACTGTTCAAAAACCACCTATTTTTTACGTTTAAGAGGTAAAACTAGTTCATGCACTCGAATCTAGTACTACTTCGTTCAAACAAGGAAGAAAGGGGGTGGGGGTGGGGGAGGATTTGTTACCTGAATCTAGGACTTGGTCGAAAGAGGAAATAATGGGGGCGAAAAGTAGCAGAGACTGGCTATCCAACTGGTCTCTAGGTCTAATAGGGAAATAAAGGGAAACGCAGTACAAACTCAATATAAACCCGATTTATTGGTTTAAAAAGGAAAGAAAGTGGGGACTGGGGGACAAGTCAACAGAGTAAGTCCCGCACTAGATTTGCTAGCCTCACACAGTATAAGGTGGCTATACCGAACAAAAATGGGACCAACCCAGATATCATGTTCTGATGTTTGTTGCCCTGAGCCACTCTTATGTAATGCCACTGGTAAAATGTAGCAGTCACACTGTTAAAAGTAAGGACACGTTAAACTAATGTTGTTTTCAATGTAATGCATCTAGTAATATGAATCAATGGCACTTCTTTACACTGCTAAAATTTCCCATTAAGATAAGTTGGTTCTTTTCATTAGAAATGCAACTGTCCTGGTCCGCCTACTCTCCCATGCCCAAAGTAATGTCGTATTTAACAGTTGTCATAGTTAATCCTAATGCCCACACTAATATCTAACAATGCCACTGCTTTAGAAATTGCTACTGTCCTTGTAGGATTGCCATTCAGATAAGGAACATGCTTCTTTTCATTTGATGCATGTTTCATCACTTGTTAGTCACCCTCCTTTCCACCGTTTTTGTGCAAACAGAGATATACAGTTCACGCTCGATCTTAGTTGAACTGCACAAATGATATCCAAATTATAGTTGAGCTTTCCAGGAGCTTCACAACCAACCTTGATGTTGCTCAATTTTATTGCAACTAATGAAGAAGAAGCTCTGTGGGTTTCGTTTTCTGATGGAAATGGAACCGGGGCTGGTGCCCTTTTCTTAAAAAAATTTGAAGAAGAAGTTGCTAGCTCACGGGACATTGCTTCATTTTAGGTGAACTGCACCAAATGTCCAATGAATTGAATCATCCATGTTGGTGACTAAAAGAGCCAGCTTCAGCATCCCAGTCTAAGCACCCCTGGCATCCATCCTTGCGACGCACGGTACAGCTCGTTTTCCACCTGCTCGACCCCAGTGTCACTAATAAAATGAAGTAATAATACAGTTAAAATAGAGCGAGTGTCATATCTATCATTTCATTTCAAATGTAGATAAAGAAAGTGCTTCTCTTTGTTAAAGTATGTTTCATCAACTAGTCCCATTGTTAATGTTTAAGCGTTTCTGCAAACTGGGGTGCTTAATTTTAGTTGATATGTACAAAAAAATAGAGATTTGAATGTCTCAAGGCGCCTCCTTGTACTACCGCTGTACACTGATGTTCATCACTGGCAGAAGGTGTATCTGGGAGACTTGGGACGATGTCTAGTATGAGGCGTACTGTATGAGGGGTCACACGGCCCATCTCGCCCTCGCAGCATGGCATACTATGATACTATCGCAATATTTTCTTCTATTTATTTCGTGTGTTTCATCAACTAGTGCCACTATAATGTAATCACGCTTTTTCCTTATCTGTGCAAACAGGGTTATTCAGCTGCATTTTGGTGGAACTACACAAATGTACGTATGGAACCGACATATATGCAGAGTGCGAGGTGTGCCACGTAAAAATTACCGACACCAACCATGCTGCATGCACGAATTGGCATCCACCACCACCAGTGGGATGTGTGGCGCTCTCTGTGGACGGATCTTTCTCGACAGCAAATCCTCTAACCAAATACTACTCCCTCCGTTCCAAAATATTTGTCTTTCTAGAGATTTCAACAAGTGACTACATACGGAGCAAAATGAGTGAATTTACACTCTAAAATATGTCTATATACATCCTTATGTGGTAACCATTTGAAATCCCTAGAAAGGAAAATATTTAGGAACGGAGGGAGTAGTAGCTTATATTGGCAGTTTTCTAGGGAGTACTCTTTTCTGAAAGAAGCACCAATCTATTTTTCTTTATTTGTACAGTGTGTCACAACTTTGACCCAAAGGTCCAGAGCTATTTTAGGGTGATTGGCGTAGTACTCGGAGACTGATTGTAAGCATGATTTTCATTAGCTGTCACACTGATTGTAATCATGAGCAGGTAGAAGATTAGGTTAGTGTGAAGCTTACCTTAAACCCTACTGCCGCCGTCGAAATGAGGCGAGCGTTGAGGGAACCGTGGAGAACGGCGGGGAAGCAACGTCACGCCATCCGGCCTCCTCTTGCGGTGGGAGAATGAATACTCCTGTGGCTCCGGCTGGCTCTGCACCCTCACGAACGGCACACCATACTCAATCAATTCGTTATCCTCTGGGTGCTCGACCTTTGACTTGTACGCCCACCACCTCCGCCTGACTGTCGCCTCGGGCGAATCTGTCTGCTCCATCGCCCATAGGAGATACTCGATGAACTCAGAGGACTACGGCGTGACTTCCGCCGAGGAGTACATGTACATCGCCGCCTCATCGCTGTTGTCTCGCTCTTTCGCATACATTGCCACATGGCCCGCACCATCCTTGAAATCTTCCACTCATTGTCAAACCAACTAAGGATCTCCTTTAACCTGGCTAACTTTGCCTGGTCGCCGCCGGCGATCTGCCTAATTCGTTGCTGCATCCTCTCCATAGATGTCGTTCTGAGTGGTCCGGTGCTAGCTTTGGAAGATGGGAGGAGAGACAGTGGTCTTGCAATAGAGAAGAGGGAGAGGAGAGGAGGTGGTTTTGGAATGGAGATGATGGAGAGGAGAGGAGGTGGTTTTGCAATGGAGAGAAGATCAGAAGAGGGAGAGGCGAGACGGTGGTTTTGGAATGGAGATGATGGAGAGGAGAGGAGATGGTTTTGGAATGGATATGATGGAGAGGAGAGGAGGTGGTTTTGCAATGGATAAGATCAGAAGAGGGAGAGGCGAGACGGTGGTTTTGGAATGGAGATGATGGAGAGGAGAGGAGGTGGTTTTGTAATGGAAAAGAGGGAGAGGAGGGTGCGGCAGCGATTTAGGATTGGACGAGAGGGCCGGCACGCTGTGACTGGATCAAAATCAAAATCAATTTACCCTTCAATTAACAAAGCGACCCCACATTAACTAGTCTCCCTTTTATTCTGGGTCATAATTGACCATGATTTTTGCACATAAAATATATGTTATACATTGCAAAAAAAAATATAATTTGAAAGTACATTCAGATACGAACCAAACGATACAATTTTTGGTGACATGCATTCACATTTTGCTTGTCGCATACAGTACGTGGTCAAACTTTGACCCAAAATACGTAAAACAACAAAAAAATACTTCCAAGACCAGCGCCGCTCTTCCGCTCTTCTCCTCTTAAACCACCGCCGCTCCTCTCCTGTTCCAATCTAAATCCAGCGCCGCTCCTCTCCTCTTCCATTTTAAAACCACCGCCCCTCCTCTCCCGTTCCAGTCCAAAACTAGCGTCGCTCCTCTCCCGTTCTAATCCAAAACCAGCGCTGCTCCTCTGCTCTTCCATTCAAAAACCACCGCCGGCGAGTGAAGGTGCTGTGGAGAAGTAGATCGATGGAGGAGTACAACCGATACGTGAGGATCGCAGACGGCGACCCTGTGAAGCTAGCTAGGATGTTGGAGATACAGTCTTGGTTTGACAACAAGGGACAACTAGCGGCAACGGCAACATCCATGGCCAAATATCTGCAACAGAGCGAAAAGGCGGCGATACTCCGGAGGGAGTCACGCCGGAGTACATAGAGCTGCTCCTCTGGGCCATGGAGCAAACAGATTCACCGAATCCGATCGTGAGGGAGCAGTGGTGGGAGTATCGATCCCAGATGGAGCATCCACTAGAGATTGAAGGATCGAGCATCTACAGGGTGCCGTTTGTGAGGGTGTCCTGCCAGAGCGAGCCGGTGGAGTCTTCGTCGACCAAACCCAACAGCAAGAGGAGAAAAGCAGTTGGCCCGACGATGCTTCCCGGCAATCATCTCCCTCGCCGTTCACATCGTCTCACGGGGCGGCTGTCTGCCGCCAAGGAATAGGAGGGGGCTGCCCCCCACCCCCAGCCCAATAGTCGGGCAGGTTGTGAATTGTCAGGAGGAGCTTAGGGTTGTCGGTATTTGCAGGTTGTGAATCGTGTTTTGTGTTGTGTATTTTGAGAGTACTTTCAGATATGAATGTCTTTTGAATTTCAGATTTGCAGTATTGAGCATATGAAGAATTTTATGAATTCTAGAGATCTATTTTTAGCACTTAAAAAATGTAGTTTCATTGGAGTATAAAAGTGCAGACGATAAGAAATTGCAAGTTTCAGTTTCAGATAAGAAACTGCATGTTCAGTTTCAAATAAGAAACTGCAACTTTCAGAGGCAGAGCATTTATATTAACACGGCCTTTTCAAATAGGGTTAACATCATGTTGGAAGTTTTATTCATGGTCAAAAATGGAACTTCCAGCCAGTTAACATCATGCTGATCAACATTCATGCATAGCACATTTTCATATGATGCACAGTCAAAATGCCCACACAATGTCGAGTGTGCGAAACACAGCGAAAACGAGGGACGAAGTTTTGGCAAGTGTTGGACGTGGTTTTGGGCTGCCCCGTCTAGGCTTTCATTTTTAACATGCGCAGCCCACGACCTCGATGGGAGGGCCTGTTTGTATTTTCTTAGGGTCGTCATGTATCGACCGACCTATGGACCTCCCATCCGAGGTTTTATTTTTGGCAGCCCAATTTATGTATTTTTTTGAAGAAAACGCAGACGTCTGTTCTATTTTTCTATATAAGAATAGGAACGCCAGGTACAACTTATGTTTCCCTTCTAATTATATTATATCTATTTAAATTATTTTATATGTTATTATTTATTATTTTTATTGTCATCATATATTTAACGGATACTTACATATGTAACAAAACAATATCCCACATCTTATTAACTTATAAAAATAATTTCTTAACAAATAAAATCCTGGATTGTTTTGGCACGAAAATCCTAGTGATTGTGTACAAAAGCTTGGTAAGATTTAAGGAGAAATGTAATAATATCACCTATTATTTAAATATATTGATAACAAAATGCTTAGCCCTTTTTTATTTTTTTGATAACATTGCTGGCCCAACCCAACATTATAATTAGAATCAGCCCAGCAAAATCGTGTATCTAGATAAAGTGCAAATGGCCTGTAATTTTTAGGAAATAAGATAAATGGGCCGCATGGACGCTACATTAATTGTTCACCCAGCCCAGCTAATGGCTGTAATTCAAAAAAAAGATCAAATGGACTGTAAATACTACCACGCAAAAAAAAGACTGTAAATTCTGAAAAGATGGGTTGAATACGTGCCACATTTTTGGAGGCTGAAATGTGGGCCAATAGGTCGAAGCCAACGCAAGTTGTTGTCTATTTAGTCAACAAATGATTCTGACATGTTAGCCGTTGGATTTATATTCAATGACCGGCATCCATCTTCAATCTCTCGTCTTCTTCCTCCAGTGCTGCCGGGACTACCTCCTGCCTCCTGCTGCTAGCAGCTCTGCTTAGCACGCTTCGCTATGAAGCGCTACTCCACCGTTGGCCAGGCCATCCCTCCACCCCTCCACACCTCCTGTTCTTCTCCACCGACTTCCAAACCACACCGCACTAGAACCAGTTAACCCTCGTACACCTCTCCGTCTGCGACTCTACTCCCGCGTCTTCCCATCTCCGGCTCGTTGCTGTCCGGGGCCTCACCGTCGTCCACCACCTTGGATGCGCTCGGCGCGGCGTGGTCAACATGGTCAACGAACGACACCATCGGAAGTAGACTGTGCGTGGAGAGGCTGACAGCTAGGTCCATGGCCGCACACAAGGAAATGCCTCCTTATTACGCGCAAAATAATGATTCCTCCACCTGACATCTGGGACCCACCGGAAGGGCCTCTGTATTTCGCGAAAAAAACGTGCCCCCCGCTGACTTGTCGGACCCACCAGCTATCTTCGCACGCAAGGAAGTGCCTCCTTATTACGCACAAAAAAATGAATACCCCCCTGCCAGCTGGAACCCAGCATACTGGGAGGCTGTCTTGTGGGCCTACCAAGTTGACGGGGACGGAGGGCTTTGTCAACTTAGTCAATATGAACGATTCTAGCTCATGTTACAATACGATGTTCATCCAACGGTTGTAGTGCTTCTTCAACCTCTGGTCTTCTTGCTCCAGCCGCCCAAACCAGCGCCGGTTGTGCCGCGTGCTCCTACCTCCCGTGGCCGGCTGTGATGTCGCGGAGGCCTCACCGCACCCTACTACTCCCACCGCTGGCCAGGCCATCCCTCTACTCACACCCACCCCCTGTTATTCTGTGACGACAGCAGCCTCACACCGCAACCGAACCAGTGAACCCTCGTACTCCTCTTCGTGTGGGCATCCACTACTGCGTCTTCCCCGGCTCCGAGTCGTCCCCTTCCAAGGCCACGCCGTCGTCCACCGCCGTGGTGCTCTCGGCGCGGCGTGGTCAATGTGGTCAAGGAACGACTTCCATCGGACGTGGACTGTACGTGGAGAGGCTAACAGGTGGGTCCACGACCGCAGCAAGGAAGTGCCTCCTTATTACGTGGAAAATAATGATTCCTCCACCTGACAGTGGGGACCCACCAGACTGGCCATCGTATTTCACGAAAAAAAGTTTCCCCCTGACTGCTGGGACCCACCACCTACATCTTCGCACGCAAGGAAGTGCGTCCGGGCAAAAAAATGATTTGCCCCCCTGACTGCTGGGACCCACCAGCTACATCTTCGCACGCAAGGAAGTGCGTCCGGGCAAAAAAACAATTCACCCCCCTGACTATTGGGACCCATCAGCTACATCTTTACACGCAAAGGAAGTGCGTCCGGGCAAAGAAAAAACGATTCGCCCCTCTAACTGATGGGACCCACCTGCTACATTTTTTTGAAACGGACCAGCTACATTTTCGCACGAAAGGAAGTGCCTGACAGTCGGGACCAACCTGGTCGAAGCGTACGTAGCGTTGTCATTCTGGTCGCGAACGTGTACGTACATACTGGTCGTTGTAGAGGCGCGCACGTGTCGTAGTAGAGGCACGGACGTAGCATGTATACGTACGTACAACGGCGAGGGTGCAAGAAAGAAAATACGGCCACGTATGTACATACGGGCATGGTCTCGAACGCCTACTCGCGCATACGTACATGGCTTGGTCGGAACGGAGAAACAGCATCGTCGTCGTGTTCATGGGGAGCCAACGGAATGCATCGTGTTCATGGGGAGGCAACGGAATGCGTCGTGTTCATCGGGAGGCAACGGAACGTGTGGGAGCCAACCGGCTTGGACGGAACAGGCGATGGAAACGAGGCATGGCATACCGCACAACGGAGGAAATGGACCTCCTACGTTCGGAACGGGGTCCTGTTGATCGGGAGGGGTGTGGCATACTGTAAAACGGAGGAAACGGACCTCCTACGGTCGAAACGGGGGTCCTGTTGATCGGGAGGTGTGTGGCGTACCGCAAAACGGATGAAACGGACCTCCTACGGTCGAAACGGGGGTCCTGTTGATCGGGAGGGGTGTGGCGTACCGCAAAACGAACGAAACGGACTTGTGTTGGAGCGCTACGGTCAAAACGGGGGTCCTCTTCATCGGGAGGGGTGTGGCGTACCGCATAACGGGAATCCACGGGATACTGTTCATCTCCCCCATCGACCTCCTCCAGCCTCCACGGGCTCCTATTCATCCAGCCTCCACCGCGTCCTACTCCACCTTCTACTTTTTAACCATCCCTCCACCGTCTACTGTTCATCCAACCCTCCACCATCTACTGTTCATCCAGCCCTCCACACCACGGGGTCCTGTTCAACCACCCCTCCACCGTCTACCGTTCATCCAGCCCTCCACACCACGGGGTCATGTTCATCCAGAGGCAACGCCACCGCTCACTGTTCATCCAACCCCCCCTGCAACACTCACTGTTCATCCAATCGATCGGCTTCAGTTAGCAGCAGTAGCGAAGGAATCGCTCCATCGGGTTCAGTTAACAGCCATCGATCGATCGCTCGGGTTCAGTAACGCGTAGCCTGCAGTGCAATCGCTCAGATTCAGTTAGAGCCCAACGCCTTGCTCGGATTCAGTTAGAGCCAACGCCTCGCACACACGCGCGTACGTGTACGAGAGAAACGCGCATCGCTCGGCCCCCGACCTCCCACCTTAACCGGCAAGTCCCTGAAATTTTCCTCCCCCTCGCTTCTACCACGGTTTTTTCCGTCATGGACGGCCCAAAGAATGTCATGCAGCTGCGTCTCCGGCCCGCCCAGGACGAAAAATCCATTTTCTGTCATGATTTTTTGTCATAGTAGTAGGAGCCCACCACATCTATGATGATACCGGGTTTTGTCACAATTATCATCATAGAAGTGTCATATGTATGACAGAAAAAAAATTCATTCGGTCCAAAATGTCACGGATGTGTCTTTTTTTTTGTAGTGAAGATAATTCTAGTAGTCCAAACCAAATTGATAATTCGAAGAGACTTGCAAAGATAACTCAATCATACATAAAAGAATTCAGACAAGATTCAAATATTTCTCATAGATAAACTTGATCATAAACCCACAATTCATCGGATTTCGACAAACACACCGCAAAAAGAGATACATCAAATAGATCTCCACAAAAGAGGGGGAGAACATTGTATTGAGATCCAAAAAGAGAGAAGAACCATCTAGCTAATAACTATGGACCGGAAGGTCTGTGGTAAACTACTCACAACTCATCGGAGGGGTTATGGTGTTGATGTAGAAGCCCTCCATGGTCGATTCCCCCTCCAGCGGAGCACCGACGAAGGCTCCAAGATGGGATCTCGTGGATACAGAAGGTTACGGCGGTGGAAATTGTTTTTTGTTGGCTCCCTGGATATTTTCCGGGTACGTAGGTATACATAGGAGGAAGAAGTACGTCGGTGGCCGCTCAAGGGGCCTAGGAGACAGGGCCGCCCAGGAAGGGTGAGCGCGCCCTCCTATATCCTAGCCGCCTCGATTGCTTCTTGACTTGCACTCCAAGTCCTTTGGATCACGTTCGTTCCAAAAATCACGCTCCCGAAGGTTTCATTCCATTTGGACTCTGTTTGATATTCCTTTTCTTTGAAATACTGAAATAGGCAAAAAAAACAGCAATACGGGATGGGCCGCCTGTTAGCAGGTTAGTCCCAAAAATGATATAAATGTGTAAAATAAAGCCCATAAACATCCAAAAGGGGTAATATAATAGCATGGAGCAATCAAAAATTATAGATACGTTGGAGACGTATCGAGCATCCCCAAGCTTAATTCCTGCTCGTCCTCGAGTAGGTAAATGATAAAAACAGAATTTTTGATGTGGAATGCTACCTAGCATAATTCTCAATGTAATTTTCTTTATTGTGGCATGAATGTTCAGATACAAATGATTCAAAATAAAAGTTCATATTGATAAAAGAAATAGTAACACTTCAAGCATACTAATCAAAGCAATCATGTCTTCTCAAAATAACATGGCTAAAGAAAGTTCATCCCTACAAAATCATATAGTTAGGTTATGCTTCATTTTCGTCACACAAAGATGTTCCCAAATTCTACACCACCAAGCAATTGTTTCATACTTAAATAATCTCAAACTTTTTCAACTTTCACGCAATACATGAGCGTGAGCCATGGATATAGCACTATGGGTGGAATAGAATATGATGATGGGGATTGTGTGGAGAAGACAAAAAAGGAGAAATTCTCACATTGACGAGGATAATCAACGGGCTATGGAGATGCCCATCCATTGATGTCAACATGAGGAGTACGGATTGCCATGCAACGGATGCACTAGAGTTATAAATGAATGAAAGCTCAACAAAAGCAAACTAGTGGGTGTGCATCCAACTTGCTTGCTCACGAAGACCTAGGGCATTTGAGGAAGCCCATCATAGGAATATACAAGCCAAGTTCTATATTGAAAAATTCCCACTAGTATATGAAAGTGACAACATATGAGACTCACTATATGAAAAACATGGTGCTACTTTGAAGCACAAGATATGAGACTCACTATATGAAGGACATGGTGCTACTTTGAAGCACAAGTGTGGAAAAAGAGATAGTAACATTGCCCCTTTTTATTTTTATTTTTTTTTCTTTGGCCTTTCTTTTTTTTCTTTTGGCATTTCTTTTTTTTCTTCAGGACAATGCTCTAATAATGATGATCATTAGACTTTTATTGATTACAACATATGAATTACAACTCGAAACTAGAACAAGATATGACTCTATATGAATGCCTCCGGCGGTGTACTGGGATGGTGCAATGAATCAAGAGTGACATGTATGAAAAATTATGCATGGTGGCTTTGCCACAAATACGATGTCAACTACATGATCATGCAATGGCAATATGACAAAAGTAATGTATGTCATGATGATGAACGGACGGTGGAAAGTTGCATGGCAATATATCTCGGAATGGCTATGGAAATGTCATAATAGGTAGGTATGGTGGCTGTTTGAGGAAGATATAAGGAGGTTTATGTGTGATAGAGCGTATCGTATCACAGGGTTTGGATGCACCGGTGAAGTTTGCACCACTCTCAAGGTGAGAAAGGGCAATGCATGGTACCGAAGAGGCTAGCAATGATGGGAAGGTAAAACTGCGTATAATCCATGGACTCAACATTAGTCAAAAGAACTCATATACTTATTGCAAAATTTTCGAAGTCATCAAAAATCAAGCACTACGTGCATGCTCCTAGAGGGATATATTGGTAGGAAAAGACCATCGCTCGTCCCCGACCGCCACTCATAAGGATGCACAAGCCAGGTACACTTCATGTTTCAAATTTGTTACACAACTTTAACCATACGTGCATGCTACAGGACTTGCTAACTTCAACACAAGCATTCTTTAAATTCATAATCACCCAACTAGCATGACTTTAATATCACCACCTCCATATCTCAAAAGAATTATCAAGTATCAAATCTATCATAGCATCCAATTCACTTCCTATGATAGTTTTTATTATACCCAACTTGGATGCCTACCATTCTAGGACCAATTATATAACCATAGAAAATACCATGCTGTTCTAAAAGACTCTCAAAATAATATAAGTGAAGCATGAGATACTAGCAATTTCCACAAATTAAGCCATCGTCGTGCTCTAAATTATATAAGTGAAGCACTAGAGCAAAAACTATCAAGCTCAAAAGATATAACTGAAGCACATAGAGTATTCTAGCAAATTCAATCAAGTGGGCTTCTCCCAAAAGGTGTGTACAACGAGGATGATTGTGGTAAACTAAAAAGCAAATACTAATATAATACACGACACTCCAACCAAAACACATATCATGTGGCGAGTAAAAATATAGCTCCAAGTAAAGTTACCAATGAACGAAGACAAAAGAGGGGATGCCTTCCCGGGGCATCCCCAAGATTGGGCTTTTGGCTACTCTTGAATATCTTGGGGTGCCATGGGCATCCCCAAGCTTAGGCTTTTGCCACTCCTTATTCTATAGTCCATCAAATCTTTACCCAAAACTTGAAAACTTCACAACACAAAACTCAACAGGAAATCTCATAAGCTCCGTTAGTGAAAGAAAACAAAACCACCACATAAGTTACTATAATGAACTCATTCTTTCTTTATTTTGGTGTTAAACCTACTGTATTACAAGTTCTCTATGTTCATACCACTTAATACTAGCCATTGATGCATCAAAATAAGCAAACAACACACGAAAAACAGAATCTGTCAAAAACAGAACAGTCTGTAGCAATCTGTAACTAACGCAAACTTCTGGAACTTTAAAAATTCTACCAAAATAGGAAGTCCTGTAAAACTTATCTATTGATCAGAAGCAAAAAGAATCAACGCACAATCACGTTTCTGTGATTTAACAAAACTAATTTTGTGCGCGCAAAGTTTCTGTTTTTCAGCAGAATCAAATTAACTATCACCATAGGTTATCCTATAGGTTCTACTTGAGACAAACACTAATTAAAACATAAAAACACATCTAAACAGAAGGTAGATGAAAAATTTACTACTAAACAGAAACAAAAACAAAAAACATAAATAAAATTGGGTTGCCTCCCAACTAGCGCTATCGTTTAACGCCCCTAGCTAGGCATAAAATCGAAGATAGATCTAAGTAGTGCCATAATAATAAGATAGATCTTGAAAACTCATCTCATATTCTCTACGTTCGGCAGCAAGTTTTCTTTGAGGCAAGCAAAATTAATCAAAAGGTCTAAATTTAGCAGGACAAAAGTCCCCAAGATCAATCTCAGGAGGAACGGGTTCCTCCTTTGGCCCTTCATAATGCACAACTAATTCATCACTAAAAGCATTCTTTTGGCAAAATCTCGTGAGCCTATACTCAGGAGAGTATCCTAGCCCATTATTTAGAAGAGCAAAATCATTATTAAGTTTGGAAATTCTATCAACCAAGACATTGGTAGGAACCTTTTTTCTAAGGTTTTCATTGAAAGCAACATAGTTCGAAGATTGAAAACGCCTAATTTCCTCTTGATCAATGAGGACCGCCTCTATGGGATGACGACCGGCATCCACCCTATAGTGCGCAAAGATTTCTTTGGCCTCTCTTATTTTAAATCTAAACTCATGAGCCAAAAAGATAGTAACATCATGCTTAACAGAAGACTGCTCAATATTGGAAAATTCTAGAAAAAATCTTTGTATGCAAGGATGCATATGCATAAATTGTCTTTCAAGTTCAACTACAAGCATAGCGATAGCATCCGCAGACTACTAGTTCTATGAAGAATAGAACCACCCATGGAAGGTAAAGCACCGGCACAAGTAAAGAAATCTTGAATAACACCTTTTCCAATAATGTTACCACTACCGATTCGAAACTTTTTAGTATGCAAAATAGGGGGTTCTTCAGCCGGAGCTTCAGAATTTTCCATGTTATTATTATTCTCCATATCGACGATAATCTCCCCAATTTCAGACATAACGGCAAACAAAAGCAAGGAGGAAGAAAGCAAGCGAAAGAGAGGAGAGAGAGATTGGGAAAGAGACGGCAAATAAAACGGCAAGGGTGAAGTGGGGGAGAGGAAAATGAGAGGCAAATGGCAAATAATGTAAATGCGAGCGAGATGAGTTTGTGATGGGTACTTGGTATGTCTTGACTTCAGCGAAGACCTCCCCGACAATGGTGACAGAAATCCTTCTTGCTACGTCTTGAGCTTGCGTTGGTTTTCCTTGAAGAGGAAAGGGTGATGCAGCAAAGTAGCGTAAGTATTTCCCTCAGTTTTTGAGAACCAAGGTAGCAATCCAGTAGGAGGCTCCTCAAAAGTCCCACGCACCTACACAAACAAACAAAGAACTCGCAACCAACGCAATAAAAGGGGTTGTCAATCCCTTCACGGCCACTTGCGAAAGTGAGATCTAATAGAGATAGTATGATAAGATAAATATATTTTTGGTATTTTATAATATAGATGCAAAAAGTAAAGATGCAAATAAAAGTAGATTGGAAGCAAATATGATAAGAGATAGACCAGGGGGGCCATAGGTTTCACTAGTGGCTTCTCTTGAGATAGCATAAGTATTACGGTGGGTGAACAAATTACTGTTGAGCAATTGATAGAAAAACGAATAGTTATGAGATTATCTAGGCATGATCTTGTATATAGGCATCACGTCCGCAACGACTCCTGCCTGCATCTACTACTATTACTCCACACATCGACCGCTATCCAGCATGCATCTAGAGTATTAAGTTCATAAGAACAGAGTAACGCATTAAGAAAGATGATATGGTGTAGAGGGATAAACTCAAGCAATATGATATAAACCCCATCTTTTTATCCTCACTGGGTAAGGACACCGCAAGATTGAACACAAAGCTAAGCACTTCTCCCATGGCAAGAAAGATCAATCTAGTAGGCCAAACCAAATAAATAATTTGAAGAGACTTGCAAAGATAACTCAATCATACATAAAAGAATTCAGATGAGATTCAAATATTTCTCATAGATAAACTTGATCATAAACCCACAATTCATAGGATCTCGACAAACACACCGCATAAAGAGTTACATCAAATAGATCTCCACAAGAGAGGGGAGAACATTGTATTGAGATCCAAAAAGAGAGAAGAAGCCATCTAGCTAATAACTATGGACCCGAAGGTCTGTGGTAAACTACTCACAACTCATCGGAGTGGCTATGGTGTTGATGTAGAAGACCTCCATGGTCGATTCCCCCTCTGGCGGCACGCCGGCGAAGGCTCCAAGATGGGATCTCACGGATACATAAGGTTACAGTGGTGGAAATTGTGTTTCGTTGGCTCCCTGAATGTTTTCAGGGTACGTAGGTATATATAGGAGGAAGAAGTACGTCGGTGGCCGCTCGAGGGGCCCAGGAGACAAGGGGCACGCCCAGGAGGGGTGGGTGCGCCCTCCTATCTCCTGGCCGCCTCGATTGCTTCTTGACTTGCACTCCAAGTCCTCTGGATCATGTTCGTTCCAAAAATCACGCTCCCAAAGGTTTCATTCCGTTTGGACTCCGTTTGATATTCCTTTTCTTCGAAATACTAAAATAGGCAAAAACAGTAATACGGGTTGGGCCTCCAATTAGTAGGTTAGTCCCAAAAATGATATAAATGTGTAAAATAAAGCCCATAAACATCCAAAAGGGGTAATATAATAGCTTGGAACAATCAAAAATTATGGATACGTTAGAGACGTATCCGTGATTTACATGCTAAACAGAAGGCATTCGATATGATGTCTGAACTAAGAACATGGTGTTGAATATTGTGTATATGATGTCTAAACTATGCAATGCAAGACACCATATGCATGATATGAGCAGTATAACCGTGCCAAGTTAGAGCATACACCTCGGTGGGGGAATAGGACTGGTCATCTGTCTCTGAATCCATCTCTAAGGAGCTATCATGACCCAACAAGAGATCTGCTTCGACAGGTAGCACTGTCTGCTCTGAAGGCCTTGTTTCCACTCCAGATTTTTCCATCTCCCACCCAAATGGCTGATTCACAGGAAGAGTAGTTTAATGTACAAACATTGTCGAAAAAATGGAAATGTAATGAAGAAAAGGATGGGCAAGATATCATTCAAATATATGATGCCTAGTTAAACAGGATGGCATTGCACATTTCACATATATTATGGCTGGCTAAAAGACATGAGACTGCATAATTCCCATATATGATATAGAAACTAAATAGGTGGCATTACAGAACATGTCTAAACTAAGAAGATGACATATATGATGTCAAAAGTAGGCACTGCAAGGCAACATATGCATGATATGACTAACATCATCATGCCAAGGTAGACCAAACACCTTGGGGGGTAAATAGGAGTGGTCAGCAGCGTCTGCACCCGCCTTAGAATAGATATCTTCCTCTGGATTACAATCTGGAGGGGGGTGGGGAGGGTTTGCCATTGAACCCACCATGGAGCGATGTCTGCATGACATTGTATTGCCGCGCAAAACTCTTCTCTTTTTCTCTACATGTTCAGCATGACTGTGTACAATATCTGACATGCATACGAAAAAAATATGGTGAGATTATGTAAGGAGAGCATGCAGAAATATAGAGTGATGGTAACAACCAGTGGATGGATCCAAAAATAATGATAGCAGGCTGATGATTGCTTTAATTTCATAAAAAGACAGACGATGATTGCTTTACTAGTTGTTTCCCACCAAAGATGAACAACATAGGCATACCCTAGGTGAACCAGATATTAGATAGACATACTATTCATTGATGCCTCGATATGTGCCCCACAACTAATTTAGAACTCAAGTTTGAAAATTAATTTGGACCTGACTTGCAGTCCAAGAGGTGAACAGGACGATAAAGTAGCAGGTAATTTTAAGCAATGCATAATATACGCAGAAAGAAAAGAGTGCGACCTCTCTTGTGGACCTGTGTACTCCTCGGGTCCATCTGCTGAGTTGATGATGGTGATGCCGTTGTGGTGTGCGCCGGCGGCAGGGAAGGAGATCTGAGGCGGCGAAAGAGGTCAGGAGTCATGATGTCTGGTTTGGTGGATGCTTCTGTCGATGGAGCAGCCCAGGTGAGGTGGACGACGTCGCGGCAGGACCAGGACAAAACACACAAAGTTCCCTTCGACACCTACCTGTAACTGAAGTAATTATGTAAGGGCTCATTTGGCTTGCATGATTCTAAAAACGCAGGGATACGAAAAACACCGGAATAGGATAGTAATGCACATGGTAAATAGAGCATTTGTAAACACAGGATTTCTGTCAACTTGGGTGTTTGGTTTACAGGAATTGTAAGAGCGGAGGAATGCAAAGAAACATGGCCAAAATAAAGTGAAACCATATGAAAGTGTGTACAGTTAGAATGTCATTCTGCCACTATCACTTGGTGTTGTTTTCATGCATAGGATTTTGAAAAGTAGGTCCAGGTGGATGTTTTCCTTCATTCCTTTCAACAAAATGCATTATTTGGTTGGCCATGTAGAGGTCTGCATCATTGGGTTGGTCGCTGAAGCAGTTGAGGCAGAGGTGGCTATCGGAGGTGTGGAGGAACATCTGAGGAATCTGTAGACGGCGTCCAGGGCACTGCTCTATTGTGATGGATCATTCTATCGTTGGAGCAGCTCCGGTGAGCCATAAGACGTTAAGGCTGAAGCAGCACAAGACAGACATCGTCAATCTCAAGTGGGATTCTAATAGCATCTCCAATAGATGATGTAAAATAGATGTAAAATTTACATCACCAAAAACCACCTGACTACAACAGATGAGGTAAAAACTGTTGACTCTGAACTTAACTGTCGAAACTGAAATTTACTGTGGAACCTGAATGTTACTGCCGAAACTGAACCCAATGGTAGCAGAGAGGCACTTGACATGTGGTTTAGGGAGGGCCTGCAGTTCATCTTCAACCTACACTGCCCTGAGCGGCCAGCCACCACCGGCCGAACCGCAGGCCCCAGCGCCGCCTCGCTGCCCCGAAACAACTCCCCACCGCCGGTCTGCCGTTGCCCCAGCCAGCCCTCTAGGCCCCCCGCCCCCACCCTGAACCCTAAGATAGATAGTGGGGTACCTCTCCGATGAGCCCCTGTCCCCGCTGCGGGTGGTTCTAGCTTAACTCCGGCGAGCCCCCCCCCCCAACCCCTGAAAATCAACTGACCCAAAAGTCAATTCAGTCCACTAAAGTGTGGCTAAATCGGAGCAGAGCATCAGCACGAGCGAGGGGGAGAGCAGCAGCAGCAACGCAAGCGAGAGCTGGAGTAGCAGCAGCAGATCCGGCTAGTATGGACGCTGCCGCTGAAGAGGCCTCGCACTGGGGGAGAGCCGTCGTGGAGATGTCGCCCGTGGCGCTGGCTTCAAGGTAGCCGCTCCATGGGGGTGCGGGATGGAGCACCGTCGGCACCGGGAGGTCGAGTTAAGGAGAAGGTGTGATGCGATGAGTGTAGATCCTCTGTGGGGATGGCTCCGAGTAGGCCTCGGCTTCGTCCGAGGAGTCGGTGAGGATGCTACGATTCCAGTGGAGCGGGTTAAGGCAGCGCTGTGGGGATGGAGCAGCCGCGATAGATGAGGCGATCGTCGGAACAGCTCCTTGGAGGTGGAGGAAGGGACGGCTGAACCGACGGGATGACGAGATGGATGACAGATCCTCATCTGGGGAGGTGGACGAGGGACGTCGAGCTGTTGCGGTGGATGACGTTGTCGGGGAAGAGGCTCCGGCTGGGCAGCGGTGAGGTGGCGAGTGGAGGAGGGTGGGGTTTCGCGCCCCGAGTAGAGAGGTTATGGCGGCCTAGGATTTCGAATGGCGAAAAGGGGGCGATGGGAGGGGGTGAACCATGACTTAGGGATACGCTTGTCCAAAATGTAGGGTGTGTTACAAAAGTACCCCCCACCGATTTAAACTAGCGGCCCTTTTGGCTCAGGGTTAGAAGGGGGATTTTGCGTGTCGGGATTTGGCAGCTGGAGGGAATTTTGGTGTGCATTATAGTTTCGGGATAGCAAGGCGCGGGTTGTGAAGGCGCCAGTTTTGGGAGCACGATATCTGAGTTTTCGGGATATAACAAGGCGCGGGTTGAATTTTAGGGACAAGCCTAACGTGTAGTAATATTGTACTTGTACATACCAAATCAATTCGCACTTCCCTCAACGAAAAAGAAAACGAAAAAAATAAAAGTATTCACGCCACACAAAGAGAGAGTCTTGCCTCGTTTTACTATACAAATGTTATTCAAAGCTACTCCCTCCTTCCATCTATATAGGGTCTAATGCGTTTTTCAATGCTAACTTTGACCAAATATTAGAGCAATAATATATGACGTGCAACTTACACAAAGCACACCGTTAAATTTGTCTATGAAAGGTTCTTTCAATGATATAATTTTCACCTTGTGCATGTCATTTACTATTAATCTTGTCAATAGTCAAAGGCGGTCTTAAAAAACTCATTATGCCCTATATAGATGGAAGGAGGGAGTATGAATCCATGTTATGTCCAATTAAATTTTTTCGCTTGTTGTATAATGCATGTAACCTAATCATACCAACATTTTAGTGCATTCCAAATGTCTATACTACCGCTGCAATTCGAACTGAATTTGAATTCGTTTCTCTATTTCAATAAGAATCTACAATCATGATTGTTTCCAACTTCAACCATCATTCGTGTATTACCTTAATAACACACCACATGATTACTATAGAGATAGATATGAACTATGTGTACTACATGAACTCGAATTCTATTTCTTGAATACACTTGATGTTGATTCCAAATAATAGTATATTTGATGTACTAACTATATATTCATAATCTAAACCATGTTCCATATGTACACCGTGTTTATCACACAAAGTATAGTGCCCCGCCCCCTACATTATGACAAGTATTTAGACCTGAGTTGCAAAAGCTACACACTAGTCCAAATTATAATCAATGTTCTACATTATGATATCTTCTTCAAGTATCCATATCCACTTTTTTATAATGAATTATGATCTTTGTTCGTCTTTTACACCCTCACGATCCTCTTCTATTTGTAGCTAGATAGCGCTAACTTTCTATCGTGCATGCACACGCCCGCCCCCCTCTCACCCACCCTTAGCGTCCCCTCCATCGTGCACGTTCATTATTTCTCTTTAGGTCGTCCACCCGCAGTGTGTGTAGGCCGTCGGCTCCTTCTTTCCGGCACACACCGGTCAATATACCTCTCTAGCCAAGCGTGCCTACAACAAACACATATATACTTCCCCTCTTCTCTTCTCACCGTCCATGCCCCCCTATGTCCAATACGGTTTCATGCAGGTGCACACTCCCACCTCTCTTTTCATTGATCACAGACTCGCACACTCCTCCCCCCTCGACATGGTAGGCCTCCCACACCACCTCCTAGCTAGTCGCACTCCTCTCCCCATGTCTGTCTCTCCAGACCTTATTTTCTTCTAACACATGCAGGTGTGTATATGAACTGATCTCCCTACATATAGCCTGGTCGACTATAATTTGTTTTCCCCATGCACCGATACACTTACCTTGCTAGTTATGTCTCTCCCTTTCTCATACACACGACGGTTGATCTTCCTATGTAGTTACGTATGCTTACCACAACCATATCGTCTCCCCTCATCATCCTTGCATACCTCCCGACCCGTCTCTCACATGCACGTGCATAGACAGACAGACATCCCCCGCCCTCTCTTATTGATATTGCACTCATACCCTCCGTTTGTCTAGCAGGCCTCTCCCACCATTTGTGAGACGCTAGTCCACCACCAACCCTCCGATGCTCTACCTTTTTCTTTCTCCCAACCTTATTCCTCTGCTATACATATCCATGGATGTCGATCGATCTACCTCAATACATAGCTAGGTCTCTCTCCTTCCCCACACATATACTAGTCGATCGGTCTCTGCCCCCTCCCCCCCCACATATACTAGTCGATCGGTCTCTGCCCCCTCCCCCCCACACACACCGACAGGAGAACGTTGTAGGTAGGTATCCATGCCACGGAGAAAAACTGCACCTCTGCCCTCTCAAATTCCAGTAGGCCAGCCGCCCTGTATCTTTGACGTGGGCAAACACAAATTTGATGGAACTATTTATCGATCACGCAGCCACACACTTCATCCATGTTTTCAATTCTATCGATATCTCATGACCATGACTCTGTTTCACACACATTGCATAGGTTAGGTTTTTCTATTTGAGATATCATCAACACATTGCCTCTACTTCGCACAAACCATCTCTCTCACACCCACCCACGTACGTACCTGCACCTAAAGAAGAAGTGCACGCAGGACGCACGTACTCACGTCTCGTTCCCAGCCACACCCGCACGGGTACACGGTGGAGTTTGTTTCTGTACGAAAAGGCAACCCACATGATAATTTGACGCGAGTAGCGGTTGTTTACGCGAAGGAGGGTCAGGTACCACGCCTAGACGGAAAAAAGTTCGACTTGACGTGTTAGTATTAAATAAAGTTATATATTCCTCAATGACACGTACAGAATATAAAACAATTGCCGTCGGGAAAATGGAAAAATGGGTTTGTCTCTCGTTACACCATCTCACACAAGGCGGCCGTGGCCTCTCTATCTCAGCGTTGGTCAATGATCCGGCCGCATCCCGTCCGCCGGCGGAAAGGGAGGATGTGCATTGTCTCTCCGTTCGACGGTGTTGAGGCAGCACGTCCCAATCTGCGGTACCCGACGTTCTCTCTTACCAAGCTCCGGCGCGGTAGGGCCTTCGCCACTTGCTCGCTGCCGCAGTATGGGTAAATCCCGGCCGCCGGCGCCCTCCTAGAAACTTCCCGACGACCCTCAGGTATAGCTTCCTTCGGCCTTGCTCCACTGCCCATCTTCCCACGTTGCTGCATGTGGATCTTCTTTAGTTGTTTGCTTAAATCGTATCTCGGCCGGCATACTTTCCATCTTGCAATCTTGTCCTCAAACCATTTTTGATAAACCACCATGTGCTATCTTTCCCTTATTACATGGAATATGCTTCTTTTTTGTCGGCGTATGTGTCTTCAACGCGTCTTATTGGGCAGTAACTGTTTCCTTTCTACCTCCTTTTGCAAACAGGGTTATCCATTTTCACCTCGTTGCTATTGCAACCTTTTGGTGAACTACATAAATCACTTTTTCTTAAGAGTGTTTTGTGTAGTTCCGCCAAAATGTCACACGGGCAACATTTTTACATTTCTGTGGGACTGCAGAAAGGGAGATTGGTTTTGCTATCCTCCTCATCCAACTCTGTGGCTAATCTTCTCCAACAAGAAGTTAGTCCTAAAGAGAGATCGTAGAGGTGATCAGCTTCTATTTATGTGTGTTATGTTTCATCATCTAGTTCCGCTATCATTGTAATCACACTGACTGGATATCTTTGCAAACAGGGATGGTCCGCTCGATTTTAGTGGAGCTGCACAAAATGATCAGATTGTGGTGTCCTCCATACACCTCTTTTTTGGCTACAGAGATGGGTGAAACTAGCTGCCAAGCAATGAACACTGTGCCAAGGAAATGGAGCCATGCCTACGAATAGCATCAATCAATTATATTTTTTTCTTTATTTGTACACCTTCTCACAACTTTGTCTTCAGTTGTGATGTGAATATTGGCACTGATCTGCGAACCATTGAGATGCATTATCCATGGTAGCCATGGTAGTTTCATTTGTATTTGATGGAATGTTGTAACGAGATAATCTCGAGGCAAGACACATGAATCCTAAGTTGAAACCTTTTTTTTCCTGCGGGAACAAAAGTTGAAACCTTCATAGCATCATAGTACAATTTCATCAAAATTATGCGTACATATAGACAAATCCTGAAGGATTGATAGCAATGCCAGAAACAATTCAACTTTGTTTCGCCGACATGTTAGACATCCTTCATCTGGCTCCACCTTCCATGCAGCAATATTGAGTGCACAACACAACTGCAGGGAAAGATTCACCCAGGTTGTTGCGCCGCAGTAGTAATAACTAGTGAGCAGTCAAATCGTAGAGCCCTAGCTTCGCCACAGTAAGTTGCTCGGACGAAGCAACCATCATTTCTCTGTTCCTTGAATCCACTGGTACTCCCGTATTCCTACAGTAATAAGTTGCTCGGGCGAATCAACCATCACTTCACCTTTCCCACAGTAAGTACTAGTACCTCCTTTTTTTACTCTAGAAACAACCACACGCCAATATTGGACGGTAGCAGCACAACAACTGAATCAAAAATTCTATAGTATGCGAATAACTTTGAACGTAAGCCATTGATTCACTCTATCCAATGGTCATAGTTGGAAAATCAAAACAAAACCAAGCATTGGATCAACTCTTTTAGCACTCAGATTGTTGCCGCCTGCTCAACCGCCTGCCCACCTAGCCCACCTATATATCCGCTCACGTGTGATGACCACAGGAGCTATCCATTCAGATTGTATGTTAAAAAAATAAAGGTCGATACCTAATGCGGCAAACTTTCAAAAAAAACTAATGCGACACCTCGGGCCAACACGGCCAGATCGCATTTTGCACGGGAAATTACACACCATGTTTCGTTGACATGTGGCCCCGTTCCAACATGTCAGTGAGACGACGGCGAGTCCTTTTCTACTAGTATTTCCGAATGGACATGTAGGTCAGGGCGCCTCTTCGTGTACCGTGGCAACCTGGCAATCGTCCACTAACTCTTTGCCTTTCCCTCTTGATTTGGAACTGCTGTCGCACGCTCTTCCTCCCTCCTCCATTTGCCTTCACCCTTCCTTCTGCCATTGTTCGGTCATCTTCTCCATGGAGGGACAGGTCGAAAATGACCCCGTTATTCTTGCTCCAATCTGAAAGATGACGTGGTGGAGGAACTCATTGATCGGTGCGATGTCATCATCTCGGCTAGCATGGCAGGATCGTTCAAGACCATTCTCGACTCAACTAGTAACATCATTACAAGGAACCCAAGGGTCAAGGAGCGGTTTGATATCCCCTATCTTCTTTGCCGTGACCCTGATGACTGGCGCAGGGATAACGGAGGCCTCGCCATGTGCAAGTTGATGCCGCTTGATAATGATACGTATGATGTTAAGATGCCATTGCTTGAGGGCAAGGATTGGGCAGGCGCAAATGGAGATTGGGTTGTTTATATTGGGTACAACTACGAGTTGGAACTTGTGAATGTGTACACTCGTCACCGGGTTCCACTTCGAAAAACCTCAGCAGACTGCCCAGAGATTGAGCACACCGGTATTGTATGCACGTCCAAATATGATCATGGTGATTGTCTTCTACGGAAGA
The DNA here is from genome assembly GCA_963921465.1 of Triticum timopheevii. NCBI lineage: Eukaryota > Viridiplantae > Streptophyta > Magnoliopsida > Poales > Poaceae > Triticum > Triticum timopheevii. Next base: position 471,614,503 of record OY997264.1, on the reverse strand, counting down.
TAGCAATTTGTCGAGTTCCCAACCGCTCTTGGAATTACAAGAACTATGAAGTTGTTGCTATCTTTGACAAGCTTGTTGCCGTCCTTTGTGGTTCAACTTGATGGATATTGCTCAAAAATCAGTTTCTATACACGGATGTGTACTGTGATGCAATTCAATACGAGGGTCTTGTGTTTGCTTCCACCACTCATTGCACTATTTTTGCATGGGATCCTCATAGTTTTGGTACGTTTTTCTTCCACCGTAATTATAATTGTTTCATCCACATGCATGCGGATTAGCAAGTTTCCCTTTACTAATTAACCTTCTTCTTGTGTTTCCAAGGTCCTATGAACATTCCACCACCTATACTTGAAAATTTTTATAACCAAGGGGGAGATGACGATGGTGATGATCATGAGCATGAGGACGAGCATAACTTATATACTCAGTGGCACCTGGCAACTAATTGTAATGGATCACCTCTTCTTGTCTGTATACAACGCACTTAGTTTGTTACTATTGAGGGAGCACGTGTTGTCTCCCATGGTCGCTGATACGTCTCCAACGTATCTACTTTTCCAAACACTTTTGCCCTTGTTTTGGACTCTAACTTGCATGATTTGAATGAAACTAACCCGGATTGACGCTGTTTTCAGCAGAACTGCCATGATGTTGTTTTATGTGTAGAAAACAAAAGTTCTCGGAATGTCCGGAAAATCCACGGAGGCACTTTTTGGAAAATATAAAAAATACTAGCGAAAGAATCAAGACCAGGGGGCCCACACCCTGTCCACGAGGGTGGAGGGCGCGCCCACCCCCCTGGGTGCGCCCCCTGTCTCATGGGCCCCCTGAGGCTCCGCCAACCTCAACTCCAACTCCATATATTCCGTCTCGCGGAGAAAAAAATCAAAGATAAAGTTTCATCGCATTTTACGATATGGAGCCACCGCCAAGCCCTAATCTCTCTTGGGAGGGCTGATCTAGAGTCCGTTCGGGGCTCCGGAGAGGGGGATTCGTCGCTGTCGTCATCATCAACCATCCTCCATCACCAATTTCATGATGCTCACCGCCATGCGTGAGTAATTCCATCGTAGGCTTGCTGGACGGTGATGGGTTGGATGAGATTTACCATGTAATCACGTTAGTTTTGTTAGGGTTTGATCTCTAGTATTAACTATGTTCTGAGATTGATGTTGCTTTGACTTTGCTATGTTTAATGCTTGTCACTAGGGCCCGAGTGCCATGATTTCAGATCTGAACCTATTATGTTTTCATGAATATATGTGTGTTCTTGATCCTATCTTGCAAGTCTATAGTCACCTATTATGTGTTATGATCCGACAACCCCGAAGTGACAATAATCGGGATACTTCTCAGTGATGACCGTAGTTTGAGGAGTTCATGTATTCACTATGTGCTAATGCTTTGTTCCGGTTCTCTATTAAAAGGAGGCCTTAATATCCCTTAGTTTCCGCTAGGACCCCGCTGCCACGGGAGGGTAGGACAAAAGATGTCATGCAAGTTATTTTCCATAAGCATGTATGACTATTTACAGAATACATGCCTACATTACATTGACGAATTGGAGCTAGTTCTGTGTCACCCTATGTTATAGCTATTACATGAGGAATTGCATCAGACATAATTATCCATCATTGATCCATTGCCTATGAGCTTTTCACATCTTGTGCTTCGCTTATTTACTGTATCGTTGCTATTGTTACAATCACTACAAACCCCAAAAATATTACTTTTGCTATCGTTACCTTTATTATCATACTACTCTGCTACTAAATACTTTGTTGCGGATACTAAGTTATCCAGGTGTGGTTGAATTGACAACTCAACTGCTAATACTTAAGAATATTCTTTGGCTCCCCTTGTGTCGAATCAATAAATTTGGGTTGAATACTTTACCCTCAAAAGCTGTTGCGATCCCCTACACTTCTGGGTTATCAGTTGCACTCTCCGGACCTATTCCAACACTTGTTGCATGGTATTCGGGATGGATACTAGTGTGCTAGCGCCAACACCTTCTCCCTGGTACAGAATTGATAGTCTTGGAGAAAACTCGCTCTTCCTTGCTCAAAACTATCTGATGATGGTGAAAGGCGATCCAACTGCTATTGACACAACGTTACTAGTACCATTTCTGAGAAGCAACTGTATCTATACCCCGAACATTTCGGTGGTTCCCTACCCTGGTACCGATATAGTCGGCCGCTTCAGCCTGGATGATCAGTCTTGTGTTGGTCTTGAGATTGATAATAGATGGCCCGTCCCAGAGAATCACTTGTGGTTCAAAGCAAGCATTTCCAACGCCGAGGATTGGTTGAGTTGAAGTTCATTATTTGTGTTGGGATGATAAGTTTAGTATTTATAATGTATCCTCGTTGTTGTTGTGGGTTGATGACCTGTTGTATGTAATAAAATTATATGCCTATGATAAACTTACTAAATTTATGAATGGCTTTCGAGTCGCTTCTCTGAGTGAGTGGTGTGACGAGGCAAAAGAATATTTTCCGAATACATAATTGTACGTGCATTGCAACAGGTTATCGGATGAGGCCAATCAACAATAGTAGTACACTTTTTGTACTAGCTTCACATGCTTCGCGCGGGCGGGTGTTTTTACTGTAGCCATATGTTAATGTGTTCGTTGTACGTAACCAGCACCTCGAATCCTCGATACTACTAGTACTATATAAGTAGTAGGAGTAGTAGAGTGGCATGGTCCAGAACAAGCATTCACGTCCAGGAGTACGGCACACGCCACCAGCATGACATCCATCTGACACAGTATTTCTTGGAGTCTGTGCTAGAGCAATCTCTTCAACCTCGTCATTTCTCTAACTCAACCATAGCACGGCGGGTGAGGTGGCAGTTTGCTGATAGTCGGTTTCCTCAACTTGGTCCCATTGTAAGGCCAACTCCAACGCACGACCCCAAACGGACCACCGTTTTGCACGAACTCCAACGATAATTTTGACTAGAAAAGCAAGACCGAAGAAAACAAGAACCACAAGAATACATTTTAGAAGATATCCAACTTCCATAACTGCTCCTGTAAGTTGGATTAGTGCCTTCTCGATGCATTCATTGTTGATCTGCAGAGCCTCGATCTTGCGTGCTTCTTTCTTCTTCGAGTGTAAAGAAGTAGACGTTGCTTCCCCGCATCTAGTCTCATGTCTAGCATCTATTCTAGTATCAACAAGTGCACTAGTCTCATCTCTAGCCTCTATGCTAGGTAAAAGTGCTAGAACATCTACTAAATTGCGCTCTATCAATATGTCGATGTACTCTTCTTCCCAATACCAAAACTTGCATCCATTCTACACAATAAAAAATTTAAGTTAGCACAACTAGTCTAATCCGAGAGCACAACCAAAGATTTGGTCGGGTTCTTCCTCCTTTTGCCGATGCGTGGGACATCCAGCATCCAGGTCATGTCATGCAAGAAAATAGAGTGGTAGTTGAAGCCATGTGATGTGCATCTTGGGTTAAACTGTAAATAGAATCTTACTACTCTTGAGTAACTCCAAAAGCGGCCACTGAAGATCTTTATTGGATTTGTTTTTCATCACCAGCACGTCGAGGTGAAAGATGTGCAGGTTCAATGGGTCCTCTTGCATTTACACCGACATGTGGGACCGCATATGAGCAAACAGACGATGGGCTCCGCGCGTCCGCTGGCTGGCTGAGAAGAGAGATAGAGGAGGGCTGAGCACGGACTCCAAGAAATTTGTTCTATGTAACCAGCACCTTGATATTCGCGTGTGGTTGTTTCTAGAATAAAAAAAGGAGGCGCCCCTACTTATGTTACTCCCACTACACCTAGCCTAAAGTTAGTAGGTGACCTTGCGCTTGGCTCTTCGCCTCTACCGGAAATTGATGGTTCTACAGTAGTACTTCTGGCAATCTGACACCAAATGAACTGCTGCACGTCCACCGCGTGTAAGAAAAAGTTTCTCCTCGTGCTGCAAGCCACCACGCACGCGTTGGCGAGGGAGAAGGCGTAATCAAGCTTCTCATCATTCTGTGAGTTGACAGGACACATCAAAGTTATTTAGTACGTACCCTCTCCAAAAAAGGGTTGGCCATGTCATTGCTACCATCCCCTGCTCCGTCGTTGAGTACGTGCACTATTCATGTGCCATCGAGGAGAAAAAATATAGTGTAGGTGCCATCGAAGTGCACGACTCACTTACGCATTGCTTATATGATTATCTCCATTTTCTTGCATGACACGTGCACCTTGATGCTAGATGTCTCCCGTGTTGGGAAAAGGATGAACAAAGCTCACGTAAAAGAAAAGAGTTGAAGAGCATAGATTTCCGACGACTGAGAAGGAGCAAGGAACCTCGCGGTGGAGCGTCTGCAAGGAACCTTGCGCGTTTTCCCCTGTTTTTTGCTGCCTACCCACCTATAAACAAATAAAAGAACATGAACTATTTGCTAACCACTAGAAACGGTACACCAGGATGCTAAGTTGAAGATGTTTTATAGTTTATATTCATAACCATGCAACAAGCCATGCATGTACAAGATGCATGCAGCCACGCATGTACACAAGCCAACGCACTAACTCCATCTGATCCAACTCATGCACATACACGCATAGCATGGAGCACACAACGCACGTACACAACACGTGCATGCACACACACTCGGCCGCAGAATGCACGTGAATAACACATGCATGCGCACACACTCGGTAGGCTGCATGGAGGCGTGCGCCATCTGCGGCGACGTCCGGTTTGTCGTGCTACGGTGAAGCTCGCACACAACAGTGCCTACGCATCTCTTGCAGCACCTCTTTGTCATCATTGCTCAATGACTAGTTGGAGACGAAGACGACCGCAGCCTCGGCCTTAGAGCTAGCACCGATGGAAAAACACGCACGCTGCATGCACACGAGCACATATGGAGTGCCCACGATGTGGTGTGTCCCCAGTCACCTCTACTACTTCTGCTCAGTTGTCTATCAAGGCGGCTGCATTCCTAATGATGATATGGGTGAGTTCTTCTAGGACTCAGATGATGACGAGGAAAATTATGAGACACAAGGTGACGTACACCATCAAGGTCCACAGTCAAGGGGGTGCTAAGTGCTTAGTGCTTAGATGTGCTTAGATGAGGTGCTAAGTGCATTAAATGGCTTAGTAACTCAAGTCTTCAATGCATAGGTGCTTAGTTTATTGTTGCTAAACATGCTTCATTTAATTAGCTACAGACTCAAAACTGTCTTTCCACAGTTTCTTCTTGTGGCCACCAAACTAGTCTCTCTCTTCTTAATTAACTTGCCACATCATATTTTATGACTACGTGGCAGGCTTAGCGGCTATACATGGTGGAGAACTAGGAGAGGCCAAGGCCGGTCATAATGGGGAGTAACTTATACTGTAACATATTACTATGTTACTCTAAACATCTCTATAAACCGGAAAGGAGGGAGTAGTAACATAGACTAGTGTCATATGCAGAGTATGGGAGCACATGATATTTCCCCATCCGGGCCAATCCCAAGTTGGCTTCTCACCTTCTTGTCCCAACAAACCCCCCCCTCCCGCGCACGCTTCCCGTCCGACGCTAGCTAAGCCCGCTGCTCCACATTGATGGCAAGTCAGGGCGATGCGACCTCTCACTGCTTCTGCCGTTGAAGCGGCACGCCGACCGAGGGCACTGCCCGGTGCACACCCGGCATTTCAGACTACCCAGTTGAGAGTAACTTTAGAGCAAGTACTACAATTAGATGACATAAGCAAGCTATAAGTATTTAAATATAGTATTTGTGCTTAGCTAAAGGAGAGAGAAGAGAAGCGGATTGTAAACTTGTAGTCGGTTGTAGCAGGAGCACCAACATACTTTGTGAGACAAAAGGTGGGGCCATTATTAATGATATAGTATTTATACTAAAGGGACTAACGGACGCCTTAATTACTCCGTTTTTTGTTTGAGACAAACCTTGGTGGGGCTATTATTGACTTGGACGTGGGGTTTGGGGGCCAATGCCTACTATTATACTTGGTCTTACTCGCACGACCGACCTGACATGCTCTACCCTAGCCGTCGCTGTATCATATGGTTTCGCACCATTCCAGATCTTAGCGCCGCCACGCAATTCTTCTCCATCCATACTTCCGGTGTGCACCGTGAGAAGGGACAGTAGTCCTCCGAACCCCGCCTTTTGTGATCCTGTACGGGAGAGGGGCGATCAGGTTTTTGGGGAGCACACTCCTATGACTGCTGCGAGCGACGACTTCCTCGATGATAGCCTTCTTCCCCGACCTTGGTAACCTCTTCATCAACGACATGAGTGACAACATCAACCACAGCGGTTCTGCTCCCGCTGTACAGTATGTGATTCTGTCCTCCTAGTTTAGTCCGCATCATTACTTTATGTTTGCAATTGTCGTCATGATCTATTTATTGCTTATTCGGATTAAATCTCATAGTAAATTGCTCATATATTCAACAATCCAATCCAAAAACCTGATTACAGGCAATTTACTCCGAGTGGTTTTGCTGCGCTTTTGAAGCCGCCTACTTTTAAGGGGGTGCAATATAAAAGGTGGCGCACAAGAGCATTATATTGGTTCCAGATCATGTACTTGTATGACGCCACTAAGGGTAAGCCTGAGGGCGATCTTAATCCTACACAGCAGGAAGATTTTCAGAACATCGATACCCTCTTCAAAGCCGCCCTGCTGAGTGATCTTGACGATTCCATTATGGATTCATATATGTCGTTTGACAGCGGCAAAGACATGTGTGCTGCGCTCGAGGCCACGTTTGGGCCCTCGGGCGCTGGCAACATGTTGTACGTCATGGAGCAATTCTGTGACTACAAGATGACTGATGAGCACTCTGTTGTTCAACAGACTCATGAGATACAGTCACTCTCTAAGGAACTTGAGTAATTTAAGTGTGTGTTGCCAAACAAATTTGTTGATGGGACCATCATTTCCAAGCTTCCACCTTCGTGGAACGATTTTGCTACTTCTCTGAAAACAAGAGACATGAGTTTTTTGTTTTGGATCTCATTAGCACTCTTGATTTTGAGGAGAAGGCGAGAGAAAAAGACACACGTGCTCGGGTCGTTGAGGGAGCTTCTAGTGCCCATATGGTACACGAGAAGAACTTCTATCCCAACCAGCCCCAAAACAACAAGAACAAATCTCAGGGGAAAGGCAAGTTTGATGCAAAGAACAAGCCATCACATTCTACCAACTTCAAGAAGAATTCTCATAACGGGAAGGGATACAACCCTCAATTTTGGTAGCACCGCACAAAATTTATATGGCTGCATCTACCTGTTGTCAGCTAACCTCATGGTGCTCCAGGTATTCCTACATTCGTAACTAGGTACAATGACCACCGCAAGATAAAATTAGCTTATTCATACGTTGACTTGCTGAATGCAGTGCGGAACGATCCTGTCATGTGTGGAGGAGCAAACAAGTAGTGCAGCCGAAGGTGGAAATCAATCAAGGACTTATGAAATTATATATAATCTTCCTCAAGCAGGTCAGTATCCCCTTCATCCAGATGATCGTCTTTTGTCATGCCGAGCTATTGATATGTGCTACTGTTTTGCAACACCGTTTAAGTATAGCTACTGTTTTCCTATCTTTTCAGATTTAGGACAATTAATATGATTTCAGGGGAACTACACAATATGGACTCATGTTGAGTCATCTCTATTGCCTCATGTGTTTGTTACAAATGTGTCAGCATCAATTGCAAGATGAGGCGGCTAGCTAGCTGTGGAGTTGCCAACATGCTCAAAGTGCTCGCAACATTGAGAAGAGACAAGCATGCCCAGGAAGTTAATGCATGCGCAGGGAGGCCCTTTGCTCAGAGCATCGACCGATTTTCTTTATTTCCACACCTTCTCACAGCTTTGTATTGGTTATAGTATGGTGAATCATTGAGATTCATAAACATGCTGGACTTTTGTTCTTCTGAATGTTAGTATGCATACCGTATCTTCTGAAGCTTAGTTTAATGTGAGTGTCTGCATCCAGTACCACATCCTCTAATTTGGTGGATGCACACAGAGAAAATAAATCTCCTCAATTTACTCCATAACCACCCTATTAAATAGGCCTAGTAACAAACCAGGCGCACATGCAATGGCCGGCAGGCACATGCATCCTGCATGCATGGCCAGTCAGCCAAGTCCATGCGCCAGCTCCAATGCAGCAACGCAAAAGAAGAGAGCGGTTCTTGGGAAAAAGCGAGTAGTTAGTGCAGCAGCCTTATAAATACGAACAACTCGCTCTCCCACTTCCGTCTCCCCCCCCCCCCCAATTCCCCCCGCTCCCCAATCTTCCTCACTCATCCAGAAAACCCCCTCTCACCTTCTTCCTCACTCGTACAGAAAAATCCTGGTCCTCTTCTTCCACTCCTACAGAAATCCCCATCCCTCCTTCGTCCCCACTCGCACTGCCACTAGGCTCGCCTCTGGCTACTCTGCTCAAACCCGTGAGCTTGGCGCGACGCCCACAAAGAAAATGGAGTCGGCTGGTCCCAGTGCCAAGAAGATGAGGCTCCCACCAGCGGCGACGCTGGTTGTAGATCTAGCACCCAGTAGCGCGGGGGGGGGGGGGGAGCAGCGAGCCCCCCCCCCCCACTCGGATCTAAGGAACCGGTAGAATCTCCAATGGACCGCATCAACGATCTCCTAGATGTCATCCTTGAGGAGATCATCTCGCTTCTCCCCACCAAGGATTGCTGCCGCACACAAGTCCTCTCAACTCGGTGGCGCCCTCTATGGTGCACCGCGCCCCTCAATCTTGAATGTCGGCAGATATCTATCCTTCCTGAATTTGATCTCCTCAGAGCCATCGTCTCTTCTCACCAGCAGGGCCCCGTTCAATGCCTCTGCATCCCGACACGCTACCTGCTGTCCATACCCGGCCAGGTGGATGCTTGGCTGACGTCCCCTGAATTCGGAAAACTCTAGCAGTTTGAGTTGTACCATTACCACAAGTTTCATACCACGAACACACCAAGAATTCATGCCCACACCACTGTTGTCCATCTCGCGGTTTTCCTCCTCTCTCCACACTGCCACCTTCGCCCGGTCCCATCTACCAGACGAACTGGTACAAATGCTTCGACTCCCACTGCTAAAAAAAACTTTTGCTTGTGGTGGTTTATCTGTCGGAGGCCTCACTGCATAGCATCATCCACTCTAGTTGCCCTACCCTGGAGCGCTTGCTGATTGTTTTGGGAATAGAATTTCTTATCAGTTGTCTCCGAATAAAGTCGCCTCACCTTAAAAGCATTGGAAGTTGTTTTGAAGGACAGCAACTCATCATCGAATATGCCCCTTCACTTCAAAGGTTGCTCCTTGATAATTTTTATACACCTTCACAAATAACTGTTGTCTCTGCGCCCAAACTGGAGACCTTGGGTGTAATTCGTGACCCGTTTAATAATCACAAGGAGTTGGTGTTTGGCTCCTCACTTTTTCAGGTACCGTATATTATCTTCTACACATTTGTAATCATATGCTACATTTTTAATTTGTGCGCATAAGTTTTATATCATCTTGGAGTACACTTTGGGTACTAATATTATGTTATATGCTCAATGAAGAGTTCGTCCGTTGAAGTGTATCAATGCTACTGGATTCTGTCAAGATCATATATATCAGAATGTTTAGTTTTGATCTGGAGATAATTATTGGCTTGCTGCGATGCTTTCGATCTCTGGAGAGTTTATATATAGAGGTGATGATTTCATGCACATTGAAAGCCCGTATATATTGTACTAGAATTAATTGTTCAACTGTCGTTCTTTCGACATACTCTTTTTTCAGACCTTAACTGTTTTCAATATTCATGTCTACTTAGTAAGAACCACATGGAGAAAAACATATAACCAATCGGTGGCATAATAAGCACCAGGATTTTCTCAGTTCTCATGACATTCGTTTGAGGACAATAACGATGGAACGATATGCATCCAACCAGGCAAACAGAAGATTTGTCACATTATTCCTGTTCAATGCGAGGTTACTATTGTCCATGAGGCTTAATTTTTACCGCAAAAGATTTATCATGGACGGACATGTTGAAAAGCAAAAAAAAAGTTTCAGGTGGACAAATGGGCTTCTAAATGTGCTCGGCTTCTATTTACAACAAGTTGTAGTCATCCTGAAATAAATTTTTTTGCACAGGATGTTGATTTTATGGATCAGACTGATCCATTTGTTTGTGACTGCAAAAAAGAGTGGTTCGGTTAGATGTTACCATCATGTTCAATCTGGGTTTTGTCTAAAAAATTGATGAACAATTAATCCTTGGGCTTTTTGTACCATCTGTATGCTTGAGTTGCATGTTGTTGCCCTTGTACTCCCCTCCATCTGCCACTACATTGCCGCATCTTCCACGGCTGTTGTTCGTTCCCGTCCGAGGCATCGCCATCGTTCTCTGCCTTGTTTCACTCGTTGTGCCCGCTGCCGTCTGGCATTGTCAACATGGTCAACAACCAACAGGAATCAGGACATGACTGTACGTGGAGAGGCTGACAGTAGGGACCCACCAGGGTCATTGCATTTTGCAAGCAGGTGCCTCGTTATTACAAGCCAAAAAAATACTTCCTCCTAATTGTTTGACAACTAGGTCCCACGCCTTTGTCAATGTAGTCAATAAAAGAGAAAATTACACAACCGGCGGATAACACCAGGGACCCAGCTGTGATACGTCCCCAACGTATCTATAATTTTTGATTATTCCATGCTATTATATTACCCCTTTTGGATGTTTATGGGCTTTATTTTACACATTTATATCATTTTTGGGACTAACCTACTAACCGGAGGTCCAGCCCGTATTGCTGTTTTTTTTTGCCTATTTTAGTATTTCGAAGAAAAGGAATATCAAACGGAGTCCAAACGGAATGAAACCTTCGGGAGCGTGATTTTTGGAAAGAACGTGATCCAGAGGACTTGGAGTGCAAGTCGAGAAGCAGCCGAGGCCTCCACGAGATAGGAGGGCGCCCCCCCCCCTATAGGGCACGCCCCCTGTCTCGTGGGCCCCTCGAGCGTCCACCGACGTACTTCTTCCTCCTACATAAGCCTACGTACCCCCAAAAACATCCAGGGAGCGAATGAAACACAATTTCCACTGCCGTAACGTTCTGTATCCGCGAGATCCCATCTTGGAGCCTTCGTCGGCGCTCCGCTTGTGATAGCCTGGCTTATTAGGGATTATAGACTACTCATATCAATAAGGAATTCCTTCTTTTCTGGGAGCCCATTTGGACAGAACTCCAAAGTTAAGCATGCTCAGCTTGGAGTAGTTTCAGGATGGGTGACCGACCGGGAAGTTGCTCCCGGGTGCGCACGAATGAGGACAAACTATGCAGAAAAGACTAGTATTGATCTGTGGGGCCAGTCTATATCCCTCTAGGAGTAACGACCGCCGGTGGGTGTGTCCGGGGCGTTACACCGCCGGAGGGGGAATCGACCACGGATGGCTTCTACATCAACATCATTGCCCCTCCGATGAGTTGTGAGTAGTTTACCACAGAACTACGGGTCCATAGTTATTAGCTAGATGGCTTGTTCTCTCTTTTTGGATCTCAATACAATGTTCTCCCCCTCTCTTGTGGAGATCTATTCCATGTAAACTCTATTTGCGGTGTGTTTTTCGAGATCTGATGAATTGTGGGTTTATGATCAAGTTTATCTATGAATAATATTTGAATCTTCTCTGAATTCTTTTATGTATGATTGCGTTATCTTTGCAAGCCTCTTCGAATTATCAGTTTGGTTTGGCCTACTAGATTGATCTTTCTTGCCATGGGAGAAGTGCTTAGCTTTGGGTTCAATCTTGCGGTGTCCTTACCCAGTGACAGACAGGGTTGCAAGGCACGTATTGTATTGTTGCCATTGAGGATAACAAGATGGGATTTATATCATATTGCTTGAGTTTATCCCTCTACATCATGTCATCTTGCTTAATGCGTTACCCTGTTCTTATGAACTTAATACTCTAGATGCAGGCAGGAGTCAGACGATGTGTGGAGTAATAGTAGTAGATGCAGGCAGGAGTCGTTGCGGACGTGATGCCTATATACATGATCATGCCTAGATAATCTCATAACTATTCGCTTTTCTATCAATTGCTCAACAGTAATTTGTTCACCCACCGTAATACTTATGCTATCTCGAGAGAAGCCACTAGTGAAACCTATGGCCCCCTGGTCTATCTCTTATCATATTTGCTTCCAATCTATTTTTATTTGCATCTTTACTTTTTGCATCTATATTATAAAATACCAAAAATATATTTATCTTATCATACTATCTCTATTAGATCTCACTTTCGCAAGTGGCCGTGAAGGGATTGACAACCCCTTTTATTGCCTTGGTTGCGAGTTCTTTGTTTGTTTTTGTAGGTGCGTGGGACTTTTGAGGAGCCTCCTACTGGATTGATACCTTGGTTCTCAAAAACCGAGTGAAATACTTACGCTACTATTGCTGCATCACCCTTTCCTCTTCAAGGAAAACCAACACAAGCTCAAGACGTAGCAAGAAGGATTTCTGGCGCCGTTGCCGAGGAGGTATTCGCTCAAGTCAAGACATACCAAGTACCCATCAAAAACCCATCTCCCTCGCATTTACATTATTTGCCATTTGCCTCTCGTTTTCCTCTCCCCCACTTCACCCTTGCCATTTTATTCGCCCTCTCTTTCCCAATCTCCTCCTCTCTTTTTTCGCTTGCCTTTTTCTATTTGGTTGTGTGTTGGATTACTTGTTGCCATGGCGCAAGATAATACCAAATTGTGTGATTTCTCGAATACCAATAATAATGATTTCCTTAGTACTCCGATTGCTCCTCTTAATGATGTTGAGTCTTGTGAAATCAATACTGCTTTGCTGAATCTTGTTATGAAAGATCAATTCGCCGACCTTCCTAGCGAAGATGCCGCTACTCCTCTAAACAACTTTGTTGATTTGTGTGATATGCAAAAGAAGAAAGATACGGATAACGATATTGTTAAATTGAAGTTATTTCCGTTTTCACTTATAGATGGTGCTAAAGTTTGGTTTTCGTCTTTGCCTAAAAATAGTATTGATTCTTGGAACAAGTGCAAAGATGCTTTTATATCTAAGTATTTTCCTCCCGCTAAGATTATCACTCTTAGGAACGATATTATGAATTTTAAACAACTTGATCATGAGCATGTTTCCCAATCTTGGGAAAGAATGAAATTGAAGATTCGCAATTACCCTAGTCATGGTTTGAATTTGTGGATGATCATACAAAAAATTTATGTCGGTTTGAACTTTGCTTCTAGAAATCTCTTAGATTCGGCCGCGGGAGGCACGTTTATGGAAATCACGTTAGGAGATGCTACAAAATTTCTTGATAATATTATGGCTAATTATTCTGAATGGCACACCGAAAGATCTTCTAGTAAAAAAGTGCATGCTATAGAAGAAATCAATGTTTTGAGTGGAAAGATGGATGAACTTATGAAATTGTTTGCTACTAAAAATACTCCTCTTGATCCCAATGATATGCCTTTGTCTACTTTGATTGAGAATAATAATGAATCTATGGATGTGAATTTTGTTGGTAGGAATAGTTTTGGAAACAATGCTTATAGAGGAAACTTTAATGCTAGACCATTCCCTAGTAATTCCTCTAATAATTATGGAAATTCCTACAATAATTCTTATGGTAATTTTAATAAGATTCCCTCTGATTTTGAGAATAGTGTGAAAGAATTTATGATGTCTCAAAAGAATTTTAATGCTTTGCTTGAAGAAAAATTGTTCAAAGTTGATGATTTGGCTAGGAACGTTGATAGACTTTCGCTTGATGTTGATTCTCTTAAACTTAGATCTTCTCCTCCTAAGCATGATATCAATGAGTCTCTCAAGGCAATGAGAATTTCCATTGATGAGTGCAAGGAAAGAACCGCTAGATTGCATGCTAAGAAAGATAGCTTTGTAAAAGCGTGTTCTTCTAGTTTCAATGAAAATAATGATGAAGATATTAAAGTTATTGATGCGTCTCTTATTAGATCTTTGTTTTGCAATATGAATCTTGATAATTATGGGACTGATGATGAGTCAACTTTACCTAGAAGGCGTCCCAAGAATTCGGAGTTTTTAGATCTTGATGCTAAATTTGGTAAAAGTGGGATTGGAGAGGTCACAACTTTAAATAGCATTGAACCCACTATCTCCGATTTCAAGGATTTTGATTATGATAATTGTTCTTTAGAAGGTTGTATTTCCTTGTTGCAATCCGTTGTTAATTCTTCTCATGCTTATAGTCAAAAGAAAGCTTTTACCAAACATATTGTTGATGCCTTGATGCAATCTTATGATGAAAAACTTAATTTGGAAGTTTCTATACCTAGAAAACTTAATGATGAGTGTGAACCTACTATAAAGATTAGAATTAAAGATCATGAGTGTTTTGCTTTGTGTGATTTGGGTGCTAGTGTTTCCACGATTCCGAAAACTTTATGTGATATTCTAGGCTTCCATGATCTTGATGATTGCTCTTTAAATTTGCACCTTGCAGATTCCACCATTAAAAAGCCAATGGGAAGGATCAATGATGTTCTCATTGTTGCAAATAAAAATTTGGTGCCCGTAGATTTTATCGTTCTTGATATAGATTGCAATCATTCTTGCCCTATTATTCTTGGTAGACCTTTCCTTAGAACGATTGGCGCGATTATTGATATGAAGGAAGGGAATATTAGATTCCAATTTCCATTAAAGAAAGGCATGGAGCACTTTCCAAGAAAGAAAGTCAAATTACCTTATGAATCTATCATGCGAGCTACTTATGAATTTAGTGCCAAAGATGGCACTACTTAATTAGATCTATCTTCGCTTTTATGCCTAGCTAGGGGCGTTAAACGATAGCGCTAGTTGGGAGGCAACACAATTTTCTTTGTGTTTTTTATTTTTGTTTCTGTTTAGTAATAAATTTTGCATCTACCTTCTATTTAGATGTGTTTTTATGTTTTAATTAGTGTTTGTGCCAAGTAGAACCTATAGGATAACCTATGGTGATAGTTAATTTGATTCTGCTGAAAAACAGAAACTTTGCCTGCACGAATTTAGTTTTCTTAAATCACAAAAACGTGCTTTGGCGTTGATTCGTTTTGCTGCTGATCAATAAACAAATTGTCCAGGACTTACTATTTTGGTAGGAATTTTAGAGTTCCAGAAGTTTGTGTTAGTTACAGATTGCTACAGACTGTTCTGTTTTGACAGATTCTGTTTTTCGTGTGTTGTTTGCTTATTTCGATGCATCTATGGCTAGTAAATTAGTTTATAAACCATAGAGAAGTTGGATTACAGTAGGTTTAACACCAAAATAAATAAAGAATGAGTTCATTGCAATACCTTATGTGGTGGTTTTGTTTTCTTTCACTAACGGAGCTTATAAGATTTCCTGTTGAGTTTTGTGTTGTGAAGTTTTCAAGTTTTGGGTAAAGCTTTTATGGACTATGGAATAAGGAGTGGCAAGAGCCTAAGCTTGGGGATGCCCAAGGCACCCCAAGATATTCAAGGATAGCGAAAAGCCTAATCTTGGGGATGCCCCGGGAAGGCATCCCCTCTTTCGTCTTCGTTCATTGGTAACTTTACTTGGAGCTATATTTTTATTCGCCACATGATATGTGTTTTGCTTGGAGCGTCGTGTATTATATTAGTCTTTGCTTTTTAGTTTACCACAATCATCCTTGCTGTACACACCTTTTGGGAGAAGCCTATTTGATTAGAATTTGCTAGAATACTCTATGTGCTTCACTTATATCTTTTGAGCTTGATAGTTTTTGCTCTAGTGCTTCACTTATATTTTTTGGAGCACGGTGGTGACTTAATTTTGAAGAAATTGCTAGTCTCTCATGCTTCACTTATATATTTTTGAGAGTCTTTTAGAACAGCATGGTATTTGCTATGGTTGCAAAGTTGGTCCTAGAATGATGAGCATCCAAGTTGGGTATAATAAAAACTATCATAGAAAAGAATTGGATGCTATGATCAATATGATGCTTGATAATTGTTTTGAGATATGGAGGTAGTGATATTAGAGTCATGCTAGTTGAGGTGATTATTAAAAGTACTTGTGTTGAGGGTTGTGATTCCCATAGCATGCACGTATGGTGAACCGCTTTGTGATGAAGTTGGAGCACAATTTTATTTATTGATTGTCTTCCTTATGAGTGGCGGTCAGGGACGAGCGATGGTCTTTTCCTACCAATCTATCCCCCTAGGAGCATGCGCGTAGTGCTTTGGTTTTTGATGACTTCTAGATTTTTGCAACAAGTACATGAGTTCTTTTGACTAATGTTGAGTCCATGGATTATACGCACCCTTTCACCCTCCCACCATTGCTAGCCTCTCTTGTGTCGTGCAACTTTCGCCGGTACTATACACCCACCTTATACCTTCCTCAAAACAGCCACCATACCTACCTATTATGGCATTTTCATAGCCATTCCAAGATATATTGACATGCAACTTTCCATCGTTCCGTTCATATGACACGCATTACTTTTGTCATATTGCTCTTTGCATGATCATGTAGTTGATATCGTATTTGTGGCAAGGCCGCCTTCATAATTTTCATACATATCGCTCTTGATTCATTGCATATCCCGGTACACCGCCGGAGGCATTCATAAGGATGAGACTTCGGACTTTCCAAAAAGAAGAAAAAAAAGAAAAAAAGAAAGGCCAAAAAAAGAAAAAAAAAGAAAGGCCAAAGAAAAAAAAGAAAAAAGAAAAAAATAAAATGAGAGAAAAAGAGAGAAGGGACAATGCTACTATCTCTTTTTCCACACTTGTGCTTCAAAATAGCACCATGATCTTCATGATAGAGAGTCTCATATGTTGTCACTTTCATATACTAGTGGGAATTTCTCATTATAGAACTTGGCTTGTATATTCCAATGATGGGCTTCCTCAAAATGGCCTAGGTCTTCGTGAGCAAGCAAGTTGGATGCACACCCACTTAGTTTCTTTTGTTGAGCTTTCATATATTTATAGCTCTAGTGCATCCGTTGCATGGCAATCCCAACTCGCTCACATTGATATGTATTAATGGGCATCTCCGTAGCCCGTTGATACGCCTAGTTGATGTGAGACTATCTTCTCCTTTTTTTGTCTTCTCCACAACCACCATTCTATTCCACATATAGTGCTATGTCCATGGCTCACGCTCATGTATTGCGTGAAAGTTGAAAGAGTTTGAGATTATTAAAGTATGAAACAATTGCTTGGCTTGTCATCGGGATTGTGCATGATTAAATACTTTGTGTGATGAAGATAGAGCAACAGCCAGACTATATGATTTTGTAGGGATAACTTTCTTTGGCCATGTTATTTTGAGAAGACATGATTACTTTGTTTAGTATGCTTGAAGTATCACCATTTTCATGTTAATATGAACTTTTATTTTGTATCATTTGGATCTAAACATTCATGCCACAATAAAGAAAATTACATTGAGAATTATGCTAGGTAGCATTCCACATCAAAAATTTCTTTTTTATCATTTATCTACTCGAGGACGAGCAGGAATTAAGCTTGGGGATGCTTGATACATCTCCAACGTATCTATAATTTTTAATTACTCCATGCTATTATATTACCCCTTTTGGATGTTTATGGGCTTTATTTTACACATTTATATCATTTTTGGGACTAAACTACTAACCGGAGGCCCAGCCCGTATTGCTGATTTTTTTGCCTATTTCAGTATTTCGAAGAAAAGGAATATCAAACGGAGTCCAAACGGAATGAAACCTTCGGGAGCGTGATTTTTGGAACGAACGTGATCCAGAGGACTTAGAGTGCAAGTCAAGAAGCAGCCGAGGCCTCCACGAGATAGGAGGGCTCCCCCCCTATAGGGCACGCCCCCCTGTCTTGTGGGCCCCTCGGGCGTCCACCGACGTACTTCTTCCTCCTATATAAGCCTACGTACCCTGAAAACATCCAGGGAGCGAACGAAACAGAATTTCCACCGCCGTAACCTTCTGTATCCGCGAGATTCCATCTTGGAGCCTTCGTCGGCGCTCCGCCGGAGGGGGAATCGACCATGGAAGGCTTCTACATCAACATCCTTGCCCCTTCAATGAGTTGTGAGTAGTTTACCACAGACCTACGGGTCCATATTTATTAGCTAGATGGCTTCTTCTCTCTTTTTGGATCTCAATACAATGTTCTTCCCCTCTCTTGTGGAGATCTATTCGATGTAAACTCTTTTTGCGATCTGTTTTTCAAGATCCGATGAATTGTGGGTTTATGATCAAGTTTATCTATGAATAATATTTGAATCTTCTCTGAATTCTTTTATGTATGATTAAGTTATCTTTGCAAGTCTCTTCGAATTATCAGTTTGGTTTGGCCTACTAGATTGATCTTTCTTGCCATGGGAGAAGTGCTTAGCTTTGGGTTCAATCTTGCGATGTCCTTTCCCAGTGACAGAAAGGGTTGCAAGGCACGTATTGTATTGTTGCCATCGAGGATAACAAGATGGGGTTTATATCATATTGCTTGAGTTTATCCCTCTACATCATGTCATCTTGCTTAATGCGTTACTCTGTTCTTATGAACTTAATACTCTAGATGCAGGCAGGAGTCGGTCGATGTGTGGAGTAATAGTAGTAGATGCAGGCAGGAGTCGGTCTACTTGTTGCGGACGTGATGCCTATATACATGATCTACCTAGATAATCTCATAACTATTCGCTTTTCTATCAATTGCTCGACAGTAATTTGTACACCAACCGTAATTCTTATGCTATCTCGAGAGAAGCCACTAGTGAAACCTATGGCCCCCGGGTCTATCTCTTATCATATTTGCTTCCAATCTACTTTTATTTGCATCTTTACTTTTTGCATCTATATTATAAAATACCGAAAATATATTTATCTTATCATACTATCTCTATTAGATCTCACTTTCGCAAGTGGCCGTGAAGGGATTGATAACCCCTTTATTGCGTTGGTTGCGAGTTCTTTGTTTGTTTGTGTAGGTGCATGGGACTTTTGAGGAGCCTCCTACTAGATTGATACCTTGGTTCTCAAAAACTGAGGGAAATACTTATGCTACTATTGCTGCATCACCCTTTCCTCTTCAAGGAAAACCAACGCAAGCTCAAGACGTAGCAAGCAGCTCGCCCAGTTGTTTCTTAGTTTCAGAGATGGAGCTCAACTGCACGCTGTGCGGGGACTGTGACCCGTCTAGCCCACGCTTACGCTTTTATTAAGCACATGACCAGCCCAGTTGATATATTTTTCTTTCTGGAAATGGCTAGCCTAGTTCTTTTTTTGGAGAATACCAAAACCGAGGCCTACTTTCTTTTCTCAGCCCTGCCGGGCTGCAAATCTTTCAAGAGGAGGAGGGATGTAAGTAGTAAGAAATGGGCTTCCCTAGAAAATGGGCTATAAGTTGTAAGAAATGGTCTGTAAATTTTTAAACCAAAGCCAACCGGCAATTGCATTAAAAATCATTTTTTTCAGGATTTCTCTACTCTCTACTCTTATAAAACCCAAAGCCAACTGGCAGTTAAATTAAAATATCATGTTTTCTCCCACAAGATAAACTACTCATACAAATGCATCTTCATGTTTCGTGCAACGAACGGGCATCTTGCTAGTTAAGATTCTAAATTTCATTCATTTTTTTGTGGAGAATTTTTTTTTGAATTTTATTTTGATATAATTTTTTGAAAATTATTTTTAACGTGACTCAAAATTTCGTGATTAAAAGAGTTCGGACCCCACCGAAATATGCAAAATTTCGTTGAATTTTTTAGCAGTGCCTAGAATATATGGTCTGTAAGGCTAATAAAAAGAATATGGGCTTCAAATATCCTTAAGAATTAGAAAATGGGATGTAAATTATTGAAAATGATGGCTAATGGGCTGTATGCTATTTTCCACAGATTTGGAGGCTGACTTGTGGGCCTACTAGGTTGACGATGACGTTGTCCTAAAAAACTTTTAACGCGTACGCAAGGCTTTGTCAACTTAGCCAACACACAACAGTGACTGTTGGATGTCCATCCAACGGCCGCCTTCCTTCTTCAATCTCCGATCTTCCTGCTCCAGCCGCCCAAACCAGCACCGGCGGGATTGCATACTCCCTCCTCCTGTGGCTGGTTGTGCTGCCGCCAGGCCATCCCTGTAACCACCCACACATCCTGTTATTTTCCGGTGATGTCAGCCTCACCCCGCAGCCGACCAGTCAGCGCTCGTAATTCGCTCAGTGTGGGATCCACTGTGGTGGCTTCTCCAGCTCCGGGTGGTTCTCTTCCTGGGCCTCGCCCTCGTCCACCGCATTTGTGCTCTCGGCGCGGCGAGGTCAACATGGTCAACAAACAACATCCATCGGAAGAGGCTGGCAGTAGTGGCCCACTGTAATGCCCCGAATCTGATGCGCCAGGTGTCTTCCAGTTATTCGCCGTTATTGCCATGTCATGTGCTTGCGTGTTGCACTTTGCCATGTCATCATCTGTATTTCATCTACATGTTTTTAGAAACTTGCATCCATTCGGGTTCCGCCGGTTCTCTCCGTTGTCCGTCCTGACCACAGACACATTCACACGCGCCCGTAGCCCCTCTCAGACCTTGTTTCGTAAGCAGGAGAAAAACATTCTCATAATGGGCCGAGATTTGCCGAGTGGCCTTGGTATATCACCGGTAGACCGCACGTCAAATTTCCTTCGATTTGGAGGTCGTTTGATGCCCCAACGGTTAACCGCGTAGCACGAAAACCCCTTCTCTTTGGAGCCCAGCACCTCTTCCCATAGCCCACCTAGCGCATCTAACTCCTCTTCATGCTCTCCGCCGTTCGATCACGATTGTGTGGGCGAAAACCACTCCCCATTTGGAGTCTCCTAGCTCCCTCTACCTATAAATATGTGCATCCCCCCCCCAAAATTTCGCGCAGATGAAACCCTAGTCTCTCCCCTCCGCACCGCCGGACATGTCCGTTCGCGCCGGACGCTTCGCGCCACCGGCCCGGACCAGTGGGGCCCGATCTGCGCGCCGCTCCTCGCCCACGGGTGCCCCGAGCCCGATCCCGCGGCTCCGCCCACCGGCGCCGTCCTTCGCCGGTGCTCGCCACCGCCGTCGCCCCGCCGCCCTCTGGCGACCGCCTCCGCCTCCTCACCGCCCCGCGCCAGCAACCGCGCCGCCCCGCACCCTCAGTTCGCGCCCGAGCGCCTCGCCGCTCCTCGGCACCAGCTCCGGCCAGATCCGGGCCGGCGCCACCCGGATCCGGCATCCCCGTCCCCGTCGGCCTTCCCCAGCCCGTCCGCCTCCTCCACGCCACTCCGGCGACCCAACTCCGGCCGTCCTCGGTTCCCGTGCCCGAAACCCTAGATCCATAAAGTTGACCCCAATTTTCCCGTCCCGAAATATTTACTTTCTGGTGCCCCTTTTGACATGCCATAACTTCTTGTGTGCTGCTCCGTTTTGTGCGTGCAATACATCAAAATATTCACAGTGAGATGCTCTATATTTCATTACATTGTGCCATGCTTGTTTGAGTCCATTTTGATTCCCTAATCATCGTTTCAAGAGTGCTATATGATGTTAACCTACTGAAACTGTTATAACTTGCTAATTTGTCATTTTTGTTGCATTTTGTGTGTGCATCCTTTGAGCATGATGTCTACATGTTTTAGGAACATATTCATGCCATATTTACAGTGGTGCAATCCATGTATATTTGTGTGCCTTGTGGTGAGTGCATCAAGCTCGTGAAGTAGGGTACTTGTTGTTACTGTTTTGCTAGGCTGTATCTGTTATATCATGATGCTATGTAAACCTGCTACTACAAGTCATTCCATGCATAATATGGAGATGTTCACTAAGGATGTTTTGTTCTACATGTCATGATATATCCATCCGTGCACATGTTTGAAATTATAGATTGTTGTAGATTGCTGTTATCATGCTCGAAACTTGCTAAATAATGTTTCTGTCAGCCTGTTAACATTAAGTTCAGTTTTGGCCATGAGTTTTTCTAGTGATCCATGCACCCTATGTCTATGTTATTGCCATTATTAGCTTCATCATTATGTCGTCTTACTTTTGGTTGACTTCAAATGCCTTGAAATGCTCTGTGGAGAGTGGTACAAGCTCACCAACATACCTACTTATCGTTGTTCCTGCCATGTACTGTTATTCTGAATATGTCATATCACTTGCCATGTTTGCATGGATGCTACCATCTTTTCTGGTGACCTTTGGAATTAGTTCAGTAAGTGAGTTTTGTTCTTTGTTTTTATTATTAACATGCCATGCTATATTTTTCCATGATAGCTTGCTGTAACCAGTTGTTTGATAGCTCTAAACATTGCAACCTGATGTTATTTTTGTCATCCTCAGTGATTTTCTGCAAGTCTGTGAATTGTTAGTATTTGCAATCTTGCCATGTCCTTTTCGGCATGTTATAGTGTTTTATGAAGATAGTTCATTGCTCATGTTTTGTCATGCTTCATTTGTACATCATGTCCATGCCTTTTGTTTTCATGTTGAGGTGTTGTAGCATATTTCCATGATGTTTGTAAGATGCCTAGTTGCTGTTTTGGACAGCTTGTCCTTTGTACTTGTTTCATGTGTATGTGTTGCACCGTTGCTCCGTTTGGAGTGTGCTCTATATGAAACTTGCTTAGAATTGCATGTAGTTTCATATTACCATGTTGCATCCTTGTTTTGAGGTGTTTGCTTTATGTTTGGATGCATTTTGCATCAATGCCATGTTTAACTTGTTTTACTCATATCTTCTAGGCCGTATCTCCGAAATAATTGAACTATATATGTAACTTGACTAGAATTTCGTGTAGATCATCTTGGTGCATCTTAACTTTTTGTTTAACAACTTGAACATAAGGTTTATTAAAATTTGGACCAATTTCGAAATTTGCATATGAGGACTTACTAGATTTCTTATATGTTGTTTCCGGCCTCATTTAAACTTGCTTTGATGTGTTGCTTTTGTATGCATCATCTCTTGCCATGAGTAGCATCATATAGCCTTTGTCATGCATCATACTTGGTTGAGCATCATGCCATGTCTATGTGTTGTGTGTTTACCTTGTTGTTTGCTTCTTTCCAGTTGTGCTCCTTCTCGTTAGTTCTTGTTTCGTTGTGATCGTGAGGATTCGTTCGTGTACGCTTGGTTCGTCTTCGTGGCTTCATCTTATTCATTGACTCGTTTTTCTTCCTAGCGGGATTCTAGGCAAGATGACCGTCACCTTGGATCTCACTACCATCATTGCTATGCTAGTTGCTTCGTTCTATCGCTATGTTGTGCTACCTATCACTTGTTTACCAAGCACCCAAATTGCCATGTCAGCCTCTAATCTTTTCACCCTTCCTAGCAAACTGTTGCTTGGCTATGTTACCGCTTTGCTCAGCCCCTCTTATAGCATTGTTAGTTGCAGGTGAAGTCGAAGATTGCTCCATAGTGGACAGGATTATGTTGGGATATCACAATATCTCTTATTTAATTAATGCATCTATATACTTGGTAAAGGGTGGAAGGCTCGGACTTATACCTGGTGTTTTGTTGCACTCTTGCCGCCCTAGTTTCCATCATACCGTTGTTATGTTCCTTGATTTTGCGTTCCTTATGCGGTTGGGTGATTTATGGGACCCCCTTGACAGTTCGCTTTGAATAAAACTCCTCCAGCAAGGCCCAACCTTGGTTTTACCATTTTCCTACCTAAGCCTTTTTCCCTTGGGTTTCCGGAGCCCGAGGGTCATCTTTATTTAACCCCCCCCCCCCCCCCCCCCGGGGGCCAGTGCTCCTTTGAGTGTTGGTCCGAACCGAGTAGCCTGCAGGGCCACCTCGGGGAAACTTGAGGATTGGTTTTACTCGTAGCTTGTCTCATCCGTTTGTGCCCTGAGAACGAGATATGTGCAGCTCCTATCGGGATTTGTCGGCACATTCAGGCGGTCTTGCTGGTCTTGTTTTACCATTTTCTAAATGTCTTGTAACCGGGATTCCGAGACTGATCGGGTCTTCCTTGGAGAAGGAATATCCTTCATTGACCATGAGAGCTTGTGATGGGCTAAGTTGGGACACCCCTTCAGGGTATAAACTTTCGAGAGCCGTGCCCGCGGTTATGTGGCAGATGGGAATTTGTTAATATCCGGTTGTAGATAACTTGACACTTGACTTAATTAAAATGCATCAACCGCGTGTGTAGCCGTGATGGTCTCTTTTCGGCGGAGTCCGGGAAGTGAACACGGTCTTTGTGTTATGATTGTGCGTAAGTAGTTTCAGGATCACTTCTTGTTCACTTCTAGCTTCTCGACCGTTCTGTTTGCTTCTCTTCTCGCTCTTATTTGCGTAAGTTAGCCACCATATTTTGCTTAGTCACTGCTGCAACCTCACCACTTATCCATTCCCTTTACCCATTAAGCTTTGCTAGTCTTGATACCCATGGTAATGGGATTGCTGAGTCCTCGTGGCTCACAGATTACTACAACAACAGTTGCATGTACAGGTTATGCGATGACCATGACGCGAGAGCGATGTTTACTTGTTTTGGAGTTCTCCTTATGCTTCTTCTTGGATTAGGGGATAGGTTCCAGGTCGGTAGCCTGGGCTAGCAGGGTGGATGTCGTTTGAGTTTCTATTTGTGTTTCATCCGTAGTCGGATGTTGCTCTTATGTATGATGTTGTTGTATTCGTGTGGCATTGTATGCCCCTTGTATATATCCCCAACTATTATGTAATGGTATTATGTAATGATATCCACCTTGCAAAAGCATCTCCAATATGCGCTTCTATCCTTAGTGGGACTTTCGAGTTCCTTTAGGATAGGGTCACATATTGGGCGTGACAAGTTGGTATCAGAGCCTCAACCGACCATAGGAGCCCGCTTGATTGTTCGTAGTTGGCCGTTGTCGAGTCTAGAAGAAAACTTTTTGGAGTCTAGTTATATCGGAGAGTTGGAATTCTTTTTACTCCTCAGCCCCTTCGTCGCTCTAGTCAGGAATCTTGATGTAGGTGTTTTGACTTACTTCTCTTCCCCTTTAAACTTTCTTTAGGATCACACAGTTTGTTTTTCGGTCGGTGGTTCTCATTTCTTTCCAATCCGGCGCACCTCTCTTTGAGTGGTTTTGATCCTCGTCATCTTTTCCAAGATCAGTCCTCAATTCTTTCTCTACCGACGTTGTTTCCACATCCGAAGTTGTCCCTGTCTTTTTCCCCACCCGCCCACCCTTCTTCTTCTCGGAACCGGAGTCCTTAATCGAGTATCCATCCTACTCATGCGAAGCCTTTGCTTTCTTTTAACCGGTGTTTTTCTATTCAAGATATTCGTCGGTTCTCCCTTCCAGGAGCCTTTGTTTTCCTGCCCTCCCACCGTTTTTCTTCCCAGAGTCTGACTCTCTTTCAACCATCAATTTCATTCGTGCGGAGCCTCTTCAGTCTTCCCTCAATTATTTCAACCGGTGAATTCTCGCCTCGTTTGACATTCTTCATCTCTTTTTCTTCTCGGGTGGATTCAATTCCAATTTTTGGTAGTGATTATATTCTTTCCCTCGGCTCAAGTGTTTCCCCTGCTCGTTCTCCTCTCGCCAGTTTATCCTTCCGGAGTGCTCAAGACATCTCAGGAGATTCGTCTGTGTTTGAATTAATTCGAGCTTGTCACCTCACTCAAATATTTTAATTGTTCCGGTGCATCATCTATCGCTTCAACAATCCTTTCCAACGGTGTTTTTCTCTTTAGTGGGCCCTAACCCACAGATCTTTTCCCAGGATCGTACCTGACTCTTCTAATTATTCCGGATCCATTCCTAATACTTTTCGAGTTTGACGTAAGAATGAATTTCATTAGTCAGATGCCATCTCCAAGACCGCTTTCAAATTCTTTTCATCTTTGGTTCAACCCTTCCCCTTTTTCATTCTCCCAGAGTATCTCAGTAATTTTGGTGGTGTTTCTCATCGTCATTGGAAGACAGACGAAGTATTTTTCCTCTAAATCTTGCCCGTTCTCTCGAAGACTCGCGGTTCTAGCTTCATGTTATCCTCTCGAATTATTCCATTTGTCAGATATTCCTTTTCTTACCCATCCGGAGTATGTCAGAAGTTGTTTTCCCATTTCTTTTCACCAGAGGCCATCATTCCAGAAGAATTCTTCGTCCTCACATTTCAGCTACCGTTATCCAATTATCTCGGTGCTTCGTTCAAGTGCTCTTTAATCAGTTCGAGTTCTTCCCGTTCTTTTGCATCTAAATCCCCTCAAGCATGTTTTTTCTTCTAATTCTTCCCAGTGATTCATTCTCTTTCATCAGTCATTTTCGAATTCAGCGCCGCCCTTCGCCGGCGCTCGCCTCCACCGTCGCCCCGCCGGCGAGCTCCGCCCCGCCGCCCTCCGGCGACCGCCTCCGCCCCCGCGCCGGCAACCGCGCCGCCCTGCGCCCTCAGTTCGAGCCCGAGTGCCCCGTCGCTCCTCGGCGCCAGCTCCGGCCAGATCCGGCCGGCGCCGCCCGGATCCGGCATCCCCGTCCCCGCCGGCCTTCCCTAGCTCTGGCCACCTCCTCCACGCCACTCCGGTGACCCAGCTCTGGCTGTCCTCGGTTCTCGTGCCCGAAACCCTAGATTCATAAGGTTGACCCCAATTTTCCCTAAGTCCCGAAATATTTACTTTCTGGTGCCCCTTTTGACATGCCATAACTTCTTGTGTGCTGCTCTGTTTTGTGTGTGCAATATATCAAAATGTCCATTGTGAGATGTTATTCATTCCATTCCATTGTGCCTTGCTTGTTTGAGTCCATTTTGATGCCCTAATCATCATTGCAAGAGTGTTATATGATGTTAACCTGCTGAAACTGTTATAACCTGCTGATTTGTCATTTTTGTTGCATTTAATGTGTGCATCCTTTGAGCATGATGTCTACCTGTTTAGGAGCATATTCATGCCTTTACAGTGGTGCAATCTATGTATTTTTGTGTGCCTTGTGGTGAGTGCATCAAGCTCGTGAAGTAGGGTACCTATTTCTGTTTTGCTAGGTTGTATCTGTTATATCATGATGCTATGTAAACCTGCTACTACAAGTCATTCTATGCATTATCTGGAGATGCTCATTAAGGATGTTTTGTTCTACATGTTATGCTCTATCTATCCATGCCCTTGGTTGAAATTATGGCGTACTGTAGATTGTTTTATAATGCTCCAAACTTGCTAAATAATGTTTCTGTCAGCCTGTTAACATTAAGTTCAGTTTTGGCCATGAGTTTTGCTAGTGGTCCATGCACCCTATGTCTATGTTATTGCCATTATTAGCTTCATCATTATGTCATCTTACTGTTGGTTGACTTTACTGTTGGTTGACTTCACATGCCATGAAATGCTCTGTGGAGAGTGGTACAAGCTCACCAACGTGCCTACTTATCGTTGTTCCTGCCATGTACTGTTATTCTGAATCTGTCATATCACTTGCCATGTTTGCATGGATGCTACCATCTTTTCTGTTGATCTTTGGAATTAGTTCATTAAGGGAGTTTTTTTCTTTGTCTTTAGTATTAGCATGTCATACTCTATTTTTCTATGATAGCTTGTTGTAACCTGTCGTTTGATAGCTCTAAAGATTGCCACCTGATGTTATTTCTATCATGCTCAGTGATTTTCTGCGAAGTCTGTGAACTGTTATTATTTGCAATCTTGCCATGTCCTTTTGAGCATGTTATAGTGTTTTCTAAAGATAGCTCAGTGTTCATCTTTTGTCATGCTTCATTTGTACATCATGTCCATGCCTTTTGTTTTCATGTTGAGGTGTTGTAGCATATTACCATGATGTTTGTACGATGCCTAGTTGTTGTTTTGCATAGCTTGTCCTTTATACTTGTTTCATGTGTACGTGTTGCACCGTTGCTCCGTTTGGAGTGTGCTCTATATGAAACTTTCTTAGAATTGCATGTAGTTTCATATTATCATGTTGCATCCTTGTTTTGAGGTGTTTGCTTTATGTTTGGATGCATTTTCCATCAATGCCATGTTTAACTTGTTTTAGTCATATCTTCTAGGCCGTATCTCCGAAATAATTGAACTTTATATGTAACTTGACTAGAATTTCGTGTAGATCATCTTGGTGCATCTTAACTTGTTGTTTAACAACTTGAACATAGGGTTTGTTCAAATTTGGACCAATGTCAAAATTTGCATATGAGGACATACCGGATTTGTTATATGTTGTTTCAGGCCTCATTTAAACTTGCTTTGATGTGTTGCTTTTGTATGCATCATATCTTGCCATGAGTAGCATCATATAGCCTTTGTCATGCATCATACTTGGTTGAGCATCATGCCATGTCTATGTGTTGTGTGTTTACCTTGTTGTTTGCTTCTTTCCGGTTGTGCTCCTTCTCGTTAGTTCCTGTTTCGTTGCGATTGTGAGGATTCGTTCGTCTATGCTTGTATCATCTTCGTGGCTTCAACTTCTTTCTGGACTCATTCTTCTTCCTAGCGGGATTTCAGGCAAGATGACAGTCACCTTGGATCTCACTACTATCATTGCTATGCTAGTTGCTTTGTTCTATTGCTATGTTGTGCTACCAATCACTTGTTTATCAAGCCTCCCAAATTGCCATGTCAGCCTCTAACCATTTCACCCTTCCTAGCAAACCATTGCTTGGCTATGTTACCGCTTTGCTCAGCCCCTCTTATAGCATTGTTAGTTGCAGGTGAAGTCGAAGATTGCTCCATGGTGGACAGGATTATGTTGGAATATCACAATACCTCTTATTTAATTAATGCATCTATATACTTGGTAAAGGGTGGAAGGCTCGGCCTTATGCCTGGTGTTTTGTTCCACTCTTACCGCCCTAGTTTCCGTCATACCGATGTTATGTTCCTTGATTTTGCGTTCCTTATGCGGTTCGGTGATTTATGGGACCCCTTTCACAGTTCGCTTTGAATAAAACTCCTCCAGCAAGGCCCAACCTTGGTTTTACCATTTGCCTACCTAAGCCTTTTTCCCTTGGGTTTCCGGAGCCCGAGGGTCATCTTTATTTAACCCCCCCCCCCTGGGCCAGTGCTCCTTTGAGTGTTGGTCTGAACCGAGCAGCCTGCGTGGCCACCTCGGGAAACTTGAGGGTTTGTCTTACTCGTAGCTTGTCTCATCCATTTGTGCCCTGAGAACGAGATATGTGCAACTCCTATCGGGATTTGTCGGCACATTCAGGCGGTCTTGCTGGTCTTGTTTTACGATTGTCGAAATGTCTTGTAACTGGGATTCCGAGACTGATCAGGTCTTCCTGGGAGAAGGAATATCCTTCATTGACCGTGAGAGCTTGTGATGGGCTAAGTTGGGACACCCCTGCAGGGTATAAACTTTCGAGAGCTGTGCCCGCGGTTATGTGGCAGATAGGAATTTGTTAATATCCGGTTGTAGAGAACTTGACACTTGACTCAATTAAAACGCATCAACCACGTATGTAGTCGTGCTGGTCTCTTTTCGGCGGAGTCTCGGAAGTGAACACGGTCTTTGTGTTATGATTGTGCGTGAGTAGTTTTACGATCACTTCTTGATCACTTCTAGCTTCTTGACCGTTCCGTTTGCTTCTCTTCTCGCTCTTATTTGCGTAAGTTAGCCACCATATTTTGCTTAGCCGCTGCTGCAACCTCACCACTTATCCATTTCCTTTACCCATTAAGCTTTGCTAGTCTTGATACCCATGGTAATGGGATTGCTGAGTCCTCGTGGCTCACAGATTACTACAACATTAGTTGTAGGTATAGGTTATGCGATGATCATGACATGAGAGCGATGTTTACTTGTTTTGGAGTTCTCCTTCTACTTCTTCTTCGATCAGGGGATAGGTTCTAGGTCGGTAGCCTAGGCTAGCAGGGTGGATGTCATTTGAGTTTCTGTTTGTGTTTCATCTGTAGTCGGATGTTTCTCTTATGTATGATGTTGTTGTATTCGCGTGGCATTGTATGCCCCTTGTATGTATCCCCAACTATTATGTAATGGTACAATGTAATGATATCCACCTTGCAAAAGCGTCTCCAATATGCGCTTCTATCCTTAGTCGGACTTTCGAGTTCCTTTAGGATAGGGTCGCATATTGGGAGTGACACCCACATAGGGAAATGCCTCCTTATTACGCGAAAAATAATGATTCCTCCACCTGATAGCTCAGACCCAGTATCGGTTTCAAAACCGGCGGATCTCGGGTAGGGGATCCCGATCTGTGCGTCTTTGGCTAATGGTAACAGGAGGTAAGGGACACAATGTTTACCCAGGTTCGGGCCCTCTCGATGGAGGTAAAACCCTACTTCCTGCTTGATTGATATTGATGATATGAGTAGTACAAGAGTTGATCTACCACGAGATCGTAGAGGCTAAACCATAGAAGCTAGCCTATGATGATTATGATTGTGATCATCCCTCTAAGGACCAACCTTTCCGGTTTATATAGACACCGGAGAGGGCTAGGGTTTACACGGAGTCGGTTACAAGGAAGGAAATATAATATCCGGATTGCCAAGCTTGTCTTCCATGCAAAGGAGAGTCCCATCTGGACACAGGACGGAGTCTTGAGTCTTGTATCTTCACGCTCCAACAGTCCGGACAAGGTGTACAGTCCGGCTATCCGGATACCCCTTAATCCAGGACTCCCTCGATAGCCCCTGAACCAGGCTTCAATGACGATGAGTCTGGCGCGCAGTCTTGTCTTCGGCATTGCAAGGCGGGTTCCATCTCCGAATACTCCAAAGTAATCATCGAACACTTCAACCGTGTCTAGATCTGCAAGATGATCTTCACATACCACCGCAGGGGGCATAGCGTAAATCTGATCTGCTAGCAATCTTTGTGCGTCGTGCCCTTGTATCGTGGCCCGGCCCAACACAAACCAGTTTTTCTTAGCCCACCTCGATTACACGTTGTGAGGCGGTTTTATTGGCACGCCCCGCCAAAGCAGAGATCGTGTTCCCCTTATTACGGGATCTTCCATCAATACGGGCGTGCGCCACCAAACGACGACTGTTGGTATGACTCCGTGTTTTTTGGATAAGTCCCAAGTGGTCATGCTGAGGACTCTTGATATTCACCCCCTTTATAAAGGGGCCGAGGTCTATACCTCTTTTCCACCACCCTTGCTGTTGGGAACGTAGTAATTTCAAAAAATTTCCTACACACACGCAAGATCATGGTGATGATATAGCAACGAGAGGGGAGAGTGTTCGTCAATGTACCCTCGTACACCGTAAGCAGAAGCGTTATAACAACGCGGTTGATGCAGTCGTACGTCTTCACGATCCAACCGATCCAAGTACCGAACGTACGGTACCTACGAGTTCAGCACACGTTCAGCTCGATGACGATCCCCGGGCTCCGATCCAGCAAAGCGTCGGGGATGAGTTCCGTCAGCCCGACGGCGTGGTAACGATGATGATGTTCTACCGGCGCAGGGCTTTGCATAAACTCCGCGACGATATGACCGAGGTGGAATATGGTAGAGGGGGGCACCGCACACGGCTAAGGAATGATCCGTAGGTCAACTTGTGTGTCATGGGGTGCCCCCTGCCCCCGTATATAAAGGAGCAAGGGGGAGGGGGCGGCCGGCCAAGGGAGGGCACGCCAGGGAGGAGTCCTACTCCCACCGGGAGTAGGACTCCCTCCTTTCCTAGTCCAACTAGGAGAGGGGAAGGAAGGGAAGGAGAAGGAGAAGGAAGGAGAGGGAGGAAGAGTAGGAAAGGGGGGCCGCCCCCCTAGTCCATTTCGGTTTGGGCTAGGGGGGCCACGCGCCCTGCCTCCTCTCTTCCACCACTTGGCCCATGAGGCCCATTGCTTCTTCCTCGTATTCCCGTAACTCCCCGGTACCCCCGAAAATACCCGAATCACTCGGAACCCTTCCGATGTCCGAATATAGTCGTCCAATATATCGATCTTTACGTCTCAACCATTTCGAGACTCCTCGTCATGTCCCCGATCTCATCCGGGACTCCGAACTCCTTCGGTACATCAAACCTCATAAACTCATAATATAACTGTCATCGAAACCTTAAGCGTGCGGACCCTACGGGTTCGAGAACTATGTAGACATGACCTAGACCTATTCTCGGTCAATAACCAATAGCGGGACCTGGATGCCCATATTGGCTCCCACATATTCTATGAAGATCTTTATCGGTCAAATCGCATAACAACATACGTTGTTCCCTTTGTCATCGGTATGTTACTTGCCCGAGATTCGATCGTCGGTATCCAATACCTAGTTCAATCTCGTTACCGGCAAGTCTCTTTACTCGTTACGTAATGCATCATCCTGCAACTAACTCATTAGTTACATTGCTTGCAAGGCTTATAGTGATGTGCATTACCGAGAGGGCCCAGAGATACCTCTCCGACAATGGGAGTGACAAAACCTAATCTCGAAATACGCCAACCCAACATGTACCTTTGGAGACACCTGTAGTACTCCTTTATAATCACCCAGTTATGTTGTGATGTTTGGTAGCACCCAAAGTGTTCCTCCGGTAAACGGGAGTTGCATAATCTCATAGTTACAGGAACATGTATAAGTCATGAAGAAAGCAATAGCAACATACTAAACGATCAAGTGCTAGGCTAACGGAATGGGTCATGTCAATCACATCATTCTCCTAATGATGTGATCCCGTTAATCAAATGACAACTCATGTCTATGGCTAGGAAACTTAACCATCTTTGATTCAACGAGCTAGTCAAGTAGAGGCATACTAGTGACACTATGTTTGTTTATGTATTCACACATGTATTATGTTTCTGGTTAATACAATTCTAGAATGAATAATAAACATTTATCATGAAATAAGGAAATAAATAATAACTTTATTATTGCCTCTAGGGCATATTTCCTTCAGTCTCCCACTTGCACTAGAGTCAATAATCTAGTTCACATCGCCATGTGATTTAACATCAATATTCATATCTGTATATGATTAACACCCATTTTTCACATTGTTATGACCAACACCCAAAGGGTTTACTAGAGTCAATAATCTAGTTCACATTGCTATGTGATTAACACCCAAAGAGTACTAAGGTGTGATCATGTTTTGCTCGTGAGAGAAGCTTACTCAACGGGTCTGTCACATTCAGAGCCGTATGTATTTTGCAAATATTCTATGTCTACAATGCTCTGCACAGAGCTACTCTAGCTAATTGCTCCCACTTTCAATATGTATCCAGATTAAGACTTAGAGTCATCTGGATCAGTGCCAACACTTGTATCGACGTAACCCTTTACGACGAACCTTTTGTCACCTCCATAATCGAGAAACATATCCTTATTCCACTAAGGATAATTTTGACCAATGTCCAGTGATCTACTCCTAGATCACTATTGTACTCTCTTGCCAAACCAGGGCAGAGTATACAATAGGTCTGGTCCATAGCATGGCATACTTTTATAGAACCTATGACTGATGCATAGGGAAATGACTTCCATTCTCTTTCTTTTTTCTGCCGTGGTCGGGATTTGAGTCTTACTCAATTTCATACCTTTGCAACAGAGGCAAGAACCCTTTTCTTTGACTGTTCCATTTTGAACTACTTCAAAATTTTTGTCAAGGTATGTACTCATTGAAAATCTTATCAAGTGTCTTGATCTATCTCAATAGATCTTGATGCTCAATATGTAAGTAGCTTTGTCGAGGTCTTTCTTTGAAAAAAACTCCTTTAAAACACTCCTTTATGCTTTGCAGAATAATTCTACATTATTTCAGATCAACAATATGTCATTCACATATACTTATCAGAAATGTTGTAGTGCTCCCACTCACTTTCTTGTAAATACAGGCTTCATCATAAGTCTGTACAAAACTATATGCTTTGATCAACTTATCAAAGCGTTTATTCCAACTCCGAGATGCTTGCACCAGTCCATAAATGGATCGCTGGAGCTTGCACACTTTGTTAGCACTTTTTGGATCACCAAAACCTTCTGGCTGCATCATATACAACTCTTCTTCCATAAATTCATTAAGGAATGCAGTTTTGACATCCTTTTGCCAGATTTCATAAAATGTGGCAATTGCTAACATGATTTGGACAGACTTTTAAGCATCGATACGAGTGAGAAAATCTCATTGTATTCAACACCTTGAACTTTGTCAAAAACCTTTTTCGACAAGTCTAGCTTTGTAGATAGTAACACTACTATCAGCATCCGTCTTCCTCTTGAAGATCCATTTATTTTCTATGGCTTGCCGATCATCGGGCAAGTCCACCAAAGTCCACACTTTGTTCTCATACATGGATCCCATCTCAGATTTCATGGCCTCAAGCAATTTCGCGGAATCTGGGCTCATCATCGCTTCCTCATAGTTCATAGGTTCATCATGGTCTAGTAACATGACTTCCAGAACAGGATTACCGTACCACTCTGGTGCGGACTGTACTTTGGAAGACCTACGAGGTTCTGTAGTAACTTGATCTGAAGTTTCATGATGATCATCATTAGCTTCCTCACTAATTGGTGTAGGAATCACTGGAACTGATTTCAGTGATGAACTATTTTCCAATTCGGGATAAGGTACAGTTACCTCATCAAGTTCTACTTTCCTCACACTCACTTCTTTCGAGAGAAACTCCTTCTCTAGAAAGGATCCATTTTTAGCAACGAATATCTTGCCTTTGGATCTGTGATAGAAGGTGTACCCAACAGTTTCCTTTGGGTATTCTATGAAGACGCACTTCTCCGATTTGGGTTTGAGCTTATTAGGTAGAAAACCTTTTCATATAAGCATCGTAACTCCAAACATTTAAGAAATGACAGCTTAGGTTTACTACTAAACCATAGTTCATACGGTGTCGTCTCAACGGATTTAGATGGTGCCCTATTTAAACGTGAATGCAGCTGTCTCTAATGTATAACCCCAAAACGATAGTGGTAAATCAGTAAGACACATCATAGATCGCACCATATCCAATAAAGTGCGGCTACGACGTTCAGACACACCATAACGTTGTGGTGTTCCAGGTGGCGTGAGCTGTGAAACTATTCCACATTGTTTTAATTGAAGACCAAACTCATAACTCAAATATTCGTCTCGTGATCAGATCGCAGAAACTTTATTTTCTTGTTACGATGATTTTTCCACTTCACTCTGAAATTCTTTGAACCTTTCAACTATTTCAGACTTATGTTTCATCAAGTAGATATACCCATATCTGCTCAAATCATCTTGTGAAGGTCAGAAAATAACGATACTTGCCACGAGCATCAACACTCATTGGATTGCATACATCGGTATGTATTATTTCCAATAAGTCAGTAGCTTGTTCCATTGTTCCGGAGAACGGAGTTTTAGTCACCTTGCCCAAAAGGCACGGTTCGCAAGCATCAAATGATTCATAACCAAGTGATTCCAAAAATCCATCTTTATGGAGTTTCTTCATGCGCTTTACACCGATATGACCCAAACGGCAGTGACACAAATAAGTTGCACTATCATTATTAACTTTGCATCTTTTGGCATCAATATTATGAATATGTATATCATCACGATCGAGATCCAACAAACTACTTTCATTGGGTGTATGACCATTGAAGGTTTTATTCATGTAAACAGAACAACAATTATTCTCTGATTTTAAATGAATAACCGTATTGCAATAAACATGATCAAATCATATTCATGCTCAAGGTAAACTCCAAATAACATTTATTTAGGTCTAACACTAATCCCGAAAGTATAGGGAGTGTGCGGTGATGATCATATCAATCTTGGAACTACTTCCAACACTCATCGTCTCTTCCCCTTCAACTAGTCTCTGTTTATTCTGTAAATCCTGTTTCGAGTTACTAATCTTAGCAACCGAACAAGTATCAAATACTCAGGGGCTACTATAAACACTAGCAAGGCACACATTAATAACCTGTATATCAATAATACCCTTGTTCACTTTGCCATCCTTCTTATCTACCGAATATTCAGGGCATTTCCGCTTCCAGTGACTATTTCCTTTGCAGTGTAAGCACTTAGTTTCAGGCTATGGTCCAGCTTTGGGCTTCTTCGCAGGAGTGACAACTTGCTTGTCTTTCCACTTGAAGTTCCCTTTCTTTCCCTTTGCCCTTTTCTTGAAACTATCTTATCTGGAAGATTAACTCCCACTTGATTCAAGCAATTGAAGTACCCAGACAATCTGAGCACATGCTCACTAGTTGAGCGATTCTCCTCCATCTTTTAGCTATAGAACTTGTTGGAGACTTCATATCTCTCAACTCGGGTATTTTCTTGAAATATCAACTTCAATTTCTAGAACATCTCATATGGTCCATGACGTTCAAAACGTCCTTGAAGTCCCGATTCTAAGCCGTTAAGCATGGTGCACTAAACTATCAAGTAGTCATCATATTGAGCTAGCCAAATGTTCATAACCTCTACATCTGCTTCTGCAATAGGTCTGTCACCTAGCGGTGCATTAAGGACATAATTCTTCTGTGCAGCAATGAGGATAAACCTCAGATCACGGATCCAATCCACATCATTGCTACTAACATTTTTCAACACAATTTTCTCTAGGAACATATCAAAATAAACATATGAAAGCAACAACGCGAGCTATTGATCTACAACATAATTTGCAAAATACTACCAGGACTAAGTTCATGATAAATTTAAGTTCAATTAATCATATTACTTAAGAACTCCCAATTAGACAGACATCTCTCTAGTCATCTAAGTGATCACGTGATCCAAATCAACTAAACCATGTCCGATCATCACGTGAGATGGAGTAGTTTCAATGGTGAACATCGCTATGTTGATCATATCTACTATATGATTCATGCTCGACCTTTCGGTCTCCGTGTTCCGAGGCCATATCTGTATATGCTAGGCTCGTCAAGTATAACCTGAGTATTCCGCGTGTGCAACTGTTTTGCACCCGTTGTATTTGAACGTAGAGCCTATCACATCCGATCATCATGTGGTGTCTCAGCACGAAGAACTTTCGCAACGGTGCATACTCAGGGAGAACACTTCTTGATAATTAGTGAGAGATCATCTTAAAATGGTACCGTCAATCAAAGCAAGATAAGATGCATAAAGGATAAACATCACATGCAATCAATATAAGTGATATGATATGGCCATCATCATCTTGTGCTTGTGATCTCCATCTTCGAAGCACCATCGTGATCACCATCGTCACCGGCGCGACACCTTGATCTCCATTGTAGCATCATTGTCGTTACGCCATCTATTGCTTCTATGACTACCGCTACCGCTTAGTGATAAAGTAAAGCAATTACAGGGCGTTTGCATTTCATACAATAAAGCGACAACCATATGGCTCCTGTCAGTTGCCGATAACTTCGGTTACAAAACATGATCATCTCATACAATAAAATATAGCATCACGTCTTGACCATATGACATCACAACATGCCCTGCAAAAACAAGTTAGACGTCCTCTACTTTGTTGTTGCAAATTTTACGTGGCTGCTACGGGCTTAGCAAGAACCGTTCTTACCTACGCATCGAAACCACAACGATAGTTCGTCAAGTTGGTGCTGTTTTAACCTTCGCAAGGACCGGGCGTAGCCACACTCTATTCAGCTCAAGTGAGAGAGACAGACACCCGCCAGCCACCTTTAAGCACGAGTGCTCGTAACGGTGAAACCAGTCTCGCGTAAGCGTACGCGTAATGTCGGTCCGGGCCGCTTCATCTCACAATACCGCTGAACCAAAGTATGACATGCTGGTAAGCAGTATGACTTGTATCGCCCACAACTCACTTGTGTTCTACTCGTGCATATAACATCAACGCATAAAACCTAGGCTCTGATACCACTGTTGGGAACGTAGTAATTTCAAAAAAAATTCCTACGCACACGCAAGATCATGGTGATGATATAGCAACGAGAGGGGAGAGTGTTCGTCCACGTACCCTCGTAGACCGTAAGCGGAAGCGTTATAACAATGCGGTTGATGTAGTCGTACGTCTCCATGATCCAACCGATCCAAGTACCGAACGTATGGTACCACCGAGTTCAGCACATGTTCAGCTCGATGACGATCCCCGGGCTCCGATCCAGCAAAGCGTCGGGGATGAGTTCCGTCAGCACGACAGCGTGGTGACGATGATGATGTTCTACCGGCGCAGGGCTTCGCCTAAACTCCGCGACGATATGACCAAGGTGGAATATGGTGGAGGGGGGCACTGCACACGGCTAAGGAACGATCTGTAGATCAACTTGTGTGTCATGGGGTGCCCTCCTGCCCCCGTATATAAAGGAGCAAGGGGGAGGGGCGGCCGGCCAAGGGAGGGCACGCCAGGGAGGAGTCCTACTCCCACTGGGAGTAGGACTCCCTCCTTTCCTAGTCCAACTAGGAGAGGGGAAGGAAGGGAAGGAGAAGGAGAAGGAAGGAGAGGGAGGAAGAGTAGGAAAGGGGGCTGGCCCCCTAGTCCAATTCGGTTTGGGCTAGGGGGGCCGCGCGCCCTGCCTCCTCTCTTCCACCACTTGGCCCATGACGCCCATTGCTTCTTCCTCGTATTCCCGTAACTCCCCGGTACCCCCGAAAATACCCAAATCACTCGGAACCCTTCCGATGTCCGAATATAGTCGTCCAATATATCGATCTTTACATCTCGACCATTTCTAGACTCCTCGTCATGTCCCCGATCTCATCCGGAACTCCGAACTCCTTCGGTACATCAAAACTCATAAACTCATAATATAACTGTCATCGAAACCTTAAGCATGCGGACCCTACGGGTTCGAGAACTATGTAGACATGACCTAGACCTATTCTCGGTCAATAACCAATAGCGGGACCTGGATGCCCATATTGGCTCCCACATATTCTACGAAGATCTTTATCGGTCAAACCGCATAACAACATACGTTGTTCCCTTTGTCATCGGTATGTTACTTGCCCGAGATTCGATCGTCGGTATCCAATACCTAGTTCAATGTCGTTACCGGCAAGTCTCTTTACTCGTTACGTAATGCATCATCCGGCAACTAACTCATTAGTTACATTGCTTGCAAGGCTTATAGTGATGTGCATTACCGAGAGGGCCCAGAGATACCTCTCCGACAATGGGAGTGACAAAACCTAATCTCGAAATACGCCAACCCAACATGTACCTTTGGAGACACCTGTAGTACTCCTTTATAATCACCCAGTTATGTTGTGACGTTTGGTAGCACCCAAAGTGTTCCTCCGGTAAATGGGAATTGCATAATCTCATAGTTACAGGAACATGTATAAGTCATGAAGAAAGCAATAGCAACATATTAAACGATCAAGTGCTAGGCTAATGGAATGGGTCATGTCAATCACATCATTCTCCTAATGATGTGATCCCGTTAATCAAATGACAACTCATGTCTATGGCTAGGAAACTTAACCATCTTTGATTCAACGAGCTAGTCAAGTAGAGGCATACTAGTGACACTATGTTTGTCTATGTATTCACACATGTATTATGTTTCCAGTTAATACAATTCTAGCATGAATAATAAACATTTATCATGAAATAAGGAAATAAATAATAACTTTATTATCGCCTCTAGGGCATATTTCCTTCACTTGCGCCCTTTCGCGTCTCGAGTTCTAACACCCGAGACCCAAACTCAAACACCCCAGATCCTCCAATATGTCCGGATCCAACCTTCAAGGCCGGTGGGTGGCTTCCTCGATCACAGAGGAGGGCATTGCGAGGCTCGGGGAGGTCGGATATCTGACTGCCGACATCCAGCACAGGCTTCCTGCTCCAGGGCAGGTCATCCCTACTCTCGAGCCTAATGAGAGCGTCGTATTTGTTCCTACTTCCTCCGCGGCTTGGGCCTCACCCTTGATCCCTTTGTGAGGGGGCTCATGTTCTATTACAGGTTAGATTTCCACGATCTAGCTCCGAAAGCTATCCTCCATATCTCGTCGTTCATCATTGTGTGTGAGGCTTTTCTCCACGTCACTCCACACTTCGGCTTGTGGCTCAAGACCTTCAATGTGAAGCCGAAGATGATTGAGGGGCGACAAGTGGAGTGCGGAGGTGCCATAATAAGCAGGAACGCCGATGCTCCATGGCCAGAGGGTTCTTTCCCAGAGGTATCCGATTTATGGCAGCGGAGGTGGTTTTACATCACGGCTCCCAGAGGCACAAAGTGGGTGGCTGCCCCCGACTTCTGCTCGGGCCCTCCGTCACAACTGTCGTCATGGACCAACGTAGGACGGGATTGGGGGTCTGCTAGTGATGTACCAACACTGCAGGGCCATATCCGGGAGCTTCTTGAAAGGGACATTAACCTTGTCAGCATAATTCAGGTAATGCTAATCCGACGGATGTTGCCGTGCAAAGCCGGCCTCTCCGGATGTGGGAGTTCAATCCAGAGGGTCCGCGGACTATTCAGCACTTCTTCGGCCCGACGCTCAAAGAGATGTGTAAATTATTCTTCGGACCACAAGTAAAGTATCCGGACACCAACGAGGATGCGGGCCTAAGCTGTAATCGCCTAGATACCCAAGTAATCCCGAGACTGGACACTTCTTTTATATTTATCATAATCATAATTCTGAAAATCCTCCATGGCCAGGAATGGCTCGGCAAGGCAGAGAGAATCAGGTGTCCGGCGCCACTTCCCGAAGGCTCTCCTAGTCCTTCCATAGCCAAGATGCTTGGTCGTGTGCTTAGCAAAATGCCCTCAGGGAAAGACGAAGGGAAGAACAGGGAGGCCGAACCTCACTCACTGCACATCTGAACTGGGGGAATTGCTACCTCCCCTAAGGAGGATAATTGGGGAGGGGAATCTAAAGCCTCCTCCCCGCGCGGGAAGAAGAGGGCCGCTGTCGGTGTCAAAACCGGTGGATCTCGGGTAGGGGGTCCCAAATTGTGCGTCTAGGCGGATGGTAATAGGAGACAAGGGACACGATGTTTTTACCCAGGTTCGGGCCCTCTCGATGGAGGTATAACCCTACTCCTGCTTGATTAATATTGATGATATGGGTAGTACAAGAGTAGATCTACCACAAGATCAGAGAGGCTAAATCCTAGAAGCTAGCCTATGGTATGATTGTTGTTCGTCCTACGGACTAAAACCCTCCAGTTTATATAGACACCGGAGAGGGTTAGGGTTACATAGAGTCGGTTACAATGGTAGGAGATCTACATATCCGTATCGCCAAGCTTGTCTTCCACGCCAAGGAAAGTCCCATCCGGACACGGGACGAAGTCTTCAATCTTGTATCTTCATAGTCTAGGAGTCCGGCCAACGGTGATTGTTCGGCTATCCGGACACCCCCTAATCGAGGACTCCCTCGGTAGCCCCTGAACCAGGCATCAATGACGACGAGTCCGACACGCATATTGTCTTCGGCATTGCAAGGCGGGTTCCTCCTCCGAATACTTCATAGAAGATTTTGAACACAAGGATAGTGTCCGGCTCTGCAAAATAAGTTCCACATACCACCTAGAGAGAATAAACTTTACACAAATTCAATATGCTGACGTATTCTGTGGCGTGACGTCACACCACGGCCAAACCTTTATTGGAATCATTTTTACTATCCCAACTCAGCGCGTTTAGCGAGGCGGTTTCCTTGGCACGTCTTGTCAAAGCAGAGATCGTGTCCCCTTATTCCGGGGTTCTCATTAATATGGGCGTGGGTAACCCAACCGCACCATTGATTACGGTGCTCGGGAGATAAGCGAGTTTTATCAGGCCGGTGGGGACGCATAGTCTCATCCGTCCATATAAGGGGATAAGGATCCACCTTTTTACCTATGCCTTCTTCCTCCTTTGCTTATCCATTTCCGCGCACTTGAGCTCCAGCGCCCAAGTCCGCACATCTCGCCTCAACCTTCCCCAGCCA
This sequence comes from Triticum timopheevii, assembly GCA_963921465.1. Classification (NCBI taxonomy): domain Eukaryota; kingdom Viridiplantae; phylum Streptophyta; class Magnoliopsida; order Poales; family Poaceae; genus Triticum; species Triticum timopheevii. The sequence goes on along the minus strand of OY997264.1, from coordinate 471,572,684 downwards.
TGCCTGGAGCGGGAGGCAAGTGGATGGTCTCCTCCGTAATGGAAGAACAGGTCAAAAAGCTGCGGAAGGCCGGATACTTATCCAGTGACATCGCGCATCGACTCCCCGACAAGGGGCAGCTCCTTCCTACCCCCAGGCCCCATGAGAGGGTGGTGTTCCTTACCCACTTCCTCCGTGGACTGGGTTTTCCAATTCACCCATTTGTCCAGGGGCTCATGTTCTACTATGGCCTAGATTTCCATGATCTGGCCCCGAACTTCATCCTCAACATCTCGGCGTTCATCGTCGTGTGCGAGGCCTTCCTCTGCATCCAGCCCCACTTCGGCTTATGGCTGAAGATATTTAATGTCAAGCCGAAGGTAGTGGGCGGCCGCCAAGCGGAGTGCGGAGGTGCCATGGTGGGCCGGATGGCCAACGTCCTATGGCTCGAGGGCTCCTTTGTGGTGACAATAAAGGGGTGGCTATCGGGGTGGTTCTACATCACCGAGCCGCGTGACCCCAAATGGGCGGCGGCCCCCGAATTCCGATCTGGTTTCCCCACCCGGCTCACCTCCTAGAAAGAGACAGGCCTAACGTGGGGAGATTCGAAAGAGCTGACCGGACTTCAAGCCTGCGTCCAAAAGCTGGTGAACAAGAATCTCAAGCTTATCAACGTAGTCCAGGTCATGCTCATACGCCGGATCCTCCCGCGCCAACAACGGGCCTTCAAATTGTGGGAGTTTGATCCGGCACAGCACCAAACCTTTAGCAAGCTCTTCAACACTACGTACGAAGATGCCTGGAAGGTGCTGTTTAAGGGCGCCGAGGCCCCCGCATCCGCTACCGAAGATTGCGGATTCAGCTTGCGGTGCCAGGCCAGTGAGGTAAGCTATTCTACCCTTTATGGGATTCTTGTTTTTTCATAGGCTGACTCTATGTGGGATCTAAACTCCCTTACCTTTGACAGGACTGGCTGAAGAAGTCTGAGTAGGTTAACTATCCAGCTCCTTTGCCAGAAGACCCAGCGGATGCCCGCTTAACGGGGCTGCTGGTTCCGGCACCTCACGTGGTGCCGGAGAAGAAGGACAAGAAGAAGGCCACGGGAACTCGAAAGAGTTCTCGACGTCAGGTGTTATCGGACTCATCATTCGATGACTCCGAGGCGGACTCCTCCCGCGAAGACAAGGAGGAGAAGAAAGAGGCTTCTCCCCCAACGGGGGGAGAGAAGAAAAGGAAGGCCTCCCCAACTGGGGAGGCCGGAGGGTCCAAGAAGGGAAGGACCCTTCCTCCGGTCTACTCCACCAACGCCGATGCCGGCGAAGAGGAGTGGCCCTCAAGGGCCAAGCCCCTGGAGAGATCGTAAGTGTCCGGATTCCAGAATAAGTCATGATTATTTATTTGTCGCATAGTGTCTTCTAACGCCGAATACAACCATGTAGCCCGCCCAAGGATGAGCTCCCCGCTTCGTCGAGCGGCTCCCTGGGTTCGTCGGATGTGAATAGCACTTCACTTCCGACGGCCTCCTCCCCTCGCGACGCAGAAGACACCGTGGTGGAGTCCCAAAAGGGGCCCAACCAGGAGGAGGTGGTCCGGGAGGCGCCACAAGGCGACCTCCCGGACTCCGGGCGCAAAGGGGGCAAAACCCTAGAGGGCTCTAAGTCCGGCCCTGTGCCGGACTCCGTACCGGAACCTTCAGTGGTTCCGGAGTCCTGCAGGCAGCCCCTTCGTAAGAAGGGCAAGACTGCGACACCGGTGGCATCCGTCCAACCGAAGGCACTGGATAGCTTGCTGGAGGCGCTTAACGGCGCCTCCATCAACAAGGCGCCCCACACTATCATGAGTGCGGTGATCCAGAAAGTTTAGTTCGCCAAGAGCAGGTTGACTGAAGCATGTACCAGCCTTCTAACAGGCTTTGAGGTAAGTTTTTAAGATACGTAAGAATATTACTGCATAGACAGTAGCCCCTGATGCTTAGTTCTGTGTTCGTAAAGAAAAGCCGAGCTGAGGATCCAAAAAGATATACGCAGGAGTCTAACATAAATATGTCAATATGGAATGCAGGATGCGCTGCTGACCTCTGCCGCACTAACTGCGGAGGTCAATGCATTGAAGCAGAGCATCGAGCGGTCCGAGAACGAGCTCGGCCTTGCCAAGAAGCAGCTCAAGGACAAGGAAGGTAAGTAATACCTTATTAAAGTAATACCTTATAGAAAGGATTTGGTTGCAAAAAATGACAGGAATAACGTGGGTATTGCGGGGGCCACGAATGAGGTGGCTACCCTGAAGGAAGCGGTGTCCAAGGCTGAAAACAGTGCGGCCTTGGAGTGCACCGAGCGAGAGAAGCAGGAGGCGCGGGTGGCGGAGGTGTGGCAAGAGCTCCAGGCTCTCGTGGAAAAGCACGAGAGTTTGGAGCGTGACTCGAAGACTCGAGAGTCCGAGCTTGCCTTGGCTCTTGAGAGTGCCAAAGCCGCTAAGGCCGAAGCCCAAAAGGCCCTGCAGGAGATCGCGGCGATAAAGAAGATAGCGGCGGGTAAGGCATTCTTTATGCAAAGCAAGCATGTAAAAGTGAATTATCTGTTACTTACCCGAATCCGGAGCTCTCCAGGAGCGTTCGCCGATCTGCCCCGTAGTGTGTCTGATGCTGTCGCGTTCTACTAAGCCGAGGAGGGGAGCTCGACAGAAAAGGTGTTCTGGTCTCAATATGCTGAGGCCGGACATTCGGTGCCCCTGAGCGACCAGCTGAAGCAGCTGGTCGAGCTCCACAAGGTGGCCGAACAGGCCATGAAGGGCCTCATAGTTCGGTTGTCGCCTAAGGAAGCCGTGCCTGGAGCTACTTCGGTCTGGTGCGGCGGCTGGTGGACGCATGTCCATGGATTGAAGTCATCAAGCACTCCGCCTGCATTGAAGGTGCCCATCGGGCCCTTGCCCGTGCTAAAGTGCACTGGGGGAAGATGGACGCTGAGAAGCTTGTGACAGACGCACCACCGCCGGGCAAGGAGTATCGCAAGCCCGAGATGTACTATAAGGGCGTCCTGAAGGGTGCCCGCATTATAGCAGGTGAATGCTCCAAAGATGTAATTTTTTAGTAGACTCGCATTTGTTATCCTGTACGCTAAAAACTTTGTTCATATGCGCTAAGCAACGCTTGTTAATTTAAAATATTACCTTTTGTGCGGCCGTTTATAAAATTTGAGAGATGGCAAGTCGCTGGCTTCATCCCCCATGCCACGAGTGCTGGGGTGTTCGGGATAAACTTGAGCGCTCTTGTTCCCATTCTTGGGTCCTTTCGAGGGAGGCGTTCAACACAACGAACGAGGCAACCAGATTATAATGCTTGAACACTCTCACTTAGCCATAGAATTCTATAATTTTAAATTTCGGCGAAGCCCCTGGTATTCGGAAGACCGAGTTCGGGGCGCCATCCACGCCTTGGCCGGACAATGCCGACTCCTCGCTCTAAGCGGCATGAGTCTTTAGGGACCCGAAAAACCTCTCGAACAGCGACCGACTCTCACCCTATCATGACGGTCAGTTTTAGCTTTCTCCACTGAGGTGCTCAACCCAGCTCAACCGGGGCACAATCGCAGTGGTTCTCCCAGCGCTACCTTAGCCGATATAACGGAACGTAATGTACCAAAACATGGGAGCCGGGCAAACCCAACTATTGACCCAAGACATGATTCAGAGCCTATGCATATAATGCTATAAGTTCGGGGTGCCGCACTTGTGAAAGTGTTCGGACTTATCACACCATGATTTGGGGTACTTAAGCCCCTGGCGTATTGACCGTACCAAATTGTACGGGTGCAGCATGTCATATATGAACATTTATAAAGAAAAAGGAAATTCAATAATAAGCAGAAGCTATGTATTGTTTATCCAAAAGATACTGGAATGAAAGCAGAACGATACAAATAGTGCAATAAGCAAGGGGTGGGACTATTTAACATGTCCCCCTCCAGGGGTAGGCTACGGGATAGTATGTAAAACAGGTATACTGCTCGTAATAGAGACCACCTGGACACTCGACGTAGATTTTCTGCTTCCCAGGCTGTTGCATCGTGAGTTTGGCGATTCTACTGCCGGACAGGGCTTCTGGAAAACGGAATCCTGAGAATAAGAAAAAAGAAAAAAAAGAATGACACAATTGGGAGCCCCTTGTGTGGTTGAGCCGCACTCTGGGCATGCCGTGGTCATGCCCCTCCCCCTATGCCCATGGTATCTCCAGAGTGTAGTTATGTACGCATGGCACTGGTCTCGCGATTTCGCGAGGGCTGGGTTTGGGTCCGCATTGCTACGCGTACTCGGAACGCGCCAGGCGCTATTGTTGTAGGTTACTCCGGGCGCGCTTGACTGTGTCCAGACGTTTAGTAGTCGGACTCGAGAATTGCCTTAAGAGGCTGCTTTGTACTTCCGCCGCGAGGGCCGCCGTATGCTCCTCCGTTCGGAGAGAGCGTTTGGTGTTTCCATTGACCGTGATTACTCCTCGAGGGCCTGGCATCTTCAGCTTAAGGTATGCGTAGTGCAGCACCGCATTGAACTTTGCAAATACGGTTCGTCCGAGCAGTGCGTGATAGCCACTGCGGAACGGGACAATGTCGAAGATTAACTCCTCACTTCAGAAGTTATCCGGGGATCCAAAGACCACTTCAAGTGTAATTGAGCCTGTACAGTTGGCCTCTACACCTAGTATGACGCCTTTAAAGGTCGTTTTTGTGGGTTTAATCCTTGAGGGGTCTATGCCCATTTTGCGCACTGTATCTTGGTAAAGCAGGTTCAGGCTACTGCCGCCGTCCATCAGGACTCTAGTGAGGTGAAATCCGTCAATGGTTGGGTCAGGAACCAATGCGGCAAATCTGCCGTGGCGGATGCTAGTGGGGTGGTCCCTTCGATCAAAAGTGATCGGGTAGGAGGACCACGGGTTGAACTTTGGGGCGACTGGCTCCATCGCATATACGTCCCTTAGTGCACGCTTCCGCTCCCTTTTGGGTATGTGGGTTGCGTATATCATGTTCACTGTCCGCACTTGTGGGGGAAAGCCCTTCTGTCCTCTATTGTTCGGCGGCCGAGGCTCCTCCTCGTCATCGCTATGCAGCCCCTTGTCGTTGTTTTCGGCACTTAACTTGCCTGCCTGCTTGAATACCCAACAATCCCTGTAGGTGTGGTTCGCTGGTTTTTCGGGGGTGCCATGTATCTGGCACAAGCGATCGAGTATGCTGTCCAAATTGGACGGGCCCTGAGTATTTCTTTTGAACGGCTTTTTCCGCTGACCGGGTTTAGAGCCTCTGAATCCGGAATTGACTGTCATATCTTCAGTATTATCGCTGTTAATGCGGCGATTGTGCTTGTTGCGACGCGACCTGCCATTGCTGTCCTTGGTATCCGAACTACCAGGGTTTTTGGTCAGGTTGTTACTGCGAGCTAGCCAGCTGTCCTCTCCCGCGCAGAAGCGGGTCATGAGTGATGTGAGGGCTGCCATGGATTTCGGCTTTTCCTGTCCTAGGTGCCGGGCAAGCCACTCGTCGCGGATGTTATGTTTGAAGGCTGCAAGGGCCTCTGCATCTGGACAGTCAACGATTTGATTTTTCTTGGTTAAGAACCGTGTTCAGAATTGTCTGCCGATTCATCTGGCTGCTGAATTATGTGGCTTAGGTCATCAGCGTCTGGTGGTCGCACATATGTGCCCTGGAAGTTATCAAGGAATGTGGCTTCCAGGTCTTCCAACAACCAATTGATTCTTCTGGCAAGCTGTTGAGCCAATGCCAAGCCGGTCCTTTAAGCTTGAGTGGGAGGTATTTGATGGCATGTAGATCATCACCGCGGGCCATGTGGATGTGAAGGAGATAGCCCTCGATCCAAACCGCAGGATCTGTTGTGCCGTTGTATGATTCAATGTTTACGGGTTTGAAACCCTCGGGGATTTGATGATCCATTACTTCGTCTGTGAAGCATAGTGGGTGTGCGGCGCCTCTTCATTGGGCTATATCACGACGTAGCACAAATGAGCTTTGTCTACTGTGTTCGGCCCGGCCGGAATTGATGTATCCGGCGTGACGGTTGTCATCACGTATCGTGGGGCGCCCACGCAATCCGTATTTTGCCTTTCCTTGTCCTCCAATATGTCTCGCAAGTCTGGCGCATTTCCCCGTGGCTTTTACTTTTCGAGCGACGTCGGGGTGCGGCTTTAGTGGAGGGCCTAGAGGCCTCTCTGTCGCGGCCACGAGGTGGCCGGTCGGCCGCGTCATGCGCTGGTGATGTAGGTTTGGGTGCTTCCTCCTCTAATTGGGGTAACAGCCTGCGTTTTGGGTAGCTCTTGGAGGGGCGATCGAGTTTGTACTCTTCGGCTGCAAGCACTTCGGTCCATCTGTCCGTTAGCAAGTCTTGGTCAGCTCTAAGCTGCTGCTGCTTTTTCTTGAGGCTGCTTGCCATGTTCATAAGCCTGTGTTTGAAACTCTCTTGTTCGATGGGGTCCTCGGGCACGACAAATTCATTGTCGTCGAGGCTTGCTTCATCTTTGGAGGGAGGCATATAATTATCGTCCTCGACCTCTCTATCTGCCGCTCTATCATGAGGGCTGGCTTCTCCCTCCTCATGTGCTGAATCCTGCCGGAGGTTGTTGTCTTCGGCACTGTCCGGGGTGTTATTATCTCCCGTGCCGGAATCACCATTTTTATTGTGGCGGGATTTAGAGCGGCGCCGCTGATGCCGGCGCTTGGGCTGTTTCTTGGAGGGGTCCTCCTCCGCTGTTCCATTGCCATTCCCGTCTTTTGGGGTGTCCACCATGTATATGTTGTATGACGAGCTGGCCTTCCAGTGCCCTGTAGGCGCTGGTTCTTGGTTGTCTCCTGCATCATCGTCCATACCGTCGATGTCTTCAGAGTCGAAGCCGAGCATGTCGGTTAAATCATCGACAGTGGCTACAAAGTGGGTGGTGGGTGGGCATTGAATTTCTTCGTCGTCCGCATCCAAACCTTCCTGACCATAGTCCGGCCAGGGCTCTCCTGATAAAGAGAGAGACTGTAGTAAATTCAGGATGTCGCCAAAGGGAGAGTGCTGAAAGATGTCCGCGGTAGTGAACTCCATAACCGGCGCCCAATCGGAATTGATTGGCAGAGGCGCGGGAGGTTTGGAGTCCGGAGAGGAGTTCGGCACCTTGGAGTCACGGGCTTTGCAAAGGACAGGGATGGTGTTCGGCTCCATCGCCGTAGAGATCAGAGCCCACGAGGCGGTGTCCAACCACTCGTCCTCGATCGGCGAAAGTCGGCTCCGAGCTAAGGGTCGGGGCGGACGCTGGTGCAGCCTCCAGGGCACTGTTCGGCGGCAGAGCTAGATCATACCCATCGAGACAGTGCGGCGCGCTTGGTTGTGGCTCGAATCCGTCAAAGATCAAGTCTCCGCGGATGTCAGCCGTGTAGTTTAAACTCCCAAATCTGACCTGATGGCCAGGGGCGTAGCTTTTGATCTACTCCAGATGGCCGAGTGAATTGGCCCGCAGTGCAAAGCCGCCGAATACGAAGGTCTGTCCGGGGAGAAAAGTCTCGCCCTGGACCACGTCGTTGTTGACGATCGAAGGAGCCATCGAGCCTAAAGGTGACGACACATAGGAACTATCAATGAAGGCACCAATGTCGGTGTCAAAACCGACGGATCTCGGGTAGGGGGTCCCGAACTGTGCATCTAGGCGAATGGTAACAGGAGGCAAGGGACACGATGTTTTTACCCAGGTTCGGGCCCTCTCGATGGAGGTAAAACCCTACTCCTGCTTGATTAATATTGATGATATGGGTAGTACAAGAGTAGATCTACCACGAGATCATAGAGGCTAAACCCTAGAAGCTAGCCTATGGTATGATTGTTGTTCGTCCTACGGACTAAAACCCTCCGGTTTATATAGACACCGGAGAGGGTTAGGGTTACACAGAGTCGGTTACAATGGTAGGAGATCTACATATCCGTATCGCCAAGCTTGTCTTCCACGCCAAGGAAAGTCCCATCCGGACACGGGACGAAGTCTTCAATCTTGCATCTTCATAGTCTAGGAGTCCGGCCAACGGTGATAGTTCGGCTATCCGGACACCCCCTAATCCAGGACTCCCTCAGCCGCCTCCGAAGACTTGGAGACGGAGGTGCCCAAGCAGGGGAAGAAAACGTCACCAGGGGGCCCTGCCGCGAAGGGCACCCTTACCGCATCATACCCGCCGACGGGCCAGCCCTCAAGCGAGCTGTGAGTTAATCGTTAATTCGAAGGTACTGCATTTCTCCAAGAACAATAACCAGGATTCATTTTTTTGCAGTCCGGCTAGCAGCTCTTCTCAACAGAGTTCGTCTTCGGGGGATCTTCCTCCGGAGATGATGGAGAGTGAGAGCCCACCCACCTCTCCGCCTCATGAGGCGGGCGACACCGAGGTGTCGTCACGGAGGAGTCCGGATCTGCCGAAGCCAGAAGCTAATCCTTCAGCCGCCCTGAGCCCGGAGCGTTCGGCTCCCACGGGGAGCGATGACAAGGGTCCGACACAGTTCGGTGTCCGGCCGGACATACTGACGGGCCTTCTAGAGCGAGTTGCACTCTCGGAGGAGCACCGCTCATTAATGAGCACGGTGCTTAAGAAGATTTCATCCGCCACAAGCGGTTTGAATGAAGCATTTATGAGCCTGCTCAGAGGCTTTGAGGTATGTAATGAAAAATACATAATTTCTGGCTGTGAGGCAGGCGCTAGGTGTGCTCCATACGGATAGTAGTCCCTGAGACTCTGGTTGCCCGCCCTAGGCGGCAAACGGAGGATCATATTGTGTAAGCGTAAGTAATAATTGCGATGTATATTTGCGCAGGTGTCTAAGGATCCGGCAGCTGACCAGTCCGTTGAAGTTGCCAAACTAAGGAGGGAGATTGGAGTTATTAATGCCGATATCACGCTGGTGAACGAGCGGATGAACGAATCACAAGGTATGTGCTCTGCTTTCCTTATTATGTTGTATAGGAAAATTTGAGAGGGGCATGATATTAATGCGATATGCTTGGACTGCAGACGGTGCTCCTGCCGTGGAAGCCCTGAGGGTGGAACTTGCACAGGCCAAGGAACAAGCTCGGTCTAGCAATGCGGCTGCCCTAAAGGCGGCCGAAGAGTTGAGAGCTGAACAGGCTGCTCATCGCCGAAGCGAGGACAAGATAGCCAAAATGGCTGTGGAGTTGAAAAATGCCTCCGACCGTTATGAGCTCCTTGAGAAGGAGAGTCAGGCTAATTAGACTGACCTAAACAAGGCACTTAATGCGACCAAGGAGATGCGGACCAAAAGCAGGGATGTGCGGGAGGAGCTTCGACAGGCCGGTAAAATCACGGCCGGGAGCTCCTACTTACTGCGGGTGTGGATCCGAAGTATGCTCCCCTAGATGGACGCGGGAGTCCTGCAGACGCGTATGCGGACTTGGGGAAGAGTACAGCTGATGCAGCCAAGTTTTTCGAGGATCAAGGTGATAAGGAAGTGGAGAAGCTGTTCTGGTCGCAATTCAATGCTCCCGCGCGCCCGCTACCGTTGAGTGAGAAGATGGCTGATGTGGCGGAGCTTCATAGGATGTCCGGGCCTACAATGCGGTCTATAATAGACCATCTTTGGCCGAAGGGGCCTAAGCCGGATAGTTACTTTGGTTTGGTGCAACAATTCCTTGGTGCCGTATCTCAGATCGATGCTATGAGGAGGTCGGCGTGTATAGAGGGTGCACGAATGGCACTTGCCCGTGTTAAAGCATATTGGACGGATATGGAGGCCACCATCATTGCGACCCAGAATCCGGCGGGTGCCCAGGATTCAGCCGAGCACTACTTGGAGCAGGTAACAGAAGGTGCCCGCTTAATAGAGGCGCAATGCTCGAAGAGTGTCTTGTTCGAGTGACAAATCATGTCATTGTAAAAACAATGTTATTTTGATTACAAGGCTATATTTATACTTTTTGCCCAAAATTTTATTGTGTCTCCTATGCGGCCATTTTTATGTATATGTGTAATCAGAAAGTTAGCAGTCGTTGGCTTCAGCCCCCACGCATACAATGCGGGGGTGTTCGCGAAAAATATGCGTAATCACACTTGATCCAACGTCTTGGTCCATTAAGGAGGTGATCGCACGTCGAACTAGGCAACCGGACTATATAGATGTAACACTTTCGCTTAGCCATGGGAGTTTAACGGTGGGGCTACTATCTATCCCCTGGTACCTTCGCGTGCATCCGAATACGGCCGCGTGCGTACATGACCGGGAAACGGTCCTTCGTTAATGCGGAGGAATCCTAAAGATTCCGATAAGTCTTTGAGTGGTTGAACAGTCTCTCGCTGTATCATGACAGTTAGTTTTCGGCTTTCTCTACTGAGGTGCTCATCCGGAATAACCAGGGCACAATCGCAGTAGTTCTCCTTTGGCCACCTTAGCCGATAAGAACGGAACATAAGGTGGCAAACCCAGGAGCCGGGCAAACCCAACATTTGACCAAAGATATGATTCAGAGCTGATGCATATAGGGATAATTAGATTTATGCCCCTAGGTGTGTCCCTCTCATCTGTTTTACCCCTAATTCCCAAAAGTCACCGGTTCTGTCCAAGTCACTTTGCTCCTCTTATGTTTTTGCCCTTTGACCGTTTGACCGCAAGTTTGAAAACTTCATAACTAATTCATACTAAATCAGAAAAATGCAAATAAGATATCAAAATGTTCAGAAAAACATCACCTATATGTCAGTGTCATTTGCATTCATGAAAAAAGTGTTGGAAAGTACCCATCTGAGTTTTAGCTCTTATGCTACCACCATGAATAGTAAAATCTAAAAAAGTTCAAAAAAATTCAAAAAAAATTGGTGGCAAAGAATGACAAATGTTTTAAGTGCCTGCCAAGTTTCATCAGGAAATAACATTTATGGGTGCCGCGGCAAAAAAAAACAATCAGCACTCCAAAATAGATTTTTTTTGCACGACTTCCATGAATGTCGTTCCCTAATGAGACTTGCCAAACACTTAGAACATTTGTCGTTCTTTGCCACCTTATTCTTTTATAATTTTTTTGAATTTTTTAGAGTTTACTATTCATGGTGGTATCAAAAGAGCTAAAACTTGGATGTGCACTTTCCAACACTTTTTTCATGAAAGCAAATGACACAGACATATAGGTGATGTTTTTTTGAGCATTTTGGTATCTTATTTGCATTTTTCTGATTTAGTATGAATTAGTTATGAAGCTTTCAAATTGATGGTCAAACGGTCAAAGGGAAAAAGCATAAGAGAAGCAAAGTGACTTGGACAGAACCGGTGACTTTTGGGAATTAGGGGTAAAACAGACGAGTGGGACACAACTAGGGTCATAAATCTAATTATCCCATGCATATAAGGCCAAACTTGTGATGCCGAACACTCCCGAAGGTATTCGGACTTTGCAACATGAAATGGGCTGAAGAGTGTCCTTTCTTAACCCTGTAGTTCCAGGTACGTGCATTAACCTGTCGTGGCGAAATGCCAATAATGGCAGTAACCTCTGTGGGTATAGTACCCATGCGATGTGAAAACAACAAAATACAATAAAAAGGTTTACACATGGGCTTAATCTAAAGAGAAACCTATGAGCGGGGCCCTGCTGCACGTCTGCGCCTTTGTCTCCGTTGTGCCGTTTCCTGGAAGGGTATCACAAGAATTGTGTTTATAAAAAAGAAAAACTCATGTAGAAGAGTATAACATAACGTAAGTGTGCGGTGGATAGTAAAAGTGTAAGATATTGGCCTGCTAATAAGGTCAAGCCAAGAGTGGGGCTATAATAAATATCTAAAGCCCCTGGTGTCATCTATGGGATTTTGTACATGGCGCCCTGGACCAGTTTTATCAGGCCTGCTGGACTCGTCTAACCGTGTCTGTGGTCTTAACGACCAGTCATGCTTTCTGGTATTGGAGGCCGCTTAGAATCCGGCCGATGGAGCCGTCGCGTATTCCTCCGCGCGTGAAGAGCGCCCTGTGTTTCCGTTAATGGTGATGACGCCTCGTGGACCGGGCATCTTGAGTGTGAGGTAGGCGTAATGCGGTATTGCGTTGAAGCGGACGAAAGCCATTCTCCCAAGCAATGTGTGATAGCTGCTCTGGAAGGGTGCGATAGTGAAGAGTAGTTCTTCGCTTCTGGAGTTGCCTGGGGAGCCGAATGTTACTTCCAGTATGACCGAGCCCCTGCCGTAGGTTTCAATGCCTGGTATCACCCCTTCAAAGGTGGTGTTGCTTTGGTTGATTCTGGATGAGTCTATCCCCATCCTGCGGACAGTGTCCTGGTATATTAAATTGAGACTACTACCGGCATCCATGAGGACGCGAGTGAGATGGTATCCGTCGATTATTGGGTCGAGCACCAAGGCATCTGATCCTCCGCACCGAATACTAGTCAGGCAGTCCGTGTGATCGAAGGTGATCGGGTAAGCCGACCAGTGGTTGGGTGTGGGTACGATGGGCTCTATGGCATATGCGTCTCTAAGCGCGCATTCGTGCCTTCTCGTGGATGTGTGGGTCGCGTGGAACATGTTTACTGTTTTTACCTCTGGTGGGAATTTTTTCTGTCCCCCAGTGTTCGGCTGCCGAGGTTCATCCTCGTCTTCACTTGGTGTTTCCTTTCCCTTGTGTTCAGCATTTAATTTGCTGGCCTGCTTGAAGACCCAACAATCTCTGTGAGTGTGGTTCGCCGGTTTGTCCGGGGTGCCATGAATTTGGCACAGTCTGTTCTGGACTCTGTTCAGAGCGGACGGCCCCTCTTTACTGCCTTTAAATGGCTTCTTTTGCTGACCTGGTCGAGAGCCCCTGAATCCGGCATTGACCATTGTGTTGTCCGGGCTCTCTTCCTTGTTTTGACGTTTGTTTTTATTATGTTGTGGCTTCCTGTTGCCATCCCTTATTTCGGATGTGCTTGGGTCGCTGGTGCCTTTACGGGCCAACCTGCTATCTTCACCCGCGCAAAAGCGGGTCATTAGGTTTGTTAAGGCTGCCATTGTCCTTGGCTTTTCTTGGCCGAGGTGTTTGGCGAGCCACTCGTCTCGGGTGCTGTGTTTGAAGGCCGCTAAGGCTTCGGCATCCGGACAATAGACAATTTGATTCTTCTTAGTGAGGAATCTGTTCCAAAACATGCGGGTGGGCTCTCCGGGCTGTTGGATTATGTGACTTAAATCGTCCGCATCAGGAGGTCAGACATAAGTCCCTTGAAAATTGGCCCTAAAAGCTTCCTCGAGTTCCTCCCAACTTCCAATTGAATATTCGGGGAGGCTTTTCAACCAGTGTCGAGCTGGTCCCTTCAGCTTGAGGGGATGGTATTTGATGGCGTGGAGGTCATCCCATGAGCCATGTGTATATGCAAGATAAAATCCTCGATCCAGACCCCTGGGTATGTCGTTCCGTCGTATGCCTCTATGTTCACAGGTTTAAAACCCTGTGGAAATTCATGGTCTAGTACTTCTTTGGTGAAGCACAGGGGGTGAGCAGCCCCTTTGTATCTGGACGTGTTGTGGCATGCCGTCGGCTGTTGTTGTGTCCGGTGTTTATTCCGAACTGGTATCCGATCGGTATGATTTTTTTGGTGACCATAGTCCCGCACCGGGGTGTGTCCTTTAGATCCATAGATGGACTTAGCCGCGTTAGCTTTCTTATCCAGGAGCTCGCGTAAATCGTGTTCGGCGTCGGTAGCTGCTCTGTTGCGGTTATGAAGTGGTTTGTCCAGCCTCCTGGCCGTGTTGTCATTTGGTGGAATGGCCTCATCGTCGAATTCTGGTAGCAGCTTGCGTTTTGGGCAGCTCTTTGTATGGCGATCGTCGCCGTACTTTTCTTCAGTGTTTAGCACTTTATTCCATCTTCGATTGAGCGTTTCCTGTGCGGTCTTTAGCCGTTGCTTCTGCTTCTTTAGACTTCTCGCAGCGGCCATAAGCCTTCTGTGGAGGTTATCTCGTTCCAAGTGTGTTTTCGGGATGATGAATGCATCATCATTCGGACTGTGTTCTTGTCCCAGGGCGGTTTGATTAGTTCGTCCCTCGGGATCATTGTGATCGGGCGTCTACTCCGAGCTGTGTTCGGCGTCACCTGGCTCATCCTGCTCCATTGCTGTGTTCATATGGTCATTGTTGCCTTCGGAGTTGACTGGGGTGTCGATCTTTCTGGTGCTCTTGTCGCTATTTTTACTGTTGCTGGACTTGCAGCGGCGTCTGCGCCGTCGTTTTGGCTTTTGCCCAGGGGTTTTATCTTTCGGATTGTCGCGGTCATCCTCCTTGTGCGTATCCACCATGTATATATCGTACGACGAGGTGGTAGTCCAGCGCCCCAGTGATTCTGAATCTTCTCCTGCATCATCATCCATACCGTCGATGTCTTCGGAGTCGAAGTCAAGCATGTCTGATACATCATCGACACTGGCAATGAAGTGGGTGGTGGGTGGGCAACAAATTCCTTTGTCGCCTGCTTCCCACTAGAGACAGACATAATTAGGCCAAGAGTATCCTGACAAAGAGGGAGATTTTAACGAGTTCAGCACGTCGCCAAAGGGCGAGTGCTGAAAGATATCCGTAGCGGTGAACTCCATTACGGGAGCCCATCTAGGTTTGGCGGGCTCAGGAGCGCGCGGACTGGAACCTACAGCCGGATACGAGTCCGGGGGTCCAGTGTCACAGGCTTCTTTTAGGGTGAGGCATGTGTTCGGCTCTAATGCTGATGAGTGTGCGGCCCGTGGGGTGGGGTCCATCCACCCGTCCTCAGGCGGCGCGATCTGCTCCGGATTTAGGTCCGGGGCTCCTGCAGGGGCGACATCCTGGGCATTGTCGGTGTACTAAAGTAGGGGTACCTTAGTACCCCGAACTCGTGCACGGGCAGTCGCAGCACCCCGCGGCAAGGCTTGCCGGGCGCCCGCCAAGACCCTCCATCATTTCCTATTACTGCCATTCAAGAACAAAGTATCAACTGAGAAAACAAAGGCCCCGGCAAGAGGAGCTTGCCGAGAAGGCCAACCAAGGCATTTCCAGAAGACTTGCCGCGGGGCCCCGCGCGTCCCGGCAAGGCCCGACGGCCGGCAAGCTTGCCGGCACGACAAGAGAAGGGCCGCGGCAAGGCTGCCACCCAAAATCCAGCGCATCCAGCGGCGTGTCACCATAGGGCCATCCCTGGGGCACGTGGCGAGGCGTTGCGCACCCATGCGGAGCGAGGTGGCAAGCGGAGTTGACAGAGGCGCCATCGTGGCAACCGGTGGCTCACCTATTGGTCGTTTCTTTGCACTGTTGGGGCGACCGGACGGGCATTAAATGCCCTTGTCCCCTGCCGTTAGAGTTAGGTAGGGGACACTGTTGGTCACTGTTGTACCAACCTGCGTTTTTACCTTTCTACCCCCTCTTCCTACGCTGCCACCTGTTGGTGCCCCTTCAGACTATAAAACGGAGGCCCATGCGCACTAGAAGGGGTTCGGTCCATTCGACACACGCATACCACCATACGCTCGCTCTCGAGCAAGATCAAATACAAACACAAAGCAGCAGTAGGAGTTTTATCTCTCCGGAGAGCTCCGAAGCTGGGTAAAGATCGCCCGTCTCCCCCGCGCGCCCGACCTCGATCTGCTCTGCGCATGGCCTCCGCCCCCTTGCCGGACTAGAAGGGGCCCCCCGTGCCCCATAGGTGCTCGTGGCCACAGAGAGAAATGCCCCGACATCTTTGGCGCACCAGGTAGGGGGCGCGTCGAGGTCGTGAGCATCTGATCCGGTCTCCGCGCGCGTTGCATCAACGCCTTCATCAACATGCCACCGAAGAAGAAGCCTTCGGAGGTGGCCGCTCCGTCTACATCGATTCCGCCACCACCGCCCGAGCAAACGGGCGGTGGAGTGGACGCCGGCGGAGGAGCAGGCGCCGACGGTGGGACTCACGTCGTCACCAGATCCAAAAACAAGGCCCCGCAAGCGTCGGCGACCGTGCAGACGCCGCACCCTTCCCAGGAGGTGCAAGGTCGACAACGCCCCGGTGCTCCCAGCACCATGCTCGCGTTGGAACAAGGCCAAGCTGGCGGGTCGTGGGACGTTCGAGGTCAGCATGCACGCCCGCATGCTGGCGCGAGCGAGGTACGGTCGCCCGGACGGGGTGTTGCACCTCCCAATCCAGTGGGGAGTCCGAGCACATCCCGCTCCTCGCGCCGCTCGTCGCCACCGCCGCCCAAGACAGCTGAGGAAGCGCTGGCCCGAGCCCAGCTGCTTCTGGACTACCCTCCGGCGCCGCACAAGATCGACGACTGGAGGATGACCATATACAGTCTCATCGGCTTCGCCAACGGCGACAAGCCCCAGCAACCGAGCGCATCGAGGCCCCGGCAAGGCGCCCAGGCGCAAGCCGACGCCGACAAGACCGCTGGGGGTGCCACCTCCGTGCACTCCCAGCCCCGAAGGCCAAGATCGCCGGCTCATCGGACCAACCCGGACGGCGACTCCACCACGTCGTCGGACCCGCGAACTCGCCGTGATCAACGCCACGTTCTTCAAGAACGACGGCACGAAGATGCTCGCATGCGCATCGAGCGCAGAAGAGAAGCACGACGTCAATCTGACCAGCATGCTGGACCCACTGTCGATATGCCTACACCAGGGGAGCCAGGCGACTTGCCGTACGCGGCAGGTTGCCCTGCGTTCACCCGCGAGCTGCGGCGAGTCCAATGGCCCAAAACCAAGAACTTCAAGCCAGACGTGCCCGAGAAGTACGATGGCAGGATACATCCATCGGAGTTCCTCAGCATCTACACCATCGCGGTGCAGGCTGCCGGAGGGCGCGACGAGAAGATCCTCGCCAACTACTTCCCGCTGGTGCTCAAGCCCAACGTCAGATCTTGGCTCATGCACTTGCCGGACGGCTCCATCTCTTCATGGGCGGACCTGTGTCATCAGTTTGTCGGCGCCTTCACAGGTGGCCACAAGCCTCATGGCCAGGAGAGTGACCTCCACTTGCTCGTCCAGAAGGAGGGAGAGCCCCTGCGTAAGTACATACAGAGATTCAGCCAGGTGCAGCGCAACATCCCAGACGTCCACCCTGCCGCGGTTATCAGCGCGTTTCATCAGAACGTGCGTAACCGCAGGATGAGGGAGGAGATGGCGATGTGCAAGATCAGAGATGTCAGCGACAAGTGTGCACGGGCTGAGGAGGGGAGGAAAATCCCCGGAGAGGTTGCAGGAGCAGAAGGATCTGACAGTGAGGATGCCGCCCCGACAAGGAAGAACCGGAGGCGGAACAACAAGAAGAGAAAGCCTAAGGATGTGCTAGCTGTTGAGCATTCCGGCAACGGAGGCGGCTCTGACAAGGCCAAAGCCGACGACTCCGGCGAGGCTGTGGTAGCCGCCGACAAGCAGGATGGCTCCGGCAAGCAATATTGCAAGATTCACCGCACCAAGGGCCATGACCTCCAAACCTGCAAGAAAGTGGAGCAGATGGCGGAGCTACAGAAAGCTGAGTACGAGCGCCGCGATAAGGAGAGAGCCCAGGGAGGTGGCGGAGGATCCGGCAAGAAGCTTCCTGCCCGGGGAGGACACCGCGGCAAGGCCAAGCCGTGGCAAGGAGATAGGCCTCCCCGCGGCCGCGACAAGGACGATGATGAGGATGAGGATGATGAGATGGAGGAAGATGAGACCGATGACCAAGAGTTTCAGAAGGCGACAGAGGTGTTGTGCATCGACGGCGGTGCCTCTCTGCACACCTCGCACCGCCAACTCAAGCAGTGGGTGCGAGAGGTGAATGCAGCGGAGCCGTCCGTCGAGGCGCGCAAGCCTCTGAAGTGGTCCAGCACGCCCATCATCTTCGACGTTGAGGACCACCCTGATTGCATCACTGCGGTCGGGTGCTTGCCGATGTTGGTCTCACCAACAATCCGCAACCTCAAGGTCACGAAGATGTTGGTTGACGGCGGGGCCGGCCTGAACCTGATTTCCTCCGTAGTGCTCAAGAAGCTCCAGATCCCCGACAGCGAGCTCGAAGAAACTGGTACCTTTCAAGGGATAAATCCGGGAAGGAGCAAGCCCAAGGGGAAGATCACACTGCCAGTGACGTTTGGCAGCGAGCTGAATTTCAGGACAGAGAGGGTCACATTCGATGTTGTTGATATCCCATTACCCTACAATGGGATACTCGGCCGACCAGCGCTTGCCAAGTTCATGGCAGCCTCTCACTACGCAAACAATGTGCTCAAGATGCCTGGTCCGATAAGTGTCATCTCTGTCCAAGGCGACAAGAAGGATGCACTTATCTGCACCGACAAGATCTGCCGGGAAGCAGCAGCCGCAGCAGAGTGCAAGCCACTTGCCCTTGAAGCTCCCCGGGGGAAGAAGAAAGTCAAGTCCGGCAAGAGCAGCTCTGATGCCCACTCCGGCAAGCGCACCTCCCCGGAGTGCTGCGCTGCCATGGAGGACGCACCATCGAGCTCCACCGGCAAGTGCAAGAAGGCAAAGGTAGATCTACCAAAGACTAAGCCCGGCAAGAACAGCTCTGGTGCCTGCTCCGGCAAGCACGCCTCTTCGGAGTGCCGCGCTGCCGTCGAGGATGTGCCGTCGAGCTCCACCGGCCAGTAGGGCGAAGAAAGCGGCCAGTTTCGAGCCTTTGAATTGTATTCCCTGAGAATCCGTACCTTGTATGAAGAACCTGTGCGCAGAAGGGTCGAATCGTGGCTAAGTTGCGCCCTTGATCTGTTTCGAGTCCGCTCAACGATGAAAGCGCGCTGCAACTAGCCCGACGAGTTCTTCCTGCCGGGGGCAACACCGCCAGCGGGCTGCTGATGTCCCGCACTCAGCAAGTGTGTTTGCGCCGACGGGTTTCCCTGAAAGCGTGAGGGTGAAAACGTACAAGGGAGGAAGTCAAGGGAGAAGTGCGGCCTCACCGGATCACGGAAGACAGAAAAGCTAAGTCGCCCGAGCTCGAATACAGAGCACTTTTTAGTTCTAAGCTTTTATGTTATATTCCTCGAACGTTCGTCCCTTGTACGAAAAACCTGTGCGCGGAGGAACCAACTCGTGGTTAAGTTGCGTCCTTGCTTTGTTTCCAAGTCAGCTAAATAATACAAGTGCGCTGCAACTGGCCCGAGAAGGTTTCTTGCCGGAAACAACACCGCCAGCGGGCTGCTGATGTTCCGCACTCAGCAAGTGTGTTAGTGCCGGCAAGTTCCCTAGAAGCGTAGGGTAAAAACGTACAAGGGATGTAATGAAGTAGAGGACGTAACATGGCAAGCCTTGCCGTGGGACGTCCTTCTTATGAGAAACTTGTGCGCAGAGGAGCTAACTCGCGGCTGAGTTGCACCCTTGATTTGTTTCCGAGTCCGCTCAACAATACAAGTGCGCTGCAACTAGCCCGACGAGGTTTCTTGCCGGAGGCAACACCTCCAGCGGGCTGCTGATGTTCCGCACTCAGCAAGTGTGTATGCACCGGCAAGTCCCCTAAAAAGCGTAGAGTGTAAACATACGAAGGGCGAAGCATGGCATTGCGTTGCCCAACCTAAAAAGTCACGCCACGAAAGAGTAACTTATTACGGCGCTGTCTTAGTTATTTTCGTGACTGTAATAACAGCGACAAGGAAAAACCAGAAGGGCGCACCGGCGCAGGGGCCCCGGCAAACCGGTTTCGCCGGGGGCTGCAAGTACCGAAGTTCCTTCGCGGCAGGCCAAGATCCCCGGGGGCCGCGGCGTCAGCGACAAGGGCAAGGAAAGGCACACCGGCACCTGGGTCTCGGCGGAGCCAGAGTTGCCGGAGGCTGCCAATGCCGAGATTCATCCCCGGCAAACCAGAGTCGCCGGGGGCTGCGATACCATATAAGTTTTTCATCCCTCATCATGCATCCTCTTATGGACTGGGGAAAGCAAAGACGCGTCCTTGAACGAGTCGCGGCCAAGTTGCGCCCTTGATTTGTTTCCGAGCCCGCTCAACAATACAAGTGCGCTGCAACTGGCCCGACAAGGTTTCTTGCCGAAAGCAACACCGCCAGCGGGCTGCTGACGTTCCGCACTCAGCAAGTGTGTTTGCACCAGCAAGTTCCCTAGAAGCGTAGGGTGGGAGTGTACAAGGCACAAAATCAAGTAAAGGACGTAATCCGGCAAGCATTCCCCTCTTTTCATTAGAAAACATCCCAATTTAGTACAAGTCCATAGAGGATGAAAAACATGATAGAGAGGATTACAAATTTTAAACGCAGCTAAGGCCCGAAGGCTTACAAATTAAAAGATAAGATGCCCGTAATCCCGCTCCTGTTTCTCTCTTCAGGAGGTAGGTCAAGGAGGCCCCATCAAGAGAAGCTTGCCGGGGGGGCAAAAGGGGCGCCTAGGTGAGCTACGGGTGCCAGAAGACACCAAGAGAACATCCTGGGGGACGGCCAGGAGCTTGGCGGAGACGGAGGCGCCGGAGGCAGAGCTCGAAGACGGGGTGGCAGGACGTCAGCACGCTGTCGAGGGCGCCTCGCCCTCGTACTCCGACTTGACGGCCTTACCCGGATGATGGGGTCGCCGGTGGCGCACGAGGCGATGGCCGACGCCTAGTCGGACTCACCGCCGCCGTCGTCGTCGCTGTTGCTCTCCTCCTCGTCACTCTCGCTCGAGGGGGAGTCTTTGCTATCGGAGGAGCTGTCCACGCAGCATCTCGCCCGGGTGCCGGAGTCCCCGAAGACATTGACGGCGAGAAGGTCGCCCTCCATTAACTTAAAATGGAGGGTAAACCCCGCCGCCAAGCTGTGGATGCGGGCGAACGTCTTCCACCCTCGATCGAAGTACATCACGCCGGGGGCTGGGGATACGACACTAACTCGAGTGCCGCTGATCCCGCAGCCCCTCATGCACAACTCCAACATCTCGGGCGGGTCCGGTTCCATCGCGCTCGCGAACGGGGCCGGGAGCCGGAGGCGGCGACGAGGTGCCCGGCGCAGCTTGACGAAGAACTCCCAGGGGTCGTCCCCGGTGTGGACCGCCTCGAGGAGAGGAGCCGCCGGCGGAGACGGGGGTGGCGCACCACCCCGGCCGCCTCTCCCCCGAGCGCTCCGACCATGTCCTCGACCTCGTCCACGACCTCGCCCCCTCCCTCTTCCCCTCGCGGTCGGCTCCGCCACCGCAGGCGCAGGATAGGGAGAGGCGCGCTGCCTGGTGGCGACCCTCGCCGCCACAGATGAAGGACCAGGGTTCCCTCCCTCCATGGCAGATGGGAGGAAGAGTAGCAGGAGTTGAAGAAAGAGGAAGAAGAGGAAGTGCGGGATTTTTGCGCTCCCCTTCCGCCCTTTTTAAGGAGCAAGGTGGGGGCTCGGCCGCCCCGCTCGGCCAATCAGAGCACGGTGAGGACAGAGGAACGGGGCCGACCCACCATCTCCGCCCGTGACGGCTCGGTCTCCCACCTTCGCCGCCCACGACCCCACGCGCATGGGAGCCGCGTGGCGAGGAGGCAAAGCCGGGGCGACGGATGAAGTGACCTCGCCCTGCCCCGTGATCACGGGGGTGGACGCCTTGAAGATCGCACACACCACCCACGCCTCCCACGACGCCGCAATCGACGCGTGCCGTTGCGGGAGGACGCGGTGGACACGGAGTCCGATTCTGTGTGGACCTAGGCCACACGTGCCCGTACACTATTTTGGGCCTGGCCCAACAACGCTCGGCACCGTGTATGGCCCAGGCCCGGGGGCTCCTGTCGGTGTACTAAAGTAGGGGTACCTTAGTACCCCGAACTCGTGCACGGGCAGTCGCAGCACCCCGCGGCAAGGCTTGCCGGGCGCCCGCCAAGACCCTCCATCATTTCCTATTACTGCCATTCAACAACAAAGTATCAACTGAGAAAACAAAGGCCCCGGCAAGAGGAGCTTGCCGGGAAGGCCAACCAAGGCATTTCCAGAAGACTTGCCGCGGCGCCCCGCGCGTCCCGGCAAGGCCCGATGGCCGGCAAGCTTGCCGCGGCACGACAAGGCCCGATGCACGACAAGGTACTTGCCGCGGCAAGGCTGCCACCCAAAATCCAGCGCATCCAGCGGCGTGTCACCACAGGGCCATCCCTGGGGCACGTGGCAAGGCGTTGCGCAGCCATGCGGAGCGAGGTGGCAAGCGGAGTTGACAGAGGCGCCATCGTGGCAACCGGTGGCTCACCTAACGGTCGTTTCTTTGCACTGTTGGGGCGACCGGACGGGCATTAAATGCCCTTGTCCCCTGCCGTCAGAGTTAGGTAGGGGACACCGTTGGTCACTGTTGTACCAACCTGCGTTTTTACCTTTCTACCCCCTCTTCCTACGCTGCCACCTGTTGGTGCCCCTTCAGACTATAAAAGGGAGGCCCATGCGCACGTAGAAGGGGTTCGGTCCATTCGACACACGCATACCACCATACGCTCGCTCTCGAGCAAGATCAAATACAAACACAAAGCAGCAGTAGGAGTTTTATCTCTCCGGAGAGCTCTGAAGCTGGGTAAAGATCGCCCGTCTCCCCCGCGCGCCCGACCTCGATCTGCTCTGCGCACGGCCTCCGCCCCCTTGCCGGACTAGAAGGGGCCCCCCGTGCCCCATAGGTGCTCGTGGCCACAGAGAGAAACGCCCCGACAGGCATTAACCGACAGCAGGTCTAAGGCGTGCTCATCGTGATTGTCTGGCGCTCCTGGCGCAGGCCCGAACCCGTCGAAGATAAAGTCTCCACGGATATCGGTCGTGTAGTTCAGGTTTCCGAGCCCGACCTGGTGGCCAGGGGCGTAGCTGTCGATCTTCTGGAAAGAATAGTCTCACCCTGGACCGCGTTGTTGTTGATGATTTAAGGAGCCATCAAGTCTTGCAGCGACGACACAGAGGAACTCTCAATGAAAGCACCAATGTCGGTGTCAAAACTGGCGGATCTCAGGTAGGGGCTCCCGATCTGTGCGTCTTAGGCTAATGGTAACAGGAGGTAAGGGACACAATGTTTACCCAGGTTCAGGCCCTCTCGATGGAGGTAAAACCCTACTTTCTGCTTGATTGATATTGATGATATGAGTAGTACAAGAGTTGATCTACCACGAGATCGTAGAGGCTAAACCCTAGAAGCTAGCCTATGATGATTATGATTGTGATCGTCCCTCTAAGGACCAACCTCTCCGGTTTATATAGACACCGGAGAGGGCTATGGTTTACACAGAGTCGGTTACAAGGAAGGAAATATAATATCCAGATTGCCAAGCTTGTCTTCCACGCAAAGGAGAGTCCCATCCGGACACGGGACGGAGTCTTGAGTCTTGTATCTTCACGCTCCAACAATCCGGACAAAGTGTACAGTTCGGCTGTCCGGATATCCCCTAATACAGGACTCCCTCACCCACCGGAAGGGCCTCAGTATTTTGCGGAAAAAGTGTTCCCCCCGCTGTCAGCTCGGACCCACCGGAAGTGCCTCCTTATTATGCACAAAAAAATGAATACTCCCCCTGCTAGTTGGGACTCACCTTGTTGGGAGGCTGACTTGTGGGCCTACTAAGTTGACGGGGACGGAGGGCTTTGTCAACTTAGTCAATATGAACGATTCTAGCTCTAGTGACCATATGTTGTCCATCCAACGGCCGTAGTGCTTCTTCAACCTCTGGTCTTCGTGCTCCAGCTGCCCAAACGAGCACCGGTCGTGCCGCATGCTCCTGCCTCCCGTGGCCGGCTGTGCTGCCACAGAGGCCTCACCGCCCGCTACTATTCCCGCCGCTGGCCAGGCCCTACAGCGACGGCAGCCTCACACCGCACTCGAACCAGTGAACCTTCGTACTCCTCTCCACGCGGGCTTCCACTTCCGTGTCTTCCCCGGCTCCGCACCGTCCCCTTCCTAGGCCTCGACGTCGTCCACCACCCTGGTGCTCTCTGTGCGGCGTGGTCAACATGGTCAAGGAACGACTTCCATCGGGAAGAGTACTGTATGTGGAGAGGCTGACAACTAGGTCCATGGCGGCCGCAAGGAAGTGCCTCCTTATTACGCGCAAAATAATTATTCCTCCACCTGACAGCAAGGACCCACCGGACAGGCCACCGTATTTCACAAAAAAAATGTTTCCCCCCTGACTGCTGGGACCCACCAGCTACATCTTCGCCCGCAAGGAAGTGCGTCCGGGCACAAAAACGATTCGCCCCCCTGACTACTGGGACCCATCAGCTACATCTTCGCACGCAAGGAAGTGCCTGACAGTCGGGACCCACCTGGTCGAAGCGTATGTAATGTTGTCATTCTGGTCATGAACGTGTACGTACATATTGGGTGATGTAGAGGCGCGCACGTGTCGTAGTAGAGGTGCGCATGTGTCGTAGTAGAGGCGCGCACGTAGCATGTACACATATGTACAACGGCCAGGGTGCAAGAAAGTAAATACGGCCATGTACATACATACGGGCGGGGTCTCTAACGCCTACTCGTGCATACATACGGCCAGGGCTCATGTACATGGCTGGGTCAGAACGGAGAAACAACGTCGTCGTCGTGTTCATGGGGAGCCAACCGGTTGGGTCGGAACGGAATGTGTCTTCGTGTTCATTGAGAGGGTTTGGATGGAACAGGCGATGGAAACGAGGCCTAGCGTACCGTAGAACAAAGGAAACAGCCTTGTGTTCGACCGGCCACGTTCGAAACGGGATCATGTTCACTGGGAGGGGTCTGTCATACCTCAAAACGAAGGAAACGGACTTGTGTTGGACCTCCTATGGTCAAAATGGGGTCCTGTTGATCAGGAGGGGTGTGGCGTGCCGCAAAATGGAGGAAACGGACTTGTGTTGGAACGCTACGGTCGAAACGGGGGTCCTGTTCATCGGGAGGGGTGTGGCGTACCGCAAAACAGGACTCCATGGGATACTATTCATCTTGACAGTCGTCCTCCTCCAGCCTCCACAGGCTACTGTTCATCCACCGTCAACCTCCTCCAGCCTCCACCTGCGACTCTTCATCAACGGGCTCCTGTTCATCCAGCCTCCACCACGCGCTACTCCACCGGCTACTGTTCAACCACCCCTCTCCACGGGCTCCTTTTCAACCACCCCTCCACACGCTACTGTTCATCCACTCCTCCACTGTCTACTGTTCATCCAGCCCTCCACGGGGTCATCATGTTCATCCAGCCCTCCACGGGGTCCTATTCATCCAGCCCCAACTGGCAACACCACGGGGTCCTGTTCATCCAGAGGCAACACCACGGGGTCCTGTTCATCCACCCCCACTGCTCACTATTCATC
This sequence comes from Triticum timopheevii, assembly GCA_963921465.1. Lineage (NCBI taxonomy): Eukaryota > Viridiplantae > Streptophyta > Magnoliopsida > Poales > Poaceae > Triticum > Triticum timopheevii. Next base: position 471,547,534 of record OY997264.1, on the reverse strand, counting down.
CAAACCCCCTCGCAACGCTCACTGTTCATCCAGAGGCAGCATCGATCGGCTTCAGTTAGCAGAAGTAGCGAAGGAATCGCTCGATCGCTCGGGTTCTGTAACGCGTGGCCTGCAGTGCAATCGCTCAGGTTCAGTTAGAGCCCAATGCCTCGCTCGGGTTCAGTTAGAGCCCAACGCCTCGCACACACGCGCGTACATGTATGAGAGAAACGCGCATCGCTCGGCCCCCGACCACCCACCGTAACTGGGAACTCGCCAAAATTTTCCTCACCCTCGCTTCTACCACGGTTTTTTCGTCATGGAAGGCCCAAAGAATGTCATGCAACTCTGTCTCCGGCCCGCCCACGATGAAAAGCCCAGTTTTTGTCATGATTTCTTGTCATAGAAGTAGGAGCCCACCACATCTATGATGATACTGGGTTTTGTCACAATTATCGTCATAGAAGTGTCATAAGTATGACAGAAAAAATTTCGTTCGGCCCAAAATGTCACGGATGTGTCTTTTTTTGTGTGGAAGGATATGACATGAAGGTTTTCCCAGAGCATATTTTGAATCCACAAAAGATACAAGATTCTTGCAAGTTAGATATACAAGTAGAAACATAGCAAGATAGGCATGAGTAAATTGTTCGAAGTACTTCTCCCCATCAGTACTTCTGCCCATCAGTAGACGATACAAAAGATATATGCTTCAGAAGTGATTTTCCTGCAACACAGATGATACAAAAGATATATGCGAGGAAAAACACTGTTAATCAAAGAGATATCTTTAAGACATCAGAAAAATTAGGCTAGGATTCCTCTAAGGTTAGATAATCGAAGAATATGATCATAACATATCCAACCAAAGAAGAAATAGTTTCTCTATTTCTCGATGTACTTCTCCCCATCAGTACTATCATTCGAAGATAGCATGTCCTTGTAGAATTCTTATTTTCCCTACACGAGGGTAATAATCGAGGATAAACAATGCATGGGAGTAAATTTTTGATAGCACCTACAAACAAAGAGTTGGAAGAAAATAATATTGCGGGGGGTTATTAATGTTACATGGCGATCAAGTTTTTCAACACCACAAGGGGTGCTATAAGTTCTTCAAGCAAATTGTTCGAGGGAAAACCCAATTGTTCGACTGAGAAAAGCAAATGGCGAATAAAAAACACCCTGCATGAACCCCATTCATCTATCACTCATTGTACTACTCCCCCTTTTGTCAACAAGTGTCAAAAAGGAAAGAGATAATATACGAGGAACTACTCTTCAGGCGAATCCTCAGAATCAGAATTAAAACCGCTCGATGAATCAGAATCCACAAAGCAAGGAATGGTCGAGGCTAAAGCAGGAGTAGAAGCATAGGCTCTAGAGGAGCTGGCGGGATGAGCATCTGGCTTGTATATGAGTGTTCTAGCTGTGTCTTCAATTTCATCATCATGACCGACAAACAACAGATTAGTTGAAGCAGAACATTGTGGGAGTACTGGAGTTTGTCTTCAGATGCAAGGAATAGTAAGCAAGTCTAGGTAGTCGTATTCCTTCATGATTCCTTTGGTAGCCAGCTGCTTGTGAGAATAATGTTGCCCGAGAAGAGTCCAAGTGTGCTTCTTTGTTCCTTCTCATGCAGAAGGATTTGGCGATCATGGTTGTGAAGCAAATTTAGCTCAGTCATTAGCTCCAGCTTTTCCTTTTGATCCAGCTTGATGTGGCTCTCCAAAGCTTGATGTGTGTGAATGCATATTTCATACAGAGGAGGATCTTCATTTGGAGAAATTTCAACCTTGGCATCCTTAACCTTCGGCGCAGAATCAGGTGCAGATGCAGTGGCAGCAGCATCAACAGGTTACTTCCCTTTTCTTGTATCCTTCACCATACGAAGAGTGTCACATACTAGTGGCATGAAGACTTTTGGAATGTAAGTTCAGAAGAATTTCTCTTTGATAAGCTGCCCGATTTTGCAAACATGATCCATGGACTATACGGCTTCAATGATTGTGGGTTGTTAGGTGCACAAGCCAAGTTTTGAATTAAAAGATAAGGAACATCGAACTTAATTCCTTGAGAGATGGCCAGAAGTGCATTTCCCACGATGCCATTGATGGAATTTGGTTTTTTTGTTGGCGTGAGAGTATTGCACAGAATGTGAGACAGTACTTTGTTGTCATAGGCCAACTTCTTGGGATCAACATCAATGCATTCGTCACCAGCCAAGTTGGGATCCATCAGAAAATGAAGTTGTGCTTTGGACACTTCCCAATAATGCAGCATGTGCTCTCTATTTGTTCAAACTCACACCGAGGAAGATTTATCATAGCCAAAATGTGATCTGCCAAGAACTTGATCTTTTCTCTGCCAGTCATCCATTCGAGAATCCAGGTCGAGGTGTTTCCAAGCTCTCCTGAGATATACAATGTGGCAAAGAATTGAAGGATAATTTCTCTGTTCCAGCCATGATTGAAGCACATGAATCCTTCTAGGAGGGCATGATCAATATGCTCAATTGCATGGTGGAAACAGGGCATTTCTTCAATCTCAGCGAAGTTTAATACCTTGTGATTGAAAATTCTATTCTTGCCGAACAAGATTCTGGCATAATATACAGCTTGCTCTTTAGTCCAAAACCTGGGTGATAGTAAAGTTCGCTCTCCTTTGTATGGGCTGACCCCAAAGAAAGCTAGCTTCGGAAAATGAAGCTTTTGATTGAATGCGGGACCTTTTGGGCCATACTCAGCTGGAAACAGAGGAAATGATTCCTGGGGATTTTTCTGATATTCTTCATCGCTAATTTCCATTGGCTGAACATCATCGAAAGCGAGCATGTTTTCATCAATTAGCTTTCATGGAGAAAGAGGCCTTTTCACTTTCTCTGGTGTTGGTGGAATTGGGGCGCTAGTCTGTCCTTCAATTTCCTTCACTGGAACTCCTTCAGCGACTTTCTAGTTCTCAGGCACTAGGGCCTTTTCTTTCAGTGAACTCACAACTGTGGGAGTCATGACACCTTCCACGAACACTTGGGTGACAACAGCTTCTGTTTCGGTCTCCTGAGGAACAACTGGTGGTACTTCTTGTTGGTGAGGCATGGTCTCTTCGACATTCTTTTCTTCATGTTGTGGCTGTGAAGCCATAGAACCAGGAGAAGGATCAACCTCCATCTGGGTAGGAGCACCAGATGAGGTGACTGGGGTGGTATTTCCTCTGGAGGCATCTTGCTCCCCCTCAACTCTATCATCCTCCTTGTTGGATCCGGAGGGCTCAACTTGCATTTCCTTCACATGTGATGAAACTTCCTTCTCAACCTCAGTCTCTTTATCAACTTTCTCTTCAAATATTTGCTACTCGCGCACGATATTTTCTTCGTCAATCTTGTTCAAAATACATCCATCACATCAGATTCTTGAGCAACTAGGGTAGGAATGATAACTACCGCAAGCTTAGCTTGTTGCATGGTTTCTTCTTCGTGACGAGGGGATGGTGGTATCTACTGCAGAGGAGCACTTGTGTCAATAGGAGCCACTACAAAAAAACACATCCGTGACATTTTAGGCCGAACGAAAAATAAATTCTATCATGCTTATGACACTTCTATGATGATAATTGTGACAAAACCCGGTATCATCGTAGATGTGGTGGGCTCCTACTTCTATGACAAAAAATCATGACAAAAAATGGGCTTTTCGTCCTAGGCGGGCCGGAGAGGCAGCTACATGATATTCGTTGGGTCGTTCATGACAGAAAAAACCGTGGTAGAAGCGAGGGCGAGGAAAATATCGGGGAGTTACCGGTTACGGTGGGTGGTTGGGGGCCGAGAGATGCACGTTTCTCTCGTACATGTATGCGCGTGGGTGCGAGACGTTGGCCTCTAACTGAACCCAAGTGAGGCGTTCACCTACTGAACCCGAGCAATTGCACTACAGGCTACGCGTTACTGAACCCGAGCGATCGATCGATCTGGCTGTTAACTGAACCCGATTGAGTGATTCCTTTGCTACTGCCACTAATTGAAGACGATCTAACCTGCTGCCTCTTGATGAAAAGTGAGCATTGTTGGGGGGTGGATGAACAATTCCCAGTGGGGGTTGGATGAACAGGACCCAGTGGTAGTAGAGGCAGTTGCCGCTGGATGAACAGGACCCCGATTGATCAAGCCGGTTGGGGGTGGATGAACAGGACCCCGTGGAGGGTTCGATGAACAGGACCCCATGGAGGGCTGGTTGAATAGTAGCCGGTGGAGGGCTGGATGAATAGTAGCCTGTGGAGGGTGGTTGAACAGGACCCTGTGGAGAGGGCTGGTTGAACAGTAGCCGATGGAGGAGCGGTGGAGGCTGGATGAACAGGAGCCCGTGGATGAACAGACGCAAGTGGAGGCTGGAGGAGGTCGATGGTGGATGAACAGTAGCCCGTGGAGGCTGGAGGAGGTCAACGGTGGAGATGAATTGTAGCCCATGTAGTCCCGTTTTGCGGTACGCCACACCCCTCCCGATGAACAGGACCCCCGTTTTGACCATAGCGCTCCAACAAAAGTCCGTTTCCTCCGTTTTGCGGTACGCCACACCCTTCCCAATCAACAGGACCCAGTTTCGACCGTAGGCACTTGAACACGAGTTTGTTTCCTCTGTTTTGCGGTACGCCAGACCCCTCCCGATGAACAGGATCCCGTTTCGACAGTGGCCGGTCGAACACAAGGTCATTTCCTCTGTTCTGCGGTACGCCAGGCCTCGTGATCAGATGTTCCATCCAAGCCGGTTGGCTCCCAATGAACATGATGCATTCTGTTGCCTCCCGATGAATACGATGACGTAGTTTCTCCATTCCGACCCAGCCAGTTGGCTGCCGATGAACAGGATGATGTCGCTACCTCTCCATGTACACGAGCTCTGGCCGTACGTATGCGTGAGTAGGCGTTCGAGACCCCACCCGTATGTACGTATGTGGCCGTATTTACTTTCTTGCACCCTGGTTGTACATATGTGTACATGCTATGTGCGCGCCTCTACTACGACACGTGCCCTTCCTTACTTGGCCATGGTTCATCGCTGCAGCCCGCAGACAGACCGATCCACCAGTATGTACGTACATGTTCGCGACCAGAATGACAATGCTACGTGCGCTTCGACCAGGTGGGTCCCGATGGTCATGCACTTCCTTGTGTGCGAAGATGTAGCATGTGGGTCCCAGCAGTCGGGGGGAAACATTTTTTCATGAAATATGGTGGCCCGTCCGATGGGTCCCTGTTGTCAGGTGGAGGAATCATTATTTTACGTGTAATAAGGTTGCACTTCCTTGCTCCGACCGTGGACCCGGCTGTCAGCCTCTCCACGTACAGTACTCCTTGGATGGAAGTCATTCTTTGACCACATTGACCATGGCGCGCCGAGAGCACCAAGGCGGTGGACGATGGCGAGGCCTAGGAAGGGGACGACGTGGAGCCAGGGAAGACGCAGCAGTGGATGCCCATGCGGAGAGGAGTACGAGCGTTGACTGGTTCGGCTGCAGTGTGAGGCTGCCGTCACCACCGAATAACAGGGGGTGTGGGTGAGTAGAGGGATGGCATGGCCAGCGGCGGGAGTAGTAGGGGGCGATGATGCCTCCGCGGCAGCACAGCCGGCCACAGGAGGCAGGAGCACACGGCACGACGGCGCTGGTTTGGGCGGCTGGAGCAAGAAGACCAGAGGTTGAAGAAGGACTACGGGCGTTGGATGGACATCGTACGGTCATTGGAGCAAGAATCATTCATATTGACTAAGTTGACAAAGCCCTCCATCCCCATCAACTTAGTAGGCCCACAAGTCAGCCTCCCACTATGGTAGGTCCCAGCTAGCAGGGGGAGTATTAATTTTTTTTTGTGTGTTGACCACGCCGCGCTGAGCGCATCCAAGGTGGTGGATGAGGGCGAGGCCCCGGACAGCAACAAGCCAGAGATGGGAAGAAGCGGGAGTGGAGTCGCAGACGGAGAGGTGTACGAGGGTTAACTTGTTCAGGTGCGGTGTGGTTCGGCAGTCGATGGAGAAGAATAGGAGGTGTGGATGGGTGGAGTGATGGCCTAGCCGGCGGTGGGGTAACACTTCACAGTGAAGCATGCTAAGTAGAGCTGCTAGCAGCAGGAGGCGGGAGCAGGTGCTCTCGGCGGCGCTGGAGGAAGAAGACGAGAGATTGAAGATGGATGTCGGTCATTGGATGTAAATCCAATGGCTAACAATGTCAGAATCATTCATTGACTAAGTTGACAACGACTTGCGTTGGCTTTAACCTATTGGCCCCCATTTCAGCCTCCAAAAATGTGGCACAGATTCAACCCATTTCTTCAGAATTTACAGTCCATTTGCTCTTGTTTTTTTGGAATTACAGTCCATTTGCTGGGCTGGGTGAACAAATAATATAGCATCCATGCGGCCCATTTTTTTAAAACTACAGCCCATTTTCACTTTCTCGAAATACACGAATCTGCTGGGCTGGCTGAACAAATAATGTAGCGTCCATGTGACCCATTTATTTTTTTTCCTAAAAAATTACAGGCCATTTGCACTTTCTTGAAATACACGATTATGTTGGGCTGGTTCTAATTATAATGTTGGGTTGGGTTCAGCAAATGTTATCAAAAAATAAACAGGGGTTGAGCATTTTGTTATAAATATATTTAAATAATAAGTGATTTATTATTACATTGGTCCTTAAATCTTACCAAGCTATTGTACACAATCACCAGGATTTTCGTTGCCTTAATGTAAAAAAATCTAGGATTTTATTGTTAAGAAATTATTTTTATAAGTTAATAAGATGTGGGATATTGTTTTCTTATATATGTAACTATCTGTTAAATATATGATGACAATAACAATAATATATAATAACATATAAAATAATTCAAATATATATAATATAGTAAGAAGGGAAACATAAGTTGGACCTGCCATTCCTATTCTTATATAGAAAAATAGAACAGACCTCTGCGTTTTTTTCAAAAAAAATACATAAGTTGGGTTGCCGATGTTTCAGGAAAAATAAAACCACGGATGAGAGGCCCATAGGCCATTCGATACATGACGGCCCTCAAGAAAATACAAACCGGCATGTCGTGGGTTGCGCATGTTAAAAAAGAAAGCCTAGACGGGGCATCCCACAACCAAGTTGATACTTACTGGCCCACTGATAATAAATGATACCTGCCAGCTCCTCGGCTTCGTTGTAAATTTATCTCCTTTAGTAACTATGTTGAAGAACCTCAAAAAAACGTAACTATGTTGACAAACCCGTGGTCCCCAACGTCAGCATAGAATTAGGAGGAAGTATTTTTTTCAATGAGACCCTTGCTTGCGTACGGCCATATACTTGGTGGGTCCCGACTGTCCACCTCTCCACGTACGGTTCTCTCCAGATTCCTCTCGTTTGTTAAGCATGTTCACAACGGCTGACAGCGGTGCCACGGCGAGCACACAAAGGCGCAGGATGAGAACGAACCACCTGAAGCAGTGCCTTATTTCTAACGAAACTACTAAACTAGCCCGGTGGCCAAGTGACACTACCCGACCGCTTTTCCGCCCGGGTTCAATTCCACATGATGCAGGGAAAATATCTCCGAAATTTTTGCCTCTGCCATTATTAACATGTGGGTTCCCATTGTCATCTACTCACACCACGTCCAACACTTGCCAAAACTTCGTCCCTCGTTTTCTCTATTTTTGGACACTCAACATTGTGTGGGCATTTTGAAAATAGCATATCTTTTTGACTATGCATCATATGAAGATGTGCTATGCATGAATGTTGATCAGCCTGATGTTAACTGGCTGGTACTTCCATTTTCGACCATGAATAAAACTACCAACATGATGTTATCCCTGTTTGAAAAGGGCATGTTAATATAAATGCTCTGCCTCTGAACTTGTAGATTCTTCTCTGAGAATCACATTGTCTGCACTTTTATACTCCTATGAAACTACACTTTTTAAGTGCTAAAAGTAGATATCTAGAATTCATAAAATACTTCATATTCTCAATACTACAAATCTGAAATTCAAAACACATTCATATCTAAAAGTACTCTCAAAATAAACAACACAAAACACAATTCACAACCTGCAAATACTGACAACCCTAAGCTCCTCCTGACAATTCACAACCTGCTCGACTATTGGGCTGTGGGGCAGTCCCCTCCTATTCCTCGGCGGCAGACAGCCCCGTGAGACAATGTGAACGGCAAGGGAGAGGATGGCGGGGAAGCTTCGTCGGGCCAACTGCTTTTCTCCTCTTGCAGTTGGGTTCGGTCAACGAAGACTCCACCGGCTCGCTCTGGCACAACACCCTCACGAACGACACCCTGTAGATGCTCGATCCTTCAATTTCTAGTGGATGCTCCATCTAGGATCGATGCTCCCACCACCGCTGCCTCACGATCGGATTCGATGAATCTGTTTGCTCCATGGCCCAGAGGAGCAGCTCTATGTACTCCGACGCGACTCCCTTTGGGAGTATCACTGCCTTTTCCCTCTGTTGTAGATATTTGGCCATGGATGTCGCCACTAGTTGGTCCTTGTTGTCAAACTAAGACTGTATCTCCAACATCCTAGATATCTTCACAGGGTCGTCGTCTGCGATCCTCACGTATCGATTGTACTCCTCCATCGATCTACTTCTCCACAGCACCATCACTCACCGGTGGTGGTTTTTGAATGGAAGAGGAGATGAGCGGCGCTGGTTTTGTATTAGAACAGGAGAGGAGCGGTGCTGGTTTTGTATTGGAACATGAGAGGAGGGACGGTGTTTTTGAAATGGAAGAGGAGAGGAGCGGCGCTGGTCTTGGAAGTATTTTTTTTATTTTGCATATTTTGGGTCAAAGTGTGACCACGTACTGTATTTGACAAGCAAAATGTGGATGCATGTCACTAAAAATTGTATTATTGGTTTCGTATCTGAATGTACTTCCAAATTATATTATTTTTGCAACATATAACATATATTTTATTTGTGAAAATCATGGTCAATTATGACCCAGAATAAAAGGGAGACTAGTTAATGTGGGGTCGCTTTCCTAATTGAAGGGTAAATTGATTTTGATTTTGATCCAGTCATAGTGCGTCAGCCCTCTCGTCCAATCTTAAATCGATGTCGCATGCTCCTCTCCCTCTTCTCCATTGCAAAGCCACCTCCTCTCCTCTCCATCATCTCCATTCCAAAACCATCGTCTCGCCTCTCCCTCTTCTCCATTGCAAAACCACCCCCTCTCCTCTCCATCTTCCCCATTGCAAAACCACCTTCTCGCCTCTCCCTCTTCTCTATTACAAGACCACCGTCTCTCCTCCCATCTTCCAAAGCTAGCACCAGACCTCTCAAAAGGACATCTATGGAGAGGATGCAGTAGCAAATCGGGCAGACCGCCAGCGGCGGCCAGGCAAAGTTAGCCAGGATGAAGGAGATCCTTACTTGGTTTGACAATGAGTGGGAGTTTTCGAGGACGGTGAGGGCCATGTGGCAATGTATGCGAAAGAGCGAGACGGCGGCGATTAGGGCGGTGATGTTACTCCTCGGCGGCAGTCACGCCGTAGTCCTTCGAGTTCATAGAGTATCTCCTCTGGGCGATGGAGCAGACAGATTTACCCGAGGCGTAAGTCAGGCGGAGGGGTGGGCATACAGGTCGAAGGTCGAGCATCCAGAGGATAATGAATCGATCGAGTATTGTGTGTCGTTCATGAGGGTGCAGAGCCAGCCGGAGCCACAGGAGTATTCGTTCTCCCACCACAAGAGGAGACCGGATGGCATGACGTCACTTCCCCGCCATTCTCCACGGTTCCCTCGATGCTCGCCTTGTTTCAACGGTGGCGGTAGGGTTTAAGGTAAGCTTTGCACTAACCAAATCTGCCATCTGCTCATGCTTACGATCAGTGTGATGGCTAATGAAAATCATGCTTACAATCAGTCTCCGAGTACTACGCCAATCACCCTAAAATAGCTCTAAACCTTTGGGTCAAAGTTGTGACATTGTGTACAAATAATGAAAAATATATTGGTGCTTGTTTTAGAAAATAGCACTCCCTAGAAAACTGCCAATATAAGCTACTAGTATTTGGTTAGAGGATTTGCTGTCGAGAAAGATCCGTCCACAGAGAGCGCCACACATCCCACTGGTGGTGGTGGATGCCAATGCGTGCATGGATCATGGTTGGTGTCAGTAATTTTTACTTGGCACACCTCGCACTCTGCATATATGCCGGTTCCATCCGTACATTTGTGCAGTTCCACCAAAATGCAGCTGAATAACCCTGTTTGCACAGATATTGAAAAAGCGTGATTACATTATAGTGGCACTAGTTGATGAAACATACACTAATAAATAGAAGAAAATATTGTGATAGTATCATAGTATGCCATGCTGCGAGGGCGAGATGGGCCCTGTGACGCCTCATACGGTAGGACTCATATTGGAAATTGACCCAATTCTCCCCGATACACCTTCTGCCAGTGATGAACATCAGTGTACAACGGTAGTACAAGGAGGAGCCATGAGACATTCCAATCTCTATTTTTGTGCGGATCAACTAAAATTAAGCACCCTAGTTTGCAAAAATGCTTAAACATTAATAATGGGACTAGTTGATGAAACATATACTAAAAAAGAGAAGCACTTTCTTTATCTACATTGGAAATGAAATGATAGAGAGGACACTTGCTCTATTTTAACTGTATTATTTTTTTGAATATTTATTTGTACTGTATTATTACTTCATTTTATCAGTGGCACTAGGGTTGAGCAGGTGGCAAAAAAGGTGTACCATGCGTCGCAAGGATGGAGGTCGGGGGTGCTTAGACTGGGATGCTAAAGCTGGCTCTTTCAATCCCTATCTTCCCCCCTGATGTTTCTGTGGTAGCATTTGGGTTGTAATCCAAACTTGGTCGAGCTGGTGCTGCGTCCCCCTACCTGCCTAGCTTATGTGGCGAACTTGTCTCCTGCTAGTACTCAGTCTGTTCTAGTAGTAGTTGCATAACTTCCTGTTTACACTGAGATGTTGTCGGATAATGGTACTCTATGGTTGGGTTTCTTTAATGAAATTGGAGGAAGCCCCCTCTTTCGATATATAAAAAACTCAGTGCCACTAGCGGTGCCAAAACATTGCCTCAAATTAATAATGCCACTAGATTAAGGTGCAAAATAATAACATTACTGCTTTATCATGGCAGTGCCAAAATAATAGCACAAAAGCAGACTCAACATGCAGGATCTTTGGCAAAGGGTTAGACCAGAAAGGAACATACCTCGTGATTGGAACCATATCTGTAGCCAACGCCATCGTAGAAGGGATGACACCAGTCACCAACATGGATGATTCAATTCATGGGACCTTTTGTGTAGTTCACCTAAAATGAAGCAATGTCCCATGAGCTAGCAGCTTCTCCTTCAATTTTTTTTAAGAAAAGGGCTCCATCCCTGGTTCCATTTCCATCAGAAAATGAGACCCATGCAGCTTCTTCTTCATTAGTTGCAACAAAATTGAGCAACATCAAGGTTGGTTGTGAAGCTCGTGGAATGTTCAACTATAATTTGGATATCATTTGTGCAGTTCAACTAAGATCAAGCGTGAAATGTATATCTCTATTTGCACAAAAAGGTGGAAAGGAGGGTGACTAACAAGTGATGAAACATACATCAAATGAAAAGAAGCACGTTCCTTATCTGAATGGCAATCCTACAAGGACAGTAGCAATTTCTAAAGCGGCAACATTGCTAGATATTAGTGTGAGCATTAGGATTAACTATGACAACCATTAAATACGACATTACTTTAATGGTGCCATTGCTTCATTTTAGCAGCAAAGTTACATTAACATCTTCTACAGAGTTGGTATTTGGGCACGGGAGAGTAGCCGGACCAGGACAGTTGCATTTCTAATGAAAAGAAGCAACTTATCTTAATGGGAAATTTAGCAGGACAGGAAAAATAGTGCCATTGATTCATATTACTGGAGGCATTACATTGAAAACAACATTGGTTTAACGTGTCCTTACTTTTAATAGTGCGACTGCTACATTTTTACCAGTGGCATTACATAAGAGGGGCTCGGGGCAACAAACATCAGAATAGGATATCTGGGTTGGTCCCATTTTTGTTCGGTATAGCCACCTTATACTGTGTGAGGCTAGCAAATCTAGTGCTGGACATACTCTGTTGACTTGTCCCCCAGCCCCCACTTTCTTTCCTTTTTCAACCAATAGATCGGGTTCATATTGAGTTTGTACTGCATTTCCCTTTATTTCCCTATTAGACCAAGAGACTAGTTGGACAGTCAGTCTCTGCTACTTTTCGCCCCCATTATTTCCTCTTTCGACCAAGTCCTAGATTCAGGTAACAAATCTTACCCCACCCCCACCCCCTTTCTTCCTTGTTTGAACCAAGTAGTACTAGATTCGAGTGCATGAACTAGTTTTACCTCTTAACAGTAAAAGTTTAGGTGGATTTTGAACAGCAGATCAATCCTATCTATGAGGGGGCCTGAGAAATAGTAAAAGATACAAATGCAGCGATGTCGGGAACTGGGGAAGTAGAGCAAGGTAGGTTTCGAAGGAAGTTATACCCTAGGGTCGCCGGGATGTCGCTAGGTGGGCGGCGGGAGGCCGGATCTGCCCACACTATGGCAGCAAGGAAGAAGCGGTCGGAGGCCCTCCCTAGCCGGCGGTGCGTGGGAGAGAACGGCAAGGCACACTGATCAGGATGCGCCTGCAGTGGGTAAGAACCGTCGCCGAGGACGATCGCGTGAATGTTGCACCTCCTCACCTTCCCAGGCGGAGAGGATCCAGCTGGATCTGTGACCAGCGGTGAGCAGAGAGAGAGTGTGGCCACCGCTATCGTGTTTAGATCTGGAGATGACAAGACAGTGTGAAGAGAGCAACACTAGCAAGCAAGCGCAGAGGATCCTGCCTATATAGTGGAGTAGTTTTATTTTGCCTACCGGAGCCGGCTTGACATCGTCAATGATTGTCGAGAAGTCTTCATGCACGTGCCCCGGAGGCGCGGTTGTTGTCATTTTGATCTGAAGCACCAGATTAACATATAACACAAAAAAATGTCACATGACAAGAAACCATAACCTCAATGCCCCAAGGAGACAACATGAATCCCGACGAACAAACTAGATGAGGATCAAAGCTCAAATTAAAGATAAACTCATAGAAAAGGGGGTCCATCGATAGATGTCCTAATTAACATAGACGGCTTGACCTAGATGGCAGCCGAGTAGTCTTCGTGCATGTGCCCCCAATGACCAGCGCCTTGGAGGAACTCAGTTGTCGCTGTTTAACTCTTGAAGTGATCTGAAGCACATGACACCTAATATTGCGAGATGACAAGAAACCTTTTTTAGATTTTTCATCAGAACTAGAGCCCTGTACAACACAGCCAGCATGATATGTAGACGATAGCCAATCTAGCCGTGTCTACTAGAGTCTGGTCACATGCATGGACGAACTGATCTTCCGTGTCATGCAGGGATCGTCCAGGCACCGACGTCTGTACAACACTGCTCGAGTACTATCGCTCGTCTCTCTCTTCTATTAACTCACCCGACTTGCGGGGCTGGGGAGTGTGCCTATGGTCGGTTATCAATTGTGGTCCCACATGTGTGTGCAAACGCAATATGATGCGTGTTCCATTCGGAGAGTGGCGTGCCAGACCGACCGATCGTCTGGGGTGCGACGCGAATGCGACGGGCATGCTCTATACTCCGTACATGTGTACCGCCATTTTCTTAAGGCTTTGATCCATGGCGCAATCCATGGATACAAAATTATACTCCCTACGTTCCTAAATATAAGTCTTTTTAGACATTTCAAATGGACAACAACATTCGGATGTATATAGACATAATTTAGAGTGTAGATTCACTCATTTCGCTTCGTATGTAGTCACTTGTTGGAATCTTTAAAAAGACTTATATTTGGGAACAGAGGCAGTTCCGCCTAGTCGGTTCAACAGAGACGCGAGAAGATGAGGGAGTAGGCTGCTATAAACGTAGGGCTGTGTGATTTGACAGTGAGTTACTGCTAGACAGGTGGGCCCCGTGATTTGACTTGCCATTATCAATTGCAGCGCTACGACCGGCATGAGTCTCTCGATACCTGACCACCTCCATGGTATACAGGTGCCTCTCCCAATGCTCCACCATGTAGACCATGGTTAGTATAGCCTGCTGCTGGTGATGCATGAGTATATAAACATGCCATGTCATCAAAAGTTAGTAGTATTATTTATTAGTCATACAATAGGGTTGTAACGCCCCGGATCCGATGCACCAGGTGTCTTCTAGTTATTCGCCATCGTTGCCATGTCATTTGCTTGCGTGTTGCATTTTTCCATGTCATCATTTGCGCTTTATCTACATGTTTTCAGAACTCGCATTCGTCCAGGTCTCCCAGTTCTGTTTGTTGTCCGTTCTGAGCCCAGACGCACTCGCACGCGCCCGCGGCACCTCTGAAATATTATTCTATGAGTGGCATAAAAATATTCTCGCGTGCGGTCTTATTATAGTGTAGGTAGACCGCCTGCCAAATTTCGTCACATTCGGAGTCCATTTGATAGCCCAACCGTCATTCGTAGCGGCACCCTTGCCGGTTTATTCGTCGGACGTTTTCGGTCTCCGGAAACCCGTGTCAGGCTGCATTTCTCTTCTCTCCTCTCAGCCAACCCTTCTACACAGCCCACCTGCAGCCCATCAACCCCTTAGCTAAACCCCGTCCGATCCGGAACTGTCCGATGGAGATCCGAGGCTCTGAAACACCCCAAAACCCCTAACCCTAGACCCCTACTCTATTTAAACACCTCCACATGCCATTTTTGGCCTTCTCCTTCCCCCTCCTCGACCCAGCCGCCTGGATCTCCCTGACTGCGTCGTTGCCCGTGGCCACTCCCCATGCGCCACCTCGCCCCAATCGCCTCCCTGCCGCCGCGGCCCTGCCAGGTCCATCTACGGCCTGTCTAGCCCGCCGGGGCCCGGATCCCGCAGCCGCAGGGCGCCCGAGCTGCCCAATGCCTCCCGCACGATCTAGCTTGGGATCGGGGGAGCGCCGCCGTCCTCCCGCACCTCGACCCCGCCGCTTGTACCTCGCCGCCGGAGTGCGCCTCGGTCGCCCCACCTTCGCGCTGGACCCTGCCAGCTCACGCCTCACCGTCCCGACGTCGCCCCGCACCTCGCCGCCCCGGCCTCTCTCTGCCCGCAGGAGCTCCGCCGCCGTTCTTGGAGCTAGCCGACCGGGTCATTGCAGCTCTGCTGCCTGCCGGACCTCGCCGCCGTCGGGAATGGGCGCCCCGAGGCCCGATCCATCCTTCCCCGTGCCAGATCTGCCTGTCCCGCTCCCTTGAACCCCGCCGGAGCTCGTGCAAGCCGCCGCCGCCCCTGCATCATCCCGTTCAGGAGCGAGGAGAAGAAGAGCACCGCCACTCGCGTTGACTCTTGTGTGGGCCGGCCCGACCCCAAGGCTCAGCCGCCCGATCCGCCGGCCTGCTTCACCGTCTTGGGCCCAAGCCCACGAGGTGAGCGCGCCCACGCTGTCCTATCCCTCGCCCCAGGCATCTTTTAGTTTTTTTTTGTGCTCACCTGTTTTTTTCTTCTGAAAATCGTCTAAAGTCCCTGAGATTTTATCATCATGTGTGCATGTTTGAGTGCCTCTAAGTTTGTGCATGTTGCTCCGAATTGCGTGTATGATATGTCAAAATATTCACCTCAGAGTACTATTCATGATGGTCTAGTTTTCATTAATGTTAGTGTTCATATTGATGCCTAAACCTTTGTTGCAAAACTGCCAAGTAATATGAACTGTTGTAATCTGCTGATTGTTAACATCATTTAGGTGTCTTGTGAGTACCACAACTTTGTCCCTGTTGATGCTATGATGATGATCTTGATATGCACATGTTCTTCACTTCATGCTATACATGTTGGGGTGCTTTGCATTCAAGTTAGGGTGCATCTTTATATCTTAATCCCTCTTCCTAAAGTGCATGTTGCTGTTAACTACTGAAAACTGTTGTAACTTGCCTATTTGTCATTTTTGTTGCATTTTGTGTGTGCATCCTATGAGCATGATGTCTACATGTTTTAGGAGAATATTTATGCCATCCTTATAAGGGTGCAATCCCTGTATTTTTATATGCCCTGTAATGAGTGCATCAAGCTCGTGAAATGGGCTACTTGCTGTTAACTTTCTGTCAAGTCTGTTTCTATCATATCATGATAACATGTTTGTTTGATGCTACCAATTAATCCATGCATATTCTGGAAATGCTTGGTTGACATGTTTGGTTGTATATGTTATGATATACCATGCCATGCATTTTTATGCCCTATATATGTCCTTTAGCGTATTTTTTCATTGCCATGAACATGCTTATATAATGTTCCAGATTTCTATTAACTTCATGATGCTATGTTTTGAGCTTGATAGTAATTATTCTATGCCTCTTCTAGAGATACCCCAATTACATGATTTGAAGTATGCTATGAGTACTTTGTTCATGTTTTGTATTATCATGTTGCATCCATATTTTGAGAGTGTTTGCTTGATGTTTGGATGCATTTTGCATCAATGCCATGTATAACTTGTTTTGCTCATATCTTCTAGGTCGTAGCTCCGAATTAAATGAACTTTATATGTAACTTGACTAGATGTTCATGTAGATCATCTTGGTGCATCTTAACTTGCTGTTTAACAACTTGAACTTAAGGTTTATTCAGTTCTGGAACAATTTTGAAATTTGCATATGAGGACATACCGGATTTGTTATATGTTGTTTCTGGTCTCATTTAAACTTGCTTTAATGTGTTGCTCTTGTATGCATCATCTCTTGCCATGAGTAGTATCATATAGCCTTTGTCATGCATCATGCTTGGTTGTGCTTCATGTCATGTTTATGTGTTGTGTGTTTACCATGTTGTTTGCTTCTTTCCAGTTGTGCTTCTTCTTGATAGTTCCTATTTCGTTGCGATAGGATTCGTTCGACTACGCTTGGTCCATCTTCGCCCGTTCGTCTTCTTCATGGACTCATTCTTCTTCCTAGCGGAATTTCAGGCAAGATGACCGTTACCCTGGATCTCACTACTATCATTGCTATGCTTGTTGCTTCGTTCTATCGCTATGCTGCGCTACCTATCACTTGTTTATCAAGCTTTCCAAATTGCCATGTCAGCCTCTAACCTTTTCACCCTTCCTAGCAAACCGTTGTTTGGCTATGTTACCGCTTTTCTCAGCCCCTCTTATGGCATTGTTAGTTGCAGGTGAAGTTGAAGATTGCTCCATGTTGGACAGAATTATGTTGGGATATCACAATATCTCTTATTTAATTAATGCATCTATATACTTGGTTAAGGGTGGAAGGCTCGGCCTTATGCCTGGTGTTTTGTTCCACTCTTGCCGCCTTAGTTTCCGTCATACCGGTGTTATGTTCCTTCATTTTGTGTTCCTTACGCGGCCGGGTGTATGGGAACCCCTTGACAGTTCGCCTTGAATAAAACTCCTCCAGCAAAGCCCAACCTTGGTTTTACATTTGCCTGACAACCTATAACCTTTCCCTTGGGAGTAATTAACCCGAGGGTCATCTTTATTACAAACCACCCCGGGCCCGTGCTTCTCTAAGTGTTGGTCCGAACCGAGCAGCCTGCGGGGCCACCTCGGGAAACTTGATGGGGGGGTGTTTTACTCGTAGCTTGTCTCATCCGTTGTGCCCTGAGAACGAGATATGTGCAGCTCCTATCGGGATTTGTTGGCATATTCGGGCGGTCTTGCTGGTCTTGTTTTACCATTGCCGAAATGTCTTGTAACCGGGATTCCGAGACTAGTCGGGTCTTCCCGGGTGAAGGAATATCCTTCGTTGGTTGTGAGAGCTTACAATGGGCTAAGTTGGGACACCCCTGCAGGGTTTAAACTTTCGAAAGCCGTGCCTGTGGTTATGTAGCAGATGGGAATTTTTTAATGTCCGGTTGTAGAGAACTTGACACCATATTCGAATTAAAACGCATCAACCGCGTGTGTAGCCGTGATGGTCTCTTTCGATGGAGTCCGGGAAGTGAACATTATGTATGAACGTATGTATTTTCAGGATCACTCTTGATCACTTCTAGCTTCTCGACCGTTCCATTTGCTTCTCTTCTTGCTCTTATTTGCGTGTGTTAGCCACCATATATGCTTAGTCGCTGATGCAACCTCACCACTTATCCTTTCCATACCCTTTAAGCTTTGCTAGTCTTGATACCCATGGTAATGGAATTGCTGAGTCCTTGTGGCTCACAGATTACTACAACAACTGTTGCAGGTACAGGTAATGCAATGATCATGACGCGAGAGCGATGCTTGCTTGTTTTGGAGTTCTTCTTCTGCTTATTCTTCAATTAGGGGATAGGTTCCAGGTCGGCGGCCTGGGCTAGCAGGGTGCGTTTGAGTTTCTGTTTGTGTTTCATCCGTAGTCGGATGTTGCTCTTATGTATGATGGTATTGTATTCTTGTGGCATTTTATGCCTCTTGTATGTATCCCTAACTATTATGTAATGGTATGATGTAATGATATCCACCTTGCAAAAGCGTCTCCAATATGCGCTTCTATCCTTGGTGGGACCTTCAAGTTCCTTTAGGATAGGGTCGCATATTGGGCGTGACAAGTTGGTATCAGAGCCTCGACCGACTATAGGAGCCCCCTTGATTGTTCGTAGTTTGGCTGTTGTCGAGTCTAGAAGAAAACCTGTTTTCGAAGTCTAGTTATATCGAAGAGTAGGAATTCTTTTTACTCCTCAGCCCCTTCATCGCTCTGGTGAGGAATCTTGACATGGGTGTTTTGAATTACTCCTCTTCCCCTTCAAATTTTCTTTAGGATCACGCAGCTGGGTTTTTTTTATCATTGTCTGTCAGCCCTTTTCATCTGGTGCATTTCTCGTCAAGTTGATTCGATCCTCTTTGTTTTTTGCAAGTTCAATCCTCAGTTTGCTCTCAACGAAGTTGTTTCTCTGCCCTCAGTTGCCTTCTTTTCCCACCCTTTTTCTTCTCGGAGCCTGAGTCCGTAATCGAGTATCCATCCTACCCGTGCGAAGCCTTTGCATTCTTTCAACCGTTGTTTTCTCTTCAAGTTATTCATTGGTTCTACCTTCCAAGTTGCCTTTATTTTTCCTGCCCTCCCACCCCTTTTTCTTCCCAGACCTTGAGTCTCATTCGAGCATCAATTTCATCCGTGCGGAGCCTCTTCAGTCTTTCGTCAATTATTTCAACCGGTGAATTCTCGTCTCGTTTGACATTCTTCATCTCTTTTTCTTCTCCATTGGACTCATTTCAAGTTTTTCGGGTTGATCATTTCTTTTCCTTGGATCAAGTGTTTCCCCTGCTCGTTCGCCTCTTGCCAGTTTATCCTCCCGGAGTGCTCAAGACATCTCAGGAGATTCGTCTGTTGTCACCTCATTCAAATATTTCAATTGTTTCGGTGCATCATCTCCTCTTCAATCCTTTCCAACGGTGTCATCTCTTTAGTGGGCCCTAACCCACAGGTTTATTCCCAGGATCTTACCTGACTCTTCTAATTATTCCGGAGCCATTCCTAATTCTTTTCAGAGTTTGACGTAAGAATGAATTTCAGAAGTCACATGCCTTCTCCAAGATCGCTTTCAAATTCTTTTCATTGTTTGTTCAACCTTTACTCTTTTCATTCTTCCGGAATATCTCAGTAATTTTGGTGGTGTTCCTCGTCGTTATTCTCAACATTTGAAGATAGAAGAAGAGTTTCTCTTAAATCTTGCCCGTTCTCTCAAAGATTCGTGGTTCTAGCTTCATGTTATCCACTCGAATTATTCCATTTTTCAGATATTCTTTTCTTACACATCCGGAGTTTTCCAGGAGCTGTTTTCTGTTTCGAGTCATCCGGAGGCCATCATTCCAGAAGAATTCTTTGTCCTCACATTCCAGCTATCGTATCCAATTATCCCAGCGCTTCGTTCAACTACTCTTTAATCAGCTCGAGTTCTTCCCATTCTCTTGCATCTAAATCCCCTCAAGCATATGGGTTCTTCTAATTCTTCCCGGTGATTCATTCCCTTTCATCAGTCATTTTCAAATTCTTAAGGTGGTTCCTTCAGATTCCTTTTCCTTTGTTATCATTTTAATTCATTCGTTCTTACCAATCCTACCGGTGGTTCATGAAGAGTTTCTCAAGTTTTGTGCTATATGCCCCTTAATCCTTTTCAACAAGAATAAGTAGTATGCAAAATTAGGTTGTCATCAATTAAATTTGATGAAGGATAAGCATACAATAATCTTATTCTTATTTCTTCCAAGTGATTAATCCCTTCTTTCGGAGTTTGTTCTTGATGACTAAATTCTAGTTCCAAGTGTTTTCATCTTTTCTTTTTCGGAGTTCAAAAATTCCTCGGCCATTTCGTCGGAACTTCCATATAAATCATCGCAAGGCTTAATCTTATTCCTTCATCCTTCATTCTATCTCATTATCCTTTTGTCACCAGAGTTCTTCATGGTGGGTCTTCATGATTTAATTCATTCTACAAGAGTTCATCAAGATTTTGTTGGAGGTGTTCAAGTATCTTTTCTTCTCGTGTCTTGAAGTGCAATTATTTCTCCGTATTCTTCTGAAGTGGAGTTTTGCATTTCTTCATTCTATTCAGACATTGGTTGTGGTATAATTTCACCTCAAGTTTTGAGTTGTATTTGATAAGTCCACAACAAGCTTATTCTCTCGTTGTTGATTTTCTCAACAACTCTGTTCAATCCTTCCTTCTAAGTTCTTTTCATTCCACTATTTCAATTCTTCTGGAGGCATTGCGTTGTTCATCTCGTTAAGTGTCATTCCATCTTGTGAAGTTCATGTTCTATTCCTTCCATTTTCAGTCGGAATGCTGCCCAAATTCTTATGTTCTATTCCTTTTCTATCTTGTTCTAACCGGAGTGATTTCAGAGTCTATCTTATTCCATGAGCTTTCGATTCTTGTCATATTCGCCGTTCCTCTTTTCTACCGGAGTGCTCTCGACTTTCTTCTAATTCTATCTTGTGTTCTTATTTCACCTCTTCCTCTTTCCCTTTCGTCTTGTTCCTAAGATCTCGGGACGAAATCTCTTTTTAGTGGAGGAGAGTTGTAACACCCCGGATCCGATGCGCCAGCTGTCTCCAGTTATTCGACGTCATTGCCATGTCATTTGCTTACGTGTTGCATTTTGCCATGTCATCATCTGCATTTCATCTACATGTTTTCAGAACTCGCATCCGTCCGGGTCTACCAGTTCTGTCCGTTGTCCGTTCTGAGCCCAGACACACTCGCACGCGCCCGCGGCACCTCCGAAATATTATTTTATGAGTGGCATAAAAATGTTCTCAGAATAGGGTGAAAGTTCATGCGTTCTTATTATAGTGTAGGTAGACCGCCTATCAAATTTCGTTGCATTCGGAGTCCGTTTGATAGCCCAACCGTCATCCGTAGCGGCACCCTTGCCGGTTTATTCGCCGGATGTTTTCGGTCTCCGGAAACCCGTGTCGGGCTGCATTTCTCTTCTCTCCTCTCAGCCAACCCTTCTACACAGCCCACCTGCAGCCCATCAACCCCTCAGCTAAACCCCCTCCGATCTGGAGCCGTCCGATGGCGATATGAGGCTCCGAAACACCCCAAAACCCCTAACCCTAGACCCCCTACTCTATTTAAACACCTCCACATGCCATTTTTGGCCTTCTCCCTCCCCCTCCTCGACCCCGCCGCCTGGATCTCCCCGAACGCGCCGCCGCCTGTGGCCGCTCCCCATGTGCCACATCGCCCCAATCGCCTCCCCGCCACCGCAGCCCTGCCAGGCCCATCTAAGGCCCGCCGAGCCCGCCGGGGCCCAGATCCCGCAGCTGCAGGGCGCCCGAGCCTCCCACTCGATCCAGCTTGGGATCGGGGGAGCGCCGCCGTACTCCCGCGCCTCGACCCCGCCGCATGTACCTCACCATCGGAGTGCGCCTCCGTCGCCCCACCTTCGCGTCGGACCCCGCCGCCTCGTGCCTCACCGTCCCGACATCGCCCCGCACGTTGCCACCCCTGCCTCTCTATGCCCGCAGGAGCACCGCCGCCATCCTTGGAGCTCGCCGCCGCCGGGAACGGGCGCCCCGAGGCCCGATTTGTCCTTCGCCACGCCAGATCTGCCCGTCCCGCTCGCTTGAACCCCGCCGGAGCTCGTGCAAGCCACTGCCGCCCCTGCATCATCCTGTTCGGGAGCGAGGAAACGACGAGCGTCGCCGCTCGAGTTGACTCCCGTGTGGGCCGCCCGACCCCAAGGGCCAGCTGCCTGATCCGCCGGCCTGCTTCACTGTCTTGGGCCGAAGCCCACGAGGTGAGCGCGCCCCCGCCGTCCTATCACTCGCCCCGGGCATCTTTTAGTTTTTTTTGCGCTCACCTATTTTTTTAAATCGTCCAAGTCCCTGAGTTTTTATCATTATGTGTGCATGTTTGAGTGCCTCTAAGTTTGGGCATGTTTCTCCGAATTGCGTGTATGATATGTCAAAATGTTCACCTCAGAGTGCTCTTCATGATGGTCTAGTTTTCATTCATGTTAATGTTCATATTGATGCTTAAATATTCGTTGCAAAACTGCCAAGTAATATGAACTGCTATAATCTGCTGATTGTTAACATCATTTAGCTGTTTTGTGAGTGCCATGACTTTGTCCCTGTTGATGCTATGATAATGATCTTGATATGCACATGTTCTGAACTTCATGATATACATGTTGGGGTGCTTTGCATTCATGTTAGGGTGCATTTTGGTATCTTAATCCCTGTTGCAAAAGTGCATGTTGCTGTTAACTACTGAAAGCTGATGTAACTTGCCTATTTGTCATTTTTGTTGCATTTTGTGTGTGCATCCTATGAGCGTGATGTCTACATGTTTAGAATAATATTTATGCCATCATTGCAGTGGTGCAATCCATGTATTTTTATATTCCCTGTAGTGAGTGCATCAAGCTCGTGAAGTGGGCTACTTGCTGTTAACTTTCTGTCAAGTTTGTTTCTGTCATAACATGATGCCATGTTTGTTTGATTCTACCAATTAATCCATGCATATTCTGGAGATTCTTAGTTGACATGTTTTGTTCTATATGTAATGGTATACCATGCCATATCTTTTGATTCCCTATATATGTATTTATCATATGCTTTCATTGCCATGAATATGCTTATATAATGTTCCAGATTTCTGTTAACTTCATGATGCTATGTTTTGAGCTTGATAGTAATTATTATATGCCTCTTGTGGAGATACTCCAATTACATTATTTGAAGTATGCTATGAGTAATTTGTTAACATGCCATGTTTGCTAATTTTGAATGTCATATGCCTCTGTTTCATGCTTGCAAACATGCCATTATAATGTTGTTGTTTTACACTTGCTGAAACTGTTTCAACAATCAATCTTGTCTTGATGGTTCCCACAAATCTATGAGCCTTTTGTATATGATGACATGATGTTATTTGCTCTTTATTATGTGCACTTTGATTCCATTTCCTTGGTTGCTATATTTACTTGTTGTAGCTTGTCTCTTTCTTGCTCTCAAAATGCCATCATATTAACTCTGGTCATGCATATGTTGCTGTGTTACAAAGTTGCTTTTTGCATTGACCATATTGGTTTAATCTTTATGCCTATGAACCTGAACATTCAATGATATTTGAAGTATGTTATCTGTACATGAAGTGTATGTCAAGTTTATGCTCATATGATTCCTGTAGCATGCTGTTTTGATGTTTGTAAAGTGCCTACTTGCTGTTTTGGGCAGATTATTGTTATATCTTGTTTGGAGTGTATGTGTTGCACCGTTGCTCCGTTTTGAGCATGCTCTATATGAAACTTGCTTAGAATTTCATGTACTTTCATATTATCATGTTGCATCCATGTTTTGAGAGTGTTTACTTGATGTTCGGATGCATTTTGCATCAATGCCATGTTTAACTTGTTTTGGTCATATCTTCTAGGGCGTAGCTCCAAATTAAATGAACTTTATATGTAACTTGACTAGAATTTAGTGTAGATCATCTTGGTGCATCTTAACTTGATGTTTAACAACTTGAACTTAAGGTTTATTCAGTTCTGGACCAATTTCGAAATTTGCATATGAGGACGTACCGGATTTGTTATATGTTGTTTCCGGTCTCATTTAAACTTGCTTTGATGTATTGCTCTTGTATGCATCATCTCTTGCCATGAGTAGTATCATATAGCCTTTGTCATGCATCATGCTTGGTTGTGCTTCATGTCATGTTTATGTGTTGTCTGTTTACCATGTTGTTTGCTTCTTTTCGGTTGTGCTTCTTCTCGATACTTCCTGTTTCATTGCGATCGTGAGGATTCGTTCGACTACGCTTGGTTCGTCTTTGCCCGTTCATCTTCTTCATGGACTCGTTCTTCTTCCTATCGGGATTTCAGGCAAGATGACCGTTACCCTGGATCTCACTACAATCATTGCTATGCTAGTTGCTTCGTTATATCACTATGTTGCGCTACCTATCACATATTTATCAAGCCTTCCAAATTGCCATGTCAGCCTCTAACATTTCACCATTCCTAGAAAACCGTTGTTTGGCTATGTTACCGCTTTGCTCAGCCCCTCTTATAGCACTGTTAGTTGCAGGTGAAGTTGAAGATTACTCCATGTTGGACAGAATTATGTTGGGATATCACAATATCTCTTATTTAATTAATGCATCTATATACTTGGTAAAGGGTGGAAGGCTCGGCCTTATGCCTGGTCTTTTGTTCCACTCTTGCTGCCTTAGTTTTCGTCATACCGGTGTTATGTTCCTTGATTTTGCGTTCCTTATGCGGCCGGATGTATGGGAACCCCTTGACAGTTCACCTTGAATAAAACTCCTCCAGCAAGGCCCAACCTTGGTTTTACATTTGCCTAACAACCTATAACCTTTCCCTTGGAGTATTTAACCCGAGGGTCATCTTTATTATAACCCCCCCCCCCCGGGCTAGTACTTCTCTAAGTGTTGGTCTGAACCGAGCAGCCTGCGGGGCCACCTCGGGGAAACTTGAGGGTTGGTTTTACTCGTAGCTTGTCTCATCCGTTGTGCCCTGAGAACGAGATATGTGCAGCTCCTATCGGTATTTGTCAGCACATTCGGGCGGTCTTGCTGGTCTTGTTTTACCATTGCCGAAATGTCTTGTAACCGGGATTCCGAGACTGATCGGGTCTTCCCGGGAGAAGGAATATCCTTCGTTGGTCGTGAGAGCTTATAATGGGATAAGTTGGGACTCCCCTGTGGGGTTTAAACTTTCGAAAGCCGTGTCTGCGGTTTTGTGGCAGATGGGAATTTGTTAATGTCCGGTTGTACAGAACTTGACACCAGATTCGAATTAAAACGCATCAACCGCGTGTGTAGGCGTGATGGTCTCTTTTCGGCGACGTCCGGGAAGTGAACACGGTTTGGGTTATGTATGAACGTATGTAGTTTCAGGATCACTTCTTGATCACTTCTACCTTCTCGACCGTTCCGTTTGCTTCTCTTCTTGCTCTTATTTCCGTATGTTAGCCACCATATATGCTTAGTCGCTGCTGCAACCTCACCACTTATCCTTTCCATGCCCTTTAAGCTTTGCTAGTCTTGATACCCATGGTAATGGGATTGCTGAGTCCTCGTGGCTCACAGATTACTACAACAACAGTTGCAGGTACAGGTAATGCGATGATCATGACGCGAGAGCGATGCTTGCTTGTTTTGGAGTTCTTCTTCTGCTTATTCTTCAATCAGGGGATAGGTTTCAGGTCGGCTGCCTGGGCTAGCTGGGTGGATGTCATTTGAGTTTCTGTTTGTGTTTCATCCATAGTCGGATGTTGCTCTTATGTATGATGTTATTATATTCTTGTGGCATTGTATGCCTCTTGTATGTATCCCTAACTATTATGTAATGGTACAATGTAATGATATCCACCTTGCAAAAGTGTCTCCAATATGCGCTTCTATCCTTGGTGGGACCTTCGAGTTCCTTTAGGATAGGGTCGCATATCGGGCGTGACAAGGGTTGGCTATATGGTTGGCTATAAGCTTTTTCTCACTTTCTCTCTATCTCTCTCCTTGTATTAAATGCTTTTGTCTAGGAGCACGTGTAGAGGCTGGCTCTTGCATGAGAGCCCACTCTTCCACTTTTTACTTGCCACTCTCCTCCACATACTCAAAAATGCCATGTAAGCGGGCTTATAGCCCACTATTGTACTTGCTCGTACAGGTTCTAAGCCTGCCACATAGGCATAGTCTGATGTGGCAAGTTAATTAAGAAGAGAGAGACTAGTTTGGTGACCCCAGGAAGAAACGGGTTAAGCACGTGTACCTAGGTGAAAAGAAAATTTTGAGTCTATAGCTAATTAAATGAAGCAAGCTTCGCAACAAAAAACTAAGCACCTATGCATTGGGGACTTGAGTTGCTAAGCCATTTAATGCCCTAAGCACCTCATCTAAGCACCATTTCATTGGAAGAGGTCACTCCTTAGCAAATGCAATAAATGCTACGAAGAAAGAGATAGAGAGAAGTAAAAAAATACTCTTATAGCTAAGGTTGTATGAATGACTAAGTGACGACTATGTATGACATGCCAACCAGATAGCCTACCGCACCATGTGAAGTCTACAAGGGCGTGACCGCGCGAGCGAGGCGACGGTCATGGTAGGCGCCACCATGATACGGGCTGCTGGTAGCCCTTGGATCTGAGATCGAAGGTTGCATGCTAAGTTGCTGAAACTTTGCAAAATAACCCTCTAAGATAGGATATTCACCCATAGGTCTAGAATCACGCCATGAAACTGTTTGATCTCAGATCCAAGGGCTCTCAGAAGCCCGCTGTCGGTGTCAAAACCGGCGGATCTCAAGTAGGGGGTCCCGAACTGTGCGTCTAGGCGGATGGTAACAAGAGACGAGGGACACGATGTTTTTACCCAGGTTCGGGCCCTCTTGATGGAGGTAAAACCCTACGTCCTGCTTGATTAATATTGATGATATGGATAGTACAAGAGTGGATCTACCACGAGATCAAGGAGGCTAACCCTAGAAGCTAGCCTATGGTATGATTGTTGTAATGTATGTTGTCCTACGGACTAAAGCCCTCCGGTTTATATAGACACCGGAGGAGGCTAGGGTTACACAGAGTCGGTTACAATGGTGGGAGATCTACATATCCGTATTGCCAAGCTTGCCTTCCACGCCAAGGAAAGTCCCATCTGGACACGGGACGGAGTCTTCAATCTTGTATCTTCGTAGTCTTGGAGTCCGGCGGATATTGATAGTCCGGCTGTCCGGACACCCCCTAGTCCAGGACTCCCTCAGTAGCCCACGAACCAGGCTTCAATGACGATAAGTCCAGCGTGTTTATAGTCTTTGGCGTTGCAAGGCGGGTTCTCCCTTCAAATTCCATGTACCTATTGAACAGTGTCCGGCTTCATCTTGAATACTGTGTTCCTCGGCTTCTACGCCAAATAATGGCCCTCTTCCACGCGTCGCACGAATGCGAAAAGCCAGGGTGTCTTTTGCATTTCACCCCCTAATTGTGCGAGTCGCCCGCCTATAAAAGAGGCAAGAATCCATATCCAAACCACACCGTCTTCCTCCCGCGAATACTCCATCGAAGCGCCTTTGACCTAGAAACCCATTCCACCATGGATCGTCAACGCGGCTCTTCTTCACGCGCTCCCAGCCCACCGCCGAGGAATTGGAGGAGGTGCTCTATTTCGCACAACGAGCTAGTGAAGCTCCAAACGGGGAGATTCCTCCCTCCGGCCTTCATGGTCCCAGTCCGGGCCGGACTGGTTACTTATCAAGGTGGGAGACAGGCGGAGGACACTCCAAGCCCCAATAAGGGGGAGCGAGTATGTTTTGTCCCTTATCTGATAAGGGGACTCGGATTTCCAATACATCCGTTCCTCCGCGGGCTCCTGAAGTTCTACGGACTCCAGCTCCACCACCTCACGCCCGCCTCTGTCCTGCATATCGCGGGCTACGTAGCTCTTTGCAAGCTATTCCTGGGCATCGAGCCCCATTTTGCATTGTGGAAGAGGTTGTTTTGCCTCGTACCCCATTCTCACCAGGGGTCCATATATCAAGTGGGCGGCGCCGAAATATGGCGCATTGCCGGGACCGGATACCTATCCGGTACTCCTAAGAAGGCGTCCGAAGACTGGCCCTCGGAGTGGTTTTATATAGGAGACGCTCCGCTGCCAGACCCAGTTCGGATCGGCCTCCCGGAGTTTAGTGCTACTCCCTTGAAGAAATGCCTCAGCTGGCGCCCGCGGAGCCCCCGATTGGAGGAAGACAAGAGCGTCCACTACCTGATGGGCCGGATAAGATTAATGGCTCATTCCTGCTTGACCATGATCGGAGTCATGGCGACATGCATCAAGCGAGGGGTACAGCCACTGCAATACAGAGGCCACCCCATGTGGGATTTCAATGGGGAAGACGATGCTACTCGGCACGGCCGCAAAGGGCCGGATTCGACCGAGGATCTGGTGAAGATCCTGTCCAGCCTGTACAAGGGGGAGAAGGAGGACTTCCTTCGAACGAACCCTTTGAATGGGTTTTCCATGATCAACCCTAGAGGATGGGTAAGTGAACACCTTGAAGGGTCAACCCATGCTTTCGAAGTTTAAGCTTCTTACATTATGTCTTCGGCACAGGATCTACGCCGGACTGTGGAGGACATGGTGAGTCCTGATCCGCAACCCGAGGATCCAGAAGGATCCCTGGATCCGGCCTCCGAAGAGGACCCGGACATTGAGGTGGAGCTGATCGACGGGGTGTATCACCAGCTCAGCATAGACAATGCTTTGGTCGCCATTACGGCGGACTACCCCGGGCTAAGTCCGGCTTCCCAGGTGACCGCGACCGAAGTTCGGACACCATTATCTCATCCTTGCCCATTTCTGACCTTCGCGAACGATGGTATTTTGCAGGAAGCGCCTTTACGGCAGGAAGCCGAGCCCGCGGCGGCTGACCAACAGAGGTCAGTCCGAACCAGCAGGCGGAAAAGGAGCGCAGTGCGGGCGGAAACGTCGCCGCAAAGGTATAGCTCGTATTTGAATTTTCAGAGCAACGTTCCGAGGAAACGTCTGAGTGCTCATGATCTTTGTAGGAGAAAAAGCGCTCGCCGGACTACGAGCGCAGGAATTGCTGATCCGACCAACACCGGCCAGGCTCCAGTGCCCGGCCTGGAGGGGGAGGCAAGCGCAAGACGCGAGCCGGATCCTTCTCCAACGGAGGATACCGACAGATTGTCCGCCACCAAGTCTGAGGTGGACAGCGCTATGAACCATAGGCGCCGCCGGACAGTATTTCATGAAGCGTGCTTTTCCCCTGAGGCATTGGATGCCTTTAACGCAGGGGACGCGCATCTCCGTGCCGCTCAAAATGGTTTTACCAGAGCCACGGAGCAGTATGTGAAAGACACACGGGTAAGGGAATTTTAACGGTTGTATATACCAGTAGCCCCGAGTCTTAAAGTAGTTATGCTAACTGATTTAAGGATCATTGGAAATTTCAGGCACTTAACGAGAAGAACGCCCAGCTGTCTCGGAAGCTGCAAGATTGCAAGGCCCAACTTGAGGCCGCAATTGCTGCCGCGGGAGGAGACGGAAAGACCCCTCCTGGTAACACATTTTTATTAATACATATAAGCGCTGTGCGGCGTGCGCGCGAGTCTAATAATGACATTGCAGGTACCGCCGGACAAGATCCGGACAGGCAAGCATTGCTATGCCAGCTAAAGGCCGGCGAGAGTGTGCTGAATAGGGTTCAGCAGGAAAGGAACAAGCTCCAGGATGCCAACGCCAAGCTCGGAGAAGAGCTGAAAGGCGCTCAGGCCGAGCTGTCCGGCTCCGTTAAGGAGAATCAGTGGCTTCGTCGCGGCATTTATAGTAAGTGCTTGAGCAAACTCTTTTGAAAAGAAGAGTTCGGCGAGGAAGTATTTTGACATGATATGTCTTGTAGGTATACTCACGGGTCGTCCTGCAGAGGAGATGCCCATATCAATGGGTGATCAACTTCCCGAACTGTTGCAGCTACTCGAACGAGTTCGGCAGGCAATGAGCGGCGTCGTTCAGGCTTTATGGCCAGCCCTCACCCTACCTGAGGGCCTCGGGGAGCTTGCGGAGAAGCTGCAGGGAGTGCGGCAGCGCTTCCGTTTGTGGAAGATTTCGGCTTGCCGTCAAGGTGCCAGGGAGGCTTCGGCCATGGTGAAGACGCGGTACAAGAAGGCGGATCCCAACCACATGGCCGAAGTTGGAACGGTGGGGCCCGACGGGAAGGAGATCCCTGTGAGTTTAGTATACAGCCAAGTAGAGTTGGCTGCCAAATTTTCCCAACGGGACTGTAAACTAGACAGCCTGTTAGATGGGATTGAGGAGGAATACAATCAATAAATTTGACAATGTATGTTATCCTTTAAAGTGACATGTGAAATGCCTTCTAGCCGGATTGTAGATCGTTTGTCTTTGCCGACCTTTTCGCTTCAACCTCGGGACCCTAGAGTCCGGAGTGTATCCGAATACCTCTTTGGTTAAGAAACAACCATGGTATGCATGGAGACCAGGCGTAGGGGTCATTAGTGCTTTATCAGACAAGTGCCCAACTAGTTATGTTATATTACATGGTTAGTAAGAAACATCTTCCAGGGAGAATAGTTTCGTTAAGGGTTCCTTTCCCTGGGAGGCATGCCCTAAAGTGCATGTCCGGACTGCAAAGAAAGCAGTAAAACATCTGGGGGCAAATAGATAAATAGGTAAAAAGTCATCTTTTAAGTCACCGACCGAATATTCCCTTAAGAACGCTAGCTTTTGGCTTCACCCAGTCTGAGGTACACATCCGGCTGACCTGGCAGTAACAATCGCAGAGGTGCTCCCTTTACCTCCTAGCCGAACAATCGGGAACGTAGGGGTAAGCACAGGAGCCAGGCAACCCAGCTTGGCCAAAACTTAAGTCATATCGATGCATATAATGGCGAGTAAAAGGTACATGTGGAAGCTTGACACATGTGCTGGGTATGAAACCCGTATAATTGAGCTTCTGTAAAAGAAGCCCCCAGGAATAATGAGTGCGGATGGCACATCATGCGTATGCAAAGAATGCGAAAATAGGCCCGGAAGGGCTTTTAAGTAAAAAGGATAAAAAGAGAAACAAAAGACAGCCGAAGTGTAAAAGTTTGGACGGGGGAAGGGGACGAACTCTTAGTCCGGCGCTAGGCATAGAATCGTCGGAGGCGGGCTGCGTTCCATGGGTTCGGCTCGAGTCGGTTATCCGATGCATTTCGTAGACGGTATGCTCCACCGGTCAGTAATTTATCGATAATGAAGGGGCCCTCCCATTTGGGCTTGAGCTTGTCCTTTTTCTTGTCCGGCAGGCGTAGAACTAGTTCACCAACGTTGTAAGTCTTGGCCCGTACTTCTCTGCTTTGATATCTTCGGGCATGCTGCTGATAGAATGCGGAACGAGCCTTCGCGACGTCACGTTCTTCCTCCAATGTGTCCAAGCTGTCCTACCGATCAAGCTTGGCCTCTCTTTCCTCATACATGCGCACTCGAGGTGAGTCATGAATAATGTCACAGGGCAAGACTGCCTCTGCGCCGTATACCATAAAAAATGGTGTGAATCCGGTAGTACGGTTAGGCGTTGTCCGCAGCCCCCAGAGTACGGAGTCGAGCTCCTCGACCCATTGTGTGTCGGATTTAGTAAGTGACCTCACTAATCTGGGTTTAATGCCGCTCATTATTAGACCATTTGCTCTTTCCACTTGACCGTTGGTTTGAGGGTGATAAACTGAAGCATAGTCGAGCTTGATGCCCATATTTTTGCACCATGACTTAACCTCGTCGGCTGTGAAGTTCGTGTCGTTGTTGGTGATGATGCTGTGGGGGACTCCGTAACGGTGTACCACCCCTGATATAAAGTCTATCACTGGTCCGGACTCTGCCGTTTTGACCGGTTTGGCCTCTATCCATTTGGTGAATTTATCCACCATGACCAATAGGTACCTTTGCTTGTGGGTTCCCCCTTTAAGGGGTCCAACCATGTCAAGCCCCCAGACCGCGAACGGCCAGGTAATGGGTATGGTTTTGAGGGCGGTGGGTGGCATATGGCTCTGATTAGCAAAGAGCTGACAACCAACGCATCGCTGGACCAAGTCCTGTGCGTCTGCCCGAGCCGTCGGCCAATAAAATCCTGTACGGAATGCCTTTCCTACAAGGGCCCGGGCTGCTGCGTTGTGTCCGCCTAGTCCGGCATGAATTTCAGCCAGGAGGTTTCGCCCTTCTTCTTCGGAGATACACCTTTGAAGGACTCCGGTGGTACTTTTCTTATAAAGTTCTCCCTCATGGACCTTGTAGGCCTTCGATCGTCGGACTATGCAGCAGGCCTCATTTTGGTCTTCGGGAAGTTCCTGCCTAAGTAAGTAGGCTAGGAAAGGTTCTGTCCACGCGGCGATTACTGCCATTATGACGTGGGCGGAGGGTGTTATGTCATCTGCCGAATCACCGGTTGGTGCGGTTTTCTCCGGTTTGTCACTACTGGGCTCCTCTTCCCATAGTACAGATGGCTTGAAGAGCCGTTCCAGGAAGATATTAGGAGGGACGGCATCACGCTTCACACCGATGCGTGCCAGTACGTCGGCCGCCTGGTTATTATCTCGAGCTATGTGATGGAATTCCAGTCCTTCAAACCGAGCTGACATTTTTAGGACAGCGTTGCGATATGCTGCCATTTTCGGATCCTTGGCATCAAAGTCTCCATTTATTTGGGATATTGCAAGGTTTGAATCCCCGCGCACTTCTAGGCGTTGAATGCCCATGGAGACTGCCATCCGGAGACCATGTAACAGGGCCTCGTATTCGGCTGCATTGTTGGAGTCCGTGTACATTATTTGAAGTACATACTGGACTGTATCTCCGGTTGGGGACGTCAGTACGACGCCAGCCCCCAGTCCGGCCAACATTTTGGAGCCGTCGAAATGCATAATCCAATTGGAATATGCGCCGTACTCTTTAGGGAGTTCGGCTTCAGTCCATTCGGCGACGAAGTCAGCCAAAACTTGTGACTTTATAGCTCGTCGAGGTTTATAAGTTATGTCGAATGGTAAGAGCTCAATGGCCCATTTTGCAATACTGCCCGTTGCGTCGCGGTTATTTATAATGTCATTGAGTGGTACTTCAGAGGCCACTGTTATCGAACACTCTTGAAAGTAGTGCCGGAGTTTCCGGGACGCCATGAACACCGCATATGCTATCTTCTGATAGTGCGGGTAACGGGATTTGCAGGGGGTTAACACAGTGGATACATAGTACACTGGTTTTTGAAGAGGGAATTTATGCCCTTCTGTCACTCGTTCGACGACGAGGACCGCGCTTACAACTTGATGCGTTGCTGCGATGTATAGCAACATTGGTTCGCCCAAAGTGGGCGCAGCCAGGACCGGATTTGTTGCCAATATGGCCTTTATTTCTTCGAGTCCGGCAGTGGCGACATCCGTCCACTCGAAGTGTTCGGTGCGCCTGAGGAGGCGATAGAGGGGCAGCGCCTTTTCTCCTAAACGGGAGATAAAGCGGCTTAGGGCTGCCACGCATCCTGTTAATTTTTGTATTTGTTTGAGGTCTTTTGGAATATCCAACTGTGACAGAGCTCGGATTTTAGCCGGATTTGCTTCAATTCCTCTACCGGATACGATGAAGCCCAGCAGCTTTCCGGCTGGTACGCCGAAAACGCATTTTTCCGGATTCAGCTTGATGTATATGCTCTGAGGTTGTCGAATGTGAGCCTCAAATCATCTACTAAAGTTTCAACGTGTTTTGTTTTGACGACTACGTCGTCTACGTATGCCTCGACTGTTTTGCCGATCTGGGTGGCCAGACATGTTTGAATCATGCGCTGATATGTTGCGCCGGCGTTTTTGAGTCCGAAGGGCATCGTGTTGAAGCAGAATTGTCCATATGGAGTGATAAATGCCGTTGCGGCTTGGTCTGCTTCCGCCATCTTGATTTGATGATAGCCAGAGTATGCGTCCAGGAAGCACAATGAATCGTGCCCTGCTGTAGCATCGATAATTTGATCGATGCGGGGGAGAGGGAAGGGATCCTTTGGGCAAGCTTTATTGAGGTCTTTAAAATTGACACAGAGGCGCCAGGATTTATCCTTCTTTGGTACCATCACCAAATTTGCTAGCCAGTCCGGATGTTTGATATCTCTAATGAATCCGGCTTTCAATAGTTTGGCTAGCTCTTCCCCCATTGCCTGTCTTTTGGGCTCGGAAAATCGTCGAAGAGCCTGTTTGACTGGCTTGAATCCTTTTAGGATGTTTAGGCTGTGTTCTGCCAACCTGCGAGGGATTCCGGGCATGTCCGAAGGATGCCAGGCGAAGATATCCCAATTTTCCCGAAGGAATTCGCGCAGTGCGGCGTCTACTTCGGGGTTCAATTGTGCCCCAATGGAGGCCGTCTTTGTTGGGTCCGTTGGATGGACCTGGAATTTTATTATCTCGTCTGCTGGTTTGAAGGAGGTGGACTTGGATCTTTTATCGAGTATCACATCCTCCCTGTTCACCGTAGAGCGCAGCACGGTGAGTTCCTCTACCGCTAAGGCTTCGGATAGTGCCTCGAGGGCTAGTGCGGCTGTCTTGTTTTCGGCGCGGAGTGCTATGTCCGGATCACTAGCGAGAGTGATTATTCCGCTGGGCCCAGGCATTTTGAGCTTCATGTACCCGTAATGAGGTATTGCTTGAAAAATTGTGAATGCCTCTCGTCCTAATATCTGCTGAACGAGGCCACCTGGAACGTGACTTCTTCGGATCTGTAATTGTCCGGAGAGCCGAACACCACATCGAGTGTGATTTTTCCGGTGCAGCGCGCTTCCCGGCTAGGGATTATTCCTCTAAAGGTTGTGCTGCTTCGCTCAATACGGCTCCAATCGATTTCCATTTTTCGCAGAGTTTCCTCATAAATGAGGTTTAGTCCGCTACCGCCATCCATGAGGACTTTTGTCAGTCGAAAACCATCCACTATGGGACTAAGTACCAGTGCGGCTGGGGCTCTGGTTGTTCGGAATGTGGGCTCGTCGCTGGCATTGAAGGTAGCTGTGTCGCTCCATGGATTTGCTGTTGCTACTTGGTAGACTTCGGCGAGTTCGCGGATTGTTCGTTTTCACATATTATTTGATGTGAAAGTCTCGAAGACTGTTGATACCGTGCTGGTATTGTTGGAGTGGTTTCCCGGAGCAAGAAGCTCTTCACCACTTTTGGCCACCTGCCGTAATATCCAACATGCTCGAAGGCTATGTGTTGGGACGGCTCCCTCTGTACTATGAAGCTTACAGGGTCCATTGAGCCATCCCTCCAGTACGGTTCCGTTTCCCTTATTGGGTTTTTGTTTTTTCATTTTTGCATCTGGGGCCTGAGTGTAAGGCGCCCTTTTACTGCGGACTGGGTTTGGGGCCGGATTATCCCAAAATTGATTTTCGGTTTTCCGGAAACTCTCCATCGCACAGTACTTTCGTACAATGGATGCCAGATCGGTGAAGCGCGTAATTTTGCGACGAGCAATGGCGTTTAGTATTCCCTTGTCCGTGCAGTTATTGCAGAAGATTGATATTGCGTTTTCCTCTCGGCAGTCCTTTATCCTGTCCATAACCAGGAGGAATCTGGCCCAGTAGTGATGTACTGTTTCAGTAGGCTCTTGCCGTATTAGAGATAGATCGCATATGTCTGGGCGGGTGGGTGGAATAAAATCTGGATCCCTGCCCATCTTGAGGCTCAAAGGCCAAGGGGTTTCCGAATTCGGAAGTTTGGTTTGCTGGGCACAATCCAGAGAGTCCGGGGCGATGCATGATTTTAAGTTCAATGCTCGATCGAAGTCCGTCCCTCCGCGGGAATCCGGCATGGAGGGTTCGGGAATCCGGACATGAATTGTTTTCAACACTGGCAAAGAGTTGCCGTATTGCTCCTCTACCACTGCGACGTGGTGGGTGGCCTGGGGAGAGTTAATCTCTCTCAGATCGGTTTTAAGCCCAATCTGGTTGTAGTCCGTAGCGACTCCCAGGGCGGCGATGCGATCCAAGAGCTCGTTAACAGACGAGAGCTCTATTGGATCTAACTGTTCGGCAGCTTTAGGGCTGACGTGAAGATTGCTTCCGATGACTTGAGAAGTCATTGCCGAAGCGGCGGCCGGACAGGCGGTCATGAGAAAACCACCAAGCCGGATAGTCTGGCCGGCGGCCAAGGCCCCTCCGGCGAAAACACCGTCTTTGAAGACGGGTGGAGGCATCCGCTCTATCGGTGACGATACAGAGGAACTCTCAATGAAAGCACGAATGTCGGTGTCAAAACCGGCGGATCTTGGGTAGGGGGTCCCGAACTGTGCGTCTAGGCGGATGGTAACAAGAGACGAGGGACATGATATTTTTACCCAGGTTCGGGCCCTCTTGATGGAGGTAAAACCCTACGTCCTGCTTGATTAATATTGATGATATGGATAGTACAAGAGTGGATCTACCACGAGATCAAGGAGGCTAAACCCTAGAAGCTAGCCTATGGTATGATTGTTGTAATGTATGTTGTCCTACGGACTAAAGCCCTCCGGTTTATATAGACACCGGAGGAGGCTAGGGTTACACAGAGTCGGTTACAATGGTGGGAGATCTACATATCCGTATTGCCAAGCTTGCCTTCCACGCCAAGGAAAGTCCCATCCGGACACGGGACAGAGTCTTCAATCTTGTATCTTCGTAGTCTTGGAGTCCGGCGGATATTGATAGTCCGGCTGTCCGGACACCCCCTAGTCCAGGACTCCCTCACCCGTATCATGGGAGCATGCAAATCTCTGTATCACCTGTAATTTTCAAGATGCCTAACGTGCGAACACGCAGATGCATGAAGCCATTTAATTGGGCATCGAGTAGACATGGCATCTAATTGGGACCCCATAGTACTGTGCATGAATCCATTTATCCACAAGGCAAGCCACTACCCTGCCATTTGCACGCCCCACTCAGCATTTTTACAATCGAAAAACCGCTAGCAGTTTGCTCCTACTCATCCCCGAACGTCCTTTAACATTATGGCAGTTTGCTCCTAGTGGTCCCGTCCTTTCACATTATGGCAGTTCGCTCCTAGTTGTCCCGTCCTTTCACATTATGGCAGTTCCACTAATCCTAACCATCCTCCCAAATCCATGGCATCCCAAATCTTCATGATCGGCAGTTATTACAAGGTTAGAACCATCACCGGTGATGAGTTCGACATCATCTACACCCATTCTTCCGCGACGGTGAAAGGATGCCTTGCTCGCTTCAGACGCATGTTCGAAAAGTCAAATGATGATGGGTCGCTGGGCTAGATGTTGAGTACACCACATCCCTGGACAAAGAGAAGAATCTAAAGGAGAAAGAGAAGATGAAGCTCGCCATGATCCAGGTTTGCGTGCATAACTTATGCTTGGTCTACCACATATGACATGCCGACATTGAGTGCGAGGAATTTAAGGACTTCCTCACGGGCGGCCTAGTCAAATTCGTTACTGTAGGCTTTACGAACAATAGAACAGTCATGGGTCGGATAGGCCTCGTTGTAGACGAGCCCTTTGACCTCCAGAAGAATGGGCTGGTGCCCTCCCGTGGTCAACCTTCAATGTTGACCCTAGCAGGAGCCATGGTTCATCCTTCGTACGGTAAACTGAAGAAACCTCCGCACAAGTTTCATCGTCATGCATGGCAGTGGAATGTACTAGATATAAACCACATCCAGTATGTTGCAATGGATGCCTACCTTTGTTTCAATATCTACATGGGTTGGATGAAGAGCAAGAGCCAAGTGTGTGGTTCAAGCAAAGAAGTATCGGCCAAGAGGAAGAGGGACAAGGACGAAGTTGACCACGTGGACGAGGAGTCCGAGTAAAGTGGCGGTGTCGTTGCCCGTGGTGGTTCTAATGCAGTGTCTACCGGATTAGTTGCTTAGTTTAATTTCAGGGGTGCTTAGTTTTATTTGAGGGGTGTGTTGTGCTAAGCCCCCAGCAGAACTATGTTATGTTCCTTCTCATTACTTTTACTCTTCAGTACGTACATACTAATATTTCTTATAGTTCATCTTTTAGTTGGTATAGTACTACCACTCATTTCTTCACTTTATATACGTACAATACATATGGCCAACATCATATAGCCAGCAGTTTAGTTGTCAAAAAATTTCAGGGTGCTTAGTTTTATTTGAGGGGTGCGTTGTGCTGGACACCATTATTGTGACTCAAATCTCTTTTGCCATGTTATAATGACATCTTTCCCTAATAATAAAGCACAGATTGAGTCTATCAGGTTCACCGTCGCATCCATTTTACACAAAGGTCCCCGTGGTTTTTAGGCATTAAACCCGCCGTCCCTATTTTAGTGAATCTGGAAAATGTTTCATTTTTACAAATAGAACCCTTCAAATAAAACCTGCCGCTCCTCGGGCTTGCGCCACCGCCGGTCCTGTCGCCCTCCGCTGCCATGTTCTTCTTCCCCTCCCCATCCTCTCCAAATCTTCTCCGGCGCCACCCGCAAGCTCCTCAATCTCCAACATGTCCTACTCCCCATCCCAGACCCTCCATAGAGTCTAAATTCGGCAGCCGCGATGCCCACACCACGCGCTCAAAGTAGGAAAACAGGCTCGGCATGCTGCCGCTCCCCATCTCCCTGCATTGTCCAGAGTCGAGATGTTTGTGGGGGAATTAATGGAAGATAAGAGAGACCATGAGAGGGCTCCCGATTAAATAGAAAGAGAAGAGCCATGGCGAGGAGGATGAGATTGAGGAAGCAGCAGGTCGTCGTCCTCCACATCACCCAGCGCGCGGCTTCTCCCGACTTGGAACTAGCTGTTGGCCAGACACCCGCAGCAGTGCACTCCTCGTGGAGTCCTGCAGCGAAGGGAAAATATGTTGCGAAGCTGCGGCGAAGGGAGGAGGGAGAGGGAGAGAGCCCTGACTGGTAGGGAGGGTAGGAAGAAGGGAGAGTTGGGGGAGCAAGGTAGTGAGAGGGTGCGGCTGGACGAGGCCTGTGGCCTCTTGCAGTCTATGCTAGCCGCGAGCAGAGGAAGAAGCAAGAATGAGCGGCTTGTGGGATCGGCCCAACCTCTATGGCATGGCGCCGTTGCTTTTCTTTAATGAAACCAAATGAAATTGATCTTGTACCGGCTAGAAGCTACTGGATGCATGCGTGCTAGCACCTATTTTTTATTTACCGGAAGAGCACCTATTACTTGATGTTGTTTGTTATTAGTACATTATTAGATACTCCCTGTCCTAAAATAGGTCTCTCAATATAATTTTATACATGATTTTGAACTCCCTTTGTTTTTAAATCTAAATCTGAATTTTAATACGGACTATATATATATATATATATATATATATATATATATATATATATATATATATATATATATATATTAGAGTGTAGATTCACTCATTTTGCTTCGTATGTAGGCCATATTGAAATCTCTAAAAAGACTTAGGAACGGAGGGAGTACTATAGTTAGTATAAACTTGAGACACCTATTTTAAGATGGAGGGAGTATAATAATTAAAAGTGAGTGAAATATTAATAGTATAAGTTTGAGTCACTTAATTTGGGACGGAGGGAGTATTTCTTAATGGAGAGGATATGTGAAGATCGCCGGTACTTGCTAACCTTCAAGATATTCCTCAACTTTAGATCTCATCGATATCATTGGTAAGATAGGGAGGAGAGAGCGAGGGATGAAGAATAGAGAGAGTGTGACAATGGTGGATCTTGTTGGTGCCCTGTTTTGACCGGCGCGGCAGCTGGGAGGGGGAGCACTATACTCTGTTGTACCATCTACCCGCAGCTTTGCGTACCCTAATCCTGATCCTCGTCGAGGTCCAATGATAATGTCCAGGGAAGTGGTCATGTTGGCATGGAGGGTTGATAACCCACAAGTATAGGGGATCGCAACAGTTTTCGAGGGTAGAGTATTCAACCCAAATTTATTGATTCGACACAAGGGGAGCCAAAGAATATTCTCAAGTATTAGCAGCTGAGTTGTCAATTCAACCACACCTGGAAACTTAGTATCTGCAGCAAAGTGTTTAGTAGCAAAGTAATATGATATTGGTGGTAACAGTAACAAAAGTAAAGACAGCAAAAGTAATGTTTTTGGTATTTTGTAGTGATTGTAACAGTAGCAACGGAAAAGTAAATAAGCGAGAACCAGTATATGGAAAACTCATAGGCACCGGATTACGATGGATAATTATGTTGGATGCGGTTCGTCATGTAACAGTCATAACATAGGGTGACACAGAACTAGCTCCAGTTCATCAATGTAATATAGGCATGTATTCCGTATATAGTCATACGTGCTTATGGAAAAGAACTTGCATGACATCTTTTGTCCTACCCTCCCATGGCAGCGGGGTCCTATTGGAAACTAAGGGATATTAAGGCCTCCTTTTAATAGAGAACCGGAACAAAGCATTAGCACATAGTGAATACGTGAACTCCTCAAACTATGGTCATCACCGGGAGTGGTCCCGATTATTGTCACTTCGGAGTTGCCGGATCATAACACATAGTAGGTGACTATAGACTTGCAAGATAGGATCAAGAACGCACATATATTCATGAAAACATAATAGGTTCAGATCTGAAATCATGGCACTCGGGCCCTAGTGACAAGCATTAAGCATTATAAAGTCATAGCAACATCAATCTCAGAACATAATGGACACTAGGGATCAAACCCTAACAAAACTAACTCGATTACATGATAAATCTCATCCAACCCATCACCGTCCAGCAAGCCTACGATGGAATTACTCACGCACGGCGGTGAGCATCATGAAATTGGTGATGGAGGATGGTTGATGATGACGACGGCGACAAATCCCCCTCTCCGGAGCCCCGTACGGACTCCAGATCAGCCCTCCCAAGAGAGTTTAGGACTTGGCGGTGGCTCCGTATCGTAAAACACAATGATTTCTTCTCTCTGATTTTTTTCTCCCCGAAAGCCAATATATAGAGTTGGAGTTGGGCGTCCCGCGGGCGGCGGCGGCGGAGCGGGCCAGGCGGGCCCCGCCTGGGCTCGCGGGCCCGCGGCGGCGCGCGGTGGCCGGGGTGGCGACGTGGCGGGCAGCGGTTGGCTGAGGAGGCGGGGAGGGCGACGTGGCAGCCCGCGATTGGCCGGGGTGACGCGTCCGGCGGACGTGTCCAGCGCGGGCGGACACGTCCGGCGGCGGAGAGGGGAATTTTAGGGTTTCGGGGGGAATCATCCGCGAAAAATGGAGGGGGGGGCTTATATATAGGTAGAGGGAGCTAGGAGAGTCCAAATGAGGTGCGGTTTTCGGCCACGCGATCGTGATCGAACGACCGAGAGCATGGAGGGGAGTTAGATGGGTTTTGGGCCAGTTTGGAAGGGGTGTTGGGCTGCAACTCAAAGAGGGCTTTATGGTTACCCGGTTAACCGTTGGAGTACCAAACGACCTCCAAATGGCACGAAACTTGACAGGCGGTCTACCGGTGCTATACCAAGGCCGCTTGGCAAACCTCGGGCCATTCCGAGAAAGTTTAATACCCGCACACGAAAAGAGAGAAGAGGGAGACGCCGGATGACATAGGAGTGCCGGATTGCAAAACGGACAACGGGGAAAAGGCTCGGATGCATGAGACGAACACGTATGCAAAATGAAATGCACATGATGACATGATATGAAATGCATATGATGACATGGCAAAGTGCAACACGCAAGCACATGACATGGCAAGGACGGTGAATAACTGGCGGACACCTAGCGCATCGGATCCGGGGCGTTACAACACTCCACCACTACGAGAGGATCTCGTCCCGAGATCTAGGATGGCACCGGATAGAAACGAAAGAGGAAGAGAGGAGGTAAAACTAAGTTGCTTCTTCGACAAAAGAGTGAAACCAAAGAACCTTGAGAGGTTGAAAAGTTGAAAGAAAGAACACAACGGAGTTGAACACAATTGAGAGCACTACGATAGAAAATAGAAACAAGGAACACCATGTGAACCTTGTAGGTTGCAAAGCTATGAATGACGAGTACAACGGACAAGAAGGAATTGAAACCACTCTGGTTGTAACAAGATAAACAAGGAACAAGGAAGATCAAATTCGGACAGCACTCCGGTTGAAAAGAGATGCAAGACTTGATAAGATGAAAAGAACTTGAAGAGATGACACAGCACTCCGGTTAAATGGATAAGCAAGAAAAGAAGACGATCCTCGCCAAACGAGGTGATGGGTGAAGAGCACAACATCACAATGCCTCCGGAAGAACGAAAAGAAGATAGATCATTGGAATAAAAGAACGGAGAAGAAAATGCCAACTTTTTCCACAAGTGAACTTGGAAAGC
Source organism: Triticum timopheevii (assembly GCA_963921465.1). NCBI lineage: Eukaryota > Viridiplantae > Streptophyta > Magnoliopsida > Poales > Poaceae > Triticum > Triticum timopheevii. Next base: position 471,505,161 of record OY997264.1, on the reverse strand, counting down.
ATCCTTGCCAAGAAGAATCAAACGGAATTGTTGTAAAACCAACAACGAAACGAATAAGCTTGTAGTGGGCTTATGGAAAACATCTCGAGACTATGAGGTGACAACCGGCCACTAATGGAAACCATTGAATAGAGTGAGAGCACCAAAGAGATGAAAATCTTCTTTCACCAAGAGGATAGGAGATAACTTGGATCATTGATAAGCACCATAATAGCAACATTCCTTAGGGAAGGCTTTAGGTGAAATCTATACCAAGATAACTCCAATGAAGAGATTGACGGTTTTAAAAATAACTCATTCTTAACAATAAGTGAATCATGGAACATGAACTCAAATTATCAAGAATGACATAATACCACCTCCAAAATATGGTAGAAAGAATTGCGCTCCGGATTACCATATGAAGAAAGCTTGAGCTCCTTAGGAAAGAAATCTCGATGAAAACTTTGAGAAGGGAATTAAATCCTTGATGAACCATCATGTAGAACCTCCATGAAGAACTCCGGTAAACAAAAGGAATGAAAAGAAAGAGAAATTGAAAACACAAGGTGAATCCTTGCAATGATTTAGCTGGATCTCCGTGATAATTAGAGCTTGGAACTCCGGGAAAAAGAGAAGATGAAACAAATGAAACCGAGAATTTTAAGGGCCTCCGGAATAATTAGAAGAGTCAAGTAAGATCCTGGGAAAAGACCTGTGGGTTAGGGCCCACTGAAAAGAAACACACCGCTGGAAATGATTTTAAGGAGAGATTGCACCGGTTGAATTAAATGGCTTGAATGAGATAACAACCTCGAAATATCTTGAACGATTGAGAATGGAAACACAAATCTTCTGAGATATCTTCAACACTCTGGAACAATTGAATAGCAAGAGGTGAGTGATTGAGAGGTGCACCAGCATGAGAAAGCATTTGACGCGAGGAAAGGAATATGATCAACACTGAAAGCTTGAATTGGATCCACCGGAGAAGCAAAAAAAGAATGGAGGATGATGAACTTGATTGAAATTAATGAGTCCTTGAAGAAAAAGAGTGAAGTGAAAAGAGTGAAGTGACTTCACATGAATAAATGGATACTTGATTAAAATTAATGAGTCCTTGAAGAAAAAGGGTGGGAGGGCAGGAAAACAAAGGCAACTTGGGGACGGATGAAACGGATACCGTTGAGAAAACTTAGAATTGATCTCACAAATGTTGAAAATGATGGGATCATCTCAAAGAGAAGCGCACCGGTTGGAAAAGAATTAACATGACAACCTCAATGATAAAAAAGGATTAGTATTCACATAGCAATATGAGAACACCATTTAGAAAAGGTATGGAATCAATACTTGACATTGAAGCAACTCAAATACCACAAATAAAACAAAACAAAGGATTTGGCTTGCAGAATAAGCCGGAACAAACATATGATAGAGATTTACCCAATCCCATATCATGCATCTGTCGGAAAGATATTCTAGGGGCTACTTGAATTCCCACCTATGAAACTCCCGAAATTTTCCGGTTATGCAATCTGGTGTTGGGGATACAGGGGAAGCAATATATCTCACCCAAACTAAAAATACCTACATCCAAGCTGTATCCATCCGTCAACACATAACCAAGAAACCTTCGGAAATCGTGTACCTCAACCTTCGAAAAGCATCCGTTATACGAGTCATGGCAATACTCCCGTACTCACCTCAGTACTGGGTTATCGGGGTTATCTCACCAACAACTACATAAAAGAGATTTTCGATGTCGGCGTACTAAACTCAGGTATTCCAGAACTGCAACGATAAAATTATGACGACAACACCTCAGAGCTCAACTCCCCGGGACACTTCCACTAAACCCCTGACAGGAGGCACCAAGACAATGTTCTCATCATAAAACCATCGGAACGATTCCAAGATACCCGCGTGATCCTAAAATTTTTTTTTGTGAAATTTGAGAAGAGAAGAGTCAAAACTCTACGTCAGGAGACCTCACCAGAGCGACGAAGGGACTGAGGAGTAAAAAGAATTCCTAACTCTCCGATATATATAATCCTAAATGACTCAAAACATTTTTCTAGACACAACTCGGCCGCTAAAAACGATCAAGCAATGGGGCTCCTAAGGTCGGGGAAGGCTCTGATTACCAACTTGTAACGCCCTCGATGCGGCTATATCTCCCACGTGTCGAAGCACAACTTAGAGGCATAACCGCATTGAAAGCAATGTCGCAAGTGAGGTAATCTTCACACAACCCATGTAATACATAAGGGAAGAGATACATAGTTGGCTTACAATCGCCACTTCACACAAATACATGAATAAAGCATTACATCATCCAGATACAATCAAGGTCCGACTACGGAACCAAAATAAAAGAAGAACCCCAAATGCGACAAAAGGTCCCGATCGACCCCAACTGGGCTCCACTACTGATCAACTAGAACGAAACAACACAAAGGGCAAGATCTTCATCGAGCTCCTCCTTGAGCTTGGTTGCGTCACCTGCTCGGTAACATAGGCACCTGCAAACTGGTTTTGGAAGTATCTGGTGAGCCACGAGGACTCAGCAATCCCATTACCATGGGTATCAAGACTAGCAAAGCTTAATGGGAAAGGAAGGGGTAAAGTGGTGAGGTTGCAGCAGCGGCTAAGCATATATGGTGGCTAACATACGCAAATGAGAGCGAGAAGAGAAACAAAGGAACGGTCGTCAACTAGCAATGATCAAGAGCTGATCCTGAACACCTACTTACGTCAAACATAACCCAGAAACCGTGTTCACTTCCCGGACTCCGCCGAGAAGAGACCGTCACGGCTACACACTCGGTTGATGCGTTTTAATTCGGATCAAGTGTCAAGTTATCTACAACCGGACATTAACAAATTCCCATCTGCCACATAACCGCGGGCACGGCTCTCAAAAGTTTATACCCTGCAGGGGTGTCCCAACTTAGCCCATGACAAGCTCTCGCGATCAACGAAGGAATAGACCTTCTCCCAGGAAGACCCGATCAGTCTCGGAATCCCGGTACATCAAGACATTTCGACAATGGTAAAACAAGACCAGCAAAGCCGCCCGATGCGCCGACAATCCCGATAGGAGCTGCACATATCTCGTTCTCAGGGCAACACCGGATAAGCGAAGCATACAGGTACCGACGTAACCCAAGTTGCCAAGGGATGGTCCCGCACGGTGCTCTAGTTTGGACCAACGCTTAGACAAGCACTGGCCGGGGGGGCTATAATAAAGATGACCCTCGAGAGAGCGACTCCCAAGGGAAAAGTAGGTGGTGGTGAGGCAAATGGTAAAAGTCAATGTTGGGCCTTGCTGGACAAGTTTTATTCAAAGCGAACTGTTAGGGGGGTCCCATAAATCACCCGACCGCGTTAGGAACGCAAAATCCGGGAACATAACACCGGTATGACGGAAACTAGGGCGGCAAGAGTGGAACAAAACACCAGGCATAAGGCCGAGCCTTCCACCCTTTACCAAGTATATAGATGCATTAATAATATAAGAGATATTGTGATATCCCAACATAAACCCTGTCCACCATGGAGAAATCCTCAACTTCACCTGCAACTAGCAACGCTATAAGAGGGGCTGAGCAAAACGGTAACATAGCCAAACAACGGTTTGCATAGGAAAGGTGTCAAAGGTTAGAGGTTCATGGCAATATGGGATGGCTTGATAAATAGGTAATAGGTAGCGCAGCATAGCGATAGGACGAAGCAACTAGCATAGCAATGATAGTAGTGAGATCCAGGGTAGCGGTCATCTTGCCTGAAATCCCGCAAGGAAGAAGAACGAGTCCATGAAGAAGATGAACGGATGAAGCCGAACCAACCGTAGACGAACGAATCCTCACGATCGCAACGAAACGAGAACTATCGAGAAGAAGCACACAACATAGTAAACACACCACACATGAATAAGGCATGATGCACAACAAGCATGATGCATGACCAAGCTACATGAAGCTACTCATGTCAAGAGATGATGCAAACAAGAACAACACATCAAGGCAAGTTTAAATGAGGCCGGGAACAACATATAACAATTCCGGTAAGTCCTCATATGCAAATTTCGAAATTGGTCCAGAACTGAATAAACCTTATGTTCAAGTTGTTAAACAGCAAGTTAAATATCACCAAGATGATCTACACGAAATTCTAGTCAAGTTACATATAAAGTTCATTAGATTTGGAGCTACGGCCTAGAAGATATGAGCAAAACAAGTTAAGCATGGCATTGATGCAAAATGCACCCAAACATCAAGCAAACACACCAAAACAAGGATGCAACATGAAACTACATGCAAAAACAAGCAAGTTTCATATAGAGCACACTCAAAACGGAGCAACGGTGTAACACACACACACTATACAAGTCATAGCAACAATCTGTCCATAACAGCAACTAGGCATATTGCAAGCATCAAAACAATAAGCTACAGCACCCCAACATAAAAACAAAAGGCATGGGCATGAAGTACACGTAAAGCAGAACAAAACATGAACACTGAGCTATCTCCAGAAACATCTAGAACATGCTCAAAAAGACATGGAGATATTGCAAATAATAACAGTTTCAGACTTGAGCAGAAATAACATCAGGTTGCAATGTTTAGAGCTATCAAACAACATGTTACAGGAACATATCATGGCAAACAAAGGCATGACATGAATCTACTAATTGCATAGATCAAAATACCCTTACTGACCATGAGCCCAAAAGGCATAGAAAATATGATGGCACCCATGTAAACATGGCAAGTTATATAACAGATTCATACATGGCAGGAACAACAATAAGTAGGCATGTTCGTGAGCTCGAACCACTCACCACAGAGCAATACATGGCATGGCAAGGCAACGACCAGTAAGAAGGCATGTTTATGAAGCTAAGCATGGCAAGAGCAAGGTCATAGGGTACATGGATCACTAGGAAAACACATGGGAACAAGTGAACTTAATGTTAACAGGCTGATAGCAACATTTTCAAGCAACTTTGGAGCAAGAAATGAACAATCTACAGCAAGCTATAAATGCAACCAAGGGCATGAATGGATAGAGCATGACATGTAGATCAAAACATGTTTATAAAGCATCTCCAGATTATGCATAGAATGATTAGTAGAAGCATGTTAACATAGCAACAAAATATAACAGAATCTGTCAGGAAAACAGCAACAGCAACTACCCTACTTAGCAAGCTTGATACACTCAGCACACAACTCACGAAAATACATGGTTGGCACCTCTGGAAAGATGGCATGGCATAGATCAACATACATGTAGACATCAACCTCATAGGATGCACACATCAATCATGGCAAAAATGATAAATGAGCAAGTTATAACAGTTTCAGCAGATTAACATCAACATGCACTCTTTCAACAGCATTTCGGGCATCAAGATGAACTCAAACGAAAATGATGCAATGGAATGAAATGATCTACTCATCGAGACGAACAATTTGACATATTATACGCACGAAACGGAGCTACGGATGCAGAGATGTGATGCGATGAACATGGCATATTTATGCTAAAACTTTGGGGACTTGGTCAAATCGGGGGGGTCAACCTGCGGGCACGGTTTTCGATGCAAGGCCGGAGCTCGCCGGAGACGACGGGGATGGCGGCCGGAGGACGAGGGAGAGGCCGGGGATGCTCGGGGCCGCCGGATCCGGCCCTCCCGCGGCCGGATCTGGCCGGGGCGGAGGAGAGGAGGCGCGGGGTCGCGCGGCAGGGCGCATGGAGGCGGCGGCGCCATGGCCGCGGTGGAGCTCCGGCGAGGAGCTCCCGGGCGGCGTGGTGGAACGGCGGCAGCGGCGGGGCGGGACCCTATGGCGGGCGGCCGTGCCGCGGAGGCGCGCGGGGCTCGGAGGCGCCGCGGCTGCGGGCGGCGGCGACCGCGGACGGCAGCGCGCGCGCCGGCGGCGGAGAAGACGGCGGCGGCCGGGAGGCACGGCGCGACGGCGCGGGGCACGGCGGCCGGCGGCGAGGGCGCGGCGACGACCGGCGGGCGGCGGGAGCGTCCCGCGGGCGGCAACGGCGGAGCGGGCCGGGCGGGCCCCGCCTGGGCTCGCGGGCCCGCGGCGGCGCGCGGTGGCCGGGGTGGCGACGTGGCGGGCAGCGGTTGGCTGAGGAGGCGGGGAGGGCGACGTGGCAGCCCGCGATTGGCCGGGGTGACGCGTCCGGCGGACGTGTCCGGCGCGGGCGGACACGTCCGGCGGCGGAGAGGGGAATTTTAGGGTTTCGGGGGGAATCATCCGCGAAAAATGGAGGGGAGGGCTTATATATAGGTAGAGGGAGCTAGGAGAGTCCAAATGAGGTGCAGTTTTTGGCCACGCGATCATGATCGAACGACCGAGAGCATGGAGGGAAGTTAGATGGGTTTTGGGCCAGTTTGGAAGGGGTGTTGGGCTGCAACTCAAAGAGGGCTTTACGGTTACCCGGTTAACCGTTGGAGTACCAAACGACCTCCAAATGGCACGAAACTTGACAGGCGGTCTACCGGTGCTATACCAAGGCCGCTTGGCAAACCTTGGGCCATTCCGAGAAAGTTTAATACCCGCACACGAAAAGAGAGAAGAGGGAGACGCCGGATGACATAGGAGTGCCGGATTGCAAAAGGACAACGGGGAAAAGGCTCGGATGCATGAGACGAACACGTATGCAAAATGAAATGCACGTGATGACATGATATGAAATGCATATGATGACATGGCAAAGTGCAACACGCAAGCACATGACATGGCAAGGATGGCGAATAACTGGCGGACACCTGGCGCATCGGATCCGGGGCGTTACACACTAGGGGGCCCATGAGGTAGGGGGGCGGCGCGCCCCCCAACCTCGTGGACAGGGTGTGGGCCCCCTGGTCTTCATCTTTGGCGATGATTTTTTATTGTTTTTTCTAAGGTGTTCCGTGGAGTTTCAGGTCATTCCGAGAACTTTTATTTTCTGCACATAAAACAACACCATGGCAATTCTGCTGAAAACAGCGTCAGTCTGGGTTAGTTCCATTCAAATCATACAAGTTAGAGTCCAAAACAAGGGCAAAAGTGTTTGGAAAAGTAGATACGATGGAGGCGTATCAACTCCCCCAAGCTTAAACCCTTGCTTGTCCTCAAGCAATTCAGTTGACAAACTGAAAGAGAAAAAGAAAAACTTTTACAAACTCTGTTTGTTCTTGTTGTTGTAAACATGAAAAGCCAGCATTCAAGTTTCAGCAATTATTATGAACTAACCATACTCACAATAACACAAAGGTCTCACAATTACTCATATCAATAGCATAATCAGCTAGCGAGCCATAATAATAAAACTCGGATGACAACACTTTCTCAAAATAATCATAACATGATATAACAAAATGATATCTCGCTAGCCCTTTCTGAGACCGCAAAACATAAATGCAGAGCACCTTTAAAGATCAAGGACTGACTAAACATTGTAATTCATGGTAAAAGAGATCCAGTCAATTCATACCCAATATAAACCAATAATAATGAATGCAAACGACAGTGTGCTCTCTAGTGGGTGCTTTTTAATAAGAAGGGTGATGACTCAACATAAAAGTAAATATATAGGCCCTTCGCAGAGGGAAGCAGGGATTTGTAGAGGTGCCAGAGCTCGGTTTTGAAATAGAGATAAATTATATTTTGAGCGGCATACTTTTGCTGTCAATGCAACAACTATGAGATGACGATATCTTCCATGCTAAACAAATTATAGGCGGTTCCCAAACAGAATGGTAAATTTTATACTCCCCCTCCTCCACAAGCATCAATCCATGGCTTCCTCGAAACAACGAGTGCCTCCAACATTCAACGGGTCCCAGGGGGAGTTTTGTTTGCAGTTATTTTGATTTAGTTTGCATAAAGCATGGGACTGGGCATCCCGGCGACCAGCCATTTTTCTCGTGAATGAGGAGCGGAGTCCACTCCTCTTGAGAATAACCGCCTAACATGGAAGATAAGGGAAGCCCTAGTTGAAACATGAGCTGCTCGAGCATGCAAAACAGAATGTTTATTTAAAGGTTTAAAGTTTGGCACATACAAATTTACTTGGAACGGCAGGTAGATACCACATATAGGTAGGTATAGTGGACTCATATGGAACACCTTTGGGGTTTAAGGAGTTTGGATGCACAAGTAGTATTCCCGCTTAGTACAGGTGAAGGCTAGCAAAAGACTGGGAAGCGACCAACTGAGAGAGCGACAACAGTCGTAAACATGCATTAAAATTAATTTACACCGAATACAAGCATGAGTAGGATATAATCTACCATGAACATAAATATCCTGAAGGCTATGTTGATTTGATTCAACTACAAGCGTGAACATGTGCCAAGTCGAGTCACTCAATTCATTTAAAGGAGGATACCATCCCATCATACCACATCATAATCATTCTAATAGCATGTTGGCACGCAAGGTAAACCATTATAACTCATAGCTAATCAAGCATGGCACAAGCAACTATAATCTCTAAATGTCATTGCAAATATGTTTACTTCATAATAGCTGACTCGGGAATGATGAATCATCATATTTACAAAAACAAGAGAGGTCGAGTTCATACCAGCTTTTCTCATCCCAATAAGTCCATCATATATCATCATTATTGCCTTTCACTTGCATGACCGAACGATGTGTATAATAATAAGAGTGCATGTGCATTGGACTAAGCTGGAATCTGCAAGCATTCAACTCAAGAGAGAAGACAAGTAATATGGGCTCTAAGTTAAATAATCATTCATGCATGTAAGAGCCACTAAGCATTTTCAATATAGTCTTCTCGACCCCCAAAGAAAGGAAAAGAAATAAAAACTATTTACACGGGAAAGCTCCCAACAAGCAAAAGAAGAACGGGAAATATTTTTGGGTTTTCTTTTTAATTACTACAGCAAAGAAATAAACTACTACTAATTTTTTTGGTTTTTTCTTAAGGTTTATCAAACACACAAGAAGAAAGCAGGAAAAATAAAATAAACTAGCATGGATATTACAGTGAAAGAGTATGAGCACCGACATCTAGCAATGAGTGTGTGTGAACATAAATGTAATGTCGGTGGGAAATACGTACTCCCCCATGCTTAGGCTTTTGGCCTAAGCTGGTCTATTGCCAGGGATAGCCTGGCGGATACCCGTAGGTGAAGCTGGGGTCATACTGTGACGAAGAAGGCTCCGGCTGCCACTGGCTGGCAACTTCCTCTGGATCCCAAGAATAAACAGATAGTCGTGGAGGCTCATCTTGTGGCTCCGGTTCCGGGGCTGGTGCAGGATTCTAATAGGCTTGAACAGCCGACCACGGAACGATGTGAGGACCTGCAGATAAGTTAAACAAAGAAGGAGCAGGCAAAGTAATAGTCTCAGGGTGATGTTTATCAAAGTATAATTTGTATTTGAACTCCCCTTCGCGACTCTTAACAAGAAAGTCATGCGCTATCATACTCTTATAATCTAAATAAGCACGGGGCAGTGTTGTTTCTTCTTTCTCCTCATGCCTAATAGGTATTTCAAAATGTTCAGCTAGGCGTGAAGCATAAATGCCTCCAAAGATGGGGCCCTTAGTACGGTTCAGACTTATCCGTCTAACAACAATTCCACCCATACTAACAGAGTTATTGCGGTATAAACCATGGAACAAAATGCTAATATCAGGAATACTAAGGTTCCCACAGTTTCCGCGTCCAATCAAGCAACGACTAGCAAATAAGGCAAAGTAGCATAAAACAGGAAAATGTATGCTAGTGATCCTTGCATCAGAAACCTTCCTGGTTTCTCCTACAGTGATAGTGTTAATAAAAGCTTCTACTTCGTTATGGTGGGGTTCATCTAAGGTGCCCTCAAAGGGTATTCTACAAACCTCGCAGAATTCAGCTAATGTCATCTCTTTAGCAACATCATATAAATGAAACTCTACTGTTGGAGGTGATTTCTTAGGGAAAAAGTAGAAGTTTTGCACAAAAGTATTTGTAAGTAAGAGATACTGATGACGTTGGTCGCGAAGGAAGTCGGTGAGGCCGGCGTTCTCAATCAATAAATAGAAATCCTCATAAATCCCGGCTCTCCTCAAAAAGTCATCGGAAGGCCATTCACACGGCCGGAACTCCGTGGTGCGAGGCAAATTAAATTTGGGCTTCTGCTATTCTTCCTTTTGTTTTTCCTTCGAGCTTCGGCTCGACGAGCCCCTCAAAAGTCTCTTCATTATTTTATGAAACAATCTGAAATTTTTAGTAACTTCAAATAAAGGTGAACCAACTTCAATAAAATTGATAGTAACAACTCCCACAAGTGCCTAGAGCCCATATAAAGCATTGGAACTACTTGGAACCATATAAATTTGACATGCAAAATCAAGAATATGGTCACCTATGCAGCACAAATTTGCAATGAATAAAGCACTGGAACAAAAACTAATTGGACCAATGGAGGAGTCACATACCAAGGAACAATCTCCCCAAGCAGTTTTGCGAGAGGTGCTCTGAGCAAGGAGATCGAAAATCACAGCAACGGGGGCTGAAACTCGTGCTTGAGTTGGTTTTTCGTGTTTGTGTGAGGCAGAGGAAGAAGATGGGTGCAGGGATAAGTGGAGGAGGGCCACCGTGGGCCCACAAGGTAGGGGGCGCGCCCAGGGGGGTAGGGCGCGCCCTCCACCCTCGTGACCAGGTGGCAGCTCCCCCCGCGGTGATTTTTGCACAGTAAATCCTCAAATATTCCCGAAAAAATCATATTAAATTGGCATGGCATTCGGAGGACTTTTATTTTCGGGATATTTTTATATTGCACGGATAAATCGGGAGATAGACAGAAAATACTATTTTACTTAATGTCTACTAAATAACATGAAATATAAAGAGGGTACAAAAGGTTGTGCTTCTAGTTTCATCCATCTCGTGATCATCAAAATGAACCCACTAGCAAGGTTGATCAAGTCTTGTTAACAAACTCATTCTGAATAATCATGGAACTGGAGAAATTTCGAATAACACTAATTTACCTCAACGGGGATATGAAAATCCCCAACAATAAGAATATCATACTTTTTCTTGACAATAGGGAGAGGAAATTCAAAACCTATAAATATAATCGATGGAATTTTTCCAATAGAGTTGATACTATAAACTTGAGGTTGTTTCCTCGGTAAGTGTACCGTGTGCTCATTGCCATTAACATGAAAAGTGACATTGCCTTTCTTGCAATCAATAACAGCCCCTGTAGTATTAAGGAAAGGTCTTCCAAGAATAATAGACATACTATCATCCTTGGGAATATCAAGAATAACAAAGTCCGTTAAAATAGTAGCGTTTGCAACTTCAACAGGCACATCCTCACAAATGCCGACAGGTATAGCAGTTGATTTATCAGCCATTTGCAACGTTATTTCAGTAGGTGTCAACTTATTCAAGTCAAGTCTACGATATAAAGAGAGAGGCATAACACTGACACCGGCTCCAAGATCACATAAAGCAGTTTTAACATAATTTCTCTTAATGGAGCATGGTATAGTAGGTACTCCGGGATCTCCAAGTTTCTTTGGTATTCCACCCTTAAAAGTATAATTAGCAAGCATGGTGGAAATTTCAGCTTCAGGTATCTTTCTTTTATTAGTAATGATATCCTTCATATACTTAGCATAAGGATTTGTTTTGAGCACATCAGCTAATCGCATACGCAAAAAGATAGGTCTAATCATTTCAGCAAAGCGCTCAAAATCCTCATCATCCTTTTTCTTGGATGGTTTCGGAGGAAAAGGCATGGGTTTCTAAACCCATGGTTCCCTTTCTTTACCATGTTTCCTAGCAACAAAGTCTTTTTTATCATAATGTTGATTCTTTGAGTGTGGGTTATCAAGATCAACAGCAGGTTCATTCTCTACATCATTATCATTACTAGGTTGAGCATCAACATGAACATCATCATTAACATTTTCACTAGGTTCATGTTCATCACCTGATTGTGTTTTAGCATCAGACATAGAAATATCATTTGGATTCTCAGGTGGTTCAGTAATAGGTTCACCAGAAGTTTGCAAGGTCCTATCATTTTTCTTGTTCTTCCTTTTAGAAGAACTAGGTACATCAATATTATTCTTCTGAGAATCTTGCTCGATTCTCTTAGGGTGGCCTTCAGGAAACAAAGGTTCCAGAGTCATTCTACCAGTTCTAGTAGCCACTCTAACAACATAATCATTTTTCTTACTATTCATTTCATCAAGCACTTCTTTCTGAGCTTTAAGTACTTGTTCTACTTGAGTGGTAACCATAGAAGCATGTTTGCTAACAAGTTTAAGTTCACCTCTAATATCAGCCATATAATCACCCAAGCGTTTAATCATATAAGCATCTTGTTTTAATTGTCTACCAAAATAAGCATTAAAGTCATCTTGCTTAAACATAAAATCATCAAACTCATCCAAGCACTAACTAGCAATTTTAGTAGGAGGGACTTCAGCTTTATCATATCTATAGAGAGAATTTACCTTTACTACCTGTGTCGGGATATCGGGAGGTCCTTCAGTAAATAAGTAGTTGAGATCGTATACTTCTTCAACAAGCAGTAAATTAAGGCCATGTATTTCTTCAATAGGAAGTAAATTCTTAACATCTTCAGCTTTAATACCTTTTTCTTTCATAGATTTCTTTGCCTCTTGCATATCTTCGGGACTGAGAAATAGAACACCTCTCTTCTTTGGAGTTGGTTTATGAATAGGCTCAGTAATTGGCTCAGGAGCTGGCTCAGGAGGTGGCTCGGGAGGTGCCCAATTATTTTCATTTGTCAACATATTATTCAATAGAATTTCAGCTTCATCCGGTGTTCTTTCCCTGAAAAGAGAACCAGCACAACTATCCAGGTAATCTCTGGAAGCATCGGTTAGTCCATTATAAAAGATATCAAGTATTTCAGGTTTCTTAAGAGTATGATCAGGCAAAGCATTAAGTAACTTGAGAAGCCTCCCCCAAGCTTGTGGGAGACTCTCTTCTTCAATTTGCGCGAAGTTGTATATTTCCCTCAAAGCAGCTTGTTTCTTATGAGCAGGGAAATATTTAGCAGAGAAGTAATAAATCATATCCTGGGGACTTTGCACACAGCCAGGATCAAGAGAATTAAACCATATCTTAGCATCACCCTTTAATGAGAACGGAAATATTTTGAGTAAATAAAGGTAGCGCGATCTCTCATTATTAGTAAACAGGGCGGCTATATCATTTAACTTAGTAAGATGTGCCACAACAGTTTCAGATTCATAACCATAGAAAGGATCGGATTCAACCAAAGTAATTATATCTGGATCAACAGAAAAATCATAATAATCCTTATCGGGAACACAGATAGGTGAAGTAGCAAAAGCAGGGTCGGGTCTCATTCTATCTCTAAAAGATTCTTTACTCCATTTAACTAGCAACCTCTTAAGTTCATATCTATCCTAGCAAGCAAAAATAGCTGCAGAAGATTCTGCATCAAAAAGATAACCCTCAGGAATAGCAGGCATATTCTCATCATCACTATCATCATCATATTCAGGTTCAATAACTTCTCTTTCTCTAGACCTAGCAATTTGCTCATCAAGAAATTGACCAAGGGGCATAGTAGTATCAAGCATAGAAGTAGTTTCATCATAAGTATCATGCATAGCAGAAGTGGCATCATCAATAACATGCGACATATCAAAATTCATAGCAGTAGCAGGTTTAGGTGTCGCAAGCTTACTTATAACAGAAGGAGAATCTAGTGCAAGGCTAGATGGCAGTTCCTTACCTCCCCTCGTAGTTGAGGGCAAAATAGTAGTTCGATCGTCTTTCAAGTTCTTCATAGTGTCCAGCAGATATAAATCCCAAGTAACTCAAGGAATAGAGCTATGCTCCCCGGCAACGGTGCCAGAAAAAGGTCTTGATAACCCACAAGTATAGGGGATCGCAACAGTTTTCGAGGGTAGAGTATTCAACCCAAATTTATTGATTCGACACAAGGGGAGCCAAAGAATATTCTCAAGTATTAGCAGTTGAGTTGTCAATTCAACCACACCTGGAAACTTAGTATCTGCAGCAAAGTGTTTAGTAGCAAAGTAATATGATAGTGGTGGTAACGATAACAAAAGTAAAGACAGGAAAAGTAATGTTTTTGGTATTTTGTAGTGATTGCAACAGTAGCAACGGAAAAGTAAATAAGCGAGAACCAGTATATGGAAAACTCGTAGGCACTGTATTAGCGATGGATAATTATGCCGGATGCGGTTCGTCATGTAACAGTCATAACATAGGGTGACACAGAACTAGCTCCAGTTCATCAATATAATGTAGGCATGTATTCCATATATAGTCATACGTGCTTATGGAAAAGAACTTGCATGACATCTTTTGTCCTACCCTCCCATGGCAGCGGGGTCCTATTGGAAACTAAGGGATATTAAGGCCTCCTTTTAATAGAGAACCAGAACAAAGCATTAGCACATAGTGAATACATGAACTCCTCAAACTATGGTCATCACCGGGAGTGGTCCCGATTATTGTCACTTCGGGGTTGCCGGATCATAACACATAGTAGGTGACTATAGACTTGCAAGATAGGATCAAGAACACACATATATTCATGAAAACATAATAGGTTCAGATCTGAAATCATGGCACTCGGGCCCTAGTGACAAGTATTAAGCATAGCAAAGTCATAGCAACATCAATCTCAGAACATAATGGATACTAGGGATCAAACCCTAACGAAACTAACTCGATTACATGATAAATCTCATCCAACTCATCACCGTCCAGCAAGCCTACGATGGAATTACTCACGCACGACGGTGAGCATCATGAAATTGGTGATGGAGGATGGTTGATGATGACGACAGCGACGAATCCCCCTCTCCGAAGCCCCGAATGGACTCCAGATCAGCCCTCCCGAGAGAGATTAGGGCTTGGCGGCGGCTCCGTATCGTAAAACGCGATGATTTCTTCTCTCTGATTTTTTCTCCCCGAAAGCCAATATATAGAGTTGGAGTTGGCGTCGGAGGGCCACCAGGGGGCCCACGAGGTAGGGGGGCGCACCCCCCACCCTCGTGGATAGGGTGTGGGCCCCCTGGTCTTCATCTTTGGCGATGATTTTTTTTGTTTTTTCTGAGGTGTTCCGTGGAGTTTCAGGTCATTCCGAGAACTTTTATTTTCTGCACATAAAACAACACCATGGCAATTTTGCTGAAAACAGCGTTAGTCCGGGTTAGTTCCATTCAAATCATACAAGTTAGAGTCCAAAACAAGGGCAAAAGTGTTTGGAAAAGTAGATACGACAGAGACGTATCAAGGGTGTGCTCCTACTGTTGGCGGCAACGTGTCAACAAAATAGTAGCAAGCATAGTAATTTCTTTACAAAAGAGTGGCAACCATTGTAAATTCTTTACTTTTTGGTCACAGTATTTTTGAAGTGGGAAAGCATAAATATGAATTAATGTTAATAGTGATATGAGATATAGGAATTAATATATGATCTATTTGAAACTGTTACAGGTATACAAATCATGCACAATTACTTTCACATCGAAGGAGTAGCCGCTGATCGATAAATGGTTAGATTTTCATAATTATTTTTTCATAGGGTTGTTAAATAACAATAACAACTTACTACACATAATTCAATTTCTTTAGAGAGAGTTGAATAATTGGTTTTATTAGTAGAGAAAAAGATTACAAACTTTTGGAATACAATGAGATCTTCATAAAGTGGATCCTTATGAATCTTACAACAATTTTAATTCAACTTATTATTCACATGACAGGTAAACACTTGAATACCATGTGAACTTTCAGATTTATTTTAACCCCGGTGCAACGCACGGGCATTTTTTGCTAGTAAATACCTATGGACCAACATGCCAGCTCTCCCTCTATCTCACTACAGTACAATAAAGTGTGGGGCCTACTTGATCCCAACAGCGTTCTTATTTTCCTGTAAAATTATTCACTTGGTTACTCCTGACAAGTGGGGCCACACTTATCATTGTGAGAATCGGCTCATTTTTGTCATATAACATGGTCAACGGGTTTGACATGAAAATAACAATGTCTAATGGCATTTTTGAGCAAACATTTAACGGAACGATGGCATTTTTTAGATATCTAATTGCATTTTTGAGCAAGCATCTCATGGATCGATGGCATTTTTTGAGTAGTTGTAACTTCTAGTGGCAAAACTGAGTAGTGATACACAACTAGTGGCATAAATAATAAGAACCCAAGAATTAAATAGGTATGCTAATTTCCTTAATAGAATTTAGCACCCCATTTAAGCACGTACTAGATTTTTTAATAGTACTATATGCATAATTTGGCGACGAGCGCTCTCTATATGTACCACCTTTTTTCTTTAATTTCATCTTGTTAGTTTTGCTCCATGGCGCAATCCATCGATACTACTACTGTTCAAAAGTATACATTTTTTAAAAGGCTAGAGGGCGGGGCAGTCTCGCTTGGTCGGTTTCACGAGAGGCGAGGGCCTTTGTGATTTAACGGCTCATTACTGCTGGAAAACGGGGCCTTGTGATTTGACTGCTCATATAAATCTTGTCGACAACACGAGGAGGAGCAAAGAACCATGCGGTATACTCAAGTTTTCCACTAGAGTACTAGTACGATGGGGGTGCACGAAACACAGCAGCCCAGTGCCATATGGCGATAAAAATGATCTAATTTGCTAGTCATCGATCACACAGCGCCGCTCATCGTTATCATTGTTCTATTCATTCCTCGCAGAGAACGTGACACGTGTGGTGAAACACCCGAAGCAAAATAAGAAACATAGGAGCAAAAGAAGAACGAAGATTATCACCCCAAAAAAAGAAGGAAGACGCACACACAAGTCCGGGGCGCTGCTCTCTACTACATGAAGGGTTGTTGGCCGCGGAGTCGTAACTTCTTCTTCATCCCCTACACGACCTCCATCTCCTTGCGCACCTCCTCCGCCATCTTCTTCATTCTGTCCATGACGCGGGATTTCTCAACGCGAGCCTTCATCATCTGTTCCACGGCCGCATTACGTACCTTGACAACAGCCGGGTGCTCGATGGGGAGCTTTGCCAACTCCTCCTTCTATTCCATGACGAGGGCCTATAGCATCTTCATTGAGAAACTACTCTTCTCATGCAGCTTCTTCCAGTCGGCGTTCTCCTCCTTCAACAGGTCGAGCTCGTGGCAGAGCTTCGCCTGTCCTCCTGAAGTTGCAGGATTTCGCCGGCCGCCTTCTTATCCGACGCAATGCTCTTCTTCAGGATCATCACCAAGCTGGCAGTCAACTCCCCTGCTCATTGAGCTCAGCGGGCATGTCATTGAGTCTCTCCTTCAGCAGCTCCACCAAGCCGTTGATGAAATCCTCCTGCTTAATGAGCTGATCGGGCATATCGTCGAGGGATAGCGACTCCAGCGCCGCCAGCCTGGCATGTTCGCCTCGGCGGCTAGGGCACTCCTGGGAGCCCTCGCCTCCACGGCTAGGGCACTCATGGGAGAACTCGCCTCTGTGGCTAGGGCACATCTGGGAGCACTCGCCTGTCTCTGCCAGGCGATGAGCCCTCTTTTTTTCACGGCCTTGGTTGCCGGTCCCTTGTTACGAGTAGTTCTCAACCTAGAGCTCTACTGTAACGCCCTTGATGCGGCTATATCTCCCACGTGTCGAAGCACGACTTAGAGGCATAACCGCATTGAAAGCAATGTCGCAAGTGAGGTAATCTTCACACAACCCATGTAATACATAAGGGAAAGAGATACATAGTTGGCTTACAATCGCCACTTCACACAATACATGAGTAAAGCATTACATCATACAGATACAATCAAGGTCCGACTACGGAACCAAAATAAAAGAAGACTACCCCAAATGCTACACAAATCTCCGATCGTCCCAACTGGGCTCCACTACTGATCAACTGAAACGAAACAACACAATGAACAAGATCTTCATCGAGCTCCTCCTTGAGCTCGGATGCGTCACCTGCACGGTTTCATCGGCACCTGCAAACTGGTTTTGGAAGTATCTGTGAGTCACGAGGACTCAGCAATCTCACACCCGTGAGATCAAGACTATTTAAGCTTATAGGAAGGATGTAGTAATGAGGTGGAGCTGCAGCAAGCGACTAGCATATATGGTGGCTACAATCGCAAAAGAGAGCGAGAAGAGAAGCAAGGCACGATCGTCAACTAGAAATGATCAAGAGGTGATCTTGAACTCCTACTTACGTCAAACATAACCCAAAACCGTGTTCACTTCCCGGACTCCGCCGAGAAGAGACCATCACGGCTACACACGCGGTTGATGCGTTTTAATTCGGATCTGGTGTCAAGTTATCTACAACCAGACATTAACAAATTCCCATCTGCCACATAACCGCGGGCACGGCTCTCGAAAGTTTATAACCCTGCAGGGGTGTCCCAACTTAGCCCATGATAAGCTCTCGCGACCAACGAAGGATATACCTTCTCCCAGGAAGACCCGATCAGTCTCGGAATCCCGGTTTACAAGACATTTCGACAATGGTAAAACAAGACCAGCAAAGCCGCCCGGATGTGCCGACAAATCCCGATAGGAGCTGCACATATCTCGTTCTCAGGGCACACCGGATGAGCCAGACGTCGGGTTGGCATAGACCCTGATTGCCCAGGGGGCGCCGGACATCGCTCGGTTTGGACCAGCACCCGAAGGAGCACTGGCCCGGGGGGGGGGGGTAAAATAAAGATGACCCTTGAGTCTGCAGAACCCAAGGGAAAAAGGCTTAGGTAGGCAAATGGTAAAACCAAGGTTGGGGCTTGCTGGAGGAGTTTTATTCAAAGCGAACTGTCAAGGGGGTCCCATAAATCACCCGACCGCGTAAGGAACGCAAAATCTGGGAACATAACACCGGTATGACGGAAACTAGGGCGGCAAGAGTGGAACAAAACACCAGGCATAAGGCCGAGCCTTCCACCCTTTACCAAGTATATAGGTGCATTAATTAAATAAGAGATATTGTGATATCCCAACAAGTAAACATGTTCCAACAAGGAACAACATTTCCATGTTCCAACAAGGAACAAACTTCATCTTCACCTGCAACTAACAACGCTATAAGAGGGGCTGAGCAAAGCGGTAACATAGCCAAACAACGGTTTGCTAGGAAAGGATGGTTAGAGGCTTGACATGGCAACATGGGAGGCACGATATAGCAAGTGGTAGGCATCGTAGCATAGGCATAGCAAAAGAGCAAGCATCTAGCAAGCAAAGATAGAAGTGATTTCGAGGGTATGGTCATCTTGCCTGAGATCCCGCTAGGAAGAAGAACGAGTCCATGAAGAAGACAAACGGATGAAGTCGAATGGATCCTCACAACTCCAGAACGAAACCGAAGCTAACGAGAGAAGCAACCCGGAAAGAAACAAACAACATAGTAAACAACCATCACATAAACATGGCATGATGCACAATCAAGTATGATGCATGTCCGGTTTAATGAGGCATGGCATGGCAATATGCACAAACAACACTACAAGTTAAGTGGAGCTCAATATCCAACGAGTTGCATATTGACGAGACACCACATCAATTATTTAGTTCTCTCTCGTTAAGGAACACAACAATATTAAGTGTGGTTAAACATGGCAAGAGGTGAAACATAAGTAAACTAACTATTTAGGCAAGTTTAAATGAGGTCGGAAACACAAACAGCAATTCCGGAAAATCCCCATGTTATTTAGCAATTTAATGCAACAACAATTTGAAACATTTTAATTGTTGTTATCATGATGTGGATGACATATGCAAGTTTTATGCAATTTTTATGAATATGTTGACATGAGCAAGATATGAAACATTTGGTCACCATGACGGAACAAAACGGGTGCCACGGCAACTACAACGGAAATGGTGCCACGGCAACATTCGGATGATCCGACAACTCATTGAGATACCGGTGCAAAAGAGCAAGTGTGCGGATGTGCGGAATATGCAAAAGATGGTGGGGTGATCCCGGTTACCGGGTTCCCACGGGTCGACGGCATGGCAACCGAGGAGGAACGTGCATGAAGCAAACGGGCACGGTGCAAACATGAGCATCTCATACAACACATGCATTCGGCCCACGGTTGATCGTCTCGGGGTTATACCTTCGAAGCGTGCATTTCGGGCGGATCGAGTTCGTCGAAGGAAGTAGTGGTACACGGATTGTAGTGGAAGTAGTGGTTCACGTGGCGACGGTAGTGGAAGTAGACGTTCACGGGTCGTCGTGGGAAGTAGTTGTACACAGATCTTGTCGGATCCACGGCAACGGTAGACGTACACGGTTCGTAGATGTTTGGGTCGACGGTAGAGGAACTTGGTGGTCCATGTAGTCGAACTAGCGCATTCGAAGGGGTACTTGGTGAATCCGAAGTAGAGGTACACTTGTTGAAGCGGGACTTGGCGCATCCACGGTATTCGGGCGTAGTGGTACTCATTCCGTAGACGAACTTGACGGGACATGGTTGTCGTGGTACTTGACGTTCACGGGGTCTCGGTCTTGGCCATGGTACAGTGGCTCCATGAACACAACAGGGCCAGATGGATGCAAGGCCATGGCAGCAACAGGTCAGAGCGCTCGACAGTGACCGAACAGGTGCTCGAGGACAGGGGCGCTCGGGGCAGCGTTGTGCAGGACGCAGGTGGAGGGGTTGATGGTGACGGGCGGCGAGGTCGGCTGCTTGCTGGAGGTGGGGAGCTCCGGCAACGACGAACTGCAGGAGGCCGACCTTGGAGCGTCGGTGCTCGAGGCGAGGAGCAGGAGACAACATAGACGAAGTCGTGGGGCGCGGGGACCGGCTCCATTGAGGCAGGAGGGGGCCGGGGTGCACGGAGCAGCGACGGTCGCCGGAGGCAAGGACGCAGGGTCGAGGCAGAGGCGACCGGCGGGGCAGGAGCAGAGCAGCAACCGCGGCGGGACTTGCGCCTCGATGAAGAGCAGCAGCAGCGAGCGGCTCCAGGAGAGGGCGTAGAGGAAGGAGCTCCGGTGCGGTTCCCGTTCGTCTTGGTCGCCGGTCGGCACCGCGTGGAGGAGCAGGGGGAGTGGCGGTCAGGGACGGGGCAAGGGCGCGGGGAGCTCCTCTCCCTGGCGATGAGTGTGTTGCGGGCGGCGGCGCGAGGGAATGAGGAGGAGGGATCGATAGGAGAGATGCTAAGGGGATCGGGCTAGGGTTAGGAGGGATTGGTGGGGGCGGCTGGGCCTTGGCCTTGGGCCGGCGCGGGAGGTTGGGAGGCCTAGGCTGCTGGGCTCCTTCTCTCTCTCTCTTTTCAAAACAGAAACTAAAGAGAAAGAAAAAGGGAAGAAAAGAAAGGTTAGAGAAAGAGTTGGGCACGGGGATAATTTCCACGGACTCGTAAAAAATGTGCATGGTCCATGAAAAATAGGAGTGGCAAGATTGCAGGAATTAAATTCAAAGCCATTTGAATTTAATTCAAAAGGTTTGAGCAAGGACTAGGAATTAGAGGTTTCCAAAAATGTTGGGATTTTTGGTGGAGCTCCGGAAGATGATGAAAGAATAAATGGCAAAGTTGGAGATCAAGAATTAAAACCACAAAGGCATTAGGATATTTTGTAAGTGTGTTTGCGGTAAATCCAAATAATTGGAATATTTACTATAGCTCTCTAAATATCGAGAGGATATGTTTTAAAGAGAATCACCATGTGAATTCCCTCGATTTAAATGGATCAAAGATCCATGCCATTTATTTAGGTGAGTTTTTTAAAAAAAAGGGGTTGCATGATGACATGATGCAATGCACATGATGCAAGGATGAATGCAACGAACAAAACAAATCACACGACGAATCTCGGAATACAAGGAAGGCATCTGGAGCGTCGGTCTCGGGGCGTTACAACACTCCACCACTACAAGAGGATCTCGTCCCGAGATCTAGGATGGCACCGGAGAGAAATGGAAGAGGAAGAGAAGAGGTAAAACTAAGTTGCTTCTTCGACCAATGAGTGAAACCACGAACCTTGGGAGGTTGAGAAATTTAAAAGAAAGACTACAACAGAGATGAACGAGATTGCTAACAATCCATTAGAAAAGAGGAACAAGGAACATTAAGAAAACTTGAAGATTGCAAAGACACGAACCAAGAGTTTAATGGACAAGATAGAATTCGAAACCACTCTGGTTAAAACAAGATGAGAGAGAAAGAATTTGGGCAGCACCCTGGTTGAACATGGAAGGAATAGAACATGAACTTGAGAAGATGGAATGATACTTGATGAAATCAACGACACACTGCCTCCGGAACTATTGAAAGAATGGCACAATGGGTAAGAAGGATTTCAGACAGCACTAAGGTTGAAAAGAGAGGCAAAACTTGATAAGATGAAAGAACTTGAATGAGAACACAACACTCCGGTTAAATGGATAAGCATGAAAAGAACACGATCCTCAATTCGAGAAGAGGAGTGAAGAGAGCAACATCACAATGCCTCCGAAAGAAATAATAGAAGATAGATCATTGGAATAACAGAATGGAGAAGAAAATGCCAAGCACCCTTCCAAGAAGGTTATAACGGAGTTGTTGGAAAACCAACAACGAAACGAATACGCTTGTAGTGGGCTTATGGAAAACATCTCAAGACTATGAGGTGACAACCAGCCACTAATGGAAACCATTGCTTGCTTGAGATTAACGAAGAGATGAAAGCTTGTTCCATCAAGATGGAAAAGAGATAACTTGGGTCATTAATAAGCACCAAAATAGCAACATTCCTTAGGGAAGGCTTTAGGTGAAATCTATACCAAGATAACTCCAATGAAGAGATTGATGGTTGAAAAGATCTCTTGAACAAAGAGAAAAAAGATGGATTTAAATATGTCACTCTTGAAAACTTGTGAATCATGAAACGCGAAGGGAAATTATCAAGAATGACCTAACACCACCTCAGAAGATAAGGTAGAAAGAATTGCACTTTGGAATGCAAGATGAAGAATGCTTGAACTCCTCAAAACAAGACATGTGTTCAACACCATGTTTAATTTTTGAGTATAGCTTGGCTGACCTTAACTTCGAGAGAAATCTTGAAGTACAATTGAAGAATGAAAAGAATCCTTGACGACCCACCATGTAGAGCCTCCATGAAGAACTCCGGTAAAAGAAAAGATGAAGCATCTCGAACCGAGAAATGCGACATGATGAACAACTCTGGAAGGAAGAAACTAGATTACTTGGATGAAACAATAATAAGAATTACGTTATGCCTATCCTTCACCAATTTAAATTGATGACAAGCAACGGATTTGGCATACTACTTATTCCCATTGAAAAAGGATTAAGAGAGATATAGCGTAAACTTGAGAAGTTCTTCATGAACCACCGGTAGGATTGAAAAGAACGAATAAATTAATATGATAATCAAAGAAAAAAATCTTAGAAGAACCACTGTAAGAATTGAAAATGAAAGTAGCAAAGGCACAATTCATCGGGAAGAGTTGGAAAACCAATGAAGATACTTGAGGGGATTTAGATTCATGAGAACGAAGAGATCATGAACTGATTAGAGGATATTAGAATGATGCATCGGAAGAATTGGAGAACGATAGCTACATGCTAAGAATGAAGAATTATGGCATCATGGCCTTCGGAGGTAAGAAATGGAAACAACTCATGAAATGCTCCAGATAGTTGAAAAGAATTCTCACAATCGAAAACAATTATGAGAGGATGGCAGCAAGCTAAAACCATGAATCTCTGGAAGAACGGGTAAGGATTTAAGAGGAACTCTTCTTCGGTCTTCACATGCTGAGAATGATGATGAGAACCACCACCATGAATTGTTGAGATACTCCGGGAGAATGTAAACAAAAAGGTTGAGCCAACAATGAAAAATAATTTGAAATTGGTCTTGGAAAACATCTGACTGATGAAATTCATTCTTACGTCAAACTTCAAAAAGAATTCGGAAATAGCTCCAGGGAAAATTAGAAGAGTCAGGTAAGATCCTGGGAAAGACATGTGGGTTAGGGCCCACTCAAAGGAAAACACCGTTGAATGATTGATTGAAAAGGGGGATTGCACCGGTTGAATTAAATGGCTTGAATGAGATAATAATCTCCAAATAGCTTGAACGGTTTGATAGTGGAGACACAAATCTTCTGAGATATCTTCAACACTCTGGAACAAATGAATAGCAAGAGGTGAGTGATTGAGAGGTGCACCGGCATGAGAAAGCATTTGATATGAGGAAAGGAATATGATCGACACTGAATGCTTGAATTGGATCCACCGAAGAAGAAAAGAGAACAGAGGATGCTAAACTTGAAGCTCCGTTAGTATCTTCCTGAGAATCACCGGATCAGAACATTGATGGAAAAGAATGGAGAGTCTTCCCATCAATAAAAGGATACTTGATTAAGAAATCTGAGTCCTCGAAGAAAAGGGTGGGAGGGCGGGAAAACAAAGGCAACTTGGGCAGATGGACTGGATACCGTTGAGAAAACTTAGAATTGATCTCACAAATGGAAAAAAATGATAGTATTAGCCTGGAGAGAAGCACGCCGGTAGGGAAAAGAATTAACATGACAACCTCAATGATCAATAAGGATTAGCACTCCCATAGAAATATGAGAACACCATTTTGGAAAAGTATGGATTCAACATTTGACTTCGAAGCAACTCGAATACCACAAATAAAACAAAACAAAGGATTTGGCTTGCAGAATAAGCCGGAACAAATATATGATAGAGATTTCGTCCGAAGTTTTCGTGGTGGGGCCCACACGGGCTCGATCGTACAGCACCATCATGTACAAGGCAGTGCACATGACATACGAAGTGTCCCCGAACTAGCATAGCCAAGGGTTCTTTAAGACACAACGAGACCACTGTAAAAAACGACCGTGGATAGGCGGACCACTAGACGTCGAACCCCAATTTCATATCATACATCCGTCGGAAAGATATCCTAAGAGCTACTTGAATTCCCACCTATGAAAGTCCCAAAATTTTCCGGTTATGCAATCAGGTGTTGGGGATACAGGGGAAGCATAATATCTCACCCAAAACTAGCAAATCCTACATCCAGCTGTATCCATCCTTCAACACATAACCAAGAAACCTTCAGAAATCGTCTACCTCAACCTTCGAAAAGCATCTGTTATACAAGTTATGGCGATACTCCCGAACTCCCGCCCCAGTACTGGGTGGCGTCGAGGTTATCTCACCAACGAACTGCATAAAAGAGATTTTCGATGTCGGCGTACTAAACTAAGGTATTCCAGAACTGCAACGATAAAATTATGGCGACAACACCTCAGAGCTCAACTCCCCGGGACACTTCCACTAAACCCCTGACAGGAGGCACCAAGACAATGTTCTCATCATAAAACTATCGGAACGATTCCAAGATACCCGTGTGATCCTAAAAAAAATTTAGTGAAATTTGAGAAGAGAAGAGTCAAAACTCTACGTCAGGAT
Organism: Triticum timopheevii; assembly: GCA_963921465.1. Classification (NCBI taxonomy): domain Eukaryota; kingdom Viridiplantae; phylum Streptophyta; class Magnoliopsida; order Poales; family Poaceae; genus Triticum; species Triticum timopheevii. Next base: position 471,479,725 of record OY997264.1, on the reverse strand, counting down.
GCCTTACCAGAGCGATGAAGAGATTGGGGAGTAAAAAGAATTCCTAACTCTCCGATATATATAATCCTAAATGACTCAAAACATTTTTCTAGACACAACTCGGCCACTAAAAATGATCAAGCAGTGGGGCTCCTAAGGTCGGGGAAGGCTTTGATACCAACTTGTAACGCCCTCGATGCGGCTATATCTCCCACGTGTCGAAGCACGACTTAGAGGCATAACCGCATTGAAAGCAATGTTGCAAGTGAGGTAATCTTCACACAACCCATGTAATACATAAGGGAAAGAGATACATAGTTGGCTTACAATCGCCACTTCACACAATACATGAGTAAAGCATTACATCATACAGATACAATCAAGGTCCGACTACGGAACAAAAATAAAAGAAGACTACCCCAAATGCTACACAGATCCCCGATCGTCCCAACTGGGCTCCACTACTGATCAACTGAAACGAAACAACACAATGAACAAGATCTTCATCGAGCTCCTCCTTGAGCTCGGATGCGTCACCTGCACGGTTTCATCGGCACCTGCAAACTGGTTTTGGAAGTATCTGTGAGTCACGAGGACTCAGCAATCTCACACCCGTGAGATCAAGACTATTTAAGATTATAGGAAGGATGTAGTAATGAGGTGGAGCTGCAGCAAGCGACTAGCATATATGGTGGCTACAATCGCAAAAGAGAGCGAGAAGAGAAGCAAGGCACGGTCGTCAACTAGAAATGATCAAGAGGTGATCCTGAACTCCTACTTATGTCAAACATAACCCAAAACCGTGTTCACTTCCCGGACTCCGCCGAGAAGAGACCATCACGGCTACACACGCGGTTGATGCATTTTAATTCGGATCTGGTGTCAAGTTATCTACAACCGGACATTAACAAATTCCCATCTGCCACATAACCGCGGGCACGGCTCTCGAAAGTTTCTAACCCTGCAGGGGTGTCCCAACTTAGCCCATGATAAGCTCTCGCGATCAACGAAGGATATACCTTCTCCCAGGAAGACCCGATCAGTCTCGGAATCCCGGTTTACAAGACATTTCGACAATGGTAAAACAAGACCAGCAAAGCCGCCCGGATGTGCCGACAAATCCCGATAGGAGCTGCACATATCTCATTCTCAGGGCACACCGGATGAGCCAGACGTCGGGTTGGCATAGACCCTGATTGCCCAGGGGGCGCCGGACATCGCTCGGTTTGGACCAGCACCCGGAGGAGCACTGGCCCGGGGGGGGGGGGGGTAAAATAAAGATGACCCTTGAGTCTGCAGAACCCAAGGGAAAAAGGCTTAGGTAGGCAAATGGTAAAACCAAGGTTGGGCCTTGCTGGAGGAGTTTTATTCAAAGCGAACTGTCAAGGGGGTCCCATAAATCACCCGACCACGTAAGGAACGCAAAATCCGGGAACATAACACCGGTATGATGGAAACTAGGGCGGCAAGAGTGGAACAAAACACCAGGCATAAGGCCGAGCCTTCCACCCTTTACCAAGTATATAGGTGCATTAATTAAATAAGAGATATTGTGATATCCCAACAAGTAAACATGTTCCAACAAGGAACAACATCTCCATGTTCCAACAAGGAACAAACTTCATCTTCACCTGCAACTAACAACGCTATAAGAGGGGCTGAGCAAAGCGGTAACATAGCCAAACAACGGTTTGCTAGGAAAGGATGGTTAGAGGCTTGACATGGCAACATGGGAGGCATGATATAGCAAGTGGTAGGCATCATAGCATAGGCATAGCAAAAGAGCGAGCATCTAGCAAGCAAAGATAGAAGTGATTTCGAGGGTATGGTCATCTTGCCTGAGATCCCGCTAGGAAGAAGAACGAGTCCATGAAGAAGACAAACGGACGAAGTTGAATGGATCCTCACAACTCCAGAACGAAACCGAAGCTAACGAGAGAAGCAACCCGGAAAGAAAGAAACGACATAGTAAACAACCATCACATAAACATGTCATGATGCACAATCAAGTATGATGCATGTCCGGTTTAATGAGGCATGGCATGGCAATATGCACAAACAACACTACAGTTTAAGTGGAGCTCAATATGCAACGAGTTGCATATTGACGAGACACCACATCAATTATTTAGTTCTCTCTCGTTAAGGAACACAACAATATTAAGTGTGGTTAAACATGGCAAGAGGTGAAACATAAGTAAACTAACTATTTAGGCAAGTTTAAATGAGGCCGGAAACACAAACAGCAATTCCGGAAAATCCCCATGTTATTTAGCAATTTAATGCAACAACAATTTTAAACATTTTAATTGTTGTTATCATGATGCGGATGACATATGCAAGTTTTATGCAATTTTTATGAATATGTTGACATGAGCAAGATATGAAACATTTGGTCACCATGACGGAACAAAATGGGTGCCACGGCAACTACAACGGAAATGGTGCCACGGCAACATTCTGATGATCCGACAACTCATTGAGATACCGGTGCAAAAGAGCAAGTGTGCGTATGTGCGGAATATGCAAAAGATGGTGGGGTGATCCCGGTTACCGGGTTCCCACGGGTCGACGGCATGGCAACCGAGGAGGAATGTGCATGAAGCAAACGGGCACGGTGCAAACACGAGCATCTCATAAAACACATGCATTCGGCCCACGGATGATCGTCTCGGGGTTATACCTTTGAAGCGTGCATTTCGGGCGGATCGAGTTCGTCGAAGGAAGTAGTGGTACACGGATTGTAGTGGAAGTAGTGGTTCAAGTGGCGACGGTAGTGGAAGTAGACGTTCACGGGTCGTCGTGGGAAGTAGTTGTACACAGATCTTGTCGGATCCACGGCGACGGTAGATGTACACGGTTCGTAGATGTTCGGGTCGAAGGTAGAGGAACTTGGTGGTCCATGTAGTCGAACTAGCGCATCCGAAGGGGTACTTGGTGAATCCGAAGTAGAGGTACACTTGTTGAAGCGGGACTTGGCGCATCCACGGTATTCGGGCGTAGTGGTACTCATTCCGTAGACGAACTTGACGGGACATGGTTATCGTGGTACTTGACGTTCACGGGGTCTCGGTCTTGGCCATGGTACAGTGGCTCCATGAACACAACAGGGCCAGATGGATGCAAGGCCATGGCAGCAACAGGTCAGGGAGCTCGACAGTAACCAAACAGGTGCTCGAGGACAGGGGCGCTCGGGGCAGCGGTGTGCAGGACGCAGGTGGAGGGGTTGATGGCGACGGGCGGCGAGGTCGGCTGCTTGCTGGAGGTGGGGAGCTCCGGCAACGACGAACTGCAGGAGGCCGGCCTTGGAGCGTCGGTGCTCGAGGCAAGGAGCAGGATACGACGCAGACGAAGTCGTGGGGCGCGGGGACCTGCTCCGTTGAGGCAGGAGGGGGCCGGGGTGCACGGAGCAGCGACGGTCGCCGGAGGCGAGGACGCGGGGTCGAGGCAGAGGCGACCGGTGGGGCAAGAGCAGAGCAGCAACCGCGGCGGGACTTGCGCCTCGATGAAGAGCAGCAGCAGCGAGCGGCTCCAGGAGAGGGCGTAGAGGAAGGAGCTCCGGTGCGGTTCCCGTTCGTCTTGGTCGCCGGTCGGCACCGCGTGGAGGAGCAGGGGGAGTGGCGGTCAGGGACGGGGCAAGGGCGCGGGGAGCTCCTCTCCCTGGCGATGAGTGTGTTGCGGACGGCGGCGCAAGGGAATGAGGAGGAGGGATCGATAGGAGAGATGCTGAGGGGATCGGGCAGGGGGGTTCGGGCTAGTGTTAGGAGGGATTGGTGGGGGCGGCTGGGCCTTGGCCTTGGGCCGGCGCGGGAGGTTGGGAGGCCCAGGCTGCTGGGCTCCTTCTCTCTCTCTCTTTTCAAAACAGAAACTAAAGAGAAAGAAAAAGGGAAGAAAAGAAAGGTTAGAGAAAGAGCAGGGCACGGGGATAATTTCCACGGACTCGTAAAAAATGTGCATGGTCCATGAAAAATAGGAGTGGCAAGATTGCAGGAATTAAATTCAAAGCCATTTGAATTTAATTCAAAAGGTTTGACCAAGGACTAGGAATTAGAGGTTTCCAAAAATGTTGGGATTTTTGGTGGAGCTCCGGAAGATGATGAAAGAATAAATGGCAAAGTTGGAGATCAAGAATTAAAACCACAAAGGCATTAGGATATTTTGTAAGTGTGTTTGCGGTAAATCCAAATAATTGGAATATTTACTATAGCTCTCTAAATATCGAGAGGATATGTTTTAAAGAGAATCACCATGTGAATTCCCTCGATTTAAATGGATCAAAGATCCATGCCATTTATTTAGGTGAGTTTTTTTAAAAAAAAAGGGGTTGCGTGATGACATGATGCAATGCACATGATGCAAGGATGAATGCAACGAACAAAACAAATCACACGACGAATCTCGGAATACAAGGAAGGCATCTGGAGCGTCGGTCTCGGGGCGTTACATCTACACACCAGCCATGGCAAGGACGGGCGAACAAGAAAGACTTATGAGGAGGAAGAGGTAGAGTGATTTTCGGCTGGGTACTAGTTCCCCTTTTTATAACCTAGTACTAGCACTAGTACTAAAACCTACATAGTGGGAACACATTCAGGTTTGATACGTACTACTAGGTGTGAGCAGGTTTGCACTTAATTATATTATACACTTTGGAATGTGATGGGAACAAGCTAAAGATTAATTGATGGTTTCTGTTTCGAGGCCCGAAACGGCTCCCGATGAGTTTCCTGGAACACAAATTTCAAGTACTACTACTCAAATACGGTCGCACAAGTCAGTGATGTAACTGGTTGTACATGTCAAACCAAGACGACACGTGTCTCGTGTCCGACCGACCGTCTATTGGTGCGATCGAGTGTAAGTATTACGCGATGGAGACTTCTGGTTGTCGCTTCGGGTGATTGTCATGACCAAGCATTCAAAAACTAGTGATAAATCAATTACCATCTTTTTCCAAATGACCAAGTATTTTCACAGGAATACAATACATATAGATGGAGTGATTTCCACGGTTGCAAACCGCCATGGCACCACAAATTCACTGCAGCAGCAACCGAGTAGGTCACTGCATCGCCGGCGGGGAAGGAGGGAAGCTCACCTCGCCTACAATGCATGCCCAGTGGCACCGCCGCAGATGGTCCCGCGATTTGGCTTCTCCTACCGCCCATTTGAACAGTTGCATCGGCTACTCATGCCATTCCGCGGGCATGCGCATTCTTTCCTCCACAATTGACTCCATGAATATGATCTCTGCCATTAGCCCTAGCTCGGAATCAACGCGACGCTGCTAGATGCTGACATCCCTCAGCATCTCTCCCCTAAGATCAACTTGCACCTCTGCCTTGTGCTGCGCCAGGCGCAGCTCCTTAGAACTTCTTTCCAATCGATGTGACGCTTCCTCGATCCGATTTTCCCTTGCTATGCACCACCTGAGACGTAGCCCTTGCATGTCCTCCGGCACCACCAATCTGTGATTCCAAAGCAATGGATCCCCTCTAAAACACATGTGGGTTTCGCTCAAAGGTGGCAGTGCTACGGGCCACAGTGAGAGGGCAGCCCACGGGATCCTGGGATCTAAGGGATTATCCATGGCGGAATCCTCCATGGCAAGATCCGGTGGGCGAGGCGGGGAGGCAAGCCTAGGTGCTGGGAGAGCCCTATGAGGCTAAGATAAAGATAATACTACTCCACTCCGTCGATATTTAAATACAAAGGCCACCAACAGTAGCCCTGGCAAAAATTGATCATGCTACCTACGTCCTGGTTTAATGGCCCCCTTTTTTGTGCCACTTTTTATGACATGCATAAATATTATGTTACTTAAAAATATGGTCAAAATTGGCACAAAATATGAAGGAGACCAATGGAAGTAGCAACCCATGATTTAACTACTCGCATGCACACAGTGGAGTAGTAATGTCTTTCTCAACTACTTCCTCCCTCGCGTCCAATCAATTTGCATGCGCTATATTAATTGACCATCAATGAAGTGAAGGACTTTACACACGTCAAATTATAACATGGGGTGGATCTTCATACAAAAATGTGTCCCACTGTGTACCCGTGTGTGCGTGCGTGCACATCTTCGCTTCATGCATGTACTGCCAATGTGCCTGAGAGAGGACGAGTACATTCTTCTGGAACCAACAGCACGTCACTGTCATCAATCCACACAATGAGGTCGCGACAACGCCTCCACATGTGCCACGTGGCTTCACGAACTGAAAGAGAGACACTGTGTAGCGTGCCATTGGAATTCAAACTTACGTGTTTTGCACATACTGGAAGTACTAGCAAGGTACACGTGCACTGCACGCATCAGATTTGGCAACCAAATTATGAATAAATACCACACTATAGCATGTAAGCTTTGAGTCATATCTGCAAGATGTAGACGTTCATTTAATTCTTATAGTTCATCTCATTCAAAATCAGTTAGTTTTTATAAAAAAAGTTAGAACCTCTTTGATTTGTAGGATTTCCAAAATGCGGGAATAGTAAAAACATGGGATTAGAGTGGAATGTCGTCTTGAATCCTACAGGATTGTACGAGTGTTTGATTGTGCATAGAAAAAACGTAGGATTCTTTCAAAGAGGTTTGAGTGGATGGAAAGTTTCCTATGAAATCTAGTGCAAGTGAATCCTATGGAAAAATTCCTATGGTTTACAATCCTACGGATCAAGCAACCAAGATAGGAAAAATTCCTAAGGATTAGAATCCTCCAAAATTCCTTAGAGAATCCTTTGAATCAAAGAAGCCCTTAATCTATTTTATGATTCATGGAATTGTGCATTGTAAAGCATAAAGTAAAACAAATAATGGCAATTCAACTAGAAAAAAAAGTTTGGGCAGTTATGATATGGAAGATTCTAGAACAATGGAGAAGCACTTGTGTTTTGAGGTTTGTGCATTATGCTTAAGTTCAACCATGGAGTCTGCTAGATTTTACATGTGGCAAAATCCGGTGGGGGCTAGAAGATGGTGCGAGGGGCCAAGTGGAGGGAGACTATGAAGGACTGCACAAGTGCAAGATTGATATTTAAAGAGAGGGGGCGAGAGCGTGCGCTGTTGCGCGCAGTGGCAGAGCCATGAAAAATGAGCTAGGGGGCCAAGCATTGCTAATCCTTTACGAGGAGGGACAATTCATCAACTTAAACCATTTAGCAATAATTGATCTACTGATCAGATTCATGTTAGCCTCAATATATAGTGATGTTAGGGGGGCAGGGCCCTTGCTGCCCCATGTTTTTGCCAATGTGTGTGCATCTGAGAGACGAAGCGGAAGGCATGGATGATGAGAGGGGGGCGTTGGATATATAATTAACGTGGGTGTATTAGCTATGTAATCCTATATAGAGAGGTATAGATTGATCGATGTGTATGTGGGAAAGAGGGTGAGACCTCGCTAGATATATAGATTGATCGGTTTGTGTGGAAAACTGGGAAAGACCTAGCTATATATACACACACATAGAGGAACATCGATCATTGCACATGCACGTGAAAGATAAAGAATGCCCGATATGATGAAGAGGGGGAGGTGTGTGTGTTGCATGCATTGGAGACCGACCTGAAGAAAAAGATTGCATATGTGCGATGGATAATGCCGAGTGGTAGTATGTGTGCATGCATGCACGAGAGAAAGTTAGTGGTACAATTATAAAGAGAAGACAACTATGTGGGTGTAAAAGACTAGGTGAGGTCATAATCAATGTAAAGTTGAATTCAAATATTTGAATAAGAGATCATGATGTTTGAAACCCATGCGTGCATGAATATAACTGAGATATGTGCAGCGTGGTTTGGAAACGAGCATGCTATACTGTATACACACTGGACAAGGTCAGACTGATTTGAATTTGAGATACCGATGGCATGCATCATTTGGCCACATTGCATCCGTGCATGAACACATTATTCTAATTGGAGATGATGGGTGGCTTACGCATCACATATCTATATCTATACCCCTATATATTATATGTTATATTTTTTAATAGTGTGCAAATAACTTTAACTTTGAAAGATGGTCGTTGGATGAAGCCAACCCGACGGTGCAGAGATGGCAAATTCGAGCACTACTGGCCGTTGGATATCATCTACATTCCACCAGATTTTGCCACATGTACAGTCTAGAAGACTCCATGGTTGAACTTAAGCATAATGCACAAACCTCAAAACACAAGCACTTCTTCTTTGTTATAGAATCTTCCGTATCATAATTGCCCAAATGTTTTTCTACATGATTTGCCATTATTTGTTTTTACTTTATGCTTTACAATGCACAATTCCATGAATCTTAAAATAGATTAGCTTTCTTATAAAAACTAGATGATTTTGAATGAGATGAACTATAAGAATTAAATGAACATCTACATCATGCATATATGACTCAAAGCTTACATGCTATAACATGCTGTGAAACTTGGTTCTCCCGAAATTTCAAGACGCACCTTGTTATGCCAAAATTTCAAGCTAGCATCTCTGTCTATCATGTTGTGAAACACCCGCCTCTTCAACCCGCGCCTTGTTACCCCTAAATATTTAAGATATATATTTGTCTCATTGTGCTCTGAAAACTCCGTCCATCTCAACCCGCGCCTTGCTATCCCAAAAGTACAACGCGCGTGAAAACTCCCACCTCCTGCGAAATCCCGACACGTGAAATGCCCGTGATACCCCTGAGCCGAAAGAACTGCCTAGCTCAAATCAGTGGGGGTACTTTTGTAACTTACCCCACATTTTGGACAAGTGTGTCCCTATGCCATGGTTTGCCCCTCACATCCCATCCGCCCATCCATTCATACATCGAGGCTGCGAAAACCCGCGAAGCCCCACACCATCCTCCGTCCGCCACCCAGTCGGAGCCTCTTCCCCGACGACGTCGTCCACAACAACACCTCGACGTCCCTCATCCACCGCACCGGATGAGGATCCGTCGTCGATCTCGTCGTCCCGCCGGTTCAGCCACCCCGTCCTCCACCTCCAAGGAGCTACCCGACGTTCCCCTCGTCTTTTGCGCCACCTCCATTCCCACACCATCGTGTTCACCTGCACCACCGGAAGAGCAACATCATCATTGTTTCCTCGGATGAAGCTGAGGCCTAATCGGCGCCACCAAAGAGGTTCTACACTAATCGCCACATTTTCTTCTTGATTCGATCTCATGGTACTGCTAGCGCTCGGTCCGAGCCGAAATGGTGCAGCTCCATCCACGGCGGCGTCGCTGGCCACTTCCCCCACGACGTTGCTCCATCGGCAGCGACGTCCACATCAGTAGGACTTGCTGTTGCTTTGGCTCTCGCTTGCGCTGCTGCTCTGCTCTTGCTCTCAGTCCCCTGCCTGGTCAACTCTTGCTCTTGCTCACGCTGCTGCTCTTGCTCTTGCTTGCGCTGCTGCTCTCGCTCTTGCTCTTGCTTGCGTTGCTGCTCCGATTTAGCTACACTTCAGTCGACTGAATCGAATTTGGGTCAGTCGATTTTTAGGGAGTGGGGGGCTCGCCGGAGTTAAGGAAGAACCAGCCACAGCGGGGAGGGGGCCTCGCCGGAGAGGTACCCCACTATCTATCTTAGGGTTTAGGGTGGGGGCGGTGGTCGCCGGCGATGGTCGCCGGTGGTGGTGGGGCGGTGGCATGGGGATCGCCGGGGAAAAAGCTTGGCGCCGAGGGGGAGAGGGATGGCTGGGGCGGCGGCGAACCAGCGGTGGGAGTGGTTTTGCCCCGGGCGGGGCGGCTCTGTGACACCGGCCACGGGCGGCGGGGGCCAGCGGTTCGGCCGGTGGTGGCTGGCGGCTCAGGGGGTGGAGGTTGAAGATGAACTGCGGATCCTTGATTTCGTATCCAATGGCTGGAAAATCGACTGACCAGAGATGAAAAAGTCAGTCGACTGACGTGTAGCCTCACCCTGCATGCTGCTCTTCTCTTGCGCGTGCTGCTGCTGCACAAGAAGCAAATACTGCTCTCGCTCGAGCCCCTACAGCTGCTACCCGAGATGCTGCTACACGACTAGCTGCCCTGGCTCTCGCACACGCTGCTGCTCCTTATGTTGCTGCTGCTACTACTGCTTTGTTGTTACTAGTGCGATCAGTTTTGATAGTAAAATTCAGTTTCTATAGCTAAATTCAGTTTCGACAGTTAAATTCAGTTTCAACAATTAAGTTCAGAGATGAGCGGCTGATGTATTTTACATCTAGCACTTTTTGGTTATGTATTTTACGTCATCTATTGGAGATTCTATTAGAATTCCACTAAGGTTAACATTGTCTCTCTTGTCCTGCTTCAGCCTCGCCGTCGTACAACTCAAATGACGAAACCCTCCATCACAGCGGAGCAGTACCCCGGGCTCCATCTCTAGATGCCTAAGATCTTCTTCCCCTCCTCCGACAGCCAAATAAGTCGGAGTATCCTCACCGACAAACCCAATCACGCTGAGATTGACATGGCTTCGCCAAAGAGGTTGTATACTTGTTTCATCTCTTTTTTACTCTACATGTTATATATATTGTCCACTGAGCACACTTAGTAACGTGAAATACGATTAGTTTCTCCTACTATATGACAAGCAGTGAGGTACCAGCCAACTTAGCTATCCGTGATGGACTCTCTTGAATGCCATCATTATTTATCTCTACGCGTTTGAGTTGTGTATTTGTAGATGGGCCAGGGAGTTGAGCTAGTAACACAGTGGTTTGGGTCCAAAGTAGTAGAAGTAGCACAAAAACATTTTTTTGAGTGTAGGCTTTTTCCTACTCAAGCCTGCCTACTAGAATCGTCAGTGCTTGAAAGGAAAAGTGAAGGAAAAACATAGGAATTGGAAAGATTACTATGGTATTTGGACCTGACTCGTAGTCTAATAGATGAACAGGACGATAAAGTAGCATGTCATCATATTAAGTGATGCATAATGTAAGCAGACACGAAAGAGTGCGAGCTCTCTTGCGGACTGGAAGTGCAACTATCCCTAGGTGGTTTTGGTAATTCCTAACAACATATAGCTCATTGGGCTAATACTATTCCAAGACAAATATTTCAGGAAAGCTCAATGAATGGCATGGCATGGATAAGGAAAGTGGATCCCTCAAAATACTAAGGATAAAAGGATTGGCTCAAGCTCAAAAGCTCAAGACTCTACATTTTATATTTTAGTGATCCAAGATCACATTGAGTCTATAGGAAAAGCCAATACTATCAAGGAGGGATAAGGTGTTGCTTAATGAGTTTCTTGCTCCATAGTGCTTAGTGATATGCTCCAAAAACCCTCAACTACTTTCTCATATCCACATATGACTCAAACCAAAAGTCAAACTCGGCCCCACCGATTCTTTCTATCCGGCGCCACCGAGTTCAGATGTCATAGCCACTGCCACAAACCCTAGGCAAATCGGTTTCACCGATAGGGATCTCGGTCTCACCGAGATGGGATTGTAATCTCTCTGTTTCCCTTCGTAACATTTCGGTCTAACCGAAGTGAGTGATCGGTCCCACCGAGATTGCAATGTAAACTCTCTGTTTCCTTTTTGTAACATTTCGGTCTCACCGAAATGAGCGAATCGGTCCCATCGAGTTTACCTGACCAACTCTCTGGTTAGTTTATTACCAAAATCGGTCTCACCGAGTTTGTGTAATCGGTCTCACCGAGATTACGTTATGCCCTAACCCTAACCATATCGGTCCTACCGAGTTGCATGTCGGTCCCACCGAAAACCCTAATGGTCACTAGGTTTACTAAATCGGTCCGACCGAGTTTGTTGATTCAGTCCCACCAAGATTGGTAAATTGTGTGTAACGGTTAGATTTTGTGTGGAGGCTATATATACCCCTCCACCTCCTCTTCATTCGTGGAGAGAGCCATCAGAACAAACCTACACTTCCAACTTACCATTTCTGAGAGAGAACCACCTACTCATGTGTTGAGGCCAAGATATTCCATTCCTACCATATGAATCTTTATCTCTAGCCTTCCCAAGTTGCTTTCCACTCAAATCTTCTTTCCACCAAATCCAAATCCTGTGAGAGAGAGTTGAGTGTTGGGGGGAGTATCATTTGAAGCACAAGAGCAAGGAGTTCATCATTAACGCACCATTTGTTACTTCTTGGAGAGTGGTGTCTCCTAGATTGGCTAGGTGTCACTTGGGAGCCTCCGACAATATTGTGGAGTTGAACCAATGAGTTTGTAAGGGCAAGGAGATCGCCTACTTCGTGAAGATCTACCGCTAGTGAGGCAAGTCCTTCGTGGGTGACGGCCATGGTGGGATAGACAAGGTTGCTTCTTCGTGGACCCTTCGTGGGTGGAGCCCTCCGTGGACTCACGCAGTCGTTACCCTTCGTGGGTTGAAGTCTCCATCAACGTGGATGTATGATAGCACCACCTATCAGAACCACTACAAAAACATCCATGTCTCCAATTGCGTTTGAATTCTCCAAACCCTTCCCCTTTACATTCTTGCAAGTTGCATGCTTTACTTTCCACTGCTCATATACTCTTTCCATGCTTGCTTGAATTGTGTGAAGATTGCTTGACTTGTGCTAAGATAGTTAAAATCTGCCAAAGACTAAAATTGGGAAAAGGTTAAGTTTTTAATTGGTCAAGTAGTCTAATCACCCCCCCCCCTCTAGACATACTTCAAGATCCTACAAGTGGTATCAGAGCTTTGGTCTCCATTTGCTTTGATTTCCATAGCTTTTGGTGGTCATAGCCTTGGTTTCACAACCTAGGAGAGTATGGCGTCTAGCGAGGGAAATTATCACCGTAGAGGTCCTTACTTTGATGGTACTAATTTTGCTAGTTGGAAGCATAAGATGAAAATGCATATTCTCAGACATAACCCCGCCGTTTGGGCTATTGTGTGTATTGGCTTGCAAGGTGAATTCTTTGATGGGAGAGAACCGAACCGTAAAGCTAGCGCGGATGAGTTGAACATGATGCAATACAATGCTCAAGCTTGTGACATCCTCTTCAACGGATTGTGCCCCAAAGAATTCAACAAAATCAGTCGCCTTGAGAATGCAAAGGAAATTTGGGATACTTTGATTGATATGCATGAAGGTACCGACTCCGTCAAGGAATCCAAATTGGATGTGCTCCAAAGTCAACTTGACAAGTTCAAAATGAAGGATGCTGAAGGTGTCGCTGAAATGTACTCTAGGCTTGCTCTTATCACAAATGAGATTGCAGGCTTAGGAAGTGAAGAGATGACCGACAGATTCATCATCAAGAAGATCCTAGGAGCATTGGATGGAAAATATGATATCGTGTGCACATTGATCCAAATGATGCCCAACTACAAGAATCTCAAGCCAACGGAAGTCATTGGAAGAATTGTTGTTCATGAGATGTCACTCAAGGATAAGGAGGAACTTGACAACAAGTCAAGTGGTGCTTACAAAGCCTCATGTGAAGCCCCTACATCATCAAGTGAGAAACAAACCTTCAACGAAGAATTGAGCTTAATGGTGAAGAACTTCAACAAATTCTACAAGAGTAGAAGCAAAGAGAGAAGCTCTAAGTCAAGGTCCTACAATGAAAAAAGATCTTCCAGTCGAGAGCGCAATTGCTACAATTGTGGGAGACCCGGACACTATTCCAATGAGTGTACGGCACCCTACAAAAGAAGAGAAGATTCTCCCAAGAGAAGAAGTAAAAGAGAAGAATCACCGCCAAGAGAGAGGAGGAGTAGAGATGATCGTTATGAACGAAGAACATCCTGGAGAAGCAAGGATTCGGAAAGGAAGAACAAGTCATCAAGGAGCTACACAAAATGAAGACATTAAGCTCATGTTGGTGAATGGGTATCCAGTTCCGACTCTGAACATCACTGCGAGAGAAGCTATCACTCTGACTCCGAACATACTCAAGATGAAGGTGTTGCCGGTCTAGCACTTGTGTCAACCAACTCCTACAACATATTTGATTCACCAAATGAAGGACTTGGAAGATGCTTCATGGCTAAAGGCCCTAAGGTAACACACCCCGAGTATGTTGATTTCAATAGTGATGAAGATGACTTGTTAGGTGATGATGATTTACTTGTTGACAACTCTAGTGATGAATACTATGATGAAACGTCAATTAATCATGCTAATCAAGATAAAACGAATGACAATGATAAGGAGAAGATTGAGCTTCTAACTAAAGAACTAAACACTCTTAAGTTAGCTCATGAAACTATCTTAGAAGATCATCGAGAACTTTTAAGGGCTCATGAGAAGTTACGCTTTGAAAAGCTCAACCTTGAGCAAGAGCATGAGTTCTTAAAGGAAATCAATGATGATCTCCGTAAGAAAAGTTCTTCTTACATTGCCAAGCGTTTACTCTTATCAACTTACATGCCTCAAGTCAAGTCCATTAACAAAAACAAGAAAGATTCTTCCTCTAGTAGTAACAATCATCATGCTAAATCCAATATTGTTGCTTCTAGTAGTTCTCTTGATTCCACTAATGATTCTCTTAACCAAGTTACACGTGAGCAATAAAATAGCTTATTGAAGGGAATTATAGAGAAAGGTATTTACAAGAGCCTTTCCGGGAGTAAGCAATTCGAGGAAATTGTACGCAAGCAAGGAAGGCATCGGAAGAACCAAGGTGTTGGTTTTGAATGAAAGTTCAATGCCAATGGAGTTGAGTGGGAAGAAGATCAATATCCCAAGACGAAGTTTGTTCCTCAACAAGAGAAGTATGATCCTACTTCCTTCAAGGGAACACAAGCTCAAGATGATCTTCCAACACAAGACCACAAGTAGAAAGGCAAGGACAAGCTTCAAGAGGAGATTGATACATTTGAAGAAGCTCCTAAGGCCTTGGTCAAGTGGGTTCCCAAGACTACGTCAAGTTCTACTTCATCAAGTACGACTACAACTCCAAGGATTCCCATCAAGATGATGTGGATCCCGAAGAAAAAGAACTAGAGAGTTCTTGAGGGTGACTCCGCCAACATTCTTCACTCATATCATTATGGCAAGGACAAGTGCAATCAACTTCCACATCTTGCACTAGTTCAAGGAGTCACAAACCCTCTTGTTGGTAAGACAAGGGACAAGGTAACCTAATGCTTTCATGGACATCATCTTGTGTGTGCATCACTCTATGTCTATGGATATCCTTGTTTGTTCCTTGTGGGACTAACCCGTGTAGGTATTGAAAGTGCAACTCACTCCAAAGGATTGCTCCAAATGATCTTCATCAACATTGAGCATCCACATCTTCAACACCTACATGAAGTCATCATCGACAAAACCCAAGGTTAGTCTATCCCTCTAAGGGGGGTTCTCACATCTAGGGGGAGCTTAACTCTAAGAATTGAGTCAAAGCAACTCTAATGGTGTGAACACATCAATGCATTATGTAAAAGTGGTAACCCCACTTGAGCTTAAAAGATGAGTATGACCTATGATCAAATGTTCACATTTGACTCCTAAGTCAATATACTCATATATAGATGACCTAGTCATCGCCAATTGTTTGATAGATGCTAGAATTGGTTGTGCATGCTTTGCCACATATTTCATTTGCCATTTTATTGTGTGAGCATGTTGGTTGCATATTTAACTCATTCGAGGACATCCACTTGTTGCTTTGATTGATTGGTTTCTTTTTCTTTTGCTAAGTGGATGAACAAGAATGCCTAAGAACCTTCTCTAGCTATCTATGCTTTTCTTGTCTCAAACTCTATTCATGCTACATCACAAAATTTGATCAAGTCAGATTCGAACCACTCTGTGTGAGGAGCACTCGGAGTCCCCGATTCGTCATGGACTTAAACTTCCAAAACTTCTTTGTGTGTTTCGGTCTAACCGATTCTTCCATTTTGGTCATACCGAGATCACTAAGTCGATCTAGGTTTTCAATCTCGATGCAACCGATTTGAACTTTTCGGTCTCATCGAGTTGCTATAACTGTCAACAGTTATGCATCTCGGTGCCACCGAGTTGTTCCACTCGGTCACACCGACAGGGTCGGGCTATATATACTCACGGGCAAAAATTTGGAAAACTTTCTCCAAACCCCTTCACCCGCGCATAGCTCGCTCTACTTCCAAGGTCTCCGGATCATCGTCTTCGTCGCCAGCCGCCTCCTGTCGCTGGTCTCCGCCGCCGTCAACGGAATTCAACCCCGCCGTTGCCGCCGTAGCGAGTTCATCACCAAGCTAGGGTATGGACATGATTCTTGCCACGTTTGAAATGATTCTATCCACTCAAAATGATCCTTAGATAAGAAGAGATTTGGAAATTTAGGGTTAGGTTTCCGCCGAAACCATCTCGGACCCACCGAGTTGTAAAACTCGGTTCCACCGATTTGGCTAAGGCCATTGCACAAGTAATTCTCAGTCTGACCGAGAATTGCAAATCGGTGTGACCGAGTTCAGGACTTTGTGAAACCCTAGCAGTCTCGGTGCCACCAAACTGTGACTCGGTCTGACCGAGTTCACTGGTTTAGGTTCCAAAAGCTGCTTCGGTATCACCGAGTTTGCAGATCGGTTGATCCGAAATGCTTTCTGTGGAAAACTAAAACTAAGTTTTTGAATCATTCTTTTCCAAAAACCTCTTTATTTTGTGATGCTCATCCATTCTATCTCATCTATAACTATTCACAGGGTCAGCAGTCAGTGTTTGCAGTTTGTCAGACTAGAGTGACAGCCAGAACTAGTCAGAAGAGCAGATTCACATGAGTGAGGGCACTAGTCCCTCTAGCACCTCAGATGATGGCAGCAGGAGCACCCCAAGCAAATTTCCCAAAGCTGCCACCAGGGCCAGAAAGAAGAAAACCTCAGAATCTGAGGATGAAGACTATGTGGCAGCTGAGGATGAGGCCACTTCCAAGAAGAAAGTGCTCAGAAAGGAGTATGGCACAGCTGCAACCACTAAGCCTGGCATGAAGATCAAGGTGCCAGCAAAGAGGACTCCCATGTCTAAAGCCAGAGCCTCCACTCAAGTCCTAGAGACATCTGATCCCAAAGAGGCTGCTGCAGAAGGGAAGAAGAGTAAGGAAAGGGTCAAGAAGACCATGGCCAGAGTTGTTGGACAGCCTTCCATGATGGAAGAGGAGGAGGAAGAAGAGGTTGCTGCACCAGCACCCAAGGCTCAAAAGCTTATGGGTGATGCTATAAGGTCAGGGGTTGCATCATCAAAGCCCAAAGAAGCACCCAAAGCTACCTCCAAGCCCAAGATTGCACCCAAGAGGAATACCAGGAGCATACCGGCTGCTGAGAAGAACAAGGCCCCAGTGCCTGAAGTTGTTGAGGAAGAAGAAGATGAAGGACAAGTTCTGAGGAAGCTGAAACCCAAGATTCCGTACCACAATGATGCTCATCCAGTGGCTGAGAACATGAAGCTGAGGAAGGATGCATGGCTCAGATAGTGGAGGTTGTTTGATCCTTATGCAATCAGGAGAAGGACTGTTGCTGACTACAGGTTCCACACTAAGGAACAACAGGATTTCTATGAGACTGTGCTGCTAGACAAGAAGCCAATTGTGTGTGACATGAGGTGGCTGGACTGGAAATACATCAAGGCAAATGAGGAACACTATCCTGGAGTGTATGACAGCTTCAGTGCTTGTGGAGTTGCAGACTTTGTTGGACAGAAGTTCACAAAGTGGCATGATGAACTCATAATGCAATTCTACTCCACAGCACATTTCTATCCAGATGGTAGGATAGTTTGGATGTCTGAAGGTACAAGGTACCAATCAACTATTGAGGAATGGGCAAATCTGATCAATGCCCCAAAGGAGAGTGAAGATGACTTGGATGTCTATGCCAAGAAGAAGAAGAAGGATCACAATTCTATGGCACACATGTACAAGGAGATCCCGGATAAAGCTCTTGAAACTCATAAGTTTGGATCTGTACACTTCCTTCTGTCAGGACTTCCAACCATCAACTGGATCCTAAGGCACAGTCTCTTGCCCAAGTCAGGTGACCACAACATGATCAGAGGCCATGCTATCAACTTGCTACACATATTTGGCGTGCCTCAGAAGTTCAAGGTCATGAGCCTCATAGTTGAGACAATCAAGAGGACAGCAGCAGACCAGAAGAGAAGTTGTGGGTATGCCCCACAAATCTAGGAGCTGATTAACTTGAAGATGGGCACAGGCACATATCAGTTGGATAAGGAACACTTTGCTATCTATCCAGACTTTGAGAACAACGAAGTGGTGATGAATGAAGATGAACCATCTTTAGTGCAAGCACATGAGAAGAAGGAGAAGGCAAGGACAGAGAAGGCTACCAAGATGCCAACAATGGAAGAGGCATCTCAGTAATTTTTGAAGAGAAAACAAGATCAACTAGGCTACTTGATTGCATCCACTCTGAGGATTGAGAAAGGGCTGGCCACCTTGACTCAAAACCAGGAGAGCCTGGAGAGGATCATGGAGCAGAAGTTCTATGACTTGGACATGAAAGTAACTGAGATCCAGTCTGTTGTTGAGCAGCTTCAGGATGACATGCAGGAGAGGAAGGGCAAGACAACCACAGATGCATTTGCCAGAGTGCCTAGAGCTCAGACATCAGCTGCAGTGACAGTGACAGACACCAGAGCCACTTCATCTGCACCAGCTACAGCTCCAGTGCAACCAGCTCCAGCACCTACACCTCCAGCTCCATCCACATCGACTGAAGCTTTCGTCCTTGGCGTCATCTCTACACCACCCCATCAAGATCAAGCCTGAGAGTCGATCTAGCACTATGCATTTTTTATGAACTTTTTGGTAACTTGTTGCCAAAGGGGGAGAAAAATGTATAGATCATAGGCTTCGAGAGAGAGAGAGAGTTTGCTTTTGTTCTCTCTTGTTTTGGTGGTTGAACTTTATTTGCTTTTGCTTACTTGAGATACTACGTTATTGCCTGTGTGATACATTGATGATCATGTGTTTGATCATAAGCTACATTTATGCTTGTTGGATGACATTATCCCATTTATCTCTATATGATTATTCACTTTGCTTGGTGATGAGTGCATGTATTCAATCTTTATTATTTTGAGCGCTCCACCAAGATGTATGTGACATGGAAGAGTAAACACATGAGCCTAACTCCTTGTGCATTTGTAGTCCAAAGCAAATCTTTAAACTATGCACAAATTTAGGGGGAGCTCTTGCTTATCACATACTTCTCAAAGCAATGAGTAGGTGGTTCTCTCTCAAGAATTCATCCGATTAACCAGTTAACTTGCCGATTAATCCCTACTCATAGGGTCCCCGAGTAGCCGATTACCCGATAAATCGTCCGATTAATTGATTAAATGGCCGATTAACTTGCCGATTAGCCTATTAATCCCCTACTCACCAGCCAACCGAGCAGCTACCAGTTAACGATTTCCTCAAAAATGGGTTTACTAAATCGGTCCGACCGAGTTTGTTGATTCGGTCCCACCGAGATTGGTAAATTGTGTGTAACAGTTAGATTTTGTGTGGAGGCTATATATACCCCTCCACCTCCTCTTCATTCGTGGAGAGATCCATCAGAACAAACCTACACTTCCAACTTACCATTTCTGAGAGAGAACCACCTACTCATGTGTTGAGGCCAAGATATTCCATTCCTACCATATGAATCTTGATCTCTAGCCTTCCCAAGTTGTTTTCCAATCAAATCTTCTTTCCACCAAATTCAAATCCTGTGAGAGAGAGTTGAGTGTTGGGGAGACTATCATTTGAAGCACAAGAGCAAGGAGTTCATCATTAACACACCATTTGTTACTTCTTCGAGAGTGGTGTCTCCTAGACTGGCTAGGTGTCACTTGGGAGCCTCCGACAAGATTGTGGAGTTGAACCAAGGAGTTTGTAAGGGCAAGGAGATCACCTACTTCGTGAAGATCTACCGCTAGTGAGCCAAGTCCTTCGTGGACGACGACCATGGTGGGATAGACAAGGTTGCTTCTTCGTGGAACCTTCATGGGTGGAGCCCTCCGTGGACTCGCGCAGCCATTACCCTTCGTGGGTTGAAGTCTCCATCAACGTGGATGTACGATAGCAGCATCTATTGAAACCATGACAAAAACATCCGTGTCTCCACTTGCGTTTGAATTCTCCAAACCCTTCCCCTTTACATTCTTGCAAGTTGCATGCTTTACTTTCCGCTGCTCACATACTCTTTGCATGCTTGCTTGAATTGTGTGAAGATTGCTTGACTTGTGCTAAGATAGTTAAAATCTGCCAAAGACTAAAATTGGGAAAAGGTTAAGTTTTTAATTGGTCAAGTAGTCTAATCACCCCCCCCCCCTCTAGACATACTTCAAGATCCTACACGGACCCGTGTAGTCCTCAAGGTCATCTGCTCAGTTGATGATGGTAATGCAGTTCTCATGGTTGCTGGCGGCGGGGAAGAAGATCTGAGGCAGCGAAAGATAGTCTGGAGAGCGGATCCCTGCTGTGGTGAACCCTTCCGTCGTTGGAGCAGCTGAGCTGGGGTGGAACACAATGGAGCAGGAGCGGAACAAACCACACAAGGTTTTCTTTGACACATATCTATAACAGAACTAACTGTGTAAGGGCTTGTTTGAATTTGAGGATTCTAACAATTCAGGGATAGGAAATACATAGGAATAGGATAGGAATACACGTGCAAAACAGAGAATTTAAAAACACAGGATTTCTGCCAATCTGGGTGTTTGGTTCACAAGAATTGGAAGATCACAGGATGCAAAGAATCATGGTGAGATTAAGTCAAACCACAAGAAATGTACGGTTATAACGCTATTATGCTACTATCTCTTAGTCTTGTGCTTCATGAATAGGAATTTGAAAAGGAGGACAAGTGGATATTAAAATTCCTACGGTTTTTCTTTCAAGGAGACACTAAAGGAACAAATCCTACAGTTTTCCTTTGCTCCATTCCTTTGAACCAAATGCATGAATAGTAGTACCATAGGAAACTTTCCAATTCCTATGTTTTTCCTTCACTTTTTCCTACTCAAGCCTGCGTACTAGAATTGCCAGTGCTTGAAAGGAAAAGTGAAGGAAAAACATAGGAATTGGAAAGTAATTGGCACACTCAACCTTTTTACAGTTTCTTTTTGACAAAGTCAAACAGGCCGGCCTTTTCACAGGAATGGGCCTCCGTTAGGCCGTGCCATGTGTCGATGTATCATAGTCGCCTTCGGTCCAATGAGTGGATGAAATATGTCCCAATGGTGAGCCTACACGTGTTTCCTCCAGCCAATGATGATTTTACACGTGGAAATCCCCATTGGTCGGGGCTATTAACGGGTTATCGGATCCAAATTGGAACCTGATACCTTAACGGTGACCCGTTACGGTGGTCCCACGTGTCGGTCACCCTTGACGAAAGCACTTCTATGACACGTGATTTATCTTCATGGAAGTGGACACTTCCGTGATGATAATTTTGGTAATGTCATGGAACACTTCTATGATAGCACAGGTATGACTATCTTGATTCTTTCATAAAATCATCATGGATGTACGTGCGTGACAGTAAATGTGACCTACTGTAAAAAACACGTATCAACACGGAAGTGTACTTTTTTGTAGTGAGCATCGGTTGCAACAGCCTGAATACGGCAATCTGAGATTGCCTTCGGTTTGCTAACTCTTGTCTTTGCTTTCTGACGCTTCTCTTCTTTTTCTCTTCGTTGAGAAAGATCTTCTTGACGCTTGATATCATCATTTCTATGGTCACACAGCTCAGAAACATCCAACTTCAGCTGTGAGTGCCATTCAATCTTGTTTTTCCTCATGACAGTGAGGGCTTTTGTGAGCTCAAGAATTTCCTTGTTCAGGTTTTTCCTTTCACAGTCAGTGCTTGCTTCTTTCCTCATTTGCTCGAGAAGCTTCTTGTCTTCGACAGCTTGGTTCTGTACCTTGGTTATCTCTCCTAGCTCAGCAAAGTGGTTTTTTACCAACTTGGTAACATCATCAGGAAGGCCCAAACTGTTCAGGTCAGCTGATTTGGCATCGTAGGAAGCACTTTCAATAAAATCAATCATGAGATTGAAGTCATAAGATTGTTCCTCTGTGGAAGCAGGAACAGTTGTCTTAGCTTCTTGGTTGACACTGCAGCTTTCTCTTCGTAGACGGGGCAGCACAACCCAAAGGTTTATCAGAGACTGGAGCAGTTGCAAGCCTTGGTGACATTCTCAATGGAGGAGAAACTTTTGCTGGAGAGGGAGTTTGATACGGCTTGTCTAGAAGAGCTCGTTGATCATATGCTGGTATTTCTTCGCCAGCATTTTCATCAGAAGAATCATCAGATGAGGCAGAAGCTGCCTTCTTTGATTTTCAGGCCACATACTTCCTCTTCTTCTTTTCCTTTCGGGCAAAAGCCCTATCTCTCTTCTCTTGCACATCTTGCCGAGTCAACTCAACATTTTTCTGTTCAATCTGATTTTTCTTCGCAGCTCTTGCTTCACGCTTAGCTTTTGATTTGCTCTCTTTTCCACTTCTTTGGGGAAATCAGCAATTGTTTTCAGAGAATCGGCATGAGCATTTGATGGCTGAGGAGGCCAGACCTTTTCATCATCTGTACCAAGGCATCCTTCAGCGATGCAACCATTCCATGGAGGAGTGAATGTGAACAAGATTTGATATTTTCTTCAGACATTTTCATAGTTGAACCACTTCTTCGCCCAGTGACGCCGAATCTTTTGAAGCCTGTTATTTCTTTAGGTTGCAGCTTCAACACCAGATGGAGTCTTATAAGTTTCTTGATCAGACATCTCAGCTGTTGTGTTCCTTTCTCTTCTGTGACCACCCTTCTTGGGATTTCCATCAAAAAATAGAGTCTTTGAATCAATGACCAGATCATCCTTGGGTTGACTATGTGCCGAGGGAAAATCATCTTCCTCTTCTTCAGATTCAGATTACTTTTTCTTCGGCACTTTTGGTGGCTTTGATGGTTTTGCTGCAACTGCCAATGTCTTTTGTTCAGCCATCCGAGGTGCCTGAGGGATTTCTTCCTCAGAGCCAGACCGCTCTTCTGAGCTTTGAGTAATGACCAATCCTGAGAAAAACAACACAGAGCGAGGGAAAACAAGAAATGGTCACAAACATGCACAGAAGCAATTTTGACTGAAGATAGATAGTTTTTCGGAAGAAGCAAAGGAATTCATGGTATGAATGTATGCAATATATCATTGACAGATCTGCAACATGCCCTAAGACAAAGTGACAACCTATCTAATCTTTCTAGTAAATAAACATGAACCCTAGATCTAGGATAACTAGCACGATGGAAAAACTACAAACCGCACTAGTTATAACATGAAGAGGCCTAAAGATCTACCACAAGAAAAATAAACAACGAGAAATTGTGTCAGTAAGAACAACCCTAGAACAGAGGAATATACCGGGCTAGCTCCAGATCTATGCGCCCTAACTTGGCAACAAAGATCAACTACGGCAATGCGGAGAAGAAGAAGTACCGCACTGGCGTGACCAACAACGGCGAAGCTTCACCGGAGTTGCACGACAACGCGACGACAGCACTGCTTCGAGCTCGGGCTCGGGCAGAGAGCAAGAAAGGGGTTTGAGGATGAACTGAGAAAGAACAAGAGAGGAAGACGCCTGGAAAGGGGGTTTATATAGCCCGAAGGCGAAACTGCTTCCTCCGAGATCTATGTCCGATAAGCATGAGACACTCCACACTCAACAAACCAGATCACGATCGTGAGATTGTGGGCACGTGTTAGCCGTTTCCTGCAGAAGTCTCGGTAACTGAACGGAAGGCCGAAAGGTATGAAGGAGGGCAAGCGCCAAAAGAGATAAATATTTGAAGTTAATTTCATTCGCAACCAAGGACGTTGGAATGAAATTTTCTTCTCATCAAGGTGCATGATTATGACAGAATGCACAAAACAAACGAGAAAGAACAGAGTTCGAGACAAAACACTCAGACAAATGAGAGAAAACACACAACACAATGAAAAACAAGTGGACAACCGAACGAGAAAACACTAGGAACAAAGCACCAACAATAACTGATCTCAGGGCTTATAATGAGCATGAGATATCCCTGAGAGATTTTCCTGCAAGAAAAGATTAGTTCTTTTTTGCAACCCACACGTGAGTGGGCAACAAGGATCTCATCTCCTTCTCTGAGCATGAGTAATTTTTTGGCGAGATCTGCAAGACACGTGTGCACTTCGAGAATAATCATATTAACATGCATTGAAGTTATTTCCAGAGACATGAATATAGTGATTTGAAGTGGTATACATGTACTCCTTCTATCGAAGGTTATGATGGAATTCATTCGAGAAAGATTTTGTTATAGTCTGCGAATGATAGTCATTTCCTCGAAGGGAGTTTCCTAGGTTAGCAGTGACAAAAAAAATTCAATAACGCACTTCTTCACCCAGGTCTGCTTCTTGGGTGATCCTGAGCTGTAGTTAGTCCCAATATGTCGACCGAAAACTTCACCATTCTGTTGTTTGAAAACCTTGTAGTTTGAGTCATCAGACTCATCTGTATCAACAGGAATGGGTGAGTGATAACCAGTAAGAGTTTCAAGTTTGAGGGTTTTACTCTTAGCATGAACTCAAGTTGTTCGTGGATATTGCTCGGGAGTCCAGTAGGTTCCATCCACGATGAGTTTTCTTTCGAACCCCAATCCTTCCTTTCGAGGATTTTTGTGCAGTATTGACTTCTTGAGCACATCCCATAGTGTTTGATGCCCTTTCAGGATCCTTAGCATTCCTGTCTCTAGCACATCCTTTAGCCTACAATTTTCTTCAGTAACAGCAGCAAATTCCTCGGAAGAGGGGTTAGTAGTACCATTCGTAGTGGCAGCAATATTCTCAGTGACATCATTAGAAGGTACAGCATGAGAATCCGCATTGCTATGTTCTAGGCATTTTAAGCAAGGTGGTACAAAATCATCAGGAAATCGAACAGATTGCTCGGCGAAGAGAGAAGATTTTCCTTTCGCAAGCACATTACGAGATTCTTTCAGAGACTCGAGTTCTTGACTCCTGTTAAGGAATTCATCGGATAAACTCTCGAAGTTGGCTGAAAGAGAATCATATTTGTTGGAAAGATCATCAATAGTTGAAGAGAAAGCACCGTGCTCTTCCATCTTGATTCTTCTCCATCTCTTCGACAAGTAAGCCTTCGGTTTTCCTGAGATTCTTCTCACGCATTTCAAGTTCATCATGTTGAGATTTAGCAATTTTGACCAGTTTAGCATAGGCAATATATTCAAGTGAATATCCATTCATGGAATTTTGGTATTTGGTTGATACCTGATCCTTGGATGATTTTGCCATGAGGCAGAAAGCGATTGGTTCATAACCACTTGAGGCATCATCATCGGAGTTTGATTCGAGGGAATTTCTGATGATTCAAATGCAATGAAGGCATTGCTCCTTCCTATCCTTCTGTAAAATTCTTCATCATCAGATTCATATTCAGTTGCCTCCTCTTCAGAATCCAGGGCCAGATCAGCACATGCTCTATTTAGCTATGATATTCTCTTCATAATTGACTCGATGGTAGCTCTGGCTTTCACGTTAGTGATTGGTATCGTCGAAGAAGATGAGGAAGATTCATTTTTCTTCGAGAGCTTAGTGTGACGATCCATTCGTGTAAATCCATTGTAGTGAAGATATTTCCATCTGTTGCTAGGTTTTCCTTCCCACATGGACAGTCTGCTATGAGATGACCGAATTCTTTGCACTTGAAGCACTTCATATCTTTCGGAGGCAGTTGTCTTGAAGATTTAGGCATGTCATCTTCATCATCATTCACAAGATACAAGTTCTGTCTTCTAAGATCATTTAGCCTTTCAGTAAGCATTTCCAGTTCTCTTGTGATGGTATGTTGATTCTCGACATCTTCTTCTTCTTCTTGTGAACTGCCATAGTGTGAAAGGACTCTCCTTCACTTTTGAAGAAGATTCTTTATCTGCATTTTCTAGTTCCATCTTTTCTTCATGAAGTGACAACAGTGTCATGACCTCTACATAGGTCTTTGCTTGGTTTCCGCTACAATGGGATCGAATGTTTCATCAAGAGCACTAGGAAGCTTGTTGACCACATATTTATCAGTGATATCAGTAACTCCTCGTTGGTGAAGTCTTGCAACAATATTTGTCAGCCGACTAGTAAGCTCCATGACACTTTCCTTTCAAAGACTTATGAAACTAGCAAACATGGCATGAATCATTTGAGTGTGAGGGTCTGTTCTGGCAATGAATTCTACATGAACATTTTTAATGGCATCCTAGAGTAGCTTTGCAGTATCAAGATTTTGGAACAGAATGAACACGTTCCTGTTGGGGAACGTTGCATAAAATAAAAAATTTCCTATGTTCACCAAGATCAATCTATGAGTTCATCTAGCAACGAGAGAGGGGAGTGCATCTACATACCCTTGTAGATCACGAGCGGAAGCGTTCAAGAGAACGAGGTTGAGGGATTCGTACTCGTCGTGATCCAAATCACCGGAGATCCTAGCGCTGAACAGACGGCACCTCTGCGTTCAACACACGTACGGTCAGCATGACATCTCCTCCTTCTTGATCCAGCAAGGGGGAAGGAGAGGTTGATGAAGATCCAGCAGCACGACGGCGTGCTGGTGGATGCAACAGGGATTCCGGCAAGGTTCGCCAAGCGTCTGCGGGAGGGAGAGGTGTAGCAAGGGGGAAGGGAGGTGCCAAGTGCAAGGGTGCGGCTGCCCTCCCTCCCCCCTCTTTATATAGGGACCCAGGGGGCGCCGGCCCTAGGAGATTGAATCTCTAAGGGGGGGCGGCGGCCAAGGGGGTGGCTTGCCCCCCAAGGCAAGTGGAGGCGCCCCCCACCCTAGGGTTTCCAACCCTAGGCACAGGGGGGCGCACCAGCCCACCACGGGCTAGTTCCCCTCCCTACTTCAGCCCACGGGGCCCTCTAGGATAGGTGGGCCCACCCGGTAAACCCCCGGGACCCTTCCGGTGGTCCCGGTACAATACCGGTGACCCCCGAAACTTTCCCGATGGCCGAAACTGCACTTCCTATATATAATTCTTTAACTCCGGACCATTCCCGAACTCCTCGTGACGTCCAGGATCTCATCCGGGACTCCGAACAACTTTCGGTTTGCTGCATACTTATATCTCTACAACCCTAGCATCATCGAACCTTAAGTGTGTAGACCCTACAGGTTCGGGAGACACGTAGACATGACCGAGATGGCTCTCCGATCAATAACCAACAGCGGGATCTGGATACCCATGTTGGCTCCCACATGCTCCTCGATGATCTCATCAGATGAACCACGATGTCGAGGATTCAAGCAACCCCGTATACAATTCCCTTTGTCAATCGGTATGTTACTTGCCCGAGATTCGATCGTCGGTATCCCAATACCTCGTTCAATCTCGTTACCGGCAAGTCACTTTACTCGTACCGTAATGCATGATCCCGTGACCAAACACTTGGTCACTTTGAGCTCATTATGATGATGCATTACCGAGTGGGCCCAGAGATACCTCTCCGTCATACGGAGTGACAAATCCCAGTCTTGATCCGTGTCAACCCAACAGACACTTTTGGAGATACCCGCAGTATACCTTTATAGTCACCCAGTTACGTTGTGACGTTTGGTACACCCAAAGCACTCCTACGGTATCCGGGAGTTACACGATCTCATGGTCTAAGGAAAAGATACTTGACATTGGAAAAACTCTAGCAAACGAACTACACAATCCTGTGATATGCTTAGGATTGGGTCTTGTCCATCACATCATTCTCCTAATGATGTGATCTCGTTATCAATGACATCCAATGTCCATAGTCAGGAAACCATGACTATCTGTTGATTAATGAGCTAGTCAACTAGAGGCTCACTAGGGACATGTTGTGGTCTATGTATTCACACGTGTATTACGATTTCCGGATAATACAATTATAGCATGAATAAAAGACAATTATCATGAACAAGGAAATATAATAATCCTTTTATTATTGCCTCTAGGGCATATTTCCAACAGTCTCCCACTTGCACTAGAGTCAATAATCTAGTTACATTGTTATGAATCGAACACCCATAGAGTTCTGGTGTTGATCAGTTTTGCTCGCGGAAGAGGTTTAGTCAACGGATCTACGACATTCAGATCCGTATGTACTTTGCAAATATCTATGTATCCATCTTGAACATTTTCATGGATGGAGTTGAAACGACGCTTGATGTGCCTGGTCTTCTTGTGAAACCTGGGCTCCTTGGCCAGGGCAATAGCTCCAGTGTTGTCACAGAAGAGAGTGATCGACCCCGACGCATTAGGTATGACTCCTAGGTCGGTGATGAACTCCTTCATCCATATTGCTTCATGCGCTGGCTCCGAGGCTGCCATGTACTCCGCTTCACATGTAGATCCCGCCACGATGCTCTGCTTGCAACTGCACCAGCTTACTGCTCCATGATTCAACATATACACGTATCCGGTTTGTGACTTAGAGTCATCTAGATCTGTGTCGAAGCTAGCATCGATGTAACCCTTTATGACGAGCTCTTCATCACCTCCATAAACGAGAAACATGTCCTTTGTCCTTTTCAGGTACTTCAGGATATTCTTGACCGATGTCCAGTGTTCCTTGCCGGGATTACTTTGGTACCTTTCTACCAAACTTACGTCAAGGTTTACATCAGGTCTGGTACACAACATGGCATACATAATAGATCCTATGGCTGAGGCAGACACTCATCTCTTCTTTATCTTCTGCCATGGTCGGGCATTGAGCCGAGCTCAATCTCACACCTTGCAACATAGGCAAGAACCCTTTCTTGGACTAATCCATATTGAACTTCTTCAATATCTTATCAAGGTATGTGCTTTGTGAAAGACCTATGAGGCGTATCGATCTATCCCTATAGATCTTGATGCCTAATATGTAAGCAGCTTCTCCAAGGTCCTTCATTGAAAAACACTTATTCAAGTAGGCCTTAATGCTGTCCAATAGTTCTATATCATTTCCCATCAAAAGTATGTCATCTACATATAATATGAGAAATGCTACAGAGCTCCCACTCACTTTCTTGTAAACGCAGGCTTCTCCATAAGTCTGCATAAACCCAAACGCTTTGATCATCTCATCAAAGCGAATGTTCCAACTCCGAGATGCCCAGCCCATAAATCGATCGCTGGAGCTTGCACACCTTGTTAGCATTCTTAGGATCGACAAAACCTTCCGGCTGCATCATATACAATTCTTCCTTAAGATGTCCGTTAAGGAATGCCGTTTTGACGTCCATCTGCCATATCTCATAATCATAGTATGCGGCAATTGCTAACATGATTCGGACGGACTTCAGCTTCGCTACGGGAGAGAATGTATCATCGTAGTCAACCCCTTGAACTTGTCGATAACCCTTAGCAACAAGTCGAGCTTTATAGATGGTAATATTACCATCCGCGTCCGTCTTCTTCTTAAAGATCCAATTATTTTCTATCGCTTGCCGATCATCGGGCAAGTCTGTCAAAGTCCATACTTCATTTTCATACATGGATCCTATCTCGGATTGCATGGCTTCAAGCCATTTGTTGGAATCTGGGCCCGCCATCGCTTCTTCATAGTTCAAAGGTTCACCGTTGTCTAACAACATGATTTCCTGGACAGGGTTGCCATACCACTCTGGTGTGGAACGTGTCCTTGTGGACCTATGAAGTTCAGTAGCAACTTGATCCGAAGTACCTTGATCATCATCATTAATTTCCTCTCCAGTCGATGTAGGCACCACAGGAACATTTTCCTGAGTTGCACTACTTTTCGGTTCAAGAGGTAGTACTTCATCGAGTTCTACTTTCCTCCCACTTACTCCTTTCGAGAGAAACTCTTTTTCCAGAAAGGATCCATTCTTGGCAACAAAGATCTTGCCTTCAGATCTAAGGTAGAAGGTATACCCAATGGTTTCCTTAGGGTATCCTATGAAGACGCATTTTTCCGACTTGGGTTCGAGCTTTTCAAGTTGAAGTTTATTGACATAAGCATCGCATCCCCAAACTTTTAGAAACGACGGCTTAGGTTTCTTCCCAAACCATAATTCATATGGTGTCGTCTCAACGGATTTATACGGAGCCCTATTTAAATTGAATGTAGCTGTCTCTAGAGTGTATTCCAAAAATGATAGCGGTAAATCGGTAAGAGACATCATAGATCGCACCATATCCAATAGAGTGCGATTACGATGTTCGGACACACAGTTATGCTGAGGTGTTCCAGGCGGCGTGAGTTGTGAAACGATTCCACATTTCCTTAAGTGCGTACCAAATTCGTGACTTAAATATTCTCCTCCACGATCTGATCGTAAGAACTTTATCTTTTGGTCACGTTGATTCTCTACCTCATCTAAAATTCCTTGAATTTTTCAAAGGTCTCAGACTTGTGTTTCATCAAGTAGACATACCCATATCTACTCAAGCCATCAGTGAGAGTGAGAACATAACGATATCCTCCGCGAGCCTCAACGCTCATTGGACCACACACATCGGTATGTATGATTTCCAATAATTTGGTTGCTCGCTCCATTGTTCCGGAGAACGGAGTCTTGGTCATTTTTCCCATGAGGCATGGTTCACATGTGTCAAATGATTCATAATCGAGAGACTCTAAAAGTCCATCGGCATGGAGCTTCTTCATGCGCTTGACATCAATGTGACCAAGGCGACAGTGCCACAAGTATGTGGGCTATCGTTATCAACTTTACATCTTTTGGTATTCACACTATGAATATGTGTAACATTACGTTCGAGATTCATTAAGAATAAACCATTGACCATCGGGGCATGACCATAAAACATATCTCCCATATAAATAGAACAACCATTATTCTCGGATTTAAATGAGTAGCCATCTCGTATTAAATGAGATCCAGATACAATGTTCATGCTCAAACTTGGCACTAAATAACAATTATTAAGGTTTAAAACTAATCCCATAGGTAAATGTAGAGGCAGCGTGCCGACGGCGATCACATCGACCTTGGAACCATTCCCGACGCGCATCGTCACCTCGTCCTTCGCCAGTCTCCGCTTATTCTGCAGCTCCTGCTTTGAGTTACAAATATGAGCAATGGCACCGGTATCAAATACCCAGGAGCTACTACGAGCACTCGTAAGGTACACATCAATTACATGTATATCACATATACCTTTAGTGTTGCCGGCCTTCTTGTCCGCTAAGTATTTGGGGCAGTTCCGCTTCCAATGACCCTTCCCTTTGCAATAAAAGCACTCAGTCTCAGGCTTGGGTCCATTCTTTGGCTTCTTCCCAGCAACTGGCTTACCGGGCGCGGCAACATACTTGTCGTCCTTCTTGAAGTTCTTTTTGCCTTTGCCTTGCTTGAACTTGGTGGTTTTATTGACCATCAATACTTGATGTTCCTTTCTAATTTCTACCTCTGCTGACTTCAGCATTGAAAATACTTCGGGAATAGTTTTCACCATCCCCTGCATATTGTAGTTCATCACAAAGCTCTTGTAGCTCGGTAGGAGCGACTGAAGGATTCTGTCAATGACCGCCTCGTCCGGGAGGTTAATGTCCAACTGGGACAGGCGGTTGTGCAACCCAGACATTTTGAGTATGTGCTCACTGATAGAACTATTTTCCTCCATCTTACAACTATAGAACTTGTCGGAGACTTCATATCTCTCGACCCGGGCGTGAGCTTGGAAAACCATTTTTAGCTCCTCGAACATCTCATATGCTCCGTGTTGCTCAAAACTCTTTTGGAGCCCCGGTTCTAAGTTGTAAAGCATGCCGCACTGAACGAGGGAGTAATCATCAGCACGTGTCTGCCAAACGTTCAAATCGTCTTGCGGTGCTTCTAGGACATATGCTTTCTTGGCAGATATGAGGATGATCCTCAGGTTCCGGACCCAGTCCGTATAGTTGTTGCCATCATATTTTAGCTTGGTTTTCTCTAGGAACGCGTTGAAGTTCATGTTGAGATGAGCATTGGCCATTTGATCTACAAGACATTTTTGCAAAGATTTTAGACTAAGTTCATGATAATTAAGTTCATCTAATCAAATTATTTAATGAACTCCCACTCAGATTAGACATCCCTCTAGTCATCTAAGTGTTACATGATGCGAGTCGACTAGGCCGTGTCCAATCATCACGTGAGACGGACTAGTCATTATCGGTGAACATCTCCATGTTGATCGTATCTTTCAAATGACTCATGTTCGACCTTTCGGTCTCTTGTGTTCCGAGGCCATGTCTGTACATGCTAGGCTCGTCAAGTTAACCTAAGTGTTTTGCATGTGTAAATCTGTCTTACACCCGTTGTATGTGAATGTTAGAATCTATCACACCCGATCATCACGTGGTGCTTTGAAACAACGAACTGTCTCAACGGCGCACAGTTAGGGGGAACACTTTCTTGAAATTATTATGAGGGATCATCTTATTTACTACCGTCGTTCTAAGTAAACAAGACGCAAAAACATGATAAACATCACATGCAATCAAATAGTAGTGACATGATATGGCCAATATCATATAGATCTGTTGATCTCCATCTTCGGGGCTCCATGATCATCTTCGTCACCGGCATGACACCATGATCTCCATCATCATGATCTCCATCATCATGTCTTCATGAAGTTGTCTCGCCAACTATTACTTCTACTACTATGGCTAACGGTTTAGCAATGAAGTAAAGTAATTACATGGCGTTATTCAATGACACGCAGATCATACAATAAATTAAGACAACTCCTATGGCTCCTGCCGGTTGTCATACTCATCGACATGCAAGTCGTGATTCCTATTACAAGAACATGATCTCATACATCACAATATATCATTCATCATTCATCACAACTTTTGGCCATATCACATCACAAAGCAATTGCTGCAAAAACAAGTTAGACGTCCTCTAATTGTTGTTGCATCTTTTACGTGGCTGCAATAGGGTTCTAGCAAGAACGTTTTCTTACCTACGAATAAGCTACAACGTGATTTGTCAACTTCTATTTACCCTTCATAAGGACCCTTTTCATCGAATCCGCTCCAACTAAAGTGGGAGAGATAGACACCCGCTAGCCACCTTATGCAACTAGTGCATGTTAGTCGGTGGAACCTGTCTCACGTAAGCGTACGTGTAAGGTCGGTCCGGGCCGCTTCATCCCACAATACCGTTGAAGCAAAATAAGACTAGTAGTGGCAAGAAAGTTGACAACATCTACGCCCAGAAAAGATTTGTGTTCTACTCGTGCAAAGAGAACTACGATAGACCTAGATTATCATGCCACTGTTGGGGAATGTTGCATAAAATAAAAAAATTCCTACGTTCACCAAGATCAATCTATGAGTTCATCTAGCAACGAGAGAGGGGAGTGCATCTACATACCCTTGTAGATCGCGAGCAGAAGCGTTCAAGAGAACGAGATTGAGGGAGTCGTACTCGTCGTGATCCAAATCACCGGAGATCCTAGCGCCGAACGGATGGCACCTCCACGTTCAACACATGTACGGTCAGCGTGACATCTCCTCCTTCTTGATCTAGCAAGGGGGAAGGAGAGGTTGATGAAGATCCAGCAGCAGGACGGCGTGGTGGTGGATGCAGCAGGGATTCCGGCAGGGCTTCGCCAAGCGTCTGCGGGAGGGAGAGGTATAGCAAGGGGGAAGGGAGGTGAGGGAGTCCTGGATTAGGGGGTGTCCGGATAGCCAAACTACCACCGTTGGCCGGACTCCTGGACCATGAAGATACAAGATTGAAGACTTCGTCCCATGTCCGGATGGGACTTTCCTTGGCGTGGAGGGCAAGCTTGGCGATACGGATATGTAGATCTCCTACCATTGTAACCGACTCTATGTAACCCTAACCCTCTCCGATATCTATATAAACTGGAGGGTTTTAGTCCGTAGGACGAATAACAATCATACCATAGGCTAGCTTCTAGGGTTTAGCCTCTTTGATCTCGTGGTAGATCTACTCTTGTACTACCCATATCATCAATATTAATCAAGCAGGAGTAGGGTTTTACCTCCATCGAGAGGGCCCGAACCTGGGTAAAAACATCGTGTCCCTTGTCTCTTGTTACCATCCGCCTAGACGCACAGTTTGGGACCCCCTATCCGAGATCCGCCGGTTTTGACACCGACATTGGTGCTTTCATTGAGAGTTCCTCTATGTCGTCACCTTTAGGCCCGATGGCTCCTTCGATCATCAACAACGACGTGGTCCAGGGTGAGACTTTTCTCCCCGGACAGATCTTTGTAGTCGGCGGCTTTGCATTGCGGGCCAATTCACTTGGCCATCTGGAGCAGATCAAAAGCTACGCCCCTGGCCATCAGGTCAGATTTGGGAGTTTGAACTACATGGCTGACACCGCGGAGACTTGATCTTCGACGGATTCGAGACACAGCCAAGCGCGCCGCACTGTCTCGATGGGTATGATCTGGCTCTGCCGCCGAACAGTGCCCTGGAGGCCGCACCAGCGTCCGCTCCGACCCTTAGCTCGGAGCCGACTTCGCCGATCGAGGACGAGTGGCTGGACACCGCCTCGAGGGCTACGATCTCTACGGCGATTGAGCCGAACACCATCCCTGTCCTTTGCAAAGCCTGTGACTCCGAGGTGCCGGACTCCTCTCCGGACTCCGAACCTCCCACGCCCCTGCCAATCAAATCTGATTGGGCGCTGGTTATGGAGTTCACTACTGCGGACATCTTTCAGCACTTGCCCTTTGGCGTCATCCTGAATTCACTAAAGTCTCTCTCTTTATCAGGAGAGCCCTGGCCGGACTATGGTCAGGAAGGTTGGGATGCGGATAACGAAGAAATTCAACGCCCACCCACCACCCACTTTGTCGCCACTGTCGATGATTTAACCGACATGCTCGACTTCGACTCTGAAGACATCGACGGTATGGACGACGATGCAGGAGACAACCAAGAACCAGCACCTACAGGGCACTGGAAGGCCACCTCGTCATACGACATATACATGGTGGACACCCCAAAAGATGGGAATGGCAATGGAATAGCGGAGGATGACCCCTCCAAGAAACAGCCCAAGCGCCGGCGTCAGCGGCGCTGCTCTAAATCCCGCCACAGCAAAAATGGTAATTCCAGCACGGGAGATAATAACACCCCGGGCAATGCCGAAGACAACCCCCTCCAGCAGGATTCAGCACAGGAGGAGGGAGAAGCCAGCCCTCATGATAGAGCGGCGGACAGAGGGGTAGAGGACGATAATTATATGCCTCCCTCCGAAGATGAAGCAAGCCTCGACGACGATGAATTTCTCGTGCCCGAGGATCCCGTTGCACAAGAGCGTTTCAAACGCAGGCTTATGGCCACGGCAAGCAGCCTCAAGAAAAAGCAGCAGCAGCTTAGAGCTGACCAAGACTTGCTAGCTGACAGATGGACCAAAGTCCTTGCAGCCGAAGAGTGCAAACTCGATCGCCCCTCCAAGAGCTACCCAAAGCGCAGGCTGCTACCCCAGTTACAGGAGGAAGCACCCAAACCTACATCACCAGCGCATGACGCGGCCGACCGGCCACCTCATGGCCGCGACAGAGAGGCCTCTAGGCCCTCCACTAAAGCCGCACCCCGGCGTCACTCGAAAAGTACAAAGCCACGGGAAAATGTGCCAGACTTGCGAGACATATTGGAGGACAAGGCAAGGCAAATAAGATCGATCTACGGATCGCGTGGGCGCCCCACGACACGTGATGATAACTGTCACGCCGGATACAGCAATTCCGGCCGGGTCGAACACAGTAGACAAAGCTCATTTGAGCTGCGTCGTGATATAGCCCAATACAGAGGCGTCGTGCACCCACTATGCTTCACAGACGAAGTAATGGATCATCAAATCCCCGAGGGTTTCAAACCCATAAACATTGAATCATACGACGGCACAACAGATCCTGCAGTTTGGATCGAGGACTATCTCCTTCACATCCACATGGCCCGCGGTGATGATCTACACGCCATCAAATACCTCCCACTCAAGCTTAAAGGACCAGCTCGGCATTGGCTCAACAGCTTGCCAGCAGAATCAATTGGTTGTTGGGAAGACCTGGAAGCCGCATTCCTTGATAACTTCCAGGGCACATATGTGCGACCACCAGACGCTGATGACCTAAGCCACATAATTCAGCAACCAGATGAATCGGCCAGACAATTCTGGACACGGTTCTTAACCAAGAAAAACCAAATCGTTGACTGTCCGATGCAGAGGCCCTTGCAGCCTTCAAACATAACATCCGCGACGAGTGGCTTGCCCGGCACCTAGGACAGGAAAAGCCGAAATCCATGGCAGCCCTCACATCATTCATGACCCGCTTCTGCGTGGGAGAGGACAGCTGGCTAGCTCGTAGTAACAACCTGACCAAAAACCTTGGTAGTTCGGATACCAAGGATAGCAATGGCAGGTCGCGTCGCAACAAGCACAAGCGCCGCATTAACGGCGATAATACTGAAGATACGGCAGTCAATGCCGGATTCAGAGGCTCTAAACCCGGTCAGCGGAAAAAGCCGTTCAAAAGAAATACTCAGGGCCCGTCCAATTTGGACCGAATACTCGATCGCTCGTGCCAGATACATGGCACCCTCGAAAAACCAGCCAACCACACCTACAGGGATTGTTGGGTATTCAAGCAGGCAGGCAAGATAGATGCCGAAAACAACGACAAGGGGATGCATAGCGATGACGAGGAGGAGCCCCGGCCGCCGAACAATAGAGGACAGAAGGGCTTTCCCCCACAAGTGCGGACAGTGAACATGATATACACAACCCAGATACCCAAAAGGGAGCGGAAGCATGCACTAAGGGATGTATACGCGATGGAGCCAGTCGCCCCAAAGTTCAACCCGTGGTCCTCCTGCCCAATCACTTTTGATCGAAGGGACAACCCCACTAGCATCCGCCACGGCGGATTCGCTGCATTGGTTCTTGACCCAATCATTGACGGATTTCACCTCACTAGAGTCCTGATGGACGGCGGCAGCAGCCTGAACCTGCTTTACCAGGATACAGTGCGCAAAATGGGCATAGACCCCTCAAGGATTAAACCCACAAAAACGACCTTTAAAAGCGTCATACCAGGTGTAGAGGCCAACTGTACAGGCTCAATTACACTTGAAGTGGTCTTCGGATCCCTGGATAACTTCTGAAGCGAGGAATTAATCTTCGACATAGTCCCGTTCCGCAGCGGCTATCACGCACTGCTCGGACGAACCGCATCTGCAAAGTTCGCGGTGCCGCACTACGCATACCTCAAGATCAAGATGCCAGGCCCTTGAGGAGTAATCATGATCAATGGAAACACCGAACGCTCTCTCCGAACGGAGGAGCATACGGCGGCCCTCGCGGCGGAAGTACAAAGCAGACTCTTAAGGCAATTCTCGAGTCCGACTACTAAACGTCCAGACACCGTCAAGCGCGCCCGGAGTAACCTACAACAAGACTGCCTGGCACGTTTCGAGCACACGTAGCAATGCGGCCCCAACCCCAGCCCTCGCGAAATCGCGAGACCAGTACCACGCGTACATAACTACGCTCTAGAGATACCATGGGCATAGGGGGAGGGGCACGACCACGGCATGCCCAGAGTGCGGCTCAACCGCACAAGGGGCTCCCAATTGTGTTATTCTTTTTTTTTCTTATTCTCAGGACTCCATTTTCCAGAAGCCCTGTCCGGAAGTAGAATCGCCGAACTCACGATGCAACAGCCAGGGAAGCAGAAAAGCTACGTCGAGTGTCCAGGTGGTCTCTATTACGAGCAGTATACCTGTTTTACATACCATCCGGTAGCCTACCCCTGGAGGGAGACATGTTAAATAGTCCCATCCCTTGCTTATCGCACTATTTGTATCATTCTGCTTTCATTGCAGTATCTTTTGAATAAACAATACATAGCTTTTGCTTATTATTGCACTCCTTTTTTCTATAAATGTTCATCTATGACATGTTGCACCCGTACAACTTGGTACGGTCAATACACCAGGGGCTTAAGTACCCCAAAACATGGTGTGATAAGTCCGAACACTTTCACAAGTGCGGCACCCCGAACTTATAGCATTATATGCATCGGCTCCGAATCATGTCTTGGGTCAATAGTTGGGTTTGCCCGGCTCCCATGTTTTGGTACCTTACGTTCCGTTATATCGGCTAAGGTAGCGCTGGGAGAACCACTGCGATTGTGCCCCGGTTGAGCTGGGTTGAGCACCTCAGTGGAGAAAGCTAAAACTAACCGTCATGATAGGGCGAGAGCCGGTCGCTGTTCGAGAGGTTTTTCGGGTCCCTAAAGACTCATGCCGCTTAGAGCGAGGAGACGGCATTGTCCGGCCAAGGCGTGGATAGCGCCCTGAACTCGGTCTTCCGAATACCAGGGGCTTCGCCGAAATTTAAAATTATAGAATTCTATGGCTAAGTGAGAGTGTTCAAGCATTATAGTCCGGTTGCCTCGTCCGTCATGTTGAACGCCTCCCTCGAAGGACCCAAGAATGAGAACAAGAGCGCTCAAGTTTATCCCGAACACCCCAGCACTCGTGGCATGGGGGCTGAAGCCAACGACTCGCCATCTCTCAAATTTGATAAACGGCCGCACAAAAGGTAATATTTTTAATTAACAAGCGTTGCATGGCGCATATGAACAAAGTTTTTAGCGTACAGGATAACAAAGCGAGTCTACTAAAAAATTACATCTTTGGAGCATTCACCCGCTATAAGGCGGGCACCCTTCAGGACGCCCTCATAGTACATCTCGGGCTTGCGATACTCCTTGCCCGGCGGTGGCGCGTCCGTCACAAGCTTCTCGGCGTCCATCTTGCCCCAGTGCACTTTAGCACGGGCAAGGGCCCGACGGGCACCTTCAATGCAGATGGAGCGCTTGATGACTTCAATCCATGGACAGGCGTCCACCAGCCACCGCACCAGACCAAAGTAGCTCCTAGGCATGGCTTCTTTAGGCCACAGCCGAACTATGAGGCCCTTCATGGCCTGTTCGGCCACCTTGTGGAGCTCGACCAGCTGCTTCAGCTGGTCGCTCAGGGGCACCGGATGTCCGGCCTCAGTATATTGAGACCAGAACACCTTTTCCGTCGAGCTCCCCTCCTCGGCTCGGTAGAACGCGGCAGCATCAGACACACTATGAGGCAGATCGACGAACGCTCCTGGAGAGCTCTGGATTCGGGTAAGTAACAGATAATTCACTTTTACATGCTTGCTTTGCATAAAGAATGCCTTACCCGCCGCTATCTTCTTTATCGCCTCGATCTCTTGGAGGGCCTTCTGGGCTTCGTCCTTAGCAGCTTTGGCACTCTCTAGAGCCAAGGCGAGCTCGGACTCTCGAGTCTTCGAGTCATGCTCCAAACTCTCATGTTTTTCCACGAGAGCCTGGAGCTCTTGCCGCACCTCCGCCACCCGCGCCTCCTGCTTCTCTCGCTCGGTGCACTCCGCGGCCGCACTATTTTCGGCCTTGGACACCGCTTCCTTCAGGGTCGCCACCTCGTTCGTGGCTCCTGCAATACTCACATTATTCTTGTCATTTTTTGCAACCAAATCCTTTCTATAAGGTATTACTTTAATAAGATATTACTTACCTTCCTTGTCCTCGAGATACTTCTTGGCAAGGCCGAGCTCGTTCTCGGACCGCTCGAGGATCTCCTTCAATGCATTGACCTCCACAGTCAGTGCGGCAGAGGTCAGCAGCGCAGCCTGCATTCCCATATTGACATATTTATGTTAGACTCCTGCGTATATCATTTTAGATCCTCAGCTTGGCTTTTCTTTCTGAACACTAAACTGAGCATCAGGGGCTACTGTCTATGCGGTAATATTCTTACATATTTAAAAACTTACCTCAAAGCCTGTTAGAAGGCTGGTACAGGCTTTAGTCAGCCCGCACTTGGCGGACTGAACTTTCTGGATCACCGCACTCATGATAGTGCACTGTGCCTCGTCGATGGAGGCACCGTTAAGCGCCTCCAGCAAGCTATCCGGTGCCTCCGGTTGGACGGAGGCCACCGGCGTCGCAGTCTTGCCCTTCTCACGAAGGGGCTGCCTGCAGGCCTTCGGAACCATTGAAGGTCCCGGTACGGAGTCCGGCACAGGGCCGGACTTAGAGCCCTCTGGGGTTTTGCCCCCTTTGCGCCCGGAGTCCAGGAGGTCGCCTTGTGGCGCCTCCAGGACCACCTCCTCCTGGTTGGGCCCCTTTTGGGACTCCACCGAGGCATCATCTGCGT
Source organism: Triticum timopheevii (assembly GCA_963921465.1). Taxonomy (NCBI): domain Eukaryota; kingdom Viridiplantae; phylum Streptophyta; class Magnoliopsida; order Poales; family Poaceae; genus Triticum; species Triticum timopheevii. The sequence goes on along the minus strand of OY997264.1, from coordinate 471,439,615 downwards.
CACGAGGGGAGGAGGCGGTCGGAAGTGAAGTACTATTCACATCCGACGACTCCAGGGAGCCGCTCGATGAAGCGGGGAGCTCGTCCTTGGGCGGGCTACATGGTTGTATTCGGCGTTAGAAGACACTATGCGACAAATGAAAAATCATGAGTTATTCTGGAATTGGACACTTACGATCTCGCCAGGGGCTTGGCCCTTGAGGGCCACTCCTCTTTGCCGTCGTCGGCGTTGGTGGAAAAGTCCGGAGGAAGGGTCCTTCCTTTCTTGGATCCTCCGGCCCCCCCAGCTGGGGCGGCCTTCCTTTTCTTCTCTCCCCCCGCTGGGGGGGAGGCCTCTTTTTCCTCCTCCTCGTCTTTACGGGAGGAGTCCGCCTTGGAATCATCGGACAATGAGTCCGACAACACCTGGCGCCGGGCACTCCTTCGAGTTCCCGTGGCCTTCTTCTTGGCCTTCTCCGGCACCACGTGAGGTGCCGGAACCAGCAGCCCCATCAAGCGGGTGTCCGCTAGGTCTTCTGGTAAAGGAGCCGGACAGTTAACCTGCCCGGACGTCTTCAGCCAGTCCTGTCAAAGGTAAGGGAGTTTAGATCCCACATAGAGTCACACTATGAAAAACAAGAGTCCCGTAAAGGGTAGAATAGTTTACCTCGCTAGCCTGACGCCGCGAGCTGAATCCGCGATCTTCGGTAGCGGATGCGGGGGCCTCGGCGCCCTTAAACAGCACCTTCCAGGCATATTCGTACGTAGTGTCGAAGAGCTTGCTCAAGGTTTGGTGATGTGCCGGATCAAACTCCCACAATTTGAAGGCCCGTTGTTGGCATGGGAGGATCCAGCGGATGAGCATGACCTGGACTACGTTGACAAACTTGAGATTCTTGTTCACCAGCTTTTGGACGCGGGTTTGAAGTCCAGTCAGCTCTTCCGAATCTCCCCACGTTAGGCATGTCTCTTTCCAGGAGGTGAGCCGTGTGGGGAAACTAGATCGGAATTCGGGGGCCGCCGCCCATTTGGGGTCGCGCGGCTCGGTGATGTAGAACCACCCCGATTGCCACCCCTTTATTGTCTCCACGAAGGGGCCCTCGAGCCATAGGACGTTGGCCATCCGGCCCACCATGGCGCCTCCGCACTCCGCTTGGCGGCCGCCCACTACCTTCGGCTTGACATTAAAAGTCTTCAGCCATAAGCCGAAGTGGGGCTGGATGCAGAGGAAGGCCTCGCACACAACGATGAACGCCGAGATGTTGAGGATGAAGCTCGGGGCCAGATCATGGAAATCTAGGCCATAGTAGAACATGAGCCCCGGGACAAATGGGTGAAGTGGAAAACCTAGTCCGCGGAGGAAGTGGGTGAGGAACACCACCCTCTCATTGGGCCTGGGGGTGGGGAGGAGCTGCCCCTTGTTGGGGAGCCGATGCGCGATGTCGCTGGACAAGTATCCGGACTTCCGCAGCTTTTTGACTTGTTCCTCCATTACGGAGGAAACCATCCACTTGCCTCCCGCTCCGGACATGGCTGGAGAAGGTTGAGAAGGGATATGCGGACTTGGGCGCTGGAGCTCGAGTGCGCGGAAATGGATAAGCAAAGGAGGAAGAAGGCGTAGGTAAAAAGGTGGATCCTTATCCCCTTATATGGACGGACGAAACTATGCATCCCCACCAGCCTGATAAAACTCGCTTATCTCCCAACCGCCGTAATCAATGGCGCGGTTGGATTACCCACGCCCGTATTGATGAGAATCCTGGAATAAGGGGACACGATCTCTGCTTTGACAAGACGTGCCAAAGAAACCGCCTCGCTAAACACGCTGAGGTGGGACAGTAAAAACGATTCCAATAAAGGCTTGGCTGTGGTGTGACGTCACGCCGTAGAATACGTCAGTAGATTGAAATTGTGTAAAGATTATTCTCTCTACGGTGGTATGTGGAACTTATTTTGCAGAGCCGGACACTATCCTTATGTTCAAAATCTTCTATGAAGTATTCGGAGGAGGAACCCACCTTGCAATGCCGAAGACAATATGCGCGCCGGACTCGTCGTCATTGAAGCCTGGTTCAGGGGCTACTGAGGGAGTCTTGGATTAGGGGGTGTCCGGATAGCCGAACTATCACCGTTGGCCGGACTCCTGGACTATGAAGATACAAGATTGAAGACTTCGTCCCGTGTCCGGATGGGACTTTCCTTGGCGTGGAGGGCAAGCTTGGCGATACAGATATGTAGATCTCCAACCATTGTAACCGACTCTATGTAACCCTAACCCTCTCTGGTATCTATATAAACCGGAGGGTTTTAGTCCGTAGGACGAACAACAATCATACCATAGGCTAGCTTCTAGGGTTTAGCCTCTTTGATCTCGTGGTAGATCTACTCTTGTACTACCCATATCATCAATATTAATCAAGCAGGAGTAGGGTTTTACCTCCATCAAGAGGGCCCGAACCTGGGTAAAAACATCGTGTCCCTTGTCTCCAGTTACCATCCGCCTAGACGCACAGTTCGGGACCCCCTACCCGAGATCCGCCGGTTTTGACACCGACAGGAGGCGCCAAGTGCAAGGGTGCGGCTGCCCTCCCCCCCCCCCCCCCTCTTTATATAGGGACCCAGGGGGCACCGGCCCTAGGAGATTGAATCTCCATGGGGGGGCGGCGGCCAAGGGGGTGGCTTGCCCCCCAAGGCAAGTGGAGGCGCCCCCCACCCTAGGGTTTCCAACCCTAGGCGCAGGGGGGCAAGGGGGGCGCATCAGCCCACCAGGGGCTGGTTCCCCTCCCCACTTCAGCCCACGGGGCCCTCCGGGATAGGTGGGCCCACCCGGTAAACCCCCGGGACCCTTCCGGTGGTCCCGGTACAATACCGGTGACCCCCGAAACTTTCCCGATGGCCGAAACTGCACTTCCTATATATAATTCTTTACCTCCGGACCATTCCGGAACTCCTTGTGACATCCAGGATCTCATCCGGGACTCCGAACAACTTTCGGTTTGCTGCATACTTATATCTCTACAACCCTAACATCACCGAACCTTAAGTGTGTAAACCCTACGGGTTCGGGAGACACGTAGACATGACCGAGACGGCTCTCCGGTCAATAACCAACAGCGGGATCTGGATACCCATGTTGGCTCCCACATGCTCCTCGATAATCTCATCGGATGAACCACGATGTCGAGGATTCAAGCAACCCCGTATACAACTCCCTTTGTCAATCGGTATGCTACTTGCCCGAGATTCGATCGTCGGTATCCCAATACCTCGTTCAATCTCGTTACCGGCAAGTCACTTTACTCGTACCGTAATGCATGATCCCGTGACCAGACACTTGGTCACTTTGAGCTCATTATGATGATGCATTACCGAGTGGGCCCAGAGATACCTCTCCGTCATACGGAGTGACAAATCCCAGTCTCGATCCGTGTCAACCCAACAAACACTTTCAGAGATACCCGCAGTATACCTTTATAGTCACCCAGTTACGTTGTGACGTTTGGTACACCCAAAGCACTCCTACGGTATCCGGGAGTTACACGATCTCATGGTCTAAGGAAAAGATACTTGACATTGGAAAAACTCTAGCAAACGAACTACACGATCTTGGGCTATGCTTAGGATTGGGTCTTGTCCATCACATCATTCTCCTAATGATGTGATCTCGTTATCAATGACATCCAATGTCCATAGTCAGAAAACCATGACTATCTGTTGATTAACGAGCTAGTCAACTAGAGGCTCACTAGGGACATGTTGTGGTCTATCTATTCACACGTGTATTACAATTTCCGGATAATACAATTATAGCATGAATAAAAGACAATTATCATGAACAAGGAAATATAATAATCCTTTTATTATTGCCTCTAGGGCATATTTCCAACAGTTCTTTGTGATGCTTGCATAGATGACATCTTTCGCTTGTGTATCCAATTGCATCATCTCTTTAGCATCAGAATTTGGATCATTTGGTTGTTGAATAGTGTATCCATCTTCCACAATCTGCCACAGATCTAAGTCGATAGCTTGAATTCTGATTCTCATTCTTTCCTTCCAGTTGAGATAGTCATTTCCATCGAAGATGGGAAATTCGTTAGAGTGCGAGGATCTACCTGCATACGACATACTCAAAACTCCAAGGATGTTAGACCTTTAATAAACAGAGATAGGGAGTACCTCCTCTGATACCAATTGTTAGGACCGGGAGTATATCAACCAGAGGGGGTGAATGGGAGATTCAAAAATTCTTTTGAATGTTTCAAATTGATTCCAACCATAGCAACAGAAATAAGGTTCGGTAGAAATGATCTCTAACAAGCTCACTATTGAGGAACAACACCTTCAATGTAAGATGCGATAATGGTCCGAGCATAGGATACAACTAGCTTGATGATAATGATGTTAATGCAATATGCAAACAGAAATAATATCATGATGAAGGACTAGAAAAGGATAGCGACAGATAACTGAGATGAAAAACTACACTAATGAAAATGAACATAGCATAGAGTATAACAAGAGCTAAGACATCATGACAGACTGAAGTGAATACAACAATCACAGACAACGAATGACAATAAACTCAGCGAGAGATAGGACGAATGACAAGTACCAGAGAGTAACACATCAGGTTTCTATCATCATAGAGTACACATAATGACTACCAAAGTAATGAAGTGAAGTAAATAGAACCAGTGGTGCTCGATGGGGACAGAGAGATTTGGTAGACCACCCTATTCTCCTTCAACTCGAAGCCGATCGGACTTCAGTTGATTTCACTCATGGTAGATCCTTGTCGGCGATCCCCTAACCTTTGGTCGACCTTTGCGAACCACAATCACTCTTGGTTGCTGAAGATCTGGCTCGGTGAAGACAACAACTCTTCAACACTCGAGCGGAAACCTATCCGTCTAGAGAGTGCACAGCTCTCGAGAGCAATAGGTACAAGAACTCTAACTCAGAACTAATGTGATGCTAAACCACTGTCTAAGTTTGGGCTCTTGATTTTCTCTCGGTGGATCTTAAACTCAAATCACTCGGAGAAAGGGTGCTCAAATCAATCTTCTCAGAAATCTTAAGTAGAGCAGCCACCGGACAAAGCCAGTGCGGGGTGGCTATTTATAGCCGCAGCCTTCCCTGATGGGAAAAGACCAAATTGGACATCGGAAGCAGCCAATAGCCGAACTACACGAGTCCAATGGTCGGATTTTGAGCACAATGGTAACATTACTTGCGGATCAAGCAATGCTAAGTCCTCGGTCTGAGACAAATCTCTCGCAGCGAAGAAGATCACAGTCTTGCTGGCAAGTATTTGTTCGGAGCACAAAGAGATCTCTCTCGCAACTTTCATAGGTTTGGGGTTAAACATCACAGCGGATTTAAGCATCGAGAACATATGCCCCTCTTAATAGTACGGAGGTCATATGACTCAAATGAACAAAAGAAGAAACACGAAAAGAATACTACGTCTTCATTTGTCTTCGACTTCCATTCGCTGGAGTCAATTTCTTCTGACGACATCAAAACAAATGCTTCGCTTCAGCGGTAAACTTTTGAGGGGTTAATTCCTTCACTTCAATCTTCTCATCTATATGACTTCAGCAAATATAGCTCATTCTTCTCTGCAACGCAGATATACTTCCGCGAAGTTCCTTGAACTTGTCACCGGAGAGAGCATTCCCTTCGATTTTGTATGGACTATTTCTCGTTGTATGCACTAGCAAACAAATCAGTCCATATCTGTTTCTATCAACAATCTCCAAAACACAGAAAGGGATCAAATCTATTATAAAGATTCGCCGGAAGTACAAAACACCTCACCATAATAAAAATCACATCGAGGTCCATGAACCACCAAACGACCATTGCCGCCGCCGCCACGAGTCGTTGAACGACAACTATGTCGCCGCTCCCATACCGTAGCCGGCCTGACCTTGTCAATAACAGCCGGAAAGACTTCATGCATGTGCTCCTAAGGACCAGCGTCCGAAGCCGCAGTCGTCGCCATTGAATCCTTGAATCGATCTAAAAAAATTGACACCAAATATCGCCATTGCGTACGCACGGTGAGAAACTCTAACCTCGACGCCCCGAAGAGCTGGCAGGAATCTACGCTGGAGCTTCGTCTAATCCTTCCCAGCGAACAAACTTGAGAAGGATCGGAGCCCGAAACACTGGCTCGAAGAAGCGCCGCCATCCGTCTAAACGCCGTCCCTGCGAGAACTAAAACCATACCTATCTGCTAGTCGGAGACGAGGCACCAGAAAACCACTCCCCACCACCGGCCGCCAGAGCAGCAGGCAGAAGATCCCATTCAACTGTATTAGTAACTCAGAAACAGAAACCTCACCCTTTGACCACATTCAGAATAGCCGAGGAATATCCACATGATAAAAGCCAGTCCTATAGTCCCGTTTTAGTTTGTGTTGTGGTCTCTGCTGCGTTGGAGTCGAACCCACCGGGTTCAGGTATTGTTTGCTCGGAGGCTCGGACCACCCACACGGCCACTCCCACCTGACCCACACCACCTCGTCGAATGAAAAGAAAAAAGAAAGGAACGGATCCCAGTCCTACTGTCGGTTGGCATGGAAGGAGGGCGGCGGTGGCATTGTGCATCTCCGGCGACATTCGGCTGCAGGTTCAGCGGCGCGTAGGCGGCCGGCGCTACTTCCGCGACTGCTGCATCGAGGGCTCCATCGATTTCATACTCCGCGACGCCCGGCACTACTGCGTGGTTCCCTGCACACATGCGCCACTTTGACGAGAAAGGGCGGGCGGTGAAGTAGCCGAGCTCCCGCGCAACGGTCATGCCATGCCCGCATTGCATACAGATCCGAACCGCTACAGTTCAGCTCGCAGCCCTGCCCTTGTATTCCATTCAAGTACGTACGTCACAAGCATATAGAGGGGGAGTAGTTAGGCAGTCACAGTTATTAGTAGAATGCACAGCCACATCTGTGTATCAGATCTGCAGGTGTTACCAAATTTGTATGTATAATCTCATAACTAAACAAGGACAATATCACAATACAGAGGACAGTAACTCTTCCAATACAGGCATATTGCATCATTTGGTAGACCGATTTGTGTAGGGAAGAGTCTGTCAAGATAATCCAGCATCTTAGCATTCCATTGGGAGAGTGTCAAGTTCCTCCAGCACCTCTAGCATTCCATTGAGCCTGCAAGGTAAGAAATCCAAGAAAGTCAAAATCTACTGAAAAAGGTGTGTTCCACTTGCAAACCACATACCTATTATAGTGTGTAGAAAATACAACCTCCATTTTGTTTGATTAACAAGGTACAAAGGTGAAAAGCACTACATAGGTCAACTGAACAAACCCTATACCTGTTTTATAATACTTGACGGTGGAACTAAATAATATAATATAATATAATACCTTCTGTTTTTATAATAATAATATAATATACCTGGAGGTGGAACTAAAACCTTATACCTGTTCTAGGGAAGCATGTTGGTGTATTTCAAAATGTCTAACAGCCAATGAAATCTCTTTTGTTAAAAAAGTCGCCTGGTAACTGTGGTGATTACCCTTTATCATAGCCTTAATAGTAGATATATTGAAAACTTCTACACAAGGATATGATTTACCTACAAGAGAGCCTCCAAGTACAAAGCATTTAGTTTGCATTACACATTTGTTCAAGTGATTCTGATGGACACTGAGTCTTGTTATATGAAAGCATTTTGATAGGTATTCTACAGATGTTAATGGTAGTTTGAGATTGTACTGTGGAATATAGTTAGTGCACAGGACTCGTTTACTAATTCAGTAAGGTATGTGCACAGGATTACTCAGTCGAAGTTTCATCTTCTTTTCCAATCACATTCAAAAGATGCTCTCAAGTAATAATAATTATTACATCCAAAGTAGGAATAACAATACTAAGCAGTTCCCAAAGAATTACAAAACGGGGTGCCAGAAGAGAAGTATGGCCAAAATAGTATTGTAGAGGTTTATCTACAAGGCCTTTTATAGAGGCTGGCAAAAAGCTTTCATTCCAAAAAAGTAAGATTGTAGGCTGCTGACAAGATTGCAGGTTGGTGTTGATCATACGAGTCCCCAGAAATATTATATCCAATACTGGTGAAGAAAGTCATTAATATTTCATGTGACCATCATTGTTTCTACAGAAACAACTACTCATCCAGATTCAAGTTAAAACATAGGCAAACAAAATCTGAATCAAATATTGGTGTTATCACTGAGTATCAAGCCCTAATTAGAAACTTAGAATCAATGGACAGATTAACATATGACAACAATTGGAGGAAAAATCTTAATGACTTACAGTTGCTCAACAAGCTGAGGGGATAGTCTACGAACTATATCGCCAGGAGGGAGACCAAATCCTCCAATCTTGTACATGAGTTTCATTATCTTGGAGAAATCATTCGGATTTTCATTATAAACATCGGTAAGGTCAACAATTAGGTCAAGCTGCTTTTGGAACTGGTCACACTTTTCTTCAGATATTTTGCCTTTATTATTTTCCAGCCAATTTGAGAAGAGTCCAATACACTCGATCATGAGATCAAGAAGAATCTCCTTGGAGAAAACTTTCTGTACCATTGTCTTGAGAATGCCCTACAAAGTTTGTATGATATGTCATTGCGCCATCGGGAGTATTTATTTCCTCAAAGGCCAGTTCTAAGAAATAGGACTTGATAAAGAAAAAGAATCAGATGGTAGTAGAAATACAACCGATGAAGAAAAATATTAACAGAAATACTATTTAAATAGGGCTCAATTAAGCAATCATCTTAAAAAGAAAGGCAATGGTCCATTTCACTTTAGTTCTGAACTCAGATCATTTCAGAAAATCAAATCACAGAAGAAGGAACTATCTAGTTGAGATGACAGGTCAAGCACAAGTGGGTTTACATTTTGGTTTAGTTCTAAACACGGATCCTTTCAGAAAATCAAATCCCAGAAGAAGGAACTATCTAGTTGAGATGACAGGTCGAGAATACTTCTCTTGAATGGAAACACAAGACATTTTACATTCTACGGATGTAAATTTAGAGAAATATTCATTATTACAGTGTAGAATTATTCTTTTCCTTAAAACACTATAGAATTATTCTTGTAGCTGTCGTTTAGCAAACTGCTCTAGAACCTAACAAGGACATCAATAAATCATCATTATACAAGAAAATGGCAAGGAAGTGATTCTCAATATATCACGAAGACATTTCCCTGAAAAAAATACTCAAGTTCAGAAGTTGGATTTAACCACAGTGCATTATATACAATATAATGTGTCTAAAAACAACGAGCTGATGGGGGACACAAAGCAGCGCATCATCAAATCTCTGTCCAAGTAAATTTCATATCGCCATGACAGAAATAAGAGGAAACAACATTACCTGAATGCCCTCACCATTTAGCAACTTGTCTAATGCCTTCTCAGCCAAATTCCTCTGCAGTTCGCCTCCAGCTGCAACACTGGAATCTACCCCTGGGTCTAGCAGCCACATAAACTCCCTCAAGACCTGTAAGACTAACCTCTGGCGAAAGCAGCCCTCGTGCACACTCTTTGTCTTAAATTTGATTATCTGCGCCACTTTCTCCTGCAAAACATCTACTCCAGCGGCTGTGCTGGAGCTGGGCCCCTGAGCAGCCTGTGCCCCCTGAAGTGGCATCATCGCTAGTCCAGCATGCATATTTTTCGCCCCCAGCAGTGGCATCATCATTTGCTCAGACGGATCCACATCATTCAGGCTTGAACTTTGCACACCATGCAGATTTGTTCCCTTGACTTCGTTCTGATAGGAGCTCCCTCCAGTATCCAAACATCTTTGCATCTGTAAATCCTGGCATGTGCTGTGTTGACTGGGACTGGGAGCGTCAACTGCCAAATTTGCCAACGTCAAAGACCATTCTTGACGACGCCTGAAGTATTTTTCAATATCTTCTTTCGTAATAGCCAGCTTCTTGTCTTTCCACCATGTGCCCTTGTCATCGACAACAAATTTTACTTTCCTGCATAAGTATAGCAAACTGTTAAGTTTCAAGTTAGGCTTAAGTTAAACTAAGCAGGAAATGTTGCTGACTAAATTGACACGTACTCATCAAATGCTCCTCTATATCCTCTCTTCCTCATCAGAATCTTGCGAACAAGTTCTTTTTCATGTTTTATCAGCAAAATAACACCACCGCATAGATATTCCAAGCTTATTCTTCCATCAGGGCCAGTGCACTTCAGCATTCCATCTGTCTTGTGCTCCAGATCCTTTAACGCTGCCTCAGCAACAAATCTCCTAAATCCATGACGTGCCAAATCATGGACACTAGTTATTAATCCCATATCTTCCTCCATCTCAGCCAAATGAAGAGAAAGCATGTGCTCACAAGCATTTGCCCATGACTTGATCGATGTCTCCATTCTAACAGAAGGGCTGACTGGCTTAATGCTTTTCAGGCCAGAGCAGGTAAGTTTCATGCATTCACTGAATCTCCTGCCTTCACCACAGACAAATATGAGTGTGTCAATATATACTTTGCCTTCTTTGGTTGTTGGTGGAAGTCGCCTTTTATGAGGAACTGGATTAGAAGCAACAAACTGAGTGCGGATACCCAACAGAAAGTTAAATGCTTCTGGAAGTATTCTCTCTGCAAGTCGGATGGATCGGCTGCAAACAAAAAATATTTGTTTGTAAGCATGCATTTCTCCCTATCAAAAATTGTAATCTATAAATAGTATTTGATAAATTCCTTAAGACAAGAACAAGGGCATAGCTTACATTGAATCGTAAGCAAACGTATACATAGTCGAGACCACATTGACAAACAAAAGCCTTGGCAGTCCAAAATTGCAAAACTCAAACCAGCATTCAGTATCAGCATCATCCGGATGCAGCAGAGCTCTGAAACCACCAACATAACCATCCGCATCTCGCACGGGTAACTGGAAAATTGGCCCTCCATCACGATCTTGAAATTGAATCACATGATATGTATGCTAAGGGAATCAAAGGAAGAATACAAATTAGATACAAAGGCATGAAACGCATTCATATTATTTGAACGAGGAAATATCAAAACTAACCAAGACAATATAAGGCCTGGCCCAAGCATACTTAAAACTAGGAAAGGAATTTTTGGAGGAAATAATCAAGGTTCAATTTATTGACCATGGGTTGTTGACAAATTTTAGTTCTAAAAGTGAAATGTGGGTTCAACAGAAATCATGACCATATACATTCAAAAAAGAATACTAGCAGGTATTAATTCCGTAAAAGAAAACGGAAATTCCTGCTCAAAACATAAATACGCAGAATTTTTGGCTTCCAAACATACAACAACATGCATATAAAATAATAAATGCATTATGCATAGAGGGTGTGTAGTTTGTTCAGGTCATACTGACCTGTACACCATATGGTGAAGTTACAGGAACACTTTTAAGGTTCATGGAGGATAGATCATGAAATCTGACATACATACTCGGGTAGATTAACTTAAAGGATTTAACAGGATCCCGAATGTCAATCGCCGGAAAGAAGAACAAATCCTGCAGGTAGAACAAGATTCCAAGAATAAAAATGATGGATCAGGGTAAATTGCGTCCATTAGACAATCACTCTAGATTGAGTGGCATACCGAGGGCCTCGTTTGACGGTGTTTATTGACACGCATTGCGGCCAACGTGTCAGCATCACTCTCAAGCTTTTTTGACATATCTGACAATATAAATTTGATATTATTAATGCAAGCGCTGGATGACTAAAATGAGCACCATTTTTCCAATCAACCATTACTTTAAAGTCAGAACCAATAAAGTACTTCAAATCATATAATAAATGCAGTCCAAAAGCAAAGCTGAGACCCTACGTGTACACCAAAACCTAGATACTCCCCTGGATTACCTAATTCTCGAACAGAACAGCATTGCCGGAAGCTAATCAAGTATTGGAGTGAAGGATCTGAAGAGGAACAATCAGGATGATCCTCAGAGCACAAGTTCAGACCCTAATTGTACAAAAAACCTAAATAATCCCTGGATGACCCAATGCTCGACCAGAACAGCATTGACGGAGGCTAATCAAATATTTTCGAATGGATAATCCGAAGAGAGAGAATCAGGACGACCTGATCGCGGTCCTTATGCCAGAAGGAACCCTAACCCTTAGCCTGGAGTCAAATCGACCAGGAAACCGCATCTAAACCAGCATTACTGCAAGAGAGGTAGAAGAAGGAGCTGCATCTAACCTGCTTGCGGATTCGAGGCAACAGACGGCGCGATCGGCGGTGGCGCGCTTCCGAGGGTCGGCGGTGGCGCGCTTGTAGCGCCGCGGAGAAGACGGCTCGGAACGCGAGAGGAAGCTTTGCGTTAGGGGTTTCGGGGGACAGGGACGGATCGGACGGGGATGTATGTAAACCAAATGGGCCATTCCAGACGTTTCGGCAGACAAAGCCCAGTCCGGCTGTGATTGATTCGGGTCCAACGGGCCTACTTAGATATCTATGATACATGTTCCTGAAAAAAGACATTCCGACGAGAGATACGTCGAATTGAAGCGTTTTGAGATCCATGTCCGACAGCCTGAAAAAAACAACAGATAATTAACTTCAAATTGATTGTTATAATGAAAATGCTATTCTCCGGAAAAAAAATAGTCATACTAACATGGAGTACTTATCGATCCGAAAGTTTGGCAAAACACAACAGTGTGCGTGATTAGGCGCCTGATTGACGAATTAGTCCAAAGCTAACCTAATTAGGCTTTCGGTTAATCCCCTTTAAAAAAAAGAGGATGTTGATTTGTAAAGGATTTAATCCTCCTCAATTTTCTGTAATTCCTCTAAATCCCACCAGACCGAATAAACCCTAGATCACAGCCTGAAAAAAGCCAGATAATTAACAACAAATTATTTTATGGATGAACATGATATTCCCGGCAAAAACAATTCTCAATCTTATGTAAAAGTAAAAAACTTAACTTGATCGGAAAAGTTTTGGCGAAAAAAAAGTGTGTGCGATTAGGCGCCAGATTAGATTAATCACCTTTAGAACAAGATTGAAGAGAACTAAGGATTTGTAAGGAATTTATAATCATCCACAATTCTCTTCAATTCCTCTCGATCCCACCAAAGCAATTAAACCCTAGATCCCGGATTAGCCCGAAGCTGATTATCATACGAGAGGTTATTGGATTAGGGATTGAAGAGAATAAAGGGAGATTTATAAGAAACAATTCCCTTTGATCGCCACCAAACCGAATAAGCCCTAAACACCTCTTACCTTTTTGAGAGGGGGAGTAATCACATTGCCTCAAGGATTAGCACCATACGAACCAACGGAGACTAGATGGAAAAGAGATGTCAAACAAAAAAATACATGGAAAAGAGAGGCGTGCGGTTAGCAGCAGGCGTTCCTGTTTATATATGCGCTGCGTGGCGTAATGATGACGATAAGCCGGAGCACGGCGCGGCGCGGCGCGGCGCTTGGTTTCTTGGCCCAATAAGCACACGTTCCGTGCAGATGATTAACCCCGCGTAGCTCAGCCCAGCCCAGCCCAGCCGAGCAGAGCCTCTGCGGGCCGCCGAGGGACGCTCCTTTACAGCAGCTCTCTCCTTGTGCAGAACAGAGGACGAGGAGCAGCGGCAGCTTTATGTCGAGATCACAACCGCGTTTTTCAGGGAGCTTCGGCCATCATTATCAAGGGAGTTCACGACCCTCCCACTCTTGAAGCTTTATCGATCCGTGAAGCTCTTGCCCTTGCTGAAGATCTAAACTTGCAGAGACTACATGTGGCATCGGACTGTCAGGTAGTAGTGGATGATATCAAGAATAGAAAGAAACCCGGCAAGTTATGGAGCAATTCTACATGAAATAATAGAGCATAGTTCTACTTTTGAAGCTTGTAGTTTTGTTCATGAACATAGGAGCTCGAATTTCGAGGCTCACAGGCTAGCGAGGCATGTTTTAAAGTTGGGGGTTGGCCGTCATGTTTGGTTCGGCAACCCTGGTAATCTCTTTTTTGTGGTTGTAAACATTGATCACAATTAATAAAAAGCCTCGTAGACTGTCTAAAAGAAAGCTCTCCTTGAGCCGAGCCTATGCGCGCGACCAGGGAAGCCTCTGCGCCCGAACTCGTCAGGCCGTCCCATCGGGAGAAGTGCACCGAAGAACCCCATTTGCCGCTAGTTGCGGCAAAATGTCGGGGGAACGCACAGGGAATTTCCTATTTGACGCATTCTGCGTCAAAATGACGGAGGTTCGCAGAAGGGAGCGACGCGAAGAGGTCAGTGGGCCGCGGCCCATTGAGCGGTTAGCGTGGCTATTGCGGGGGGGTTTTCTCCCGGTTTTGGGAACCTTCTAGAAGGTTCCCCGAACCGGTTTTTCTTTTTTCTGTTGTTTTTCTAGTCTGGTTTTCTTTGTGGTTTTTTCTGTTTCGGTTTTCCTCTATTTTTTAAATCTTTTCTGTCTCTTTCTCGTTTTCTTTTTCTTTGTCTTTTTTGAAAAATTCGAAAATTTATAAAATTTTTAGAATACAAAATTGTTCCCAAATATGAAAATATTTTTGGGGTATTCAAACAAATTCATGTTTTCAAAAAAATGTTCCCAAATTCTAGAAAATGTTCGTGTTTAAAAAAATGTTCCCATTTTAAAAAATGTTTCCATATTCAAATTGTTCATAATGTTAAAAAATGTTCCCAAATTTGAAAAAACGTTTCCATATTTAAAATGTTAGTAAAGTTAAAAAATGTTCCCAAATTTGAAAAAATGTTTCCATATTTAAAATGTTAGTAAAGTTAAGAAATGTTCGCAAATTTTCAAAAATGTTTCCATATTCAAAATGTTGGTAAAGTCAAAAAATGTCACATTTTCAAAAAAAATGTTCTTAACTTTCATAACAAATTCATGTTTTTCAAGATAATGTTCGCAATTTGGAAAATGTTCATCTTTTTGAAAAATGTTCGCGCTTTCAAAACAATGTTCATCTTTGTGAAAAATGTTTGCGCTTTCAAAACAATGTTCATCTTTGTGAAAAATGTTCGCGCTTTCAAAACAATGTTCGTCTTTTCTGAAAAATGCTCATGCAATCAAAACAATGTTTGAAATTTTTAAAAATTTAAAAAAATGTTCGTGCAATTCAAAAAATGTTTAAATTGTTTAAAAAAATTATGTTTTAAAAAATGTTCCAAAATTTTGAAAAATGTTTGTGTATTCAAAATGTTTTGTAAAGTTGAAAAATGTCACATTTTCAAAAGATGTTTGTAAATTTCAAAACAAATTTACGTTTTTCAAGATAATGTTCGCAATTTGGAAAGTGTTCGTCTTTTGAAAAGTGTTCGCGCTTTCAAAACAATATTCGTCTTTGTGAAATATGTTCGCACTTTACAAAATAGTGTTCATCCTTTCTGAAAAATGCTCGTGGAAACAAAACTACGTTTGCAATTTTCCAAAATGTTCGCACAATACAAATTCAGAATAATTTCCCATTTTTCAGTTTTGTTCACATATTAAAAAAATCTGGGAATTTTAAGAAAATGTTCCTGTTTTCCAAAAAAATTCACCAATTCAATAAATGTTCATTTTTTGAAAATTGTTCACAAATTATGATATGTTTGGGAATTTCAGGGATGTTCCAATTTCCAAAAAGAAAAATCAGAAATTCAGAAAAAGTTCCTGTTTTTGAAAATGTTTTCCTTTGTCAAAGCTCTTTTACAAAGTTGAGAAGTGTTTGTGTTTCATAAAACACTCAGGGTTTTTTCAAAAAAGCGTTCGGAATTCTTAAAATATGTCGGATCTGGACGTATGTTGCTTCTTAAAGGTTTACGTTGCTTTATGTTCAATAACCCGTAGTAGCTCAGCTGGTTGTATTTCGTGGTCTATTCGTTGAGATCTCGTGTTTGATACCCGAAGGGTGGCTAAATTTGAAACTTCTAGAAACTTCCCTAAACCGGTTTTTTTGCGGTGTTCTTTCCTTTTCGGGTTTTTGGCTTTCTATTGAGTTTTATTTTTCGTTTTTCCTTTTCCTTTTTTCCTTTTTCCATTTTCTTTTTTCTGTTTCTTCTATTTCCTTTTTCTTTCCTTTCTCTTTTTTTCAAGTTTATTTCATTCACAAAATTGTTCATAAATTTGAAAAAAGATTTCATTTTTCAAAAAATTTGTTCAAAGTTTCAAAAACTATGCTTGTTTCCATATTTCTTTTGTAAATTTATAAAAAACTAGAATTCAAAATTTGTTCGATTTTTTGAAATTTGTTCACAAACTTAAAAATTGATCTAGTTGTCAAATTTGTACACAAATTCAAAAAATGTTCTTTTAAACAAAAGTAATTTCCAAATTTTGTTCAATCGTTCAGAAAAATTTCCCGTTTTCAATTTTTTGTTCAGAAATTTCATAAAAGTTTACGATTTCAAAAATTGTTCGCTTAATTTTGAAAAATGTTCTAAATTTCAAAAATATGTTCGCATTTTTAAATTTTGTTCACAAACTAAGAAATATTCGGTTTCAAAAATATGTTATTGTTTTCAAACTTTGTTCAAAATGTTGGAAACACTAATATTTTAAAATTTGTTCACAAATTTAAAAAATGTTCGCATTTTAAAATTTTGTTCGCAAATTAGAAATTGCTCAGGAATAAAAAAATGTTTCCATTTTCGATATTGTTCACAAAAATCGAAAAATGTTCCCATTTTCATAATTTGTTCACATATTCAGAAACCTTTCACGTTTTTAAATTTTGTGCAAAAATTTAAATAAATTAGGAATTCTAATTTTTCCTATTTTCTTAATATGTCCACAAATTCAACAAATTTTCAGATTTCCAAATTTGTTCACAAATTAATATATATTCATGAGTTTCTGAAAATGTTCCTGTTTTCCAAATTAATTCAGAAATTCAGAAAATATTCCTTTTTTGAAAATGCTTGAGTTTTCAAAAATTTATGTTCAATAAACAACTCCGGGTTTTTCAGAAAAAATTGCTTTCAAATTATATATATATGTTGGATCTGTGCTGGATGTTGGTTCTAAAACATTTACGCTGCTTCTTGTTCAATAACTTTCGGTAGCTCAACCGGTTAGAGCGTTTGATCTGTTGCGTGAGATCCTGTGTTCTATCCCATCCTATGGCGTCTTAAACCTTTTTGCTACTACAGTAAGTGCTCGCTACTGAAACGCGCGCGTCGCGGCCCACAAAGCCCGCCAATCACCAGCTCTGTGCGAAGCCGCGCCTACTTGACGCAGAATGCGGCCAATAGGACCTCCCAACGCACAGGCCATCCAGCGATCGTTGCAGCTGGGCCGGCCCGCATAGTGTTTTCAGGATTCCCGAATTTCGGAAACTTCTAGGACGTTATTCCTTTTTGTTTTTACGTTTTTATTTGCTGTTTTTCTTCTTTTATCTCTTATTTCTTTTTTTTCACTTCTTTTCTTATTTCATGTTCTTCTTTTTTTCAAGTTTATTTTCCTTTTTCAAGAAAGTTTCGGACATTAGATAAATGTTTGAATTTCTTCAATTTTGTTCACATATGGGGAAAATGTTCTTGTTTTCAAATTTTGTTCAGCAATTGCAAAAAAGTTTAGAATTTGAAAAATAGTTCGCTTTTATCAAGATATGTTCAAAAATTCCAAAGACTTTAGAACTTCAAAATTTTGAAAAATATACTTATTTTTAGTTTTTGTTCAGAAATATGAATTTTTTGTGAATTTTAAAAAATGTTCACCTTTTTAAATTTGTTCGCACATTTAAAAAATGCTCTTGTTTTCTAAATTTGTTCATAAATTAAAAAAATATTGGCGTTTTGAAAAGAATGTTCGTGGTTCCAATTTTGTTCCTATTTTCTAGAAAAAGCTTGCATTTTCAAAAAATTGTTTGCAATTTCAAGAAATGTTCTTGTTTTACTTTTTTTTTTAAATCTGCATGTTTTCATTTTTTTTCAGGAGTTTCGAAAATGTGCATGTTTTCATTTTTTCAGGTGTTTCAAAATTGTTCAGTTTCAAATTTTTGGTCACAAATTTCAAAAAATGATTGGGCGGTTCAAAACATGTTCCCATTTTCAAAAATTGTTCACAAATTAAAAAAATGTGCATGTTTTCATTTTTTTCAGGAGTTTTGAAATTGTTCAGTTTCATATTTTGTTCGCAAATTTTAAAAAATGTTATTTTTTTCATATTTTACAAAATACGTTTGCGTTTTAAAATTCTTTCTTGGAATGTAAAAAAAATGTCCTGTTTCAAATAAAATGTTCCTGATTTTTGGAAATATTTCAGTTTAAAAATTTTGTTTGCAAAATTAGCGGTTTGTTTGTGTTTCATAGGTCACTACATTTTTTCAATAAAAAATGCTTATTAAAATTCAAGATATACTTTGGATCTGCGCTGTGGGTTTGTTCTTTAAGCTTAGCGCTGCTATAGAAACTGTAATGACTGCTAGCTCAACTGGTTGTGGCACGTTAGGTATATCAAGAGGTCTTGGTTTCAAATTCCCATAGCGGTGATTTATTTTAAGGGAAGTGTTTGTGGCCGGGGACACCGTTGCGTACGATCTCTTTTTGATCCAAGGACACCGTTGCGCCACGTGTTACCAGATTTTTTTTTAACGCCCTCGTAGTTATCCCTTCCAAAGTTATTTTTGCTGCATCCGCTCTATCTTTCGTTTCGAGGCAGGGCGACCGCGGGCGACGTGCTTATTCGCGCAGGGCGGCGGCGTCGGCGGCGGCGGCGGCCCAGGGCGGATCTCCATTCTCCGGCCATCTATGGCTCCCCCTGATGGTAACTCGAGCCCAAATGCTTTCCATTTTCGTTGTTTTCTTCCCCTCCCCCGTTGGATTTAGGGTTAGGGCGTCGCTAGCCACGGGCCGCCGCCGGCACCGGCGCGGACGAGGATGGGTTTGTGTTCCCGCGGTCGAGGGAGGCGGCGGGGTGGCGTTCCTGCGGTCGAGGGAGGCGGCGGGGTGGCGTTCCCGCGGGTCGAGGGAGGCGTCGGGGTGGCGTTCCCGCGGACAGAGGCAGGGGCCGGGGTGGGGTTCCCGCGGGCAGAGGGAGTTGGCGCGGCGGTGAATTTGAATCTGGTAGCATTCAGCAACTGGATTGATTCAGGGAAGCAAACCACAACTCTTTCTACATGTTGATGTCTTGCTGACCCAATCATTAGCAGGTTTTCCTTGGCCGCCATGGGATTTAGGTACTTGACTAATTGAGGTCCAGGGACGTTTTTAGCTTATTGTTTTTGGAGAATCGATGGGGATGTTGAGTCGGTTTAGAAATGACATGATAATGCATTTTCATGATGAACCTAATGGAATCAACTTGGTATTCTAGATGTTGTTGATAGTTTACAAAGTATGACTTTCAAAATGTCTGATATGCACTATATATTTTTTGCCAATGAATCGCTACTCGTTCTGCTGCGCAACCCAACATCCCTGAATTCATAGGTTTGTCAGAATTTTTTAGGTGTTCATGTATGTTTCTTCCTAGCTTCTGATGGTATGGTTTTATGGTTTTATTGACTTGTGTTTTTTCCTTTTTTGTAGATGTTGCAGGTAACTCTGGTGAGAATGAGGGGAGTAAGAAGGCTAAGAAGAAGATTAAGAAGAAAGGCAATCTATGTGGCTTTAAGTCAAGGTTTAACTCAAAAAGGCTGGCTCAGATTGGGAAGCAAATATCACCGGAAAAATAGAGAATCATAAGGGAGGGACCGTTTGGAGACTTGTTGGACATCCGGTCTTTCAAGGTGCCCCATGAGCTCATTGAGTTTGTTGCGATGAACACGAATCACGTACTCTCTGAGTTCAAACACAAGAACAAATCTATCACCTTCAGCAAGCTTATGGTGAAAAGGATTTTCAACGTGCCATCCGGTGATAGACCCGTGAAGCTTCTAAAGAAGAGTGATGAACATGATCTTCGCAACATTTACAAGGAGGGGAACAGGGCTCCAATCGCCCATGTTGTCAAGTTGCTCACTAGTTGCAGTGAGGAGGACGTGGTTATGATAAATAGGACTTGGGCACTCCTTGCGTTGGCAACAGTTTTGTGCCCAGGCACGGGCAATATGGTGAACCTTGAGTATCTTGCTTCCTTGGAAGATATGTCTTTGGTGCATGAGTTCGCTTGGGATGAGCACTTGTTGGCACGAGCAATGGAGGAGGTTGGAGTCTTTCAAGAGAAGAAGAGGATGCAAGCAAACGCAGAAAAAGAGTTCCAGATTGCTTCATGCCTTCCCATGTTAGCGGTATGCAATGCAACATTATGAAATACCTCCATCTTTTTCCTTTGCTGCATGAAACCTTCATGACTTTTATGTTTTTTGTTGGCTAATGTCCTTTTCCATCCCATGCAGATCATATACATGGATCATGTTGATATCCCGGCTGGCCTCCCAAATGAGCATGCTATTGATTATTCCGTGCCGAGGATACGTTTTGTTTGCCAAAAGGATTTTGAGTGGTTGGATAAAGTTGACAAGAACAAGCTCACTCTTATCCAACCTTTCTACAGGAAACACACCCATGTAATTTTGCTACATCCCGCCTATGTATTTTCCTTTGTCAATGGAGTATTAACACCCCCCTGTTTTTTGCTCACTGAATTTGCATGTAGCAATCTTTGCTTTTCCAATTAGTTTATGGCAGCCTTCTTATTTCCGCCACTCATGTTTTGTTTTCCTAGATCCGGAGTTTGTGCAACACCCCCTATGCAGCACAACTTGTGGGACAGGAAGTTGGTGCTGAAGCAGCTAGTGGGCAGGGAGTTGGTGCTGAAGCACCTAGTGGCCAAGGAAGCCAAGTTCAAGGTGCTGAAAATCAAGCAAAGAACTCTCAATCAAACAAGGCTCAACAAAATGTTGATGCTGAACCACACCTATCATCATCGCTGAACGATTCGCTGCAGCAATCATTCCCTAGCATGCAAGATCTAAGGGTACATTTTCATTTCCTGTTTAGGCTTCACATTATTTTTGTTATACCAAGTTGCAAGTGTATATTTATTTTGCTGCATCCTTCATTTTGATGTGCTACAACCATGTTCTGTTTTTGCTTCATATGTGGTTTAAGTTCATACCTACTAGGCTTTTTTGCTACATCCATGTGTCTAGTGTGCTACAACTACATTCTGTTTTTGCTTCATCCATGTTATAGTTTTGCTACATCCATATCATTAATCTGCTACCTACATACATGACAGTAAATTGCTACAATCACACTCTTTATCTGATACATAGTAACACAGTAGCATACCTACTTGTTTTCTCGCTCCATCCATACCTCTAATGTGCCACACCCACATTTGTGTTTTTTTACATCCACACATGTGACTAAAATGTTCAATAATTGGCTTGTTGTAGGTACCAACTCAGTTTCAAATGCTTTACGACAAGCACAAGGGTATTTTTGCAGCAGAGGTGGATGATGTTGTAGGCAAGTTTGGACAGTGTTTAAAGGGATTGCAGTGCAGCCGGATGGCTGCCCTCCTTCGCGATGTTGGAGACGCCGTCACAGCTACCAGTGAGCCCAACTTCTCCTTCGAAG
Source organism: Triticum timopheevii (assembly GCA_963921465.1). Taxonomy (NCBI): domain Eukaryota; kingdom Viridiplantae; phylum Streptophyta; class Magnoliopsida; order Poales; family Poaceae; genus Triticum; species Triticum timopheevii. The sequence continues at coordinate 471,418,122 of OY997264.1, read as the reverse complement.
CACCTATCATGGACGAATGTCGCGGAAAAGAGAATGATGCTAAAGCTGCAAATGATGACATTGGTGCTCAAGCTCAAGCTGAAGGTACAACACCTAGCATTAACCAGGATGAAGTCATCGGATTGAAGCAACAAGTAGCAACCGAGGCTGCTGAAACTCGTGAGCAACAACGAGTGAGTTTCGAGATGGAAGGGAACGTCTCACCTCACAGCCCCCCACTCTTCTATGATGCACCCAGGAGTGCGACAACTGGCATTTGGGACGACGAGCCATCCTGTGAGTTGTTCCCAAAGGGCTCCGAAGACTACGAGATGATGCATTGCACGGATGAGCCTATAACCAAGAAAAGCACAGTCAGCCCCATATTTGAAAACATCCCCGTGTTCCCTGTTTCAGACGATGATGACAGCCCAAGTATGCTTCCTTCCTCCTGCATCATTTCTTTTTGTTTTTCTCCATGTCATTTTTTTCGCTACATATGTGTGATTGCAGCAAATTCTCTTTTGTACAATCCCTTGCAAAACTCATCCATTTTTTGTTGCTTGCTACAGCTCCTAAGATGGTCGCTACAGAAGAGCAATTTGTTGATGCAAGCAGTGGCCCTAGCACACATGACAAGAACACTAGGAAGAAGAGGATGGCCAAAGTTCCAGCGGTAAAAAATACCAAGGCAAAGAAGCAAAAGGTCGATGCAGCTGCAGCCACGTATGAGAAGTATGTAAAGCATGGGAAACCATTGAGGAGATCACATGACAATGAACAAGTGTGAGTTACCTAAGCCCTATCTCTTTTTGCTTTCTGTTTTTTATTTTTTTTCCGCTCGAAACAAATGATTCATTTGGTTGCATCTATGGTAACAGGACACCTTTCATCAAGATAGGTGGATTTTACATTGGATACAAGAAATTCCTGGTATGCTTCAAGCCTTGTGGGGATATGAATGATGAGGTTATGTCCCTATGTATCGAGATGAACAACATGGCATCCCGTTCAGCAAGTGGTACTAATCGGAAGAAATACATGTTCTCAGTCCACGCGGGGGTAAGTTTTTGCAGAAACAAGCAATGCTTCATTCCTTTTTTCTTCACATTTTTTGTTGCAACACACACTAACCATTTTGTTGTATCCTTCAAGTAGATGCTACTAAAACAAGACCCAACAACCTTCCAACCAGCAAAACTCATACCCGAGCTTGAAAGGGCTGTGACAAAGTTCAAGGCGAATAAATATGACCTCGTAAGTTTCCAGAGAGCCTACTTTTGTTTCACACCACAAATACTTTGAAAATATGATCCAACGATGTAGCATTTCTTTCGAAACATATGTAGCAATTATTATTGATGTTGACAACATCTCTTTGAAACACATGTAGCAATTCTAATTGATGTTGGAAGCTTTTTTGTACATCAGTTACAACATTGGAAAACATACGTTCATTCCTACTAGGTTGTAACATTTTTTACATGTTCTGAGTACCTTTTTTGCCTTTCTTTTGTGCTTTCCAGCTTTTTTTCACAATTGTTCATGATAAGCACTGGATAACTGTTTGCGCAAACTTGCTATACAAGCAGTGGAATGTATTTGACTCAATCCATTCAAAAGGAAAACAATCTCCTTTGAAGAAGCAGGCAAATAACCTGGTAGGCTCATGCTCTCTATTTTTAAATTTCTGTTTGAATTTTGCTTCATCTACATAAATGCCCTGTTGTCATCTTCACACACCTTATCCTTTTTTTTCAAACTTTTGTGCGTGTTTCTTGGTGGTAGATCACAAACTTTGCAGTCCTCGCACAAGAGTACAGCCAATTCAATGTCAATGTTGGATCCTTCGCCCGTGTTGACCTAGAGGATTACCCAAAGCAAGATAACCTGTGAGTTTTCTTTTTGAATTTTGCTTCAATCATGTGTTCCATTTCAACATTCTTGCTTGTTTCAACTATGCATCGGAACTATGAAGGAGAATTTTTTTTATCTCACAGATGTGATTGTGGCTTTTTCGGGCTCAAATATGTGGAGAACTTTGATGGGAAGTCAATGAAAGAGTTCAATCAGGTACTTTCTTGTCATTTTGTTGCAATCTACTTTCTTTGTTTTCAATACTCATGCAACACAAGAATAATTAGTATCATACTTGCTTAATTTTTTTCATTCATTTTTACAGGAAGACGTGGCGCGATACCGCATGGATGCGGCGCACAACCTTTGCACTCACCCAATGAACAATGCCCCAATGGAGCGGGCATTCAATGAAGAGTTGGCGGCTTAATTTGCGGGAGGGTTCAAGACGATCAAGCTCGTTTTCTTTCGTTAGGTCTAGAATCATGTCTGAGGTGGTAGCGTTCTGATAGTATTAGAGTAGTGCGCGTTCGTATGTACCCTAATGATACCTTCAGTAAACATATGTGTTCTTTTGGTATGTAAACCGATGATAACTTGATCTCTTTGGATGAAGCACTTCTTCCATTTTTAATGGATGTGATCTTCTGCTTGCCAACATGATCATGCATTGACACCCGTTTATTGTTTTGCTGGTTATGAGCTTCATCAATAGAAGTTTCAAGGGAATCTCTGTGCAATTTTCCCCTCGAAACCTTTTTCATGAAAACAATATGTGGATGCTGCATTGTCATAGTCAAATTGTTGGAAGCTTACAAAAAATAGTTACAACCTTCTGTTAGATTTGTTCCAGGGCAAAAATCTACATTTTTACCTGCAAATTAGCTACATCCCTGTGATATTTTTGCTGGAAGCATAATGTAAATAAGCTTCCTTTCCAAACTCTTGCTGCATAGCAAAACCAACACTTTAAATCATTCAAGGCTTTTCCTTTTCAAACTTGTTATTTTGCTTCAACCATGTTTAAAAAAGCTTCAACCATTGTTTGAAAAAGCTTCAACCATGTTTTCCAAAAGCTTCAACCATTATTTTTTGCTTCAACCATGTTTAAAAAAGCTTCAACCATTGTTTGAAAAAGCTTCAACCATGTTTTCCAAAAGCTTCAACCATTATTTTCAAAAAGATTCAACCATGTTTTCCAAAAGCTTCAACCATGTTTCCTACAAGCTTCAACCATGTTTACAGAAGCTTCAACCATGTTTTTAAAATGTTGCAACCATGCTTTTTCAGAGAGATTCAAAACATGTTTTCAAGGATATTCAACCATGTTGTTCAAAAGCTGTGGTAACAACAACCATTGAGTACTATTTTACAAAATACTTATAAGTTGGCACCATCATAATTCAAAAACCAACATTCTGCATTTTGAAACCACACATGTAGTAATATGTTGCAATCCCAAAACACAAACATTCACAACTAGTCAACACAACTTTTTATCATAAGACATGGGGTGTTAAAAGGTAATTCATCATTGTTTCCCTCACGAAACATCCTAAAGTGTAAGGATTGGGCCGACACCTGGAGCTTTCGCGCTCGCACTCGCAGCAAGAAAAGCGGCAAGGAGTTGGCAGTTCTTCACGTTGTGATCCTCATCTTCACAATATTTGCATGGAGTCTTCTTTTCCCTTGGCTTTGGAGCTTTCTTCGTTTTCGCTGCGTCCTTCTTTGCTTTCTTCTTCATTTCATCTTCTCGAAGCTCAATTAGTGGCTTCCTTCGCTTCTCCTTTTCTTTTGGCCTCCCCTTCTTTGCTGACTTTGGTGGGTTTCGTAGTCCTACGGGGGGTGGATCCTGCTGCCCTGTACTGGGACCCCCTGAGAGTTGTTCATTTGCTGCATGACCTTGGGCTTCTTCGTCTCCTGCAACTTCATCGATCGCTCTAGCTTTTATTTCAGCAACCCCAACACTGCCCTGATCAATTAGCCCAGAGACAAAACTATAAGCTTCATCATTGAAGCATGCATCAGAAGTGAGTTTCCCAAACTTCCGGCAGAGAGAGTTAAACTTTAGGGTGTTTGTTGTGGGGACGCCGAAATGCATAGCTCTATGCCCATCGCCTGGTTCAGGTGCAAGGTCGGTTGCTCTCTTAGACCATCTTGGAAGCATGTAATTCGCAGGTATCGCTTGCACGTTCAGGTGCACCATGACACGGATGATATGTGGGCAGATCAGCCCACACATCTCAAACATGTTGCAACTGCACATGTATGTCTGATCATCAGGGGCAACACGCACCGTGTACACTTTAGGGTTCATGCCATCATTTGCAACAAGACGAAACCAGCCGACATTCCCTTGCAGCTGGTATTGCAACCCATAGCCTGTTGATTTAGCCAATAGTTTCTGAAACTTGGAAAATACCTCTCTGGTATAGAAATCAGCAGCCTGCTTCTCAATGTTGTAACTGCAAACAAAAAAGCTTCCAACATCAATAAGAATTGCTACATATGTTTCATTCAAATGCTGCATCCAAACTGTACTGGAAAACTAAAAAAATGCTACATGACTTTTGGACTTACTTGCCCCAGAGTGGTGGCCTCGTCGCTTCATTGATGAAGCCCGCATTGTCTTCACGATCAAGCATCAGCTCCTGGCAAAGCTCAAACTGTTGCACAAAGGTCCAAACCGAGTCTCCATGATGATTTAATGTCTTGAAGTAGGAATTCAGGCCCTCGGAGCGCCCAGTTGTTCCTGTGAATGGGAAGAACTTATTCCTAAAGTACACAGGAGCCCACGTCTCCCTGCTATTCCACATGTTTTTGAGGTGTTTCTTATCAGCCACACCAAACACCTCGACCATCTGCTTCCACCGTTCTTCAAACTCCTCAACGGTATCTGAACCATTAATGCAACCATAGAATGCTTCTGCAAAAGGCTCATCCTTGCCCAGCATCTTCCCTAGTTTTGTTCTTGCAACCCGGAAGACGTGCCACTTGCAACATCTGTGTGTTGAATGTGGGAATACCATTGAGATGGCTGTAGCCATTGCCTGGTCTTGATCAGTCATAATGTTCAACGGATGCTCATTATTCATTGCCAACATCCATTGCTGGAAGACCCACTTGAAAGTTTCAATGGTCTCATCAAGCAACAAAGCACACCCCAAGCAAACAGTGTGTGTGTGGTTGTTAATGCCAACAATCGGAGCAAAGGGCAAGTTGTAGCGATTTGTGCAGAATGTGGTGTCGAAAAACACACAATCTTTGTACTTTGGATACAAGGCCCTTGTTCTCCCATCAACCCAGAAAAGCGCCCTAACAGCTCCATCTTCTTCTAGCTTCGAGAAAAAGAAGTTTGGATTCTCCACTTGTCTTCTCTCAAAGTACTCGATTGTCAGCTCCAAATCACGTTCCGATAGGCCCCTTCGCAACTTTGCTCTTGCATTTGTCACATCAGTCTTCAGATACGGCAAACTCCTTGGATCGCAACACCGTGCATCTCCAAGCAAGCCCATCATATTAGCCGTAGATATGTTGCGATAGTGCAGTGAAGTGATGTACTGCATGTCTGCATCCGGGATCTTTCTGTGAGAGCGGCAAAATCTCCGAGGCCCCCTTTGCAACATCAGCTGGTGTGTGTGATCGGCCTCAAAAATTGTCACAACCCAGCTACCGTCTTTGAGGTTAACACCCATACGAGCCTTGCAATCATACCGCTCCAACCGATTTCTTTTCCTCTTGTCGCTCACATCCATATAGATGCCAGCTTGTTTGCTTGGAGATTTTTTGTTACTAGCATAGCTCATATCAACATCATCACACTCATTTGTTGCAGCCCCTTCAGAAATGCTACCACCAACATTATTCGAAGGATTTTTCCGTGAGTGTATGCACTCAAAAACTCTATAGATTAGAATGCGCTTCTTATCCGAGCTATTTTTCCTACTATACTTTGATGTCACAATGCGAGTTCCAAAGCCCATCTTCGAGGCATATTCATTGTAAACACGCTGAGCTTCTTCAACATTGTCAAAAACCATTCCAACAAAAGGGACAACTGGCTGTGATGATATATCTTCATCCGGTTCGTCAACAAGTGTTGTAGCATTTCCATTGGCATTGTCACTAGCCACACGAGCATTGCCATGATTTGTAGCTACACCATCGGTGTTCAGCTGCAACGAATCGTCACTAACATTTCGCGGAGTATCATTCAGATCAATGCCTTCTTCTTCTTCTTCATGTGCAACATTTTGCATATCATCGTCAAGGAAAATTGATGGCTCAACAGCAACATTCTGCAACAAAATCAGCAACCAAGTAATTTCTTTTGCTGCGTGAAAAAATACGTAAAAAGCACGAACAAAAAAAAGTGGACGCAGCATGGCAATCATAACCCAAAAACAATTCCTGCATGCAGCATTTTAGGATGCAACATGCAACATCCAGCAAGTAGCATGCAGCAAATGCAACACATGCTTGTAACATTTTACTAGCAGACAGCAGGAAGAAACATCTTACTAGCATTAATTGAGAACATCTTAGCAATATTACACAAAAAACAAGCACAAGCATGTTGACAACATCTCTTTTCAATCTCATGATCATCAAAGGTTGCAAAAAAAATTTGTGAACAAAATGATCTAGGGTTTGCAATTGAATTTCATACCAGATCAAATTCATCCCGGCCATGCCGTGCTGCATCTTGGAAGACCACACCAGGGTTGTAGTACCGTTGCAGCACTGGTCCACTACTACCAGGGTCTTCCCTCCTCAGTGGACTTCGGCCATGAACGGCAGCGGAGCTCGAGCCCAAATCCATGGCCGCAAGGAGGTCGTTGCGGATGTATGACATGGTTGAAGCAAGTACAAGGCGTCTTGATAGATGAGGGAGCCCCTCCTCGAGGTGATTCGGTCGTGGGGAACAAAAAACCGGCGGATCCGGCCGCCGCCGCCGCGGGTTGGGGAGCCGCCGCTGCGGGTTGGGGACGAACAGACGCGGGGGATCCAACTCCCCTGTTTTCCCCGTTGTGGCGCGTCTTAGCACGGTTGCAACATACATTCCATTTTTTGCTGCAACGGTTCATTAGGTACACACTTGCGCGCAAATCTGACGGTTGGCGCGCACCGCATCGGACGGTTCAGGCTCGACCGGCCCAACAGTTGGGCCGGTGCACCGGCGCAGATCGCTGCCTTTTTTTTAAGCTACAGCGCGCTGTTATTCGCTCTATTCATGGGTTGGGCCAGTTGGCAACCTGCCTGTACGAAACCGCCCCTGAGCGGCGAACGTGAGTTCCCAAGTGCACCGGCATCGCAAAAAAAAGGAGGAGTGCACCGGCATCTACGGAGGAGGAATCGCAGGTGGAGCTTGGGAAGCCATCAGCAATGGCCAAAATTGGGGGAGGTAAGAGAGAGAAGGTCACGGAAGGAAGCTAATCGTTATCTATCCAAACAAGGAAATACACAAGCCAGTTTTACCCTTATCCTGCTACAAACTCATTTTTCATATACCGACGCTATCCAAACAAGAGAATTTAGGAAGCTTCTCATCCGCTTTTTCGAACTTTTTTGGTCTTTTTTGGCTTCGTTGCTGATTTATCTAGTTTTCTCTTTCTTTTTATGTTATTTAATTATTTTATTTTATTTTTCATTTTCATTTTTTTGGATTTCATTTTTATCTATTTTATTTTAAAAACACAAACAATTTTTGAATTCATGAACAAAAACTAGACCAATAGGGGGAGAAGCCCCTACTGATTTTTAATTACGAGGAGAATGTGAGACAACAAGCCGAGGCTCGAACCTGTGTCGGCCAGGTCACACAGCCGCTCGCTGGCCACTGGGCAGCTCATCCACTTCAAATTCATGAACATGTTTTGAATTTATGGTTTTAAAAAATCATGAACGTCTTTGAAACTTTTCACAATCCCTCTGCGCTTCAGAAGGCTACTAAACGAAGGAAACTTCACAAGTATCATTGTTTGTTGCAAGGCACTTGGTGCATATAAGCTTATTGACTTCTAGCGGAACTATTGTGTTGAGCTTGTGCATCAGCATTATGCCATGATACATACCCATAATGATGATGATAGGTCTATATCTTGGATGGCTGACCATCATCTTATTAAGAAGAAGCACTCTTACTGTTTGCATGCCCTATTGGGTATGAGTACCGTTCAGGTCAAAACTATGGAGTTAAAATTCATGATGAATGGCCCGGGAGAAAACCTAAGCCGCCGCCGCCACCCCACCCACCACACCCTACCCCCCCCCCCCCTCGCCGCCGCCGCCGGGCGCCGCCGGGCAAAGCCCGCGCAGAGTCGGCGGCGGCGGGGCCTTCCTCATCCTGCGAGGAGCACGAGCTGCGCGGGGACGGCTCGCCGATGCAGATGGGAAGTTCGGCTTGGCGCAGGCGGGCTGCTGGCTACTTGCTGGAGGTGCGGTCACTTGTCCGTGCATCAGCGGGAGGGCGCGGCTCCGCTGCTTTTTGGCGCGAGGCTGGGCGGATCTGGTGCGGTGGCCGCGAGGCAGAGAGGAGGTGAGGTGTTGCGTGCTTGCGGGCACGGTCAGCGCGAGGCGGAAGGGAGGCGAGGTGCTGCGCACGTGCGGGCGAGGTGCAGTGTGCAGGCCGGTGGCTCACTGCCGTGGCGAGCGCCCTTGGCGATGGTGTGGCGGGCCCATGCAGATCCGGCTAGCTGGTGGTCGGGGTTACAGCAGACGACGGCGGATCTGGCGAGCGTGCTGGTGCTCGTGTTGGTGCGGTGGTGGCATGAGGTTGCGGTCGTAGTGCCGGCGGGTGGGCTGGTCTGATCTGGGCCCGTCAAGGACACGGGATTCTTCGTTCGTGCTCACGGATCTGCGGAGGTCGCCGAAGTGGAGGATCCGCGGTGAGGCGGCGTTGGGCGGCGTGCCAGCCGTGTGGATGGTTGTACACGGCCGGTGGTGCGTGCGAGGGTGGCTGTAGTGTAATGCCCCGGATACAACTTTCCATATTTGTAACTCTGACTCTTGCCTTTTCCGGAGATGCGATATGATATTTCCTCCGTGGTTGGGTTTTTGTCTGTTGTTTTGCATTTTGTTCTTGTTATGCATCTCGTCTCATGTCATCATTCGCATTGCATCGGCATCGTCTTCTTAAAACTTGCATTCGTTCGTCGTTGTCGTTTCTCCCTTTTGCCTTCATCACCTTCCCTCGGATCGCCTTGCCCGCGTTGACCGTTCCAGACCAATCGGGTTTTTGCTTCCCTCTTGACCGTGACGACCAAACCCCCCTTGTCTTCGTCGACCTCTCTCAGACCCCTCGCAGGCGTCCGAAACTTCCCTCGAACTCGAACCGGACTGTCGTCACCGTTGGGTCCGGATCATCCCCAAACATCTACAAAACATCTCCGTTTTCTTATTTGAACTCTCTAACCTGTTTATTTTTGATCGTTCAATTCTAATCGGAGGGTCCGTTTTGCCCTAAGCTAACCAACCTACCTATATAACCAACCTAACCCTAGACCTAGGCTGTTCCATCCATCCAATCCCTCACGCCGCCACCTTCCAAATCCTCCTCGGGATCCCACCCGATCCAAACCACCAGCCACAGCCGCCACCTTCTCCTCGATCCAAATCATCTCCGACCACCTTCCTCGTTTTCCGCCGCCGCCCAACCACAACCAGCCACACCCAAATCCGATCCATCCACTTGTTCGAGGAGACAGCAGCCGCATCGCTCGCCCCCGCGCCGGCAAGTGGTCTCGTCGGAGTGCCCCGCCGGAGTACAGCAACACCAGGACCGGCCTCGTCCCGCTCTTTTCCTTCCATAGCTCTATTTATTTCTCCTTTCTCTTCGGTCACATCTCTCTCTCCCTGAACAGGACCGTGTCGTCGCCATGGCCTACAGCTCCTCGACGCCCAGCTCGCCTCCGCCCTGTTCCCGGACGGACCCGTCCATTCCGTACCCCTCCGGCCTCGCCTTCTGCCATGGAGACCCCCCCCCCCCCCCCCGTCGGGCTCTGCTTCGCCACACCGCCGCACGCAGACCCCTCTGCTCTCCCGCGCCTCTGCCTCGACCTCCTCTCGCCAAGTCCGCCTTCCGCCGGCCACAACCCAGCCACTCCCCGTCCACATGGCCTCCCGTCCGCACCGTCCCACGCCGGACCTCGCCGGTGAGACCCCACCATCGCGCGTCCCCGTCTCTCTCTCTCTCTTGCCCTCTCTGACCTCCCCTGCTCTCCCCTTCCCTGTTGAACAGGAAAGAGCAGCATCGACCACACCATGGCCGCCAGAACCCGAACCTGAAGCTCCATCTCTGCCTCGCTCCATGCCATCAGGGAGTCGTCGCCCCGCCAAGTCCCTCGCCTCGCCGCCCCTTCGCCTCGCTCGCCGGAGCTCTGCTCCAGGCGCCGCCCGCAGCTCTGCATCGAGCAGAGGACGAGCGCCGCGACCCCGCTCGACCTGTTGACCGCGCCTCCACGCGCTTGGGCCGCCTCCTCTTCGTCAGTTGACCGAGGCCCAGCGCCATCCTCCCTTCACAGCCACCCCAGGCCCAGCGCCCCTTCCGGCCTCACCTCCTCCACCGACTGGGCCATGGCCCATGGTGAGCAGCGCCCAGCCCCTCTTCTGTGCATGTTGGCCCAGCCAGATTCGGCCCTGTTATGTTTTTTTTACCGTCTGCGATTTTGTCTATTTTCCAGAGAACTGCATATTTACAGATTGACCCCTCCATGTTCATGCATATAATAATTAATTAACCATGCATCGGATTAAAATGATTCCAACATGCAAAATGCTTAGAATTTCATCTAGTTTCATAATATGCTATTTTTATCCATGTTTGAAATGTTTAAAATGTTGTTTGATTAAATTTGCTCAAATGACATGTTAAAATACTTTATTTCATAACTAAATAGCCGTAGCTCCAATTGTAATAAACTTTATATGTAAATGGGGTGGAAAAATGCCTATATTAACATGGTGCACTTTGTTTTATTGTTTAACAACTTTAAAATATGTTTTAGGGAAGAACAGAAGCAAATTCATAAATTGCACATGAGGTTTTTCCGGAATTGTTGTTTGTTGTTCCGGCCTCATTTAAACTTGCCTAGTTAGGTAGTTTTCTTATGCTTCACCTCTTGCCATGTTTAACAACATTTAATATTGATGAGTAGCATAACCGAGAGAGAACTAAATAATTAATGTGGTGTTTTGTCAATATGCAACTCGTTGCATATTGAGCTCCACTTAACTTGTAGTATTGTTTGTTGCACTTTGCCATGCCATGCCTCATTAAACCGGACATGCATCATACTTGATTGTGCATCATGCCATGATTATGCTTGTGCATTTACCATGTTGTTTGCTTCTTTCCGGTTTACTTCTCTCGTTAGCTTCGGTTTCGTTCCGGAGTTGTGAGGATTCATTCGACTACTCCCGTTCGTCTTCTTCATGGACTCGTTCTTCTTCCTAGCGGGATTTCAGGCAAGATGACCGCTACCCTGGATCTCACTACTATCATTGCTATGCTAGTTGCTTCGTTCTATCGCTTTGTTGCGCTACCTATCATTTGTTCTTCAAGCCTCCCAAATTGCCATGAACCTCTAACCTTTGACACCCTTCCTAGCAAACCGTTGTTTGGCTATGTTACCGCTTTGCTCAGCCCCTCTTATAGCGTTGTTAGTTGCAGGTGAAGTTGAAGATTGCTCCATGGTGGACAGGATTATGTTGGGATATCACAATATCTCTTATATTATTAATGCATCTATATATTTGGTAAAGGGTGGAAGGCTCGGCCTTATGCCTGGTGTTTTGTTCCACTCTTGCCGCCCTAGTTTCCGTCATACCGGTGTTATGTTCCCGGATTTTGCGTTCCTAACGCGGTCGGGTGATTTATGGGACCCCCCGACAGTTCGCTTTGAATAAAACTCCTCCAGCAAGGCCCAACCTTGGTTTTACCATTTGCCTCACCACCACCTACTTTTCCCTTGGGAGTCGCTCTCTCGAGGGTCATCTTTATTATAGCCCCCCGGGCCAATGCTTGTCTAGGTGTTGGTCCAAACTAGAGCACCGTGCGGGACCATTCCTTGGCAACTTGGATTCGTCGGTACCTGTACGCTTCGCTTATCCGGTGTTGCCCTGAGAACGAGATATGTGCAGCTCCTATCGGGATGTCGGCGCATCGGGCGGTCTTGCTGGTCTTGTTTTACCATTGTCGAAATGTCTTGTAAACCGGGATTCCGAGTCTGATCGGGTCTTCCTGGGAGAAGGTCTATTCCTTCGTTGATCGCGAGAGCTTATCATGGGCTAAGTTGGGACACCCCTGCAAGGTATAAACTTTCGAGAGCCGTGCCCGCGGTTATGTGGCAGATGGGAATTTGTTAATGTCCGGTTGTAGATAACTTGACACCAGATCCGAATTAAAACGCATCAACCGCGTGTGTAGCCGTGATGGTCTCTTCTTGGCGGAGTCCGGGAAGTGAACACGGTTTCTGTGTTATGATTGACGTAAGTAGGAGTTCAGGATCACCTCTTGATCATTGCTAGCTTCACGACCGTTCCGCTTGCTCTCTTCTCGCTCTTATTTGCGTAGGTTAGCCACCATACTTGCTTAGTCGCTGCTGCAACCTCACCACTTTACCCCTTCCTTTCCCATTAAGCTTTGCTAGTCTTGATACCCATGGTAATGGGATTGCTGAGTCCTCGTGGCTCACAGATTACTACACCAACAGTTGCAGGTACAGGTTATGCGATGATCATGACGCGAGAGCGATGTTTGCTTGTTTTCGAGTTCTTCTTCTGCTTCTTCTTTGATCAGGGGATAGGTTCCAGGTCGGCAGCCTGGGCTAGCAGGGTGGATGTCGTTTGAGTTTCTGTTTGTGTTTCATCCGTAGTCGGATGGTGCTCTCATGTAAGATGATGTTGTATTCGTGTGGCATTGTATGCCTTATGTATGTATCCCCATCTATTTATGTAATGTTGATATAATGATATCCACCTTGCAAAAGCGTTTCAATATGCGGGTCTATCCTTGGTGGGACCTTCGAGTTCCTCTTGGATAGGGTCGCATATTGGGCGTGACATGTAGCTGATGCACGGGGTGGCAGATCTGACCAATCAGGGTTAGATCTGGCTCGTGTGGTGGTGGTATGGCTCGGGTTGGTGGTTGGAGGTGCAGCGTTGGGTGAAGACCTTACTGCCGGTTTTTGGGCCGGGGCAGGTGACGGTGACGCCTGCGAGCATCGCTTCCTTCTTGAAGACGTCGCTGAGGCGTTCCTGCTCACTCCACTACGCAAGGATGCTCGGGGAAAACCCATGATCCCTTGGGATCGGATGATGATGGCGACGTGTGTCGCACCTCTTGAGGCATCGTTCCAGGAGATCCTTACCGGCCAGGGGGACCAGTGGTAGATGGGGATATCACTCGTGCTGCTTGGTCGTGTCCGTCCGGCAATGAGGGCGGTTTGGCTTCTGTGGCAATGATGACAATGGTGAGCATCATCGGAGGCGTGGCATTGGTCGTGGTAGTCGACTCTTCTCCGACGTGTCTGTAAGATTTCTCCATTCAACTTAATCTTTGATAAGAACCAAAATGCACAATGCAAGAAAGAACATATGAAACTTGTAGGATCAGAAGTTTAAGCAAACATATGAACAAGTAGAAATCTGACAGTTTTTTTTATTTAAGAGTAAACAAAAGACAGTGTGACGACAAAGTTGCAGGTTCAACATCACCAACATATTACAAAGTTGATGGAACATCATGTCTTGGGATGTCAAATCACTTGCATTTACTCGGTTGCATATCCCAATCTCCGGGCCAAGAGTGTGCTGCCAACTAAGCTAAAAAACAAAACACATCCTGGTTGTGAAGCATTTGAAGGAGGCAATTGTAGATATGGAAGGCATAAACAGGTGGTCAGTCTTGCTCTTGCAAGTAAATAGTTGTGGTGAAGATAGGAGAATATGCTAAGATTGCATGGCTATTTTATGCAACGACGGTGATGAAATTGACAACTAATTTTCTTAACCACAATATGCAAGAGTACTATAATTGACAAACTGAAGGTTCGCCTTGGTGAGCTGTTAGGTTGTGCCGGCATTCGCTAATTCGTAAGTGGCGGTATGGTGAGGGGACTCCCTTGAGCTGAGTGCATGAGGGAAGTATGATAGGGCGGGGTGATGCATTTTCAAGATAGGGCGGAGTTGGCCTTCCCTAGCGATGGCTTACTTCATGTCCTGGCTAAGAGGAGAGTTCACGTCTCTCTGCGTCAAAGTGTACTCATGTTCTATTCCATACCTAGTAAAGGAAATATTTCAACTTCGATATGAACACAGTGAGATAACAAAAATAGCAAGCTTTTGTAGAGCGCACAGGTACTTAATGCAAGTTACCATGGCACTTGTGAAGGTACTTCTGAGTAACTGAAGGAAATCACATAAATAAATATGATGGCAGAAGATCACATGGAACACAAAGAAACAACATCTCCTGCGATGTGTGCGGTTCCTGACATATGAGATGTGCTTCTTTCACTGGTTGTAGCCAGTGGCGAAGCCAGCTATCTGGCGAGGTTTGGCGCATGCCATACCTAAACTTCGACCCAAGTACGTACGTACAGTATTAGTTTGATACAATATTTAAGTTTTAAGCTGGGCTTAGCAGCTGATGGGTCGAGTCCGTGGCTTGACTACACGTCACGTCTGCACATGGATTATGGCTGAAACCTTCCGAGTTCCGACTGTGCGTGTACTTGTTCTAGACCGTGATCTGCGTGACGGAGGCACAACAGGCAGGGCAGTACGCCGGGGCGGTGGCGCCAGTGGCAGGTGGCGGCCGTTCACCGGCGAGGCGAGGCTCTGACCGGTATATGGCAACGCCGACTCGGCGAGGCCGCGAGGGTGAGCAGAGGGCGCCACGTTAACTGAAATTGTTTTTTGTTTGCGAATATGTTAGCTGAAATTGGACTATATCAGATCAAATATACGTAATTACGTTCTCTGATTTTAGTTTATCTAGTGCCTTCCCTTTGTTGAAATACTAATGGATTAATTTCCTTTATTAAATTGGTGAACATTCATCCATATAATTTAAATCTAGTGATGTATTTTGAGTGTCAGTACTTATTTTTTGGATTTGTCTTGTTTATTTGCTAAATATAAAGTAATACCTCTGTCTCAAATTACTTGTCTTAACTTTTTCTAGATATGGATGTATCTAATACTAAAACATGTATAAGTACATCTACTATATCTTAGGCATACCTACGACTAGTAATTTGAGGCAGAGTAAATATACATCTAATATTCTAGCGAGCCTTTATAATCATTCTTTTTTACAAACTCCGCCACACCTGAAAATTATTCCTGTCTTCGCCACTGGTTGTAGCACATACATTGGGGTTGGTCTCTAACAGAGCAAGTGAACTGACAAAGTTGATCCCAACTGAACAAAGGGCATACATACAGCGTATAACCAGTAATCAAAATCTATTTTAAATTATCTCTAGGTTACTCTTTCTATTTACCTATCAGTGGAATTCACTACAATATATGCAACTGTTAAATAAAACTTAGTTACCGCAATACATGAACGACACATGATCTCCAGATATAGCATTCAGAATCCAGAAATAGACAAACTTAAATGCTGGTTCATAAATCAAAATAAACCTACTATTCAAATAAAGGGAGGATGATACAAAGATATTGTCACCTGTGCCACCTGACTGTCTCTCATCCTATATCCTATATCCTATATCCTATATACTTAAGAAGTTCACCCCCACTACTTAATTTATCTCAACATGCAGCATAGACACATCAGCATCCAATCACATCTTGCCATGTCAACCCTCATGCAGTCCCACTCAAGCTCTCCTTGGGTCTGACCAAATATTTTCGCTAAAAGAAACTTTCCTTTTTTTTCCTGAGGGGACACCTTTTCTTGTGCACCCGCAGGTTGAGTCTGGAAAGTACTGTTGCCCGCCGCGTTTTGCAAGCCGGCTTCCCAGCCCAATAACTGATACACACATTTATCATCTCCCTAATTAACTCCCCGCCGATTGATTCTCCATCAATCTTTTCATCTTCTACACCGGTTCCTATTCTTCTTCTCCACCGAGTAAATGGAGGAGTACATAAAAACGAATTAGCCCTTCAGGTTCATCACTGGCCTCACGTATTCAAATTTAGCCCTTGAAGATCAGCTGGATACATAAACGCAGATGTTGCACACCCGTCACCTACTGGTACAAGTCTCGAAGAGGAGGCGAAGGCTGGAAGCTTCTAGAACTAGCCGGCTATCGGTGGGAGATGTTGCCTCCGACACGCAGGCGGTGGCGCCCTCTTCTCCTGCCCGGGCGTGTTTAGCAAGTACCGCTCCTTGCCGTTGACCTCGCGTTCGCCTCAGATCACCAAGTCCATCAGGTACGCCACTTTCCATTAGTGGTCGCTAGCTAATGGTACATTTTCTTTCTGAAATACACATCGATTTTAATAGCGGGTTTTATACCCATGATTTTTCCTGTAGTTTTTTGTAACACAAAAAGTGCAAATTGTACTCAGTATGCCTTTCTGGGATCACCCCTACTATTTCTTTAGAGCATATAAACTTCACCACTTGCATAGCTTTCTCACCATAGAGATAAATGGTCGAATACTTCATGCAGGACAGTAGGATATGATAATCTGTACTATTACATACTCGCTATAGCATGCATGTTTGTACAATTTGAAATTATGAGAATAGATGAAAAATGTTCACCAATAAAGTACTTGTATATTTTTAATTTAACATTATTCATGAAACTTTTGCCGCCAAAGTGTAAGCTGTTGTATTGGCATTAGTCGTCGGATATTCTTGACTCCATGAATCTACTGTTAGAAAGCTCATGATGTTTTTTTTATGTAGCAATGCTCATTTGATAATCCTGGCTCAACAAGCACAAGCTCAAGCCATTCAGAGATGATTCAAGGCATTCAGAGATGGTTTTCTGGCCTTACAGAGTTACAACCCATTGTAAACTAGTATAATGCCCGTGCATTGCCACGGGCTAACAAAATATGTGTGCAAAGAAAAATGTCATATGACATGAGAGTCATAGACTAATCACATGGGATGATATCTCATGGTCCCGAAGTGGTAGATATACGCATCTCCTCATCATTGTCCCCCCCCCCCCCCCCCCTCTTCTCGGTGACCACGTGGCAGACTACTTCCTTCCACGATCCTTTCTCCTCTGTGTCTTCTTCCTCAGACTCCACCTTGCACGATAGTACTAAGTGTCTTGTTGAAATCTGGTTGGCCATCTCTCATAAATATAATAAAAAGAGCTACCAGATGTCTAGCGAGAGATGAACGTGCATTTAGTTTTCAAGATAAACTATTTCTAACTTCTATAAAGATTGTCACACGGGTACATTCCAGATACTAAAATGCGATGGTACTTCAATAATACAATATTCAAAATGCAGCTGTAGTCGTCAACCCGTGCGGCTGCATGGGCTTTCTCTAAAAATACATTTGTATTAAAACATATTCTCTAGGTACTAGCTTAAGAAATTAGAAATATATGTTGTGCAAAAATGTTAGAAATACTGGATATCATCTCAATAGGACACATTTTCTTTCATGAATTGGATTATCAATAAGAGAGCAAATTGACATCCATATTATGCCAGCTTGCTAGTCTATTTCTATATACAACTACGAGAACAACAAAGAAGCATATTTAAAAATCAAATATGTGATTCCTCGAATAGTATGAACCATGACATCGATCCAGCCCCGCACGGATTTGGTTCATCCTCGAAGTCTTGATGGCGGATCTGAAGCTGTGTTCGGACCGTCCAGAACTGGTATAGGGGGCCTTGCTTGTGTGCGGGTCACGGCCATGGCTAGGGGCTCTGTGCAGGAGGTGGGTTGAAGATGGAGTGACTCACGTATCCGAGGCGGCGGCCTCGTCCATGGTGGGCAGGCATTGCCTTGTGGCGGGTGGCGGGCGCGGATGCTGGATGTCCTTCCCGGTTGCGCGGGCGGCATGGATTGGGTTCGTGCTTTGGTGACGACCCTTCTCCGCTATCGCTCATGTATCTATGTCAGCCTAATGTGGTTTTTCGTGAGTGATGGTGTTGTAAATCTTGCGGTGAACTTGGCATGCGTGGTTCGCCGTGCTTGGTTTCTCCCCCTTCGTGATTGTGTCATCTCTTGCGATAAATAATGTAACAAAGTGATGTGCAGTTCAATGAACAGATTAAGTAGCTAACCGAGTGATAAAATGTGCCAAATTGTCACATAAGTAAATGTTGCATAAGAAGGCGTGTTGTGCAGAACTATAGATACACCATTAACTGAAAAGATATACAATGGGATTACACCTACTTAGTAATTCAGCAAGAAGGTGTGTTAGTGTAATACAACAAGAAGGCGTGTTGATGTATATAGTGTTAACACCTACTTAGTTCATGAAATTGGCCACTACATTATAAATTGGATACTTCATTAGCGGCATAACACAATGGAAAGTACGTCTCATCGTAATAAGATGTAAAATGAACACCAAAGAATCTAAGCTTCTGACATATTAAGCGATAAAAGTCATGCTATGAGTACAAATTGTACTTTCAAATTAGGCATGCAGATCGCATATTGTATGATCTAGCTATCACCTTTGCTATACAAAAATGTTATCTACGTTGGAATCAACATGTAAAGAAAAGACGAAAAAGAGAAATAAAGTGGAAAAAGAAGGGCACGACGAGGGCCCTTAGACATAATATTTTTGTGCGTATGTGTTATGTGTGATTTGATGTGATTGATCCATGGGCGAAATTCCAACAATATATGGGTACTAAGGTACACGATAATTATTTAACACTAAGATTGCAAGAAAAAGGATAATACCTTGTCCATATTTCTCTCTAATCTATGCAACCATCAGAATGTCATGGATTATAGACCACGTAATGTTCTGAAGTAGCATCATCAGATTGATAGCATGCTTTGGATCGTGTCGGTTAGATCATTCTGGTGAACCTACCTTCACCTTGTCCAGATGAGCTCAATCCAGCGCCGGTCATGGTGAAGTAGGGGCCGGTGATGGCAGAGAGATGGCGGCGGCGGTGTGCATCTCGTGAGCACTGCGCTAACCCTAGATTGGTAGGGATTGTAGGTGGGGATTGTGGCAGCGATTAACCTCGTAAGTCGTGCCCCGCTCCCACCTCTGTTTATATAGCGCGGGTCACAGGGGCCCACCAACCATGGTTTGGTTGGGCGCCCCCGATCAGGGCGTGAGTCAG
The DNA here is from genome assembly GCA_963921465.1 of Triticum timopheevii. Classification (NCBI taxonomy): domain Eukaryota; kingdom Viridiplantae; phylum Streptophyta; class Magnoliopsida; order Poales; family Poaceae; genus Triticum; species Triticum timopheevii. Next base: position 471,399,006 of record OY997264.1, on the reverse strand, counting down.
GGGCCCGTTCAACCAGTTGGGTTCGAACGGGAGAGAGATCAACCTAACATTCTCCCCCTTGATCTCAACTTTACTTTTAACTTTATACTTTCTAGTTTATTTGTTTCATCATATATTGGTACATAGAGCATGTTTCATCGTCACAGCTTAATTGCCGATAGAATCATACAGCTACAACTTACGTTATGTTCAGAAACAAATTCTGTTCCTTTTGGGTCTATCCAGGAATCATAAGGCTTTCCTTTAAACCCACGCTGGCTAAGTGTTCCTTGAACACATTGGGTGGTAAGCCTTTCGTTAGCGGATCCGCAAGCATATCTTTTGTTCTTATATGCTCTAGACTTATAGTTTGATCCTGGATTTTATCTTTCACAACATAATACCTTATCTCTATTGTTTTGGCAGCATTACTGGACTTGTTGTTGTGAGTGTAAAATACCGCGGGTTGGTTGTCGCAGTACATCTTTAGTGGTTTGTGAATACAATCTACCACTTTCAAGTTGGGTATAAATTTCTTTAGCCATATTGCCTGCCCGGTGGCCTCGAAGCATGCTATGAATTCTGCATACATCGTGGATGATGCAACTATCGACTGTTTGGAGCTTTTCCACGAAATAGCTCCCCCAGCGAGGGTGAATACGTATCCTGACATGGATTTTCTATCATCTTTATCCCCCGCAAAATCTGCGTCTGAATACCCTTTTATCTCTAGGGAATCACTTCACCTGTATATTAGCATGTAGTCCTTCGTGCCTTGCGCATAACGCAATGCTTTCTTTACCATCTTCCAGTGCTCTATGCCTGGATTCTCTTGATATCTACCGAGTACCCCGGTGGTAAAGGCTAAGTCAGGACGAGTGCACACTTGTGCATACTGTGAGCTGCCAACTGCCGAAGCATATGGTACTGCTTTCATTTGATCGATCTCGTATTGGTTCTTGGGACATTGGAATTTCCCAAAACTATCGCCCTTAACTATAGGAGCAGGTGTGGCTTTACTCGCATGCATATTATACTTTTTAAGAACCTTTTCCAAATATGCTTTCTGCGATAGTCCTAAGACTCCATTGTTTCTATCTCGGTGAATTTCTATGCCCAAAACATATGATGCTTCACCAAGATCTGTTATGTCAAAATTCGAGGATAAGAACTTATTTGTTTCTTGTAGTAGACTAACATCACTGCAAGCAAGCAGAATGTCATCCACATACAAGATTAGGAAAATATATTTCCCATTTTTAAACTTTGCATAAATGCAGTTATCCTCAATATTTTCTTTAAATCCAAAACTTTTAATCGTTTGATTAAACTTTAGATACCACTGTCTAGAGGCTTGCTTTAATCCATAAATGGATTTCTTCGGGCGGCATCCCATATTTTCCTTGCCTTCCATGATAAAACCCTTGGGCTGTTTCATGTAGACATTTTCCTTTAAATCTCCGTTGAGAAATGTCGTCTTTACATCCATTTGATGTAACTCTAAATCAAAATGAGCAACTAATGCCATTATGATTCTGAAGGAATCCTTACATGAGACCAGAGAAAATGTCTCATTGTAATCTATCCCTTCTCTTTGTGTAAATCCTTTTGCCACGAGTTGTGCTTTATACTTTTCTACATTCCCTTTAGAGTCATACTTGATTTTGTAGACCCATTTACAGCCTACTGTCTTGGCTCCTTTAGGAATTTCCTCTAAGTCCCAAACATCCTTGGAACTCATCGATTTCATCTCGTCTTCCATTTCCTTCATCCACATCGATGAATGAGGGCCTATCATGTCTTCTTCATATGAGGTGGGATCTTTTTCCATATGAACCATTTCTGTGTTATAAACTTTAAAGTCAGTAGAAATAGCTAACTTTCTTGGTCTTGTAGACCTTCTAAGGGCCTCAGTTTCTGGCACTTCTTCTAAAATTTGTTGCTGCACCTCCCTTTCATGCTCAACAACGGGTTCAGTCGGCTCCTGACGGGCAGGTTCCGGGTCTACCCCCATAGTTGTCATGGGTGGAGTTGCAACTGGTAGTGAGAAAAATGGCTCCTAAATCATCGGATTAGGTGCATGCACCCTCTTCTCCTCAAGATCAATTTTCCGAACTATCAAGCTCCCCCTCATCATTTCGTCTTCTAAGAAGACAGCATGTCTCGTTTTTACAAACTTTGTATATCTGTCTGGGCAGTAGAAACGAAAACCCTTTGATCTGTTTGGATAGCCAATCAAGTGACAACTCACTGTTTTGGGATCTAACTTTGCAATGCTTGGATTAAAATTTTTTGGCCTTAGCAAGGCACCCCCACACCCTGAAGTGTTGTAGGGAGGGCATCCTTCCTGTCCATAGCTCGTACGGTGTTTTGGGCACCGACTTGCTTGGTACTCTATTGAGAATGTGAATGGTGGTTTTAAGTGCCTCCATCCATAATCCCAATGGCAAGTTGGAATAACTCATCATACTGAGCACCATATCCATAAGTGTACGGTTGCGCCTTTCAGCTACTCCATTTTGCTGAGGCTTGCCTGGCATTGAATACTAGGCTACTATGCCAGTCTCCTGCAAGAACTTTGCAAAAGGTCCAGGGACTTGGCCATATGGAGTGTGCCGACCGTAGTACTCTCCCCCACGGTCGGACATGACTATCTTTATTCTTTTATCATGCTGATTTTCAACTTAAGCTTTGAATATTTTAAATTTATCCAATGCTTCAGATCTTTCTTTGATTGGATAAATATATCCATAGCGAGAGTAATCATCTGTGAATGTTATGAACGAGTCATATCCATCCACACTTTTCACCGGAAATGGTCCACAAATGTCAGTGTGAATGATTTCCAGTGTGCTTGTGCTATGGATTGCACCTTTTTTGATTTGTTTTATATACTTTCCTTTAATGCAATCTATGCATTGTTCTAAGTCTGAGAATTCTAACGGAGGAAGAATTTCACTTTTGACTAATCTTTCTATTCTCCCCTTGGAAATATGGCCCAAGCAACAGTGCCATAATTTCAATGAGTCGAATGTTCTCTTTCTTTTCTTTTGTTCTTTATTCAACGCGGAAACATGTTCTTTCACATTGCATATAGAATGAACTTTTTCACGAAGTGATAACAAATAAAGCTCATCGTGTAGTAAAGCATCACCCACATAAGCATTATTTAACCATATGGCACACTTGATTCATAATTATCTTTGTCCAAACAAGAAACACTAATTAAGTTTCTGTGACACGATGGAACAAATAAAACATCTCTAAGTAGAAGATTGAATCCGCCAGCTAACTCCAAGGAGATGTCACCGACAACTTCAACTTCTGCTTCAACTCCGTTTGCCACTTCAATGCGTCTTTCGCTTCTTAGCGTAGTCCGCGTCGAATGGAATCCCTGTAAAGAATTTGCAACATGAACAATTTCTCCTGAATCAATCCACCAAGTGGATTTTGAAAACTGTGTATACAAGGATTCATTGACAAATGAAACTATATTGTTACCTCTTCTTGCCATGACTGACTTCAGCCAAGCAGCGCAGTCTTTCTTGTAATGCCCTTTCTTCTTGCAGTGGAGACAAGTGTCTTTGTCCATTGAAAAAGGTTGTTGCTGATACGGGGCTTTTCCATGCTTTGAAGGAGAACTTTTGTTGTTTTGATTGTAATTCTTTTTCTTGTGATCCTTCACATAGTTGAGTGAACCACCATGTGCAGCTTTGAGTGTGTCCTCTTCTTGGACACACATTTCTATTGTCTTTTCAATGTCCCATATTCCAGGTGACATATTATAGTTTACAACAAAAGTTTCAAACTCCTTTGGAAGTGAAGCCATGACCAGGTGGACCAGGAGCTTTGCTTTGATCTCCAGATCCTCATCCATGGGCTTTAGCTTTGCTGCCATATTGCTCATCCTCAGGATGTGCTCTCTTATTCCATGACTACCACCTGTGTAGCGCTGTGTCACCAGTTGCTCTAACACCTGGGTGGCATATATCTTTGAAGAGTTAGTAAACTGGCTCTTTATCTTTGTAAGCAACTCCCCTGTGGAAGTGCACTCTGCAATGGAGCCCACAATGGTGCTCTCGATTGTATTCTTTATAAATGCCATGCACTTTTTGTTTGCATTGACCCACTTTTGGTTTTCTATGAGGTACGACATCTCCAAAGGAGCATAGTCCCTCCTCTTTTTAGACCATGCAACATCATCATCAGTGGCCTCTCTTACTGGCTCTGTGTGTCTGAACGGCTGTGGTTATTCCACAACCCAATCCAGATCAGTACACACAAATGCCAGTTCTACTTTCTTCCTCCACTCAGTGTGGTTGTCACCTTTGAATGTCGGAACTTCTTTTAGGCAACTCATCAAGTGAAAGCTACCTGAAATCACAATTTAAGTGACATCAGTATAACAATCATATGCATTAATCTAACGTTGGTCAAATTAAACATACAATTGTCTATGCAATTAAATCTATATTACCGTTGGGTAAAATATTAGAAATAAATGCACCTTTAAATTTCAATAATAAACATGATCATGTTATTAACAACATTGGTCATAAAAAATAACATAATCATATTCATTTTAATAATCACTTTAACATGCTCTTAAAAACATAATTATTTCTAAACTTTTATTTTCTTTGTAAAAAAGAGCACTATTAATTATTTACGCAGTAGAAAAACGTGAATAAAAATTCACGAACTTTTTACTTTTTACAGAAACTTTTCTTCGATCGAATAAAAAATCATGAACTTTGTTATTTTCTTTATAAAAATTCATGAACATTTTACTTTTACTTTTCAGAGTCATTTGCTGTTAAATTTTTTATTTTCTAAACAGAAAACTTCGTTGGAAAAAATTTGAATAGAAAACACTATGTGAAATTTGCCCAAAACTGAACAAATATCAAAAGGAGCAAAAACTGCAGCAGGAACGGCGTGCGGCTGCGGCCTCGGCCTAGCGCGCGGCCCAGCCGGCCAGGACCCAGCGCGCCCGCGGCGGCTGGCCACGGCCCAGCGGCGACTGCGCCCGGCCTCCACTTTCGGCCCACTGGCCCAGAGGCTGAGCTAGGGTTTGCCCGTGGCCGTCGGATCAGATCCACGGTCCAGCGCGCCGATCGTTGGGACAAAAACAGCTAGCGACGCGGTCCCTGGCGAAACCCTCGCTCCTTTCCTCCTTCGCGTCACTCTCTCCCTCGCCCGTTCCTCTCTCGCCCGCCCGCCCGGTTCCGGTGCGCGAGCTACCGCCGGCGCGGCGAGCCAGGGCGGAGCGGCGAGCCATGGCGGCACCGGCGAGGCAGCCCCTTCCCCCTCCCATCTTCTTTTTCGCGCGTGCGCAAGAGAGAGACAGAGAGGCGCTCGTCGTGTCCCTGCAGCGGCAGTCGATGCCGCGGCACTGCGAGCCGGCGAGGGTTGCCGATGGCCCGTCCGCGCCGCGCGCCGCGCTCTCCTCCCCCGCTAACTTTCTCCACCACCAGCGCCTCCTCTGTCCAATGCGGACGGCAACTGTGGCGGAGCTTTCGGACGACGGCGCCGTGGCCTTTGCCCTCGCCGGCTGCGCGTCCACCTTGCGGTCAGCGCGCCACCGTCGAGCGGTTTGGTCGCGGTGTACTTTGCCCCGGTGGGGTGGGTTCTTCGTTCGACGCCTCGGCTTGCCGATGCGCGTCTGGATCGAGAGGAACAGGTGCGGCCATGACGGCGGCACAACTTTTCTTTTAGATTTCTTTGCCCTTCTAGGGTTCTTTGGGGGAGGGATTCTTTCTGTGATTTCTTTTCAACCAAAAAAGTCTAACCCGATCTGGATGGTACCATTGATAGCATGCTTTGGATCGTGTCGGTTAGATCATTCCGGTGAACCTACCTTCACCTTGTCCAGATGAGCTCGATCCAGCGCCGGCCATGATGAAGTAGGGGCCGGTGATGGCAGAGACATGGCGGTGGCGGTGTGAGCACCACGCTAACCCTAGATCGGTAGGGATTGTAGGTGGGGATTGTGGCAGCGATTAACCTCGTAAGTCGTGCCCCGGCTCCCACCTCTGTTTATATAGCGCGGGTTACAGGGGCCCACCAACCATGGTTTGGTTGGGCGCCCTCGATCAGGGCGCGAGTCAGGGGCCCGTTCGACCCGTTGGGTTCGAACATGAGAGAGATCAACCTAACACAGATCTCTTACCCAAGCGACACAGATCAAGAACATTTATCTTCAACAGTATGGGGCTGGCGTTTTAGCTCCGGGGTGAACAGTAACGCAAAAAACATTAAATGTTTTCAAAAAAATTTGAATTTTTTTGTAGATGATTGTATTAGTGTCGCAAACATATATGACAATTTTCATGCGACGGCGGTGTTTCGTCGGCAAAACAAACAAATTTGGGATGACATTTTTGGGTAACTTTTGGTGTTCGATTTGTTTTTTTTGTACAAGCCAAACTATTTTATTTTTTTGCCTCAAAATTTGCAGGTGGCATTTGGATGTGACTAAGTACACCATAAAAATTTGTATTGTTTTCTTTTTCATTTAAAAAATTTGGCCCCGGGAGCCAGCCAAAAATCTACAACCAGTACATCTCTCCTTTGTTGAAGACATCTCACCATGCAAACCTGAAGTATATTCTATTAAAACTGAACAGAAATAAATACTACAACTATCCAAAAATAGTAATATCACAGACGAAGAGTAGAATAACTCATATAATATAAAATGATTTGCTAGCTACAATGAGAATGATGAGTTGTTTGCAGCACTGCATCTTCTCCTAAACATTGCTATCTCTTTAATTCAGTAATGTATGCAAGTCAAAAGTGTAAGACATAAAACCTACAGAGTTCTGGTTGACAAGCATCACACAATATACCTTCAGAGTTCTGATTGACAAGCATCGTTAGGTGCCCAACCTTCAGTCAAGATGACAATATGGCATTATCTTCTCTCAACTACAGTCCTTCCTATTCTTGTTCCTCCTAGCCTACTCGTGCACCACATCACCCAGTCATGTGGTTGACCCTACCTGTCCACCTGTAAAGTGGGTTGTGGTCAAAACCTGCCAGACGCCGTCGTCACACACGCTGGTCCGGTGTTCCTATGCCGACAATGCCCTAACATGACAATTTTTTGCATGATTTTCATGTAGCATCACCGGCCAGAATATCGTGGCTACGTTCCTGGCAACAAAGGAGGCTAAGATTGAAGAGGATTTCACTGATGTGTTTATAAGAAACAAAAACGAAAGAAACAATGGTCCTGCAAATGAACAAAAGCACGAACACCTCACTCCTCTCTTTGGCAGTGAAGAAAGATCTTAGCATCCTATAGTAAGCTCCTCTCTTCCTCTCTGTGAGTAGATATTGTAAGTTAGAAACTTTGGAGATATTCAGTCAACTAAAGAAGCTATAAAATAAGATAATCACGAACATATTGAGGTGATACATAGTTTGTGTAACACACACACAATAAATAATCATGAAATCAACACAGTCTAGAAAATATGACTGAATGATTATGCCAATAAGACAACAACAAATGCAGAAGAATTCTAACCAACAAATAATTAAGAAAACTAACCACCAGTTAATAAAGATAAGGGTAGGAGATAAACATTGATAAAATATTAATAGTTACTTCTGGAAATATAGAAATAGCATTGTAATCAGTGTGTTGAAGAAATATAAACAAAATGCATGTTTACGTGTCAGTGGCTATCCAATCAGCTATCTTATGTGTGCGTCTGTTGCTAGTCAATCCACTTTTTCAATCTACCTTGCTACCCAGGTTTGATAGCTCCCGAGGCAAGCCAAGCTTCGCTGCATGTGCATTTTGCCGTCAGCCAAAGACATCTGCCAGCTGAAATACTGATTTCAGAAATATACTCGTTTCAGATCTCTTCATAACTTATAGGCATTTCAGGTATCATGAACATGTTTTAGAATGTCATGTGTAGAAAGTAAAAACTATTAAAAAATAGGATTAATTATCTATCGATAGTACTTTTTACTGTTATATGACTAAGGATTTTTTTAATCCACACGGGAAAATATATTGCTCCAGCGATTCTCAAAGTACATTGTCTACCATGGTTTTAATCAACCTGCTGTCAAACCGATTTGTAAACGAGCGGAGAACATCGCACCTCATTGGAGGCGACGGTTGTGTGTTAATATAGGCAGGGGCATCTCCCTGATAAGCATACAAAGTTGTTGGGATTACATCTTGGGAAACAAGGAGGATCTAGAGAGATAGAAAGATAAGAGGTTACAATATCATGCGGTTCTATCTAACTAGCCTGACCTGGCTCGGCCGGTGCGCCCTATGGGCCTATCTCAATATGTTTAACACCCTCCCATAATCACAACTTAGACAAGTTGAGATTACGCTTAAATTCCTCAAAGCTTCTTGTTGGCAAGGCCTTGGTAAACCCATCAGCAACTTGATCTTGGGAATGAATAAACCGAACATCCAATTTCTTGGCAGCAACTCTTTCTCTGACAAAGTGAAAGTCTATTTCGATATGTTTAGTTCGTGCATGAAAAACTGGATTGGAGAAAGGTATGTAGCCCCAAGGTTATCACACCATAAGCATGGAGCTTGTTTACAGCGTATGCCAAGCTCCTTGAGCAGAGACTGAACCCAAATAATTTTAGCAGTAGCATTTGCTAGTGCCTTGTATTCTGCTTATGTACTGGACCTAGATACAGTAGCTTGCTTTTTAGCACACCAAGAAATCAGATTTGGACCAAAGAACACTGCAAAGCCACCAGTTGATCGTCTGTCATCTAGACAGCTTGCCCAATCAGAATCAGAGAATGCACTCACAAGTGTTGATGGTGACTTGCTGAAAGTTAGTCCAATACTCAAAGTATTTTTAAAATATCTAAGTATGCGTGTTTTGCAGCTGTCAAGTGTACTGTAGTGGGTGCATGAAGAAACTGACAAACTTTGTTCACAGCAAAGGAAATATCAGGCCTAGTCAAGGTTAAGTATTGTAAGGCACCAACCATACTTCTGTACCTGGTGCTATCCTCTTGGTTCAAGAGTTCTCCCTCTAACAAGGACAATTTTTCTGAGCTGGACAAAGGTGTTGATGCTGGCTTGCAACCCTTCAAACCTGCTTTGGCTACAAGATCAGTTGCATATTTTTATTGGGTAAGATAGAGATCATCTCCTGCTCTCTTTACTTCAATGCCAAGAAAATAATGCAGGTCTCCCAGATCCTTGAGAGCAAATTCAGAATTTAAATCTTTTAATAATCCTTTAACAGCCTCATTTGATGAACTTGTGACTATGATATCATCAACATATATAAGTACAAATATGGAGGTATTTGACTTATTATAAATAGATAATGAGGTGTCAGACTTGGAAAGAGAAAAACCAAGTGCCTGAAGTTTTGAGATCAACCTGGAATACCATGCTCTAGGGGCTTGTTTTAATCCATACAAGGCCTTATCAAGCTTGCAAATGTGGAGAGGTTTACTTTTGTCCTCAAACCCAGGAGGTTGTTTCATGAACACTTCCTCTTCCAGAACACCATGGAGAAACGTGTTCTGTACATCTAGCTGGCGGAGACACCATCCCCTGGACATGGCAATAGACAAAACAAGGCGAATAGTGGCAGCCTTTACAACAGGACTAAATGTATCCTCGTAGTCTAAGCCATACCTTTGCTTAAATCCTTTTGCTACTAGCCTAGCTTTGTAGCGATCAATGGTTCCATCAGACTTCTTCTTTACTCTGAAAACCCATTTACAATCGATCACATTTTTACCTTTGCCTTGATGTGCAGAGACTAAATGCCAGGTTTTATTTTTGTGAAGCGCCATGCACTCTTCTTCCATGGCCTTCTTCCACCGTGAATCACTCAAGGCTTTTGCAACAGTGCGTGGAACAATGTCTGCACCATGTGTGTTACAAGCATAGCCAAATTTTGCTATATGTTTGTAGTTTTTGGGTTGAATTACTCCCCTTTGAAGTCTGGTCCGTGATGGCGTTGAAGCAGGCATAGAAGATCCTGCCCTTGGAACAGCTGCAGATCCCGAAGAAGACCTGCCAGGGGCCTCAGGCGCGGGCGACGAGGCGGGATTGTCTGCGGCCATCGGGCGTGACGTACTGGAGGACGGCGGCACAGAAGATCCCGCGGCAGCGCCGGCCGCAGCGTCCGGCTCATGATGGGGCGATGATGAGTGGGCCCCCGCAGATGCGGCGCGAGACTCCACGCCCGGATCCTGCCGAGGCACGCGCCGCGTGTATTGACGCGGTTCGGCGCCGAACCGACCAGGAGCGTGGTCCACCCAGGCAGGAGCGCCATGATTGGCTGGGGCGCTGTCAGCTTGGCGTGGAGCGGGGCCGCTGCTGTCGTGGCGTGGCGCGGGGCTTGGGGCAGATTCGTCTGTCGCGTCACGCGTGGAGCCCGCGACTGATGCGCCCCGGTCCCGAGGTGGATCCGCCTCGACGGTGCTGCTGCTGCATCCAGGGGGCATAAAATGACAGATTTGGCTGATTTCTTCATTATTTTCTACACCAATTTTTTCTGCTTCATCATAAAACTCATCACCATCATTAGTAGGAGAATTAGTCAGTAATTGATCATTAGTAGTAAAAGCAAGTAATTGATCATTAGTAGTAAAAGCATCCCCGTTTTCAAGACCGGTGAGGTGAGATGGGAGAAGAAGGATTTCCTTTTGAAGGAGAGCGCCGGCATTTGGGTGGAGGCGTGCAAAAGGGAAAACAGTCTTGTCAAACACGACGTCACGGGAGATGTAGACACGCCCCGTGGATACATCAAGGCATTTTATGCCTTTCACTACTAGGGAAAACCCTAGCAGTAGTGCGTGTTTTGTGCCTACTAGTAGCGCGGGAAGCCGCACTACTAATAAGGCGCTACAGCTATTGCTTAGCAGTAACACGTGCCATCACGCGCTACTGCTAGTACAAATAGCTGCAGCGCTTGTTCAGTACCGCGCTACTGCTAAGTTATCTACTTGCAGCGTGTTTCCTAACCATCGCTACTAGTATTTTTTTATAATTATTTTATTTTTACTGTATTTACGCGCCATCATACAAATATTGGTACAATACCAGCTGTTATGAGGTTTACATCATTATGTCCATAACAGTGTATTAAATGAAGGTGGATTAGGTTCAAGTGGAGGCAATATGTGGTGCATGTCAAAAGTATACTACTAATCCAAACTTGATCTACTTTGGATTAGTAGTACTTTCGATGTGCACCACATATTGCCTCCACTTGAATCTAATCCGCCAGCACAAGATATTTAATCGTCATCATGGTCATTACCACCAACATTATTTATTTAATCACCACTAACACTAGCTAATAATAATCATCATAGTCATTACCACCAACACTAGCTATTTTATCATCATAGTAATAGTGTAGCACATCATCATCCTGAAACTCATTTCTAGCCGGCTACTCACTCCTGCTACTCACTCCTGCTGCTCTCTCTTAGGTAAAAGAACATAAAACATGTATAGCTCTCCTCCTTGATCAAGTTGGAGCATGCAGATGAACCTGTCTCCTAATCGTGGAAGGCGTCTCTGGTTGCTGCTCCCTAGTACTTCTCTGCGCTCCCCTAACACATATTTGGTCCAGTCTTGCACTATTAAGCATCCGTCGCTAATCTTGAATGCACTAAAGTAAGCTGTAGGATATCTTGGCCGTAAGTTGATAATACTCATGACACCTTTAGTCTCGATCCCATAAGGCACAACATTCATCGGGAGTCCCTGTTGAAGAACATCGTATGGTAACATACTTAGCAATGAAGTTTAGCTTCAAAAATAATGTATGGAAAAGATGCAATGAGGATAAAAAGTAAATGGATGTGACCGTAGTTCATTACGAACACTATTGGTCGCACATTTTCAGTACTAAGATTTCTAAATGCAGGAAGAAAATTTGTCTTGACAGTATCAAGATCCTCAAGCCATGAAACATAATTACTGAGCTCCTCGCAGTTGAGTTCAGCCCCAGGACAGTATACGGTCCTGTCTACCAAGCGCTGGACATGTTTGCTTGCACGGAAATAAGCTGACAATACAAATTAGTTGTCAATTATTTTTGAATAAACAATATCAAAGACATAAATATGGTTGAGAAACTTACATAATGGTATAACTGGAGGCATTTGCACATTGACCCAGATGTCGGTATTACCTTCAATATCATCTTTCGGACGAATATCAAAGGTGATAACCATATCAGGCTCAAATGCATAAGTCTTGCATAGTGCTCGCCATGTTTTGCATCCAAAATAGGTGTAGTCGTCTGGATTGTATAACTTCGCATGGAAAATATAACCATGCTCGGTCTTCAAGTAAACTTTCTTTTCCTCCATACTATGACTGAAACCTATCTTATCCAATACAAAAACTCTTGCATGGCAGGGGATACACTAGTAGAATAGTAAAAAATATAAGTTGAAGCAAATGAAAGCAGATGTCATGCTTAATTACGAAAAAAGACTTGTCGTTGTGACTTACTGTATCCACTTCGAAGTTCTCGTCCAGCTTGATGCTGAAGCGCCTATCATCATCTAGGAAGATTCCGTCGCACAGGCCGCGCTCGTCTTCGCAGTATTTGCAAATACCGAAATCCTTCTCGTCGTCAGACATTTCCTATGTTCATAGTTAAAACATTAATTGAAAATCAATCGAAGACAACTACCAAGATACTCAACACACAAATCCGGGGCACTCGATATTTCCTACATATTCTAGCACAAGTCATGCCAAAATTCACGAAAAAATCCGGCATGACCTTTGCTAAAATAGGACATATCGAGCACCTGAAATTTGCCGGAACGGAAATGAATCAACACTCCGGCAAAACATAGGCCACTCGAAGGTATAACCTGCAAACATGACCGGCCACTTGGATATTGAGCAACAAAAGATATACATTTCAAAATATCTTATAGGACTCAAATTAGCATGCATTCAATAAGCAAAAGTAGATCATCTCATGCGTCAGTACATCGTCAAATATTATCACTAATACATCACGAATAGTGTCATACATATAAAATCACTAATACAACTAAAACTCTAGCACACGACGGGTATCGGCGCGGGCGGTGGACACCCACAGAGAAGGCACCATCACGGGATCATAGCTCCAGTGAGATCCCCGGAGAACCTGCCAGGTATTGGAGAACGGCCTGTGCTCCAACGCAAACAAGTAGCGACGGACGTGCGCGTCCTCCTCACTGACACGGTGACGCACCACCTCCGCGGAGTCCTCGAGTCTCTGGATCGTCACTGGCCCACGCGACCGCCACCAAACAAGGTTTGGGTCAACGACAAGCTGGCTCCTCACCAACCTGCGCCCCCCGGTAGGTAGCGCCTCCCAGTACCACCCCGGCGGAGCCCAGTCCCGGACATGGCCGATCTGGTCAAGCAGGTGTCGTCCTCCGCCAACTCGACGACGAGGATGCGGGATAGGCATCGTCCACGTCGAGGCGGGAAAAATTGCTTTAACTAAAAAATAGAAACAAGTTCTTACTAACTAGTTCTATTAATTCAACTAGTTCTTACTAAAAATAATACTATAAATAAAAATATTCTAGTACCTAATTAGTACCTAATTCTTACCATCTAAGTAATTAACTAACTAGCACTAAAAATAGCACTAAAAATAGCCTAGGGTTCATACTAACTAGCACTAAATACCTAGGGTTCATACTAAGCAGAGAAGAGGGATCAGAAGGGGAGAGAGGGATTGGAAGGGGAGAGTGCTTACAGAGGGGGAGAGAGATGGGGTCGGGGGAGACGGCGGCACCGAGGTGCGGCGAGGCGGCCGGGTCGGGGGAGACGGCGGTGAGGCGGGGTCGGGGGAGACGGCGGCGAGGCGGGGTCGGGGGAGACGGCGGCACCGAGGCGCGGCGAGGCGGGGTCGGGCGAGACGGCGGTGGCGAGGCGGGGTCGGGAATTGGGGGAGGAAGCAGAGGAGAGGGAATCAGGCCGCGCGGGGGGTTAGGTGAAAATAGCTTTAACTGTAGCGTGGGAAGGAAAAACGTGCTGCTGCTAAAATCCATAGTAGTAGCGCTGTCCGTAGAAGGGCGCTACTACTATACCTAGCACGCCGGGAACGGTGTGGCAATTATAGTAGTAGCGCTTTGTGCAAGGACAGCGCTACTGCTATTCTGCTAACTGTAGCGCGGTTCTGCCGAACGCGCTACTGCAAAGTAGCAGTAGCGCCTCATTTTAACAAGCGCTACTGGTAACATTCTGTGTATAAGGTTTTCCCTAGTAGTGTTTGTGTGTTGTGGACTGTAGCCAATGAAGACACACTATTTTGACCGGAATAGGAGCTTGCGATTGTTGTAGGGACGAAGATTTGGCCAGCACGCACAGCCAAACACTCGGAGTGATTTGTAATCAGGCTTGGTGTGAAGAAGGCATTCTACCTGAGTTTCATTGTTGATGACTCTACTGGGTAGGATATTAATAAGATGAACTGCGGTGAGAAAGGCTTCATCCCAGAATTTTAATGGCATAGAGGCAGCTGCAAGAAGAGCTAGACCTACTTCGACGATATGCCTATGCTTACGCTCAACGGATCCGTTCTGTTGGTGAGCATGGGGACATGATATGTGGTGAGATATGCCAATCTGTTGGAAAAAGGAATTAAGGTTTCTGTATTCCCCTCCCCAATCAGATTGTATAGCTGGATTTTGCAGTTAAACTTTCTTTCTACAAGTGCTTGAAAGTTGTGAAAAACTTGAAACACATCAGATCTCTTTTTGAGGAGATAGATCCATGTGTACTTACTGAAATCATCAATGAAACTCATGTAATAAGTGTGGCGCCCAACTGAAGTAGGCGCAGGACCCCAAACATCAAAAAAATGAGTTCAAGAGGCTTGGTGGAAACACTTGTAGATATAGGATAAGCTAACTGGTGACTTTTAGCACGTTGGCATGAGTCACAAATAGTTTCACAACTATGCTCACCGACAAACAGGAGCTTATTCTTTCTAAGCAATTTCTCAATCAAAGGAAACGATGCATGCCCTAGTCTATCGTGCCATCGTGTTGAAGACACTTTGGTGACACCATAGGCTTGTTTATTCAATCTCCTAAGCTCCGGAATCAACGGGTAGATCCCTCGAACGCATCTACCTTGATAGAGAACTTTCCTCGTGACCTGATCCTTGATCAAAAAGAAAAACAGATGAAATTCAAGGAACACATGATTATCGATGGCAATGCGATGAATGGAAAGGAGATTTTTTGATGTACTAGGGACATGCAAAAAATTTGGGAGACGAATATTTTTGCGGGGAGTTTTTATTACTGAATGACCAATATGACTAATGCTCATACCTTCTCCATTTGCAGTATGGACTTGGTCTTGCCCGCGATACTTCTCGCGCATGGTCACCTTCTCCAACTCCCCTGTGATGTGATCTGTCATGCCGCTGTCCACGTACCAGTTCGTGTCGACGCCGTAGGAGCCGTCTGCCGCCCCCACAACCTTCTCATCTTGGGAAGATTCTTCATCTTCCTCGTAACAGTACCAGCAGTCCCGCGCGGTGTGGCCTGGTTTGCCACAGATTTGGCAGCACGGGATGTCCGGAGCAGTGCGTGGGCGGCCTCCACGGCGACCTTTGTTGCTGTTGTTGTAGGGCCAACCGCCGCCACCGTTGCTGCTGCGTGAAGGAGGGTTGCCATCGCCACCCGAAGACTTGCCCTTGGTGCGCTGCGGCCCACGGTAGCGGGATGAGCCACCGTTGCCGTGTTCGCCGCGGCCGTGGCCGCGAGAGGCAGCATTGGCAGAGGATTTGAAGCCTCCGCCGGATCCCGCCGTGCTGTAGAGAGCGAGACGCTGGTCGAAGTTACTCATCTAGGCGTAGAGGTTGTCGATGCTGATGGGCTCGATGCGGGCATCGTTGGCGGAGACAAGAGGTTGGTACTCCATGTCGAGGTCGGAGGTGATGTAGGAGATCAGCTCATCGTCATCGATGGGCTTGCCAGCAGCCGCGAGCTCATCTGCAAGGGACCTCATGTGGGCGAAGTAGGCAGCCACCGACCGCATTCCCTTCTGCGCCGTGGAGAGCGCGACCCTGATGTTGTTGACGCGCGCCCTGGACTGCGGCGAGAACATGTGGGCAAGGGCTGCCCAGAGCTCGTGCGGCGTGGATATGGACGTGACCTGCATGAGGACTTCCTTGGTGAGGTTATTGAGCAAGTATCCAAGTACCTGCCGCCCTTCTCTGAACCAGATCGGGTAGAGAGGGTTGGGTGTTTTCTCCTCCTTCCCGTCCTTGTCCTTCCGTGATGATGAACTGGGCTGGCTCTGACATCGTTCCGTTGACGTAGCCGAAGTAACCAGCACCTCTTAGCTGCGGCATCACCTGTGCACGCCACAAAACGTAGTTGGTGCGGGTGAGCTTCTCGGCGACCTGGCCCATGGAGGCTGTCGGTGTCAAAACCGGCGGATCTCGGGTAGGGGGTCCCGAACTATGCGTCTAGGCAGATGGTAACAGGAGACAAGGGACACGATGTTTTTACCCAGGTTCGGGCCCTCTCGATGGAGGTAAAACCCTACTCCTGGTTGATTGATATTGATGATATGGGTAGTACAAGAGTGGATCTACCACGAGATCAAGGAGGCTAAACCCTAGAAGCTAGCCTATGGTATGATTGTTGCAATGGTTATGTTGTCCTACGGACTAAAACCCTCCAGTTTATATAGACACCGGAGAGGGCTAGGGTTACACAGAGTCGGTTACAATGGTAGGAGATATACATATCCGTATCGCCAAGCTTGCCTTCCACGCCAAGGAAAGTCCCATCCGGACACGGGACGGAGTCTTCAATCTTGTATCTTCATAATCTTGGAGTCCGGCTGACGATGATAGTCCGGCTGTCCGGACACCCCCTAGTCCAGGACTCCCTCAGTAGCCCCTAAACCAGGCTTCAATGACGATGAGTCCGATGCGCATATTGTTCGGCATTGCAAGGCGGGTTCCTCCTCCGAATAATTTACAGAAGATTGTGAACACCAGGATAGTGTCCGGCTCTGCAAAATAATTTCCACATTCCACCGTAGAGAGAATAATATGTACACAAGTTCAATCTGCTGACATATTTTGTGGCATGACGTCACGCCACTACCAAGCCCTTACTTGAATCGTTTTTTATTATACCACCTCAGCGCGTTTAGCGAAGTGGTTTCCTTGGCACGTCTTGTCGAAGCAGAGATCGTGTTCCCCTTATTCCGGGATTCCCATCAATACGGACGTGGGTAACCCTACCGCGCCCGTCGCCACGCCTCCTCCATCGAAGGCAGGTTCCGAACGGTCACGGAGTCGGCTCTTGGTATCCTCCCTCTTTATAATGGGACCAAGGCTTGTTTCTTTTCTTCAATCCTCAATCGAATCTACTCCTTGCCCCGAGTTCCAACACCCAGAGCCCCAGATTCGAGCACTTCAGACCTTCAACAATGTCTGGCTCCGACCTACAGGGCCGGTGGATGTCCTCCTCCATTACGGAAGAAGACGTGCTAAAGCTGCGAGAGGCCAAGTACCTGTCTTACGAGACTTCGCACAGGTTGCCCGCCGAAGGGCAAGTCATCCCCACCCCCGAGCCCGGCGAGTATGTCGTGTTTGTATCCCACCTCCGTCGGGGTTTAGGCTTCCCGATGGATCCTTTTGTGAGAGGGCTCATGTTTTATTATGGGCTGGAATTCCACGACTTGGCTCCGGAGTCCATCCTCCATATTTCTTCATTCATTGTCGTCTGTGAAGCCTTCCTCCGCGTCACCCCTCACTTCGGCTTGTGGCTTAAGACCTTTGTCGTGAAGCCGAAGATGATCGAGGGGCGTCAAGCAGAGTGCGGCGGGGCGGTTGTGAGCAGAAGGGCCGACGCTCCATGGCCCGAGGGCTCTTTCCAGGAGGAGCTCGGCCTGTGGCAGCAGGAGTGGTTCTACATAACCGCTCCCAGGGGCAGCAGGCAGAAGCCGCCGCCCATCTTCCGCTCGGGCCCTCTACAGCGGCTGACATCATGGGTCAGCCAAGGGCTCAACTGGGGGCCACCAAAGGACGTGCCCCTATTGCAGGGCCGGATTCGAGACCTCCAAGCGAGGGAGATCGATCTGGTCGTGGTGATGCAGGTCATGCTAATTCGGCATCTCCTGCCCTGCAAACGCCGCCCTCTCCGGCTGTGGGAGTTTAATCCGGAGGGACCACGGATTCTCCAACACTTTATGGGTATGACACCCGTGGAGATGTACAAATTATTCTTCGGATCACGAGAGGCGTGTCCAGAATTGAACGAGGATGCCGGCCTAAGCTGCAATCGCCCGGATACACAAGTAAGTAGCTCCATGTCCAGACATACCATTTGTTTGCCTTTCTATGATTCGTCTTTTGACCAATTTCCTTCTAAACAGGAGTGGATAGCGCAAGCAAAACTGATACGGTGTCCGGCCCCCCTCCCAGAGACCGCGCCGGATCCCGTGCTGGTTAGGATGCTGGAGGTTGCGCCTTCGGAGGAAGGCGAAGGGGAGAACAGAGGAACTACCGCCTCAACCAAGGAGGCTTTTGAGGAAGGGGGGATCGAGAATCCCTCCTTCCTGGGGGAGAAGAGGACCGCCTCCGAAAACCCGGAGGCCAAAGCCCCGAAGCGGGGGAAGAGATCTTCACCAGAGGGTCCTGCGTCCGGAGAGGCTCTGGCCGCACAATCTCCCCTAAAGAGTCAGCCCTCCAGCGAGCCGTAAGTAGAAAAAAGGGAGTTTTGTAATAAGGGACATCCCTATTTGTGCTTCTGAGGATAACTTAAGTTTTACCTTGTAGTTCGGATCTCCGTCCTTCTCAGATGAGCTCGTCTTCGGGGGAACTCCGTCCGGAGATGATGGAGAGCGAGACGCCTCCATCCGCCACGCCATCGGATAGGGCGGACGAGCCTGAAGTGTCATCATGGAGGGTATCCCCGAGTCCGGCAGGGCCGAACAGTTCGGCACCAACTGGTGTGCTGCCGGGGGAGCTGAAGGATCTGCTTGAGAGGGCGTCCATCTCAGAAGGTCACCGTACACTGATGAGTACGGTGATTGAAAGAATTTCATCCGCCGAAGGCGGATTGCGTGATGCCGTCAGGAGTTTGCTGGCGGGGTTTGAGGTACGTAAAAATGACATACTCTTTGACAGTTTTACACATAAAGTGCGCCCTGTATAGATAGTAGCCCCTGAGACTCGGTAGGGTGTCGAGAACGACAGCGTGCCGAGGATCAAAATCCCAGGAATTGATTTTAGCCTTTCCTAAGTAGGTGGCGGATAGTTCGGTGGCTAGCCGGACTGATGGAGTTGCCGAACTAAAGCGGCAACTCGATGTTGCGGATGCGGACATCGTGCTAGTCAACAGGCGACTTGACGAGTCGCAAGGTAGGTTTCTTCTCCGTGGTCACCTAGTAAGGGAGCCGAAGCCCACCCCTTACAATATGTGTGCTTGACGCAGATGGTGCCGCTGTTGTGGAGAGCCTTCGGGCAGAACTTGCTCAAGCCAAGGAGCAAGCTAGAAGGAGTGATGCGGCTACCTCGAGGGCGGCCGAAGAGCTAGAAGCCGAAAGGGCTGCACACTGCCGAAGCAGGGAGGAGATGGCCGAAATGGCCGTGAAGTTAAAAGATGCTACCGACCGCAATGAGGTTCTTGAAAGGGAGCGCCTAGCGGAGCGAGAAGACCTGGGGAAGGCCACCGCCGAAGCCAAGGATGCCCGTTCTGCAATGCGGGCTATGAAGGAGGAACTGCGCCAGGCCGGAGACATTGTGGCTGGCAAGCCCTTTCTGCTGCGCCGAAGGTTTACGGATCCAAAGTATGCTTAGCTTGGCCAGCTGTGGGGTCCGGAGGATCCTTATATGGACTTGGCGGCGAGTGCGGCGGATGCCGTTGTGCACTTCCGAAGTCAGAAGGATCACAAGACGGAAGAGCTGTTTTGGTCTCAATTCCATAGTCCGGAGCATTCACTTCCGTTGACCGATTGGTTGGCCGAGTGGGCTGAGCTGAATAGATTGTCCGGACTTGCCATGACAGATATCGTGACTCATGTCTGGCCGGATAGGCCCAAGCTGAAAAGTTATTTTGGCTTATTGCAGCAATTCTTTGGGGCGGTGCCGCATATCAAGGCGATGAAGCGGTCGGCCTGCATCGAGGGTGCGCGGATGGCCCTCGCCCGTGTGAAGACATACTGTACGGAGATGGATGCCACCGCTGTTGCGACCCAGGGTTCGGATGAAAGCCGGTTACCCGTCGAGCACTATTTTGGTGAAGTTCTGCGTGGCGCTCGTGTAATAGAGTCGCAGTGCTCAAAAAATGTCATGTTCAAATGAACGTTATGGTTTGTAAAATGATGTTTATAATATAAGCACTTTTTGTACTTGTGCGTTCAAGTATTGAAATATCTCCTGTGCGGCCGTTTATGTATACGTGTGTATAACCTGAAAGATGGTAGTCGTCGGCTTCAGCCCCCACGCACAAGGTGCGGGGGTGTTCGCAAAAAATAGCGCATTTTCACACTTAATCCGATGTCTCGGTCCTGTGAAGGAGGTGGTAGCGTAGCAAACGAGGCACACGGACTATAATGCTTTATCACTTTCACTTAGCCATAGGAGTTCGAGGTTGGGGCTACGATATAGCCCCTAGAGGCACCGCGCTCTCTGAATTCGGGGCGCGTGTGTGCTTGACCGGGAAACGGTCCTTCGTCAAAGCGGAGGAATTCTAAACATTCCGGTAGTCGATCGAGTGGTTGACCAGTCTCTAGCTATATCATGATAGTCAGTTTTCGGCTTTCTCTACTGAGGTGCTCGCCCGTCCGAACCGGGGCACAATCGCAGTAGTTCTCCTGGTGCCGCGTTAGCCGATGATACGGAACGTAAGGTAGCAAAACACAGGAGCCGGGCAAACCCAACATTTGACAAAAGACATGATTCGGAGCTGATGCATATAAGGCCTAACTCGAGACGCCGAACACTCCCTAAGGTATTCGGTCTTTGTGATAGCGGGCAGAACAATGCCCTAAGCCCCTAATGTCCAGGTACACGCAAGGTCCTCTGACGCGGCCGATGCCAAAATGTCAGCCTCTTCTCTGGCTATAATGAGGAACCAGGGGATATATAGCAACAAGAGACAGTAAAAAAGGTTTACGCAGGGTCTTAATCTGAAAAGAATCCTTGCAACGGGTCCCTACTGCACGTCTGCGCCTGTGTCTCCGTTGTGCTGTATCCTGGACGGGTGTAACACGCTGTTCATCTATAAAAGAGAGGAACTTAGTTTGAAAATAATCGTGCAAAAAATGAAAAAATTGAAATATGAATGAATATATAAAGCTGAGCTTATATTAGCTCATACGCGCAGCCCCTTGTAAAGGGGTGTGCGGCTAGGGAGCCCCTAGCTTATTTTTATGCCGGACTCGTCTAGCCGTGACCGAGGTCTTGAATGACCTTTTAATGAGATGATGCCGCGTGGACCGAGCATTTTAAGTGTAAGAGACGCGTAGTGTGGTATTGCATGAAAGCGGACAAAAGCTTCACGTCCCAATAGTGCTTGATGGTTACTTTTGAATGGGGCGACATGAAAGATTAGCTTTTCGCGTCGGAAGTTGTCGAGTGACCCGAACACAACTTCTAGTAGTAACGAGCCCGTGCACTTGGCGTAAGGGCCTGGCGTCGCTCCTTTGAATGAAGTGCGACTATGTCGGATTTTAGTAAGGTCTGTCCCCAACTTGCGGATTGTGTCCGGATATAGCAGGTTTAAATCACTGCCGCCGTCCATCAGGACTTGTGTAAATTGTAGTCCGTCGATTATAGGATCCAATATCAGGGCAGTCCATCCTGCGTTTCGAATATTCCTGGAATAGTCCAGGTGGTCGAATGTAATTGGTTTTAACATCCAATCTCGGTGTTCCGCTGGGGTGGACCGTGCGACACGTGCTTTAGCGGGGGCCGTACTATTGTTCCGTACTATCACATGTAGTGAGTTTACTGTTTTGACTTCTTGTGGGAAAGTCTTTTGTTTTCCGGCACTCTGCTGGTGGGGTTCGTCATCATCCTCGCTTGGCGCGTCGAGCCCCTTGTGTTCGGCGTTGAGTCGGCCGGACTGTTTGAAGACCCAACAATCTCGGTGGGTGTGGTTTGCAGGCGTTCCAGAGGTGCTATGGATTTGACATATCTGATCCAAAATCTTGTTTAAGTTGGATAGCTTGTCACTGTTGTCCTTAAGAGGCAGTGTTTTGTTGTTCGGCCGCGAGCTTTTGAATCCGGCGTTGACCGCCGTGTTCTTTGGGCTTTTTTCATTATTTCGGCGCTGATCCTTTCTGCGCCGTGATTTTCCATTTCCATCTCTGATCTCGGATGTACTCGGGTCGCTGGTGCTGCATCTTGCTAGCCAGCTGTCTTCCCCCGCACAAAAGCGGGTCATGAGGCTTGTTAGCGCAGCCATTGTTCTCGGCTTCTCTTGGCCGAGGTGTCTGGCGAGCCATTCGTCTCGGACATTATGTTTAAAAGCTGCTAAGGCTTCGGCGTCCGGACAATCGACTATTTGGTTCTTTTTGGTAAGGAACCTGTTCCAGAATTTGCACGCTGACTCTCCGGGCTGTTGAGTTATGTGACTTAAATCGTCTGCATCCGGAGGGCGGACATAAGTCCCTTGAAAATTTGCTCTAAACATGTCCTCGAGCTCTTCCCAACTTCCAATAGTATTTTCTGGGAGGCTTTTGAGCCAATGCCGAGCTGGCCCTTTGAGCTTGAGGGGTAGATATTTTATGGCGTGGAGATCATCTCCTCTTGCCATGTGTATGTGGAGGATGTAATCCTCAATCCAGACTCCAGGGTCTGTTGTTCTGTCGTATGCCTCTATGCTTACGGGTTTGAACCCCGCTGGAAATTCATGATCCAGCACCTCATCGGTGAAACATAGTGGGTGTGCGACGCCCCTGTATTTGGGTGTGCCGTTGTCTTCGAATACTCGGCGTGTTGTGTTGCTTGCTGGGGCCCTCTTTTTTGGTCCATAAATGGACCTGACCGGGCCATCTGTTTTCCGAGGATCAGGAGTCGGCTTGTGTGCGGCGCCGATTATAGCTTGTGGCCTGTCATCTGGTCGTCTATCCGGCCAGGCGGCCTCTTTGCTTTTTGACTGTGGGGGCTCTATGGCCTCCTCGTCGAATTCTGGCAGCAGCTTGCGCTTCGGGTAGCTCTTTGTTTGGTGGCTATTGCCATATTTGTCCGCGGTCTTGAGTACTTTGCTCCACCTCATTCTGAGTATGTCTTCCGCTGTTTTGAGCTTCCGTTTTCCTTCTTCAGACTTCTTGTAGTGGCGACGAGTCTTTTGTGAAGGTTCTTATGCTCCGTTGGTGTATCCGGCGTGAGGTTGTCTGAACTGTTGTTTTCGCCGGGCATGGATTGATTATCCGATTCATCCTGTTCGGATGGTTGCTTGGTTGCATGTTCGTCGTCCACTAGTTTGCCCTGCTCCATTGCTGGGTCATTAGGAGTGCTGTTTTTGTCGAGGCGGGACTTAGGGCGGCGTCTGCCTTGCCGTTTTGGTTGTTTGTCGGCGGATTTATCCTTTGCCGAGTCCCGTTGTTCCTCGTTGTCGCTTCCTTTTGGGGTATCCACCATATATACGTCATGGGTTGGGGTGGCCTTCCAGTGCTCGGTAAGCGCTGGATTTTGGTAGTCTCCGGCATCGTCGTCCATACCGTCGATGTCTTCGGAGTTGTAGTCTAGTATGTCGGTTAGATCGTCGACAGTGGCTACAAAATGGGTGGTGGGTGGGCTAGGAATTTCTTCGTCGTCCGCATCCCAACCATCCTGACCGCAGTTCGGCCAGGGTTCTCCTGATAACGAGAGATGCTTTAGCGAATTTAGGATGTCGCCAAAGGGTGAGTGCTGAAAGATGTCCGCGGCGGTGAACTCCATGATCGGCGCCCAATCGGATTCGATTGGCAGGGGCGCAGGAGGTTCGGAGTCCGGCAAGGAGTCCGGCATCTCGGAGTGACGAGCTTTACAAGGGACAAGGTTAGTATTCGGCTCCATCGCCGTAGAAGTTGCAGCTACCGAGGCGGTGTCCAGCCACCTGTCCTCGATCTGCACGGTCTGCTCCAAACTATGGGTCGGGGCGGACTCGTGTGCGGCCTCCAGGGCACTATCCAGCGGCAGAGCTAAATCTTGCCCATCGTGACAGCGCGGCACGCTCGGCTGTGGCTCGAATCCATCGAAGATCAAGTCTCCGCGGATGTCAGCCGTGAAGTTTAGGCTTCCAAACCTGACCTGATGGCCAGGGGCGTAGCTTTCGATCTGCTCCAGATGGCCAAGCGAATTGGCCCGCAGTGCAAAGCCGCCGAACACGAAGATCTGTCCGGGGAGAAAAGTCTCACCCAAGATGGCGTTGTTGTTGATTGAAGAAGCCATCAAGCCTATCGGTGACGACACAGAGGAACTCTGAATGAAAGCACCAATGTCGGTGTCAAAACCGGCGGATCTCGGGTAGGGGGTCCCGAACTGTGTGTCTAGGCGGATGGTAACAGGAGACAAGGGACACGATGTTTTTACCCAGGTTCGGGCCCTCTCGATGGAGGTAAAACCTACTCCTGTTTGATTGATATTGATGATATGGGTAGTACAAGAGTGGATCTACCACGAGATCAAGGAGTCTAAACCTTAGAAGCTAGCCTATGGTATGATTATTGTAATGGTTATGTTGTCCTACGGACTAAAACCCTCCGGTTTATATAGACACCGGAGAGGGCTAGGGTTACACAGAGTCGGTTACAATGGTAGGAGATTTACATATCCGTATCGCCAAGCTTGCCTTCCACGCCAAGGAAAGTCCCATCCGGACACGGGACGGAGTCTTCAATATTGTATCTTCATAATCTTGGAGTCCGGCTGACGATGATAGTCCTGCTGTCCGGACACCCCCTAGTCCAGGACTCCCTCAGAGGCGGTCTGGACGGAGCTTGAGGACGACATGGCTGGTGGTAGGGTTTTGCTAGATGTGATGGATAGAGGAGGCTCTGATTACCATGTAAACGAGCGGAGAACGTCGTACCTCGTTGGAAGCGACGGTTGCATGTTAATATAGGCAGGAGCATCTTCCTGATAAGCATACAAAGTTGTTGGAATTACATCTTGGGAAACAAGGAGGATCTAGAGAGATAGAAAGATAAGAGGTTACAATATCATGCGGTTCTATCTAACCAACCTGACCTGGCTCGGCCGGTGCGCCCTATGGGCCTATCTCAATATGTTTAACGCCTATCTCAATATGTTTAACACGATTGCATATATTGTTTGCCATGGTTTTATTCTCCACTTGATCAAAAAAATCATTCATTCTCCATTAAAACCGAAATATGAACGTAATCAATCTCACAAGACAACTAAGCAGTGTACGCTGAATAAATCAAGATTAACACAAGCACTAATACAGAGCCGGATAGTCTACCAAAAATTAATGACAACGATGGGAGAGGACTAAGATTGACGCACCTGTGCTGGTGTCCTCGATGGACCAAAGAGAGTCCTAAAGTTTGGGATGTTGGCCTTCCACGCATCCTCATACATCTCCTACGCCTCATGCTGATGCCGCCGCCTTGCCTTGGACCAGCCGACGAGCGTGGTGGTGCCGAGCATGACCCGCCACAGCGTGCTGTTAATGACGAAGTCGTCGCGCCGATGAGCACCATGTAGTTGCGCCGTGACCTGCAGCCAAGGGGAGGAGGTGGGAGGGTAAGGGAGGGGGGAGCGAAGGGCGGCGGCGGCGGCATGGGGCGCAGAAACACGTGTCGGTGCAGACGGCGGCGTCCAGCCATGTGAGGCGTGGGGCAGCGTGCGGAAGCGTCGAGGCGCAGGAATGGAGATGCAGGGGGGATGATAATAAAGGCGAAAGAAAGGAAACCAAATATTTGATCGATCGATCGCTTGGGAACAATACGAAGCGGGAAAGGTCACAATCGATGCGTTAGGAAAGTTAGAATTTTGAATTGATTTTCATAAAAATAAGGTTTTATTGGTTGGTAACGTGATATCTACCTACCTGTTTTGTGACGTGTTTGGTTAGGAAAGTTTGCAAATAATAAGAAAGTTATTATTTGGATTAGAGACATTAGGAGTAGGGATGCCCTGTTGCACATACAAGGTGATCAGAAATTATATTGCAAGTATTTAATCCATAATTCGGTAAATATTATGGATATAAAAACCAAATGGGAAACCAATTCGTTTTTTGGTGGGAAGGTGATCTCACATAAGAAGGTAAATAAATCATGATGTAATTTTTGAATCCTTAATTACCCAAGAATTAAATGAGCACCTACCAAAGGAAAGCGCAAGAATTATTACCTGATATAAACCGATGAAGTGGGGGGAGGGGACGAAAAAAAATCTACGAAAAAAACCCAGCGAAGGTGGGACAAAAACAACCATGGTAGGTGGGACAAAAATTGACCGACGGAGACTACCAACTGCTCCATTAGGAGTAGAGATATGGCATCTGTAGTTATAATAATTTATCATTGGAATGTCCATCAGGCATTTCGGAAGAGAAGATCTCAACCAAGTTTGTTGGAGTTCGCTAAATCATTTTTGATAGGCTACACACTCCAATTCAGATATTTGTCCTCGAAAATGCAAGTGAATTTTTTTTGATCCAGAGTAAGCTTTTCTTCAATGAATGTTAAAAAAGCTTTTGTTCAAAGAAACTTTCAACTTAGGTATTGCACTACTTATGATGTTCACTTGGTGGTCAAACTTCTCTTCCCCTCATACTAGACATTGTGCAAATTCATTTGACTTATGTTACCTCAATGGCATGGTTCCGTGTTCGAAATTCAAGGAGTGGTGTGGACCATGCTTTGATTGGGGAGGCAGAGATAGTGTGTAAAGGAAGAAGTAGAAGGTAGAAGATTGATGCCCCTGTGGCAATGCACGGGTCCTTTTGCTAGTAATGTCTAAACGAGATTACACTATATGTTGCATGTGTGAAACACATTATACATGTTTGAGAAGTAAAAAAACCGTATGAAACACACATTAATTAGAGACAGTTAGCGAGGAATGCATACATTGGATTTCAACATAAAGTGGTTTCATCAAAAATGATGTATATAGAATTTTGTGCTAATCGAAAATGGATCCTGCCCGAACAAAAATAGAATACAAACGGGATTTGAATTGAGTTCGCACGGTAAACATGCACTCTGCAAAAATTTGAACGAAGCGATAAAAGTCGTAGTAACCGTCCGAAACCAAAATCCGCAAGATGGAAATTACTGCCTATCCCTGCCATGCAAAGCCTATCGGTTCGATTTCTATAGGTTTCGATAGGGGTAGGTTTGTAATTTCAGTCAAACGTGACATAACCGCCTCTCACCCGAATTCATACATGGTGGGCGCCAAAACACAGTGTCTCCTCAGCCGAAATTGACTCCCTCCCCGATTCATACACGGTGGGCGCCAAAAACAAACTCTTGTCGGCAAATATTCGGTGTAGGCGAGATTACCGTCCTATCCCCAACCGACTAATATTGCTGTGTTGTAGGAAATTTGAAACGGGGCCTAAGTTTGTAAATTTCCTCGCATTTGAGACAATCGCGCCCTGAAGACATGGTTCTCACCTTCCTCTCTCCCTCCATTTCCCCATTCGTACTCCGTGGGCGCCAAAACACCCTCTCCACCTTAGCATCCTCCGTCCGCCACCCCATCCACCGCCGTCCTCCTCCATCATGCCGGAGCTGATACCCTGACGCCGTCATCCATTACAAGAGATCGACCTCTCATCCACGGCTTCGGACCGGGATCCTTGCATCCCGTCTTCTCGCTTCATCCCCTCCGTCGTCCACCTTGCCAGCGCCGCTCCTACGACCGTCTTGTCCGCTGCGCCTTGCCGCCACTATCTATCCTCCTAAATCTGCTTCCACGCCGCCGACAGCCATCGCTACCGTAGCACCGTTAAATTCTTAGCAGATGCATACACGACGCCGCACTAGAGGCGGTACTCTTTTGTATCTGCTCAACTTATTTATCACAGCAAGAAAATAGATCGCCACTGCTTTACTCTGATTTCTTGTCCATCACTTACTTGCTAGTTGAAAGCAAACATTAGTTGCGAAGTTGCCTTTGTCCAGTTTGCACCTTCAGATCTGCCATGGCACGCTCAACACTATACTCGCAATGCTTATGGTTTTCCCTTTTTATATTCCAGACTAGTTAAATGCAATGTTGAGGATATCGCTTATCGTTATCGTCTCGGTCAGCTAGGGATTAGAGATTAATCGGAAATCGACCGATTAATCGATTTTATCGGTCGACTATTAATCGGATATTTTTTTGCAAATCCCAGGTTCCCAACACTAAAATACGCTATATTCAACACCAAAACAATATTTGACAGAAGTGTTACCTTGATTTTTCGCCTTTGAATCCTTGTATAAAGGCAAACAAAACAGGACAATAGTACATATTCCGTAACAAGGTCCAAAAAACATAAATAAACATGGTTTTCGCAAACATCATGCTATGAATAGGTTTGATTTATCGGTAGACTCCCGATAAATCGCTTGTCAAAACGATAAATCGGTCCAAAAGATAAACGACAAAGATAACACATAATCTTATCACTCACCCCCCGATTAGCGATAAATCGGAAGATTAATCGGTGAATTGGAAGATTTATTGAACAGTGGTTAAATGACAGTAGACTAAATTTCAAAATTAGGTTAGTCGATTTTTCAGAGCTCGCCGGATTTCACCGGTGCGAAGGAAGGGGCTCGGGTGGGGACGGTGGTTGTGGGGGACGGTGGTGGGGCCTCGCCGAACGAAGAAAACTCGACGCGGGTGGCGGCGGGGGTGGGGGTGGACGAGGAACACAGGCGGTGGGGCCAGTGGTTCGGCCGGCGGCCCGTGCGGTGTTCTGTATGGAAAAAATCAGAGGCGAGGAAGAAGAAGGGTTAGGAGACGTAGGATCTTCATCCAACCGTCTGAAATGGTCGACTGACTCAAATGAAAAAAGTCAAGCGACTTGCATGCAGACATGCCTTTATATTCAATACCATCATCGTACCTGCTTAGCACTGCTCCTGAATCCATCAAGCTAAACAACGTGCCACTCATAATTCCAAACTTGTTTCTCAAATACGAATATGATATTATGCTGATATTACCAAAACAGATAATGTTTAATTGGTCAGTTAATGTTCCTACTTTACTTTTGAAAAGCATGTGCACCACATATAGAGAGACAGCAGGGAGTTGCATTCTTAGTGCGCTCTGGTTCATCATGTGTGGGCACTGTGCAACGACCATTTTGTTATCCAAAATCTGCTTGCTCTTCTTTAGCATGCTCTTCTTCCGTTCTTCTTTAATAAGTACTCTCTCCGTTCCTATATACAAGTCTTAGTATAGATTCCACCATGCACTACATATGGAGCAAAATGAGTGAATCTACACTCTAAAATGTATCTGTATACATATGTATGTGATCCATAGTGGAAATCTCTACAAAGACTTATATTTTGGAATGGAGGGAGTATGATAGTAGTATAGTATGTTCCTTGTAGTGAAGATGAGCAGGGACATTTGTAGTGTAGAGGTCTATACGGTCGGTTGTGATGGACACTTTGAACTCTTTGGGCCTCTTTGATTCATAGGATTTTGTAAACATAGGAATAGGATTTGTAGTGGCCTACCCACTTGAATCCTATAAGAATAATAAGGAAATGTGGGGAGCTGTGTCGCCTTTGAGAGTTACACTGATATTAATAGTACCTCACCTTCATTTGAAGAGAGCTGGTATCCGAAGCCTTTCTAGCCGTACCGACAATATTAGCACATATATTCCAGCAAGTTCCACTTTGCTGATTTTACTTTGATGCTTACGGTTTTCCCGTTATATCTACACTATGATCTGTGTAGCTGCTTTGTGTCGCACTAGCAGCAGTCCACTCTTGAAGCTAAACACACCAATCTTAAGTCCAAAGCTTACTTCTTCAAATACGAATTGTGATATGATACTGATATTAGTTAACAGACACACATTTAATTGGTCAGGTAATGCTCCCACTTGATTTTCCAAATGAATGTGGCCACATATAGAGAGACAACATGGAATTGCATTTCTTTGGGTGTTGTGATTCATCATGAGTGGGCAACCAACATTGTATGCAATGTAGCGGAATCTCAAGAATATGCTTCCTCTTCTGTTCTTTAACATGTTCCTCTGTTGTTATTCTGTATTTAGTACGTACAATATGTTCCTTGTCAGGAAGGGGGGCAGGGACATCTGTAGTCAACAGCTGATAGAGCTGGCTTGTACATGATCGATAGGCTTTCAATTAGTATCAGCAATACAACACTGTATTTTCCAGCTAGTTCCACTTTCCCAATTTAAATATCATGGTTATGGTGTACCCCTTTTATGTACACTACGATTTGCCTAGTTGCTATGTGCTCTTGTTATCATGGTTTGTGTAAGTGCATCTAGTGCCACCCCTAGTTGGTTTTGGAGTATTGACGACAAACATGGTTGAGGTACTAATGTGTTTGTGAGAATTGCTGGATAACACGGGTAGTGTCCCTCATTGATTCGGTTTACCTACCAGAGATGACCCCTAAAAATGCGTGAAGACACTAAAGACAATGGTGGTTCATGAAGACATTCACGACGGAGATTATGATGCATGCAACTATTCACTTGAAGACTATGGAGTGCGAAGACATAGTTGTTTCGTAGTTTCCTTTTCTTCTTATTGAGTCATAGGAACTGAAAGTGCTAGTTATCGACTAGAGGGGGGGTGAATAGGCGATTTTTATGAAAGTCTTCAAAACATGGGAGTTTCAAAGACAAACAGGAGAAACGATCTACCCATGGAGAGTCTCCTCCATTGGGATTTCTCTCCGGGCTTGGCGGTTGAATCTCAGGTACGTGCCAAGTTTGGATCTACGGTGCACTTCACCTCGGCAAACACTGGATCCACAAAGGAATTCTTCCTTGTGGTTTCCTTCTCGTCGGCTTCTTTCAAGTTGACAGAGGAATCTGTGGCCCTAGCGCTCCAATCTTGCATTGGCGGCCTTGCTTCAAAGTTTAGGGTTTTGCAACTAAGTGATCGTCGCTTTCGTTTCTCGGTTGCATCCAACAGTGTGGGACACTTTATTTATGGTCTTAAGGATCGGATTTGGCCAGATTTTATCTGTCATTTTCATCTCTTTCGTGGTTTCCCTGATCATATTGGTGTTCATCATGAGGTTGGTTGGCATGCGGATAGTTTTCTCCATGAGGTGAGGTCTCGTTCTTTGGCCATCAAATCTAAATGGCTCCAAGATCAACAAAGTAAATTTGATCAGCAGAACTCAGTTGCTAAACATTTAGAGAATTTACATGATCAAACACAAGGCTCCTCGCCGGAGTGGAGTACACAGCCAGCCGCCGATGGATTATTTTTTGGACAGTTCGAATTTCCGGTAATTGCGGATCAGGAGCTGAATATCCGTTTGGGAGATTTTATTTGTTCTGCAAAGCAAAATCGGCGTGTCTTGCCTTCTTTCAAGGGACATCATTTTCAGGATTCATATTGGGATTCCATTTCTGATGAAAAGTTATTCCATATTATGGACGGTTGGCAAGCGGGCTATTCTAATGCTGATGTCGCCTCTATGGTCCAGATTGTTGATGTCCCAACTCAAGATTATATTGATTCTTGTTTGCTCAAATGCTCTAAATGCTCACGTCATGGCCACCTTCACATGGACTACCCAGGTACTTTTTGCCAACGTTGTATCCGTCTTATCGATCAATGTTTATGTTCGGACTATCTTCCTGATCGAGTAGACACATGCAAGTTGGGCCGTAAGCTTCCAACATGTCTTGCGTGTAATAGCAAGGAACATCTAAGTCGTAGCTGTCCCGGCACCCAGAGATGCAGCACGTGCAACTTATTGGGCCATGTTAAGTGTCGGGGGGGGGGGGGGGGGGGGTTTGGCTTGGGCCTGCGTACTATTGGCAGCCCAAAAACTTCAAACGGTCTAGGTCTCATCTAGTGGAACGGAAAGATATCAACTGCCAGGGCCGGCGGGATATACACGGTAAAAATCAGGGTTTGTTATGGAAGGTGAAACAGAAAATCCCATGTACCTCTGACGTGGCCACTCCCCATTGCCTGACGCTCCGAATACCCTCCCCCATTGCAGTTGTCAACTCCACCGCCCCGGGGGCCCAATCAGAACCAGTCTCCCCAGTTTCATCCTCTTCCTCCCTCTCCTCTGCCTCTGCTTCCTCTGCTCCAAGGCCGAAAAACCCTACTGGTATCGCCATGGCGAACTTCCCAGTCAGCCCATTTCCATTCACTCCCATCGCCTCGCACATTGAGCGAGGGCCAGATCATCGCCTGCAGAGGAGCACCATGGTAGTCGATGAGGCGCCGCTGAACCATGAGAGGTATGCTCTGATTGAGATCACCCCCCTGTTCCAGATCATCAGAAGAGGTTTTGGTTGGAAGAAGTCTGTCAGATTATTAGGGAGGATCTAGAGTATCAGATTGAGGATGAGTTTGTCTATCCGATCGCTGTGGGTTGTGTTGCTTTTGTTGATGTTCAGAGTAGAGATGATGCCATTAGAGAGGGGCTGCACGCACTGATAGAGGATTCTTACTTCACACTAATCCCCCATGATGAGGGAATTAACATGCGCATGCCTGCTTTTCAATATGAAGTCTGGATCTTGATGCTTGCTTTTCCTATGGATTATATGACCGACCACTATGTTCATAAGGCCGTCTCGCGCTTTGGTAAACTGCTGTCGTGGCCAAGACCGAATGAGAACAAAGCTAGGGTTCTAGTCAAGTGCCACATCAAGGATATTGCGGAAGTTCCCCATAGTCTGCTAGTCACTAAAGTTGGATTGCTGCCAGGTTTAGGCCGCTCTTGGTCTGTCCCAGTATATGTTCTGAATGGAAGAGATACTGTACCTGGTATGCAGGGGACAGAGGATACTCCCCCTCTTCTAAATGCCTCTCCACACCCGTACGCTCTGCCATACTACACAATCATGCAACAAGCGAGAATTAATGAGATGGAGGCACAACAGGCAGCTAATGAGGCAGCATGGAATGGTCATCACCAGGACCAGGGTCAGGATCATGTCAATGGCTGGAGCCCATGGACAGTGGTGCCACCACCGTACACAGGATTCAGTTTCAGAACCTATTTTGAGTACGATGGGCCGTCTCTGATGGATGGTGTGCAGCAAGAGCATAACCTGGTGGACAATCTGTCTGATGTGTGGTCTGAGATCTCTTATGTCGAAGAGTTGGCTGATAATTTCATAAATGGCGTCCTCTCCGCAGCCCATGCCTTTGTCCGTGCGGGAGGCTCTGTTTCTGCTGTAATAATTGCCGCTGACAGTGAGTTGCTCTCGTGGATGGGAGGGATGTTAAAGAGGATATACACCAGAGCTATATTACCTGCTGAGATCCCTCAAACTGCGTGCTTTCCGCTTAATCCTTTCACTGGTATTCAGCTCCACCTTGACTGTATGCGATTGGCTGTGCTTGCTACTGTGAAGCCTGAAGTTGATGTCTTTGGAAGCATCTTTAGCTCAGTTTTTCGGTCGGGCAATGTCACCATTCTGTCTGCATGGATTGACAAACCTACATCCGAACTGCCGGCGATGGATACCCCGAGGGTGGCCACAAATGTGAATCTGGAACCCCGTGACTCTGTGGATCAGGATGCTGGCCCAATCGGGCGTATGATACACACTGAGACAGCCAATGTGGACACGGTTCTTCTTCGTCGCAGTGCACGCGCAAACAAATATGATGGGTTCAGGGTGCCGCCGATGACTGACAAGAGGCTGCCAGTTTCCAAGGTCAAGCCCAGGAAGGACCCTTCTGTTGTCGGGCTCTCCACCGCAGGTTCTTCTTCTGCCAGGAAGAATGAAAAGGTATCTGAAACTGTCCCACCCCCCACTTATATCCATGCTATTCAGTCCATTGGGACTAATATGTGTGGTGTTCATCCGAGCCAGTTGAGCGAAGACAAACTGCTTGCTACGCAGCAGAAGCACAAGAACAACGCTGGTGGCAACGATGAAGTTTAAGGCGTGGAAGGTTCTTTGCTGGAATGTCCGAGGGATCAACTCCGACAAGAAACTTTTGGGACTGCGCAATGCTATCAGCTCTAGTGGATGTTCAGTTATTTGTCTGCAAGAAACTAAGCGTGCTACTTTCGATCTAGATTTTGTTAAACTTTTCTGCCCGAAAACATTTGATAAGTTTGAAGTTGTGCCCTCCCAAGGGGCCTCTGGTGGTCTTGTTGTGCTTTGGGATAGCTCTGTTTTTACAGGTCGTGTTTTCTGCTCTGAAACTTTTGCTTTGGGCATCCAGCTAACCTCTGTGCACACTGGCAAAACCTGGAAACTTGTTAACATCTATGGACCTTGCGCGGGGCAAGGCAGATCAGAGTTCACATCCTGGCTGTTTGATCTTGATATACCTGACCATGAAGATTGGTTACTCTGTGGGGACTTTAATTATATTAGAGCGCCAGATAATCGCAACAAACCAGGTGGAGATGCTAATGATATGCTCACGTTTAATGATTTCATACATGCTCAGGCTCTGGTCGAATTGCCAATTAAGGGCAGGCAATATACGTGGAGCAACATGCAGTCTGATCCACTGCTCGAACAATTAGACTGGTTCTTTACCTTGTCTAACTGGACCTCCAACTATCCGAACACCACAGTGGGTCCCCTTCCCAAACCAGTGTCTGATCATACGCCCTGTGTGATCTCGATTGAATCTTCTGTACCTAAGAGTAAGATCTTTAGGTTTGAAAATTTTGTGGATTTCTCATCCGGGTTTCTTTGAGCTGGTTCGTTCAACATGGGAAAAACACTGCTATGCACCGAACTCAGCCCAGCTTCTATGCAAGAAATTTAAAAACATACGGTATGCCCTTAAACGTTGGAGCAAACGGATTTCTAGGATGAATGTTTGTATTGACAACACCAATTGGGCTCTACTGGAACTTGACAATATCGAGGACAAAAGGACGCTGTCAGTCCCAGAGGCCAACTTCAGAAATATACTTAAAAACCATCTTGTCACCCTCCTTGACTACAAACGAGAATATAGGAAAAAGAGGTATACAGTAAGATGGTTCTCCTGTGGGGGGGATAACACCAAATTTTTTCACTCGGCGGCCTCAGAAAGATATCGCAAAAACTCCATATCCTCGCTCAAATGCCAGGATGGATCGTTGGTGACGGATCATGTGGGAAAAGCTTGTGAGCTTTTTAATACCTACAGAGAAAGATTGGGAACGAAAGGTGAGTTCGAGATGAAATTTGACCTGGCTAGGATCATCAAGAAAGTGGAGGGGCTGGAAGAACTTACCACGCCTTTGACGCATGAGGAAATTGACGCTGTGGTTCGTGAGATGCCGTCAGATAGAGCGCCTGGCCCAGATGGATTTAACGGGTGCTTTCTGAAATCATGCTGGCATATTATCAAACATGATTTCTATAGATTATGAAATGACTTCTACGAGGGCGTTATTGACCTCAGAAGCCTGAACTCGGGATTCATAACGCTCATCCCTAAAACCCAGTCGCCTGAAACAGCCAATGACTTCCGACCCATCACGTTGCTCAACTGTTGCCTGAATCTGATAACTAAGCTACTGGCTAATCGTCTGTAGAAGCTGGTTCTGAAAATCATACATCGGAACCAGTATGGCTTTCTGAAGGGGAGATCGATCCAAGACTGCCTGGCTTTGGCGTTTGAGTACATACATCAGTGCCAGTCGTCGGGGAAGGCGTGTTGCATTCTAAAATTGGACTTTGCAAAGGCATTCGATACCATCCAGCAAGAACCCATGATTGAGATTATGAAGCATATGGGCTTTGACGAAAGGTGGTTGGGATGGATCAAATGCATTTTCTCTTCGGGTAGTTCATTGGTTTTGCTTAATGGAATCCCCGGAAAACAGTTTGACTGCCTATGCGGGGTCCGTCAGGGCGACCCCTTATCGCCTTTGATCTTTGTCCTCGCAGCGGACCTGCTGCAATCAGCGATCAATGATGCTACGCGAAATGGGCTGCTCCAGCTACCTATCCCCACTACTGACAGCAACTACCCCGTCATTCAGTATGCTGACGACACGATCGCTGTGCTACCAGCCTCAGTCTCGCAGGTGCAAGTCCTAAAATCCATCCTCGTAGACTATGCAAAATCGGTGGGCTTCAAAATAAACTTCCACAAGTCGACCTTGGTGCCCATCAACTCTGACCCGGCGCTGGCGATAGAGATTGCTGTGATTTTTGGCTGCTCCATCGGCACCATGCCATTCACTTACCTGGGACTGCCCATGGGCACCACACGCCCGAGCCTGAATGATCTGATGCCAATGGTAGCCTCTGTTCAGCGTAGGATGCCTGCTGCAATTTCGCTTCTGGATTATGGTTCCAAGCTTACACTGCTCAACTCTGTGGTCACCTCGCCGGTTGTGTATGCCATGTGCTCCATCAAGATAAACCCCAGGATCATTGAGCACCTTGATAAACTGAGGAGATCGTGTCTGTGGGTTAGAAAATCTGAGGATGGGGTCAAGGGCAGCTCGCTCGCAGCATGGGAGATGGTGTGCAAACCCAAGAACAAAGGTGGCTTGGGGGTCATTGACCTCAAAACACAAAACCAGGGGCTCCTACTGAAACAACTTCACAAGTTCTACAACAAACATGATGTACCATGGGTCAGACTGATCTGGGACTCGTACTATGTGGACAAAGTACCTCATGCCTCTGACCCATGTGGATCCTTCTGGTGGAGAGACCTTATGTCGATATCTGATATACAGGGGCATTACTAAAACTGAAGTAATTGCTGGGGATACAGTCTTGTTCTGGAAGGATAATTGGGGCACAGATATCCTTCAAGACAAATACCCAAGGGCATTTTCGTTTGCTAGAAACCCAGATGTTTCTGTGAGACATCTCCTGTCCTCACAAAGACTGGGCGAGGTATTCTATTTTCCGCTCTCAGTACAAGCCAAGGCTGAAGTTCTTCAGATACAAACGGAAGTGCTCGAGGTGGCGTTGACTGAGGACAAGGACATATGGTCCTGTGTTTGGGGGGGGGAACAAACTTTCGATCTTCCAAATATTATGAGTACTGCTTTGGCAGGCTCATGCAGATGAGGTGTTTGGTCTGATTTGGAAAACAAAATGCACAATGCAATGGAAGGTATTTCTGTGGCTGCTGCTGGCTGATAGACTGAATACCAGGAATATGCTTCGACGTAGACACTTCAGAATCCGAAATGATGACTATACATGTCTACTCTGTGCCACGCCGCCCGAGGAAGACATTGTTCATCTCTTTTTCACCTGCCCTTTTAGCCAGAGGTGCTGGGCTGCGCTGGGGATACATTGGCAGAGTGATCCTGACTGGATCAAGATGGTGCACGAAGGCAAAAACAGGTGGACACGGCCAATGTTCTTGGAAGTCTTCACAGTTGCTGCATGGGGGATCTGGAAGGAGAGGAATGACAAACATTTCAGGGGGGTCCAGCCTTCCTTTGATTCTTGGAGGAACAGATTCAAAAATGATTTTGCTATGCTAGTTCATAGAGCTAAGCGGGAGTTGGCTCCTTGCATCACTTCTATTGTAAACTTGCTTTGATTTTCTTTCAGGTTGTGTTGTATAGCTGACAACCACCCCCCAACCCCCCTTCTCTCAGACAACATGTAACTTTGTACAGTCCTGGACACTCTGACACCCCCCTAACCTTAATTATTTAATATAAAAGGTAGTGAGGATTACTCACTGTCATCAGTTCTAAAAAAACAGGAGAAACAACACTATTTGTATGCAGCGGAAGGTTGACTACACTAGACAAGCCATAGTCAAGTATTCAATGAAGTGAAAGCACGAAGACTATTAGCAGCTAGGTAGTAAGGATCAGGGTGGAAGATAGTATGAAGCCAATGAGGATAAGTAGTCAAACAGTGAAGTCAAACAGATTATGCAAGCAGGCAATGACTTCACGAAGACAAACTATAAGTAAAGAGAAGTGAGAGATAGAACCAGTAGCTTCAGGAAGACAGTGGTTTGTTCGACTAGTTCCAGTTGCTGTGATAACTGGACGTCTGGTTAGGGAGGCTGAGATTTAACTCAGAAGACCGCGTCATCACCTTATTCCCCTTGAGCTAAGGACACCTAGTCGCCGCCCAATCACTCTGGTAAGTCTTCAAGGTAGACTTCCAAACCTTCACAGACTTCGTTCACCGGCAATCCACAATGACTCTTGGATGCTCAGAACGCGACGCCTAACCGGCTGGAGGATTCACAGTCCTCAAGTGTAACAAGTCTTCAGATCACGCGGACGGAAAGACTTCAGTGATGCCAAACACTCTCTAGGCTCTGGGTGGTTTGGGCTTTGTCCTCACAAGGATTCTCTCTCTCAAAGGCTTCGGAGGTGGGTTGCTCTCAAACGACAAAAGCCGTATCTAACTCTGAGCAGCCACCAATTTATGGTGTAGGGGGTGGGCTACTTATAGCCACTGGGCAACCCGACCTGATTTGTCCGAAATGACCCTGGGTCACTAAGGAACTGACACGTGTCGCAACGGTCAGATTTCAAACACACACGGCAGCTTGACTTGGGCTACAAGTAAAGCTGACTTATCCGACTCTGGATAAGATTTGCTCTCGTTGTCTTCGCTCGAAGACATAGGATTTGGTTGAACATCACTTCAGTCACTCTGACTTTGTTCACTTGGACCCCACTTAACAGTGCGGTGGTTCCTATGACTCAACAAAGAAGAAAAGGAAACAACGAAACCACTAAGTCTTCGTGCTCCATAGTCTTCACTCAATGTCTTCTCATGTCATTGTCTTCAATGTGAATATCTTCACAGACCACCATTGTCTTTAATTTCTTCACACATTTTTAGGGGTCATCTCCGGTAGGTAAACTGAATCAATGAGGGACTACTACCTGTGTTATCCTGCAATTCTCACAAACACATTAGTCCCTCAACCAGATTTGTTGTCAATACTCCAAAACGAACTAGGGGTGGCACTAGATGCACTTACAATCTCCCCCTTTTTGGTGATTGATGACAAACTAGTTGAAGTTTTCAACGGGGATAAAAGTATGTGAAATTGTAAAGGATTGAGGCATTGTCTTCATAAGTGGTAAAAAGGCTCCCCCTGAAGATGTGCATATAAATGTTTTGTGTTGGAATGCAAATGCACATGGCAGGTTGTACTTGTGGAGATCCTCTTCACCATATGAAGACAATTCATCATGCATGAACAGATATACAGGAAAAATGACATGCATAATGAAAAATGGACATCTGTAGAATGAGTTCATGCGGGATTTATCATCGCATATGCGGAATTTACCGTCGCATCACATAGAATAGCAGAAAAAGTAGCAGATGACCATCGAGTTTAAGTGTTACAACTCAAAGAACCAAATGTATCAAAAACGAGAGTTGTAAACACTAGGCAAAAGTATAGCAACCACCCATATGGACCCGCTTGAAGACTATCAACATATGCTTCTCCCCCTTTTGTCAGTAAGGACCAAAAAGGTTTGAAAACATAGTCGCTACTCGTTTCCATGAGGAGTAGGTGAAGCAGCAGGGTCGTCGTTGAGGTTTGGTGGTGCAGAAGAACTTGGGGCAGTGTCGACACGCGTTGTGGTTGGAGCCGGTGAGGTAGCATCACCGGCTTCATCAATAACTCTGGCGCGAACAATGGCTGCAGATGAAGAGTACTCTGAGTCTTCAAGAGATGGGGTTCGACGTAGAACATCATTCCTTGGAGGAGTGGAGTCGAACTTGAATCTCTCAGAGAAGCCATCGTCTTGAAGATCAGCTTCAACACTTAGCAATGTGAGACTCTTCTAGGGCCTCCGACATGTTTCATGAGTGACAAAGGCATTCTTGGTAGCAAGATTGCGAATGCGATTAACATCCACCAAGAGGCTTTGCATTTGACGCTTGAGCCAGAAATGATGCTTGTCTTGCTTTTGATGCAATGCCACAAGAAGCTCTCGATCATTTAGCACACGGGATCGTTTGCGTGTCCTTGGAGCAATGGTGCTCTCTATGGCTTCAGTACGTGCACAGTGAGTGTTGTCGGCCAATTGATAGACACGAGAAGCAACTTTAACACCTTCAACATGTTGGGAAAAGCTCCAACGATCCACATTGTGAATATATAGTGCTTCCTTGACAGGCTCTGGGTATATGGCTTCAATGGACATATCAACCTCTGGTAAAAATATGAGATGATTACGAGCAGAGGGATGATAGTCAATGGCAGAGTGGAGCTTGATCAGACGCATAATCCAAGGAGCATAGAATTTTAGACCAAAAATGTCAGACCCAGATGCAGCAAACTATCTTATGAAGAAGTCCTGAGCATTGAAGCTTTTGCCATCCAGAATGTAGAAGACCAATGTCTTCATTGCACCTTCAAGCTTCGCTGAGGAGGAATGCCCTTTGATGGGCCATAGAGTTCGCCTAATAATGTGATAGATAGTGCAGGGCAGATATTCTAGGTCTTCAACAAGAAATTCCTTGGGATACTCAGCATCCTGGGGCAGTGGCTTCATCATACTAAGCATCTGGCTCATGTTGGGCTCTAGCTTCTGAAAAATGCTCTCCAATGCATCATGGTGAAGCTGACAACCTGGTTCATACAGTTTTCCTGGAGTGGAGAGGCCGGTAAGCTCATTGAGATCAAAGGCTTTGGCTTCATGATGAACGTTGCCCGTCATCCACTCAAGGACCCATGTCGTTGTATCCCTGTTGTAGCCACGAATGTGGAGGGTTGCATAGAATTGCAGTAGAAGCTCTTCATTCCAATGTTCCTTGTCAGTGACAAACTCCAGAAGACCAGCATCACGAAAGCAGTATAGGGCTTCTTCAAGGCAGGGCAGACTAGCAATGGCTTCAGTGTCCAAACGCATATGAGGAAATATGCGCTCCTGATTGTATAGAATACAAGAGTAATAGCTGCGCTGCTGGTAGCTCCAGAACTGATCTGATGATATTCATGGCTTGGAATATGGGTTCTTGCCAGAACCGAAGAAGGTGTTGTGTGCAATGAAGCCATTGATATTGAAGGAGCCTGGTGCTGTTGCAGTACCTGGGAACCTTGGCAGCCTTGGTTTTGGCTTCTGAACCTGAGGCCTATGCTCCACATGCTAGTCAAACTGTGGTCCAGGAGTAGGCGGAGGAACCAGAATTGGCCATCTGACTGGAACAAGTTCACCTTGATAAAATGCATGCTCAATAGTGTGTGGCCTTGGTGGCGGTACAGGAGTAGAGGCATCAGCAGAGGCATCGGGCAGCACATTGGTTGCTGGTGCAGCATTGGCTTCATCCACAGTGTTAGCTTGAGGAGCCACATTGGCTTCAGCCATGACAACATCATTGGCTTCAGTGGCATTGTTGGTGGCCGCCTCAGTATTCTCAACCTCCACTTGTGTAGCTGGAGGGTCTGGCACAGATACGTTCTCCTAGAGATCAACTTCTTGATTTATGGGGGGTGTGGCAACATGTTCTTCTTGTCTTTCATCGGCTGCCGTAGCTAGAATCTCTTCAGAAGCATTAGCTTCGGGCACAGGAACCGTCACAGAAGGATTGTCTTCAGGAAACACTTGATGTGCCACTGAGCTGGATTGGTGTGAATCCTCTTCCGTGATAGTCGTCATGGAGACCAAAGGCCTCAGGCCTTTGCGAAGCCGTTGAAACACGGGCGACGCTTTCGGTGATGGTGTGGTCTCCATGTAATTGTGGTCATTGACAATTGGACTGGTACCTTGCGTTTGGTGTAGGATGAGGTGTACTTGGGGAGTCTTGAACTAGGGTAGCTGGTTGGGGGCGATCAGCCCATGAAGCATCCTGCGTGATTGGCATCAAAGGACGACCAATACTGATGAGTTCACCGTTCGTGTGAACAGGCGATGATACTGTGGGGTTCTGAATCTGAGGAAGGACTCCATCATTGTCTATATTGTTTTGGGGACAAATGTCTTCAGTCACGATGGGATCGACGACTGGAACTTCTTGTTCTTCAGGAGCCTCTATGGAAGCAGGCTTAGGTACAATCAACTGATGCTCTTGATTGTTGGATGGAGGAGGAGCATAAGCAATGGGTTCAACAACTAGGGGCTCTCTGGGAGCAGCCCGATATTTCTTCCTGGTCTTTCTCTTCTTTGGGGGTGGTGCATCATCAGTAGTGCGCTTGATTTTGCGCTTTCTGGCTTCGGCTTCAGCTGCCTTGGTCTTCTGCTAATCTGAAGCCACTGTGGAGACCTTAGGCTTCGAGCCTGTCATGCTGGCAGGGAAGACAATGCGAGGTTCTTCCCGCCGTGTAGCATCAGTTGGGGCCACATCAGACTTCTTCTTTTGCTTGGCAGCCATCTTGGGGTCAATACCAGGACGCCCAAGTGCCTTGCGCTTTTCAGCTTCGTTGTAAGCCAGAACACACTTGGCGGCAAGAGTTTTCATGCGCTCTCTTGAGCCTTTGGCTTCCTCACATTTCTTGCAAAACGCCTCCTTGAGGTCATTGAGCATCACCTTGAATTTCTGGACATCAGCCACACTCAGCTTGGCCACATGCTTCTTGAATTGTTCCTTCTCAAAATCAATCTTGTGTTTCAGTTCAACAATTCGCTGGGCCAAAGCCAGCTCAGGAGCAATTGCGCCTTGGAAGGCGACGCTGATGCCAATGGGAAGTTGAAGATCATCAAAGCTGAGATCTTGATTGTCGAACCATTCATCAATGAAATTGTGCAAGATATTCACATCAAAGAGGGGCAGATCATTGAAGATCTCCGCCTCTTGCTTGTTCTTGATCAGCTGCTCAAGAGCATCCTCACCAAATTCTTAATCTGAAGACAAATCAATGGCTTCAGATTTGTTCCTCAGAACGGCAGCTGGTGTCAGTTCTTGACAGTGTCTCTGAACAGGTTTCTTCTGTGGCTTCTCACGCTTCTTGGAGACGCGAGAGAGATCTTTAGAGGCGTTTCTTGGAGCAGGAGGGGCAGCTGCCAATGGTTTCACTCGAGAAGCCTTTGGTGCAGCAGTGGGTTTGGAAGCTGGAGCTTCATCTGTGTCAGCATCA
Source organism: Triticum timopheevii (assembly GCA_963921465.1). Classification (NCBI taxonomy): domain Eukaryota; kingdom Viridiplantae; phylum Streptophyta; class Magnoliopsida; order Poales; family Poaceae; genus Triticum; species Triticum timopheevii. Next base: position 471,355,871 of record OY997264.1, on the reverse strand, counting down.
TCATCAGAATGATCCACCTTGGCACCTTGGATAGTTATGTGGGTGATGAGGCCATCAAGGTTGTAGAAGGGGCCGATCCTGTTCTGATTGGCTTCGCAGGTGCCATCATCCAGTGGAGAGGACGGACCAGGGTTGAAGTCAAGTCCGAAATCCTTTTTGTTCTGCATAGCTAAGTCTCTGGCAAACTGGTAATTGCGCTTGAAGAGATGGTCTTCGCGACACCACAGCAGAGAAGAAGGATCAACATTTTCTGGCTCTGGTCCACGAACCATGCAAGGATAGAGGCCTTGCTCAATGGCTTCAGCTTGGGTTCTGGGTTGAAGATTTTTATACAGAATATCTCCCCAGGGTCGCTTGATGGCATTCTTCTCAGCATATTCTTGAGTGACAAATCGGTACTTGAACCATTCTTCAGCCCAGTATCTTCGGATCCATTGGATGCGATTCTTGCGACCAGTATAGGTTTCCTCAGGGTCCGTTTTATACAGCTCGTGCAAATCTGGAGGTAAATCCTTGGAAGTGTTCCCATGACGCTTTCTGCCACCCTTTCTTACTGGTTTCTCAGTAGCCATGAAGCTTAACCTGAAAGGCTTCAGAACTTGCAAAGGCTTCTTGCGGCTAGTCAGACAAGAACTTGCTTCAGGTGAATTGATGTGACTCTGGAAGAATTCTGCAAATGAATGCAGACTATGATAACCAAGGGATTCTCCCACAGACATGTACCTGTGACAGCATTAGAGATGCGAGGGAAGGGGAAGAGGTCATATGCATTCTCAGATGATTTTGAAGATAAATTAGTTTGAAGACATTGACCTCATAGCGCGAAGATATTCACTTATTTGATGTGAGTTGGTTCCAGAGTTGTACAAATCTAGGAATAAGTACAAGTGAGGAATCTAAATTGTAATGAAGCATAAGTGAACATACTAGGCACATTATGAGATGCAGAGAGAGACAGATTCAACTTTGGATGTAGAAACCACTTTTGGTAGGGAAGGATGAATCTATCAGATCAAAAAGACAGTAAAAAGAGAGTTTTAATTACCATAGGAAGAACTGCTAGACGGAGGGGAAGTTGAGGCCGAGCAGTTCAATCTCTCATGCCCTAACTTGGCGATGAGAGACAGCTACGACGATGGCGGAGAAGATGAGGTCCGTGGCCGGCGTGAGGAAGGCGTCGGAGAAGTCACGGCAGCTAAGCGCTTCGTCGCTGGCGTCATCAAGTGCTAGCGGTGGCGCTAGGGTTTTCGGGAGGTGGCGAGGTGGAAGAAAATTTTTGACCGCTATGGGATGTGCATTTATAAGGAAAGGGACAACACAACGTAATTACGTTGGTGCCCCTGGCGGTTCACATCTGACGGACACGTGGCAAGCATGCAACACCTTGGGAGATGTTCCATGTTCCCACGCACGCCTGGATTGTCGGGGTGGTCGTTCCGAATTCTCTGGGTTTCAGGCAAATAGGATAAGGCATTAAAGACAGATGTAAATGTTTGTCAGATTGACTTCAGCTGACAAGGTCTCAGTGAAGACAATAGATAGTTTTCAATAGAATGCATATGATTTGGACAAATAGAGTTGAGGTAGAAGCAGAGATAGGTTAGGGTCCGATCACATTCAGTTAGTTCAAAAGATTCAACATGAAGCCATAGCCATAAGTGAATGATGTAGAGGACAGAACACAAGTAGTATGCAACTAGTTTAAGGCCAAATCAATCATATGAAGATAAATTTGAATACAAGTCAGAAATAAAGACAACTCAGTTATGAAGACTATGCAAACATACGCCAAGAGAAGCACTTCAAACAAAAGTTTGGTGGTGGCGTTACCCACCGTATAGGAAGTATTAGACCCAGACACGATGCACAATTATCGTGGCGCTCCGAAGTCAAATTCCGCATTAATGTATTCACACTTGGAATGTATGTCTTCATTGATTGAAGATATACGTTACTTCATGTGTTGCACATCTAAGTCATCAAAATGCATAAGTGTTAGGATGTGTGTCCCATTCACAGGACATTTGAGGATTCCAAGATATTTAGCTCACACTGCAACTTGCAAAACCTTTTCTCGTCCAAGGGCTTTGTGAAGATATCAGCCAATTGCTCTTCAGTGTTGACGTGGATGATATCAATGTCTTCCTTCATAACATGATCTCTGAGGAAGTGATGACGAATCTCAATATGCTTTGTCTTCTAGTGCTGAACTGGATTGTTGGCAATCTTGATGGCACTAAGAGGCACATTCTTCAGGTGTATACCATAGTCCTTGAGAGTTTGCTTCATCTAGAGAAGCTGGGCACAGCAAGATCCAACAACAATGTATTCGGATTCAGCAGTGGAGAGAGATACAGAGTTCTGCTTCTTTAAGGACCAACAAACAAGTGATCGTCCCAGAAAGTGACATGTGCCTGATGTGGACTTGCGATCAACCTTGTCACCAGCATAATCAGCATATGAGAATCCAACTAGATCAAACTCTGAGCCCTTTGGATACCATAATCCTAGTGTTGGGGTGTAAGCCAAATATCGAAGTATTCGCTTCACAGCTAAGTGATGCGATTCCTTTGGTGCCGCTTGGAATCGGGCACACATGCAAACACTAAGCATTATATCTGGCCTAGATGCACATAAATAAAGCAAAGAACCAATCATGGAGCAGTATACCTTTTGGTCAAATTCTTTACCATTGTCGTCGGGACCCAGATGACTTTTGGTTGGCATTGGCGTCGTGTATCCTTTGCAGTCTTGCATTCCAAACTTCTTCAGGCAATCTTTGAGATATTTTTCTTGAGAGATGAAGATGCCGTTGCGTTGCTAATGGATTTGGAGACCCAGAAAGAACTTCAGTTCACCCATCATGGACATCTGATATTGCTCTTGCATCATATGACCAAACTCCTCACTGTATTTCTTGTTGGTGCAGCCGAAGATAATGTCATCCACATATATTTGGCACACACACAGTTCACCATCATAAGTCTTCGTGAAGAGAGTAGGATCCAGTGAACCAGGTTTGAAGCCTTTGCTCTTCAGGAAGTCCTTGAGCGTATCATACCAAGCGCGAGGGGCTTGTTTGAGGCCATACAGTGCCTTGTTGAGCTTGTACACAATATCAGGATGTTTTGGATCTTCAAAGCCAGGAGGTTGTGCAACATATACTTCTTCTTCTATCTTTCCATTGAGAAAAACACTCTTCACATCCATTTGATATAGGAGAATGTTGTGATGATTTGCATAGGCAAGAAGTATGCAGATAGCTTCAAGCCTTGCCACAACAGCAAAAGTTTCATCAAAGTCAATCCCTTCCACTTGAGTGTAGCCTTGAGCAACTAGACGAGCTTTGTTTCTGACCACTTGACCATGTTCATCTTGCTTGTTGCGATATATCCATTTGATGCCAATGATATTGTGCTTCCGAGGATCAGGACGCTTGACCAGCTCCCACACATTGTTCAACTCAAACTGTTGGAGCTCTTCTTGCATGGCTTGAATCCATTCAGGTTCCATGAAGGTTTCAATCACTTTCATGGGTTCTGAGATTGAGACGAATGCAAAGTGTCCACAAAAATTGGTGAGTTGTGTTTCTCTTTGTGTGGCTCTTGAACGAGTGAGTGGACCAGGTGCATTGAGGCTATCAATCATCTTCTCAATCTGTACTTCATTTGCAACACGAGGATGAGCAGGACGAAGATTTTGCTCTTGCTGATCATTGTCACTATTTGGGGAATTGTCTTCAGGCTGAGCATTGTCTTCAGGTTGATCGGGTGCAGAAATGACAAGTTCCTCTTCAGACAGATTCTCAGAGGGTATGATTTCGCCAGTTCCCATTTGCTTGATTGACTCGCTAGGGGATAACTCATCTAGCACATTTGGCAGGTGCTCTCTTTGCGAGCCATTAGTCTCATCGAATCGCACATCCACAGTTTCAACCACTTTATAGTGAAAGAGGTTGAAGACTCTGTAGGAGTGCGAATCCTTTCCGTAACCAAGCATGAAACCTTCATGTGCTTTCGGTGCAAATTTTGAAGTGTGATGAGGATCCTTGATTCAGCACCTAGCACCAAATAATCTGAGGTAACTTACGTTTGGCTTCTTACCAGTTAGGAGCTCATAGGAAGTTTTCTTCAGAAGCTTGTGAAGATAAACACGGTTGATGACATGGCATGCAATGTCAATGGCTTCAGGCCAGAACTTTCGTGGAGTCTTGTACTCATCAAGCATCGTTCGGGCCATCTCAATAAGAGTTCTGTTCTTGCGCTCGGCGATGCCATTCTGCTGAGGTGTGTAAGGAGCAGAGAACTCATGAGTGATACCCATGGTATCCAAGTAGAGGTCGAGGACGGTGTTCTTGAACTTAGTGCCGTTGTCACTTCTGATGTGCTTGATCTTGACACCGTAGTTCGTCATGGCACGGTTGGCAAAGCGTCTGAAGACATCCTGCACTTCAGTCTTGTAGAGGATTACATGCACCCAAGTGTATCGAGAGTAATCATCAACAATGACGAAGCCATAGAGGCAGGCAATAGCATTGAGAGTGGAATAGTGAGTAGGGCCAAATAAGTCCATGTGCAGCAACTCAAAGGGTTGAGATGTGGTCATGATAGTCTTCGAGGGATGCTTGGCTCTTGCCATCTTTCCGGCTTCGCAGGTGCCACACAAATGATCCTTCTTGAACTTGACGCCTTCGATGCCCACAACATGCTTCTTCTTCGCGAGAGTGTGCAAGTTCCTCATGCCAGCATGCCCTAGCCTTCGATGCCAAAGCCAACATTCTAAAGCTTTTGCTAGAAGACATACGACCATCTGTGAACCTGCTGAGAAATCTACCATATACAGATCATCTTTTCGATATCCTTCAAAGATTAGAGACTTGTCAGATTCCATCAGTACAAGGCAGCGATATTTTCCAAATAGCACAATCATGTTTAAGTCACAAAGCATTTAGACAGACATTAAGTTGAAACCAAGGGATTCAACAAGCATTACTTTATCCATGTGTTGATCCCTTGATATTGCAACTCTACCTAGACCCAATACCTTGCTTTTACCAGTGTCAGCAAATGTGACGTGGCTCTTGTCTGATGGACACAACGTTGAATCCATCAGAAGACTTCGATCGCCAGTCATGTGATTAGTGCATCCACTGTCCATAATCCATTCCGAAGCACGAGGTGTCATAGCCTAAAGTGCAGTTTGGGGGATAGGCTTCACCAAGAGAGTTGTGAAGCAGAAACATTTGACGAACAAGTGGAACATGGAAATTCAGGTCTTGGTTAGGATAGACAGGATGAGTATCAAGAAAATCTGAAGTGAAATACATACTAAGACCATTTGGGCATTTTATCTTGCGCCTAACAAGATTTTTAAGGTCTCCAGCATTAACTTCAGATGCTTTTGATTTCCGGCTGGAGACCTTTCCCTGCAAAAGAGAGTTAAGTTTTCTTAACCACCCACATCTTCAGGGGTGGCTTAGAAGCAATGAGTCTAAGTGCAACATCTGAGAATTTTGGCTTCTGAGCCCTAGTAAATAGCCTTGTAGGGGGTGAATAATACTCATGTGAATAAGCAGAAAAGTTCTTGGTTCTATGAACATAGCGGTTCAATGAAACACGGTCATATTCATGGGCCTGAGTATGATTTCCCTGCAAAACATTGATGTTAGGGTGACTCGTATGAGTCCACGGTTTGTATGAAGCCTTAGGACCATATGAAGCCTTTGGTATGGGGTTTGTCTTCTTCACAGGTGGTGTCATGATGACATTCACAGGAAGATTCTCAAGAGCACTTTTAGGTACCCATATCTTCTTCATAGGTGGTCCATTCCTACAGTTAGTACCAATATACCTGGCAAACACTTCACCATTCTGATTCTTAAACAGTTTATAGTTTGCATCAAAGGATTCATCAATGATAATAGGGTTAGCGCAAGTGAAACCAGATAAGGTGGATGGATCTACTGGAGGTTCCTTTGCAACAACCCATGTGGTTTTGGGGTACTGCTCAGGCTTCCAGTACGACCCATCAACATTCATTTTCCTCTCGAACCCAATACCCTCTTTTCTAGGGTTTCAGTTCATAATCTGCTTTTTGAGGACATCACATAATGTGTGATGCCCTTTGAGGCTTTTGTACATCCCTGTCTCAATCAATTTCTTCAACCTGGCATTCTCATCAACAATAGTAGTGGTATCCTCAACAGAGGGGTTAGTTACCACATCAGCAGTTGAAGATATTGCAATAGGAGCAGTAGAACATCCAGCAACAGAAACAACATTATCACACTCAATGCATTTTAAACATGGTGGTTCAAATCCATCCTGAGCGGGACTGTTCTGTTGAGCGCGAAGTGACTCGTTCTCCTTTTGAAGATCTTCATGATACGATCTCAATTTCTCAAGTTCCTGCTTCCTTTGAAGATAATCATAGGAAAGCTTTTCATGAGATGTTGAGAGGGTTTCATGACGACCTTCAAGTTCCTGGTACTTAAATTGAAGATTTTTTATGTCTTCAATTAAGGACCGAGTCTTAGTCATTTCTGCGTCCAACAGGTCATCGCTTCTGTCTAACAGTTTTTGAATATGGTCCATAGCTTTTTGTTGTTTAGTTGCAATTTTAGCAAGTTTTTTGTACCAAGGTTTGGAATCAACAGAGGTTACCTTGACACTACGAGCCATGAGGCAGTAGTTTTGATCTGATGGATCTGGTTCGAAGGACACTGTTTTAAGATATTCTTTGAACTCGCAAAACCATGGATCTTAATGGGTTCGATGACCTTCATAGACATCAGAAATCCGGCCCCAGATAAGCTTTGCATTAGAAAGATGCTTGACGCGCCTGAACTCGTCAATGGACAAACATGAGCATATAATATCCTTAGCCGTGATATCCAGATGAGTGTACTTTCGAATGTTGCCAGCATTCGCCATCTTGCATAAATCTGTGAGACCAATTTCTGTGACATCCACAGTTCACTGTTCATGGCGAGAAGGCGCTTCTTCATCATTACTTTCCATTTGGGATAATCTCATCCATTGAAGACAGGGCACGCAGTGGAGACTTTGATTATCCCTACAGTCGACATAGCTAAAACTCTAGGTGGTTAAACCGAATCACATAGAACAAGGGAGTACCTTGCTCTGATACCAATTGAAAGTGCTAGTTATCGACTAGAGGGGGGGGGGGGGGTGAATAGGCTATTTTTATGAAAGTCTTCAAAACATGGGAGTGTCGAAGACAAACAGGAGAAACAACACTATTCGTATGCAGCGGAAGGTTGACTACACTAGACAAGCCATAGTCAAGTATTCAATGAAGTGAAAGCATGAAGACTATTAGCAGCTAGGTAGTAAGGATCAGGGTGGAAGATAGTATGAATCCAATCAGGACAAGTAGTCAAACAGTGAAGTCAAACAGATTATGCAAGCAGGCAATGACTTCACGAAGACAAACTATAAGTAAAGAGAAGTGAGAGATAGAACCAGTAGCTTCAGGAAGACAATGGTTTGTTCGACCAGTTCCAGTTGCCGTGACAACTGTACATCTGGTTAGGGAGGCTGAGATTTAACTCAGAAGACCGCGTCTTCACCTTATTCCCCTTGAGCTAAGGACACCTAGTCCCCGCCCAATCACTCTGGTAAGTCTTCAAGGTAGACTTCCAAACCTTCACAGACTTCGTTCACCGGCAATCCACAATGACTCTTGGATGCTCAGAACGCGACGCCTAACCGGCTGGAGGATTCACAGTCCTCAAGTGTAACAAGTGTTCAGATCACGCAGACAGAAAGACTTCAGTGATGCCAAACACTCTCTGGGCTCTGGGTGGTTTGGGCTTTGTCCTCGCAAGGATTCTCTCTCTCAAAGGCTTCAGAGGTGGGTTGCTCTCAAACGACAAAAGCCGTATCTAACTCTGAGCAGCCACTATTTTATGGTGTAGGGGGTGGGCTATTTATAGCCACTAGGGAACCCGACCTGATTTATCTGAAATGACCCTGGGTCACTAAGGAACTGACACGTGTCACAACGGTCAGATTTCAAACACACGCGGCAGCTTGACTTGGGCTACAAGTAAAGCTGACTTATCCGACTTTGGATAAGATTTGCTCTCATTATCTTCGCTCGAAGACATACCGTGGCCCGGCCCAACATGAACCGGTTTTCTTAGCCCACCTCGATACATGTTGCGAGGCGGTTTTATTGGCACGCCCTGCCAAATCAGATATCGTGTTTCCCCTTATTACGAGATCTTCCATAAATACGGGCGTGCGCCACCCCACGACGACTGTTGGTATGACTCTGTGTTTTTCGATAAGTCTCAAGTGGTCGCGCTGAGGACTCTTGATATTCACCCCCTTTATAAAGGGGCCGAGGCCTATTCCTCTTTTCCACCACCCTTGCGCCCTTTCGCATCTCGAGCCCTAACACCTGAGACTCAAACTCAAACACCCCAAATCCTCCAATATGTCTGGATATAACGCTCAAGGCCGGTGGGTGGATTCCTCGATCAAAGAGGAGGACATTGCGAGGCTTAGGGAGGTCAGATATCTGACTGCCGACATCCAGCACAGGCTTCTTGCTCCAGGGCAGGTCATCCCTACTCCCGAGCCTAATGAGAGCATCATATTTGTTCCTCACTTCCTCCGTGGCTTGGGCCTCACCCTTGATCCCTTTGTGAGGGGGCTCATGTTCTATTACGGGTTAGATTTTCATGATATAGCTCCGGACGCTATCCTCCATATCTCGTCGTTCATCATTGTGTGCAAGCTTTTCTCCACGTCACCCCACACTTCGGCTTATGGCTCAAGACCTTCAATGTGAAGCCGAAGATGATGGAGGGGCGACATGTGGAGTGCGGAGGTGCCATAATAAGCAGGAACGCCGATGCTCCATGGCCAAAGGGTTCTTTCGCAGAGGTATCCGATTTATGGCAGCGAAGGTGGTTTTACGTCACGGCTCCCAGAGGCACAAAGTGGGTGGCTGCTCCCGACTTCCGTTCGGGCCCTCCATCACAACTGGCGTCATGGACCAACATGGGACGGGATTGGGGGTCTGCTAGTGATGTACCAACACTGCAGGGCCGTATTCGGGAGCTTCTTGAAAGGGACATCAACCATGTCAGCATAATTCAGGTAATGCTAATCCGACAGATGTTGCCGTGCAAATGCCGGCCTCTCCGGATGTGGGAGTTCAATCCAGAGGGTCCGCGGACTATCAAGCACTTCTTCATCCTGAAGCTCGAAGGGATGTGTAAATTATTCTTTGGACCACAAGTATAGTGTCCGAACGCCACCGAGGATGCGGGCTTAAGCTGCAATCGCCTAGATACCCAAGTAAGTAATCCCGAAACCGGACACTTCGTTTATATTTATCATAGTCAGCATTCTGAAAATCCTCCGTGGCCAGGAATGGCTCATCAAATCGGAGAGAATCAGGTGCCCGGTGCCACATCCCGAAGGCTCGCCTAGTCCTACCATAGACAAGATGCTTGGCCGGGTGCTTAGCAAAATGCCCTTAAGGAAAGATGAAGGGAAGAAAAGTGAAGCCGAACTTCACACACTGCGCATCCGAACCGGGGGAATTGCTTCCTCCCCAAAGGAGGAGAATCGGGGAGGGGAGTCCAAGGCCTCCTCCCCGCGCGGGAAGAAAAGGGCCGCCTCCGAAGACTTGGAGACGGAGATGCCCAAACAGGGGAAGAAAGCGTCACCAGGGGGCTCCGCCCCAACGGCGCCCTCACCGCGTCATGCCCGCCAACGGGCCAGCCCTCCACCAAGCTGTAAGTTAACCATAAATTCGAAGGTAATACTTTTCTCCGAGTATAATAACCAGGATCCATTCTTTGTAGTCCGGCTAGCAGCTCTTCTCAACAGAGTTCGTCTTCGGGGGACCTCACTCCGGAGATGATGGAGAGTGAGACCCCACCAACCTCTCCGCCTCACGAGGCAGGCGACCCCGAGGTGTCGTCACGGAGGAGTCCAGATCTGCCGAAGCCAGAAGCTACTCCTTCGGTCGCCCTGAGCCCGAAGCGGTTGGCTCCCATGGGGGGCGGTGAGAAGGGTCCGGCGCAGGTCAACGTCCGGCCGGACATACTGCGGGTCTTCTGGAACGAGATGAACTCTTGGAGGAGCACCACTCATTAATGAGCATGGTGCTCAAGAAAATTTCATCTGCCATAAGCGGTTTGAATGAAGCACTTACGAGCCTCCTCAGAGGCTTTGAGGTATGTAATGAAAAAACATAACTTTTGGAAGTGAGGCACGTGCTAGGTGTGCTCCATATGGATAGTAGCCCCTGAGACTCTGGTTGCCCGCCCTAGGCGGCAAACAGAGGATCATATTGTGTAAGTAATAAATGAACTGTATATATGCGCAGGTGTCTAAGGATCCGGCAACCGACCAGTCCGTTGAAGTTGCCGAACTAAGGTGGCAGATTGGATCTATTGATGCCGATATTACGCTGATTAATGAGCGGCTAAACGAGTCACAAGGTATATACTCTGCTTTCCTAAATATATTTTATAGGAAAATTTGAGAGGGGCATGATATTAATGCAATATGTTTGGGCTGCAGACGGTGCTACTGCCGTGGAAGCCCTGAGGGCGGAACTTGCCTAGGCCAAGGAACAAGCTCGGGTTAGCAATGCGGCTGCCCTAAAGGTGGCCGAAGAGTTGAGAGCCGAACAGGCTGCTCATCGCTGAAGCGAGGACAAGATAGCCGAAATGGCTGTGGAGTTAAAAAATGCTGCCGACCGTTATGAGCTTCTTGAGAAGGAGAGTCAGGTTAATTCGGCTGACCTGAACAAGGTACTTAATGCGACCAAGGAGATGCGGACCGAAATCAGGGATGTGTGGGAGGAGCTTCGACAGGCCCGTAAAATCGCGGCTGGGAGCTCCTACTTACTGCGGATGAAGTTTTTGGATCCAAAATATGCTCCCCTGGATGGATGCTGGAGTCCTGCAGACGTGTATGCGGACTTGGCGAAGAGTACCGCTGATGCGGCCAAGTTTTTCCAGGCTTGCAATGCGGTCTGTAATAGACCATGTTTGGCTGAAGGGGCCTAAGTCGGACAGTTACTTTGGTCTGGTTCAACAATTCCTCGGAGCTGTATCTCAGATCAACGCCATGAGAAGGTCGGCATGCATAGAGGGTGCACTGATGGCTCTTGCCCGCGTTAAAGCATATTGGACAGATATGGAGGCCACCGTTGTAGTGACCCAGAATCCGGTGGGAGGCCAGGATCCGGCCGAGCACTACCTAGAGCAGCTAATAGAAGGTGCCCGCTTAATAGAGGCGCAGTGCTAGAAGAATGTCCTGTTCGAGTGACAAATCGAGTCATTATAAAAACAATGTTATTTTGATTACAAGGCTATATTTATACTTTTTGCCCGAAAGTATTATTGTGTCTCCTGTGTAGCCGTTTTTATGTGTATGTGTAATATGAAAGTTAGCAGTCGTTGGCTTCAGCCCCCATGCATACAATGCGGGGGTGTTCGCAAAAAATATGCATAATCACACTTGATCGAACGTCTTGGTCCATTAAGGTGGTGATCACACGTCGAACGAGGCAACCGGACTATATACCTGTAAGACTTTCGCTTAGCCATGGGAGTTTAATGGTGGGGCTCACTACAAAAAAAAGACACATCCGTGACATTTTGGGCCGAACGAATTTTTTTCCTGTCATACATATGGCACTTCTATGACGATAATTGTGACAAAACCCGGTATCATCATAGATGTGGTGGGCTCCTACTTCTATGACAAAAAATCATGACAGAAAATGGGCTTTTCGTCCTGGGCGGGCCGGAGACGCAGCTGCATGACATTCTTTGGGCCGTCCATGACGGAAAAAACCGTGGTAGAAGCGAGGGGGAGGAAAATTTCAGGGAGTTGCCGGTTACGGTGGGAGGTCGGGGGCCGAGCGATGCGCGTTTCTCTCGTACACGTGCGAGGCGTTGGCTCTAACTGAACCCGAGCGAGGCATTTGGCTCTAACAGAACCCGAGTGATTGCACTGCAGGCTATGCGTTACTAAACCCGAGCGATCGATCGATGGCTGTTAACTGAACCCGATGGAGCGATTCTTTCGCTAATGCTGTTAACTGAAGCCGATCGATTCGATGAACAGTGAGTGTTGCGGGGGGGGGGGGGGGGGGGGGGGTTGGATGAACAGTGAGCGGTGGCGTTGCCTCTGGATGAACAGGACCCCGTGGTGTGGAGGGCTGGATGAACAGTAGACGATGGAGGGGTGGCCGTGGAGGGGTGGTTGAACAGGACCCCGTGGTGTGGAGGGGTGGATGAACAGTTGACGGTGGAGGGCTGGATGAACAGTAGACGGTGGAGGGGTGCTTGAACAGTAGCCGGTGGAGTAGCGCACGGTGGAGGCTGGATGAACAGGTGGCCGTGGAGGCTGGAGGAGGTCGACGGTAGCCCGTGGAAGCTGGAGGAGGTCGACGGTGGAGATGAACAGTATCCCGTGGAGTCCCGTTTTGCAGTACGCCACACCCCTCCCGATGAACAGGACCCCCGTTTCGACCGTAGGAGGTCCGTTTCCTCCGTTTTGCGGTACGCCACACCCCTCCCGATGAACAGGACCCCCGTTTCGACCGTAGGAGGTCCGTTTCCTCCATTTTGCGGTATGCCACACCCCTCCCGATCAACATGACCCCCGTTTCGACCGTAGGAAGTCCGTTTCCTCCGTTTTATAGTACGCCACACCCCTCCCGATCAACAGGACCCCTGTTTCGACCGTAGGAGGTCCATTTCCTCCGTTTTGCGGTATGCCACACCCCTCCCGATCAACAGGACCCCGTTCTGAATGTAGGAGGTCCGTTTCCTCCATTGTGCGGTACGCCAGGACTCGTTTCCATTGCCTGTTCCGTCCAAGCCCTCCCGATGAACACGACCATGCATTCCATTTCGACCCAGCCGGTTGGCTCCCCATGAACACGACGCCGACGTTGTTTCTCCGTTCCGACCCAGCCATGTACGTATGCGCGAGTAGGCATTCGAGACCCTGCCCCTATGTATGTACGTGGCCGTATTTTCTTTCTTGCACCCTCGCCGCTGTATGTATGTGTACATGCTACGTGCGCGCCTCTACTATGACACGTGAGCGCGACACGTGCGCGCCTCTACATCGACCAGTATGTACGTACACGTTCGCGACCAGAATGACAACGCTACATACGCTTCGACAAGGTGGGTCCCGACTGTCAGGCACTTCCTTGCTTGCGAAGATGTAGCTGGTGGGTCCCAGCAGTCAGGGGGGCGAATCGTTTTTTTTTTGCCCGGACGCACTTCCTTGCGTGCGAAGGTGTCGCTTGTGGGTCCCAGCGGTTAGGGGGCGAATCGTTTTGTTTTTTGCCCGGATGCACTTCCTTGCGTGCGAAGATGTAGCTGGTGGGTCCCAGCAGTCTGGGGAAACGTTTTTTTCACAAAATATAGTGGCCCGTCTGGTGGGTCCCAGCTGTCAGGTGGAGGAATCATTATTTTCCGCGTAATAAGGAGGCACTTCCTTGCTGCGGCCGTGGACCCAGCTATCAGCCTCTCCACGTACAGTCCACGTGCGATGGAAGTCGTTCCTTGACCATGTTGACCATGTTGACCACGACGCGCGGAGCGCACCAGGGCGGTGGACGACGACGAGGCCTAGGAAGGGGACGACGGGGAGCCGGGGAAGACGCGGCAGTGGAAGCCCGCTTGGAGAGGTGTACGAGGGTTCACTGGTTCGGCTGCGGCGTGAGGCTGCTGTCGCCGCAGGGCCTGGCCAGCGGTGGGAATAGTAGGGGGCGGTGAGGCCTCCGCGGCAGCACAGCCGGCCACGGGAGGCAGGAGCATGCGGCACGACCGATGCTGCTTTGGGCGGCTGGAGCAAGAAGACCAGAGGTTGAAGAAGCACTACGGCCGTTGGATGGGCATCGTACGGTTACTGGAGCTAGAATCGTTCATATGGACAAAAGTTGACAAAGGCCCCCATCCCAGTCAACTTAGTAGGTCCACAAGTCAGCCTCCCACCATGGTGGGTCCCAGCTAGCAGGGGGAGTATTCATTTTTTTTGTGCGTAATAAGGAGGCACTTCCGGTGGGTCCGAGCTGACAGCGCGGGGAACGTTTTTTTCGCGAAATACGCTGGCCCATCTAGTGGGTCCCAGCAATCAGGGGGAAACGTTTTTTCGCAAAATAAGGTGGCCCGTCTGGTGGGTCCCTACTGTCAGGTGGAGGAATAATTATTTTGCGCGTAATAAGGAGGCACTTCCTTGCGGCTGCCTGGACCCAGCTGTCAGCCTCTCCACGTACTGTACTCTTCCGATGGAAGTCGGTCATTGACCACGTTGACCACGCCTCGCCGAGAGTTCCAGGGCGGTGGTCTGGACGATGGCGAGGCCTAGGAAGGGGACGACGCGGAGCCGGGGAAGACGCAGCAGTGGTAGCCCACGCGGAGAGGAGTACGAGGGTTCACTAGTTCGGCTGCGGTGTGAGGCTGCCATCACTGCAGAATAACAGGGGGTGTGGGTGAGTAGAGGGATGGCCTGGCCAGCGGTGGGAGTAGTACAAGGCGGTGAGGCCTCCGCGGCATCACAGCCGGCCACGGGAGGCAGGAGCACGCGACACGACCGGCGCTGCTTTGGGCGGCTGGAGCAAGAAGACCAGAGGTTGAAGAAGCACTACGGCCGTTGGATGGATATAGTATGATCACTGCAGCTAGAATCGTTTATATTGACTAAGTTGACAAGGCCCTTGGTACGCATCAACTTAGTAGGCCCATAGCTCGGATTTGGCAGAGAACATATAGCCCATTTGCGTTTTGTAAGAATCTACAGTCCATTTTTCAATTCTAATGGAATTTACTACAGCCCATTTACAGTTTGTTAAAAGTGCAGCCCAACTTCTAGCTAGGACAACGATTAATAATTTCAAACAATCGCTCAAAACAGAATTCAAAAAAAAAATTCCCACATATTGATGGGATCTGAAATATTTTTATCCGAAATTTCGAGTTAGGTTAAATATAATTTCAAAATAAAGTTGTATCACGTTAAAATCCAACGAAATATTGCGCGCGCAACAAGTAATGAAATTAAAATTTCCCAATTCCAAAAATAATATATTTTTCAAACTAATTACGTGTTTGGTGCATAGTAATTGCCTAGTTATTATAATTACATCCCATTTATTATTTCTTAAAGTCCATTTTCTTGTTAAGCCTAATGCATACCTCTTAGGAAACTTTGCAGCCCAGCGGGGCGGATAACAAGTTGACCTGGATATTGTGTACAACTGTCGGCCCAGTTGCATTGCTGATGTTGAAAAAAGGCTTGTGTAGTACAGTACAACCTAACATGGTTACTCAGCCCACATTCAGCGACGCCGGAAAGGCCCAAATAAGGCTTCTGTACAACTTTTTGAAGTCACTGAGCTCAATTAATAACTTAAGAAAGAAGTTAGATTACAGTGGAACCTAATTAAAAGCTGTCACGAGCAAATAAATAATTCAACGGGTCCCACTTGTGCGTGCGTGTGTGTGTGTGTGTGTGTGTGTGTGAGAGAGAGAGAGAGAGAGAGATAGATAGAGAGAGAGACCCATCGGTCGATGCTCGTAAATACATCTTTCAGCCATATGCATTGCTGATGCTTAGTAAAAACTTATATAGTTGACACAATCATATAGAACATCATAGCACACTGAACTTGCATACAAAATTTTCACACAGGCGGCACAATCAGGATGGAAGCAGTGGATTGCTACGGGAAGGGCTATGTTGAAACCAACGAAGTCGTACATAATGGTTCGTTGTCTTTATAAATGACAGGGAAATATC
The DNA here is from genome assembly GCA_963921465.1 of Triticum timopheevii. Taxonomy (NCBI): domain Eukaryota; kingdom Viridiplantae; phylum Streptophyta; class Magnoliopsida; order Poales; family Poaceae; genus Triticum; species Triticum timopheevii. The sequence goes on along the minus strand of OY997264.1, from coordinate 471,340,053 downwards.
TTGAATGTTGTGCAAAGAAAACAAACAGACAACACAATAAGTTCTGCTAGCACATTAAGTTGACGTACAACCCTTTCTACAAAAAAGTTCAGGTACAAAATTAGAACATGTCAAAATCAAATGTACTGGCATATCAGTGCTTCAGACCCATAGCTCGGATTTAACTAGTACTATCTAACAATATTCAGTTGTTACCTCAAATTAGAGCACATCCAGGCAGCCAGCCCTGCCTCTTCTCCCAAAGAAGTAGTCGCCTCCGCTATGTGATGGAGTAGGCCCTGTGCCATCCATCGTTCCGAGCAACACGGGGAAAGTCCGACGTTGACTCCTGTAATGGACGTCGTCGACGGACCCTGGCACCAGCGGCGGCGGCAGGACTTCGATTGATGGATTGACCACTTCTTCGACATGCATGAACATTCGATACAGGTACATCCCTAACGTGGTCCGCGGCGGCCTTGGTGGCGACGAATAGTACAACCCCGGTTCCTGCACCGGTATCTCAACACCAATCACCTTCGGTATGGTGGACGGCTTCTTCATCCATGCCATAACAGTCAGAGCCCAGCTGTCTGGAGGAACAAACATACTTACGAGCTCACCTCCAAGGTCGTTGATAAGCTCGTTCATGGACTCGCTGTTCCAAGCACGTCGAGGCATGCCGTCGAAGGTAAGCTTTGTTAAAAACTCAAGCTCAGAGGGCACCGAGTCCCATCCTGGGTGCCACCGATCAAAGCTCACCAGCGCGCCATCGCAGAACAAACACCAGGAAGATTCGAACACACGACTGCAGTCAAAAGTTGTCCGAAACCTGAAGAAGAAATCAGCCGGTGGCGGACAGACTTCGACGAGTAAGTCACTTATTTGGATGCCGTGCGCAATGCCAAGAGCTTTGACAAGGTCGTCCGGCGAGACGGGAGTCCGGTCACTGTTGATGGTTACCATCAGCACTTTGCCGGCAAACTGGTCGTCAAGCACCGCCATGCCACTATTGAGCGACAGCATGCAGCGACCGAAGGCAGGACAAACCTCAGGATCTCCAGCTTGGAGATCCGTGTTGACCGGCGACATGATAGCACGCTTGAGTACATGGAGTACAGGAGGGGGATTTGGGGGAACTAGAGTAGGAATCGAGATTCCAGAGGTGGGGGAGGGGCGGGAGACAGGGGATGAAAAGGTAGCATGAATTTCGAGCACGCGCCAATATGCTGTCGGCGCGCAAGCGCACGAAAACACTGGTGGCGCCAATATGCCCAGACTTGTTTTTCAGGATCTTTTGAGAGCCCGGCCCGAGAGTCATAATTGACCTGTTTGGCATTGCGTTACTACTCGGCCCATATTCAACGACACCTCACTGGCCCAAGCAAGTGTACGTCATCGAAAAGGTAGTGAGCTCAAATTATATAACTTGAAAAAAGGAGATATACTCTGAACACTAAAGAATGGTGATGCCCTCATTTAGCCCACTAGTAGTTTGAGACAATAAACAGTTCGAAACAACGATATATACAACATTCAAACACTGACTAGTGACTACTACTAACATAAACAGCAAGACATGATAGTTCGTAAGAAGTCTTGCTACACCACCAAAACGTACCCGTCTGCAGTGCTCAGACCCTCGTGATCCAGACAAGAATGACATTCTAAACAGAAGCAACTATTACATAGAATGAGTGACATAGACGAGGATGACCAAATGACAAGGAATATGCATAAAAAAGAAAGAACTACCCATCCAGAACCAGCAGCAAAGACAACAAAGTCATTCGAAGAGATGATCCAACAACATCATAATTTGCAGCCTCACTTCAGCGACCAGTGATCCGGAGACACCAGTACTCCACCCTTTCGATGCAACAGCCCAACTACCTATCAACCTGAAGGCTTGAACCACATCACTGCCTGTCGTAATTGAGACATCCAAGGATCAAAGTTAATCCGGATGCCTTTGTCATTCTCACCTTCTTTTGGCTGCAGGCTGTATCGTTGACAATCAGGGGAGTTTGCTCCCGAACTCCTAGGGCTCGCCGTGTAGACACAATTTTCCATAGCAAACAAAGCCTCTCTGCCATCAAGGTCCTTGCCAGCGGTGATCTCCTGGTTAATCGGATAATTGAGTCCGAGAAACAGAGAGTGTGAACCAAGGCTGTTTACCCGCATCCAACTAAAAAATCCTAAAGGCCCCAACAAGCTGGTAACCTGCTCATAGACGTAACATCCACTGTCCAGATACTCATGTATTACACGGTGCTTGTATACAGTGGGTTTTTTGCAATATAACTTTTCCAGCTCATGTGTCTGAATTATCATCAGTCTTTTGTCGTCGTCTGATCGAGCGAGGAACCAGTTGTGCTTCCCTGTTTTTGGCAAAGGTGGTGTAATTACAAAGGGCAGTAACTATAGGGACACTACATCATATCAAAAAGGACAGGCGTTGTTAATGTAAGATCAGCATTGTTTAGAGTATGAGTAGGATAATGCAAGAAACAACATTTTATGTCCTTGTTGGAACTGGGAGGAAAATACAGGGAAATGTATACTGGGTTCGAAAATATAGAAGTGCCATGCATGGTTATACTCATGTTATCTCGCAATCGATTCTTCACAGGAAACTACCATGTCATGCATGTTATGTAATCATGTTCTGTCCTCACAAACAAATTCTTCAAGGTAACTAACAGAACATGCATTGTTATATACTCATGTTCTGTGGGCAAAAAATTTGTGAGGATATTATTCTGTCCATTGATTGCTGAAGGGTGAATATAGGTATGTACACATGGTAAGAATTGCAGGATTTCACTACTTCCAAATATAGAGTTCTCCATATGCACATTTACTTCCCTAATGTATGGTTAGATGAAACCAACAGTGTGGTGCATGTTTCTACATCATGAAAATGAGGAAACTAACATGGCCATTGATACACACTCATATTTAGTAGTAGTATATAGATTACTGTAAAATAAGGATAATATCCATATATTCCTAACCGTTTGATTACTCAGGGTACAAATTGGCTGTAATGACATGGTCACAATCGCACGAATTAACTCATTCCAAATATAGATGATTTACAGCGTCTCTAATATATTGCCATAGTTCTACTCAAATTCTGTTCAAACAGGGATACGCCAATCACCACAAAAAGTTCAAACAGTGTCATGGCGTCATCATTAACATGAGATGGAAACAACTTACACGCGCCGTCCCAGCAATATGTGGTGTCATCTACTTTGTCGATCGCGTAGATGATGCCATTGTGTTCAATAGCATCACAGAAGTGTGTATCAGCTTTGACGATGATCCACTGCGAGCCGAGTTGTCTCCAGCTAAAAAAGGCACCGGCATAAAGATAGGCGAGTCCGCGGTCGAACAAGGCAATTAGCTTGAACTCTGCGTAATTCGCATGTTGTGTGGGTACTTGGCAGATTACAATCTTCTGCAAAACAAGATCCGTCCAACTGAAGTAGTAATCTAGATGACTTGGACCGCGATGGTAATACTCTATATAATCCAACGGAGGAAGGATAATCTCATGGGAGGTATGGAAGTTCACGAGCAGCAACTTTTTACCGTCTTCTCTGAAGGCAGCCATCCAGTGGGAGTTCATGCCGACCCAGTACATACCTGCCAAGAAGTTTCGGGCGATGGTGATCGGATCGATGTCGAGGGAAATGATGTACGGCGACACACTACATACCTGCAAAGAAGTTTCGGCTAATGGAGATCGGATTGAAGTCGAGGGGCATCATGCATGCCTTTGTATCATGGTGAGTCGATCTCGCAAGACCAGATAGCAGCAAGCAGGGTGTCTTGAAAAGCTTAGGCCTCGCTTCGATGATGGCCGTGTGCATGTCCCTCGAGCATGCAGCCAGCCGAAGGGCGGTCAACATATCCATACACGAACAACAGAGGTCGAGGATGTCACTGGGGAGATTGCTCCAATCGCGGCTCATATGGATGCTGCGCGGTTCGCGTTCGGCCATGGTGGAGTTTTGAAGGGGGCTTGATTTACGGGGGAGAAGGATGTCGGTGCTGGAGCGGCTAGCGAGGGAATAGTGGTACTGGGGGAGGCGAGTGAGGCGACGGTACACGGGGGCACAATGATATGGAGACAGAGAAGGAGATGGAGAAGGAGATGGAGATGGAGTGGTGCTATGGGAGCGGAGAGGGAGACGAGGCGAGGTGCCAATGTTCTGTACTGCAGCGGTGACAGACTGCACAGTGCACAGGGTGAGGCTAACTTTGGTAACCCGAACACGCCGCCTCGCCTGGACTAGTGTCAGGCGCAGGGTGTTGTCACTTCACTGTGAGGACCGGATGAATAGTATTTTGACCATCAAGTGTACCACAGTTGTACTACTACTACTACTACTACTAGTAGGAACATGAGTACTCCAGTATTGTATAGCGGAAATAGGTCTCTCGCTTCATTGTTCAGGTATCATCCATATTGCGAGCAGAACCAAATTCTCGAGCATGCCCAATCAATGCCCTGCCACGATGCATGCAGTGGTCGTTTTGGTGCATCAAGGACAGCATGCAGATCGTTCCACACTTGAGAAGAGAAAAATGGAAAGGTAGAACGCAGCAGCAGAGGAAGAGAACACTAGCTAACGAGGCTGGGAGGGGATCGAGGAGGAAGTTAATGCTCCACGCCTAAAGGTTTTGGGAAAACCTGATTTTCATAATGTGACTTATACTCACCTAAACGGAGGGAGTATTCCTTAACCAGAGAATGTTGTGTCTCCCACTCACGCGCTAAAAAAAGCTAGGACACATTTTTTTTATTTGTTTGCATAGGTCGCACCTATCAAGAAGGATGGGCACGTACACGAACAGGTACGACTCCTCAGTCTACCCGCATAGCCTTTTCGTTTAGTCTATCTAGCCGTCTAATCAACTGCCTGCACGCCACTTCTCCTGTTTACTTCTCCATCGGGAACCGATTTGCCTCGGCTTCTTCACCTCCCCTTCGTCTTCATTTGCGTCCAAATCCCACTGCGTTCACATTGTTTTAAACGCTTTAAATAATCATCTACTACTTCAGTTAGACTAGCCATCTAATCCTAATTCTCCAAACCATAGCCCTCCGTTCCAGCGGTTCCAAATGGCGAAAGAGATCGAGATGCAGGTTTTTAGCGTCCAACATGTCCTCGTCGAAGACTCGATGCGCATAGTTGCCACCGTCACCATCAACCCAAGGGTTGTTCGGTAGTGGATCAACAATGTATCTAACTCCCTCGAAAAGGAAGAGACGAGTGTCATCGATCTCAACGCAGAGTACACGGAGCGTGCCCCTAGGAAGATCCGGCGAGCTGCCGTCCTTCAGGTGTGCCTCGAATATGATGTTTTGGTGTACCACATCATACACTCGCCCTCCATACCAGGTGAGCTTCATGATTTCTTGTCTCGGGAGGACGTATACTTCTGTGGGGCAGCCGTCGAAGGGGACAAACAGAAGCTGGAGCCGTACAACCTTGATTTGAAAAGCATCGCTGACCTACAAACCATAATCAAAATTCCTGTAGAAGATTGTGCTAAACAGACACCATGCCTATTCGACGTAGCAAATTTTGTGCTCGGTACAAATCTTTAGAAGGGTGACGAGACGGTGACATTAAGGTCGTATGGATGGGAGAATTATCCCTTGACATACGAGCGGATAAAATATGCTGCCCTCAGTTCCCGTGTGAGTTTTGAGATAGCTGCAAGGTCCAAAGAGCTTGTTGCAAAGCCGTCTCCCACAGAGAATGAGAACAAGAAGAAGAAGAAGAAGAAGAAGAAGAAGAAGAAGAAGAAGAAGAAGAAGAAAACGCTGCACCAGCAGGAGGGCATTATGGATGGATGAACTATTTCCTCTCTTGTAAAAAAAATTATTCCCTCTCAGTGTATATTGATATAGATGGACTATTTCGATGGTGTGCATGTCTTTGGAACAGAGTTGTAGCGTGGGTCCGCTTGACTATAAGGAACTATTTATCCGCATATATAGCTTTCTCTGCTACTCCTTCCAGTGATCGGTATGCAGTGCATGTTTCCATAGACATGACATCTTGTCCATGGAAGTTCAACTACGGCAACCATCATGTTTCATCTCGCGATTCCCACGACGCCTCTCCAACCCACGGCACCACGCCCCCCGACGTGCGCCTCACCCCTCTCGGCTGCACCACCCCTCTGCCTTTGTGTGCATGACATGTGGGCCACCTAAAATGCGGCGAGCATCAAGTTTCTACCATAGCCACCCGCGATTCCCACGACGCCGCTCGAACCCATGAAACCACACGTCCCCCGACCCGCGGCTCACCCCTCTTGGCCCCACTGCCCCTTTGCCTTTGGGAGCATTACATGTGGACCCGTCACCTATCGGGTCCACATGTTATTGACTCAAAAATAGGTGTAGTAAGGCGCTGAAGCTCAGTCCCGACGGCCCTGAGAGGGAAATGTAACTCCTACGCCAGGGCTTGTGGTGCTCCTGCAGCACGAACTCGTGCCAAACTCGAGATTTGTTTCTTTACTATACATGCACGCAACGATTTAGTGGACATTGTAATCTAAACATGTGATGGGGAGCTCTAAATTTGAATTTGAAACTTATAAAACAAAAAGATTCAAAACAAATAAACAGGAAGAGAGGGAGTATATCATAGGATGTGTCCAATACAAAATAAGTCCCCTAGTTTGTCACCGCGAAGATGCGGTTAGAAAGGAGCACAACGTCTTCCTACTCGTACGACAACAAATCAGCCGGAGACAGCATGGTCCGCCTTTGACCGGCATGTGCAAGGTTCGTCCTATCTTTTATTCAATCTCACCGTGGTTCCATCGTACCAATTCATGCGGTGGCCCGTTGCATGGTTGATCCCAATGTTGGACAAAGGATCTACGGGAACGGTGTCACCGTTGTAAATGTTGTGCAAATTGATGTTGGTACCCTACCGTACATATGCAAGCCAATCTCCACTCGCACCAAGCCTAGCCTGTGAAAGAGTGGGCAGGGCAAGAATTAGGAAATGGACACGGAAGTAGTCTTTAGAATGCATTTACTACGTGATCAAACTCATCTTACCTCCTCATCGGAGGAAATCCGAGTGCCCCTCAACGTCTGCATCTCAAGGGGCGTCAACTTGCAACTACGGCCATGCCGCGCTGGAGAGACCCCCAAGGAAACATCATCGTGCGTTCCACGGAACATCAAGATGCATTTGTATGAGTAGTTTATCTTGTGAGAGAGAAGGATGAACGAGGGAAGGCCTCTAGAGATAGAGATGGACACTACTACTACCAATGTGCTGGCCCGTGCGTTGCAATGGATCCAAACTAGTAGAATAATACTTGTTCACGTGCTTGAAATATAAACACTCTAGTTTTGATATACATGTGTTAGTAGACACGACAGCTTGTCCATGGAAGTTGAACCACGGCGACCATCATGTTTCTTGTTTCTACCACTGCCACACCCACACACGATTCCCATGACGCCGCTCCAACCCACGACACGACGTCCCCCGACGTGGACATGGATCCTCTGACGTGGCTAGCACTGCCTTGCCCTGCCTTTCCATCGCTGACAGGTGGGACCCGTGCTTATGGGTCCCACATGTCAGTGATAGAATAGTAGGATTGTTCGTGCCCCTCATCCCTCTCGGCCCCACCGCTCCTCTGCCTTTGTGTGTATGACATGCGGGCCAGCTGAACTGCGGCAACCATCAACTTTCTACCATAGACACACCCGATTGGATGCGGTTTGCCTGCTCCGCTGCTCTGCTCCGATCCGTACTCCGGCACCATCGAATTTTCATCCAGCGGCTGTGACACATTTTCATCCGTACTCCGGCCGGTTCATCTTGAACGAGTGAGTCGTGAACCACGCCACCACCATGAGAATGACATGTGGGCCAGCCGCATTTAAGGTCCGCATGTCATTGACTCATAGGCCGGGCACTAAGCCACTGAAGTTCCGTCCCGTGGGCACCGAGAGGGAAATGTAACTCCTGCGGCAGGCCTTGTGGTGCTCCCACAGTACGAGCTCGTGCCAAAACTGGAATTTGTTTCTTACTACTACCAATTAGTACTAGTAAGGTACACGTGCATTGCACGCATGAGATTCTGGTGGTTTGTGCATTATGCTTCTACATGTGGAGTTTTCTGGATTCTAACATGTGGCAAAATCTGGTGGAATGTAAGGTTAGGCAAGTTTGATTAACTTAGGTGAGTGTTTGGTTCAAGCCACACCTTAGGCAAGCCACACTAAGGCCCCACATGACATACACACATAAAATGTGGAAAGAATCCCTTAGGCTTGCCAACTTGTGGCTCTCATTTTGAAGAACTAATAACTTTGCCTAAGCTTAGTTGTGGCAAAGTTAGACATGAATTAAGTTCAACCATGGAGTCTTCTAGATTATACATGTGGCAGAATCTGGTGGATGATATCCAATGGCCAGTAGTGCTCTGATTTGCCATCTTTGTACTATTGGATTGGCTTCATCCAATGACCAACTTTCAAAGTTTTTCACACACTATATAGGGGGTATAGATATAGATGTGCCGGTCCGTTGCAATGGATCCAAAGTATATCTATTTAGTGGAGTGCATTATAAACACATTATCTATTTATTTTTCTCTAACCTTACGTAGCCATGCAACCAAGACACATAAGCTTCATGGGTGCCCCCCCCCACATCATATTATTCATACTACGTTGATTGAAAAAAAGATAAATCACCCAAAACAAGATCTTCCCGTTTTTTGTTCCTACGATGTTGTGCCGTGCACGTATCTACTAGTAGTTGTATAGTGGTAGTACTAGTAATATAGTATTAGGAGTACAAACTTGGTAGTACTAGTAGGAGTAGTACTAGTACGGAATGCTCCTACTCTATCAACGAGCCCCGTTTGACACAAAATTTCTTGGCTTCCGTGCTACAGCTAGATCTTCCCGTTGTTTCTATTTTCCAACCCGGCGGCGGGCAGGGTGTTGGTTTGCTCAACGACGGTCCCACATGAAAGTGAAAATGCTAGGCAGGCAACATGCCTTCCCTAAGCTATGTGTCGTGCCGGACGGGCCGTGTTATACTCCCAATTCCCGGGCGTGTGGGGGTGCGACGCGAACGCGACAGGCCTTTTCCTTTTACTAGCAATGTGCCAGTGCGTTGCGACGGATCCAAAGTAGTATAATAGTAGTATTTGTTCACAAACTTGGAAGAAATCACTATTGTTTTGATATACTCCTAATATATTACACCCTCCATACCTAAATATTTGTCTTTTTTGAGATTTCAAATGGACAATCACATACGGATTATATAGACATATTCTAATGTTTCTAGCAAGATGCCCGCACGTTGCATGAAGTTGATGGAAAAGGTAAGCACGACTTATAAATTGAAGGATGGAGTACTAGTTACAGTGATGCATATAATTAAGCAAAGGGATCGCACATGTCGGTATTGACTGGAACGAGAATGCAACAACACAATAAGAATTAAGGCCACGATGATGCGATCGCAGTGGTGGTTACAGAAGGCAAGAAGAAATATGGATCCACGAACGTACGACCTCCTCCTCCTCAACTTAGCGTGCCGGGCCACTGACCAGCGGCTAAGGAGCGGCGGCTTTTGTGGCGAGGTCGAGGTGCTTCTCAACAAAGGCATCCAAGGCTTCCAGCCGGTTGAGGAAGGCCAATGTTGTAGCATCCTCACTAGCCTTATAGATACCTATGTACACGATTTGCTCGTAGGCGTGGATGTGTAGGTCGACGAATTCTTGCAAGGTGAGGCGCCTCGCGGCGAGCGCGACCTCCAGGTGGACATTCTTCGTGGCGTCGGCGGGCAGTCGCAGGGCCACCAGTGCTTGAAAGAGGTTCCGGCCATGGAGGCCGATTAGGGTGGCAGGCAATGAGGAGCTCGAGCGCGCGGGCTGGAGGAGTACGGCGATGTCGTCCGGGAGCTTCTTGAGGACGGTGAACTTGTTGCTGGTGGCAACGATCATCTGGTCCAACTGAGAGTCGTAGTTGGCGTCGACGGCGGCCATCCACCAGCCGGTCTCCAAAACCGTCTGGAGACGATCCTCCGCGCCATGCCGTAGGCCGGCGTCGTGGACCATCTGGCGCAGCCGCTGGCCGCTCACGCGCGTTGCCGCCATGGGTCTGGAGCGAGCTCTTTTGCGCTTAGTGTAGGTGCTTAGGCAAATGCTTAGGTGCGTATGATGTAGTAGATGCATTGGAATGGAGGGGCACCTTTATATGAGGGCAATGAGGGCAAACTGCATTGCATTCACATCGTGCAGCCTCTTTTCCCGGACCACCTCCCATTACTTCCCTCATGCATTAATTGAAGGAGGATGCATTGGCCGTTCAACATATAGGGAACCGCTACTCCCTCCCTCATCTGCATTAAATCCGTATCGGGAACTGCGCCGCCTGCTGTCAAATCAAATACTCCCTCCGTCAGGTGAGTATTAAGTCATCTTACAAAAACCAAATACTCCTACTAGTAAACACATAGGCGTGGTGCATTAACTCTCACATTGTTTCTTATTTTTTGACATAAATAGAGGAATCAACCAAGAAGAGATGTGGGGCTTGTATGCATATGATACTAGTGTATGATACTACATCCGTAATGCATGGTATCATATGTTGGTATCATATAGGACTACATTTATTGCCATGCATGACACAAAGTAGTATATGATACTCAAGCTCCTCTTTCCTCATTTAATTCAATGACACCTCATCAAAATTGCTTAGTTGGCATGCATGATACTACCTATGATACTCCCATTACGACCAGCCTTAGTATCATGTAGTACTTTATTTATTGCCATGTACATGACACATAGTTCACGAGCGCTCTCTATATGTACCACCTTTTTTTAATTTCAAGTTTTGCTCCATGGCGCAATCCATCGATACTACTACTGTACAAAAGTGGAGTATATGCATTTTTTAAAAGGCTGGAGGGCGGGGCAGTCTAGCTCGGTTGGTTTCATGAGAGGCGAGGGCCTTTGTGATTTGACGGCTCATTAATGTTGTCAAATCGAATAGTACTGCACCGCCCGCTGCACGCCCGGCGCGTCCATTAAATCCCTCCGTTAAACCCGCATGCAAACCAAGAATCCTACTCCGGCCACACGTCCATTCATGAGCAGGCCGGAATTAAACGCAACATCAGCCGAGCTCCTCCCGTCCGCCCTCAGTTTAAATGAGGCCAGGCGCCGGCCAAGCTCCTACCGTCCGCCCTCTATTTACACGAGGCCAGACAAATAGCGGGCAAGAATCGCACCCCTCCGCCGCTCCCCCATCTCCTCCTTCACCATTTTCTCCAACCTTCCGATGGCTTCCGATGAGCCGTTCTCCAGCATATTACCCAGCTGGGTGGCCCGCCGAGCACTCCGGATACGGGCGAGGCCACTCGGTGCTTCACCAACCTCGCTTGGCCCGACGAAGCCAGTTGCTGCCCCAAGCAGGCGCGTGGTGTAGTTTCTATGATCGGGATGAAAATATCAAGCACCTCTTCTTTGATTGCCCATACCCAAGCAGGCGCGTGGTGTAGCTCCAGTTCAGCTCGATGAGGTGTACGGGCGCCGTCGCTGCCGCGTCGTTCCGCGCCACCAGTGTCTGTGGTGGTCGCGCCTCCCGTGTCTGTGGGCGCGCCTCCCGTGCCTGCGGCAGCGCCATGCAGGCAGAGACAGAAGCCGGGGGCGTGGAGAGCGACGAGTCGATGGCCAGCTTCTCCATGTCCGCCGCCATCATCGAGGAGAAGTAGAACACGGGAGGCCGCCGCCACTTGGGACCCATGAAGGCCACTGCCGAGGCGACGACCGCGGATTCAGGTGGTTTCTTTGCTGCTTCGTCTCTTCCGAGGACCTTCATCGACCCCGCAAGTGTCTGACAGACATGAGGAAGACAAAGGGATCTGCGGGCGGCCATTTAGAACTAAAATAAGTCTAGATATATCCATTTCTAGGACAAGTATTTCCGGACAGAGGGAGTATTAATTATACAAGAGAGCCGGATTGGCACCTCTTAGTCATGTAAATGTAATGAAATCCATCATGTTTATATGAAGATCCGACTTTTTTATACGAAATCCTTCATGCTTATATGAAATCAGTCCATGTTTGCACAAATTTCATCTGGTTGGTTAGAGTTGTAAAAATGTATGCCGCTGGCGTTTGATGTCGTGCTCCGCAGAAGGAAGAGGGAGGAAATTTGCCGACTGCCGTTGGAGATGCTCTTTATGCTGGAAATAATAGAGTGACATCATATCCATTTGAGTTAATTGCCTGTATGATTGTCCCTCTATAAAAAGTTAATTGCATGTACAGTGTACACGTGACTTGCAGGGTGGCTACAGCTTCGTACAGAAAGTTAAAAAGAAACAAGTTCATCCTTAATATTCTAAGTACTCTGTGGGTTCCACTGTCAGTACGGTAGCGAAAGAAGTATATATTAAATAAGTAGAGTAATATATAATATAAAAATCTAAAGTTAAAAGACAAAATTCAAACTCATGTCATCGCATTGCGAGCATCCGGCGCTAACCAGCTCAACACATTTTTGTTCTAGACCATGCTGGAGATATATCTCCATGTCTACTCTTATATATACTCCATTCGTTCCTAAATATTTGTATTTTTTAGATTTCAAATGGACTACCACATACGGATGTGTATGTAGACATATTTTAGAGTGTAGATCCACTCATTTTTCTACGTATGTCTTTTCAGGAAGGGGTCAGATTTGTCCTTGATTTATTTATGAGGTATCCAGATGGCACTGCACCGCCAAGAAAAGAGGGTAACATCAAAATTATGGACTACTTTTTTGAGTATGTTGGTAAGGTCTGGTCATAGTCACTTGTTGAAATCTCTAAAAAGACAAATACCTCCTCCGTCCGGAAATACTTGTCATCAAAATGGATAAAAGGAAATGTATCTAGACGTATTTTAGTTTTAGATACATCTATTTTTATCCATTTTGATGACAAGTATTTTCGGACGGAGGGAGTAGAAAACAGAGTTGGTGATGATGGTGTGTGTGCCATCCTGTAATATAGGCCGTCGGATTTATATCTAATGGATAGGAAAGAAACTATGGCAATTTTGCAAAAATATACCCACACGTCTCTCCACGTTCACAAATAAGGCATTCCCTCCTTCAGCCTTTTCTCTCACAAGATAAACTACTCATACAAATGCATCTTGATGTTCCGTGCAATGCACGGGCAGCTAGCTAATTTCTTTTAAAATAGTTGCTGCGATAATTGGGTTGAATTGATATATTTTATGTCTACCCTGAATGATTTCAGATTCACTAGTAGTAACAAAGAAAAGGTTGCCTTGTTAATTAACAGAAAACAGGGTGAAAACTATCACATGAGGCCGGTAAAAAAAAGGCACACTGGGTTCAGCGTCATCGTCACTACAGCTGTGCGCGCGCGAGAAGTCTACATATCGAGGGGGCTACCAAGCGAGGCACCGAGACACAATGTTCGAGAGAGAAACCAATTGACAGATTATGATCAGATCGAGTTGTCACCCTTCTGCTGTCATTGTTGGGGGCGGGGAGGGAGAGAAAGAGGTATCGAGAGTGTGCGCGATAGGCACGGAGGCACAACTAGCGAGTGTGTGTTTGTGTGTGTGTGTGTCTGTGTGTGTGTTTTAAAGAGGAGTAGATAGATTATTATCAAGATCGATGTGCCACCCTACTCCTTCGGTGTCGGGTAGTGTGTGTGTGTGTGTGTGTATGTTTGAGAGAGAATCCAGTCGATAGATTAGTATCAAGATCGAGGTGTCACCCTACTCCTTCGGTGTCGGGTTGTGTGTGTGTATGTTTGAGAGAGAAGCCAGTCGATAGATTAGTATCAAGATCGAGGTGTCACCCTACTCCTTTGGTGTTGGGAAGTGTGGGTGTGTTGTGTGTGGGGGGGGGGGGGGGGCAGTGACACTCACATATATCTACTCTTATAAAAAACAGAGTTGGTGATGATGGTGTTCCTACCATCCTGCAATATAGGCCATCCGATTTATATCCTACGGACAAGAAGGAAAATATGGCAATTTTGCAAAAAGATACCCACACCCCTCTCCACATTTGCAAATAAGGCATTCCCTCGTTCATCCTTTTCTCCCACAAGATAAACTTGTCATACAAATGCATCTTGATGTTCCGTGCAACGCATGGGCATCTTGCTAGTAGGGAGAAGGAGTTTGTGTGACACATATCTAGCTATATTAAGGGATAGGTAGATAGCATATGTGTGAGAGACATTATTATACTTTGAGACATTAGTGGCTGCGGGTGGGGGGAACTAAAGGGGTGGGCATGTTAGACATAGAGAGCGTGTGTGTTTCTGTGTGAGAGACTTGTAGGATGGGGTAGAAAGACAAATTTGACCCTGACGGAGGGAGAGAAATACACGAAGTGCGCGTGTGTGATTCCGATGCCCACATGGAAATGAGATATGTATGCATGTGAGAGAGATTGCACAATTCATTCACGTATCACTATCTAGTGACCGTGGACGTGCATCGCTTGAACATAAGTCAATATCTACTTCGTATCGTGGCCAAAGGTACAATATTGATTCAACGCTGTAAAGATTGGACACTCACATATCACATTTTTTCTATTTAAATAAACCTTTTCAGTTGTGCATGCCAAAGTTACAGTGATGTTTCTTCAAACAACCAATGTAGCTATCATGCACATGCACCATTGTTACTCTTGCATTCAAATTCATTAGTCTTGGATGATTTAAGTTTCTATTTTGAAGTAATATATGTAATATTCATATATGAATTCAACGGGTACGCAATTTATGAAATGGAGGCCATGTAATAATATGAGGTAACACTTTTAAGTAGCTAACTACAATATCCATTTCCTTTTGTGCGCCTCTACACTAACACGTCAATGCATTATGTTTAAAGTAAATAACCAATGGCACCAAATTATCTATTTACACGAGAAATACATAGGCTGAGCGTTTGATCCCTTTTTTTGAGAACACGCCACTACACCCGTACGATTGGCCGCACCCGTGTGAACGTCCAAGTTATCGGCGCATCATCCAGAGTTATTGTCTTTTTTTCTGGGGTGGACTTCACACCAGTTATTAACTGCTGACGCGTGCCCCGTGTACACAGTCTAGCATGACCTTCCCGCTAGCTTGGTCCAAAATTAGTTGAAACTGGATACGAACGATCCCGCGGGCGGCAAAATCTCCCGCCTCCTTCTAAAATTTCCGCTGCCTTAGTCTTTAGCATGCGAAATCCCCCTTTTGTCCTTGGTGCACGGAGACCAACAGTTACAATACCGCCCTCATCTACATGATAGGTCGGGGCTTCTTTGGTAACTTCCGGTTCCCCCGACTACACGGCAGCCCCATTTCCTCTCCCCCTCCCGCAAAAAGGACTAACTCCATAGCACCAGAGCATCTTACATCACGCCGTCCGTACTTCATCGCCCTTTCTCCCCTCCCCTCTTGAAACCCTAGACTGCTCATCCACTGGCGTACCATAGCCCATTCACTGCCAGCGGCGCCCACCTCGCCGGATCTGCTTCTATGGCCGCATCTACCCCTCACACCTCCCCTAGAAACAAGTAGACTGCTCATCCACCACTGTACCACAGCCCATTCAGTGCCGGGCTTGTCCACGGCGCCGGATCTGCATCGCCGGTACTCTCGTCAACCGCCGCGCATCTGCAGCGGCTCATTCATACTCCCCACCGGAGACGCTTCGTCCACACCCCCCGGAGCCGCCCCACCGACGCCCCCGTCGACGGCCTCTGATCCTCTTTGCCGACACCTTCCTCAACCCTACCGGAGCCGCTTCACCGACACCATCATCAACCCTACCGCAGTAGCTTCGCCTATATTATTCTCAACCCTACCGGGGCCGCTTTGCCAACTCACAAGTCCACGGCCTCAGATCCGCTTCCTCACACCCTCATCCAACCTACCGGAGCAGCTTCTGACGCCCCGTCCACGGCCGCAGATGCGTATCATCGACACCACCCTTAACCCAACCACCGGAGCAGCTTCTGACGCCACGTCCACGGCTGTAGATCCGCATCGTCGACACCATCCTTAACCCAACCACCAGAGCAGGTTCTGACGCCCCGTCCACGACCGTAGATCCGCGTCGTCAACACCATCCTTAACCCAACCACCGGAGCATCTTCGCCTATGCCCTCGTCCACGACCACAGATCCGCTTCGCCCACACCGTAGTCCACCCTACCGGAGCCGCTCCACAAACACCCTACTCGACGGTTCTAGATCTCCTTACCGGACCCTGACAGCCAGCGTAGCGTCATCACCCTCGACGTTTCTAACCTGATTCCCACCGTCTGGAGAGATGCCAAGCACCAGCCACGGCCTAGGTACTTGTCACCTTTAAACCCGTCCAGCATCACCTGCCCGATGCACTTCAAATATACTAACCGGACGTTGTTACCTGTTATGCAGTTGGCACAAACTACAAGGACAATGTTTCTTCTAGATCTAACAGCTTGGCCAACCAAGATCCTGGACTGAGGCATTGCTATGACCTTGTAAGCGCGTCTCTCTCTCTTGTATTGTTCTGTTCCTGCCAGCGTGCTTTCTAGGATTTTCGACCAGTAATCCCTTTGTGTAGACAATGATTTCTACTACTGGCTGCTAAATTAGATATGTAGATGTCATACATGATACTACCTCGTACCTCCGTTCCTAAATATAAGTCTTTTAGAGATTCCACTATAGGCTACATACGGAGCAAAATGAGTGAATCTACACTCGAGAATGCATCTATATACATCAGTATGTGGTCCATACTGGAATCTCTACAAAGACGTATATTTAGGAATAGGGGCAGTACATTACACAAAATCATAGATGGCATGTAGGAATTCCAGTGCACTACATTTGGCTCCCTTAGAGTGCCTGCTAGTCCAGCATAGAGTCATGGCTAGTTTATGGTACGCACACAATCGTTAATTGGTGGTTTAAATATGCGCAAGGGATATGCAATGTAGTATCATGTAGAGATGTCTGAAATTAGCCGTGTCAACTTGCAGATAGGGTTACACAATGAAAAAGTACAAGATGTATGTGGCAATTTCATGGAACATCGCAAAAAAGGAGAGGCAGCGGTGAGCCTATACAGTGTGCTATGGTATGTCACTCCGCCATTGCAATCATCGTGACATGTTATTTGTATGCCAGTTCTATTAGCCAAGATTCTTAGGGACAGTTATTACGAGTTATCCTAAGAAAATAAGCACCTGTGAATATAAGCTCCATGTAATACGCCAACCAGTTCTTTTCATTGCGTTTTCAGCTTATCTTTGGTATGATCAGTGGAAAGTCTAGATTGCATTATATATTTTTCATTTTGCTGCCCATATGGAAATTAATTTGACTTGCAAACATCACAAATTGAACCCAGTGCAGTAATTAATATGATAGGAAAACAGACCATCACTATTTGCTCAAAATGCAAATACAAAGATACCATCTACTTGGCACAATCTACTTTGGTCAATGTTTTCCATAGAGATCCCATTGCCTAATTTAAACGAAGAACGCTTGACCCACATTTAAATGAAGAACAATTATTTATTGAAATTCGATGGTCCACGTGGCTGGTTATTATCATATAGCAGCACCACCTGAAAGCATCATATAGCAGCAGCAGCTCATAGCAACTCATCATACAGCAGCAGTAGTCTGCAATTCATCATATACCAGCAGCAGCTCATATCAATTCATCATATAGCAGCAGCAGGAGCAGCTCATAGCAATTCATCATATAGCTGCAGCAGGAGCAGTTCATAGCAATTCATCATATAGCAGCAGCAGGAGCAGCTTGTAGCAACTCATCATATAGCAGCAGCAGCAGCAGCTCATAGCAATTCATCATATAGTAGCAGACGCAACTCATAGCAACTCATCATACAGCAGCACCAGCTCATAGCAATTCATCATATAGAAGCAGCAGGAGCAGCTATAGCAATGCATCATATAGCAGCAGCAGAAGCAGCTCATAGCAATTCATCGTATAGTGGATCAGAATGAAAATTTGGCAAAAAATCAGAGGAGATCCTCGCCTTGTTGGATGAGCTCATCCTTCAACAGCACCTCAAGGCCATGGCCTGGGAGGAGGGCAGGGGGAACAAGGTGCCTTCTGCCGCAGTGTGGCATCAGCCGTAGTTGTGCAGCGCCCGCCGGAGTAGTGCGTTGGACGAACCACAGTGGAGTAGCTGCTGGAGACCATGAGAATGAGGGGCGGCACCAGAGGGAGGAGCAGCCAGGGATATTTACCCCTATCCGCCGGCCATGTAGCCTAGCTGGACATAGCATCGTTGAGGACCAGGCCAGATGGGACCAGTGGCGACGGCTTGCTGGAGGAACCCTAGTGCTGCAGGCAGGGGATCGAGGTAGAGGGAACGGGGAGAGGAGATGCAAGCGGGCAGGGCAATGAATGGTTGCGTGCTTGTTTTTACTTGAGGGTCAGGTGTGACACGGGCATCAGCAGTTGCATTTTGAGTGTAATATAGGCAGACAACAGAGTCATTTCACTATTCCCCTTCCCTTCAATTTTTAGTGAGGTTCTACCGGAAACACCCCCCTCCAAAGCGGAATTAGTTAAGCCCAAGCCCATAACTCAAAAATGACTTCTTTACATCTTTTATGGCTTATTTTGACAATATGCCCTGAAAAGGCGGAATCGAACTAGCCCTTAACCTGCAATTCAATTGTGCGTGCAATGATGAATCATTCCTGCCTGCTATCTGTACATTTAGGCATCATCATACATGGCATAACCTAATACATGTGCATTCCATTGTAGAATCTGGAATATGCAATGTTTATGTTAGTTCATACGTTGCACATGATGTTTAAATGCCCCTTAAATCTGGTCAGTCAAGTGATGGTGTTTAAGACTCCTTTGCTTCTTTTCTTGATATGTAAGATTTGCTCACACATCTGTTCAATTGGTTGTTTTCATCAGCCAGCCATACTAGGACTGTTTGCTTTGATTACTTGCTGTTCTTGACCTAACACTCTAACAGAGCTTGTCAGTAATTTAAACACTAAGGGCTATTGTAGTGGGGCCTTGTCTAACTCATAGGTGACATAAAGGTTTGGCTGTACCCTACAGTAGACTCTCCAAGAGTACCTAGAGATCCAGTTTGAAGGTATGCCTAGTTTTTACATAGTGCAGACATAGTAAATGCTCATTTCATTGTGTGCAAGTGCAAGAGATGTGGCATGTTTCATTATGTGGTGTTGTTTTGTTATAATCTCATCCTTTTGTGTTCACAGACTAGAAAGTATGCATATTTATCTTCCAAGGAGACGAGTAACTAGTTTGTGTCACCTTGCAGAGGGGGTGCAATGAAGATAAGATTGAGGATTTCCAAGTACAAGATGTTAGGAAGGAGCCTTGCAAGAGAAGTAGGAGCTGCACTGAGCCTCTTCAACCTGCTAAGGTAAGTCACTATATGCAACTCAACAGTTCAATTCCTTGTTTGTTTCAGGCATAGTTAATTTTCTCTTTTCAATTGCTTTATTTGTCCTCACTTAATGAGATGCCCAAATAATTATGCTTGATGTTCGGTACTTGTATCACTATTAGTTGACATAATTAAAGGCGTTACCATTTAATTACTCTGCCAAAGTGTGCCTGAAGCTTTGAAGTCTATTAACCAACTATTATTGCATGAGGCTAACAATCTAGTTTATACTACGCTAATGATTGCATAGTTTTGCCCGCTGTAGTATGTTTGTATGAAACTCTCTGTTGTTCATTATGCTCCCTAAGACTTTAATTGAGGTACAGAATGGCCAACTACTTGCTTACTTATACGCAACGTGCTATCCAAATTTGTAACTTGTCTGTGTTTTCGATTGGGCCCCAACATCATGCTCCTCTGGTGAGCTAAGAGGGATTTCTGTATGCAGGCCGCACAGACTATCTTTTTTTAATTTTTAAAATATCACCTGCTTATGCTTCATGACGTATAACATTTTTTTATGAAAGTGATGTGTAGCATTATTGTTAGTCCTGTTTTGCCATGTAGTACAAAATAGTGTCTTGTTCGCTTCACTGTTGTAACTATATTTTTTCCCTAGTCATGTGTACTTACAGAAACATTTCAGGATGAAGTGACATCAACACAAAAATCTGCGAGCAGTGCGGCATGGCCGTTACTGAATGATTATGGATTGGAATTGGAATGTGCTGATGTTCTCGAGCATCAACTAGAGGTGGCAAGACAATGTGTACATGATTGTCAACGTATAATCAACAAGTTGAGACTGGACATGCAGGTATTAGATGTAGCAGTCAAAAAAATGAAACAAGACACCGAGGTAACCATGAAGGAATTGGAGATTTTGCAGACTGAAATTTGTGCTATCTGAATCCGGCCAATCCTATTTTCTGAAGAGATTATAGTTCAAATGGAGTTAAGTTGATGCGCGTCCATGATGTATGAGCTATATTTGCCCAGTGTATGTAATTTGCTGTTTGTGTATGCTTCATTATCACCTGTGCCGAACCATAATGCCCAGTGGGTATAATCGGCTGTAATTTCTTCATTGTATAGTGTAGGATTATTCTACCTTTCTATGCCTTGATCTCTTTGTTGTATAGTGTATGCTTTTTAGAGGTGATAGTATTGAGTAGGATAATTCTTTGAATATGCTATATCGTTCAAACGGGGGCCAACTCGCCCGTCCATGGGCCTTCTACGGGCCGCAGGATCCATGGGCCTTCTATGTCTCGCAGGATCCATGGGCCTTCAATGTCTTGCAGGATCCATGGGCCTTCTACATCTCGCAGGATCCATGGGCCTTCTACTCACGTAGGATCCATGGGCCGCCGTGTGGGGACCCCGACTCATATGTCGTGGTCACCGAATGCACGTCTATAGTGATCCCAGAGATCAATGCTCACTGAACACACAGAAGCTGAATAACAAGAGTCTTACATCCATACATACCGTTTTACACAAGTAGGACCATTATGGTCAAGTCTTGAGTATAACATCGCAGCGGAAATCTTCGTCGATAACTTGGACCCATGCCATCTGCCTTAACCCTACAGGCATTCTGACTGGGAAGCGTCCTAGCTCGCATGTTCTCACCGAAGTATTCTTCATCACATCCTGTTCTTTCCTGCCTGGCCAATAAAATAACCAGTGGCAAGCCAATGAGTACTTTGAATGTACTCGCAAGCAACCCATGTTTTGGTTCAAGATACAACAATGCATGATATAGGTCAATTTTGCAGAAAGCTAGTTTTGAGTGCAATGACATGTTCAACAACTTTGTAAGGCATGCATCAAGAGAATTCAAGTAACCATGATTACAGGTTACAGATATCAACATATATAGAGTGGGCACCAACCCATCTAACATAAATAGAGTGGCACCAACCCATCTCAATCATGTCAAGTCCCTTGACTTGACCCATGTCATTTTATCAACACACCCACACTTGGTTTGTGAACAAGTTGACGTAGCCCAAGAGCGGTTACCCAACTGTCCTTGACCGTGGACATGGCTATTCGAATAGTTTTACACTTTGCAGAGGTTGCACACTGTACCCACAAGATCCGGGGAACTTCCGTGTCAGCCACGACCCGCGGTACCTCAGGTACCCGGGGTAAGCACCCGATCACTACCTTTCCCTAGACGACACTAACATGGAGTCCACTCGATTGGTAGTAACCCCCGTGCCCAACATTATCACATAGTATCATCATGGAGCCACGCTCCATAATCATCTCACATCACAAGCACGGGGTACCAACGGTGTGTCCGGTGCCCCATAAAAATGTTCTTGGTCGCCCTACCTGGCACGACCCCATCCCAAAAGAGAGAACCAACTCTCCCCCGTCACTAGTAATGCGGGCTCCAAGCTAGTATCGGTCTAGGTACTCAATAATGCCCTTTCCCATATAAGGGTAGAGTGGTTGCGCATGTAAGGTTGGAATAACAGTCGCAACTTCGACCAATCCGTTTTGAAAACAACACCCACTTTCCTCGGTACACCACTTTGTAATCAAGTGCTTACCCATCTCATCATCTCCCTCGGGCATAAGTGGCACCCGACGGGGTTTTTGAAAAGTCTTTTTGAAAATACTTTGTCTCCGTCACCATGCATATTCCAGTCCCTTTTTGCGTAGCACTACTTTAGCATCCTATCTACTCCCACCGGCATAACCCTCATAAGAAGGTAGGGCCATGCACAATGCAAGTATCAACGAGGAAGTAATAGAGGCAACCAACCCACGTGGTTCACCATCTCATCATGATTCCGATGCAACAATAATAAAGAGCTATATGACATGGATAAAAAGGGTTTCATAGACATGGTCAAAGGGCTGCTTGCCTATTGTAACAAAGTCTTCGAGGTCTTCAAGTATCTCTGGTCCAACTCCGAGCATTTCGTCTACTTCGTCAACTATTGTCGAAAGCAACCATGATAAGCAACACAACAAGGCAAAAATAAAAGTGCTCTAAAAATGTGAGTTGGACTTTTCTAGGATATCTCTAGTCATATGAGGAATGACCTAGGTGATTTCATTGTAAGTGGATCAATGGATATCTCTGAACATTTCAATATGATGGAATCAAGGGATCAATGGGTTTGCAAGAAGTGTACAGAAATATATTTTTGAAAAATGAGCAAAGGCACCCATTTAACAAAGGATGATTTTAGAAGCATCTAGGAATTGGTTTCACTGGATTTGGAGTTCAAATGAATTTCCTATGAATTTGCATAGTTGATGAATATGAAGAAATGGCTCAATAATTTATGTGGTACAGAAAGTATCAAGAAAAATGTTCATAAACTAGGTTATGAATTTATAAGCATCTAGGGATTTGAATCATGGCATTTGGATCAATCTTGAGCTCTCTGTGATTTTCTAAAGTTCATCACAGAAATGGAAAAATGGGGTTTTGATAAATATTTGTGAAGGAAATGCTTCTGTAAAAATATGGAAATAGCACCATTGTCGGTGTACTAAAGTAGGGGTACCTTAGTACCGCGAACTGGTGCACGGGCAGTCGTAGCGCCCCGCGGCAAGGCTTGCCGGGCGTCCGCCAAGATCCTCCGCTATTCCTATTTACTGCCATTCAAGAACAAAGTGTTAACTAAGAAGGACGAGACCCCGGCATGAGCGCGTTTTGCGCGCTCTGCCATGTCCACTTGCGTCTGGAGTGTGCTGGGTGATGGGCTAAAGCCTGGGGAGAGCCTTGGATGCTCTGGAATGCCAGTAGGAGAGGAGAGAGGTTGATGGAGAGAGAGAAAGAGGCTGTCCAGAGAGAGAAAGTGAGGGTTTCACCACCAAATAATTGAGCTGAAATTCAGCCATTGTTACTGGAGGCAGAGGAGGTCTAGGAGGGGCTGTGGTAAAAAGATAGGGTCATGGAGATTAGTGGAAGTGGTTAAAAGGGTGGTTTAGGAAATTTGGCAGAAGGTGTTTGTTGCTTGTTTGGGCAGGGAAAAGGATTCCATTTGGCATGAGAATTAACAGGATGGAATGACACTTAGAAATAGGGTGTGCCACCAAATTTGAGCTCATTTGGGAAATGTTGCCAATGTGACTTTGGTAAACCCTAGAAATTAGCAGAAATGGCTTTACCAAGATTTAGTCATGCAAATCAATTCTCCTTGATGCACCACTTGGTGTAGTTCCCTCATTTGGTCATGTGAACATGCTCACAAAAGTTGGGGTCAAGGAGAAAAAGTTGGCAGTACAAACTTGTTCAAATTTGATTCTGGTCAGAGAGGGTTTTGGGGTACTTTGATCAAGATAAAATTCTCTCCAACTTGTGCCATTTGGTCTAGATGCATTATTACACCATTTGAGAATGTGCACCAAGTTTGAGAGCATTTGTACATGTTTGACAGTGCAAAGCTGTTCAAACTAGAAAAAGGACAAAAGTGGTTTTGAGAGGGTTTCATGGGGTTATACTGTTCTCCATGACATGGTACTTGGCAAGATCATCAAAAATGTCATATGTGACATGTTAGAATTTTCTTGGGATTTTGGAGAATATTTCCTTTGTAAATATTTCAAAAGCCTGAAATATCCAGAAAGGGTTTTTGAGGGATTTGACCAATATTTTGAACATGACCATGTGTTGAAACTCTTATATATGGACAATATATGTCCACTGAGTTTCCCTGATTTTTGTCAAATATTTTTAAAACAATACAATAATTTTTCCCTATTAAAGACCATTTCTGGCCTTAAGAAAAAGCTTTTAAATAAAATAGGAAAATAACTTTCAAAATCATATTTTTGTGGTTTCTGGGTATCATATATCTAATAGGAGTCAAATATATTTTTGGAAAGATTTTTACTGCCCTTAGTTAAGTACTTGCAGTGCAAACCTCAATTCAGGGGTTTTTGAAAAACTAGTTTTTGAAAATACTATTTGGCCAAATTATTTTTGTAAGAAGTTATTTTTATGTCCTATACACATGGCATGATCATTGGTTCAAGAGTTTGGGGCAAGGAGATGAAGTATAGGAGTTGGAGGATTTATTTCATTTTTAGAGCACTTGCAAATAACAGACAGACATTCAATCAAAGCAAAGACAAAACATTCAAAAGTTTTTGTCAAACCACATTTTAGCATGATTTATTGACTTAAGTGTTGTGGCATGAAAATCAGGGTGTGACAGACCTACCCCCCTTACAAGAATCTCGTCCCCGAGATTCCCAAACTAGGCTTTAAAGATATACGGAAACTCGGATCTAAGGTAGTCTTCACGCTCCCAAGTTGCTTCTGCTTCAGTGTGGTTGCTCCATTGGACCTTGAAGTACTTGATGGTGCGGCCTCGAGTGTGTCGCTCAGCCTCATCCAAAATGCAGATGGGCCTCCCACGGTAAGTCAAATCAGGCCGAAGGTCAATGGCTTGGTGATTGACGTCCTTGTAAAGATCAGGCTTGTCTGGAACTTGGAGACACTTCCGGAGTTGTGACACGTGGAACACGTTGTGCACATCGGATAGTTTAGGTGGAAGTTCCAACTGGTAAGCCACTTCTCCTCGTCGTTCAGTGATCTTGAAGGGGCCGATGTATCTTGGTGCAAGCTTCCCCATAACATGGAATCGCTGGGTTCCCTTGAGAGGTGTGACCCGGAGATAGACATGGTCTCCAACTCGGAAGTTCATGCCTCTACGACGTGAGTCAGCGTAGCTGTTCTCTCTTGACTTGGCAGTCTTCAAACGCTCTCTGACAAGCTGGACTTGCTCTTCTGCTTCACGAAGGATATCAGGCCCAAAGACAAGTCCTTCTCCGGTCTCTGACCAATTGAGGGGTGTGCGACACTTCCGTCCGTATAACACTTCAAATGGTGCCATCTGAAGGCTTGATTGATAACTATTGTTGTAAGAGAACTCGGCGAAAGGGAGGCAGTCTTCCCACCTAGCTCCATATGCTGAGACACGGGCTCGGAGCATGTCTTCGAGTATCTGATTTACTCGTTCTATCTGACCTCCGGTCTGTGGGTGGAAAGCAGTGCTGAAGGACAACTTGGTCCCCATGGCCTCTTGGAACTTCTTCCAGAACCTTGAGGTAAACTAGGTTCCCCGACCTGACACAATCTCCTTGGGAACACCATGAAGGCTCACGATTCGGTTGATGTAGAGACTGGCTAACTGGTTCCCCTTGTAGGTCGTCTTGACCGGAATGAAGTGGGCCACCTTGGTCAAATGGTCAACAATGACCCATATGGCGTCATGTCCCTTGCTTGACCTGGGTAAACCGGTGATGAAGTCCATCCCGACTTTGTCCCACTTCCATTCAGGCACCTTGAGGGGTTGCAACAATCCAGCGGGCCGCTGATGCTCAGCTTTGACTCTCTGGCATACGTCACACTTTGCAACATAGGTGGCAATCTCCCTTTTCATCCCATGCCACCAGAATCTTTCCTTCAGGTCTTGATACATCTTGGTTCCTCCGGGATGGATGGAATACGGGGTGTCGTGAGCTTCTTGCAAGATCAGATTCTTGAGCTCAATCTTGTTGGGTACGCAAATGCGATTCCCAAACCACACGACTCCTTGCTCATCTTCTGTGAAACCTGGGGCTTTGCCCGCCTTGATCTTCCTCTTGATGCCTTCAATACTCTCGTGTACCTTCTGAGCTTCTTTAACATCATCCATCAGGGTCGGCTTGACTTCAAGGTTAGCTAAGAATCCTGGTGCAACCAGTTCCAACCCGAAGCTTTCAAGTTCTTCATACAAGGCGGGTAGCTTGTCCTTAAGCATAGCATTCAAGGAACAAGCCTTCCTGCTTAATGCATCTGCTACCACATTAGCCTTCCCAGGGTGGTATTGAACACTGAGGTCATAATCTTTGATCAATTATAGCCATCTTCTTTGCCTCATGTTCAATTCCCTTTGAGTGAAAATATACTTCAGACTTTTGTGATCCATGTATATCTCACATCGCTTCCCTAAGAGGTAATGTCACCATGTCTTCAGGGCATGAACCACTGCTGCTAGCTCAAGGTCACGAGTAGCATAGTTCTCTTCATGAGGCCGTAGTTGCCTTGAAAGGTAGGCTACGACTCTGCCTTCTTGCATCAGAACACCTCCCAGTCCGGTTCTTGACGCATCACAATATATCACAAACTCCTTGTGTATATCTGGTGTGGCCAGAACTTGGGCGGTGGTCAGTCTCTTCTTCAGCTCCTGGAAGCTCTCTTCACACTTCAGCGTCCATTCGAACTTCTTGTCCTTCTTCAAGAGCTGAGTCATGGGTCGGGCAATGCTTGAGAATCCTTCAACGAACTTGCGGTAATATCCCACGAGTCCGAGGAAGCTTCTGACTTCCTTCACATTGCTTGGGGATTGCCATTCAGTCACGGCTTCAATCTTAGCGGGATCGACTGACAATCCTTCTTCAGTTAAAACATGGCCCAAGAATCCAACTTCACGCAGCCAAAATTCACACTTGCTGAACTTGGCATACAGTTGGTGCTCTCGAAGCTTGTCTAGGACCATCCTCAAGTGTCGCTCGTGCTCTTCTTCCGTCTACGGGTGGACAAGTAGGTCACCAAATGATGATAACCACTATCTTGTCTAAGCACTCCATGAAGTCTATGGGGTACGTATAGTGGGCTGAGGCATTGGGGATGGTTACGGTTGAGTATTGGCCAAGGTCTTATCGATCTAGAGCCAAAGCCCAAGGTCAGGATCTGACCGTGTTGTGGCTTGGTAGGGCGTAAGGGTTTCAAGGATTCTAGTGTGTGAGTGAATGTTTATCATCCCATCCTTGAGCACAGTTTCTGAGATGCCGATAGTCTATCTAGTACTTTAAACAAATCACATCATATCACCGATAGCATCAATTTGCATAGGTGAACTCCAATCATTACTCATGTGATTCATATCCTCATGGCTCCCGAGAGGATGTCTAACAAAATCATACATGTCTACAATCCCCAAAATCATGTGTGTGGCTACCCCTAAAAATCCATGGGTAGAGCATACAAGCTTCCAAGCTGGAATAAAACAGGACAATCCAAGTTCTCATCCTATTATTCCAAGGTCCATGCTAGTGCATCTCTATCCTAAGGAAACACGTCGTATGCCACACAAAAATCTTGTTTCCTTCCTATGAATCAACACCAACAACCCATTAACTACACCAATCATTACATGATCCAGTAGTTCTTCAAATCCAATCTCCTAGTTTATCGTCCACCGAGAAACATGGTATCATGATCGAGATCATCAGTATAAATCCAATTTACTCTGAACCATGTAGATACACATTATCATCTATATCCAACTAGGATCACCTACTTAAATCCAAATCTCTTGTCCAACGAGAATTCCTACATGTCCCCCCCCCCCAGGTCATTTACGTAGTATCAACTCTCTCCTATCAATATCCCATGGCTAAGTTTAAATCCAAATACTTTCAAGAATTCCAGCTTGCGAACACAATTATCCTACTAAATCCAATTTACTCAGGGGTAATGAAAGCTATGCTAATCTATACTCATGATCCCACCAAGTTCATCTACCAACATCAAAGCCTCATAATCCATCAAGTAGTCTCATATAATTCCTCAAGTCATTGATATAAACTCATCAAGTCATTTGTCCTCTATCCCTATATCCTTAGATTGGTCCTCCCTATGGCATCGTCAGTTTTGGTGCTATCTTAGGAAGATAGTGTGCTCATTCACTATGTCCACTAGTTCCATAATGAACCCAGTGACAAGCAAGGTTACGGAGGCTTAACCGGTTCTCTTGCAATTCCGTAGGTTAAGCTCAGGGTTAAGGTTTCGAGCTGGGGTATCTCGTGAAGTCTCGAAGGGTCTAGGAATGGGTTTCTAGTCTTGAGGGTTAAACATAATTCTACGGGGTTACATTTGGTCGAGGAGGCTGTAGCAAAAGTCTTGAGCGCTTGTTGGTCGCCGAGGTGGAATCCTTGGTGCATATTGTCTTGCTTGTCTTCAGTTGAGGAGAGAGATGAGAGGGGAAAGTAGCATAGAGGAGGGGAACGCCTAATGGGGGTTCTATAGTGCAAGTGCGAACAAACAAGTGCCAAAAAGGGCCAAACACAAACAACAAAATAAGGCAGGTGATATAGTCGCGTACTTGTTGCCTAGGGCAAAAGTGCGACTTATATCAAAACACAAAGAAATAAAAACAAGCAACACACAATCATGGTTCTATTCGAACCATCATACGGACTCGACTGCGCATAGGGGGTACACGACTCATCCTACCCTAGGGGTTCTCGGACTCCATAGTCGTGCCTTGTGCCTTGTGCAGTCTCCCGGGTTTCCTCAGGTGCTGCTACGTCTCTTGTAGCTGTTTGATGAAACGATCCCGGTTGAGCTTGAAGAGTCTTCAACAACTTCTTGCCTGTTGAAGTGATGGGGTGAAGGTGGCTTCTCATAGCAGGCATTGACTCGGTCTTCTGTTGTTTTCTTGATCATGACGATCCCTTTTTGACTTCTAAGGCGTCGAAGGTACTAAGTAGATAATCCTTTATGCAATGACATTAATAAGGCATAATAGAGGTCCATCATGTCGGTTACGTTGATGACAACATAGACACCAAGAGAGGGGGATGAGGAGAACCATTTTCCTGCTCAATATGGTGAGGCGGACTAAATGGCTAGGTTCTCATCCATCGGTGGTTGCCGATACAACAACGGTAGTGACATGGTTACTCTATTAGCGATGTACATCATGATCTTGCATATTCTAGGCCCTGATCATCGTAGGCTAAGGTTGCATCATCTTGGAGTAGTGTCAAGGGTGTCTCCATCTCCTGGGTCTTCATGTCCTCATTCCTCGAGGATGTATCTTCTGTTGGTGTCGTCTTGTTGTGGTGTCGCCAATCTTGTGTTTAGGAGATGTGGGTGAATGTCTGGCAAGACGTCTTCCTTCTAGATTATCCACGAGGGTTACAAGGAATCCAGTGGTCAGGGGCATAAGGGTTCTAGCGTCCAAAGGTTTTGAAGGGGAAGAGATCAATAAGGAAAGTATCCCTTAGTTTTCGAAAAACTGAGAAGGGAAGAGAAGTACAGATAGTTTTGAAAACTAGTAGTTGTTTTGGAAATAGTTTTACCCTAACTAACAACCATGCTAACTAAGGCTTCCTACAGTCAGGATGGCTCTGATACCAGCTCTGTGGGGACCCCGACTCATATGTCGTGGTCACCGAATGCACATGTACAGTGATCCCAGAGATCAATGCTCACTGAACACACAGAAGCTGAATAACAAGAGTCTTACATCCATACATACCGTTTTACACAAGTAGGACCATTATAGTCAAGTCTTGAGTATAACATCGCAGCGGAAATCTTCGTCGATAACTTGGACCCATGCCATCTGCCTTAACCCTACAGGCATTCTGACTGGGAAGCGTCCTAGCTCGCATGTTCGTCACCGAAGTATTCTTCATCACATCCTGTTCTTTCCTGCCTGGCCAATAAAATAACCAGTGGCAAGCCAATGAGTACTTTGAATGTACTCGCAAGCAACCCATGTTTTGGTTCAAAATACAACAATGCATGATATAGGTCAATTTTGTAGAAAGCTAGTTTTGAGTGCAATGACATGTTCAACAACTTTGTAAGGCATGCATTAAGAGAATTCAAGTAACCATGAGGACATGTTACAGATATCAACATATATAGAGTGGGCACCAACCCATCTAACATAAATAGAGTGGCACCAACCCATCTCAATCATGTCAAGTCCCTTGACTTGACCCATGTCATTTTATCAACACACCCACACTTGGTTTGTGAACAAGTGGACGTAGCCGAAGAGCGGTTACCCAACTGTCCTTGACCGTGGACACGGCTATTCGAATAGTTTTACACTCTGCAGAGGTTGCACACTGTACCCACAAGATCCGGGGAACTTCCGTGTCAGCCACGACCTGCGGTACCTCAGGTACCCGGGGTAAGAACCCGATCACTACCATTCCCTAGACGACACTAACATGGAGTCCACTC
This sequence comes from Triticum timopheevii, assembly GCA_963921465.1. Classification (NCBI taxonomy): domain Eukaryota; kingdom Viridiplantae; phylum Streptophyta; class Magnoliopsida; order Poales; family Poaceae; genus Triticum; species Triticum timopheevii. The sequence goes on along the minus strand of OY997264.1, from coordinate 471,309,524 downwards.
GATTGGTAGTAACCCCCGTGCCCAACATTATCACATAGTATCATCGTGGAGCCACGCTCCATAATCATCTCTCATCACAAGCACGGGGTACCAACGGTGTGTCTGGTGCCCCATAAAAATGTTCTTGGTCGCCCTACCTGGCACGACCCCGTCCCGAAAGAGAGCACCAACTCTCCCCTGTCACTAGTAATGCGGGCTCCAAGCTAGTATCGGTCTAGGTACTCAATAATGCCCTTTCCCATATATGGGTAGAGTGGTTGCGCATGTAAGGTTGGAATAACGGTCGCAACTTCGACCAATCCGTTTTGAAAACAACACCCACTTTCCTCGGTACACCACTTCGTCATCAAGTGGTTACCCATCTCATCATCTCCCTCAGGCATAAGTGGCACCCGACGGGGTTTTCGAAAAGTCTTTTTGAAAATACTTTGTCTCCGTCACCATGCATATTCCCGTCCCTTTTTGCATAGCACTACTTTAGCATCCTATCTACTCCCACCGGCATAACCCTCATAAGAAGGTAGGGCCATGCACAATGCAAGTATCAACAAGGAAGTAACAGAGGCAACCAACCCACGTGGTTCACCATCTCATCATGATTCCGATGCAACAATAATAAAGAGCTATATGACATGGATAAAAAGGGTTTCATAGACATGGTCAAAGGGCTGCTTGCCTGTTGTAACAAAGTCTTCGAGGTCTTCAAGTATCTCTGGTCCAACTCTGAGCATTTCGTCTACTTTGTCAACTATTGTCGAAAGCAACCATGATAAGCAACACAACAAGGCAAAAATAAAAGTGCTCTAAAAATGTGAGTTGGACTTTTCTAGGATACCTCTGGTCATATGAGGAATGACCAAGGTGATTTCATTGTAAGTGGATCAATGGATATCTCTGAACATTTCAATATGATGGAATCAAGGGATCAATGGGTTTGCAAGAAGTGTACAGAAATATATTTTTGAAAAATGAGCAAAGGCACCCATTTAACAAAGGATGATTTTAGAAGCATCTAGGAATTGGTTTCACTGGATTTGGAGTTCAAATGAATTTCCTATGAATTTGCATAGTTGATGAATATGAAGAAATGGCTCAATAATTTATGTGGTACAGAAAGTATCAAGTAAAATGTTCAGAAACTAGGTTATGAATTTATAAGCATCTAGGGATTTGAATCATGGCATTTGGATCAATCTTGAGCTCTCTGTGATTTTCTAAAGTTCATCACAGAAATGGAAAAATGGGGTTTTGATAAATATTTGTGAAGGAAATGCTTCTGTAAAAATATGGAAATAGCACCATTGTCGGTGTACTAAAGTAGGGGTACCTTAGTACCCCGAACTGGTGCACGGGCAGTCGCAGCGCCCCGCGGCAAGGCTTACCGGGCGTCCGCCAAGATCCTCCGCTATTCCTATTTACTGCCATTCAAGAACAAAGTATTAACTAAGAAGGACAAGACCCCGGCAAGAGGAGCTTGCCGGGAAGGACAAAGACCCCGGCAAGAGGGGCTTGCCGGGAAGGCCAACCAAGGCACCTCAGAAGACTTGCCGCGACGCCCTGCGCGTCCCGGCAAGGTACGGCGAGCGGCAAGCTCGCTGATGCGACAAGACAACGGCCGCGGCAAGGCGCTTGCCGCGGCAAGGCTGCCACTCTGCTCCCGAGCTCCAGCGCATCCAATGACGTGTCACCCCAGGACTATCCCAGGAGCACGTGGCGAGGCGCTGTGCAGCCATGCGGTGCGAGGTGGAAAGCGAAGCTGACAAGGAAGCCATCGTGGCGATCGGTGGCGCCTCTAACGGTCGCTTCCTTGCACTGTTCGGGTGACCGAACGGGCATTAAATGCCCTTGTCCCCTGCCGTCAGAGTTAGGTAGGGGGCACTGTTGGTAGCAGTTGTACCAACCCACATTTTTACCTTTCTACCCCTCTTTCTACGCTGCCACCTGTCGGTGACCCCTTTAGCCTATAAAAAGGAGGCCCATGCGCACGTAGAAGGGGTTCGGTTCGGAGTTTTGGTTCCGCAGCTTTGGGGTTCGGCTCATTTGAGACCTCAACCCACATACGCTCTCGAGCAAGAACAGAATACAAACACAAAGCAGCAGTAGGAGTTTTATCTCTCCGGAGAGCTCCGAAGCTGGGTAAAATCCCCCGCGTGCTCTCGCCTCGATCCGCTCTGCGCGCGCCCTCAGCTCCCTTGCCGGACAAGAAGGGGCCCCCTGCCCCATAGGTGCTCGTTCCCCACGACATCTCTAGCGCGCCAGGTAGGGGGGCGTCGAGGTCGTGCGTATCTGATCCGGCGTCTGCGCGCGCTACACAACATCTTCATCGACATGCCACCGAAGAAGAAGACTTTGGCGGTGGCCGCTCCGTCCGCGACTATCCTACCGCCATCAGAGCAAACGGGCGGTGGGGTGGACGCCGGCGGAGGAGCGGGCGCCAGCGGGGGGACTCACATCGTCACCCGGTCCAAGGACAAGGCCCCGCAAGGTTCAGCGTCTGCACACCCACCGCACCCCTCCCAGGAGGTGCAGGATCGACAACGACACGGCGCTCTTAGAACCGTGCTCGCGTTGGAACAAGGCCAAGCTGGTGGGTCGCGGGACGTTCAAGGCCAGCATGCATGCCAGCACGCTGGCACGAGCGCAGTGCGGTCGCCTGGACGAGATGTTGCTCCTTCTAACACTGTTAGGAGTTTGAGCATGTCTCGCACCTCGCGTCGCTCACCACCGCCACCCAAGACCCCAGAGGAAGCGCTGGCCCGAGCCCAGCTGCTCCTAGATTACCCTCCAGCGCCGGACAAGATTGACGACTGGAGGGCCACCATTTATAGCCTCATCGGCTTCGCCAACGGCGACAAGCCCCGGCAACCGAGCACATCGAAGCCCCAGCAAGACGCCCAGGCGCAAGCCGATGCCGACAAGACCGCTGGGGGTGCCACCACCGTGCACTCCCCGCCCCGAAGGCCAAGATCGCCGACTCGTCGGGCCAACCTCGACGCTGACTCCACCGCGTCGTCAGACCCGCGAGCTCGCCGCGATCAACACCGAGTTCTTCAAGAACGACGACATGAAGACGCTCACACTCGCATCGAGCGTCGAAGAGAAGCGCGGCGTCAATCTGACCAGCGCGCTGGGCCCACTATCGATATGCATGCGCCAGGGGAACCAGGCGACCTGCCATACGCGGTAGGTTGCCCTGCGTTCACCCGTGAGCTGCGGCAAGTCCAGTGGCCCAGCACCAAGAACTTCAAGCCAGACGTGCCCGAGAAGTACGATGGCAGGATACATCCGTCGGAGTTCCTTAGCGTCTACACCATCGCGGTGCAGGCTACCGGGGGGCGAGACGAGAAGATCCTCGCCAACTACTTCCCGCTGGTGCTCAAGCCCAACGTCAGATCTTGGCTCATGCACTTGCCGGACAACTCCATTTCTTCGTGGGCGGACCTGTGCCATCAGTTTGTCGGCGCCTTCACAGGCGGCCACAAACCCCATGGCTAGGAAAGCGACCTTCACCTGCTCGCCCAGAAGGAAGGAGAACCCCTGCGCAAGTACATACAGAGATTCAGCCAGGTGCAGCGCAACATCCCAGACGTCCACCCTGCCGCGGTTATTAGCGCGTTCCATCAGAACGTGCGTAACCGCAGGATGAGGGAGGAGATGGCGATGTGCAAGATCAGAGATGTCAGCGAGCTGTATGCTCTGGCCGACAAGTGTGCCCGTGCTGAGGAGGGGAGGAGACTCCCCGGAGAGACTGAAGGAGCAGAAGGATCTGACAGTGAGGATACCGCCCCGGCAAGGAAGAACCGGAGGCGGAATAACAGAAAGAGAAAGGCAAAGGATGTGCTGGTTGTCGAGCAGTCCGGCAACGGAGGCGGTTCCGACAAGGCCAAGGCTGGCGACTCCGGCGAGGCTGTGGTGGCCGCCGACAAGCAGGATGGCTCCGGCAAGCAGTATTGCAAGATCCACCGCACCAAGGGCCATGACCTCCAAGCCTGCAAGAAAGTTGAGCAGATGGCGGAGCTACAGAAAGCTGAATACGAGCGCCGCGACAAGGAGAAGGCCCGGGAAGGTGGCGGAGGATCCGGCAAGAAGCTTCCCGCCCGGGGAGGGCACCGCGGCAAGGCCAAGCCGCGGCAAGGAGATAGGCCTCCCCGTGGCCGCGACAAGGACGAAGACGAAGATGAGGATGATGAGATGGAGGAGGATGAGACTGATGAGCATGAGTTTCAGAAGGCAACGGAGGTTTTGTGCGTCGACGGCGGTGCTTCTCTGCACACCTTGCACCGCCAACTCAAACAGTGGGTGCGGGAAGTGAACGCAGCAGAACCGTCCGTCGAGTCACGCAAGCCCCTAAAGTGGTCCAGCACGCCCATCATCTTCGACGTTGAGGATCACCCTGATCGCATCACTGCGGTCGGGTGCTTGCCGATGTTGGTTTCGCCAACCGTCCGCAACCTCAAGGTCACGAAGATGTTGGTTGACGGCGGGGCCGGCCTAAATCTGATCTCCTCCGCAGTGCTCAAGAGGCTCCAGATCCCCGACAGCGAGCTCGAAGAGACTGGTACCTTTCTAGGAATAAATCCGGGAAGGAGCAAGCCAAAGGGGAAGATCACACTGCCAGTGACGTTTGGCAGCGAGCTGAATTTCAGGACAGAGAGAGTCACGTTTGACGTTGCTGATTTCCCATTGCCCTACAATGGGATACTCGGCCGTCCAGCGCTTGCCAAGTTCATGGCAACCTCTCACTACGCCTACAATGTGCTCAAGATGCCTGGTCCGATAAGTGTCATTTCTGTCCAAGGCGACAAGAAGGATGCACTTATCTGTACCGACAAGATCTACCGGGAAGCAGCGGCCGCAACAGAGCGCAACCCACTTGCCGCTGAAGCTCCCGGAGGGAAGAAGAAGAAGATCAAGTCCGGCAACAGTAGCTCTGATGCCCACTCCGGCAAGCGCACCTATTCGAAGTGCTGCGCTACCGTCGAGGATGCACCATCGAGCTCCACCGGCAAGTGCAAGAAAGCAAACACAGCTTCACCAGAGACCAAGAAAGTGGCCGCCAAGGAGGACGGCACTAGTGGTACCTTCACCATCAGTGCCCCGCTTGACCCTAAATAGGAAAGCGCGCTCGTTGCTTTCCTGCGGGCGAATGTCGATGTGTTTGCATGGCAACCATCTGACATCCCCGGCGTTCCCAGGAAAGTAATTGAGCACCACCTTGCCGTTTGTCCTCACGCGCGGCCCGTCAAGTAGAGAGTCAGGAAGCAGGCGGTGGAACGCCAAGAGTTCATAGCAGAAGAAATCAAGAAGTTGGAAGCAGCAGGCCTGGTCCGAGGAGTACTCCATCCGACATGGTTAGCCAATCCAGTGGTCGTGCGCAAAGCAAACGGGAAATGGAGGCTTTGTATTGACTTCACTGATGTTAATAAAGCTTGTCCCAAGGATCCATTTCCCTTGCCGCGCATTGACCAGATCGTCGACTCCACGGCAAGATGTGACCTGCTTTCATTTCTTGATGCATATTCGGGATATCATCAGATCTTCATGGCTGAAGAGGATGAAGAGAAAACCGCATTCATTACTCCATGTGGCACGTACTGCTTTGTACGGATGCCTTTCGGACTAAAGAATGCTGGTTCAACATTTGCAAGAGTAGTCAGTCATGCTTTTGAGCCACAGCTGCACAGAAATGTAGAGGCTTACATGGATGACATAGTGGTCAAGAACAGAGACAGAGCAACTCTGATCAAAGATTTGGACGAGACTTTTGCAAATCTGCGCAAGATCAATCTCAAGCTGAACCCGAGAAGTGTGTGTTCGGAGTTCCTTCCAGCAAGCTTCTCGGATTCTTTGTGTCACAGAGGGGGATTGAAGCTAATCCCGACAAGATCAAGGCCATCGAGCAAATCGAAGCACCGAAGCGAGTCAAGGACATACGAAGGCTTGCCGGCTGCGTTGTTGCTCTCAGCAGGTTCATTTCCAAGTCTGCTGAACGCGCCCTGCCGTTTTTCAAAATCTTGAAAAAGGCGGGTCCAGTGAAATGGACTCCGAAAGCGGAGGCTGCATTGCAAGACTTGAAGAAATATTTGTCCTCCACTCCAACACTTGTCGCACCTAAGCCACAAGAGAAGTTGCTGCTATATCTGGCGGCAACCAATCAAGTGGTTAGTGCTGCGTTAGTAGTGGAGAGGGAGGCAGATGATGAGCCAGCGGCCGCGGCAAGCGAGTCCAGCGACAAGCAGGGGGCTTCCCCGACAAGCTCTGGCTCGACAAGCCCTGATCCGACGAGTTCTGGTTCCGGCAAGGATGGATCTGCGCAGCCACAAGAAGAGAAACAGAAGAAGATGGTGCAGCGCCCAGTTTACTTTGTCAGTTCCCTTCTACAGGGGGCTAGGTCAAGGTACTCTGGTGTGCAGAAGTTGCTTTTCGGCCTCCTCATGGCCTCGAGGAAGCTGTGCCATTACTTCCAAGCACATGAGATCACAGTTGTCACTCGCTTTCCGTTGAAGAGGATATTGCAGAATCCAGAAGCAACAGGCAGGATTGTCGAGTGGGCACTGGAATTGTCAAGCTTTGGCCTCAAGTTTGAAAGTACTTCAACTATTCAGAGCCGAGCATTGGCAGAATTCATAGCAGAATGGACGCCAACGCCTGATGAAGAAACTCCGGAGAGGAACATCCCCGCCAAGGAAGCGAGCAAAGAATGGATCATGTACTTTGACGGTGCCTTCTCGCTGCAAGGCGCCGGTGCGGGCGTACTAGTTGTCGCACCCACCGGAGAGCACCTCAAGTACGTGGTCCAGATGCACTTTCCCAAGGAGCAAGCTACAAATAATACTGCAGAGTATGAAGGCTTGCTTGCCGGACTCAGGATTGCAGCAGAACTTGGGATCAAGAAGCTTATTGTCAGGGGTGATTCTCAGCTTGTCGTCCGTCAAGTCAACAAAGATTATCAGAGTCCATTGATGGAGGCCTACATCGATGAAGTGAGGAAGCTGGAAGAGCATTTTGACGGCCTGCAAATGGAACATGTTCCAAGAGCTCAGAATGACATTGCAGACGGCCTGTCAAAGTGCGCCGCACTTATGTTGCCTGTGGAACCAGGGATTTTTGTGCTCAAGCTGACTCAGCCATCTGTGGCACCATCAACTGGACAGAGCAAAAAGAGAAAGTTGGTCACTGGCGACTACTTTCCGGCAGAGCTCCCCGGAGCCGCCGCCAAGAAGGTCCCCAGGATCAACACAGAGAGCGCTGAGGGGCAGTCTGCTCCGACAAGCCCTAGGGCTTGTTTCGTTGAAGCAGACGCTCCCAACAAGTTGTGTCCCGACACGCTTGCCGGGGAGCATCATGCTTCGGCAGAATCGCAGATTCTTGCCGTAGAAGCAGATGTTCCCGCAGCAGCATTTGCACCGTTAGTCCTTGTCATCGAGCCACAAGCTCCGGCATGGGCACATCAGATCGTCCATTTCCTTCAAACAGGAGAACTTCCTGAGGAGCAGGAAGAAGCGGAGAAAGTAGCCCGGCAATCAAGTATGTACCAGTTTGTCGACGACATACTGTACAGAAGAAGATTCAACGGAGTGAAATTGAAGTGCATTTCCCGGGAAGATGGACGAGAGCTGTTGGCGAAGATACACGGAGGCATATGTGGTCACCACATTGGCGCAAGAGCACTTGCCGGCAAAGCCTTCCGGCAAGGTTTCTTCTGGCTGACAGCCCTCCAGGATGCGACTGCACAAGTAACCAAGTGTTAAGCGCGCCAGTTCCACTCCAAACAAATGCATCAACCAGCTCAAGCTCTCCGCACAATCCCTTTATCCTGGCCATTTTTGGTCTGGGGGCTTGTCTTTTTCGGCCCCTTTCCCCTCGTATACGGATCGCCTCGAGTTCTCGCTTATGATGAGCTAGAGCAAGAGCAGCTGCGACAAGATGACGCACTGCTCCTCGAGATTGATCGTCTTCAGGCTGCGGTACGAGCTGCTCGCTACCGGCAAGCTTTGCACTGCTACCATAGCCGCTAAGTTAACGCCAGAAGCTTCAAGAGGGAGAGGATGCAGGTGTGGACCGGGCGTCGTTCAAAGAAGTACGGCCTTGCCAGAACACAGGCGACAAGAAAAGCTAAGTTGCCAAAGTTTGAGCATGATCGAGTTTTAAATTTTTAAGTTATATTCCTTGAACGTCCGTGCCTTGTATGGAAAACCTGTGTGCGGAGGAACCAACTCGTGGCTAAGTTGCGCCCTTGATTTGTTTCGAGTCCGCTCAACAATACAAGTGCGCTGCAACTAGCCCGACAAGGTTTCTTGTCGGATGCAACACCGCCAGCGGGCTGCTGATGTTCCGCACTCAGCAAGTGTGCTTGCGCCGGCAAGTTTCCCTCAAAGCGTAGGGTAAAAACATACAAGGGATGTAACAGAGTAAAGGATATAACATAGCAAGTGTTGCCCGGGACAAAGTTATATTACGAAAGCAACTTGTTACGGCACTAACTAAGTTGTTCTCATAACTGAAATAACAGCGACAAGGAAGAAGAAGAGGGGCGCGCCGGCGCCTGGACCCCGGCAAGCCAGTATTGCCGGGGACTGCGAGTACCAAGATTCATCCGCGGCAAGCCAGAGTTGCCGGGGGCTGCGATATCAGATAAGTTTTTCGTCCCTCATCATGCATCCTCTTATGGACTGGGGAACGCGAAGCCTCGTCCTTGAACAGCCGTGCCTTGTATGAAAAACCTGTGCGCGGAGGAACCGGCTCGTGGCTAAGTTGCGCCCTTGATTTGTTTCGAGTCCGCTCAACAATACAAGCGCGCTGCAACTAGCCCCGACAAGGTTTCTTGCCGGAGGCAACACCGCCAGCGGGTTGCTGATGTTCCGCACTCAGCAAGTGTGCTTGCGCCGGCAAGTTCCCTCAAAGCGTAGGGTAAAAACATACAAGGCATGGAGTCAAGTAAAGGATATGGCATAGCAAGCTTCCCCTTTTCATTAAAAAACATCCCATTCGGGTACAGTCCATAGAGGATGAAAAACATGAAAGAGAGGATTACAAGTTTTAAATGCAGCTAAGGCCCGAAGGCTTACAAATTAAAAAGATAAGATGCCCGTAATCCCTTTCTTGTCCCCCTTTTTAGGAGGTAGGTCAAGGAGGCAAGAAGGGCAAAAGGGGCGCCTAGGCGAACTACGGGTGCCAGAAGACACCAAGAGAACATCCCGGGGGCCATCCGAAGGCTGGATGGTGATGGCGGCGCCGGATGCAGGGCTCGAAGACGGGGCGGCAGGACGTCAGCACGCTGTCGAGGGCACAACGCCCTCGTACTCCGACTTGATGGCCTTGCCGCCAGCCCTCTTCCCCTTTCGCAGCCTCCCTACGCCAGCCGCCCAAGGAGACGACCCCGGGGAGTTCAAGGGACCGGCGACCCGGATGATGGGGTCGCCGGTGACGCACGAGGCGACGCCCGATGCCTAGTCGGGCCCGCCGCCCTCGTCGTCGCTGTCGCTCTCCTCCTCGTCACTCTCGCTCGAGGGGGAGTCTTCGCTATCGGAGGAGCTGTCCACGTAGCACCCCGCCCGGACACCGGAGTCCCCGAAGACCTTGACGGAGAGGAGGTCGCCCTCCATTAACTTAAAATGGAGGGTAAACCCTGCCGTCAAGCTGTGGATACGGGCGAACGTCTTCCACCCACGATCAAGATACATCACATTGGGGGATGGGGATACAACGTGGACTCGCGTGCCGCTGATCCCACAACCCCTCATGTGCAATCTCAGCGTCACGGGCGGTTCCGGCTCCATCACATTCGCAAACGGAGCTGGAAGCCGGAGACGACGACGAGGCTCCCGGCGCAGCCTGACGAAGAACTTGCAAGGGTCGTCCCCTGTATGGACCGCCGCGAGGGGAGGAACCGCCGGCGGAGGCGGAGACGCAGCGCCGCCCCGTCCGCCTCTTCCCCGAGCGCTTCGACCTCGTCCTCGACCTCGTCCACGACCTCGCCCCCTCCCTCTTCCCCTTGTGGCTGGCTCTACCACCACAGGCGCGGGATAGGAAGGGATGCGCTGCCTGGCGGCGACCCTCGCCGCCATAGATGAAGGGCCAGGGTTCCCTCCCTCCATGGCGAAAGAGAGAAAGGGGAGCAGAAGCTGAAGACATGAGAAGATGAGAGAGTGCGGGCTTCTGCGCTCCCCTCCCGCTCTTCTTAAAGGAGCGAGGTGGGGGCTCGGCCGCCCCGCTCGGCAAATCAGAGCACGGGAAGAGCAGGGAGTCGGGGCCGACCCGCTGCCTCCGCCCGTGACGGCTCAGTTTCCCACTTCCACTGCCCACGACCCCGAGTGCATGGGAGCCGCGTGGCGGAGATGCAGAACTGAGGTGACAGATGAGGTGACCTCGCCCCGCCCCGTGGTCACGGGGGGGGGGGGGGGGGTGGACACCTCGAAAATCGCGCACGCCACCCACGTCTCCCACGACGCCGCGATTGACGCGTGCCGTTACGAGAGTACGCAGTGGACACAGAGTCAGTTTCAATGTGGACCCAGGCCGCGCGTGCCCATGCACTGTTTTGGGCCTGGCCCAACAGCGCTCGGCACCGTGTATGGCCCAGGCCCGGGGGCTCCTGTCGGTGTACTAAAGTAGGGGTACCTTAGTACCCCGAACTGGTGCACGGTTAGTCGCAGCGCCCCGCGGCAAGGCTTGCCGGGCGTCCGCCAAGATCCTCCGCTATTCCTATTTACTGCCATTCAAGAACAAAGTATTAACTAAGAAGGACAAGACCCCGGCAAGAGGAGCTTGCCGGGAAGGACAAAGACCCCGGCAAGAGGGGCTTGCCGGGAAGGCCAACCAAGGCACCTCAGAAGACTTGCCGCGACGCCCCGCGCGTCCCGGCAAGGCACGGCGAGCGGCAAGCTCGCTGATGCGACAAGACAACAGCCGCGGCAAGGCGCTTGCCGCGGCAAGGCGCTTGCCGCGGCAAGGCTGCCACTCTGCACCCGAGCTCCAGCGCATCCAACGACGTGTCACCCCAGGACTATCCCAGGAGCACGTGGCGAGGCGCTGTGCAGCCATGCGGTGCGAGGTGGCAAGCGAAGCTTACAAGGAAGCCATCGTGGCGATCGGTGGTGCCTCTAACAGTCGCTTCCTTGCACTGTTGGGGCGACCGGACGGGCATTAAATGCCCTTGTCCCCTGCCATCAGAGTTAGGTAGGGGGCACTGTTGGTAGCAGTTGTACCAACCCGCGTTTTACCTTTCTACCCCTCTTTCTACGCTGCCACCTGTCGGTGACCCCTTTAGCCTATAAAAAGGAGGCACATACGCACGTAGAAGGGGTTCGGTTTGGAGTTTTGGTTCCGCAGCTTTGGGGTTCGGCTCATTCGAGACCTCAACCCACATACGCTCTCGAGCAAGAACAGAATACAAACACAAAGCAGCAGTAGGAGTTTTATCTCTCCGGAGAGCTCCGAAGCTGGGTAAAATCCCCCGCGTGCTCTCGCCTCAATCCGCTCTGCGCGCGCCCTCCGCTCCCTTGCCGGACAAGAAGGGGCCCCCTACCCCATAGGTGCTCGTTCCCCACGACAACCATGTGGTATGGAATGATTTTAGATACTACTAGAAATTTGAATCATTGGATTTGGAGTTAATGTGAATGTTTGGGAGATTTTAGAAGTTTAAAGAAAAAGAAAAGAAAAGAGATTCACCTAAACGGGCTGGACCTGGGCGGCAACAGCGCGCACCGGGAGAGGAATAGCGGCGGTGTTACTGGGCCGGCCCAGCGGCTCAGCTGCGCTGGCGACAGGCGACGTCGAAGGCGCCCAGGCGGAGTACGCCTTCGCTGCTGGGACGCGGGAGAAGCCGAACGCGCCTCCACTTGCCAGCGTGGCCCGGTGGCTGAGCTACTGACGAGCGGGGCCCGCCTGCAGGATCGTCCTCGACCTCCCGATTGCTCGCCTGGCCGAGGGAGCAGAGAGCCCCGACGACGACTGCCGGTGCTACGGAGCACCTCCGGCGACGCTCTGGCTATGGATGAGCTCGGCGTCAAACGCCGCATCCATTAGTGTATGCCACGGCTGCCGGGGATGGTCGAGGCGACGGCGGCTTGGATGCCGGCGGACGGTGGCGTCGGGCAAGATTGGGCACGGCACTACGATGCATCCTCGGACGAGGGAAAGGGCGTGGGGGCTCCGCCTTGCTCAGGGGAGCCTACTGGTGGAGAGAGGAGAGGGAGAAAAGCTCGGGCTCGGCTGAATTTAGGTAGAGGCCGGCAGCGGCTCTCCGGCCATGGAGGGCTATGGAGGGCGCGGGGAGAGGAGTGAGTTGGTCCAGGGGGTCTCTGGGAGGGAGAGAGAGGCAAAGGAGTAGAGAGGAGGCTCGGGGGTGACCTTAAATAGAGGGGGGCGAGGTGCACCGTGGCTCGTGCGCCGGCGAGCTCCTAGCCGTTGCTGGAGGCCACGGGGGTGCGCGTGGGCGTGTCTGGGGTGTTCGTGGGGTTGGTCTAGGGCGAGAGGAGGGGAGAGAAGAAGCGGGGAAGTGTCAGGGCGTCGCGCGTGTGAGCTCGTCCATTGGAGCTCTCAGGCGGCCGGCGCGCGTGCGAAAGGAGGCTGCAGGAGGGAGGAGGAGGAGGGGGACAGGGGCGTGGCGTGTTGCGGACGCCGAGGCGCGTCGACTGGCGCGCTTGGGCGGCCCGAGGTGGACGGGAGTGCGGCGGCAGGGCTCGGCCGATACTGTAGCGCGCTCCAGAGCAGGCTTTTGGCCGGCATGAGCGCGTTTTGCGCGCTCTGCCGTGTCCACTTGCGTCTGGAGTGTGCTGGGTGATGGGCTAAAGCCTGGGGAGAGCCTTGGATGCTCTGGAATGCCAGTAGGAGAGGAGAGAGGTTGATGGAGAGGGAGAAAGAGGCTGTCCAGAGAGAGAAAGTGAGGGTTTCACCACCAAATAATTGAGCTGAAATGCAGCCATTGTTACTGGAGGCAGAGGAGGTCTAGGAGGGGCTGTGGTAAAAAGATAGGGTCATGGAGATTAGTGGAAGTGGTTAAAAGGGTGGTTTAGGAAATTTGGCAGAAGGTGTTTGTTGCTTGTTTGGGCAGGGAAAAGGATTTCATTTGGCATGAGAATTAACAGGATGGAATGACACTTAGAAATAGGGTGTGCCACCAAATTTGAGCTCATTTGGGAAATGTTGCCAATGTGACTTTGGTAAACCCTAGAAATTAGCAGAAATGGCTTTACCAAGATTTAGTCATGCAAATCAATTCTCCTTGATGCACCACTTGGTGTAGTACCCTCATTTGGTCCTGTGAACATGCTCACAAAAGTTGGGGTCAAGGAGAAAAAGTTGGCAGTAGAAACTTGTTCAAATTTGATTCTGGTCAGAGAGGGTTTTGGGGTACTTTGATCAAGATAAAATTCTCTCCAACTTGTGCCATTTGGTCTAGATGCATTATTACACCATTTGAGAATGTGCACCAAGTTTGAGAGCATTTGGACATGTTTGACAGTGCAAAGCTGTTCAAACTAGAAAAAGGACAGAAGTGGTTTTGAGAGGGTTTCATGGGGTTATACTGTTCTCCATGACATGGTACTTGGCAAGATCATCAAAAATGTCATATGTGACATGTTAGAATTTTCTTGGGATTTTGGAGAATATTTCCTTTGTAAATATTTCAAAAGCCTGAAATATCCAGAAAGGGTTTTTGAAGGATTTGACCAATATTTTGAACATGACCATGTGTTGAAACTCTTATATATGGACAATATATGTCCACTGAGTTTCCCTGATTTTTGTCAAATATTTTTAAAACAATACAATAATTTTTCCCTATTAAAGACCATTTCTGGCCTTAAGAAAAAGCTTTTAAATAAAATAGGAAAATAACTTTCAAAATCATATTTTTGTGGTTTCTGGGTATCCTATATCTAATAGGAGTCAAATATATTTTTGGAAAGATTTTTACTGCCCTTAATTAAGTACTTGCAGTGCAAACCTCAATTCAGGGGTTTTTGAAAAACTAGTTTTTGAAAATACTATTTGGCCAAATTATTTTTGTAAGAAGTTATTTTTATGTCCTATACACATGGCATGATCATTGGTTCAAGAGTTTGGGGCAAGGAGATGAAGTATAGGAGTTGGAGGATTTATTTCATTTTTAGAGCACTTGCAAACAACAGACAAACATTCAATCAAAGCAAAGACAAAACATTCAAAAGTTTTTGTCAAACCACATTTTAGCATGATTTATTGACTTAAGTGTTGTGGCATGAAAATCAGGGTGTGACACGCCGACTCATTTATGGGTCTTGTACGGGCCTTTAATGGGCCGTAGACGGGCCTATAATGGAAATCGTACGTTTTATGGGCTGACCACAAAGGGCCGTTATTAGGCTGTATTTGGTGATGCTATGAAAATGGACCAACAGACTAACGGACCACAAACGGGCCGACTGTAACGACGGGCTGAATTTGGCCCACCAGCAGAAAGTGACAGTAACGGGCCGTAAGTAACCGAATGCTGCAAATGAGCCCAAGAATAAATGGGCCCTCAGAAGGCCGAAAGTTAAGTTGGGCTGAAAACAGCCCAACGGAATAACCGCCCGTTAATGGGTATAAAGTGTTACAATGTTCATTATGGGCCAGTTTCACCGCGGGCCGTTAATGGGTGTAAAGTAATACAATGTTCATTACGGGCCAGTTTCAGCAGGGGCCGCTAATGGGCCAAGAGTTACAAAGGGCCTCATATGGGCCGAAAGACGTCATGGGCCATACATGGGCCAGAAGTGAAAACGGGCTGGAATCATATTAGATGGCCCACTACTGGGCCTAATTCGCATAGGGCGTAACAGCCCCTGGGTTAGCGGGCTGTAAATGGGCTATATGCTAACAGGCCGTTAACAGGCTTTCCATGGCCCGGCCCGCCAGCTTTTGACCAAGTCAAACGGGCTGGCCTTTTCACAGGAATGGGCCACTGTTGGGCCGTGCCACGTGTCGACGTATCATAGGTGCCTTCTGTCCAGTGAGTGGATGACATCTGTCCCAATGATGAGCCGACACGTGTTTCCTCTAGCCAATGATGATTTTACACGTGGAAAATCCCCGTTGGTCGGGGCTGTTAATGGGTTATCGGATCCAAAACCCAACCTGATAGCTTAACGGCTGTCGTGGGAAACGAGCACCTATGGGGCAGGGCCCCTTTTGGTCCGGCAGGGAGCGGGGATCGCACGAAGAGCGGATCGAGGCGAGGCACGCGAGCGATTTTACCCAGCTTCGCAGCTCTCCGGAGAGATAATACTCCTACTTCTACTTTGTGGTTGTATTATGTTCTTGCTCGAGAGCGTGGTAGTGTTCTGGTTTCCAATGAGTCCAACCCCCCCTACGTTGCGCATGGGCCTCCTTTTATAGGCTCAAGGGGTCACCGACAGGTGGCAACGCATGCAGGGGTAAAAGCGTAAAAGGGGTGGTTGGTGCAGCTACCTCTACAGTGCATCCTACCTAACTCTAACGGCAGGGGACATGAGCATTTAATGCCCGTCCGCGTCACCCAAACAGTGCAGAAAAGCGACCGTTAGGGGCGCCACCGTTCGCCACGATGGCCATCTTGTCATCTTCGCTCGCCACCTCGCACCGCTTGGCTACACAGCCTCTCGCCACGTGCGCCTGGACTGGTCCTATGGCGACACGTCGACGAATGCGCTGGAGCGTAGGCACAGAGTGGTGGCTTCGCCGCGGAAAGCGCCTTGCCGCGGTCGTTGTCTTGCCGCGCCCGGAAGCTTGTCGCTCGCCGGGTCTTGTCGGGACGCGCGGCGCGTCGCGGCAAGTTCCTTGAAATGCTTTGATTGGCCTTCCCGGCAAGCTCCTCTTGCCGGGGCCTTGACCTTCGCGGCAAGCTCCTCTTGCCGGGGCCTTGTCTTCTCAGTTAAAACACTTTGTTCTTGAACGGCTCCAATAGGAACTACGGAGGATCTTGGCGGTCACCCGGCAAGCCTTGCCGCGGGGCGCTGCGACTGCCCGTGCACAAGTTCGGGATACTAAGGTACCCCTACTTTAGTACACCGACAGGAGCCCCCGGGCCTGGGCCACACACGGTGCCGAGCGCTGTTGGGCCAGGCCCAAAATAGGGCACGGGCACGCGTGGCCTGGGTCCACACCGTATCTGACTCCGTATCCACCGCGCCCTCCCGTAACGACACGCGTCAAATGCGGCATCGTGGGAGAGATCGTGGGTGATTCTTTATTCGGAAAAAGCGTAACGTTTGCCTCCTCCTCTTTATAAGCAGGGGAAACAGGGGTAGTTCCCCCACCTTCGCCACTTGCGGTTCCAATCTCAGAAATCTCCGCCGCTCCCCTCCGCTTCCAAAGCTGAAAGAGAGCAGCGCTCCGCCCCCGTCGCCGCCGTCGCCGCCAACGCCCTCGATCTCCCCCACCGCCTCCGCCATGGCTCTGAAGACCGGGAAGGGCGCGAAGTCGGCCGAGGCGCTGCAGCTTGAGGCGCTGCGGAAGGAGCGGGCAACTTTCCCCCCTGAGCTCCCTGCGAAGGAGCTGAGGGAGTGGTTCTATCTCTTCTGGTCGACGGAGACGCGAGCCCATCCGCGCACGCAGGTACTTTCCGCCGCCGCTTCCACTTCGAAACGGGCTCCAAAAGGATACCCCTTCTTCGCACTGTTCTTCTATTGCGGGCTCTGCCCACCCTTCTCTGAATTCTTTTGTGATATCATGAACACCTACGGGTTCCACCTTGATTTCACCCCCAACGCTGTTCTGACCATGGCGGTTTTCGCACATCTCTGCGAGAACTTTGTCGGAATCCACCCAAACGTAGCCCTTTTCCGCCAATACTTCATGCCCCAGGTCGAGAGAGGAGATCCCTTAGCTGGCGGGATCGCCTGGATCTCGAGAGCCAGCATGAAGGAGGTCTATCTGGAGGGGGAGCTCCGCAGCAAATGGGAGGAGTGGAGAGCGGAATGGTGTTGGATCGTTGATGAGAACCTGCAGCCGTTCACTGCCCTGCGCCAAACTCCAGCAGTGCGCGGCAACGATTGGAGCGCCCTGGCGGCGGATGATGCTAGATTGAAGATCGCCACCACCCGGATCTTGCGACTCAGGCTTGCCGGGCTCACTGTAGGCGTTGTTGGCGCGGACTTTCTTCGCCGCCGCATCGCCCGTCTGCAGGAGAGGGGGAGACCCGCCTGGCTGTTCGGGGGGTCCGGCGGACATCATGAGGCTGCGCCCGGGCCTCAACTTCAATTTCACTGTCTTGGAGTTGGATGGGAGCTCAAGGAGCTGTTCAAGCATGACCCCAATCATCCCGAGTGGTTCAGACTGCCGCAGGGCGTCGTCCCGTTGTGCAACAACTCCTCGCTCGATCGCATCCGCACAATGATGCCGGAGTGCGACTCGCATGGAATTATTCCAACTTGGCAGGAGCCCGCCGACGACGTCGTGCAACAGTTCTTCGATCGCTTGGTGGAGGTGGTGGTCCGCGCCGACGAGCAGAGGAGCCTCACCCGCGACACCACCGAAGATGAGATGCGGCGCATCGCCACCAGGGCGGAAGAGGCGGCGGCGGCTGCCGCCGCGGGCGAGTTTGGGTTTACTGTGGAGGAGGCAAAGGCAGCCGAGGCGGCAAGCCTTGCCGATCGAGACGAGCTTGTCGGGGAGATCGTCGGCGAGGGAGAGCCCGAAGCCTAATCGAGCGAGCCCGCCGAGGGTGCAAGCGGCCAGCCGTCTTCAAGCAACTTGCCGCAAGCGGAGCTCCCAGTGCGGCCCGCAGCTCCACCAAGAAGGCGCCTCTGCAGGACCGGAGACATAGCAGGGCGGCAGACGGATCAACAGCCGCCGCGCCACGGGACACGCTCCACCGCGACAAGCACCGTTGCCGCGGGAGCGTCTCACACCTCTGCGGCAACTGGAGCGGGGTCCTCTCGGGCTGCCACTTCTGATCCTGCCGCAGCTCCCGCCAAGCGGCCAAGGGAGCCTACTCCTCCGCCTCGTCGCGCCGAAGGAGGACCGGACTTCGACCTCTCCGCGCTTAGCTCTGACGATGAGGAAGAAGAGGAGTAAGTTTCTCTGTTGTGTCTGTATTTCTTCAATTCTTGCTATTTCTTGTCTTGTGTCTGATCTGTTTTCTTCTGAACCTTGTTCCTTTTCAGGACTCTGGCCGAGAGAGCGGCGAAGAGAGCCAAGGTCCCCGTGGTTGTCATCGAGGACGATCCTGCTGTGACGACAGAGGGCGCGTCCGAGACCACCTTGTCGGACCCGGCAACCACTCCTCGAAGCAGCCCCCAGCGCAGCCCCCAGCGTAAGTACATAGTCTTACTTCCCGCTGTTGGGTGCGCATAGGTGCTCTTTCTTTGCTGATATCTTGACTGTTGGTTTGCTTGTGTAGGAGCAGAACAGCCTCACCAAGAGCCTCCCGAAGCTGTCCCTGAGGTGCTATCTGCTTCAACTACGCCGCCAAGGGCGGATTCCCCGGCAAGGGAACGTGTCACGCCCAATATGCGACCCTATCCAAAAGGAACACGAAGGTCCCACTAAGGATAGACCCGCATATTGAAACGCTTTTGCAAGGTGGATATCATTACATCAACATTACATAATAGATGGGGATACATACATAAGGCATACAATGCCACATGAATACAACATCATCATACAAGAGATCAACATCCGACTACAGATGAATCATAAACAGCAACTCAAACAATATCCACCCTGCTAGCCCAGGCTGCCGACCTGGAACCTATCCCCTGATCGAAGAAGAAGTAGAAGAAGAACTCCAACACAACTAAAACATCGCTCTCGCGTCATGAACATCGCCTAACATGTACCTGCAACTGTTGTTGTAGTAATCTGTGAGCTACGAGGACTCAGCAATCCCATTACCATGGGTATCAAGACTAGCAAAGCTTAAAGGGAAAGGAAGGGGTAAAGTGGTGAGGTTGCAGCAGCGACTAAGCATGATATGGTGGCTAACATACGCAAATGAGAGCGAGAAGAACAAGCGGAACAATCGTGAAGCTAGCAATGATCAAGAGGTGATCCTAAACACCTACTTACGTCAAACATAACCCAAAGACCGTGTTCACTTCCCGGACTCCGCCGAGAAGAGACCATCACGGCTACACACGCGGTTGATGCATTTTAATTTGGGTCTGGTGTCAATTATCTACAACCGGACATTAACAAATTCCCATCTACCACATAACCGCGGGCACGGCTCTCGAAAGTTTAAACCCTGCAGGGGTGTCCCAACTTAGCCCATGACAAGCTCTCGCGATCAACAAAGGAATAGACCTTCTCCCAGGAAGACCCGATCAGTCTCGGAATCCCGGTTTACAAGACATTTCGACAATGGTAAAACAAGACCAGCAAAACCTCCCGGCGTGCCGACATCCTGATAGTAGCCGCGCGTATCTCGTCTCAGGCCACGACCGGATGAGCAGTCCGTACAACTAAAACCAGACCTCAAGTTTCCCTGAGGGGGCGCTGCAAAGTGCTCTAGTTTGGACCAACACTTAGACAAGCATTGGCCCGGGGGGGCTGAATAAAGATGACCCTTGGGTTAATTACTCCCAAGGAAAAAGGTAGGTGGTGGTGAGGCAAATGGTAAAACCAATGTTGGGCCTTGCTGGAGGAGTTTTATTCAAAGCGAACTGTCAGGGGGGTCCCATAAATCACCCGACCGCGTTAGGAACGCAAAATCCGGGAACATAACACCGGTATGATGGAAACTAGGGCGGCAAGAGTGGAACAAAACACCAGGCATAAGGCTGAGCCTTCCACCCTTTACCAAGTATATAGATGCATTAATAATATAAGAGATATTGTGATATCCCAACCAAAATCCTGTCCACCATGGAGAAATCTTCAACTTCACCTGCAACTAGCAACGCTATAAAAGGGCTGAGCAAAGCAGTAACATAGCCAAACAACGGTTTGCATAGGAAAGGTGTCAAAGGTTAGAGGTTCATGGCAATATGGGATGGCTTGATAAACAGGTAATAGGTAGCGCAGCATAGCGATAGAAAGAAACAACTAGCATAGCAATGATAGTAGTGAGATCCAGGGTAGCGGTCATCTTGCCTGAAATCCCGCACGGAAGAAGAACGAGTCCATGAAGAAGATGAAGCCACGAAGACGAACCACACATAGACGAACGCATCCTCACGATCGCAACGAAATGGGAACTATCGAGAAGAAGCACACAACATGGTAAACACACCACACATGACAAGACATGATGCATAACAAGCATGATGCACGGCCAAGCTACATGAAACTACTCATGGCAAGAGATGATGCAAACAAGAACAACACATCAAGGCAAGTTTAAATGAGGACGGAAACAACATATAACAATTCCGGTAAGTCCTCATATGCATATCTCGAAATTGGTCCAGAACTGAATAAACCTTATGTTCAAGTTGTTAAACAGCAAGTTAAAGAGCACTAAGAGGATCTACACGAAATTCTAGTCAAGTTACATATAAAATTCATTAGATTAGGAGCTACGGCCTAGAAGATATGAGCAAAACAAGTTAAGCATGGCATTGATGCAAAATGCACCCAAACATCAACCAAACACACCAAAACAAGGATGCAACATGATAATATGAAGCTACATGCAAATTCAAGCAAGTTTCATATAGAGCACACTCAAAACGGAGCAACGGTGCAACACACACACACTATACAAGTCATAACAACAATCTGTCCATAACAGCAACTAGGCATCTTGCAAGCATCAAAACAACATGCTACAGCACCCCAACATAATAACAAAAGGCATGGGCATGATGTACAGGTAAAGCATAACAAAACATGAACACGAAGCTATCTCCAGAAACAACTAGAACATGCTCAAAAGGACATGAAGATATTGCAAATAATAACAGTTTCAGACTTTAGCAGAAATAACATCAGGTTGCAATGTTTAGAGCAAGCAAACAACATGTTAGAAGAACTTATCATGGCAAAAAAAGGCATGGCATGACTCTACTAATTGCATAGATCAAGAGTCCCTTACTGACCATAAGCCAAAAAGGCACGGAAAATATGATGGCACCCATGTAACCATGGCAAGTTATATTACAGATTCATACATGGCAGGAACAACAATAAGTATGCATGTTGGTGAGCTTGAACCACTCACCACAGAGCAATACATGGCATGGCAAGGCAACCAACAGTAAGAAGACATGTTTATGAAGCTAAGCATGGCAAGATAAAGTTCATAGGGTACATGGATCACTAGCAAAACACATGGGAACAAGTGAACTTAATGTTAACAGGCTGATAGCAACATTATCAAGCAACTTTGGAGCAAGATATGAACATGTTCCAGCAGGCTATAATTGCAACCCAGGGCATGAATGGATAGAGCATGACATGTAGATCAAAACATGTTTATAGAACATCTCCAGATTATGCATAGAATGATTAGCAGAAGCATGTTAACATAGCAACAAAATATAATAGAATCTGCCTAGCAGAACAGCAACAGCAACTACCCTACTTGGCAAGCTTGATACACTCAGCACACAACTCACAAAAATACATGGTTGGCACCCCTGGAAAGATGGCATGGCATAGATCAACATACATGAAGACATCAACCTCATAGGATGCACACATCAATCATGGCAAAAATGATAAATGAGCAAGTTATAACAGTTTCAGCAGATTAACATCAACATGCACTCTTCCAACAGCATTTAGGGCATCAAGATGAACTCAAATGAAAATGATGCAATAGAATGAAATGAAGTACTCGTCGAGACGAACAATTTGACATATTACACGCATGAAATAGAGCTACATGCACAGAGATACGATGCGATGAACATGGCATGATAAAGTATGAAATCTGAGACTTAGAAGAAAATTGGAGCAACCTCAGGTTCGCACGGAAATTGATGCACGGCCGGAGATGCTCGCCGGAGTTCGCGGGATCGCGCCGAAGAGGATGGAGACGGTGGCCGGCGAGCTCGGGGTCACCGGATCAGGGGCGGAACGGGGCGGATCCGGCCTTGGGGCCGCCGGATCTGGCCGGCGACGACGGAGAGGAGGCGCGCGGGCGAGGGGCGAGCTCGCCGGAGCTTGCGGCCGGTGAGGTCGAGGTCCGGCGGGGCCGGTGGGAGGCGCAGGGCCCGGCGGCGGAGGGCGCAGCGCCGGCAGG
Organism: Triticum timopheevii; assembly: GCA_963921465.1. Lineage (NCBI taxonomy): Eukaryota > Viridiplantae > Streptophyta > Magnoliopsida > Poales > Poaceae > Triticum > Triticum timopheevii. The sequence continues at coordinate 471,287,383 of OY997264.1, read as the reverse complement.
AGGCGCGGAGGGTCGCGGGCGGCGCGGGAACCGGCCAGCGCGGGCGGCGGCGCAGGCGGCCGTGGGCGCGGGAGGCGCGCCGGCCGGCGGCGACCGGAGGCGGAGCCCGGCGGCTGTGTGGGAGGCACGAGGCGGCGGGGGCGCGGAGCGGCACGCGCGGGCCTGGGCGTGCCGCGCCTGGGCCTGGCGGGCCGCGGTGGCGGGGAGGAGGCCGGGGGCCACGTGGCGCGCTCGCGTTGGCCACGGGAGGCGGCGGCGCTGACATGGAGGCACGGGATTGGCCGGGCGACGTGGAGGCAGGCGGCGGACTTTGTCCGGCGGCGGGCGGACATGTCCGGTGGCGGCGGGGGAAGAGGCTAGGATTTGATCTGCGCGAAAAATGGAGGGGGAGGACCTATTTATAGGTAGAGGGAGCTAGGAGAGTCCAAATGAGGTGTGGTTTTCGCCCACACGATCGTGATCGAACGACCGAGAGCATCGAGGGGAGTTTTCTGGGTTTTGGGCCACTTTGGAAGGGGTGTTGGGCTGCAAAGTGAAGGGGCCTTTACGGTTACCCGGTTAACCGTTTATAGTATCAAACGAGCTCCAAATGGCACGAAACTTGACAGGCGGTCTACCGGTGCTATACCAAGGCCGCTTGACAAACCTCGGTCCATTCCGAGAATGTTTAACAGCCGCACAAGAGAAGAGGCAAAAAGGGGACGCCGGGGGACATAGGAGTGCCGGATTGCAAAACGGACAACGGGGAAAAGGCTCGGATGCAAGCGACGAACACGTATGCAAAATGAAATGCACATGATGACATGATAAAATGCATATGATGACATGGCAAAGTGCAACACGCAAGAAAATGACATGGCAACTACGACGAATAACTGGCAGACACCTGGCGCATCGGATCCGGGGCGTTACAACACTCCTCCACTAACAAGAGATCTCGTCCCGAGATCTTAGGACCGAGACGGAAGGGAAAAAGGGATGAGGTGAAACAAGAACTCATGAGAAGAAGCAAAGAATGGAGAGCACTCGAGAAGAAGAGAGGAACACTGAGAATGACGAGGATCGAAAGCTCACGGAATCAGATAGACTATGAAATCACTCGTTCTAACCGGAGTGGTTAGAATGAGAAAAGAAACGGATAAGACTGAAAGGATTTAGGCAGCACTCCGGCTGAAACAAGGAAGGATTAGAACAAACTTGAGAGGATGGAATGGTACTTGATGAACTCTTGAAGAATGAATTAAATCATGAAGAACCACCATGAAGAACTCCGGTGACAAAAGGATGATGAGATAGAAATGAAGGATGAAAGGATAAGATGAGCCTTGCGGAGATTTAGATGGAGGTTTTCGATGAGATGGCCGAGGGAATTTGAACTCCGGAAAAGAAAAGATGAAAACACTTGGAACTAGAATTTATTCATCAAGAACAAACTCCGAAAGAAGGGATTAATCACTTGGATGAAATAAGAATAAGATTTATTGTATGCTTATCCTTCATCAAATTAAATTGATGACAAGCAATGGATTTTGCATAATACTTATTCTTCTTGAAAAGGATTAAGGAGAGAATAGCACAAAATTTGAGAAAGTCTTCATGAACCACCGGTAGGATTGAAAAGAATGAATGAATTAAAAAGATAATGAGAGAAAGAGGATCTTGAACGAACCACCGTAAGAATGCAAAAATGACTGATGAAAGAGTATGAATCACCGGGAAGAATTAGAAGAACCAATATGCTTGAGGGAATTTAGATGCAAAAGAACAAAGAGATCGCGAACTGATTGAAGGACACTTGAACGAAGCACCGGGATAAATAGAGAACGAATCTGAAAACTTAGAATGAAGAAATCTTCCGAAAAGATGGCCTCCGGATAATCGAGAGACAAAGCAACTCCTGAAATGCTCCGGATGGATGGAAAGAATTTGCATGACTTGAAACAATTTGATAGGATAGCATCGAGCTAGCACCGCAAATCTCCGGGAGAACGGACAAGATTTAAGAGAAATCTTCTTCTTCGGTCTTCAAACGACGACGAGAAACACCACCAAAATTACTGAGGTACTCCGGGAGGATGAAAAAAAAACGAAGAGGTTGAGCCAACAATGAAAAGAATTTGAAATCGATCTTGGAAAAGGCATGTGATTGATGAAATTCATTCTTACGTCACACTTGAAAAGAATTTGGGAATAGCTCCGGAGTAATTAGAAGAGTCAGGTAAGATCCTGGGAAAAGACCTGTGGGTTAGAGCCCACTGAAGAGAAAAAACACCGTTGAAAAGGATTGTTGAACAGATAGATGATGCACCGGAACAATGAAATATTTGAATGAGGTGACCACCTCGAATTGATTGGAACACGGACGAATCTCCTGAGATGTCTTGAACACTCTGGAAGGATAAACTGGCGAGAGGCGAACGAGCAAGGAGAACACTTGAGCCGAGGAAAATAATATGATGAACACCGAAAAACTTGAATTAAGTCCACCGGAAAGAAAAAGAGATGAAGAATGACGAACGAGACGAGAATTCACCGGTTGAAATAATTGATGAAAGACTGAAGAGGCTCCGTGCGAATGAAATAGATGGTCGAAAGAGACTCGAACTCCGGGAAGAAAAAGGGTGGGACGGCGGGAAAAACAAAGACAACTGGAAGGGGAAATCGACGACTAACTTGAAGAGAACGCACCGGTTGAAATCATTGATGAAAGAAGGCAAAGACTTCGCACGAGTAGGATGGATACTCAATTACAGGCTCCGGTTCCGAGAAGAAGAAGGGAGGGTGGGTGGGAAAAACAAGGGCAACTTCGGACAGGGAAACAACATCGATCGAAAAGAGCTAAGGATTAATCCTGCAGAAGATGACGAGGATCGAAACCACTCGAAGAGAGGTGCACCGGATGAAAATAGCTGAGAACCAATGAACGAAAAACTAACCATGTGAACCTAAAAATTTTTTTGAAGGGGAAGAGGAGTAGTTCAAAACACCTACGTCAATATTCCTCACCAGAGCGACGAAGGGGCTGAGGAGTAAAAAGAATTCCTACTCTCCGATATAACTAGACTCCGAAAAACAGTTTTTCTCTAGACTCAACAACGGCCAACAATCAAGGGGGCTCCTATGGTCGGTCGAGGCTCTGATACCAACTTTTCACGCCCAATATGCGACCCTATCCAAAAGGAACACGAAGGTCCCACTAAGGATAGACCCGCATATCGAAACACTTTTGCAAGGTGGATATCATTACATCAACATTACATAATAGATGGGGATACATACATAAGGCATACAATGCCACATGAATACAACATCATCATACAAGAGATCAACATCCGACTACGGATGAATCATAAACAACAACTCAAACAATATCCACCCTGCTAGCCTAGGCTGCCGACCTAGAACCTATCCCCCGATCGAAGAAGAAGCAGAAGAAGAACTCCAACACAAGTAAAACATCGCTCTCGCATCATGAACATCGCCTAACCTGTACCTGCAACTGTTGTTGTAGTAATCTATGAGCCACGAGGACTCAGCAATCCCATTACCATGGGTATCAAGACTAGCAAAGCTTAAAGGGAAAGGAAGGGGTAAAGTGGTGAGGTTGCAGCAGCGACTAAGCATGATATGGTGGCTAACATACGCAAATGAGAGCGAGAAGAGAACAAGCGGAACGGTCGTGAAGCTAGCAATGATCAAGAGGTGATCCTGAACACCTACTTACGTCAAACATAACCCAAAGACCGTGTTCACTTCCCGGACTCCGCCGAGAAGAGACCATCACGGCTACACACGCGGTTGATGCATTTTAATTCGAGTCTGGTATCAAGTTATCTACAACCGTACGTTAACAAATTCCCATCTGCCACATAACCGCGGGCACGGCTCTCGAAAGTTTAAACCCTACAGGGGTGTCCCAACTTAGCCCATGACAAGCTCTCGCGATCAACGAAAGAATAGACCTTCTCCCAGGAAGACCCGATCAGTCTCGGAATCCCGGTTTACAAGACATTTCGACAATGGTAAAACAAGACCAGCAAAACCTCCCGGCGTGCCGACATCCTGATAGTAGCCGCGCGTATCTCGTCTCAGGCCACGACCGGATGAGCAGTCCGTACAACTAAAACCAGACCTCAAGTTTCCCTGAGGGGGCGCTGCAAAGCGCTCTAGTTTGGACCAACACTTAGATAAGCATTGGCCCGGGGGGGGGGGGGCTGAATAAAGATGACCCTTGGGTTAATTACTCCCAAGGGAAAAGGTAGGTGGTGGTGAGGCAAATGGTAAAAGCAATGTTGGGCCTTGCTGGAGGAGTTTTATTCAAAGCGAACTGTCAGGGGGGTCCCATAAATCACCCGACCGTGTTAGGAACGCAAAATCCGGGAACATAACACCGGTATGACGGAAACTAGGGCGGCAAGAGTGGAACAAAACACCAGGCATAAGGCCGAGCCTTCCACCCTTTACCAAGTATATAGATGCATTAATAATATAAGAGATATTGTGATATCCCAACCAAAATCCTGTCCACCATGGAGAAATCTTCAACTGCAACTAGCAACGCTATAAGAGGGCTGAGCAAAGCGGTAACATAGCCAAACAACGGTTTGCATAGGAAAGGTGTCAAAGGTTAGAGGTTCATGGCAATATGGGATGGCTTGATAAACAGGTAATAGGTAGCGCAGCATAGCGATAGAAAGAAACAACTAGCATAGCAATGATAGTAGTGAGATCCAGGGTAGCGGTCATCTTGCCTGAAATCCCGCACGGAAGAAGAACGAGTCCATGAAGAAGATGAAGCCACGAAGACGAACTACACATAGACGAACGCATCCTCACGATCGCAACGAAACGGGAACTATCGAGAAGAAGCACACAACATGGTAAACACACCACACATGACAAGACATGATGCATAACAAGCATGATGCAGGGCCAAGCTACATGAAGCTACTCATAGCAAGAGATGATGCAAACAAGAACAACACATCAAGGCAAGTTTAAATGAGGCCGGAAACAACATATAACAATTCCGGTAAGTCCTCATATGCATATTTCGAAATTGGTCCAGAACTGAATAAACCTTATGTTCAAGTTGTTAAACAGTAAGTTAAAGAGCACTAAGAGGATCTACACGAAATTCTAGTCAAGTTACATATAAAGTTCATTAGATTCGGAGCTACGGCCTAGAAGATATGAGCAAAACAAGTTAAGCATGGCATTGATGCAAAATGCACCCAAACATCAAGAAAACACACCAAAACAAGGATGCAACATGATAATATGAAGCTACATGCAAATTCAAGCTAGTTTCATATAGAGCACACTCAAAACGGAGCAACGGTGCAACACACACACACACACTATACAAGTCATAACAACAATCTGTCCATAACAGCAACTAGGCATCTTGCAAGCATCAAAACAACATGCTACAGCACCCCAACATAATAACAAAAGGCATGGGCATGAAGTACAGGTAAAGCATAACAAAACATGAACACTTAGCTATCTCAAGAAACAACTAGAACATGCTCAAAAGGACATGGAGATATTGCAAATAATAACAGTTTCAGACTTTAGCAGAAATAACATCAGGTTGCAATGTTTAGAGCAAGCAAACAACATGTTACAGGAACTTATCATGGTAAACAAAGGCATGGCATGACTCTACTAATTGCATAGATCCAGAGTCCCTTACTGACCATAAGCCAAAAAGGCACGGAAAATATGATGGCACCCATGTAACCATGGCAAGTTATATTACAGGTTCATACATGGCAGGAACAACAATAAGTATGCATGTTGGTGAGCTTGAACCACTCACCACAGAGCAATACATGGCATGGAAAGGCAACCACCAGCAAGAAGACATGTTTATGAAGCTAAGCATGGCAAGATAAAGTTCATAGGGTACATGGATCACTAGCAAAACACATGGGAACAAGTGAACTTAATGTTAACAGGCTGACAGCAACATTATCAAGCAACTCTGGAGCAAGATATGAACATGTTCCAGCAGGCTATAATTGCAACCCAGGGCATGAATGGATAGAGCATGACATGTAGATCAAAACATGTTTATAGAACATCTCCAGATTATGCATAGAATGATTAGTAGAAGCATGTTAACATAGCAACAAAATATAACAGAATCTGCCTTGCAAAACAGCAACAACAACTACCCTACTTAGCAAGCTTGATACACTCAGCACACAACTCAAAAAAATACATGGTTGGCACCCCTGGAAAGATGGCATGGCATAGATCAACATACATGAAGACATCAACCTCATAGGATGCACACATCAATCATGGCAAAAATGATAAATGAGCAAGTTATAACAGTTTCAGCAGATTAACATCAACATGCACTCTTCCAACAGCATTTAGGGCATCAAAATGAACTCAATGGAAAATGATGCAATGGAATGAAATGAAGTACTCGTCGGGACGAACAATTTGACATATTACACGCATGAAACGGAGCTACATGCACAGAGATACGATGCGATGAACATGGCATGATAAAGTATGAAATCTGGGACTTAGAAGAAAATTGGAGCAACCTCGGGTTCGCACGGAAATCGATGCACGGCCGGAGATGCTCGCCGGAGTTCGCGGGATCGCGCCCGAGAGGATGGAGACGGTGGCCAGCGAGCTCGGGGTCACCGGATCCGGGGCGGAACAGGGCGGATCCGCCCTTGGGGCCGCCGGATCTAGCCGGGGACGACGGAGAGGAGGCGCGGGGACGAGGGGCGAGCTCGCCGGAGCTTGCGGCCGGCGAGGTCGAGGTCCGGCGGGGCCGGCGGAGGGGCATGCCGGCGGGAGGCGCAGGGCCCGGTGGCAGAGGGCGCGGCGCCGGGAGGAGACGCGGAGGGTCGCGGGCGGCGCGGGAACCGGCCAGCGCGGGCGGCGGCGCAGGCGGCCGTGGGCGTGGGAGGCACGCTGGCCGGCGGCGACCGGAGGCGGAGCCCGGCGGCTGCGCGGGAGGCGCTAGGCGGCGGGGGCGCGGAGCGGCACACGCGGGCCTGGGCGGGCCGCGCCTGGGCCCGGCGGGCCGCGGCGGCGGGGAGGAGGCCGGGGGCCACGTGGCGCGCTCCCGTTGGCCATGGGAGGCGGCGGCGCTGACGTGGAGGCACGGGATTGGCCGGGCGACGTGGAGGTAGGCGGCGGACTTTGTCCAGCGGCGGGCGGACATGTCCGGTGGCGGCGGGGGAAGAGGCTAGGGTTTGATTTGCGCGAAAAATGGAGGGGGAGGACCTATTTATAGGTAGAGGGAGCTAGGAGACTCCAAATGAGGTGCGGTTTTTGCCCACACGATCGTGATCGAACGAACGAGAGCATGGAGGGGAGTTTGCTGGGTTTTGGGCCACTTTGGAAGGGGTGTTGGGCTGCAAATAGAAGGGGCCTTTACGGTTACCCGGTTAACCGTTGGAGTATCAAACGAGCTCCAAATGGCACGAAACTTGACAGATGGTCTAGCGGTGCTATACCAGGGCCGCTTGACAAACCTCGGTCAATTCCGAGAACGTTTAACACCCGCACAAGAGAAGAGGCAAAAAGGGGACGCCGGGGGACATAGGAGTGCCGGATTGCAAAATGGACAATGGGGAAAAGGCTCGGATGCAAGAGACGAACACATATGCAAAATGAAATGCACATGATGACATGATAAAATGCATATGATGACATGGCAAAGTGCAACACGCAAGCAAATGACATGGCGACTACGACGAATAACTGGCAGACACCTGGCGCATCGGATCCGGGGCGTTACAGAACGTTCTCTGGCAAGGGAGAAGTACCCGGCAAGGGAGGAGTCTCCGGCAAGGGGCAGCACCAGCGACCCCCCGGTGGTGGAGCCCATGACCGTGGATCCCAGTACTGGTAATTTCCCTTGCTTGAAACTTCCCTTAGGCTCTTCTTTTTCTGATTTGTCTTTTTGGATATTTGCCTGACTCTTCTCCCTCTTCCGTCTACCAGATCCACCTTCCACGGAGCCGATGGAGACCGAGGCAACCGGCGAGGAGAACGTGCGCGGCAACACTAATGATGCCGCCGCCACCGAAGAAGGGGCCGGCGCCGATGATCCCGCCGACGAAGAGGCCGCCAAGGCTGCCGGTGCAGGAGCCGGCGAGGGGTCCGGCGATCGCACTGACGACCGTGGGGCCGCAGGAGCACAAGGCGCTACGTCGACCGCCGACCCCTCCACCGCTGACACAGCGCCAGGTTCCGAAGAGCCCCAGCCCGGCGCCTACTTGAAGGCCGGCGACGGTATCTTCATCAAGCTCCCCTGGGCTTCGAGCTCCAGGACGCCGGTCGAAGGAGAAGTTTTTGATGGAGAAGTGCTTGCCTCCGCTAGGTTGACAATGGTCGACGCGCCAAGCAGCAGCAGTGGCGAGCCTAAGGAGGAACAGCTGCTACGGAGGCTGCTATCACTCTACCGCGCCCGACAAGCCAAACTAGAGTCCCGGGAAGCGCTTGTCGCGCAGGCGGGAGTGGACATTGAGAAGCACGCGGAGGAGCTCCAGAGCCACAACCAGGAAGCCCTCCTGTCTATTGCGGAGGAGCGCGCGCAGCTTGTCGAGGTGCGGAAGGCCTTCCTCCTCGAGAAGGCTGAAGCCGAAGAGCAACAGCGGCTTGCCGCCGAGGAGCTGTCCGTGCGGGAAGGCGAGCTGACACAGCGAAAGGTCAATCTGGACAGCTATGAGGAGGAGCTGGCTGCGCGCGAGCAAGCACTTGGCGGGGCTCTCAAGGAGGCAAAAGGTGCCGCCGCAGCTGTTGAGGCCGCCAAGGAGCTGGAAGTGACAGTGGTGCATCTAGAGGCCGATCTGAGGGCGAGGAATGAAGAGCTTGCCGCGCTCCAACGCGAGCACGAGAAGGACGCCCTCGCCCATGGTGAGCTGCAGGGTCGTCTCCTCGAGAGGGGCAAGGAACTGAGCGCCGCCAAGGACTCCAATGCCGATCTCGAGTTGAAGCTGGCTACGCTGACTGAGACGCTGGATGGTGCCAAGAAGCGAGAGGAGGACTTGAAGGAGGAGATCAAGGCCAACGAGGCGCTGCTGACGAGGGCCGCCGAAACCCAAAACACCTTCAGGGATACTGTGGAGCTCTAGACGGAGGGCCTCGTGAACATCGCCGCGGTCATCGACGAGGAGCTGGCGCAGCTGGAAATGGAGGGCTTCGGGTACTCCTCCGATGAGAACCTCCAGCCCAGCGCCAAGCTCACTCTGTTCTTCAAGGGTGTGGCGACGGCCCTCCAGCAACTCCTGGAAAGGATCCCAAAGCAGCTGGCCGACGAGTCGCGCACGATCTGCGCCAGAGTTCTGGAGAAGGTGTTGGTGAAGGTGGCCTTCCGCAACCCAGGCCTCAACCTCACCAACGTCCTCAAGATGCTGCCGGCGGGCACTGATCTTGAAGAGCTCAAAGCCCTTGTCGCACCCATTGTGGACAAGGTGAATGAAGTCAGGAGGGTTGATGGCGGCCGCGTAGATTAGACCACCCATTTCTTCCTTTTCTTGCCGTTGCTAGTCATGTTATGAAAAACAATTCGTTAGAGCTGCGACAAGTTATTTTTGTATTGTAACTTTATCTTGGGCAGTATTTGCTATGTTATTTTCCTTTACTTGATTCCTTCCTTTGTATGTTTTTACCCTATGCTTTCAGGGAACTTGCCGGCGCAGGCACCCTTGCCGCGAGCGCTGAGTGCGGAACATCAGCAGCCTGCTAGCGGTGCTGCTTCCGGCAAGAAACCTTATCGCAACTAGTCGCAGCACACTTAAGTTGTTGAGCGGACTCGAAACAAAGTAAGGGCGCAACTAGCTACGAGTTGGTTCCTTCGCGCACAGGTTTTCCATACAAAGCACGGTCGTTCAAGGAAGATAACTTAAAAATTTTAAAACTGATTGTGCTCAAACTTTGGCAACTTAGCTTTTCTGTCGTTTGCGTCCCGGCAAGGCGAAACTTTCTTGAACGACGCCTGGTCCACACCATTATCTCCCTCCTTCCCCCCCCCCGGTGAACTTGTGGGCGAGGGAACCTTCCTTTTTCTTGAGAAAAAAGAAAGAAGAGAAAATAAATATATGGAGCCTTAAGGCTCGTTATTGCTTACCGGGGGTAGGTACTGCACAAAGTGTCAGATAACACATGCAAAAAATTGAAAGCATGAATTTTGACAAGATGTGCGGAGCATATGATCTTTATTTATGCACGGGATCTGCGCCCGGCTTTGTACAGCGGCAAGGCTTGTACAAAAGGTGGTTGCCGGAACAGGTTCCGGCAACCGCGCCTTATGGGTAAAACTTACGAAGATGCTCAATGTTCCAGGAGTTGCTCACCGGAAAGCCATCTTCGGTCTCAAGGCGGACAACGCCAGGCCTAGTGACTCGCTTCACCCGATAAGGGCCTTCCCACTTCGGCGTCAACTTGTTGGAATTCTTGGCGGATTGAACGCGCCAAAGAACAAGGTCGCCTTCCTCGAGACTTCTGGCATTAACTTTGCGGTTATGGTAGCGGCGCAAAGCTTGCTGGTATCCAACAGCTCGTACAGCAGCCTGAAGACGATCCTCCTCAAGGAGCAGCGCGTCATCTTGTCGCAGCTGCTCTTGCTCAAGCTCATCATAAGCGAGCACTCGAGGCGATCCGTATACGAATTCCGTGGGGAGAACTTCCTCTGCTCCATAGACTAGAGCGAAAGGTGTCTGGCCAGTGGCTCGATTTGGCGTCGTCCTGATCGACCAAAGAACCACCGGCAGCTCCTCGATCTAGTTCTTTCCACACTTGTGCAGCCTGTCGAAAGTTCTGGTCTTAAGCCCGCGCAGCACTTCAGTGTTTGCCCTCTCCGCTTGACCGTTGCTTCTCGGGTGAGCAACAGAAGCGAAGCAGACCTTGGCGCCAAGATCTTGGACGTACTGCATGAAGGTGCGACTCGTGAATTGTGTGCCATTGTCGGTGATGATCCTGTTAGGGACTCTGAAACGGCAAACAATCGACCTGAAGAACTTGACTGCTGACTGTGCTGTCACCTTCCTCACTGCTTCCACTTCCGGCCACTTTGTGAACTTGTCGATTGCTACATACAAGTAATCAAAGCCCCCGATGGCTCGGGGAAAGGGGCCGAGGATGTCGAGCCCCCAGACCGAAAATGGCCAGGATAAAGGGATCGTCTGGAGAGCTTGAGCTGGCTGGTGTATCTGCTTGGAATGGAACTGGCACGCTTCACATTTGGTTACTTGTGCAGTTGCATCCTGGAGGGCTGTTGGCCAAAAGAAACCTTGCCGGAACACTTTGCCGGCAAGTGCTCTTGCGCCAATGTGGTGACCACATATGCCTCCATGTATCTCTGCCAACAGCTTTTGTCCATCTTCCCGGGGAATGCACTTCAATTTCACTCCGTTGAATCTTCTTCTGTACAGTATGTCGTCGACAAACTGGTACACACTCGATTGCCGGGCTACTCTCTCTGCTTCTTCTTGCTCTTCGGGAAGTTCTCCTGTCTGAAGGAAATGGACAATCTGCTGCGCCCATGCTGGAGCTTGCGGCTCAACAACAAGGACTAAAGGCACATATGCTGCTGCGGGAACATCCGCTTCTACGGCAAGAACCTGCGGCTCAGCCGGAGCTTGATGTTCCCCGGCAAGCTTGCTGGAGCAAAACTTGTCGGGAGCGTCTGCTTCAACGGAACAAACCTTAGGGCTTGTCGGAGCAGACTGCTCCTCAGCACTCTTGGTGTTGATCTTGGGGACCTTCTTGGCGGCGGCTTCGGGGAGCTCTGCCGGAAAGTAGTCACCGGAAATCAACTTCCTCTTCTTGCTCTGTCCAGTTGATGGTGTTACAGATGGTTGAGTCAGCTTGAGCACAAAGATCCCTGGTTCCACAGGCAACTTAAGTGCAGCGCACTTTGACAGGCCATCTGCAATGTCGTTCTGAGCTCTCGGAACATGTTCCATCTGTAGGCCATCAAAGTGCTCTTCCAACTTTCTCACTTCATCAATGTAAGCTTCCATCAACGGACTCTGATAATCTTTGTTCACTTGGCGGACGACAAGCTGCGAGTCACCCCTGACAATGAGCTTCTTGATCCCAAGGTCTGCAGTGATTCTGAGTCCGGTAAGCAAACCTTCATACTCTGCAGTATTGTTTGTTGCGTGCTCCTTGGGAAAGTGCATCTGGACCACGTACTTGAGGTGCTCTCCGGTGGGTGCGACAAGTAACACGCCCGCACCGGCGCCTTGCAGCGAGAAGGCACCATCAAAGTACATGATCCATTCTTTGCTTGCTTCCTTGACGGGGATGCTTGTTTCCGGAATTTCTTCATCAGGTGTTGGCGTCCATTCTGCTATGAATTCTGCCAATGCTCGACTCTGGATAGTTGAAGTACTCTCAAACTTGAGGCCAAAGCTTGATAGTTCCAGTGCCCACTCGACAATCCTGCCTGTTGCTTCTGGATTCTGCAATATCCTCTTTAACGGAAAGCGAGTGACAACTGTGATCTCATGTGCTTGAAAGTAATGGCGCAGCTTCCTCGAGGCCATGAGAAGGCCAAAAAGCAATTTCTGCACACCAGAGTACCTTGATCTAGCCCCGTGCAGAAGGGAACTGACAAAGTAAACTGGGCGCTGCACCATCTTCTTCTGTTTCTCTTGTTGTGGCTGCACAGATCCATCCTTGTCGGGACCAGAGCTTGTCGGGGAAGCCCCCCGCTTGTCGTTGGACGCGCTTGCCGTGGTCGCTGGGTCATCATCTGCCTCCCTTTCCGCTACTAACGCAGCACTAACCACTTGATTGGTTGCCGCTAGATATAGCAGCAACTTCTCTTGCGGCTTAGGTGCGACAAGTATTGGAGTGGAGGACAGGTATCTCTTCAAGTCCTGCAGCGCAGCCTCTGCTTACGGAGTCCATTTCATTGGACCTGCCTTTTTCAATATTTTGAAAAATGGCAGGGCGCGCTCAGCAGACTTAGAGATGAACCTGCTGAGAGCAGCCATGCAGCCAGCAAGCCTTCGTACATCCTTGACGCACTTTGGTGCTTCAATCTGCTCAATGGCCTTGATCTTGTTGGGGTTGGCTTCAATTCCCTGCTGAGACACGAAGAACCCGAGAAGCTTGCCGGAAGGGACTCCGAACACGCACTTCTCGGGGTTAAGCTTGAGGTTGATCTTGCGCAGATTTATGAAAGTTTCATCCAAATCTTGAATCAGAGTTGCCCTGTCCTTGCTCTTGACCACTATGTCATCCATGTAGGCTTCCACATTCCTGTGTAACTGTGGCTCAAAATCATGACTGACTACTCTTGCAAATGTTGAACCTGCATTCTTCAAACCGAAGGGCATCCGTACGAAACAGTACGTGCCACACGGGGTGATGAATGTGGTCTTCTCATCATCCTCTTCTGCCATGAAGATCTGATGGTATCCTGAATATGCATCAAGGAATGAAAGCAAATCACATCCTGCCGTGGAGTCGACAATCTGGTCAATGCGCGGCAAGGGAAATGGGTCTTTGGGACAAGCTTTATTAACATCGGTAAAGTCAATACAAAGCCTCCATTTCCCGTTTGCCTTGCGCACGACTACAGGATTGGCCAACCACGTAGGATGGAGCACTCCTCTGACAAGGCCTGCTGCTTCCAACTTCTTGATTTCTTCTGCAATGAATTCTTGGCGCTCCACTGCTTGCTTCCTAACTTTCTGCTTGACGGGCCGCGCGTGAGGACAAACAGCAAGATGGTGCTCAATTACTTTCCTGCGAACACCGGGGATGTCAGACGGTTGCCATGCAAACACGTCGACGTTCGCCCGCAAGAAAGCAACGAGCGCGCTTTCCTATTTAGGGTCAAGCGTGGCACTGATGGTGAAGGTACCACCAGTGCCGTCCTCCTTGGCGGACACCTTCTTGGTTTCTGGCGGAGCTGCCTTCACCTTCTTACACTTGCCGGTGGAGCTCGATGGTGCGTCCTCGACGGTAGCGCAGCACTCCGAAGAGGTGCGCTTGCCGGAGTGGGCATCAGAGCTCTTGCCGGACTTGGTCTTCTTCTTCCCCCCGGGAGCGTCATCGGCAAGTGGCTTGCGATCCGCTGCGGCTGCTGCTTCCTGGTAAATCTTGTCGGTACAGATAAGAGCATCTTTCTTGTCGCCAGGGACAGAGATGACACTTATCGGACCTGGCATTTTGAGCACGTTGTAGGCATAGTGAGAGGCTGCCATGAACTTGGCGAGCGCTGGACGGCCGAGTATCCCATTGTAAGGCAATGGAAAATCAGCAACGTCAAAAGTGACCCTCTCAGTCCTGAAGTTCAATTCGCTACCAAATGTTACCGGCAACGTGATCTTTCCCTTCGGCTTGCTCCTTCCCGGGTTGATACCTTGGAATGTAGCGGTCTCTTCGAGCTCGCTGTCAGGGATCTGAAGCTTCTGGAGTACCGCGGAGGAGATCAGATTCAAGCTGGCCCCACCGTCAACTAGCATCTTAGTGACCTTGAGGTTGCGGATGGTTGGTGAGACCAACATCGGCAAGCACCCGACCGCAGTTACGCGATCAGGGTGGTCCTCAATATCAAAGATGATAGGCGTGCTGGACCACCTCAGAGGCTTGCGTGACTCAACTGGGGGTTCTGCTGCATTAACTTCCCGCATCCACTGTTTGAGCTGGCGGTGCGAAGTATGCAGAGAAGCACCGCCGTCAACGCACAGAACCTCTGTGGCTTTCTGAAACTCCTGCTCGTCGGCCTCATCTTCATCCATCTCTTCATCATCGTCTTCATCTTCATCCTTGTCGCGGCCGCGGGGAGGTCTGTCTCCTTGCTGCTGCTTGGCCTTGCCGCGACGTCCTCCCCGGCCGGGGCGCTTCTTGCCGGATCCTCCAGTACCTTCCTGGGCCTTCTCCTTGTCGCGTCGCTCATACTCAGCTTTCTGCTGCTCGACAAGCTGTTCAACCATCTTGCAACTCTGGAGATCATGGCCCTTGGTGCGGTGGATCTTACAGTACTGCTTGTTGGAGCCGCCCTGCTTGTCGGTGGCTGCCACAGGTTCGGCTTCCTTGGCGCCACCTCCGTTGCCGGACTGCTCAACGACTACGTCATCTTTGCCTTTCCTTCTCCTGTTGTTCCGCCGCTAGTTTTTCTTTGCCGGGGCAGCATCATCACTGTCAGATCCTCCTGCTCCCGTGTTCTCTCCGGGGAGTTTCCTCCCTTCTTCAGCACGTGCGCACTTGTCGGCCAGGGCATATAGCTCACTGACGTCTCTAATCTTGCACATCGCCATCTCCTCTCGCATCCTGCGGTTACGCATGTTCTGATGGAACGCGCTGATGACCGCAGCAGGGTGGACATCTAGGATGTTGCGCTGCACTTGGCTGAATCTCTGAATGTACTTGCGCAGGGGCTCTCCTTCCTTCTGGGTGAGCAGATGAAGATCGCTCTCCTGGCCATGGGGCTTGTGGCCGCCTGTGAAGGCGCCGACAAACTGATGGCACAGATCCGCCCATGAGGAGATGGAGTTGTCCGGCAAGTGCATGAGCCAAGATCTGACATTGGGCTTGAGCACCAGTGGGAAGTAGTTGGCAAGGATCTTCTCGTCGCGTCCCCCGGCAGCTTGCACCGCGATGGTGTAGATGCTGAGGAACTCCGACGGATGCAACCTGCCATCATACTTCTCTGGTACGTCTGGCTTAAAGTTCTTTGTACTGGGCCACTGGACTTGCCGCAGCTCACGAGTGAACGCAGGGCAACCTACCGCGTACGGCAAGTCGCCTGGTTCCCCTGGTGCATGCATGTCAACAGTGGGCCCAGCGCGCTGGTCTGACTGACGCCGCGCTTCTCTTCGACGCTCGATGCGAGTACGAGCGTCTTCTTGTTGTCGTTCTTGAAGAACTTAGCGCTGATCGCGACGAGCTCGCGGATCTGATGACGCTGTGGAGTCAGTGTCGAGGTTGACCCGGCGAGTCGGTGATCTTGGCCTTCGGGGTGGGGAGTGCATGGTGGTTGCACCCCCACCGGTCTTGTCGCCATCGGCTCGCGTCCGGCAATCTTGCCGCGGCTGCGACGCATTCGGCTGCCGTGGAGTGTCGCCGTTGGCGAAGCCGATGAGGCTCTGGATGGTGGCCCTCCAATCGTCGATCTTGTCCGCCGTAGGAGGGTAATCCAGGAGCAGTTGAGCTCGAGCCAACGCTTCTTCTGGGGTCTTCAGTGGCGGTGGCGAACGGTGCGAGGAGCGGGATATGCTCGGACTTCTAACTATGTTAGAAGGAGCAGGATCCCGTCCGGGCGACCGTGTTTTGCTCGTGCCAGCAGGTTGGCGTGCATGCTGGTCTTGAGCATCTCGAGATCCGCCAGCTCAATTTTGGTCCAACGAGTGTATGGTACCACGAGTACCATGATGCTATTGGCCCCGCACCTCTTGAGACGGGCGCGGTGCGTGTATGGACGCCGAGGTTTGCGCGGCCTTGTCCTTGGACCTGGCGACGGCGTGAGCTCCCTCGTCGGCGCCCGTTCCTCCGCCGGCATCTACCCCACTGCCCATTTGCTCCGGTGGCGGTGGGATCGACGTGGACGGAGCAGCCACCTCTGAAGCCTTCTTCTTCGGTGGCATGTCGATGAAGATGATGAGGAAGATGAAGATCTGGCTCGCGTGAACGCCGGATCGGGTTCACACAACCTCGACGCCCCCTACCTGGCGCGCCAAAGATGTCGTGGGAAACGAGCACCTATGGGGTATTGCCCCTTTCGGTCCGGCAGGGAGTGGGGATCGCACGAAGAGCGGATCGAGGCGAGGCACGCGAGTGATTTTACCGAGCTTCGGAGCTCTCCGGAGAGATAATACTCCTACTGCTGCTTTGTGGTTGTATTATGTTCTTGCTCGAGAGTGTGGTAGTGTTCTGGTTTCCAATGAGTCCAACCCCCCCTACGTTGCGCATGGGCCTCCTTTTATAGGCTCAAGGGGTCACCGACAGGTGGCAACGCATGCAGGGGTAAAAGCGTAAAAGGGGTGGTTGGTGCAGCTACCTCTATAGTGCATCCTACCTAACTCTGACGGCAGGGGACAAGAGCATTTAATGCTCGTCTGTGTCGCCCAAACAGTGCAGAAAAGCGACCGTTAGGGGCGCCACCGTTCGCCCGATGGCCATCTTCTCATCTTTGCTCGCCACCTCGCACCGCTTGGCTACACAGCCTCTCGCCACGTGCGCCTGGACTGGTCCTGTGGCGACACGTCGATGGATGCGCTGGAGCGTAGGCACAGAGTGGTGGCTTCGCCGCGGCAAGCGCCTTGCCGCGGTCATTGTCTTGCCGCGCCCGGAAGCTTGTCGCTCGCTGGGTCTTGTCGGGACGCGCGGTGCGTCGCGGCAAGTTCCTTGAAATGCTTTGGTTGGCCTTCCCGGCAAGCTCCTCTTGCCGGGGCCTTGACCTTCCCGGCAAGCTCCTCTTGCCGGGGCCTTGTCTTATCAGTTAAAACACTTTGTTCTTGAATGGCTCCAATAGGAACTACGGAGGATCTTGGCGGTCACCCGGCAAGCCGTGCCGCGGGGCGCTGCGACTGCCCGTGCACAAGTTCGGGATACTAAGGTACCCCTACTTTAGTACACCGACAATGGCGTTCCGTTATGGTGGATGCCACGTGTCGGTCACCCTTGACGAAAGCACTTCTGTGACGCGCGATTTATCGTCATGGAAGTGGACACTTCCGTGATGATAATTTTGGTAATGTCATGGAACACTTCTACGACAACACAGGTATAACTATCTTGATTCTGTCATAAAATCGTCATGGATGTACATGCATGACAAAAAACGCGACCTACTGTGACAAACACGTATCATCACGGAAGTGTATTTTTTTGTAGTGGCTACTATGTAGCCCTTTGTACCTTCACGTGCATCCGAATACGGGCGCGTGTGTACATGACCGGGAAACGGTCCTTCATTAATGCGGAGGAATCCTAAAGATTCCGGTGAGTCTTCGAGTGGTTGAACAGTCTCTCGCTATATCATGATAGTCAGTTTTTGGCTTTCTCTACTGAGGTGCTCGTCCGGAATAACCAGGGCACAATCGTAGTAGTTCTCCTTTGGCCGCCTTAGCCGATAAGAATGGAACGTAAGGTGGCAAACCCAGGAGCCGGGCAAACCCAACATTTGACCAGAGACATGATTCGGAGCTGATGCATATAAGGCCAAACTCGTGACGTCGAACACTCCCGAAGGTATTCGGACTTTGCAACATAAAATGGGCTGAAGAATGCCCTTTCTTTTATGAACCATGTAGTTCTAGGTACGTGCATTAATCTGTCATGGCGAAATGCCAATAACGACAGTAACCTTTGTGGGTATAGTACCCATGGGATGTAAAAACAACAAGAGACAATAAAAAGGTTTACATAGGGGCTTAATCTAAAGAGAAACCTTTGGACAGGGCCCTGCTGCACGTCTGCGCCTTTGTCTCCGTTGTGCCGCTTCCTGGAAGGGTATCGCACGAATTGTTCCTATAAAAAGGAAAACTCGTGTAGAAGAGTATAACGTAAGTGTGCGATGGATAGTAGAAGTGTAAGACATTGGCCTGCTAATAAGGTCAAGCCAAGAGTGGGGCTGTATCAAATATCTAAAGCCCTTGGTGTCCTCTATGGGATTACATATATGGTGTCCCAGCTCGGGTTTATCTGGACTGCCGAACTCGTCTAACCAAGTCCATGGTCTTAACGACCAGCCATGCTTTTTGGTATTGGAGGCCGCTTAGAATCCGGCCGATGGGGCCATCGCGTATTCCTCCGCGCATGAAGAGCACTCTGTGTTTCCATTATTAGTGATGACACCTCGTGGACCGGGCATCTTGAGTGTGAGGTAGGCGTAATGCGGTACTGCATTGAAGCGGGTGAAGGCCATTCTCCCAAGCAATGTGTGATAGCCGCTCTAGAAGGGTGCGATGGTGAAGAGTAGTTCTTCGCTTTTGGAGTTGCCTGGGGAGCCTATGTTACCTCCAGTACGATGGATCCCCTGCCGTAGGCTTCAACGCCTGGTATCACCCCTTCGAAGGTGGTGTTGCTTTTGTTGATTCTGGATGAGTCTATCCCCATCCTGCGGACATTGTCTTGGTATATTAAATTGAGATTATTGTCGCCGTCCATGAGGACGCGAGTGAGATGGTATCCGTCGATTATTGGGTCTAGAACCAAAGCATCTGATCCTCCACGCCGAATACTAGTCGGGCAGTCTGTGTGATCAAAGGTGATCGGACAAGCCGACCAGTGGTTTGGTGTGGGTACGATGGGCTCTATAGCATATGCGTCTCTGAGTGCGCATCTGTGCCGTCTTGTGGATGTGTGAGTCGCGTGGATCATGTTTACTATTTTTACCTTTGGTGGGAATTTTTTCTGTCCCCCAGTGTTCGGCTGGCGAGGTTCATCCTCGTCTTCACTTGGTGTTTCCCTTCCCTTGTGTTCGGCTTTTAATTTGCCGGCCTGCTTGAAGACCCAGCATTCTCTGTGAGTGTGGTTCGCAGGTTTGTCGGGGGTGCCATGAATTTGGCACAGTCTGTCCAGAACTCTGTTCAGACCGGATGGTCCTTCTTTACTACCTTTAAATGGCTTCTTTTGCTGACCAGGTCGAGAGCCCCTGAATCCGACGTTGACCGTTGTGTTGTCCGGGCTCTCTTCCTTGTTTTGACGTTTGTTTTTATTACGTCGTGGCTTCCCATTGCCATCCCTTATTTCGGATGTGCTTGGGTCGTTGGTGCCTTTACGGGCCAACCAGCTATCTTCACCCGCGCAAAAGCGGGTTATAAGGCTTGTTAAGGCTGCCATTGTCCTTGGCTTTTCTTGGCCGAGGTGTCTGGAGAGCCACTCGTCTCGGATGCTGTGTTTGAAGGCCGCTAAGGCTTCGACATCCGGACAATCGACAATTTGATTCTTCTTAGTGAGGAATCTGTTCCAAAGCTCGTGGGCGGACTCTCCGGGCTGTTGGATTATGTGACTTAAATCGTCCGCATCCGGAGGCCGGACATAAGTCCCTTGAAAATTGGCCCGGAAAGCGTCCTCGAGTTCCTCCCAAAATTCCAATTGAATTTTCGGGGACGCTTTTCAACCAGTGTCGAGCTGGTCCCTTCATCTTGAGGGGAAGGTATTTGATGGCGTGGAGGTCATCCCCATGAGGCATGTGTATGTGCAGGATAAAATCCTCGATCCAGACCCCTGGGTCTGTCGTTCCGTCGTATGCCTCTATGTTCACAGGTTTAAAACCCTGTGGAAATTCATGGTCCAGTACTTCTTCGGTGAAGCACAGGGGGTGAGTAGCCCCTCTGTATCTGGACGTGATGTGGCATGCTATCGGCTGTTGTTGCGTCCGGTGTTTATTCCGAACTGGTATCCGGTTGGTATGATCGTTTTGGTGATCATAGTCCCGCGCCGGGGTGTGTCTTTAGATCCATAGATGGACCTAACTGCGCCAGCTGTCTTATCCAGGAGCTCGCGTAAATCGTGTTCGGTGTCGGTAGCTGCTCTGTTGCGCTTATGGAGTGGTTTGTCCGGCCTCCTGGCCGTGTTGTCATTTGGTGGAACGGCCTCGTCGTCGAATTCTAGTAGCAGCTTGCGTTTTGGGTAGCTCTTTGTATGGCAATCGTCGCCGTACTTTTCTTCAGTGTCTAGCAGTTATTCCATCTGCGATTGAGCGTTTCCTGTCGGCTTTTAGCCGTTGCTTCTGCTTTTTTAGACTTCTCGCAGTGGCCATAAGCCTTCTATGGAGGTTATCTCGTTCCAAGCGTGTTTCCGGGATGATGAATGCATCGTCATCCGGACTGTGTTCTTGTCCCGGGACGGTTTGATTAATTAGTCCCTCGGGATGATTGTGATCGGGTGTCTGCTCCGAGCTGTGTTCGGCGTAACCTGGCCCATCCTGCTCCATTGCTGGGTCCATATGGTCGTTGTTGCCTTCGGAGTTGACTGGGGTGTCGATCTTTCTGGTGTTCTTGTCGCTATTCTTGCTGTTGCTAGACTTGGAGCGGCATCTGCGCTGTCGTTTTGGATTTTGCCCGGGGTTTTTATCTTCCGGATTGTCGCCGTCGTCCTCCTTGGGCGTGTCCACCATGTATATATCGTATGACGAGGTGGTAGTCCAGCGCCCCGGTGATTCTGAATCTTCTCCTGCATCATTGTCCATACCGTTGATGTTTTCGGAGTCGAAGTCAAGCACGTCTGATACCTCGTTGATAGTGGCAATGAAGTGGGTGGTGGGTGGGCAACGAATTCCTTCGTCGCCTGCTTCCCACTCGAGCCGGACGTAGTTCGGCCAAGAGTCTCCTGACAAGAAGAGAGATTTTAACGAATTCAGCACGTTGCCAAAGGGCTAGTGCTGGAAGATATCCGTCGTAGTGAACTCCATTACAGGAGCCCAACTAGGTTCGGCGGGCTCGGGAGCGCGCGGACTGGAACCTTTAGCTGGATACGAGTCCGGGGATCTGGTGTCAAAGGCTTCTTTGGGTGCGAGGCATGTGTTCGGCTCTACCGCCGATGAGTGTGTGACCTGTGGGGCGGGGTCCATCCACCCGTCCTTAGGCAACATAGTCTGCTCCGGATTTAGGTCCGGGGCTACCGCAGGGGCGACATCCTGAGCATTGTCCGATAGCAGGTCTAAGCTATGCTCATCGTGACTGTCCGGTGCTCCTGGCGCAGGCCCGAACCCGTCGAAGATCAAGTCTCCACAGATATCAGCCGTGTAGTTCAGGTTTCCAAACCTGACCAGGTGGCCAGGGGCGTAGTTGTCGATCTGCTCCAGTTGGCCAAGCGAATTGGCCCGCAGTGCGAAGCCGCCGAATGCGAAGATCTGTCCGGGGAGAAAAGTCTCACCCTGGACCGTGTTGTTGACGATTGAAGGAGCCATCAAGCCTTGCAGCAACGACACAGAGGAACTCTCAATGAAAGCACCAATGTCGGTGTCAAAAGCGGCGGATCTCGTGTAGGGGGTCCCGATCTGTGCGTCTTAGGCTGATGGTAATAGGAAGCAAGGGACACAATGTTTACCCAGGTTCAGGCCCTCTTGATGGAGGTAAAACCCTACTTCCTACTTGATTGATATTGATGATATGAGTAGTACAAGAGTAGATCTACCATGAGATCGTAGAGGCTAAACCCTAGAAGCTAGCCCATGATGATTATGATTGTGATCGTCCTTCTAAGGACTGACCTCTCTGGTTTATATAGACACCGGAGAGGGCAAGGGTTTACATGGAGTCGGTTACAAGGAAGGAAATATAATATCCGGATCGCCAAGCTTGTCTTCCACGCAAAGGAGAGTCCCATACGGACACGGGACAGAGTCTTGAGTCTTGTATCTTCACTCCCCAACAGTCTGGCCAAAGTATGTAGTCCGGCTGTCCGGATACCCCCTAATCCAGGACTCCCTCAGGCGTCCCTGCCGGAAAGCTCCTGGGCTTCATCCTTTCCAATAGAGGAATTGAAGCAAATCCGGCTAAAATCCGAGCTCTGTCACAGTTGGCTACCCCAACAGACCTCAAGCAAATCCAGAAGTTAACTGGATGCGTGGCTGCCTTAAGCCGCTTTATCTCCCGATTGGGAGAAAAGGCACTACCTCTCTATCGCCTTCTTTGATGCACCGAACACTTCGAGTGGATGGATGCGGCTACGGACGGACTGGAAGAAATAAAGGACCTCTTAGCTAGCAATCCAATCCTGGCCGCACCAAACATCAGCGAACCCATGCTGTTATATATACTTGCAACGCACCAAGTTGTAAGCGCAGTGCTCGTTGTCGAACGAGAGGAGGACGGACATAAGTTCTCGCTTCAAAAGACGGTATACTACGTATCCACTGTCCTCACTCCGTGCAAGTCACGGTACCCACATTATCAAAACATAGCATACGCGGTCTTCATGGCATCCCGGAAACTATGATGCTACTTTCAAGAGTGTTAAATCACGGTGCCCTCCGAAGTACCACTCAACGATATAATAATAACCGCGATGCCACGGGCTAGATTGCTAAGTGGGCTATCGAGCTCCTCCCATTCGACATCATATACAAACCACGGTGAGCCATTAAGTCACAAGTACTGGCTGACTTCGTCGCCGAATGGACAGAAGCTGAACTCCCTAAAGAGTACGGCGCTTACTCCAATTGGATCATGCACTTTGACGGCTCTAAGATGCTGGCTGGTCTGGGAGCGGGCGTTGTCCTGACATCCCCCACCGGAGATACAGTCCAATACGTACTCCAAAGATTATACATAGAATCCAACAATGCAGCCGAATACGAGGCTCTATTGCATGGTCTTCGGATGGCAGTCTCCATGGGCATTCAACGCCTAGAAGTGCGTGGGGATTCGAACCTTGCAATATCTCAAATAAATGGAGACTTTGACGCCAAGGAACTGAAAATGGCGGCTTACCACAATGCCGTCCACAAGATGTTAGCTCGGTTCGAGGGGCTCAAATTCCATCACGTGGTCCGAGAAAACAATCAAACAACGGATATCCTCGCCCGCATCGGCGCTAAGCGCGACCCCGTCCCACCTAATATCTTCTTGGAAAGGCTGTTCAGGCCATCCGTGGTGTGTCAAGGGGAGACCGGCAATACTAGTCCAGATCCGACCACAACCCCAGATCCCGAACACACTGACATAATAGGAGGCTCCGCCACCGAAATAACACCTTCGGCCCACGTGATCATGGCTGTCATCGCCCCGTGGACAGAACCCTTCTTAGCATATGTAAATAGGCAAGAACTCCCCGAGGACCAAAACGATGCACATTGCATTGTGCAGCGCTCTAAAGCCTACAAGGTCCGCGAGGGAGAGCTTTATAAGAAAAGCGCTACCGGAGTACTTCAAAGATGTATCTCCGAAGAGGAAGGATGGCAGCTCTTGGCTGAAATTCATGCTAGACTTGGCAGCCATCACGCCGCAGCTCGGGCCATTGTAAGCAAGGCCTTCCATACAGGTTTCTACTGGCCGACAGCCCGAGCAAACGCACAGGACCTCATCCAACGTTGCATCGTTTGCCAGCATTTTGCCAACCAAAGCCATATGTCACCTACCGCTCTCCAAACAATCCCCATAACTTGGCCCTTCACGGTCTTGGGGCTTGATATTGTCGGACCACTGAAGGGTGGAAGCCATAAGAAAAAAATACTTGTTGGTCATGGTGGATAAATTCACAAAATGGATAGAAGCCAAACTAGTTAAAACGGACGAATCCGGACCAGTGATAGACTTCATATCAGGGGTCGTACACCGTTACGGTGTCCCCCACAGCATCATCACCGATAATGGCTCCAACTTCACAGCCAACAAGGTGAAACTTGGTGCGGCAACATGGGCATTAAGCTCGATTATGCCTCGTCTATCACCCCCAAACATATAGTCAAGTCGAATGGGCAAATGGTCTTATTATGAGTGGCATCAAACCCAAACTAGTGCAATCCTTGAAGGAATCAGATACACACTGGGTCGAGGAGCTCGACTCCGTACTATGGGGGTTGTGGACCACGCCGAATCGCACCATCGGATACACACCATTTTTTATGATGTACGGCGCAGAGGCGGTATTGCCCTGCTGTCGGATTTCGGGTTCTAGCAGACCCTTGAGGTTCTAACTCTATGGTGCGCGCGGAGATCACCCCCCTACTAGCTTATGTCTAGTCGCCTTGCAAGAGATCTAGACTACACGAAGAACAACATAAGGGACGCAAGGTTTATACTGGTTCAGGCCACCATTGTGGTGTAATACCCTACTCCAGTGTGTGGTGTGTGGATTGCCTCAGGGGATGATGATGAACAATACAAAGGAAGAACAGCCTCGCGAGGGGAGGAGTTCTTGTGTGGGTATGGGTAGTTCTGGCTAGGGTTCGAATGGTTGATCCCCCTTTTGTCCGTCTCTTCTGCCGTCTCTTCTTCCGTCTCTTGTTCCATCTGAAGGGCGGCTAGTCCTATTTATAGAGCAAGGCCCTGGTCCTCTTCCCAAATATTGAGCGGGAAGGGCGCCAACAATTGGCCATTTTGAAGGGGAACATCTAGTACACTTATCCTGACTAAAGTTGGTCCTCGCCTTCCAAACGCTCTGATGATGACGCCTTCTTGGGCTCCAGATGACCTCCATCCTACCGTTCTGCTGGTCTTGGTCTTGTTGCACCGAAACGGTAACCTTTGCCTGACACCTTGGCCTGTGATTGCCCCCTTTGCACTGGAGGGGAAACAAGGACACCGCCCAGGCCGGCGCTTGCCTGGCACCCGCCTGGTCTTGATCGTCATGGCTTGCATCACAGGCTCCTCACGAGGTGCCCTGCCTTGATCTCTCCGCCTCCTCGCGAGCCAGCCTGACAAAGCTGCGCCTGAGGAAGCTTCCTGTCATCCGCCACGCGAGGCTTGGCCCCTCGTGAGGGTCTTGAGCTTGTGTTGACGAAGATGGGCCGTACTGGGCCACTCCTTCAGCCACGCTGCAGGCTGCAGGCAGGCAAGTCTGGGTACCCCTATTCCTAGAACGCCGACAGTAGCCCCCGGGCCCAAGGCGCGCCCGGACTTGGCTTAGCAGAGAAGCGAAGGGGCAAGTGCGAAGCACCACGGGCCCCAACAGCCTGTGGCCTTGGGCGCCGTGTGGCGGTTGATTGGACATGGGCATCTCCGCTTCCCCACGATGCCTCAGTACACGCCCGACTATGCGGACCCGTGGTTGCACACAGCCATTCCCCTTTCGCCGCCTGCGTGCTTCCTGCCCTTCCTTCTTCCTTAGGCTCCAACCTCCGCCTCCAATCCAACTCGAACTCTCCCCCCTTCCCATTGTCATGGCGCCAACAAAGAAGGAAAGGGGGAAGAAGCCCGTGCCCTCATCCCGCTTGCTCCCGGCGGTCGCCCCTGCCGTCGAGCGGCCCATCATACTCAATCCCAAAGCCTTGAACAAGGTCAGCTCTGCCCTTGCCACCATCTTCAACGAATGGGGCAGGACCACGGTTTGGCCTGTGTCCCATGCCTCCTTTGATAGGGTCGTCACGGAGGTCTGGTTCTTCGCCGATGCCCTGTGGGCGGGTCTGGTTCCCCACTTTTCCGCTTTCTTCAATGCGGTGCTCTCCCATTATCACATCCACATGATGCACCTCGGGCTTGAGTCCATCACCCTCCTGGCTGTCTTCGCCTTTGTTTGTGAGGCAATGGTGGGCGTTCCTCCTTCCGTTGACCTGCTGCACCATTTCTTCTCTTTGTGCTTGAGCGACCCCTCTCAATGCTCGGGGTGTGTGAGCTTCCTCGCTATGCCGGAGACGGCTGCTCCAGGGGTCGATTTCGGCCTTCCTCCTCCTGCGGCCAGATTTAGAGAGCGGTGGCTGTACGTGGACGTCGGAGTACCCAGCCCCCTGCTATCGCACCCAACCTCGCCTGCTGTTCCCAAATCGGTCTAGGATCATGAGACGCTCGTGAGCCCTCAGCTCGCCTTTGTCTCGCGCCGCTTCTAGAGTCTGAGGGTGCTCGATGTGACGGCGCCCAAGGTGGTGAAGGAGTTCCTTCAGTGTCGCATTGCCCCTCTCCAGCGACACTCTCACCGGATGTGGGACTTTGCAGGGCACAAGGACTGTATGCGGCTTCAGGAGGAGGACCTGGCGCCTGAGGCGCTGAAGACAGTGCTCAAGGTCCTGACTGGTGATCCTTCCCCAGAAAGCCTTCGACACGGCGGTGCCCTCTTGTATCTCTGCTCGGGCAGGGACGATTTTGTGAGGCAGATGCCTAGCTTTGACGAGTGGGGGCTGCGCCCGGCTGGCCTCAGGGGCCCCCGCGAGAATCCCATTGTTGCGATTGCTCTTCCGGTCGCCCCAAGCGGCTCCGTCTCAGGTGATGGAGCAGGGAGACGAGAACCGCCGGGGACCGAAGGGGGTGATGTCGAGAGGCCGACGCCATGCGGAGCCCCAGAGGCGGCATCTCCCGAAGCCTGCTCTGGAGCAGCGGCAAGCAAGGAGTTGCGGCCCCCGGCTCCTGAGGCTGGGGCTTCTGAGGCCCCTATCGTTGCTCACGAGGCGGCACCTGGTGGCGTTCTCCAGGCTGATTCCCCTTGCGCTGATCACCCTAACGCCTCTTCCATGCCTCAGGCGGACCCTTGCGTCGAGCGCCTAGGCCGCTTACGCGTAGACTTCGAGGCTCTCCGAAAGAGGAAGGAAGCCTTGGGTGGTGATGATTACCCCTGCCGCCTATTGAAGCGCAGGAAGTACTTCACCATCGACGAGTAAGTCTTCTCCTTTCTTGGTCCCTTACTTTCCGGTTGCTTCGGCTGACTATTGTTGTCGGTGTCAAAACCGGCGGATCTCGGGTAGGGGGTCCC
Organism: Triticum timopheevii; assembly: GCA_963921465.1. Taxonomy (NCBI): domain Eukaryota; kingdom Viridiplantae; phylum Streptophyta; class Magnoliopsida; order Poales; family Poaceae; genus Triticum; species Triticum timopheevii. The sequence goes on along the minus strand of OY997264.1, from coordinate 471,260,092 downwards.
GAATTGTGCGTCTAGGCGGATGGTAACAAGAGACGAGGGACACAATGTTTTTACCCAGGTTCGGGCCCTCTCGATGGAGGTAAAACCCTACGTCCTGCTTGATTAATATTGATGATATGGGTAGTACAAGAGTAGATCTACCACGAGATCAAGGAGGCTAAAGCCTAGAAGCTAGCCTATGGTATGATTGTTGAGATCTATGTTCGTCCTACGGACTAAGGCCCTCCGGTTTATATAGACACCGGAGAGGGCTAGGGTTTCATAGAGTCGGTTACAATGGTAGGAGATCTACATATCCGTATTGCCAAGCTTGCCTTCCACGCCAAGGAAAGTACCATCCGGACACGAGCCGGAGTCTTCAATCTTCTATCTTCGTAGTCTTGGAGTCCAGCGGATATTGATAGTCCGGCTGTCCGGACACCCCCTAGTCCAGGACTCCCTCAGTAGCCCCTGAACCAGTCTTCAATGACGATAAGTCCGGCGTGCATAATGTTCGGCATTGCAAGGCGGGTTCCTTCCTTGAATAATCCAGAGAAGATCATGAACACCAGGATAGTGTCCGGCTCTGCAAAATAAATTCCACATTCCACAGTAGAGAGAATAAAATGTACACTTAGTTCGATCCGCTGACGTATTACGCGGCGCGTCATCACACCGCTACCAAGCCTTTGTTTGAATCGTTTTTTACTATACCACCTCAGCACGTTTTAGCGAAGCGGTTTCCTTGGCACGTCCTGTCGGAGCAGAGATCGTGTTCCCCTTATTCCAGGATTCTCATCAATACGTGCGTGGGTAACCCAACCGTTCCCGTCGCCACGGCTCCTCTATCGAAGGGGAATCCCAAACGGTCATGGAGACGGCCCTTGGTATTTCTTCCCCTTTATAAGAGGACCAAGGCCAACCCTTGTTCTTCAATCTCGCATCGAATCTTTTCCCCGCTCCTAGTTCCAACACCCAGAGCCTCAGATTCGAGCGCTTCGGATCCTCAATCATGTCCGGCTCCGACCTCCAGGGCCGGTGGATGCCCTCCTCCGTCACGGAGGAGGACATACCGAAGTTGCGTGAGGCCAAGTACCTGGCCTACGAGGTTTCGCACAGGTTGCCTGCCCAAGGGCAGGCTGTGCCAGCCCCTGAGCCCGGTGAATACGTCGTTTTCATATCCCACCTCTGCCGGGGTTTAGGCTTCCCGACGGATCCCTTCGTGAGAGGGCTCCTGTTCTACTACGGGCTGCACTTTCACGACTTGGCTCCGGAGTCCATCCTCCATATCTCCGCATTCATTATCGTCTGTGAAGCCTTCCTCCGCGTCATCCCCCACTTCGACCTATGGCTGAAGACCTTCAAGGTGGAGCTGAAGATGATCGAGGGGCGTCAAGCGGAGTGCGGCGGGGCGACCATAAGCAAGAAGGTCGATGCCCCGTGGCTCGAGGGTTCCTTCAAGGAGGAACTTGGACTGTGGCAGCAGGAGTGGTTCTATATCACCGCTCCCAGGGGCAGCAGGGAAAAGCCGCCGCCCTCATTCTGCCCGGGACCTCCACGCCAACTGATGTCGTGGGTCAACCAAGGGCTCAACTGGGGACCGTCCGAAGACGTGCCCTCACTGCAGGGCCTTCGAGATCTCCAAGCGAGGGAGATCGACCTGATCAAGGTGATGCAGGTTATGCTAGTCAGGCATCTTCTGCCCTGCAAATGTCGTCCCCTCCGTCTATGGGAATTCAACCCGGAGGGACCTCGGATTCTCCAGCACTTCATGGGTGCGACACCCGTGGAGATGTACAAGTTGTTCTTCGGACCGCAGGTGGCGTGTCCGGATTTAGCCGAGGATGCAGGTCTAAGCCACAATCGCCCGAATACTCAGGTAAATAGCTCAGAGTCCGGACATTCTGTTTACGTGCCTTTCTAGAGTTCGCACCCTTACCCTTTGTTCTTTACAGGAATGGGTGGCGCGATCAAGGCTGATAAGGTGTCCGGCCCCCCTCCCAGAGACCGCACTGGAGCCCGTGCTAGTCAGAATGTTGGAGGTTGCTCCCACAGAAGGGGGCAACGGGGAAGATAGATGAGCTAATTTTTCACCCAAAGGGGCGACAAAAGAGGAGGGAACCAAGAATCCCTCCCTTCAGGGGGAGAAGAGGACCGCCTCCGAAGATCCGGAGGCCAAAGCCCCTAAGCGCGGGAAGAGATCTTCCCCGGGGGGTCCGGCGCCCGGAGAGAATCCGGACGCACAATCATCACCAAAGGATCGGCCCTCCAGCGAGCCATGAGTATGAAAGAGGGAGTTAATTAGTAAGGAATTACCTTCATTTGTGCTTCTGTAGCTAACCGAAATATTTATATTGCAGTTCGGATCTGCAGCCTTCTCAGATGAGTTCATCTTCAGGGGACCTTCTTCCGGAGATGATGGAGAGCGATACGCCTCCATTCGCAGCGCCGCCAGATGAGGCAGGCGAACCCGAAGTGTCATCACGGAGGGTATCCCCGAGTCCGGAGGGGCCAGAGTGTTCGGCACCTACTAGTGTCTGGCCGGGAGAACTGAAGCATCTGCTTGAGAGGGCGTCCATTTCAGAAGATCACCGTGCGTTAATGCGTATGGTGATTGGAAGGATTTCGTCCGCTGAGAGCGGATTGCGTAATGCCGCCATGAGTTTGCTGGCGGGATTTGAGGTATGCAATAATGACACACCCCTTCGTCTTTTAACAGTTTTGCATATAAAAAATGCGCCCTGTATAGATAGTAGCCCCTGAGACTCGGTAGGTTGTCAGAAACGACAACGTGCCGAGGATCAAAATCTTGAAATCTCAAGTAATGAATACTTCCGTCCCTATACAGGTGGCGGATAGTCCGAGGGCCAGCCGGACTAATGAGTTTGCCGAATTAAGTCGGCAACTTGACGTGGCGGATGCTGATATCGCTCTTGTCAACCAGCGACTTGACGAGTCGCAAGGTAAATAAATTCTCCGCAGTTGCTTTATTTAAGGGGGTCGAAGCCCTCCTCTGATAAATTGTATGCTGTTGTACAGACGGTGCTGCTGCTGTGGAGAGCCTTCGGGCCGAACTTGCTCGAGCTAAGGAGCAAGCCCGAAGGAGTGACGCGGCTGCCTCGAAGGCGGCCGAAGAGTTGAAAGCCGAAAAGGCTGCGCACTGCCTAAGCAGGGCGGAGGTGGCCGAATTGTCCATGAAGGTAAAAGATGCTGCCGACCGCTACGAGGCTCTTGAGAAGGAGCGCTTATCGGAGCGGGAAGACCTGAAGAAGGCCACCGCCGAAGCCAAGGATGCCCGCTCTGCAATGCGGGCCATGAAGGAGGAGCTGCGCCAGGCCGGAGAGATCGTGGCTGGCAAGCCTATTCTGCTTCATCGCCGGTTTATGGATGCCAAGTATGCTCAATTTGAGCGGCTGTGGAGTCCGGAGGATCCGTATATGGACTTAGCTGCCAGTGCGGCTGATGCCGTTAAGCACTTCCGGAGCCAGGGGGATCACGCAACGGAAGAGCTGTATTGGTCTCAATTCCACAGTCCGAATCGCTCCCTTCCGTTGACGGACCGATTGGCCGAATGGGCCGAGCTAAATAGATTGTCCGGACTTGCCATGACTGACATCGTGGCCCATGTCTGGCCAGAGAGGTCCAAGGCGACGAGCTACTTCGGCTTACTGCAGCAATTCCTTGGAGCGGTGCCGCATATAAAAGACATGAAGCGGTCGGCCTGCATCGAGGGCGCGCGGATGGCTCTTGCCCATGTGAAGGCGCATTGTCCGGAGATGGATGCCACCGCTGTTGCCGCTCAGGGTCCGGATGAAAGCCGGCTCCCTACCGAGCACTACTTCGGAGAAGTCATGCGCGGCTCTCGTATAATAGAGTCGCAGTGCTCGAAGAATGTAACGTTCAAATGAACGCATTAGCTTGTAAATTAATGATTATATTGTAACTGCTTTTTATACTTGTGCGTCCAAGTAAAACTTCTCCTGTGCGGCCGTTTACGTATACTTGTGTATAACCTGAAAGATGGCAGTCTTCGGCTTCAGCCCCCAAGCACAAGGTGCTGGGGTGTTCGCAAAAATAGCGCGTTTTCACACTTAATCCGACGTCTCGGTCCTTTTATAAGGAGGTGGTAGCGTAGCGAACGAGGCAATTCGGACTATAATCCTTTATCACTTTCACTTAGCCAGTGGAGCTCGAGGGTGGGGCTACGATATAGCCCCTGGTGGCACCACACATCTCCGGATTCGGGGTGCATATGGGCCTGACCAGGAAACGGTCCTTCGTCAAAGCGGGGAATTCTAAACATTCCGATAGTCGATCGAGTGGTTGACCAGACTCTCGTTGTATCATGACAGTCAGTTTTCGGCTTTCTCTACTGAGGTGCTCGCCCAGCCGAACTGGGGCACAATCGCAGTAGTTCTCCTGGTGCCGCATTTGCCGATGATACGGAACGTAAGGCAGCAAAACACAGGAGCCGGGCAAACCCAACATTTGACCAAAGACATGATTCAGAGCTGATGCATATAATGCCTAACTCGAGACGCCGAACACTCCCTAAGGTGTTCGGTCTTTATAATAATGGGCAGAAAGATGCCCTAAGCCCCTAGTGTCCGGGTACGGGCATGGTCTTCTGACGCGGCCGATGCCAAAGCGTCAGGCTCCGCTTTGGCTATAGGAAGAAACCAAGGGAGAGTAACAACAAGAGACAGTAAAAAAGGTCTACGCAGGGTCTTAATCTGAAAAGAATCCTTGCAACGGGTCCCTACTGCACGTCCGCGCCTGTGTCTCTGTTGCGCCGTTATCCTGGACGGGTATGCACGTTGTTCATTTGTAGAAAGAGAGGAACGTTTAGCTGTAGAAACAATTCGTGCGAAAAATATGTAAAATAAGAAATATAAATAATTAAAGCAAGGTTTATATGAAACCGCGATTGTTTGTGCGCGCAACCCCCTGTGAAGGGGTATGCGGCTAGGGAGCCCCTAGCCTGCTGAGTCCGGATTCGTCTATCCGAGTCCGGGGTCCTTAAGTGACCCTCGCACTAAAATGGCGCCATGTGGACCGGGCATCTTGAGTGTAAGAGACGCGTAATGCGGTATGGCGTTGAAGCGGACAAAAGCCTTTCATCCCAAGAGTGCTTGATATTCACTTTCAAATGGGACGATATGAAAAATTAATTTTTCGCGTCGAAAATTGTTCGGCGATCCAAACACGACTTCTAGTAATATAGAGCCTGTGCACTTGGCGTAAGGGCCTGGCGTCACTCCTTTGAAGGAAGTGCGGCTGTGTCGGATTTTGGTAGGGTCTATCCCCATCCTACGGATTGTGTTTGAATATAGCAGGTTTAAGTCACTGCCTCCGTCCATTAGGACGTTAGTGAATTGTAATCCGTCTATTATGGGATTCAATATCAGGGGAGTCCGTCCTGCGTTTCGAACGCTTCTGGAATAGTCCAGGTGGTCGAAAGTGATTGGTTTTGATATCCAATCTCTACGGTCTCCTGGGTTGGACCGTGCGAAGCTCTTTTTAGAAAGTGCCGCACTATTTTTTCGTGTTATCACATTAAGTGAGTTTACTGCTTTGACCCCTTGTGGGAAAGTCTTTTGTTTTTCGGTGCCCTGCTGGCGGGGTTTATCTTCTTGGTATTTAATCGGCCGGACTGTTTAAAAACCCAACAATCCCTATGGGTGTGATTTGCAGGCCTTCCGGGGGTGCTGTGGATTTGGCATATCCGACCCAAAATTTTGTTTAAGTTGGACAATTCGTCACTGTCATCCTTAAGAGGTTGAGTTTTGTTATTGGGCCGCGAGCTTTTGAATCCGGCGTTGACTGACGTGCTCTTTGGGCTTTTCTCTTTATTCCGGCGCTGCTCTTTTCTGCGCCGTGATTTTCCGTTTCCATCTCTTATCTTGGATGTACTTGGGTCGCTGGTGCTGCTTCTTGCTAGCCAGCTATCCTCTCCCGCACAGAAGCGGGTCATGAGGCTTGTTAGTGCAGACATTGTCTCGGTTTCTCTTGGCCGAGGTGCCTGGCGAGCCATTCGTCTCGGACATTGTGCTTGAAAGTTGCTAAGGCTTCGGCGTCCGGACAGTCGACTATTTGGTTCTTTTTGGTAAGAAACCTGTTCCAGAATTTCCGCGCTGACTCTCCGGGCTGTTGAGTTATATGACTTAAATCATCTGCATCCGGAGGACGGACATAAGTCCCTTGAAAATTTGCTCTAAACGATTCCTCGAGCTCTTCCCAACTTCCAACAGTGTTTTCTGGGAGGCTTTTGAGCCAATGACGGGCTGGCCCTTTGAGCTTGAGGGGTAGATATTTTATGGCGTGGAGATCGTCTCCTCTGGCCATGTGTATATGCAGTATATAATCTTCTATCCAGACTCTAGGGTTTGTTGTTCCATCGTAGGCCTCTATGTTTATGGGTTTAAACCCTGCTGGGAATTCATGGTCCAACACCTCATCGGTGAAACATAGTGGGTGTGCGGCACCCCTGTACTTGTATGTGCCGCTATCACCGGACACTTGATGTGTTGCCTTACTTCCTGGGGCCTTCTTTTTGGGTCCGTAGATGGACCTGGCTGCGCCATTTGACTGTGGAGGCTCTATGGCCTCTTCGTCGAATTCTGGTAACAGCTTACGCTTTGGGTAGCTCTTCGATTGGTGGCCATTGCCATATTTATCTGCGGTTTTGAGTACTTTGCTCCATCTTATTCTGAGCGTGTCTTCCGCTGTTTTGAGCTTCCGCTTTTCCTTCTTCAGGCTTCTTGCCGTGGCGATGAGCCTGCGCTTACAAAGCTCTTGTTCGACGGGGTCCTCGGGCGCGACGAGTTCATCGTCATTGAGGCTTGCTTCGTCTTTGGAGGGAGGTATATAGTTATGATCCTCGACCTCTTCGTCTGCTGCCCTTTCGTGAGGGCTTGCTTCTGCATCCTCCTGCGCTGAGTCTTGCTGGAGGGGGTTGTCTTCGGCACTCTCTGGGGTATTGTTATCTCCTGTGCCGGAATCTCTATTCTTGCTGTGGCGGGATTTAGAGCGGCGCCGCTGACGCCGGCGTTTGGGCTGCTTCTTTAAAGAGTCTGCCTCCGCTGCTTCTTCGCCATCCCCTTCTTTTGGGTATCCACCATGTATACGTCATATGACGAGGTGGCCTTCCAGTGCCCTGTAGGCGCTGGTTCCTGTTCGTCTCCGGCATCGTTGTCCATAGCGTCGATGTCTTCTGAGTCGTAGTCTAGCATGTCGGTTAAATCCTCGACAGTGGCTACAAAGTGGGTGGTGGGTGGGCTCTGAATTTCTTCGTCGTCCGTACTCCAACCATCCTGGCCATAGTCCGGCCAGGACTCTCCCGATAACGAGAGATGCTTTAATGAGTTTAGGATATCGCCGAAAGGCGAGTGTTGGAATATGTCCGCGGCGGTGAATTCCATAACCGGCGCCCAATCCGGATAGATTGGTAGGGGCGCGGGAGGTTCGGAGTACCGCGCCTCGGATTCACGAGTTTCGCAAGGGACAAGATTGGTGTTCGGCTCCATCGCCGTGGATGTTGAAGCCCCCAGGGCGGCGTCTATCCGCTGACCCTTGATCAGGGCGATCGGCTCCGGGCCAATGGCCGAAGCTGATCCATGTGCGGCCACCAAGGCACTGTTCGGCGGCAGAGCTAGATCATGCCCATCGTCACAGTGCGGCGCGCTCAGCTGTGGCTCGAGTTCGTCGAAGATCAAGTCTCCGCGGACATCGGCCGTGAAGTTTAAGCTTCCAAATCTGACCTGACGGCCAGGGGCGTAGCTTTCGATCTGCTCCAGATGGCCAAGAGAATTGGCCCGCAGTGCAAAGCCGCCGAATACGAAGATCTGTCCGGGGAGAAAAGTCTCACCCTGGACAGCATTGCTGGTTGAAGATGCCATCGAGCCTACCGGTGATGACACAGAGGAACTCTCAATGAAAGCACCAATGTCGGTGTCAAAACCGGCGGATCTCGGGTAGGGGGTCCCGAACTGTGCATCTAGGCGGATGGTAACAAGAGACGAGGGACACAATGTTTTTACCCAGGTTCGGGCCCTCTCGATGGAGGTAAAACCCTACGTCCTGCTTGATTAATATTGATGATATGGGTAGTACAAGAGTAGATCTACCACGAGATCAAGGAGACTAAACCCTAGAAGCTAGCCTATGGTATGATTGTTGAGATGTATGTTCGTCCTACGGACTAAGGCCCTCCGGTTTATATAGACACCGGAGAGGGCTAGGGTTACACAGAGTCGGTTACAACGGTAGGAGATCTACATATCCGTGTTGCCAAGCTTGCCTTCCACGCCAAGGAAAGTACCATCCGGACACGAGCCGGAGTCTTCAATCTTCTATCTTCGTAGTCTTGGAGTCCGGCGGATATTGATAGTCCGGCTGTCCGGACACCCCCTAGTCCAGGACTCCCTCAATTGTCTTTAGGGCCCTTCCTGCCGAGTTCACGGAGGCGGCTGAGGAGCCATCCCATGAAGCTTCGCCCTCTCCACCAATTTTGGGTGCCCCGAGCTCGAGTACCGCTCTTGCCGCGGGGCTGGTCGGAGAAGTGAGTCGTCCAGCTGAGCATCTTGATCCTGCGCGCCTCATGCCCCTCCTTCGCGAGCTCTCCTAGGGCACAGCCAGACTTCCCCGAGCTCCTCCCTTGGTTGTGGATGGTGACTGGCTGAGGTCGGCCTTGAGTTCCTCTTCTGCGAGCAGACCGGCGCCAGGTTGGGCTCTTGGCGGGGTCCGTCTGGCAATTGCTGGGGCGCCAGCCCCCAGCCCCTCACGGGAAGGGGTCACGCTGCCTCAGGGCCCTCTGCGTTTGCCAGCGGCAGAGGATGACACCGGAGACGTGCTCGGGCGCGCTCGGGAGTGCCGCGCCCTTCGCCAAGAGTTTCTTCAGAGGGCGGCTGATGCAGTGAGCCAGCTCGGCGGGGAGCTTGCCAGCGAGGACACGCACCTTGAGGCCGAAGGCCTGCGCCTTGCTGACGAAAGGCGCAAGCTGAAGGTAGCCGTCGGCCTTGCGCGTCATCAGTGCGACCTTGACAACACGAAGGCCGAAGCGTCGCTGGCGGCTTCACGGGAGGCCTGCTCCCGAGCTGTCGAGGAGGCTCGGGAGGCTGACCGATGGTGCAAGGCTGCGGAGGAGCGCGCGTGGGAGCTCCAGGCCTGGAGCAACTCCTTAGAGCAGCAAGTGGAGCTGCATCAGGCGGCCCTTGTGTCGCTGAAGGGGGCTTCCGTCGATCAGGAGGAGCTCCAGAGGCGTGAGGAGGCGCGGACGCTGGATGCTGCTGAGCGCGCCCTTGATCTCGAGCGGTTGGAGACGAGGGAGCGCCTGGTGGCCCGGGCAGAGGATGATGTCGCCGCGCGGGAAGCCCGAGTCTGAGAGATGGTTGACCGTCGGGTGGCGGAGGCTCGCGTGAGTTTGGAGGAAGGCTGGAGCTGATCAGGGCCGAAGCGGAGGGCAGGACTGCCGCCCTTAGGGCCAAGCTGAATGAAGTGACGTGGCGTGCGGACGCCTCCGGGGCCGCCCTTGGCGCAGCGTAGACGGAGCTGGCCTCTTCCCGCGCCGAGGTGCTCCTTCTTCGTAAGAGGGTTGATGAGTCTGAGACCGCTGCGCGGCGGAACAAGGACGAGATACGTCAGCGACAGACTTTGGAGCACGTGCATGACCCCATGCTCCGCACGCTCCGAGAAAGGGATAACACGGCCTTGGGCAACATCTGCGAGGCGGCTGTCGAGGAGCCCCGTGTGATTAACTATGCCGGCAACCTTCGGTTCTTCACAGACGTGGTGACATAGCTAGAGACTCGGTCGGGCAGGGCCGACAGGCTTGTCGAGGAGAGGAGCCGTGCCCTGCTTGGACGTGCTTTCTCTCGCATCTTCAGTTATCTTCAGGACAGGGACCCCCACTTTGATTTCGATGCCGCCATCGCACCGGTGCCCGTGGTCATCCGGGGTGATCTGGCGCAGTGGATGGAAGACAACGTGGATGCCCTTGTTAGGGCCTTCACTACTGATGACAACGCCGTGGTCATGGCTGCCGATGAAGGCGGCGTGGTGAACGATCCGGATGCCGATGACGGCGAAGGCGTGGGTGATGGTGAGGCCAGCGACGCCAGTGATGACTCCGGTGGTGCCCCTGAAGATGCATTGGGAGATTCGTTTGAGTGATCGCGCGTCTCCTCCGCTATTTACCCTATGCGAAAATAGTCGGGCTTGGCCCTGTAGATTGTAAGAGCATTTTGGGAGGGGGAGCCCCTCGTGTAAAGGTTCGCGGTTGGCGTCCTTGTAGACATTACGCCGCGCGCATGCTTATGCTGAGCCATTGGCCCTACAATGGGACAGTTGACTTGTTTTACCTTTGGCTCGGACGGGTCCCGAGCGATCCTGCAGGGGTCACGGTGCCCCGAGTGTCTCCTGAGTGGACGCACTAATCCTGTGATGAGAACCTCCTAAGAGTGTGCGGCGACAGCAGTCCGGGCTACACAAGTGCCTGGCCCGGCCCGACTCGCGAGGGGAGGCAGCTGATGCTGAGCGGACGCTAAGCGGCAACCAGAACGCGAGAGATTGCTCGAACGAGACTAAACACCCCTTCCCCGAACACACACAAGTCTCAAGCTCAAATCCAACTTAAATTCAAACCAAGGAAACTCGACAATCAAGAGAAAGGTAAAAAAGCAAAAAAGTCGTGTCCGGCGCCTAGTCTAGTCTTTGACGTCCTCTCACCAGCGCGGAGCTAAGTGCTGCCATTGGGCGCGGGCGGGAGCCCCCGAGGCCCGAGGGCGTCTCTCCGGAGACTCCGGGCGTGTACAACCCCACTCATTATTACGTGAGAGTGTCATGGGGCGGCGAGCTTCACAGGCGCTAGGCCTTCTTCACACGTACCGGCCTTGGTTCATATCGCCAGACGAGGGCCCCGCCTTGCACCACACTCTATTGCCACCAACAACGGCCGGAGACCGAGGACGCCGCCAATGGGATAGAGTGGTCGCCAGTGGTTCCCCCAACGACCACGGGTCCTCTGCCGGGGGCAGGCCCTGGGGCACCTCCCCGGCAGAGGGCCTACCTCCTGTGGGCGCCTTGCTCCGAGCGCCGTGAGGGTGAGGCCGGATCTCGGCCCCTCTCCGGCAGCCCCCGGTGCCCTGCTCCTGAGGGGTAGGAAGCTGCTGGATTGGGGTAGTCATCTGCAGCGGCGACCTGTACCTCCCGTGACCCATGGTTAGCGTAAGGTTGCTCCTGAGGAATTAGCGGTACCCGATAGTTGCTGCCACCAGCGCGATCGTCGAGGCTCTATTGGGGCCCCTGAAAGAGCTCAGCTTCTAGCGTCTCTTCCCCCTAGCCTGGGCCAAGGAACGGGCCATGGTCTTCTTCCAGTGCACGCCCTTGATCTACCATGTGGGGCACATAAGCTTCCAGGGCCACTGCCCCGAATGCTTCATTGTAGTGCCCCACGTGCCACGCAGTCCTGCTCGAAGTGCTATCTTGGGGGTGATAGCGTGGTGGTCCGCCAAGGCCGTGGGCCACAGCGAATGCCCCTTCGCTGGTCGGAGGCAGAGCCGGCACTACAGGTCGCCCGGTGCTGATGGCCAGGTTAGCACTGGGGAGGTCCCGGAACCCGCTCGGAGCTGTGTGGGCGCGAATGGGACCTCCATAAGGTCCGCCTTGGACCTGGGGTGGCAGTTGGGTGCAGAAGGGATAAGCCCTCGAGGCGGCGGAGTCCAGGAGCTCTGCCACATGCTCCAGTAGCACGTCACGGCCGCCCTCCAGCAGCCTGCATCGTAGTAGTTCTCGGGCCACCGTGAGCGCGGCCCTTGAATTCGCCTGCTCCAGTCGGGTGTATGGCACTGTGGCTGTAGCGGTGCTTGAAGCCCTTGCTGCTGACGCACCTGCCGCGGCGTGAGAGCAGGCGGTGCCTGGCCGCGTCGCCCGCGGCCCGCAGCGCCCTGTGGAGCGCGGGCTGCCTGGGGCACAAGGTTGAGGTCGCCCTGGGCGGGCAGCTCGGTGCGGGCGGGCCAGGCCGCCCAGGGTACCCGTCAGGTCGCCGGACATGATGATGACGATGCGACGAAACACGAGGCGGCGGGAGAAGGATTCCGACGCACCCCTACCTGGCGCGCCAAATGTCGGATTGCGGGTTCCGGCAGACCCTTGAGATTCGAACTCTAGGGTGCGCATGGAGATCACCCCCCTACCGGCTCACGTCTCGTCGCCTCGCAAGAGATCTAGACTACACGAAGAACAGCACAAGGGACGCAAGGTTTATACTGGTTCAGGCCACCATTGTGGTGTAATACCCTACTCGAGTGTGTGATGTGTGGATTTCCTTAGGGACTGATGATGAACAATACAAAGGAAGAACAACCTCGCGAGGGGAGGAGTTCTTGTGTGGGTATAGGTGGTTCTGGCTAGGGTTCGAATGGTTGATCCCCCTTTTGTCCGTCTCTTCTGCCGTCTCTTCTTCCGTCTCTTGTTCTGTCTCGAGGGCGGCTAGTCCTATTTATAGAGCAAGGTCATGGTCCTCTTCCCAAATATTGAGAGGGAAGGGCGCCAACAATTGGCCATTTTGAAGGGGAACATCTAGTACACTTATCCTGACTAAAGTTGGTCCTCGCCTGCCAAAGGCTCTGACAATGACGCCTTCCTGGGCTCCATGATGACCTCCATCCTGCCGTTCTGCTGGTCTTGGTCTTGTTGCACCGAAACGGTAACCTTTGCCTGACACCTTGGCCTGTGCTTGCCCCCTTTGCACCGGAGGGGAAACAAGGACATTGCCCAGGCCGGCGCCCGCCTGGTCTCGATCGTCATGGCTTGCGTCACAGGCTCCTCACAAGGTGCCCTGCCTTGATCTCTCCGCCTCCTCGCGAGCCAGCCTGACGAAGCTGCGCCTGAGGAAGTTTCCTATCGTCCGCCCCGCGAGGCTTGGCCCCCTGCGAGGGTCTTGAGCTTGTGTTGACGAAGATGGGCCGTACTGGGCCACTCCTTGAGCCACGCTGCAGGCCGCAGGTAGGAAAGTCTAGGTACCCCCGTTCCCAGAACGCCGACACCTACGATATCATTCATGACTCACCTCGAGTGCGCATGTATGAAGAGAGAGAAGCCGGGCTTGATCGTCAGGACAGTTTAGATGCCCTGGAGAAGGAGCGCGATGTTGCAAAAGCCTGTTTCGCATTCTATCAGCAATAGGCTTGAAGGTATCAAAGCAGAGAAGTATGGGCCAAAACTTACAACATTGGTGAACTCTTTCTACGCCTACCGGAGAAGAAAAAGGACAAGCTCAAGCCCAAGTGCGAAGGTCCCTTCATCATTGATAAAGTTCTCACTGGAGGAGCGTACCGTCTGCGTGATGCATCTGATAATCGACTCGAGCCAAACCCATGGAACACGGCCAGACTCCGAAGATTCTGCACCTAGTGCCGAAATCTGTTCGTCTCCTTAGCTCTGCCTTTCTTTTTAAATTATGTCCTCTTTCTCTCTTTATTTCTTTCTTTCTTTTTTATGGCCTTAAAGGCTTCAAGTGTGCCTTGACTGGATAATCTTGACGCGCTATGCGCGCTCATTATACCTGGAGGCTTCTTGTACAGAAGCTTAATATAATCATCTCCCGGGCTTTATGCCCACTACATATGTGTCACTTTTACATATGTACCTTTTTTCGCCATTATATGCATCGATATGACTTAAGTTTTGGCCAAGCTGGGTTGCCTGGCTCCTGTGTTTATGCCCTACGTTCCCGTTAGTTCGGCTAGGCCATAAGGGGAGCACCACTGTAATTGTTATTGCCGGGTCAGCCGGACGTGTACCTCAGACTGGGTGAAGCTGAAAGCTAGCGTTCTTAAGGGAATATTCGGTCGGTGAATAAAAGATATTTCTTACCTATTTACAATATAAACCCCCAGATGTTTCATATCCCGCGTCTCTATTCGCAGTTCAGGCATGCACATTAATGCATGCGTACCCAGGGAAAGGAACCCTTAACGGAACTATTCTCCCTGGAAGATGTTTCTTACTATCCATGTAATATAACATAACTAGTTGGGTACTTGTCTGTTCAAGCACTTATGACCCCTACGCCTGGTTTCCACGCGTACCCCGGTTTACATAACTGAGCGGGTATCCAGATACACTCCGGACTGTCGGGTCCGGAGGTTGAAGCGAAAAGGTTTGCCTTGACAAATGATTTACAATCCGGCTAGGGACAAAATATGTTATTTGAAATACATAGTCACTTAGACTGACTAAATTCTTCTTCTATACCATCCAACAGGCTGTATAGCCTACAATCATGTTGGGAATACTTTGCGGCTAATCCTACCTGGTCATATACCAGACTAACGGGGATCTCTTTCCCATCTGACCCTACAGGTCCGACCTCGGCCATGTGATTCGGGTCAACCTTGGTGTACCGCATTTTCACCATGGCCCAGGCTTCCCTCGCACCTTGTCTGTAGGACGATATCTTCCATAATTGGAAGCGCCACCGCGCTCCCTTGAGCATCTCTACAAGCTCCCCCATACCTCCTGGCAGGGAGGCAGATGGCCACAAGGCCTAGGAAATACCCTGTATCACCTGCCAAACTTGTTCGTGCAGTTGTGAGAGCTCTTGCAGAAAATCGCCTGCGGATCCGGGCATCTCCCCTTCGGGACGACCTGTCAGCATACCTACAAACATAACTATGTTAGCCCGTTTCTTCGCTGAACTGTATAAAGGTCCGCTCGAGCACTTACTAAAAATGCCGCGTTGAAGCCTCTTATTCTCCTTCACGGAGTCAACAAGCTGGGCTCGAACATCTTCTAATTCAACGCCCAGCCGGGTATTGGCATCCTAGAGATCGTGTTTCTCTCGCCTAACCCGTGTAAGCACGCGCTCGCCAGCTGATACGTCCATTTTGCATCATGCTTTTATATCAATATTTATTGCATTATGGGCTGTTATTACACATTATATCTCAATACTTAGGTCTATTCTCTCTTATTTTACAATGTTTACCATGAAGAGGGGGAATGCCGGCAGCTGGAATTCTGGCTGGAAAAGGAGCAAATGTTGGAAACCTATTCTGGACAACTCCAAAAGACCTGAGACTCCACGAAACAACTTTTTGGATTTATTAAGAATTTATGAGGAAAAGAAATAGGCCAGGGGGCCCACACCCTGTCCAGGAGACAGGGGCGCCCCCCTAGGGGCGTGCCCTCCTATCTCCTGGGCCCCCTGGTGGGCCTCCGGCAACCATCTTCTACTATATGAAGGGTTTTGTCCTGGAAAAATTTGTGGGCAATCTTACGAGACGAAACTCCGCCGCCACGAGGCGGAACCTTGGCGGAATCAGTCTAGGGCTCTGGCGGGGCTGTTCTGCCGGGGACACTTCCCTCCGGGAGGGGGGAAATCATCACCAACGTCATCACCAATGATCCTCTCATCGGGAGGGGTTCAATCTCCATCAACATCTTCACCAGCACCATGTCATCTCAAAACCCTAGTTCATCTCTTGTATCCAATCTTGTATCAAAACCACAAATTGGTACCTGTGGGTTGCTAGTAGTGTTGATTACTCCTTGTAGTTGATACTAATTGGTTTACTTGGTGGAAGATCATATGTTCAGATCCTTCATGCATATTATTACACCTCTGATTATGAACATGAATATGCTTTGTGAGTAGTTACATTTGTTCCTGAGGACATGGGTGAAGTCTTGCTATTAGTTGGTATTCGTTCGATATTTTGATGAGATGTATGTTGTCTCTCCTCTAGTGGTGTTATGTGAACGTCGACTACATGACACTTCACCATTATTTGGGCCTAGAGGAAGGCATAGGGAAGTAATAAGTAGATGATGGGTTGTTAGAGTGACAGAAGCTTAAACCCTAGTTTATGTGTTGCTTCGTTAGGGGTTGATATGGACCCACATTTTTAATGTTGTGGTTAGGTTTACCTTAATACTCCTTTCAGTAGTTGCGGATGCTTGCAATAGGGGTTAATCATAAGTGGGATGCTTGTCCATGTTAGGGCAGTACCCAAGTGCCGGTCCACCCACGTATCAAATTATCAAAGTACCGAACGCGAATCATATAAGCGTGACAAAAACTAGCTTGACGATAATTCCCAATGTGTCCTCGGGAGCTTCTTCCTCATTATTAGAACTTGTCTAGGCTTATCCTTTGCTACGTAAAGGATTGGGCCACCTTGCTGCACTTTATTTACTTTATTTACTTTTTGCTCGTTACTATTTATCTTACCACAAAACTATCTATCACCTACTATTTCAGTGCTTGCAGAGAAAACCTTACTGAGAACCGCTTATCATTTTATTTTGCTCCTCGTTGGGTTCGACACTCTTACTTATCAAAAGGACTATGATAGATCCCCTACACTTGTGGGTCATCAAGAATGTTTTCTGGCGCCGTTACCGGGGAGCGTAGCGCTCTTGGTGAGTGGAACTTGGTAAGGAAACATTTATATAGTGTGCTGAAATTTACTGTTACTTGTCACTATGGAAACTAATCCTTTTAGTGGCTTGTTTGGGGTATATTCACCCCACCCAAAAGAGCAAAGAGATGCTCCTCAACCTACTGAACCTTATTAAAATATTCACTTTGAGATTCCTTTGGGTATGATAGAAAAACTGCTAGGTAATCCTTTTGCAGGAGACAGAACATTGCATCCCGACTTACAGCTTATCTTTGTGGATGAAGTCTGTGGATTATTTAAGCTTGCAGGTATTCCCGATGATGTTGTCAAAAGGAAGGTCTTCCCTTTATCTTTCAAGGGAGATTCAATGACATGGTATAGGCTATGTGATGATACGAGATCTTGGAATTATAAGCTATTGAAGTTGGAATTTCACCAGAAGTTCTATCCTATGCATCTTGTTCATCGTGATCGTAATTACATATATAATTTCTAGCCTCGCGAAGGAGAAATGATCTCTCAAGCTTGGGGAGGCTTAAGTCAATGTTGTATTCATGCCCCAATCATGATCTCTCTCGGGAAATGATTATTCAGAATTTTTATGCTCGGCTTTCTCTTGATAATCGCAACTTGCTCGATACTTCATGTGTTGGTTCCTATATGCTGAAGACTATTGATTTCAAATGGGACTTATTGGAAAGAATTAAACGCAACTTTGAAGATTGGGGTTCCGACGATGGTAAGGAGTCAGGTATGACACCTAAGTTTGATTGTGTTAAATCTTTTATGGATGCCGATGCTTTCCGTGGATTTAGCTCTAAGTATGGACTTGACTCTGAGATAGTAGCTACTTTTTGTGAAACTTTTGCTACTCACGTTGATCTCCCTAAAGAGAAGTGAAAGTAGTTGCACCTATTACAGTCAAAGAGAAGACTATTACATATAGTGATCCTATTATTCCTGCTGCTTATGTTGAAAAACCTCCTTTTCCTGTTAGGATAAAAGATCATGTTAAAGCTTCGACTGTTGTTCTTAAGAGTAATACTAGGACTTATACACCTCCTGAGCAAATTAATGTTGAACCTGGTATTGCTATGATTAAAGATCTCTTGGATGAGGACTTAGATGGGCATGTTATCTCTTTCTTGGGTGAAACTACTAATATTGCTAGACCCGATACTAAGAGACATAGACCTATTGTAGGCACGCCTGTTATTTCTCTTAAAATAGGAGATCATTGTTATCATGGTTTATGAGATATGGGTGCTAGTGCTAATGCGATACCTTATGATCTTTATAAAGAAATTATGCACGACATTGCACCTGTTGAATTAGAAGATATTGATGTTACTATTAAGCTTGCCAATAGGGACACCATTAAACCTATTGGGATTGTTAGAGATGTTGAAGTCTTGTGTGGGAAGATTAAATACCGTGCTGATTTTCTTGTTCTTGGTTCCCCACAAGATGATTTTTGTCCTATTATTTTTGGTAGACCCTTCTTGAATACTGCTAGTGCTAAGATTGATTGTGAAAAGAATATTGTCACTGTTGGCTTAGATGGTATGTCTCATGAGTTTAATTTCGCTAAGTTTAGTAGACAACATCGTGAAAAGGAACCATCTAGTAAGGATGAAATTATTGGTCTTGCTTCCATTGCTGTTCCTCCAACTGATCCGTCAGAACAATATTTGCTAGACCATGAGAACGATATGTTTATGAAGGAAAGGGAAGAAATAGATGAAGTGTTCCTTAAACAAGAACCTATGCTGAAACATAATCTTCCCGTTGAAATTCTTGGGGATCCCCCTCCACCCAAGGGTGATCCCGTATTTGAACTCAAACCATTACCTGATAATCTTAAGTATGCTTATCTTGATGAAAAAGAAATATATCCTGTTATTATTAGTGCTAACCTTTCAGAGAAAGAAGAAGAAAGACTATTGAAAACTCTGAAGAAGCACCGGGCTGCTATTGGATATACCCTGGATGATATTAAGGGCATTATTCCCACATTATGTCAACACAAAATTTCAGTGGAGAAAGATGCCAAACTAGTTAGAGATCCTCAAAGACGATTAAATCCCAAAATGAAGGAAGTGGTAAGAAAGGAGATACTAAAACTCCTTGAGGCAGGTATTATTTATCCCGTTGCTGATAGTGAATGGGTAAGCCCTATCCATTGTGTCCCCAAAAAGGGAGGTATTATCGTTGTTCCTAATGATAAAGATGAATTGATCCCGCAAAGAATTATTACAGGCTATAGGATGGTAATTGATTTCCGTAAGTTAAATAAAGCTACTAAGAAAGATCACTACCCTTTACCTTTTATTGATCAAATGCTAGAAAGGCTATCCAAACACACACATTTTTGCTTTCTAGATGGTTATTCTGGCTTCTCTCAGATACCTATATCAGCGGGGGATCAATCTAAAACTACTTTTACATGCCCTTTTGGTACTTTTGCCTATAGACGTATGCCTTTCGGTTTATGTAATGCAGCTGCTACCTTTCAAAGATGCATGATGGCTATATTTTCTGATTTTTGTGAAAATATTTGTGAGGTATTCATGGATGAATTCTCCGTCTATGGATCCTCTTTTGATGATTGTTTGAGAAACCTTGATCGAGTTTTGTAGAGATGCAAAGACACTAGTCTCGTCCTGAATTGGGAAAAGTGTCACTTTATGGTTAATGAAGGCATTGTCTTGGGGCACAAGATCTCCGAGAGAGGTATAGAAGTTGATAAAGCCAAAGTTGATGCTATTGAAAAGATGCCATGTCCCAAGGACATAAAAGGTATAAGAAGTTTTATTGGTCATGCCGGTTTTTATAGGAGGTTCATTAAGGACTTTTCTAAAATCTCTAGGCCTCTGACTAACTTATTGCAAAAAGATATTCCTTTTGACTTTGATGATGATTGTGTCGAAGCATTTGAAACACTTAAGAAAGCTTTGATCACTACACCTATTGCTCATCCACCTGATTGGAATTTACCTTTTGAAATTATGTGCGATGCTAGTGATTATGCTGTAGGGGCTGTTTTAGGGCAAAGAGTCGATAAGGAATTGAATGTTATCCATTATGCTAGCAAGACTCTTGATACTGCCCAGAGAAATTATGCTACCACTGAAAAATAATTCTTAGCAGTTGTGTTTCCATGTGATAAGTTTAGACCTTATATTGTTGATTCCAAAGTTACTATTCACACTGATCATGCTGCTATTAAATATCTTATGGAAAAGAAAGATGCTAAGACTAGACTTATTACATGGGTTCTCTTGCTCCAAGAATTTGACTTGCATATTGTTGATAGAAAAGGAGTTGAGAAACCCGTTGCAGACAACTTGACTAGGCTAGAAAATGTTCTTGATGACCCATTGCCTATTAATGATAGCTTTCCTGATGAACAATTAACGATCGTCAATGCCTCTCATACTGCTCCTTGGTATGCCGACTATGCTAATTACATTGTTGCTAAATATATACCACCTAGTTTCACATACCAGTAAAAGAAAAGGTTCTTTTATGATTTCAGACATTACTTCTGGGATGACCCACATCTTTATAAACAAGGAGTAGATGGTATTATTAGACGTTGTGTGCCTGAGCATGAACAGGAAAAAATCCTACGCAAGTGTCACTCTGCATCCTATGGAGGACACCACGCTGGAGATAGACCTGCACACAAGGTACTACAATCTGGTTTTTATTGGCCTACTCTTTTCAAAGATGCTCGTAAGTTTGTCGTATCTTGTGATGAATGTCAAAGAATAGGTAACATCAGTAGACGTCAAGAAATGCCTATGAATTATTCTCTTGTTATTGAACCGTTTGATGTTTGGGGCTTTGATTATATGGGACCTTTTCCTGCCTATAATGGTTATACACATATTTTAGTTGTTGTTGATTACGTTACTAAGTGGGTAGAAGCTATTCCAACTAGTAGTGCTGATCATAACACTTCTATTAAAATGCTTAAAGAAGTTATTTTTCCGAGGTTTGGAGTCCCTAGATATCTTATGACTGATGGTGGTTCACACTTTATTCATGGTGCTTTACGTAAGATGCTTGCTAAGAATGATGTCAATCATAGAATTGCATCTCCTTATCACCCACAGTCTAGTGGTCAAGTAGAGTTGAGCAATTGAGAGCTCAAATTAATTTCGCAAAAGACTGTGAATAGATCTAGAAAGAATTGGTCCAAAAAAAATTGATGATGCATTATGGCCCTATAGAACTGCATACAAAAATCCTGCGGGTATGTCTCCATATAAGATGGTTTATGGAAAAGCATGCCATTTACCTCTTGAACTTGAACATAAAGCATATTGGGCTATTAAAGAGCTTAATTATGACTTTGTCAGATTAATGGGCCACGGGTAGGCTAACCCGAGTCCCAGGACCTTTCAAGGCATCGGGGCAGGCCGCGCCCCTCAGGCCGAGTCCCAGAAGCCGACTCCAAGACAAGTCGAGTCCAAGACGGCGACTCCCAGACAAGCCGAGTCCCAAACGCCGACTCGAAGACAAGCCGAGTCCCAGACGGCGACTCCAAGACAAGCCGACTCCAAGCTGGTGACCTCCAGAGAGGCGGACTATGGAGAGTCGGCCCATGACTCCCTCCCTCATCACAAAGCACGATGCGGGGTACGGTCACGGCGTGGCCGTTCCCCCCTGCCAACGACGGACTGGCATGGCTACAGTGAGCCGTATCGCCGGAAGATCTCCGGCGAGGCGCGGCACTGTTGCCATGCCTGCCCTGACCTCAGCCACAGTGCACAACGCACTGTGCCCATGACGCCGGCCTGTACGGCCCGAAGACCACGGGGCCGCCTGTCAGTGGGTGGACAGAAGGCGGCCTGGGCGCCCCGAAGGCGGACCTATGGGAGTCGGCCTCCCTGGAGTCGGCCGACCCCTCCCAGGGCCCACAAGCCATTAACCAGATAGGATGGGGAGTGGCGACAGTGATCGCCCGATAGACGGCGGCACTGTTGCCACAAACCAATGACCAAGCTCGCGTCATCAGGAGTGCCGCACAGTGTCAGGCCTGTCCACGGAACCCACTAGTCGGCGGGCCCCAGAAGCCGGCGGGAAGGATGGCGGTATGAGAGACAGACGGCTGGGACCCGCGCCCAGTCGGATTACCATTGTACCTCCGGGGGGTAGGCCTATATAAACCCCCGGAGCACCCATGCAAAGGGTTCGGACCTTGATAGAGATAGACCAGACATCATAGGGAGGAGAGAACCAGCCTTGCTCTCTCCTGCCTCCCGATACAGCTCCAAGAGCACGATTGTAGTCACTTTGCTTTAGTGATCATGCGGAGACCCCGCAGAGTAGCAGTAGGGGTGTTATCTCCTCAGAGAGCCCCGAAGCTGGGTAAGATTCGCCGGCGTGCATGCCTACGCCTCATCCCGTTTCCAGGCACCGGCGATGTTCTACTCGCCCCCACCATGATAAGCCATCCTTTGGCATATGTCGCACCCAAACCCCGACATTTGGCGCCCGCCATGGGGCCTGGTGCACCGTCGTCCGGAGATCTATTCTGGACGGGAACCCTCTTCCTTCCTGGCGAGCGCAGCCAGCCAGGCTCGCCAGAACGAGTCTGCATCGACGCGCTGCGTGGCACTGAGGCCGCCTGCGCAGCGAGCAGCCTCACCGAACTTGTCGGCGAGGTGCCCCTCTCCGACGAGCCTGCATCCGACGCAGGCATGGGTGGCCCCGAGAGTCTTCTCGCGGGCCTCCTCGACCAACTCCACGTAACCGGGGAGCCTGCCGTGGACTTGGAGTTCGTAGGCTCCACCGACCCAATGCTGGTCGACACCGACGCCGTGTCGATTGACACTTTCCCCACCAACGTGGTGGTCTACGACGAGCCGCTCCCTTACGAGGAGAGCGGCGGAAGCGCCGTCACGGAAGTGCTCGTCATCAGTCACGATGAGCACTCCGATGAAGAAGCTCAGGACCCGCTCGCCGCGGCCATGCAAGACCTAACTGCGCCCATTCCAGAGGACGCGGATGCCGAGACGCTGGAGACATGCCGCCTTCAGATCATCGAAGGCGCCAAGAGGCTAGCGAGCATGAGGCGCTTGTCAGAGGCCTACCAGCGCGAAATGGATCGCGCCGTAGGCGGCTCGCCGGCCCCGACTGGGCCAAGCCGCCTAGGCGCGGTCCGGCAACGCGGTGCGACCATGGCTGACTTGTTCGGGGCTAAACGCCCCGTATACGCCACCCCTGCGGAGAACATCCGTGCTGCCCAAGCGGCGACTGACGAGCTGAAGAACTTCGAGGGCGAAGAGCGCCGTTTGATGACGGAGCGAGTCTAGCAGCTCCTCGACGCGGTTGCTGCACAGAACGCGGCCGGCGGCCGCGCGGATGCGCTCCAGCAACCGAACGACGGCTTGCCTCCCCGCCGAGATCAAGGCGCGACTTCTCGAACGCCGACTGGCGGAGTCCGCGGAAGGAAAGAAAAGGAGCCGGCTGCCAGTCACAGTCGGACTCGCCTCACCATTGAGCGCGACCAAGACGGCCGGCCGAGAGCAGTGAAGCGGCGGGACGACTACCTGCCTCCCCCACCTAGCAGAGAACGGCGAGTTTCCCCGCCGCCTGTTGAGCATCTGACTCTCGGAGGCCGCCTCGGCCGTCGAGAAGGAGTCGGAGAGAACGACGCCCACCATCGGATCGACTGACTCCACCGATCCCTGGCGCTGGAAGAAGAAGACGAGCTAGGTCCGCCTTGCTTTGGGCCCCGCATCCGAGACGAGCCCTTCCCCAAAGGGTTCACGCTCCCCCGAGACACACCCAAGTACACCGGCTCTGTGAAGCCGGAAGACTGGCCGATAGACTACTCCACAGCCGTCAGCATAGCGAACGGCAAGAAGTGGGTTGCCATGAAGTACGTTCCACTCATGCTCCAGGGCACGGCCCGGACATGGTTGTACAGCCTGAAGCCCCGCAGCATCAACAGCTGGTTCGACTTCACCGAAGCCTTCATCCGCAACTTCACAAGCACGTACAAGCGACCTCCCAAGCCGCGCTAGCTTTCCCTGTGCGTACAAGGCCCTGACGAGTCAACACGCGACTACCTCACGCGCTGGGGCGAGCTTCGGAACTCCAGCGAGGGCGTGCACGAGGTGCAGGCTATCAAGTACTTCACTACCGGGTGCCGAGAAGGCACCCTCCTCAAGCACAGGCTCCTCTGCGACGAGCCAGAGACCCTCGATGAACTGCTGGTTATAGCAGACAAGTACGCCACAGCTGACTCATCCATGAAGACAGAGATTCAAGTCAACGCGGCTGGCAAGGTGGCTCCTCAGGCTCCCAGAACTCCAGCTGGAGACACCAGTCGGCGTCGACAGCAGAACGACAACAAACGCAAGGCCCAGCCGCCGACTTCCAACAGTTGGTAGGTTGCGACAGTTGAAGATCAACAACCGGAGGGGCAGCCTCCGGCCAAACGGCAGAAAGGCGGCAAATCCAACTGGTTGCCGACCTTTTCCTATGAGCAGACTCTGGATGGTCCCTGCAAGTTCCACAGTGGCGCGAAGCCGTCAAATCATACCACCCGAAAGTGCCACTGGCTCACCAGAATCGCCAAGGGAGACGGCCTCCTTCCTCTGCTGCCTGCTGGGCCATCGCCGCCCCAGCAGCCGGCTGTTCGGCCAATTGGCGCAGTGCAAGACGAGTTCCCAGATGAGCACGGAGCCCATGTGGTGTTCACCAGTGTAGCAGATGACCGGCGCAGCAGGCGCCAACAGCAGCAAGAAGTGAATGCGGTCGCATCAAGCACTCCAGAGTTCATGCATTGGTCCGAGAGGCCTATCAGTTGGAGTAGAGCGGATCACCTAGAGGTGATGCCGAGTCCGGGCTCCTATGCCCTGGTCCTAGGTGCCACCTTGGCCACTGATAGACGGGCTGCCCGCTTTTCAAGAGTAGTGATAGACGGAGGCAGTAGCATCAACATCCTGTATAAAGATACCATGGAGAAGCTAGGAATCAAGCAGAGGCAGCTGCAGAGTAGCCGGACTGTGTTCCATGGTATTGTACCCGGCCTTTCCTGTTTGCCAATCGGCAAGATCCTGATAGACGTCCTCTTCGGAGACAAAGATCATTTCCGCCGAGAGCCAGTCTGGTTTGAAGTAGTGAACCTGGAAAGCCCTTACCACGCACTGCTTGGCCGACCTGCCCTGGCCAAGTTCATGGCGGTTCCTCACTACCCTTACCTCAAGATGAAGATGCCGAGTTCCAAGGGAATTCTGACCGTAGCCGGCGACTACAGGAAGTCGTCCGCCTGCGCGGCCGAGAGCAGCCGTGTCGGTGTACTAAAGTAGGGGTACCTTAGTATCCCGAACTTGTGCACGGGCAGTCGCAGCACCCCGCGGCAAGGCTTGCCGGGCGTCCGACATGATCCTTCGTTATTCCTATTACTGCCATTCAAGAACAAAGTGTTAACTGAGAAGACAAGGCCCCGGCAAGAGGAGCTTGCCAGGAAGGACAAGACCCTGGCAAGAGGAGCTTGCCGGGAAGGCCAACCAAGGCATTTCGGAGAACTTGCCGCGACACGCAGCGCGCACCGGCAGGACCCGACGAGCGGCAAGCTCTCGGGTGCGGCAATACAGCGACTGCGGCAAGGCACTTGCCGCGGCGAAGCCACCACTCTGCGCCCACGCTCCAGCACATCCGACGACGTGTCACCGCAGGATCGCTCCTGGTGCACGTGGCGGGTAGCTGTGCAGCCAAGCGGTGCGAGGTGGCGAATGGAGATGACGAGGAGGCCATCGTGGCGATCGGTGGCGCCCCTAACGGTCGCTTCCTGCACTGTTTAGGCGACCGGACGGGCATTAAATGCCCTTGTCCCCTGCCGTCAGAGTTAGGTAAGGGGGCACTGTTGATAGCAGTTGTACCAACCTCTCTTTTTACTTTTTTACCCCTCTCTCTGCATTGCCACCTGTCGGTGACCCCTTTAACCTATAAAAAGGAGGCCCATGCGCACGTAGAAGGGGTTCGACTCATTCGAAACTACAACACACCCACGCTCTCGAGCAAGAACAGAACATAAACACAAAGCAGCAGTAGGAGTTTTATCTCTCCGGAGAGCTCCGAAGCTGGGTAAAATCCCTCGCGTGCTTCGCCTTGATCTGCTCTTTGTGCGCCCTCCGCTCCCTTGCCGGACTGAAAAGGGGCCCTGCCCCATAGGTGTTCGTTTCCCACGACAAGCCAGCTGGCCAAGTCCCTGGTGATCGCGGCTGAGAAGCGGCTCCTTGACCGAGTCGTGGCGATGGCCAGAAAGCAGCCAGAGATGTCGCCCGACCCCAAGGAGTCGGAAGCCAAGGGCTCGTTTAAGCCAGCCAAAGAGACCAAGAAGATACCCTTGGACCTGGAGCACCCATAGAGGTACGCTATCGTAGGTGCAAACCTTGACAGCAAATAGGAAGGCGAGCTCGTCGATTTCCTCGGTGAGAATCGGGAAATCTTTGCATGGTCCCCCAAAGACATGCGAGGTGTACCGACGGAATTCGCCGAGCACAAGCTACATGTCAGGCCAGACGTGAAACCCGTCAGGCAGCCCTTGCGCCGTCTGTCAGAAGAGAAGAGAAGAGTTGTTGGAGAGGAGATAGCCTGGCTTCTTGCGGCCGGCTTCATCATGGAGGTGTTTTTTCCAGAGTGGCTGGCAAACCCGGTTTTGGTACTGAAGCAAAACAAGCAATGGCGGATGTGTATTGACTACACAAGCCTCAACAAAGCCTGCCCAAAGGATCCATTTGCCCTGCCAAGAATCGATCAGGTGATAGACTCCACAGCCTGATGCGAGCTGCTGAGTTTCTTAGATGCATATTCAGGGTATCACCAGATCAAGCTGAACCCGGCAGACAGACTGAAAACCGCCTTCATCACACCATTTGGAGCCTTCCGCTACCTGACGATGACGTTCGGCTTGAGGAATGCCGGCGCCACCTTTCAGCGTTGCATGCAGAAGTGCGTCCTCAAGCAACTCGGCATGAACGCCCACGTCTACGTGGATGATGTGGTGGTGAAGACGGAGAAGCGTGGGATGCTGCTGGAAGACCTCAAGGAGACCTTTGAGAACCTGCGCCGATTCCAGATCAAGCTCAACCCAGAGAAGTGCGTTTTTGGAGTACCAGCTGGCCAGCTCCTCGGCTTCCTAGTCTCCGAACGCGGCATCGAGTGAAACCCCGTGAAGATCAAGGCCATCGAGAGGATGGAGGTACCCAACCGACTGTTAGATGTGCAGAAGTTCACCGGTTGCTTGGCATCCGTCAGCCGATTCATCAGTTGGCTGGGTGAGAAAGCTCTGCCTTTGTATCAATTGATGAAGAAGACCACCTTTTTCGAGTGGAACCACAAGGCGGATGAAGCATTTCTCCAGCTGAAGAAGATGTTGACTACTCCCCCTGTATTGGCGGCTCCGACGCCTAAAGAGCCCATGCTCCTGTACATCGCCGCCACCAGCCGAGTAGTCAACACAGTCATTGTAGTCGAACGCAATGAGGAAGGCAAGGCGCTCCCTGTCAAGTGACCGGTATATTACCTGAGCGAGGTACTGTCGACCTCCAAGCAGAACTACCCTCACTACCAGAAGATGTGCTACGGTGTGCATTTCGCCGCCAAGAAGCTGAAGCCTTACTTTCAAGAGCATCCAATCACTGTGGTTTGCACAGCTCCGCTGGCCGAGATCATTGGAAGCCGAGACGCCTCCGGCCGAGTAGCCAAATGGGCCATAGATCTGGCTCCTTAAACCATCTACTACCACCCCCGCATCGCCATCAAGTCGCAAGCACTGGCCGACTTCCTCGTCGATTGGGCCAAGACCCAGTACCTGCCGCCAGCGCCTGACTCCACCCATTGGCGGATGCATTTCGACGGCTCCAAGATGCGCACCGGCTTGGGAGGCGGCATCTTCCTCACCTCCCCTAAAGGCGACAAGCTCAAGTATGTGCTGCAGATCCACTTCGCCGCTTCCAACAACGTCGCCGAATACGAGGCGCTCATTCATGGGGTCCGGCTTGCCAAAGAACTCGGCATTCGCCGGATCTGTGCTATGGCGACTCCGACTTGGTGGTCCAGCAATCATCCGGCGACTGGGACGCCAAAGACGCAAACATGGCGAGCTACCGCTTCCTGTTGCAGCAACTCAGCGGATACTTCGAGGGGTGCGAGTTCCTTCACGTGCCAAGAAATGACAATGATCAAGTATACGCCTTGGCATGAGTCGGCTCCACCCTGTCGGCGGCGGTGGGCACGGTCTACTTCCGTGGCCGCCGGGCACCTATGGGGCTCGGAGGGCCCCTTTTCTGGTTCGGAGAGGGGGTGCGGAGGCCGCGCGCAGAGCGGATCGAGGTCCCGGGCGCGCGGTCTCCGCACCCCCTCTCCGAACCAGAAAAGGGGCCCTCCGAGCCCCATAGGTGCCCGGCGGCCACGGAAGTAGACCGTGCCCACCGCCGCCGACATCTTTGGCGCGCCAGGTAGGGGGCGCGTCGAGGTCGTGAGCATCCGATCCGGTCTCCGCGCGCGCTACATCAACACCCTCAGCGACATGCCGTCGAAGAAGAAGCCTTCGGAGGTAGCCGCTCCGCCTACATCGGTTCCGCCACCACCGCCGGAGCAAACGGGCGGTGGAGTGGGCCCCGGCGGAGGAGCGGGTGCCGACGGTGGGGCTCACGTCGTCACCAGATCCAAAAACAAGGCCCCGCAAGCGTCGGCAACCATGCATACACCGCACCCTTCCCAGGAGGTGCAAGGCCGACAACGCCCCGGTGCTCCTAGCACCGTGCTCGCATTGGAGCAAGGCCAAGCTGGTGGGTCGCGAGACGCTTGGGTCAGCATGCATGCCCGCATGCTGGCGCGAGCGAGGTACGGTCGCCAGGGCGGAGTGACGCACCTCCCAATCCAGTTGGGAGTCCGAGCACATCCCGTTCCTCGCGCCGCTCGTCGCCACCACCACCCAAGACAGCAGAGGAAGCGCTGGCCCGAGCCCAGCTGCTCCTAGACTACCCTCCAACGCCGCACAAGATCGACGACTGGAGGATGACCATATATAGCCTCATCGCCTTCACCAACGGCGACAAGCCCCGGCAACCGAGCGCATCGAGGCCCCGGCAAGGCGTACAAGCGCAAGCCGACGCCGACAAGATCCCTGGGGGAGCCACATCCGTGCACTTCCAGCCACGAAGGCCAAGATCGCCGGCTCGCCGGACCAACCCCAACGGCGACTCCACTGCGTCGTCGGACCCGCGAACTAGACGCGACCAGCGCCACGTTCTCCAAGAACGGCGGCCCGAAGACGCTCGCACTCGCATCGAGCGCAGAAGGGAGACGCGACGTCAATCTGACCAGTGTGCTGGGCCCACTGTCGACATGCATGCACTAGGGGAGCCAGCGACTTACCGTACGCGGCAGGTTGCCCTGCGTTCACCCGCGAGCTGCGGCAAGTCCAGTGGCCCAAAACCAAGAACTTCAAGACAGACGTGCCCGAGAAGTACGATGGCAGGATACATCCATCGGAGTTCCTTAGCATCTACACCATCGCGGTGCAGGCTGCCGGAGGGCGCGATGAGAAGATCCTCGCCAACTACTTCCCACTGGTACTCAAGCCCAATGTCAGATCTTGGCTCATGCACTTGCCGGACGGTTCCATCTCTTCATGGGCTGACCTGTGTCATCAGTTTGTCGGCGCCTTCACGGGCGGCCACAAGCCTCATGGCCAGGAGAGTGACCTCCACTTGCTCGTCCAGAAGGAGGGGGAACCCCTGCGCAAGTACATACAAAGATTCAGCCAGGTGCAACGCAACATCCCAGACGTCCACCCCGCTGCGGTTATCAGCGCCATTCATCAGAACGTGCGTAACCACAGGATGAGGGAGGAGATGGCGATGTGCAAGATCAGAGACGTTAGCGAGCTCTATGCTCTGGCCGACAAGTGTGCATGGGCCGAGGAGGGAAGAAAAATCCCCGGAGAGGTTGCGGGAGCAGAAGGATCTGACAGTGAGGATACCGCCCCGGCAAGGAAGAACCAGAGACGGAACAACAGGAAGAGAAAGGCTAAGGAGGTGCTAGCTGTTGAGCATTCCGGCAACGGAGGCGGCTCCGACAAGGCCAAGGCCGATGACTCTGGCGAGGCTGTGGTAGCCGCCGACAGGCAGGATGGCTCCGGCAAGCGGTATTGCAAGATCCACCGCACCAAGGGCCACGATCTCCAAACCTGCAAGAAAGTCGAAGAGATGGCGGAGCTGCAGAAAGCAGAGTACGAGCGCCGTGATAAGGAGAGAGCCCAGGGAGGTGGCGGAGGATCCGGCAAGAAGCTTCCCGCCCGGGGAGGACACCACGGCAAGCCCAAGCCGCGGCAAGGAGATAGGCCTCCCCGCGGCCGCGACAAGGACAAAGATGAAGATGAGATGGAGGAAGATGAGGCTGACGACCAAGAGTTTTAGAAAGCGATAGAGGTGTTGTGCATCGACGGCGGCCCCTCTCTGCACGCCTCACATCGCCAACTCAAGCAGTGGGTGCGAGAGGTGAACACAACGGAACCATCCGTCGAGGCGCGCAGACCTCTGAAATGGTCCGGCACGCCCCTCATTTTCCATATAGAAGACCACCCTGACCGCATCACTGCGGTCGGGTGCTTGCCGATGTTGGTCTCACCAACAATCCGCAACCTCAAAGTCACGAAGATGTTGGTGGACGGCGGTGCCGGCCTGAACCTGATTTCCTCCGCAGTGCTCAAGAAGCTCCAGATCCCCGACAGCGAGCTCGAAGAGACTGGTACCTTTCAAGGGATAAATCCGGGAAGGAGCAAGCCCAAGGGGAAGATCACATTGCCAGTGACATTTGGCAGTGAGCTGAATTTCAGGACAAAGAGGGTCACCTTCGATGTTGCTGATATCCCATTGCCCTACAATGGGATACTCGGCCAACCAGCGCTTGCCAAGTTCATGGCAGCCTCTCACTACGCATACAACGTGCTCAAGATGCCTGGCCCGATGAGTATCATTTCTGTCCAAGGTGACAAGAGAGATGCACTCATCTGCGCCGACAAGATTCACCGGGAAGCAGCAGCCGCGGCAGAGCGCAAGCCACTTGCCGCTGAAGCTCCCCGGGGGAAGGAGAAGTTCAAGTCCGGCAAGTGCGGCCCTGATGCCCACTCCGGCAAGCGCACCTCCTCGGAGTGCTGCGCTGCCGTCGAGTGTGCACCATCGAGCTCCACCGGCAAGTGCAAGAAAGCAAAGGCGAATCCGCCAAAGGTCAAGCCCGGCAAGAACAGCTCTGGTATCTGCTCCGGCAAGCACGCCTCCCCGGAGCGCCGCGCTGCCGTCGAGGATACGCTATCGAGCTCCGCTAGCCAGTAGGGCGAAGAAAACGTCCAGCTTTAAGCTTTTGGATTGTACTCCCTGAGAATCCGTACCTTGTACGAAGAACCTGCGTGCAGAAGGGTCGAATCGTGGCTAAGTTGCGCCCCTGGTCCGTTTCGAGTCCGCTCAACGACAAAAGCGCGCCGCAACTAGCCCGACGAGTTCTTCTTGCCGGAAGCAACACCGCCGGCGGGCTGCTGATGTCCCGCACTCAGCAAGTGTGTTTACACCGGCAGGTTCCCTGAAAGCGCGGGGGGGGGGGGGGGGGTGAAAACGTACAAGGGAAGGAGTCAAGGGAGGAGCGCGGCTCGCCGGACCACGAAAGACAGAAAAGCTAAGTTACCCGAGCTCGAGCGCATAGCTCTTTTCTTTAGTTTTGAGCGCTTGTGTTATGTTCCTCGTACGTTCGCCCCTTGTACGTAAAACCTGTGCGCTGAGGAGCCAACTCATGGTTAAGTTGCGCCCTTGCTTTGTTTCCGAGTCCGCTCAACAATGCAAGCGCGCTGCAACTGGCCCGAGGAGGTTTCTTGCCGGGTACAACACCGCCAGCAGGCTGCTGACGTTCCGCACTCAGCAAGTGTGTTAGCACCGGCAAGTTCCCTGGAAGCGTAGGGTGTAAACATGCAAAGGGGTGAAACATGGCATCGCATTGCCCAACTTGAAGTTATGTTGCAAAGAATGACTTATTTTAGCGCTGTCTTAGTTATTCTTGTGACTGTAATAACAGCGACAAGGAGAAACCAGAAGGACGCACTGGCGAGGAGGCCCCGGCAGACTGATTTCGCTGGGGGCTGCGGCCGCCAAGATCCCTCACGGCAAGTCAAGGTCCCCGGAGGCTACAACGCTGGCGGCAAGGACAGAGCAAGGCGCACCAGCGCCTTGGTCCCGGCGGAGCCAAAGTTGCCGGGGGCTGCAAACATCAAGATTCACCCCCGGCACGCCAGAGTCACCGGGGGCTGCGATACCAGATAAGTTTTCCATCCCTCGTCATGCATCCTCTCGTGGACTGGGGAAAGCGAGGCCGCACCTCTGAACGATCGTGCCTTGTATGAAAAGAACCTGCGCGCGGAGGAACCGACTCGTAGCTAGTCGCGCACCGACTGTTGTTTCGAGTCAGCTCGACAATTTGGGTGAACTGCGGCTAGCCCAACGACAAGGTTTCTTGTCGGCCACGGCACCGCCGGTAGGGAACCAACTCGTGGCTAGTTGCCTTACTGTCGTTTTGAGTCCGCTCAACGACTTAAGTAAGCCGCGACTAGCTCCGCGACAAGGTTCCCTGTCGGTTGCAGTTCCGTTGCCGACGTTCCGCACTCGGCGCTCATGGCAAGGTGCCCGCGCCGGCAAGTTCCCTAAAAGCGTAGGGTGAAAACGTAGAAGGCACGCAATCAAGTAAAAGACTCAATCCGGCAAGCTTTCCCCTCTTTTCATTAAAAAACATCCCAATTTAGTGTGAGTCCATGGAGGATGAAAAACATGATAGAGAGGATTACAAGCTTTAAGTACAGCTAAGGCCCGAAGGCTTACAAATTAAAAGATAAGGTGCCCGTAATCCCTCTCCTATTTTCTCTTCAGGAAGTAGGTCAAGGAGGCCCCGGCAAGAGAAGCTTGCCGGGGAGGGCAAAAGAAACGCCTAAGCGAGCTACGGGTGCCAGAAGACACCAAGAGAACTTCCCGGGGGCCGGCCAGGAGCTTGGCGGAGCCGGAGGCGCCGGAGGCAGAGCTCGAAGATGGGGCGGCAGGACGTCAGCACGCTGTCGAGGGCACCTCGCCCTCGTACTCCGGCTTGACGGCCTTGCCGCCACCCCTCTTCCTCTTCCGCCGCCTCCCTACGCAAGCCGCCCAAGGAGACGGCCCCGGGGAGTTCAGAAGGCCGGCGACCCGGATGATGGGGTCGCCGGTGACGCGCGCGAGGCAGCGTCCGACACCTAGTCAGACCCGCCGTCCTCATCGTCGTTGTCGCTCCCCTCCTCGTCACTCTCGCTCGAGGAGGGACCTTCGCTATCGGAGGAGCTGTCCACGCAGCATCTCGCACGGATGCCGGAGTCCCCGAAGACCTTGACGGCAAGAAGGTTGCCCTCCATTAACTTAAAATGGAGGGTAAACCCCGCCGTCAAGGTATGGATGCGGGCGAACGTCTTCCACCCTCGGTCGAAGTACATCACGCTGGGGGCTGGGGATACGACACTAACTCGAGTGCCGCTGATCCCGCAGCCCCTCATGCGCAACTCCAGCATCTCGGGCAGGTCCGGCTCCATCGCGCTCGCAAATGGAGCTGGAAGACGGAGGCGTCGATGAGGTGCCCGGCGCAGCTTGACGAAGAACTCCCAGGGATCGTCCCCAATATGGACCGCCTCGAGGAGAGGAGCCGTCGGCGGAGACGGGGGTGGCGCACCACCCCGGCCGCCTCTTCCCCGAGCACCTCGGCCACGCCCTCGGCCTCGCCCTCGGCCTCGCCCCCTCCCTCTTCCCCTCTCGACCAGCTCCACCACCGCAGGAGCAACAGAGGGAGGGATGCGTTGTCTGGCGGCAACCCTCGCCGCCACTGACGAGGGGCCAGGATTCCCTTTCTCCATGACGAATAGGAGGAAGAGGAGCAGAAGTTGAAAAGGAAAGAAGGAGATGGAGGAGTGTGGGCTTCTGTGCCCTCCCCCCTGCCCCTTATAAAGGAGCAGGGTGGGAGCCCGGCCGCCCCGCTCGGCGAATCAAGGCATGGGAGAGCAGGGAATCAGGGCTGACCCGCTGCCCCTGCTCACGCCGGCCCAGATTCCCCAATCCCACCGTCCGTGACCCCAAGCGCATGGGAGCCGCGTGGCAGGGATGCAGCGCCGAGTGGACGGGTGAGGAGGTCTCATCCCACCCCGTGAGCATGGGAGCAGACGCCTCAAAAGCCGCACACTAGCCCCGTCCAGTAAATGCATCACGCCCCCACGCCTACCTCCGTTTAGGTAGGAGGGCGTGGGCCGTCCCCTATCTGGCGCGCCAAAGATGTCGGCGGCGGTGGGCACGGTCTACTTCCGTGGCCGCCGGGCACCTATGGGGCTCAGAGGGCCCCTTTTCTGTTTCGGAGAGGGGGTGCGGAGGCCGCGCACAGAGCGGATCGAGGTCCCGGGCGCGTGGTGGTGTGATTGAGAGAGACGAGCGATTTTTACCCAGCTTCGGAGCTCTCTGGAGAGATAAAACTCCTACTGCTGCCTGGTGTTGTTATTTGATCTTGCTCGAATACGAGCGCACGGAGGAGCCGTTTTTGTGTGTGTGTTGGTTCTCAGATGAACCCTAATCTTGTGTTCCTCAGATGAACTGAACCCTAGTCCTGTGTACCGGATGGATCGAACCCTAGTCCTGTGTACCGGATGGATCCAACCCTTTCTACGTGCGCATGGGCCTCCCTTTTATAGTCTAAAGGGGCACCAACAGGTGGCAACGTAGGAAGAGGGGGTAGAGAGGTAAAAACGCAGGTTGGTGTAATAGTGACCAACAGTGTCCCCTACCTAACGGACGGCAGGGGACAAGGGCATTTAATGCCCGTCCGGTCGCCCCAACAGTGCAAGGAGGCGATCGTCAGGTGAGCCACCGGTTGCCACGATGGCGTTTCTGTCAGCTCCGCTTGCCACCTCGCTCCGCATGGCTGTGTAGTGCCTCGCCACGTGCATTTGGGACGGTCTTGTGATGACACGTCGCTGGATGCGCTGGAGTTGGGTTGGCAATCTTGCTGCGGCAAGCGCCTTGCCGCAGTCCTCCTCTTGTCGGGCTGGCAAGCTTGCCGGCCCTCGGGCCTTGCCGGGACGCGCGGGGCGTCGCGGCAAGTGTTCTGGAGGTGCCTTTCTTCCCGGCGAGCTCCTCTTGCCGGGGCCTTTATTTTCTTCCCGGCGAGCTCCTCTCGCCGGGGGCTTGGTTGGCCTTCCCGGCAAGCTCCTCTTGCCGGGGGCTTTAGCTTGAGCATTCTGTTCTTGGATGGCATCGAAGTAGCCGCGGAGGATCTTGGCGGACGCCCGGCAAGCCCTGCCGCGGGTTGCTGCGACTGCCCGTGCACAAGTTCGGGGTACTAAGGTACCCCCCTACTTTAGTACACCGACACACCCGCCAAGCAATACCTTCAGGCGTCGCCCTTCAGCGCCTCCTTAAGCCGTCTATCAAGCCTTCACCAAAGTCAGACTCCATCTTTGTGCCTGCTCCTCCAGAAGAAGTCGAATCCGACTCAAGAGCCCCAGCAGACGGCTCCAAGAAAATCATAGTTGAAGCCAGCCCGGGGACTTCAGAACCCGTCCCGGGGACTGTGCCACTCGGCCCAGGAACCACGCCAGTCGGCCCGGGACTCCGTCAATCCAGCAAGCGGCTGCAGACTCCAGCCCGCCGCCTCCCAGCCCAGCCACCCTTGTCCAAGTCGCTGTGGTAGCAGTTGAAGAAATAGCAGCACCCTCATGGGCACAGCCCATCCTCAAGTTTCTAGTAAACAGAGAGCTGCCGACAGATGAGATCCTGGCTCGGCAAGTGCAACACCGAGCGGCCGCATACACCATAGTCAACAGAGAGCTGGTCAGGCGCAGTGTCACTGGTGTCTACCAGTGCTGCGTAGAGCCATAACAAGGCCAAGGAATCCTCAGAGACATTCATCAGGGCGAGTGCGACCACCATGCGGGGTCAAGGGCACTCGTCGCCAAAGCTTTTTGGCACGGTTTCTTTTGGCTGACTACCCTAGAAGAGGATAAAGAGTTAGTCCAAAAATGCAAGGGGTGCCAGAAGTTCCGCTCCAAGCCACTTCAGCCGGCTTCCGCGCTGAAGACAATCCCCATCACCTGGCCCTTCGCAGTTTGGGGCCTGGACATGGTGGGACCATTCAAGACGGCCTGAGGCGGCCTAACTCCTCTGCTTGTCGTGGTGGACAAGTTCACCAAGTGGATAGAAGCAAAGCCCATCAAGAAGCTGAACGGTCCGACTGCAGTGACTTTCATCGCCGACATCACGGTGCGGTATGGCATACCGCACAGCATCATCACCGACAATGGCACAAACTTTGACAAAGGCGCCTTGGCCCGTTTCTGCGCGACGCAGGGCATCCGACTGGACTTAGCGTCCATTGCCCATCCGCAGTCAAACGGCCAGGTGGAGCGAGCAAATGGCCTCATCCTGTCCGGCATCAAGCCTCGACTGGTCGAACCACTCGAGCGTTCGGCCGGCTGTTGGGTTGAGGAGCTACCAGCCATCCTCTGGAGTCTGCGTACGACTCCAAGCAAGTCAACCGGCTTCACGCCTTTCTTACTCGTCTACGGTGCCGAAGCCGTCATCTCGACGGATATAGAGTTCGACTCTCCACAAGTCACCATGAACACCGAAGAGGAAGCTGAAGAAGCATGCCAAGACGGGGTTGACCTGCTGGAAGAGGGCCGGCTATTGGCACTCAGCCAGTCCGGCATCTACCAGCAGAGTCTGCGCCGATACTACAACCGAAAGGTCAAGCCAAGATCATTTCAAGAGGGCGACCTTGTGCTCCGGCTGATTCAGCGAACAGCCGGCCAGCACAAGTTGTCGCTGCCTTGGGAAGGCCCCTTCATCATCAGCAAAGTCTTGGGCAACGGCTCCTACTACTTAATCGATGCTTAGAAGCCTCGAGCGTGCAAGAGGGACGACTCCGGCAAAGAAACAGAGTGCCCGTGGAACGCAAATCTTCTTCGAATATTTTACAGTTGATGCAGTATGTATCGCACTACCCCCTTTGTATTAAAATACCGAGACTTTGGGCCCCCGAGACGAGCTCGGGGACTGCCCCTTTTTGTTATCTATATGATAAGAATCACGCTTACAAGTATGCTACTCTTTTTGTCATATCGCTTGGCACCGGGTCCGACTAGTCGGCCCGGGGACTTGCCGTCTTGCGCTATGAAATGCTTCCTGCAGTCGGACAAGTAGTGTGTTGCGCTCAAGCCGTCTCCTGTCGAAAACCGCAGTTCGTAGAGCGACTGTTGGTAGGCGGAGAACAAGCAAGAACGAGCGCACACACGAAAAAATGGCTAATGACCTAAAGCATATGCATAGCTCAAGCCGGCTCCCAGCCCCTCTCTGCAGAGCCGACTCATGAGTAGTCGGCTCACCGTCTTAGCCTCTATCGCCTTCTAGACGACTTGCTAAAGAAACTCTAAACGGCCAAGTACTTGCCTTCCTGAAGTAGCCAAGCACTTGACCCAGCGACAGTACGCAGAGCGGCTATCCAGCTGGCAAAGCAGCAACTAAAGGAAGGCGGCAAAGAGAAAAGCCTAAAGAGCAGTAAGCAAGCAAAGGCGGAAATCGGATAAATATTTACATATGCCCTTGGCCGAATCTTCGAATAGAAGTTCAAGATACACCCCGCGGGTGGAACTGTTCGAATCTAACAAAGTTTTCAAAAGATTACAAAAGACAGATAAATAGAGGCGGAAAAGGCAACCTAGGAGGCGGCATCTAGGACTGGAGGATCGGAGGAGACGACGGTGTTAGGCGCCGGGGCAGTCGGCTGGGCAGTCTCGGTTTGGTCGCCTCCGGCGGCAGTCGCGTTGTCTCCACGCGGCTCGTTGCTGGAGGCGCGGTCGAGCTGAGGCTGGCCGCCTGCTCCTTCTTTTGGCACCTCCGCCTCGCCTTCGTCCTCCGCCTCGTCCTCCTCCTCGGTGTTGGAGCCTATCACCTCCGCTGAGTCCTCGCCATACTCCGGGTTCATCCCGAACCACTATGGCGGCACTTCCTCGCCGCCTTCAGCCCGCTCGGGCACGAAGACACTGGTGTCCGTGTACTCGGCGATGGCCGCAGCGCGCTCGATGAGGGCGCCCTCCACGGCCTCCAGCTCGGCCTGGGCTTCTGACCGGAACGCGGCCAGACGGTCCAGGTCCAGCGCTGGATACCACGCCTTGACGAACTCCAAAGCCCGGCGTGCTCCGGCCCTGGCCGAGGAGCCCTTCCAAGCCTCAAGACGGCCGACGGCGACTTCCAGCCAGTCGGCAGTCCGACTGGCGGTACGCAGAGCCGGCATGTCTGGCCACAGGGCGGCGACGGCCTGGGCACCGGCATGCTGAAGCCGGCGCAACAGCCGGTGAGCCGGACGAAGACAGGCTTCAATGCTCAGAAGCTGCTCATCGATGGTTCGGGGGGCGTTAGCGGCGATC
Source organism: Triticum timopheevii (assembly GCA_963921465.1). Classification (NCBI taxonomy): domain Eukaryota; kingdom Viridiplantae; phylum Streptophyta; class Magnoliopsida; order Poales; family Poaceae; genus Triticum; species Triticum timopheevii. The sequence goes on along the minus strand of OY997264.1, from coordinate 471,222,217 downwards.
TCCTCAATGGTTGCCCTTCGCGCCTCTCGAGCAGCCTCGATGGCCAGAGGGACTGCCTGTGAGTGACCGGGGAAGAAGTCTGCCAGGACAAAAAGAAGCAAGTCAAAAAATCAAGAGTCGGCCTGACGCATAGTCGGAAGCCCGAAGAACCGAAAGAAACTTACCATCAACGATATCCTCGATCTCGTGGAAGCCGGCGGTCAGCATCGCCTCCCTGTCAGTCCAGGAGGAGCACTCGCTCTCAAATTCGGCCAGGAGAGCGGTCTCCTTCTTCTCGGCCTCGTCCTGCGCCTTCTTGAGCAGCTCCTTCTGCTCGGCCAGCTGCGCCGCCAGCAGGTCGCGCTCCATGGCAAGCCTGCCACACTCCTCCTCCTTGGCACGCCGGGCGGTATTGGCCTCGCCCAGCTACTCCTGAAGAGCGGCATTGGCGCCTGAAGAACGAAAGAAGAGACGAGTAAGTCGTCAGCAAAGTAGATCGCCGGGAAGATCCGGCCCGACTGCTCAGCAGTCGGCCCGAATCTCGGGGACTACAGCCCGCGGGTGCGCCAGCGCGCCCCCGCGAAGAAAGGAAAAAAGAGCTTACTCTGGCTTTCCGCCAAGTCGGTGGTCCGCTTGTTCAACTCATCAACATTACGGTTGAAGGCAGTGGCGCGGAGGTTATGATACTCCTGCTAAGTCAATGGAGACGAAGTCAGTATTCGAAACTCGCTAGAGGGAGTTCCGAACCGCCTGCTCAGCAGCCGGCCCGGAACTCGGCGACTACACCCAGTGGGTGCGCTAGCGCGCCCCCATAGAGAAAAACAAGAATCAAAAAGAAAAAGGGAAACGTACTCGGACAGATGTCCGCGCGGCTAGATGCGCCCTGGTGCATGCTTGAAGGGCGTCGCCTTTAGCGCACAGCTTCGCCTGAACGTCCAGGAGCGCTTGGTTCAGCGGCCCGGTGCTGCCTCCGCGCAACCACCCGGTGGGCGCGGCGCTTGTGGCCTCGGCGTCTAGGGCTGCCGAGCGGGCAGCGCCGGTCTCCCGAGGTCGCGGCGCTAAGGTCGCCCTCTCAAGATGGCGGCGCACCAGCGAGGCGACTTGAAGAAGCAGGCGCGCCTCGGCCTCGTCCACGATCGGCGGCTCCGACTGACCCACCGGCTGTTTGCCGTGCAGCCTCCCAGATGGCGGCGGAGGCGGCGGCGGCGGCACAAGAGTGTCCGACATAGAAGCCTCGCCGCTCTCCTTCCCCACGAGGGGGTTCTCGATGCGGGCCTCTCCGGTCTGTCCCGTGAACTCCGGAGGCGGCGGCGCAGACGACAATGGGGGGACGAGCATCGCCGATCGGCGACGCGCGACCTCCTCGGCGCGCCGTTTCGCCGCAAGGGCGGCTTCGGCATCCTCCAGCTTCTTCTGGGCATTGGCGGCCGCCTTCTCGGCCTGCGCCTTCTCCAGGCGGTCGGCCTCCTCCTCGTCGCGCTTCTCCTGCGCATTTCGCTCTGTCGCCTCCCGGAGGTCGGCGGCGGGATCGGCCCGCCGAGTGTTGGCGGACGTCTCTGGCGACCCCATGACGGAGGGGACGACGACTCTCTCAAGGGAGAGAGGGGCCCTGAAACATAAAATAGAACAAAGAAGACTCAGGCAAGATTCAACGAAGGAAAATAAAGAGCATGAAGACTTACGCAAAGACTAGCGGCGGCCTTCTCACTTCCCTTCGGAAGCGGTTGGCCTTCGTGGCCGCCTCCTCCCATTTCATCGCGGTGCCCGCCCCCTTGAGCTTCTTCAATTTGCCGCCGGGCGCGCTCGGCCTGGCGTGACGCCTCTTCGCGCTGCCTTGGCCAGCTAGGCCGGCCCTTGGCTGGTGGCGCGGGGCGACTTCCCCGGTTGGCGTCGTCGTCAGGCCAGTCGGCGAAGGTGGCCGAGGGCCTGAAGCCGCCTTCTGTTCCTTCTCCGCCGCCTTCGACGCCGTCTTCCATCGCCGCCGCCCCCAAGTCGGGATCGTCGACGTTGCTGTCCGCGCGATCAGGGACATAATCGCGGGGCTGTCTCATGGCGCCGGCTGCAGGCTGCATGAGGGGGTTCTGGCTCAGAAGAAACCGACAAGAGTGAGAAGTCGGAGTCGGCCGCAAAGAAGACAAAACAATAAGGGGACGCGACATACCACTGGTGGGGGGTTGTCGCGCGCGTACAGCTCCTTGCCGAACTGCCAGTCCTCCTCGAACTCGCAGTGCGCGATATGGTTCACCAAGTTCGCCACCTCCTTGCGGGCATCTCCTTGGTGCTCATCCGACTTGGGTCTCGGAGGCCGCTCATCTGACAGATCAGGTGAGGCCGGCCTTGAAGCGGGAGAACTCGGCGCACCACGAAGGCGGCCAGCAAGTCGGCCCCGACGAGACCCCCTAACTGCGTCAAGACTCGGAGTCGCGCTACGGCGGCGGCTCTGGCGGGAGTCAGCGACTTGACTCGGTTGGACCAGCTGGGGAGCCTCCCAGTTAGGGGCGCGGCGTTGTAAGGCGGCAGGTTGACCCATTCGCCGTCGGAGGAGAGGTTCTTCACGTAGAAGTATGAGCGCTGCCACATCTTCACCGATTTGATCAGCGCGATGGGAGGAAAGGGGTTGTCGGCTGTCGAGCGCCGCACCGCGATGTAGGTGCCGCACTGAGCCGGTATGCCGGCGACTTGCGTGCCGAGCTTAGAAGAGAAGAATTATCCCCACAGCTCGAGGGTGGGGAGAACGCCGAGGAAACCTTCGCATAGAGTGGCGAAGGCGGAGAGCAACACCACCGTATTTGGAGTGAGGTGGTGCGGTTGAAGGCTGTGGAACTCCAAGAACGAGCGGAAGAAGCCGCTCGCCGGCAGCCCCAGGCCGTGCATAAGGTGCGAGCGGAAGATGACCCGCTCGCCCTCCTCCGGTGCCAGTCGGGTCTCCCCCTCCGGCGCGGGGCGGGTGCGCACGAGGTCCGCGCTGGGGAGACGACGTGTCTGGCGGAGGAACTCGACATGTTCCTCCTCCACCTCCGAGCCGTCCCATACGCCGGAGCGCACGACAGGGGCCACGGCGGAGGAAGAGCTCATTGCCGTGGTGTGGAGTGCTCTCGCTCGACGGCGGGGGCAGGAGGAAGAGAAGGCAAGATGAGGCGGGGGAATGGGGGAGAAGGGCGTGCGTGCGGTGCCGCTCCGCTCCCCCCCGCCTACTTATATCCCCACGATGCCCCACGCCGCCCCACGATTTACCCCACGAAGTTACTGCGCGCAGTAACAACGTGGGGAAACCAACCGTCCACGGCCGCAACGGATCCATTCGTATGCCGAGGCACGGTAGTGGCGGGCCCCGCCTGACGGCCCATCCCGTCGCACGCGTGGGCAGGCAGACTGTCCGCTCCACGTGGCGCCACGCGATAGGACTGCCTCGATGGCAGCAGGGAAGCGTATCAGACACGCCGCCTGGTTTCCTGCCACAACTTTTAAGCTGCGGCTCCTCGCTAGAAAAAATTAGACTCTCGACAGTTGGTCCAAGAGAAGACGACAGCCGAGTTCCAGAGTCCGCACGAGGAATGTTGAAACTATTGAAGCCCCACAATGCAGTGTCCACGGGGCTTCACCAGCTTCGAGGACTACTGTCGGAGTAATGGGCCACGGCTAGGCTAACCCGAGTCCCAGGACCTTTCAAGGCATCGGGGCAGGCCGCGCCCCTCAGGCCAAGTCCCAGAAGCCGACTCCAAGACAAGCCGAGTCCCAGACGGTGACTCCCAGACAAGCCGAGTCCCAGACGCCGACTCCAAGACAAGCCGAGTCCTAGACGCCGACTCCAAGACAAGCCGACTCCAAGCTGGCGACCTCCAGAGAGGCCGACTATGGAGAGTCGGCCCATGACTCCCTCCCACATCACGAAGCACGATGCGGGGTACGGTCACGGCGTGGCTGTCCCCCCTGCCAACGACGGACCGGCATGGCTACAGTGAGCCGTATCGCCGAAAGATATCTGGCGAGGCGCGGCACTGTTGCCATGCCTACTCTGACCTCAGCCACAATGCGCAATGCACTGTGCCCACGACGCCGGCCTGTACGGCCCAAAGACCGCGGGGCCACCTGTCAGTGGGTGGACCGAAGGCGGCCTGGGCGCCCCGAAGGCGGACCTATGGGAGTCGGCCTCCCTGGAGTCGGCCGACCCCTCCCAGGGCCCATAAGCCATTAACCAGATAGGATGGGGAATGGTGATAGTGATCGCCCGATAGACGGCGGCACTGTTGCCACGACCCAATGACCAAGCTTGCATCATCAGGAGTGCCGCACAGTGTCAGGCCTGTCCGCGGGACCCACCAGTCGGTGGGCCCCAGAAGCCGGCGGGAAGGACGGCGGTATGAGAGACAGACGGCTGGGACCCGCGCCCAGTCGGATTACCATTGTACCCCCGGGGGGTAGGCCTATATAAAACCCCCGGGGCACCCATGCAAAGGGTTCGGACCTTGATAGAGATAGCCCAGACAGCATAGGGAGGAGAGAACCAGCCTTGCTCTCTCCTGCCTCCCGATACAGCTCCAGGAGCACCATTGTAGTCACTTTGCTTTAGTGATCATGCGGAGACCCTGCAGAGCAGCAGTAGGGGTGTTATCTCCTCGGAGAGCCCTGAAGCTGGGTAAGATTCGCCGGTGTGCATGCCTACGCCTCATCCCGTTTCCAGGCACCAGCGATGTTCTACTCGCCCCCACCATGATAAGCCATCCTTTGGCATATGTCGCACCCAACCCCCGACAGACTTCAAACTTGCCGGTGAGAAAAGGTTATTTGATATTAGCTCACTTGATGAATGGAGAACCCAAGCATATGAGAATGCTAAGCTTTTCAAAGAAAAAGTCAAACGCTGGCATGATAAGAGGATACAGAAGCATATGAGATTATGTGTTATTATTCAACTCTCATTTAAGTTTTTTTGCAGGAAAACTTCTCTCAAAATGGGAAGGTCCCTACGTTATCGAGGAGATCTATCATTCTGGTGCTATAAAAATCAACAACTTCGAAGGCACAAATCCGAGGGTGGTAAACGGTCAAAGAATTAAACATTACATTTCAGGTAATCCTATCAATGTTGAAACTAATATTATTGAAACCATAACCCCTGAGGAATACATAAGAGACACTTTCTAGAATGTTCCAGACTCCGAAAAGGCATAGGTACGTGGTACGGTAAGTAAACCGACTCCAAAACAATTCTAATGGCAATTTTCATCAGTTTTGGATTATTTAAGGATTTTAGGAAGAAAGAAGTAGTCCAAAAGGGACACGAGGCTCCCACGAGAGAGGAGGGCGCCCCCCCCCCCTGTTGGGCGCGCCCCCCTGTCTCGTGGGCACCTCGTGTGCCTCCCGGACTCTGTTTTCTTGTATGTTACGTATTTTGGTCGGTAAAAATTCATTATATATACTCTCGAAGGTTTTGACCCCCATATCACACAAATATCCCCTGTTTTCATTTCAAGCTATTTCTGTTTCAGATCTAGAGCATCATGTCGTCTTCAAGTGCTCCCAAGGACAAGTTTTTCGAGAGGGTTATCAATCCCTATCTTGCGGAGGTACTGCATCACCCTCAAACCATTGAGATGCGTGAGGGGGTGTTGCATATCCGCAATGTGGAAGGACCAAGGCGTACCGGGAGCGTGGAGACAAAGCTCGAAGCCATGGAACAAGAAGTTTTCAAGTGTCAAGGGCTGGTGCGTGGACTCAACGCCAACCAGATGATGATCACGGAGTTTACCAACAACCACAAGCTGGATGCCAATGTCATTGGGGAGGCCATCTTCAAGCTACAAGAGAAAATCGAGCACCTCCAAGCCCAGATTTATGACCTGCAAAACCAGAACTATGAGTATGACTATAGATTCAAGCGAATGAGTTTGGCTGCAGATTTAAGGATACCGGAGACTCGATCATCCTTTTATGATGGAGAGCCTATGCCTTGGAAGACGGACGACAAGCCTACTTCATCAACAACTCCTACTTCACCACCTCCGAAGACATAATTACATGGGTATGGGCACTCCCCTTGGCAACTGCCAAACTTGGGGGAGGTGCTCCGGTATCGTATCACCATCACACTCCTATATTTACCGCTTTATTTAGTTCGATCCTTTTAGTAGTATCTTGATCTATTAGTTTGAAGTTTTGCTATCAAGTAGTTTTGAGCTTTTCGTTGTGATCTCTTTATGTAAGCGAGTCCGTGTGCGATCTATAATAAAGATTAGTGTTGAGTTAAGGGCTTTGCTTTGTGCTATGATCTTGAGAAAGTAGAAAGAACAAAAGAGTTCATATTGATCTTATGGATAGTGATAACTTCACACATAGAAAGTATGAGGCATAAAAATTGTTGAGAGTTGATGAACGTAGCCTTGGTCATCGTTGCAATTAATAGCAAGTAATAAGGAAAGAGGGGTTCACATATAAATATATTATCTTGGACATCTTTTATGACTGTGAAGCACTCATTAAGTATGACATGCTAAAAGAGTTGATGTTGGACAAGGAAGAAAACATAATGGTTTATGTTTTCCGACATCTCAGTTAAAGTATATTGTCATTGACCTTCCAAACATGTTGAGCTTGCCTTCCCCCCTCATGCTAGCCAAATTCCTTGCACTAAGTAGAGATACTACTTGTGCTTCCAAATATCCTTAAACCCAGTTTTGCCATGAGAGTATACCATAGGTACCTATGGATTGAGTAAGATCCTTCAAGTAAGTTGTCATCGGTGCAAGCAATAAAAATTGCTCTCTAGGTATGCATGACTTATTAGTGCAGAGAAAATAATCTTTGTACGAACTTGTTGTGGAAGTAATAAAAGCGACGGATTGCATAATAAAGGTCCACATACAAGGGGCAATATAAGGTGACATTCTTTTGCATTAAGATTTTGTGTATCAAACCCTAAAAGCGCATGACAACCTCTACTTCCCTCTACGAAGGGCCTATCTTTTACTTTATGTTTTACTTTATGCTTGAGTCAAGGTGATCCTCACCTTTCCCTTTTTCATTTTATCCATTGGCAAGATCCTCATGTTTGAAAGACCATGATACATATATCCAATTGGATGTAAGTTGGCATAGGCTATTATTGTTGACATCACCTAAAGGTGAATATGTTGGGAGGCAACACAATAAGCCCCTATCTTTCTTAGAGTCTGGCTGAAACTTTATAACCACAAGTATTGCGTGAGTGTTAATAATTATGGGAGACTACGAGATAGTTGAGTATGTGAGCTTGCTAAAAAGCTCTATTATTGACTCTTTCTAATGTTACGATAAATTGCAATTGCTTCAATGACTGAGATTATAGTTTGTTAGTTCCCAATGAAGTTTTTGAACCATACTTGACATTGTGAATTGCTTATTACTTGAACATAGGAAATCATATGACAAAATCCACATATGTTGCTGTTATTAGAATGATCATGATGCCCTCATGTCTGTATTTTATTTTTATCGACACCTCTATCTGTAAACATGTGGACATATTTTTCGATTTCGGCTTCCGCTTGAGGACAAGCGAGGTCTAAGCTTGGGGGAGTTGATACGTCCATTTTGCATCATGCTTTTATATCAATATTTATTGCATTATGGGCTGTTATTACACATTATATCTCAATACTTAGGGCTATTCTCTCTTATTTTACAAGGTTTACCATGAAGAGGGGGAATGTCGGCAGCTGTAATTCTGGCTAGAAAAGGAGCAAACGTTGGAAACCTACTCTGCACAACTCCAAAAGACCTGAGACTCCACGAAACAACTTTTTGGATTTATTAAGAATTTATGAGCAAAAGAAATAGGCCAGGGGGCCCACACCCTTTCCAGGAGACAGAGGGCGCCCCCCCTAGGGGTGCGCCCCTATCTCCTGGGCCCCCTGGTGGGCCTCCGGTGTCCATCTTCTGCTATATAAGGGTTTTGTCCTGGAAAAATTCATGGGCAAGCTTACGGGATGAAACTCCGCCGCCACGAGGCGGAACCTTGGCGGAATCAATCTAGGGCTCTGGCGGAGCTGTTCTGCCGGGGACACTTCCCTATGGGAGGGGGAAATCATCACCAACGTCATCACCAACGATCCTCTCATCAGGAGGGGGTCAATCTCCATCAACATCTTCACCAGCACCATCTCATCTCAAAACCCTAGTTCATCTCTTGTATCCAATCTTGTATCAAAACCACAAATTGGTACCTGTGGGTTGCTAGTAGTGTTGATTACTCCTTGTAGTTGATACTAATTGGTTTACTTGGTGGAAGATCATATGTTCATATCCTTCATGCATATTATTACACCTCTGATTATGAACATGAATATGCTTTGTGAGTAGTTACGTTTGTTCCTGAGGACATGGGTGAAGTCTTGCTATTAGTTGGTATTCGTTCGATATTTTGATGAGATGTATGTTGTCTCTCCTCTAGTGGTGTTATGTGAACGTCAACTACATGACACTTCACCATTATCTGGGCCTAGAGGAAGGCATAGGGAAGTAATAAGTAGATGATGGGTTGCTAGAGTGACAAAAGCTTAAACCCTAGTTTATGTGTTGCTTCGTTAGGGGTTGATATGGACCCACATGTTTAATGCTGTGGTTAGGTTTACCTTAATACTCCTTTTTGTAGTTGCGGATGCTTGCAATAGGGGTTAGTCATAAGTGGGATGCTTGTCCATGTTAGGGAAGTACCCAAGTGCCGGTCCACCCACGTATCAAATTATCAAAGTACCGAACGCGAATCATATGAGCGTGATGAAAACTAGCTTGAAAATAATTCCCAATGTGTCCTCGGGAACTTCTTCCTCATTATTAGATTTTGTCCAGGCTTATCCTTTGATACATAAAGGATTGGGCCACCTTGCTGCACTTTATTTACTTTTTGCTCGTTACTATTTATCTTACCACAAAACTATCTATCACCTACTATTTCAGTGCTTGCAGAGAAAACCTTAATGAAAACTGCTTATCATTTCCTTCTGCTCCTCGTTGGGTTCGACACTCTTACTTATCCAAAGGACTACGATAGATCCCCTACACTTGTGGGTCATCACCATCCTCTAGCTGTCGTTGAGCATGTTTCTCATCCTCTGTTACGATCTCCGAATTCACTCCGGGATTGTATGCACAATCTATTGTTAGATTTGTGAGCATGCCGAATACAAACTGGTACACGTAATTACATTCTTTTTGATCGAGACAAGTATTACCAGTTGAGGCCTTCTTGGATTCCTCCATCCCGGCAATTGCGGCCCGCAGCTGGGCTTTGCACTCCTCCAGCTCTTGAGACAAATGTGTATTCTTCTCTGTAAGAACCTATGCATATCCTTAAATCAGTTGTGCCAACTGTTTCAAGTCTTAGGGGCTACTGATATACATAATTATCAGATTTTTCTTACCCGTATATCCTTTAAATACTGGTATGTGGCTCTAGCAAGCCCACCTTGAGCAGCTCGGATGTACGCGTCTCCCGAGTTGAAGGCGTTGAACGCCTCCTCGGAGAAATTAGGGTCGCGAAGTACGGCCCGTCGGCGCCTGTGGTTCATGGCGCTCTCCACTTTGGAATTTGTAGCGGATATTCTATCCGCATCCTTTGTAGGAGGACCGTCTGGCATTGTCCCCACGTTAGCCTCCGCCTTGAGTCCGGCTCTGGAGTCCGGCTGGTGGAGGTGTGGCCGATAGAATCTCTAGACGCAATCCGGCGAGCGTTTTTTCTGCCAGGGGACAATGGACATTGTTATATTTTAAAGACGATAATCTCGGAGCAGGTTTTTCTCGGAAGTTAGGACTCTGGTTTTACTTACATCTGACACAGGGAGTAGGCCAGGGTAATCGGCTATGATGGTCACCAAGGCACCGTCACAGCTTGCCTGGTAAAACGTCCTGTCGGCGAGCTCCACAAATACTTCCGGATCTTCTTCGAGTCCGGGGTCGAGGGCCCGGGCAGGGTCCTCTGGCTGTGGAGACGGATTGTGGACCTCCCTCACAGCTTTTTGCAGTTCCTGCTATGAATTAAGGTAAATATTTGTGATGATAGCATGCGGGAATAAATAGAGTTGAGTAAAAGATAGCAGCTCACCCAGCTTGGGGGGTTGTACATGGAAAATCCATCCCGTGGCTTAATGCGGATAAACTCCTCTTCTTCTCCTTTATACAAATCGGACAATATTTTTGCCAGAGCGGTGGTGGAGTCTGGACCTTTACGACTGCAGCGGGTGGCATCGTCTTCTCCATTGAAGTGCCACATGGGTTTCCCCCGATACTTGAGTGGCTGCACCCCCCGCATTACGCATATTGACATAACCTCGATTATTGTCAATCCGGATTTGGCCAGCGTTTTTATCCTGCCCATCAGATAAAGGACCTCTCTGTTATCTTCCTCCCGAGGGCTCCAGGGACGCCAGCTGCAGCATTTCTTCAATGGGGCATTGGCAAACTCAGGAAGGCCCATTCGGATAGGGTCCAGAAGGGGGACATCCTCCATATAAAACCACTCCAAAGGCCAGTCTTCGAATGTCTTCTTCGGAGTGCCAGACAGGTATCCGGTCTCGGCGATGCACCATATTTCGGCTCCGCCCACTTGATATATCGATCCCTCCTGAGTGTGGGGGACGAGGTAGAATAGCGTCTTCCATAGCTCGAAATGAGCTCCGCAACTAAGAAATAGCTCGCAAAGGGCTACATAACCTGCGATGTGCAGTATGGAGGCAGGAGTGAAGTTATGCAGCTGGAGGCCGTAATACTCCAGGAGCCCGCGGAGGAACAGATGGATTGGAAATCCAAGGCCCCTCAGCAAGTAAGGGACAAGGCATACTCGCTCCCCCTGGATGGGTTGGGGAAACTCTCTGCTTGCTCCCCGCCATCGTAAGTGGCTAGTTCGGCTCGGACGGGGACCAGATATGTAGGTGGGAGAAACCCCTGGGTCTGCAACTCCACCAATTGGCCGTGGGTGACAGCACACTTCACCCAATCACCTGGCTTGGTGCTGTTGGAGCAAGAGGAGGAGTTGTGGTGGCCGGCCATGGTGGGATGGTTTTTTCGGGTGCGCTCTGATGATTCCTCGCTTGGGGAAGATGGTGTGATTTGGATCTGAGGATCCCCGTCTCTTTAATAGACAATTTACTAACATGGTCAGGGTGGCAAATGTAAAAATGCCTCGACTTCTCGCATTTGCTCGACACGTGGAGACTGCCATTATTAAAGTACAGGAGCCGAGGAGTGCAACATTAATGGGAAGCCGGACACTACTCGTTCCAACAGGTACTCTGGATTTGGAGAAGAACCCGCCTTGCTATGCCGAAGACAATCTGCACGTCGGACTCATCGTCATTGAAGCCTGGTTCAGGGGCTACGGAGGGAGTCCTGGATTAGGGGGTCCTCGGATAGCCGTACTATGTACTTGTGTCGGACTGTCGGACTATGAAGATACAAGATTGAAGACTTCGTCCCGTGTCCGGGTGGGACTCTCCTTTGCGTGGAAGGCAAACTTGGCAATTCACGTATGTAGATCTCCTTCTCTGGAACCGACTCTGTGTAACCCTAGCCCCCTCCAATGTCTATATAAACTGGAGGGTTTAGTCCGTAGGACGACAACAATCATAATCATAGGCTAGCTTCTAGGGTTTAGCCTTTACGATCTCGTGGTAGATCAACTCTTGTAATACTCATATCATCAAGATCAATCACGCAGGAAGTAGGGTATTACCTCCACAGAGAGGGCCCGAACCTAGGTAAACATTGTGTCCCCCGCCTCCTGTTACCATTAGCCTTAGACGCATAGTTCGGTACCCCCTACCCGAGATCTGCCGGTTTTGACACCGACAGTGGCCCCCCTCTGGTACTTTCTTCGCTCAACATTTTCTATTAATTCCAAAAATAAATTCCATGGAGTTTCAGGACTTTTGGAGTTGTGCAGAATAAGTCTCTAATATTTGCTCTTTTTCCACCCCAGAATTCCAGCTTTCGGCATTCTCCCTCTTCATGTAAACCTTGTAAAATAAGAGAGAATAGGCATAAGTATTGTGACATAACGTGTAATAACAGCCCATAATGCAATAAATATCGATATAAAAGCATGACGCAAAATGGACGTATCAACTCCCCCAAGCTTAGACCTCGCTTGTCCTCAAGCGGAAGTCAAAATCGAAAAATATGTCCACATGTTTAGAGATAGAGGTGTCGATAAAATAAAATACAGACATGAGGGCATCATGATCATTCTTATAATAGCAACATATATATATCTTGTCATATGATTTCTTATGTTAAAGTAACAATCTATTCACAATGTCAAGTATGAATCAGAAACTTCATTGAGAACCAACAAACTATGATCTCGGTCATTGAAGCAATTGCAACTTATCATAACATAGGAAAGAGTCAATATAAGAGCTTTTCAGCAAGTCCACATACTCAACTATCATTCAATCTTTCACAATTGCTGACACTCACGCAATACTTATGGGTAATGAAGTTTTAATCAGACACAGAGAAAGATAGGGGCTTATAGTGTTGCCTCCCAACCTTTTACCTCAAGGGTAATGTCAACAATAATAGTTCATGCTAACTTACATCCAATCAGGATCTTCCCAACACAAGGTGCTTGCCAAAGGATAAAATGTAAAAAGGAATGGTGAAGATCACCATGACTCTTGCGTAATGTGTAAGACAAGAATAAAAGATAGGCCCTTCGTAGAGGGAATCAGAGGTTTTCATGTGCTTTTATGGTTGGATGCACAAAATCTTAATGCAAAGGAACATCACTTTATATTGCCACTTGTGATATGGACCTTTATTATGCAGTCCGTCGCTTTTATTGCTTCCATATCACAAGATCGTATAAAGCTTATTTTCTCCACACTAATAAGTCATACATATTTAGAAAGCAATTTTTATTGCATGCAACATGACAACTTACTTGAAGGATCTTACTCAACCCATAGGTAGATATGGTGGACTCTCGTGGCAAAACTGGGTTTAAGGATATTTGGAAGCACAAGTAGTATATGTACTTGGTGCAAGGAATTTGGCTAGCATGAGAGGGAAAGGCAAGCTCAACATGTTGGATGATCCATGACAATATACTTTATTTCGAATATAAGAAAACATAACCCATTACATTGTCTTCCTTGTCCAACATCAACTCTTTAGCGTGTCATATTTTAATGAGTGCTCACAATCATAAAAGATGTCCAAGATAGTATATTTATATGTGAAAACCTCTCTTTCTTTATTACTTCCTGTTAATTGCAACGATGTCCAAAACTATGTTTGTCAACTCTCAACAACTTTTATTCATCATACTCTTTATATGTGAAGTCATTACTCTCCATAAGATCAATATGATCTCTTTATTTCTTCTTTCTTATTCCCTCAAGATCATAGCATGATAATCAAGCCATTAACTCAACACTAATCTTTATTATATATAGCTCACAGACTCAATTACACAGAAGGATCATAAAGCAAAACTCAAGACTAGATCATAACAAAACTTTATTATACTAGATCAGGATATTACTAAAAGGATCGAACTAAGAAAAAGGGTAAAGATAGGAGCGTGATGGTGATACGATACCGGGGCAACTCCCCCAAGCTTGGCATTTCCCAAGGGGAGTGCCCATACCCATGTGATTATGTCTCCTTCGAGGGTGGTGATGATGGAGTTGTTGATGAGGTAGGCTTGTTGTCCGTCTTCCAAGGCATAGGCTCGCCATCATAGAAGGATGATCGAGTCTTCGGGATCCTCAAATCTGCAGCCAAACTCATCCTCTTGAATCTATATTCATACTCATAGTTTTGGTTTTGCAGGTCATAGATCTGGGCTTGGAGGTGCTCGATTTTTTCATGAAGCTTGAAGATGGCCTCCCCAATGTTCTTGGCATCTAGCTTGTGGTTGTTGGTGAACTCCGTGATCATCATGTGGTTAGCATTGAGTCCGCGATCCACCATCCTGTCACATCCCTAGTTCTGGTCTCCATTGGGCTAGCTAGTCATGATTTGCATCATGTTTAATTTGCACTTAATCTTGAAATGGGGATGTTCAAACCCTAGCACCAAATGAAATCCAACTAGGATCAAAATGAAATATTTTCAATGAACCCAAAATGCCCTTTGGAAATGTTCATCATTTCTGCCAAAAATGATGAACATATTTCTAGGTCATTTCTGGATTTTTTAATTAAATCATATTGTATTTGACATTGGGCATTTAAACACTATAAATAATTTAAATGCTCAAATAATGTTGGAATTATTTGTGGGACACTGAAATAATTCAGAAATGCTCATGAATATTTTCAGGATTTATAAAATTGATTTAGTTTTTAAAACTAGATAAAAAACAAACTACAAAATTAGAAAACAAAAACAAAAAAATAGAAAAGAGAGAGAAAACTCACCTGACCTTACCTGGCACTTACCTTCAGCCCATAGGCCCAGCATTGTGCAGCCCAGGAGCTGGCCCAGCCCACCGCCCGTGCCAGTCGTCTCACACCTCGCGCTAGAAGGATGCGAGGCGTGTGTTCGCCGCACACTGGCACGCGCCGGCCACCTCCTGCCTATCTGCCTGTCTCCCCGTTGCCCTCAGGATGCCATGCACCCCCTGGACTGCTCTCACTCTCTCCCGTGCTTTCCCCTTCTCTGCTTTCTCTCCCTATCACGCCCGAGAGTCGCCGTCGCCGCCTGTCACGACTGGTTTTTCAATAAAATAATTATTGAGAAAATCGATCTTTAGATCCCAGTATAGGAAAAGTCATCCTCACTGGTAGACAAATACTTGATAAATAGAGGACCAGTAGCATTAAATATATTACAGGGTTGAGCTGAGGCTGCTCAACAAATTATTACAAACTCGCCAATATCTTACATAAGGGCGGTTATGACACAGGGGTGTGGTGGCATGCTACTACCTCGAAGAAAAAGTGGTGGTCGATAACTTGACTCCTAACTGGCAGCTCATCGAGCGTCGAGGTGAGGCTCGATGAATTTATTTCTAGGATTGCGAAAGCGGATAATACAGTGACCAAAACAGGATCGCACGGGACTGACTGGGACTCCACTAGGCGTCGGACTCGCTATCGAACTCTTCATCCAAGAGATCGCCTTCATCAATATCTGGCCAAATCAACAAGCCAGGTGAGTACTTTGAAAGTACTCGCAAGATAGTTCGGACAAAAGATATAATAAATGTATGCATGAATGCGTCGAGAATAACAATAATGATGCTCATCCCAACAATAATATTATTTGATAAATAAAATAAATAACTGTAACCGATCGGGTGTCTGGAGAGACGCCTCGAAAGGTAAACAAATAAAGTTCATGCCGCAGTCGGGCGTCTAAGCGACACCACATAAAGGGCTTATAAAAGAAATGCCACAGTCGGACATCTGAGCGACGTCACAGACAGGGCTTGTAAAAGAAATGCCACAGTCGGACATCTGAGCGACGTCACAGATATGGCTTGTAAAAGAAATGCCATAGTCGGACATCTGAGCGACGTCACAGACAGGGCTTATAAAAGAAATGCCACAGTCGGACATCTGAGCGACGTAACAGACAGGGCTTGTAAAAGAAATGCCACAGTCGGACATCTGAGCGACGTCACAGACAGGGCTTGTAAAAGAAATGCCACAGTCGTACATCTGAGCGACGTCACAGACAGGGCTTGATAACAAAAGTAAATAACAAGTATGCCACAGTCGGGCGTCTGAGCGACGTCACAGAAAGGGCTTATATAACAAAAGTAAATAACAAGTATGCCACATCGGGCGTCTGAGTGACGTCACAGAAAGGGCTTATATAACAAAAGTAAATAACAAGTTAGTCCATCCACAAGAATAAACTTTTAACCGGATACACACACATGTAGTCCACCGGAGTTTTGTCACTGAGGCTGACATCTGACAAGATAAGATGAGTACAGTACTTGGACAAGTACAAGATGATAATAAGAACTGGAGACTCTGCAGAGTTTGTACTAACTGACCACAGCCAACGGATTTCCGTAGTCACGAAGGACTAGTTCCGTTTACGGTATTTTAGTAGAAACACATTTAACTAGTACACACCCATTTCACCTCACGATGCCAGGAATCACCCTGGACAACGTCCAAGAAAAACTTTGAGACGGGGAGGTCACAACCTCGAATAGCATGGGATAAAATTTCTATACGCGCGCTCTAAGGGGTGCCCCCTCTCGGCCCAACCGGAAACCCCCATGCCCCCTGACCGGATGACGGGCTTTAATCCAGGGCCATGGAACCCTCATCCCGGCCTCTCTATTTGGTGTGTACCAGGAAAACGATTTGCAACTTACTAAGCCATATTCCCTTCGGAAAACATGTGACAGTACAGGAAGGAAATGAATGGGAATGTGATTTGTTTTTACGATGACACAGAAGTCAAATAATCTGGCATAAGACTGGCATGTCACAACACTACCATCTTACCCATCCTCATGCCAACACATGGCCATGCAAATATGTATCCAACAACATAATGCTTTCCGAAACTTACTTTCCACTTATGTGTATAAAATATAACATTCAAAGAAATGTTCATAAACATGCCATAACCATACTAAAAATGCAAACATGCAACAACCACTCATCATATGAAGAGTTCAAACATGCTTGCCTGGTTCGGAGTAGTCAGAGTTTAACTGAATGAAGTTTGCAGCTCCGTCACCTCCTCCAGTATCTACGGTATAAGAAAAATACGTACGTAACTTAAATACCGTGAGTGTACAGAAAAGTGTTCCAAATATTTTTCAAATAAATATGACAAAAACTAGACAGAAAAAGAAAGATGACAGAAAAAGAGCCAGTCAAAAACCATTTTCTGTTTAAAAGTTATAAGAGTTTTGGTCCAAGGACCCATCTGTAATGAAACAGAAAACTTCCAGGGGGTTCTATGGAAAAGTCTAGAAAACGGTTCGTTTAAAAGAAACGGCTGAGAGACTGACAGGTGGGCTCCACCCGTCAGGTTTGAATTTTCAAACAGGGAAAACAGGGCGCGACGGTGCCCGAGAGGTGCGGTGGTCGCCGGCGGCGATCCACGGCGAGGCAGGGGGATCGGACGGTACCTTCGTGATCAGCACGTCCTTCCGCATCTGTGGGTGGTGGTGGTGGTCGCCGGCGAGCACTGTGTCGACGGTGGCCCTTGCTCCGGTGGACGGTGGTTCGGGTCGTCGTGGATCTCGCCGGAGAGTGCTGCGGGGGTCAAATTGAAGTGGGGGTTAGCCTCCTGGTGGTGGTACGAGGCTACGGGCGAGAGTAGGGCGGCGGAGGAGTTCTCATCGAAGAGAATGTTGCCGGAGCCCGAGGCGGACGGAGGTGGCCAGAGTCGAGGAAGAAAGGCCCCTTGAGGCTCTTCCAGTGGCTAGGCGGGGTCTGGTGAGGTGGTGGAGTTGTGCGGGGGTGAGAGCAAGCTCGGGGGGTGCTATTTATAGCCGGCCCGAGGCGGTTGCCGTGAACGGATAAGTCCAGCGGGCGATTATGGCTGCGCTGTGGGTGGATGGTCAGCTTAGGGGCTTGATCATCGACTAGACGGAGCATTGGTGCCGTTTCAGTGTCCAACTCAGCACGGGAGGGGTGGTTACTGCCTGTCCTCGACGGAACGGCCGCACGGCACGTCGGCGGCAGAGAACGCGCTCTGCGCGTGCCAAGCCACGGTGACGGTGCTGCATGCGTGCGCTGGCAAGGAGGTGGCCATGCGGAGCTCTCAGAAGGTTTGGGCGGCGCCAAACAGCGTTATGCCGCAGTGTTGCCCCCTGTCGGCCGTTACGGTGGTTCTGCCGCCACGGGACACGCCGGCGCAGGCGGGCCAGGGTGCTCCGGACAAGAGGGAGGGGCTGCGAGCAACGAGCCAAATGCACAGTGGACATGTGACTGAAATTCTAACGGAGAAACGACACTGAATCTGAATTTTACTGAAGATGAACAGAAATAGTGCATGCCAGGTGTTCGACAGAATGATCTAGGCATGTAGGGATTTTTCCTTGAGCTGATTTTTGGTGGAGTGGTCTCTCATTGCAACTAGAGGTTGCCTGAATTTTGGTGGAATTTTTTGGAGAAGTGGAAATATGAATTTCACCAAATTTGACAAATCTAGTCCAAACATGCAGAGGGTGAAATTTGGAAATTTTGAAAAGAAGAAGAGTAGCTCTTGATGGTTCTAGGTTATGGGTACCAAGGACCATCCAGAGGAGTTGAATTGAGATCAAATATCAACGGTATCTGGGTACTTGCTTTGCAAATCACCTAGGCTCAAAAGAAAAGACAGAATTATTTTGGGAAAAGAAATAAATGGAATAAAATCCAAAAATGGATTTTATTAGTTTGGACAGGAAGTTTGGGTTGTTCCAAAGTGGAAGGAGGGGTTTTGGGGAAATTTTACCATAAGAGGCATGGTAAAACAAGAATGGATCAAAACCAAATAAAATCCCAAAACCAAAAAGGTTTTTTTAGAAGAAACTCAATCCAAGAAAAGGTTTTTAGAGGGCAAACTTAGAAGAGGGTTTTTAAGAAGGGTTTAAATGACCTTCTTCAAACCAAACAAGGCTCTTTCTGAAAACAAAAACCACAAAAAAGTTTGGAGTGTCACACCGCCGCTCACTGCTGCCGCGGCCAGAGCCACCTCCTCACCCTCCGCCCGAGTCGAGAAGCTCCGCCTTGTCTGCCTCGTCCTGTCCATCAACTCAGGCGATGCCAGACGCCTCGAAACGCCGCCCCCGACGCCATCTTCTTCCTTGGGTCGCCGAGATCGCCTCTACCGCCCCGCTCGCTCCGACCCTTCCCCGAGCCTGCTGAGGCCACCACTGCACTCGCTGTGAGATCCAGCTTCAATCCCCCCTTTCCTTGCACTATTTGGCCATTGTAACTGTCGCGGCGCTCATGTCGGACTGCGCCACCGCCTGAGCTCGTCGTCGTTGAGGCTTCGGTGACCATTTGGTCCCGGGCATGCGTCCAACGTACTTGCTGCACCGCGCAGACGCCATAGGTGCCAACCCCGCATCGCCACGGCGGTTGTAGCCTCGACCCCGAGCTCACCCGAGCTCCGGCAGCCGCCACGGTCGACGTCGACGAAGATTCCGGCCACCCCAGCACCTCCCACTACCACCACTCGACGTGCGCGAGCTCCAGCTCCCCGTAACCGCTCTCCGCCATCGATTTGGTCGCCGTAGGGCAAATTCCGCAGCCCTCGGCCGCGCCTTTTGTCGCGGGCGTTGAGCCGCCGGCAAGTTTGACCTTGCTGACTAGGGGTTTGACCTCCCATGGCTCACTAACATGCGGGCCCAGCCCACCTAATTAACCCAGGTTAGCTTAAGCTAAATGCTAATTAACCCAGTTAGTTAGGTTAGTCACTAACACGCGGGATCCACCGGTCAGTTTGACCTGGGTCGCCCGTTGGCATGATGACGTCATCATGACATCATGCTGATGCAGTGAACTCTTTTCTGGAATTAGTTTAATTCTAAAATAGCTAGGAAAATTCCAGAAAATGTTATAAACTTCCAAAATTCATAGAAATTCAACCATAACTCCAAATGAAATAATTTATATATGAAAAATGATCAGAAAAATCCAATCTATCCGTCTGCACTTGTTTCATGCATGTTTAAAAAACTTAACGTTGCTGTTTATATCAAAACATGATAATGGACTATTTGAATTCATAGTTTGGTCGAGTTTGGAATTGAACCTTTGGTTCAAAATGACTCAAACCACTCCGTTTGTAGTTGCATTAGCTCTAACACACTCATTTTGCCATATCATGATCGTGCATCATATTGTGCATTGCATTGATTGTGTCCTTCCTTGTTTGTTGTTATTTGTCCCCTGTCAGTAGCAAGGTAGTCAAAGTCGGGATTAGGAGTCGTCTCGATTTCCTGTAGACAGAATCGCGTCATAGTATCGAGTCGTGGAATCGAGGATTCTACTAGATTTACTCAGATAAGATATTTTGTATCCACGCCAAAAATTTATATGGGTTCTATAGATTTCTAACACTAAATATAGAGCAAAAATTGTACACATCAATGCTAATTGTATTCCACTTCTTTTCATGGCTAACCTACTGTCTAGCTTGCATGTAGGGAACACATATGAGAGGGAAATATATAGAACATTTCAATCTTGAATGCACGAAGTTTTCATAGGAGTTTTTTTGAGTTCATGAATAGCCGATCACTTGTATAGCTAACCCGCAGTGCTGAACCTTGAAGACTCCTTCTCTCCTTCTCCAATCAATCTTGACGCGCCCTCCTTCTCACACCAATTCAATCTGTCGACAAGCCTGATCCTCAATTTTGATCTAGGGTTTTTGAGAGCCAGATCAAAGATGTCAGCGGTTGAGTGTTTTGGCTTGGGAGTGGAATAAAGGGCGATGAGACATGTGAAAAAGGGTTTGGAGGATTGCATACTATTCTGCTACAACCAAACAAACGACATAGAAAAATTAGTAGAATCGGACATAGTCCATAGCATAGTCGGGATTTTGTAGTTTTGTACATGATTCTATGATTTGGATCGCGACTCAACACGGATTCTACCTAATCCAGATTCATAGTGGGACTTGGATCGACATGTTTACGTAGGGTCGTAAAGTCGTAGGATTCTAGGACTCGAATCGGGATTCTGACTACCTTGCTCAGTAGACGTGGTCACGACAATGAGTCCGATGACACCGATGAAGAGCTATTACTATCTTCAGAAGTGCCAGGCAAGCAAAACCCCCTTGTTCATTCCGATATAATCCCACTCTCTCGCTCCTGCTCTCTTTTACTGCATTAGGACAACAACAATTCAACTGTTACATGTTGCGGTAGTTGAACCCCTTTCCTCTGCATGACCTGTCATTGCCATAGTAAATAGATGAAACCCACTAGCATGAGTAGGAGTTGTTTGAGCCCTGATGTGCCTACTCATTCATGCTTGTTTGTCATGCCTGCTACTGCTTAGAGTTGAGTCAGGTCTGATTCATCGAAGATGAATTGGAGGTGTGTGAACATGTCCTACTGTGTGTGGTCTAAGTGTGTGAACACGATTTGGTAAAGGTAGCGGTGAGAGGCCATGCAGGAGTACATGGTGGGTTGTCTCATTGAAGCCGTCCTCAGGAACTGAGTTCTGTGTTTGTGAACCATGAAGATTTACTACCACACATTAGGCTCCGGGCACTCCAAGCTCTCTCGACTTATTAATCAACTCGATCTCTATCCAGGAGTTGCAACTAGTTTCTGGTGTTTGTAGGTTGTGTTAGTAGTCTACCAAGTGGCACCCGATACAGGTGGGCTTGGGTCAGACTAGGCACCGTGGCCGGGTATGCCAAGTGCTGCCCGTTTGGTGGGCTTGGAACCCTGTACAGATCGTTTGGGGCCGTGAGCGACACCCCAGCCAGATCTCCTTGTGGATGGAACCCGAATAGGTGATAAACCTGGACTAGAAACTTGTGTGGTTAGTCAGGTCGTGGCCGACACCCTCACCAGGCTTCCGCTTGAAGGTTGCCAAGATACATGACGTGTACATGGCGGTAAGTGACGAGAGCGTGTGTGAGGAAGTACACCCCTGCAGGGTTAATGTGATCTATTCTAATAGCCACGTCCGTGGTAAAGGACCTCTGGGTTGCCTATACAGTTCATAGACAAGTGAAAGTGGATACTCTAAAATGCGCAAGATAAGCGTGAGTGCGATGGATGGTGTTCTCGTAGGAAGATGGGAGCGGATCCTTGGTGGTGTATTGTTGTGGTGAATATGTGGACTCGTGTGCGCCACCTCAAAAGAGTTACTTGCAGTCATAGTTCAGGATAGCCACTGAGTCAAAACTGGCTTGTTGCAGTTAAACCCCACCATCCCCTTTGTTGATAATGATGCATATGTAGTTAGTTCAGATGTAAGTCTAGCTGGGTACATTTGTACTCACGTTTGCTTAATTTATGTTTTTGCAGAGAGACTCCAGTGTCACTACTAGTTCCGCGTGGACTTCGACATTTAGCTTGTTACCTCAGCTACGATCTTGTGCCCTCGGCAGGATCTGGTAGATAGTCAGGTTTCTCATCCTTTTTCATTTGTAGATGTCTGTACTCAGACATGTTAAGCTTCCATTTGTGCTTTGACTTGTATGCTCTGAATGTTGGGTCATGAGACCCACGTTTGTAATACCTCGCTCCTTGGAACCTATTGAATAAAATACTTGAGTTGTAGAGTCATGTTGTGATGCCATGTTGTATTTGCACATATCGAGCATATTGTATGTATGTTATTGAAATGTTTGCACTACAAAAAAAAGACACATCCGTGACATTTTGGGCCGAACGAAAAAAATTCCTGTCATACATATGACACTTCTATGACGATAACTATGACAAAACCCGATATCATAATAGATGTGGTGGGCTCCTACTTCTATGACAAAAAATCATGACAGAAAATGGGCTTTTCGTCCTGGGCGGGCCGGAGACGCAGCTGCATGACATTCTTTGGGCCTTCCATGACCGAAAAAACCATGGTAGAAGTGAGGGCGAGGAAAATTTCGGGGAGTTCCCGGTTATGGTGGGAGGTCGGGGGCCGAGCGATGCGCGTTTCTCTCGTACACGTACGTGCGTGTGTGCGAGGCATTGGCTCTAACTGAACCCGAGCGAGGCGTTGGGCTCTAACTGAACCCGAGTGATTGCACTGCAGGCTACGCGTTACTGAACCCGAGCGATCGATCGATGGCTGTTAACTGAACCTGATCGAGCGATTCCTTCGCTACTGCTGCTAACTGAAGCCGATCGATGCTGCCTCTCTGGATGAACAGTGAGTGTTGCGGGGAGGGGGGGTTGGATGAGTAGTGAGTGGTGGCGTTGCCTCTAGATGAACATGACCCCGTGGTGTGGAGGGCTGGATGAACAGTAGATGGTGGAGGGGTGCCCGTGGAGGGGTGGTTGAACAGTAACCGGTGGAGTAGCGCATGGTGGAGGCTGGATGAACAGGAGCCCGTGGAGGCTGGAGGAGGTCGAAGGTAGCCCGTGGAGGCTGGAGGAGGTTGACGATGGAGATGAACAGTATCTCGTGGAGTCCCGTTTTGCGGTACGCCACACCCCGCCCGATGAACAGGACCCCCATTTCGACCGTAGCGCTCCAACACAAGTCCGTTTCGTCCGTTTTGCGGTACGCCACACCCTCCTGATCAACAGGAACCCCGTTTTGACCGTAGGGGGTCCGTTTCGTCCGTTTTGCGGTACGCCACACCCCTCCCGATCAAAAGGACCCCCATTTCGACCGTAGGAGGTCTGTTTCCTCTGTTTTGCGGTACGCCACACCCCTTCCGATGAATAGGATCCCGTTTCGAATGTGGCTGATCGAACACAAGGCCGTTTCCTCCATTCTGCGGTACGCCAGGCCTCGTTTCCATCGCCTGTTCTGTCCAAGCCCTCCCGATGAACACGACAACGCATTCCGTTCTGACCCAGCCAGTTGTCTCCCCATGAACATGACGATGATAGTGTTTCTCCATTCCGACCCAGCCTAGTACACGAGCCATGGCCGTACGTATGCGTGAGTAGGCATTCGAGACCCTGCCCGTATGTACGTACGTGGCCGTATTTTGTTTCTTGCACCCTGACCGTTGTACATACGTGTACATCCTACGTGCGCGTCTCTACAACAACCAGTATGTATGTACACATTCGCGACTAGAATGACAATGCTATGTACGCTTCGACCAGGTGGGTCCCGACTGTCAGGCACTTCCTTGCCTGCCAAGATGTAGCTGGTGGGTCCCAGCAGTCAGGGGGGTGAATCGTTTTGGTTTTTTTTGCCCGGACGCACTTCCTTGCGTGCGAAGGTGTAGCTGGTGGGTCCCAGCAGTCAGGGGGAAACATTTTTTTCGCGAAATACAGTGGCCCGTCCAGTGGGTCCCCGCTGTCAGGTGGAGGAATAATTATTTTGCCCGTAATAAGGAGGCACTTCCTTGCGGCCGTCGTGGACCCAGCTGTCAGCCTCTCCATGCACAGTACTCTTCCGATGGAAGTCGGTCGTTGACCACATGGACCACGCCATGCCGAGAGCACTACAGCGGTGGACGACGACGAGGCCTAGGAAGGGGACGCCGTGGAGCCGGGGAAGATGCAGCAGTGGATGCCCACGCAAAGAGGAGTACGAGGGTTCACTGGTTCGGCTACGGTGTGAGGATACTGTCGCTGCAGACAGGGGGTGTGGGTGAGTAGAGGGATGCCCTGGGCCAGCGGTGGGAGTAGTAGGGGCGGTGAGGCCTCCGCGGTATCACAGCCGGCCACGAGAGGCAGGAGCATGCGGCATGACCGGCGCTGCTTTGGGCGGCTGGAGAATGAAGACCAGAGGTTGAAGAAGCACTACGGCCGTTGGATGGACATCGTACGGTCACTGGAGTATTGACTAAGTTGACAAAGCGCTCCGTCCCCATCAACTTAGTAGGCCCACAAGTCAGCCTGCCACTATATTGGGTCGCAGGGGGAGTATTCATTTTTTTGCGCAATAAGGAGGCACTTCCTTGCGTGCGAAAATATAGCTGGTGGGTCCAAGCTATCAGCGGCGGTAACGTTTTTTCACGAAATATAGAGGCCCTTTCGGTGGGTCCCAGATGTCAGGTGGAGGAATCATTATTTTGCACATAATAAGGAGGCATTTCCTTGCATGCGGCCGTGGACCCAGCTATAAGCCTCTCCACATACAGTACACTTCAGATGCATGTCGGTCGTTGACCACGTTGACCAGGCTGCGCCGAGAGCACCAGGGCGGTGGACGACGGCAAGGCCTAGGAAGGCAGCGATATGGAGGCAGGGAAGACTCGACAGTTGTTTCCCACGCGGAGGGGAGTACAACTGTACGAGGGTTTACTGGTTCGCCTGCCATCGCCGGAAAATAATAGCAGGTGTGGGTGAGTAGAGGGATGGCTAGGCCAGTGATGAGAGTACGGTGGGGCACAGCCGGCCGCGGGGAGGAGGGAGCAAGCAGTCCCGCCGGCGCTTGTTTGAGCGGCTGGAGCAGGAAGAGCACAGATTGAAGGAGTACGACGGCCGTTGGATGGAAATCCAACAGTCACTCCTTGTGCGTCAACCTTTTTTTAGGGAAGCCTCAAATCTGTAGAAAACAACATACAACCCATCTGCCATTATTTCTAACAATTTACAGCCCATTTGCTAATTCTTAAGGTTTTTTTTGGAGCCCATATTCTTTTTGTTAGCATTACAGCCCATATTGTGGCCACGATTAAAAAATTATACGAAATTTTGCATATTTCGGTGCGGTCCGAACTGTTTTTAATCCCGAAATTTTGAGTCACATTCAAACTGATTTTAAAAATAAATGTATATCAATATAAAATCTAATAAATTGTCCACGCATAAAAATAAATGCAATTTAAAATCTCGAAATGAAAAAAAGTTATTTGAATTTAATTGCCGGTTTGATGTGTTTTAGAAATGTACATCCCATTTCTCATTACTGATAGGCCATTTTCTCAGCCAACTGAATGAAGCTCTCCTTGTCTTGAAAGATTTGCTGCCCAATAGGCCTAACAAGCGACTTACTTGGCAAATCACAAAAAAACTGGGCTGTGGCCGTGGACCCAGCTGTCAGCCTCTCCACGTACAGTACTCTTCCGATGGAAGTCGCTCCTTGACCACGTTGACCACGCCGCGCGGAGAGCACCACGGCGGTGGATGACAGCGAGGCCTAGGAAGGAGACGACGCGGAGCTGGGGAAGACGCGACAGTCGATGCCCACACGGAGAGGAGTACAAGGGTTCGCTGGTTCGGTTGCGGCGTGAGGCTGCCGTCGCCGCAGAATAAGAGGGGGTGTTGGGTGAGTAGAGGGATGCCCTGAGCCAGCGGTGGGAGTAGTAGGGGGCGGTGAGGCCTCCGCGGCATCACAACCGGCCACGAAAGGCAGGAGCACGCGGCACGACCGGCGCTGCTTTGGGCGACTGGAGCAAGAAGACTAGAGGTTGAAGAAGCACTATGGCCATTGGATGGACATCATACGGTAACTGGAGCTAGAATCGTTCATATTGACTAAGTTGACAAAGCCCTCTGTCCTCGTCAACTTAGTAGGCCCACAATCCAGCCACCCACTATGATGGGTCCCAGCTAGCAGGGGGTATTCATTTTTGTGTGCGTAATAAGGAGGCACTTCCTTGCATGCGAAGATATAGCTGGTGGGTCCGACCTGTCAGCGGGGGAACATTTTTTTGCGAAATACAGAAGCCCTTCCCATGTACAGTCCATGTATAGTGTGTAATAAGGAGGAACTTTCCTTGCGTGCGACCATGGACCTCGTGGGTCCCAGCCGTTAGGTTCTCCATGTACAATCCTCTTCTGATGACTCTTGTATGTTGACCACGCCGCGCCGAGCGCACCGAGGTGGTGGACGACGACGAGGCCCCAGACTGGAACGACCCGGAGATGGGGAAGACGCGGCAGTGGAGTCGCAGACGGAGAGGAGTGGGAAACTTGACTGGTTCGGGTGTGGGGTGGGCCTACACTCGGCAGAGAATAACAGGAGGTGCGGAGTGGAGGGATGGCCTGGCCGTCGGCAGCGTAGCGTTTCGCTGAGGAGCGCAAAACAACGCCACTGGACACCGAAGGCTGGAGTAGGCGGTTCCGGCAGCGCTGGGGGAAGAAGACGAGAGATTGAACAAGAATGCTAGCTGTTGGATGTAAATCCAACGCCTTCTTAGGCTTCGACCTACTGGCCCACATGTCAGCCAGTCCATTTGTTTTTTTAGTCCATTTGGTGGGTTGGGTGAAACAATGATGTAGCATCTATGCAGCCCATTTAAATCACATTTGCATTTTTCTCGAAATCCGCGGACTTGCTGGGTGTGTGAAAATATCATGTTGGGCTAGACGGAGAAATGTTATAAAAACATAAACACATGATTGCACGTCTATTACTGCATTGGTCAGTAAAATCTTTGCAAGCTTATGTACGCAATCACTAGGAGTTAACTTGCCAAGTTACATATAAACAATTATTATTATTATTTTGTAAGAACTTTCAACTTACGAAATAAAATATCATTTTAATTTGATGAGTTAATAGTACGTGGGGTATTATTATTTTTTAGGCTAGACGTGGGACAGTTGAGTTGGTTCTAGGGAGAAGTACTGGGAGAAAACTCAGTTTACATCGAAAAAGAAAGTGGGGGAAAATTCAGAGACCTGCTGGGTCCAAATGAGGAGGGGAATATGTTGGGAGGAAGGAGATTCAAAGCACGGTAGCCGAGTGAACTATTTTTTAATGGACAAGTGAACTAGTTACATACATAAGCAAATAGCCACTAAAAAAGCAATCAGGTTAATGGGTTCTTAAAAGAAATATTTTGGACAAAAAAGATAATTACGACACATAGGCTAATGGATGAAACACTCAGATGATAAAGGTGCTTATAAATAGATAAAGTACAACATCTAGACCTTCCTGGCACACTTGATCATGACGCTGCGGCTATCTGTGTACTCGTCGGTTATGGGAAGCAGACATGCCCTCATGTCCAAGATCTGCCTGTACATGTTGTAGCATGTGTATGCGTCCTTGGCCGCGTAGGTTATGTAGGCTAGATTCAGAGGTACCTCCCACGTGTTCAGGTCGTCTTCTTGCATGTTGGCGTATCAGGGGTCGATGATGGTCTCAGCGAGGTCAACCACGGAGTCCTTCTCCTACCAGTTGCTGATGATCTTGTACTACTTCTGGATGTCGACAAGCTTGTTGCACCAGATGGCCGAATCATCGTGTTCTTCCTTCTCTCCACCGTAGCAAAGGTGTAGTCGGCGCTACCGATGAAATGGGCGAATGCTCCAGATCCTGGTGCAGCCATAGGACTGAGGCAAGGCAGAGCTTCCCCGAGTCCGTATCGTTGGTGTACATCACATTCAACTTGGTGCAGCCATAGGACTGAACGGTGAACTCAAAGGGGAACTCCTTGCTGAAGTCCATATCCAGCAGGCTCACCCCTCAGATCGCCATTGAAGTCTCTTCGAGTGAACGAGTGTGTAGGCGGCAGCAGTTCGTTTTTCAGCTCTTGGGGAACTGGATTCAATAGTAAGCTGAGTGTGTACAGGCGACAACAGTTACTACCCCTCCCTCGTCTGCTGCACGCCCGACAGAAGATGCACCCTCGGCGCATTCAAATGCCTCCATTAAGAAACCTACTCCGGCCACACGTCGGTTCACGAGCAAGCCTGTATTGCTACTGTAATAACAGGAGTTAGTGGTCACTTTACTTAAATTTAGTTAGCTTTAATAGAAATTTATACTTAAAACAAGCAATGCATTGGCTCGTTCTATCAGTGCCATAGGATCAACATGCACAACAATTAGAATTATTATTCTCAGGACGCACACGATCAGCACATTTGTCGCACTTTCACAAAGATAATACTACCAAGTTTGAACTGTTTGTTATGGTTGTTGTCCTTTGCATCATCATGCCATGTTTCCCAGCTTGCAAGATTCAGAACCAACAAATAAGATCCAAATAATAAGTATAACAAAGATGCCTACACATCTCATTGATTCCCAGCTTGCAAGATTCGGAACCAATAAATAAGATCCAAATAATAAGTACAACAAAGATGCCTACACATCTCATTGATTCCCAGCTTGCAAGATTCAGAACCAACCCATTAGAGACTTTTGATAAAGTGAATATCAGGATTAAATCCATCTTGACTAGCCATGTCATACAATCGAAGAACTTGGCGAATGCTCTTGACCATCACAACATCTGTAGTTGAGTATTCCTGTTTGCACAGCACAAACAAGGAGACAAGAGAGCATGATTTCGCTTTAATAGTGGCCTCTTGAACTCAACCTAAAGCTCCACTAGGATGAGGTCTGCCTGGAGTTCCATGATTCAATTCATGCACCTTTTTCTGTAGTTCACTTGAAATGAAGCAAAGATTGCATCATTCAGCTAGCAAGAAGTACTTGCTCTTATGAGCTGGCAGGTTCTTCTTTAGTAGTTGCACTAAAATTGAGGAACATTAAGGTTGGCTGTCCGGATCATGTAAGGTGCAACTATAATTTTCTTATCCTTTTGTGCAGTTCCACTAAAATAAAGTGCCATTGTGGTGATAGTGACGACTCCATCTTGCAAAGGCTAATAAAATGTTGCACGAGATTACCAGCAGAACTTGACGAAGATTTTGGAAACTTCAATCACCATTTTGTGCAGTTCCACCAAAATTGAGAGATGTTGCCCACGTGACATTTTAGTTGAACTGCACAAGACACTCATTCAAAAAAAAGTGTTTTGTGCAATTCACCAAAAGGTCACAATAGCAACAAGGTGAAATGGATATCCCTATCTGCACAAAAAGATAGAAAGTAAATAGTTGTTGGTCAATAAGAATATACGAAACATATACAAAATGAAAAGAAGCATCTTAATTATGTTCATGGCAATCACGCAAGAACAGTAGAAATTTTAAAATGGTAGCAATGTTTCATGTTACCAAAAGCATTACGATCAACAATGAGATTCCTCAAATATGGGATTACTTTAATGGTGGCATTGCTTGTTTACCAGACACAGTAAATCAACAGCAGCTAAAGAGTTGGTTTAAGGGCATGGGACCGTGGGGACACCAGGACACTTAGCAGCGTAAAGGAGCAACTTACTTATCATACTGGGGAAAACAGCAGGAGTGCCATTTGTAACACAGTTTAATTGCATCTTATCATTGGAGGCATTAGATTAACAATAACACTGGTTAGACATATCCCTAAGGTAACAGTGTGATCGCTTCATTTTACATGTGCCCTTACATTAACAACATCAAAAGGTTGGTATAAGGACATGCGACAATGGACGCATCAGCACAATGTACCTACAAGGAGGCATAAAGTGGTGATGTCGAGTTTGTTCATGCTATGTGAGGGCAGCAAAACTAATCCTAGGGACCTTGTACTATGTGAGGGTAGCAAATCTAATCCTGAAGACCTTTTACTATGTGAGGGCAGCAAATCTAATCCTGGAGACCTTTTACTATGTGAGGGCAGCAAATCTAATCCTCGAGACCTTTTACTATGTGAGGGCAGCAAATCTAATCCTCGAGACCTTTTACTATGTGAGGGCAACAAATCTAATCCTGAGACCTTTTACTATGTGAGGGCAGCAAATCTAATCCTGAGACCTTTTACTATGTGAGGGCAGCAAATCTAATCCTGGAGACCTTTTACTATGCGATGGCAGCAAATCTAATCCTGGACATACTCTATTGACTTGTCCACCAGCCGCCACTTTCTATCCTTTTTTCAACCAATAATAGATCTGTTCCTTATCCAGTTTGTACTGCGTTTTCCCATTATTTCCCTTTTCAACCAAGAGACCGGTTCGGTATCCGGTCTCTACTACTTTCACCATATTATTTCCTCTTTGAATCAAGTCCTAGATTCATGCTACAACTTTCCCCCCTTTCTTTGTTGTTTGAACAAAGCCCTAGATTCGAATGCATGAAGTAGCTTTACCTCTAATAATACTAAAAACTTAGGTGGCTTTGGAAGAGCTAATGGGAGTAGAAAAAGATGCACATGCAGACACGTGGGTAGCTGGGGCAGTAGAGCAAGGCCGCTTTCGAAGAACTTATACCTGAGGGTCACCGGGATGTCAGCGGCGGCAGGTCGGATCTGCGGACAATACGGCGGGGAGGAAGAAGTGTCGGAGGACCTCCCGAGCTGGCATTGTGTCGGAGAGAATGACACGGGCAGAGGAACTGGCCCCTCCGGCAGCTGTGGGTTTCCTCCGTCGGCGGTGATGACCGCGTGAACGATGCACCTTTTAGTCCTCTAGACACACCGGCCGAAGGGATCCGGCCGGATCTGTGACCGGCGGTGAGCAGAGAGAAAATGTCGCTACCGCTGTCTTGTCTATATCTGGAGAGGATGAGAGAATGAAGAGAGCAACCCTAGTAAAGCAAGCGCTCAGGCCCCTGCGTCCATATATAGTGGAGTGATTATATTTTTTCTCTCCACAACAAGCTTTTCAATTTGTGTACGTGGCATTAAAGAAAAGAAACTCTCTATTCAAGGTGACTACTATATGACTCCTACTTACTACTAGTAGTACTACAGTATTGTTCACTTGTGCTCCCCGCCCCTCCATTCATTGAACAACCCCACGGGTGAATAAACATACAGTAAGT